>OX421965.1:21887132-23271741 GCA_949128115.1 Anaspis maculata | reverse complement strand
CCCTCGGATTAAACTTAATCAACACTGTTAATTGGAAATTAAAGCGACTTCCGTGTTTTTTTTTCGGAAAATACGAGTTAGAGGTTCAAACGAAGGTCTGGTCATGCCCTGCAGTATATACCAACAGTTCCAAGCCAACGATGTAGCTCTAGTGTGACAAAAACAAGAATACCATTTTCGGACTATTTAGTTGTAGCAAACATGATATACTTTGACAGCGCCGCAAGAAGAATGCTCAACTGGGATTTTCGGGGATTTTGAGTATGTGGTAGAGAATGAAATTCTGAATCGATATCTGCTATAAAATTTCATGTATTAATTTTTTCAAGGTTTGGGGTCTTTTTTGACTATCTTTACTGCACTATAGGGGTTGGGGGTGAGGGAGAGGGTTGATTTTTTCACATAAGAAAGAGGGAATCGTCATGAGCCATATATGTTATAAAGGACGTTGAAATGTTCTCACACACGTTGGAACATATTTCTTCACCTTTAAATAACCCATCTTCAACCCCTTATAGAAAAAAAATTGTCCATTTTTTTTTGTAACGGACGATGGATTTTGGCTTGTGACAAATTGGGCTACAAAATATTGAAAAATTAGGGAATTTGACCAAGACCCATTTTCCATAAAGGAATCGTGCGGGGTCCTTTCCACGATCATGAATTCCGCGTTCTACGGTAAAAGGACGTCAAGAAAGCTTTCGTATATTGGTCGCCTAAAAACGTCACTTTCATAGGTGCGGTCATAGGAAAAAAATTTGCTAGGATCTTCATAATAGTCCGGTGGTTAAGCGTTCGAACTATGCATTTTGAGCTTAAGCAATGCGCTTTTGGGGTTTGGTTGGGGGTCCCTCAACTTTAATTTCAAGAGTTGGAGACATCGGTGCACTCGATGCGGAGGGGGTCTGGGGGGCCCTTGAAAGTTGAAGGTGCGAGGCTTCCCACCAAATCACCATACCATCACGTAATTCCTACTGGGAGGCCATCAAACGACTCTAACCTGTACATTGACAACATTTGTTACCATGTCCAAATAGTTCTTCACACTGAAAAAAATTAATTCTTATGACAGATCGGAAAAAACAGTTTTTCCCAATTCTTTATCCCCACAACGAATGAACTGCCAAGTGTGGTGTCATTTTGGAGTAAACAGCATCCTCTGATTCCATTCACCGAGTCAAAATGTTTGTGAGACCACCGTGCAAAGAATGGCACGCTAAGAAGTGAGCATTTTCAAGCACCTCATTCAACAGTAGTTTCTTGGCTGTTAACAATCGATATGATTGATAATTTGGTCATGAATCAATAACTTGAACTCTTTTGTAACGATAATGCATGTGCATGAAACTCGACTCGAGCGTGAAGGCCTAGGAAATATTTTTCTCCAGCGGTCGAATTTTTTTTTCGCGCCTACTGAGCGTCAGTTTGCAGGACTCAGGTAGGGAGCGTTTGGATAGCTTTGGAAGCAAAATTTTTATATCTATCTGGAAATTTGAGCAGTTTAATTCTAGAAATTGATTTATGAATCATCAATGATTGTTTTGCCGGTCAGTACCCACATGGGGGTTAACTGCAGAAGTGATGGCTAACGGCGGAAGGAAATTCAACGCCCAAGATCTTATTCTCTGCCACTCTGACAGTCATTTTCACGGTTGTTTTTATAAAATTATTTCTTCTCCAAACATAAGAAAACTTACACGTACAAAATGATAACAACCTTGAAGGTTGGTAGAGGAAAAAAGAAAATAACACTTTAAAAGTTGAATGCCCTCCGTCGTCAGCCATGATCTCTGTGCAGTTAATCCCCATGGGGGTACCTAGTGACCGTCAAAATAATCTTTGATGATTCTCAGATCAGTTTCCAGAATTATGCTACTCAGCTTCATAGACAGATATGAAAATTTTGTCTCCAAACCTATCCAAACGCTGCCTGCCTTAGCCCAACAAACTAACGCTCAGTAGGCGTGAAATAAATTCGACCACTGGAGAAAAATATTTTTTCCAGGCCTCCACGCTCGTGTCGAGTTTCATTCACATGCATTACCCTTACAAAAGAGTTCAAGTTATTGATCCATGACAAAATTATCAATCATATCGATTGGTATCAGCCAAGAAACTACTGTTAAATGAGGTGCTCAAAAATGCTCACTTCTTGGCGTGCCATTCTTTGCACGGTGGTATCACAAACATTTTGACTCAGTGAATGAAATCAGAGGATGCCGTTTACTCCAAAATGACACCAACTTGGCAGTTTATTCGTTGTGGGGATGAAGAATTGAGAAAAACAGTTTTTTCCGATCTGTCATAAGAATTAATTTTTTTCAGTGTGAAGAACTGTTGGGACATGGTAACAAATGTTGTCAATGTGTAGGTTAGAGTCGTTTGATGACATCCAAGTAGGAATTACGTGGTGGTATGATAATTTGGTGGGAAGCCTCGCACCTTCAACTTTCAAGGGCCCCCCAGACCCCCTCCGCATCGAGTGCACCGATGTCTCCAACTCTTGAAATTAAGGTTTGGGTATCCCCAATCGAACCCCAAAAGCGCATTGCTTAAGCTCAAAATGCATAGTTCGAGCTTTTTTTGGCGCTTAACCACCGTACTATAAATCATCATAAGAAATGGTACTGATACCTACATTGGAAGAACGTCTACTTATTTGGGGCATATGGAAAAAATCTTCACTTCAATGCAAAAACCCGATTTTTTTATAGCGACCTAAACTTCAAACGCGCCTCCTATAAAATTACTGTTTCCAAGATACGATGTTATTAGATGCGCACGGCGATGTGAAATGTGCTATGTTATCAACATAATTACCGCCTAAGCACAGTAGTGAGTATTCTCAAAACACGCAAAAAGTTACAATATTTGTCAAGCATCATAAACCATCAAATATCTTTATCGTTTGTTCAACTCCAACTGACCAGACCAGACCTTAACATGACCGTGCTTTAAATCATCTCTGTCGTTATGCACGCATAAAAATGGAATATGTAGACAATGAACGTAACCACACGACTGTAGTAATAATAAACTTGTTCTGTTCCTTCGCTTCGTCAATCGCCTCTTAGACACGAGATGAAAATTTTGACGCGACCCACACCGTTTACCCTGCTAAAGTGCTGATACCAGAATACCACTTCCAACTAATGACCTATACTAATAATTTTGCATCTTCTGTTGCAGAGCAAACATGTTCGCATCATGAATAATTTATTTCGACTGCAACATCATACTTTACGAGCGCATACAGGTATACAGGTACAGGAACCGCACACCATAATACCCCATCAGGTAGTAAAACGGCGGCGTTGATGAAACTATGGCGAATAAACAAAAGCTTTATAGAGATAACATATTAACCATATGCGCACGCCGCTCTTTCTCATAATATGTAATTAAAACTCAACTAATTACCTCAGTTCACCCTTCTAACACGCCTTGACACGCACAGTTTATCAAAGCCACGTTTTCGCCAAGGGCTCGCCGTCGCTCTTTAAACCTCCCCCGCAAATTCTCCACCATCACCGCGCCACGACCTAGACATTTACGATCGATTTTCTGGAAACGAACGCATCTCTTCTTCCCCAAATCCATCCACCCGGACCAGAGCCCGTTCGTTTTATTCCCTTCCGATTCTGATCGAAAAAATATACCTAAAATATATTATTTTGGTGAAATTCTCTCGCGGAAATTCATCGTTGCACCGTCGGGTTTTGGCTTGCGCGAGAGGGGGCGAAAATGAAAATCGTATTTAATGGTGCGCGCTTTGCGAAATACATGTTGAATTTTTAAATAAATACTCCATTGACGTTATATGAAGCTGATTTTTTTTTTAAATATCACTGGAAAATCCTGAACACCTGCATGAAAAGAGTGGTCAAACAAAATAAAATATCAATGTCTGTCCAATCATTGCTATATGTCTGCTTCACTGCTTTCGACAAAATCGTCAAGCTAGTCTGTGGGCTATGGCAGGCAATTTGTTTTTGGGCTCCAAGATAACATTGAGAAGACTCTGCTTTGTTCACAATACGTGAAATTAATTGAGTCTTTACATTTGCTATATAGCTACGTATCTTGTTGGGCTTCGACCACAGGCAACGAGATGTACCTAGGTTGAATCCATGAAAATGCTGTATATTATAGGATCTGGGATCCGAAAATCGTCGTCGTCCGTTTTTTTGTTCTAGGTATCCATTCACCGGTCCAGTTTTTCTCCACGAGGGGCTTCTTCGGATATTATATCTGACCAAGTCTTCACGGGCTTTGGGCAAAAAATTAATTAAAATACTAGAGCCATCGTAGAACTCAGGCATCATGCTATTTTGATTCTTGATAGTGCACTGCAGAACTTTACGGTCTTCTCCAGGCTCTTTCACCTCTTTATACCACCCCAAATGAAAATCACGTCATCAGTACTGATTCCCTGAGCGCCCTGCAAGCCATCTAGCATATCGCTGTGCTAGAATGATAGTAAGATAACTTCAAATTTTTGATTTTCGGATTATTTCAAAATCTATAGCTCCAAGCTATTCTCTACCTGGTAATAAAATCGAATTACTCAGAATCATCATGCAAGTACATAAAAAATGAATATCTCACTGTTATAATTATCTGTTTTTTAAACAGTTCTGGTCTAATACTCGGACATCTCAAAATGTTCTATTTCTTCTACTGAGAAATAGATCGAATTTGATCTTGCCTTCTGGTATAATACGAAGACATTTCAACATGTCCCAATTTTAATTTTGTCCTTGTTTTTCATGTTATCTCAGAATTTCACTGTGAAAGATGTCTCACTCTTATACCAAAAAACCAACTGATTCAATGAAAGTCTTCAGGTATTTTATTTTAACTCACTATTGCACAAACATACCCTCATGCGTTTGTAAAATATCTTACTTTTCTCTAAGTTGTCCCACTATTTGACCAGAAATGTTCCGTGAATTGTTTGAAATGACTTAATAATTTAAAGTTATCTCCAATGTACATTGCCATGATTTCGTTATCCACAGGTCAAGTTGTATTGGGTAAAACTGAACCAAAACGATGGATAGATGCGGAGGCAGACTATATTGGTTATAGCTATGGCCAAAACTGCCAAAAGTAAAAGAAATCGTGGAAATTGGTTCACAGGATGAAATGTTCGATGAAAAATCTTGAATAATTGAATGACAAAGTTATGAACTTTGACATTTTTCAATATTTGACACACGACAGTTAGCGAAACACTATCTACTGTTCTGAATACAGTTTTCCAAGGACGTTCAAATGAATTTCCAATTTCTGATAGTGACACTTTTATTTGTCAGATGACAGCCAAAAACTAATGGGCTTATTAAATGTCATACAATAGTTAAGGATAACTATGAAAAATATGTTGAACCAGGCTATGCTTACTGTGCAATACTCGGACAACTTGAAAAAAAAAGAGAGATAAATTTAAAATCACTCCACGAATTCCTGACGAATAGTAGGATAACTTACATGAAAAAACGGACAACTTCCAACAGAACCATCATTTCTAGCGATATACAAGGATATGTTCACTTTTTGATTTTTTTCTCAAAGAGTAAATGTGATTTCATAATGAACTCCTCACAGGTCAGGAGCGATATAATACAACTGGAAAATTAAAAAATCTCTGAAATTTCGAGAAGAAGAGTGTTTTTCGTTCTTCTGAAATGTTCAAGTGGCGATTACTCGAAACTATGTTTTTTAAGTTGTCTTACCATCATTCTAGTACAGCGATATCATTCCGAGAAACCATTCAGTGCAAAATTAATGGTCAAGGACAAACTGATGGAACACCAAGGTCAAGTGACATTTGTATTTATCCCATCACGTAATATAGGAATATAAGTTAACGAGAAGACGGATACCATGGCTGAACAAGCTGCTAACTCAGAAATTCCATAGATAGTCCAGTCAATGAAGGGAGTCTAGAGGGAAATGCCGAGATCTCAATTTTTAACTTCAGGGCTGTGTTTGGACTTGTTAGGAGGTAAGCATACCAAAAGTCCCAAAACCTGGGTGGTGAGGGGAGTGCAGGGGGGCACGAAGACGGTACCGGTTTTCGGTTCATCGGTTATATCTCGAAAACGGTTGGCTCTAGTCAAAAAGTGATTGTGTAGAAATTGAAGCTGACAAAATTATCTACAAGAGTGATCTATTCATTTTCTCATATCTATCATAGTTTTCGAGCAATACGATCTTGAAAATCGCAAATTTTCGAAAAACTGTGTTTTGGATCACGTTTTTTTGTAAATTTTGCCTTGAAACTTCTTCACCGCTCATTTGAGAAGAAAGTCGTTCCAGAGGAAGTGGTAGGGCATCAAATTCCCTTGATTTTGAACTGATGCAATAACTAGGACTAAAGGATATTCTATTCCCACATGCCTTCACTGGCTGTGATACTACGTCAGCAGCATTCCGGAAGAAGTAAAGTTGGTTTCATCAAACTATACCAAAAACACCTTGACATTCGCAAAGCCGCTGAAGTTTTGTCTGACCCCTCTTCGTCACATGCTCAGGTTGAGAAAGAGAAAAAGAAATGCCTTTTGAGATGGTATGGTGCAAAAACAAAGGAGACATCTCTCAACCGCCATCGCTACCAAACATTTGTCAATAAATCGGTAGCAAACATCAAATAGCGCGGCAAAGATAGTTTCTAGGGTCAGAAAAATTAATTCATGAAATTTTATGATTGATATCGACACAGAATTTCATCCTCTATAAATAAATAAATAAATAAATAAATAGATTTATTGTTTTTATGGACTTGACGTCCAATAACAAGGTTACACACAAAAAGAAAATCCAAAGTGTGGTGGTTACCAGAAAAAGAAAATTAAACCAAATACATATTGACGACAAATAGTAAATAAGACACAATTTTATACAGAACGAATTCAGCAATAGAGTTGGAATAAAAATTAAAATACTCATATTTCGTTAATTATTGCCCTGATCCTAAAAACATTCCCCATGAAGTTATATAAATATTTCCACAGACGTAAATCGGTTCGAGAAATCAGCTGGTGAATATCCTGAGAGAGGCTCAGTTGCCGGTTGTCCCTGAATTCGGAGTAGATAGGACATTCGTAAATAATATGGGAGAGTGTTTCTTTACTTTTCATACAGCAGCTTGGGCACTCGTCACTTGACATAATTTTGTTTGAAATTCGATTCACGTACAGAGTACAGGAGTCTGTTTTAGCTGTTCTTAATTGAAGTACAAAAATTCTGAGATAATGTGGAAAACTGTATATGAAATTGACGCCCAAGTTTGAAAGGTGTTTGTAGTCTGTGAAATTGACTGATAGCAGCATGTTATTTTCGTCATCTATTCTCTGTTTTGTCTCGATAGTCTTCAGAATTACATTAATTTTTTCAGAATCGAGATCTAAGATAGCGGTCTGTTCAATCCCATTCTCCTTTAAAACCTGCTTCAATTGTGTGTACCAATTGTATTTTGCTTTGTTGGTGTTGCTGGTGTCTAGATGTTTTAAGCGGTTTAGAGCTTTAAGGGGCAATCTGTTGTGTTTCATTTTTTCGATTTTCAATAAGATGTTGAGTGAGTCCCTGATGGCAAAAAGAGCTAGTTTTGGTACGTTAAATTCTAGGCGAAGTAGGTAATTTGCTGTAGTTCTCTGCAAAAAGTTACAACCTTTGAGGAAAAAACCTTGCACCGTATCCAAATTACTTAGGTACCTTAATCCCCATACACTCACACAGTAATTAAGTGTGGGCAAAACAACGGCATAAAACAGTTTCAAGTAACTCTCCCAACTGTTGACTTTGTTCTAATTTCATCCTCTAAAACATATTCAAAGTCCCAAGAAATCCCCTCAATGGCTTTTTCTACAGTCGGTTTCAAATTATAGTACGTTCACAGTGTGGTATTCCCCCTTTGTTTTGTTTGTACGTTGGTACCTGAAGTAGGTACGGTCCGTTGACGTTTGTAGCGTTTGCCGATAGGAGAGGGAGATGGCGCTACGCTAGGCAAGCCGGGCGAGCAGCAGCCGCGGGCAGGCAGAAGAGAAGAGAATCAGCTGTGGTGGAGAACACGTGATTTTTCAGTGCAACTGTGCGTCGGTTTCTTTTAGTATAAGGTCGGTTTTTCTTTAATTATTGTATCGTAATTTTGGCTTCCACCCACTCACCAAATCATGCATTTTGATACCTATTTTGTCCGCAAAATTATTGTAAATAACACGACATTCTTTGTTCTCTTTGTTTTCAACTGGCTTGCATCACCCGCAGTCTTTCCCCTTTGGAATCAAGGTGCTTCGCTCTGCTTTGAATTTTGTGTAATTCATCTACTCCCAAATGATCTCAATATTGACGGCAACAGCCGTAAATCTAGTGGGTGTGCTTTTTGTGCACTCATGACGTGACCTCAAGGCCGCGCTATCGCGCGTACTTCGAGGTTTCATTAATTGTTTCTTTTCCACAAGTTACGTCACAAACAGTAGGATGACAAAAAGAAACTCTGCTAGCCAAAATCAGCCGCTAAGTAGAGAACAGTACTTTTCATGATTCATTTACTTTTGATGATTCATTCACATTTCATTGTTCATTGTCGGGTTATACCTGAAAGTAAACGAAGGAAAGAAGACTTGCACGCTTCTCCGTGTCCTGGGGGGGTCCACCACTTGTATGAATCTGCCTTGTTGAGTCTACTAACCTTCTCTTATTTGGGGGGGGAATTATGTAAAACGACGAAGAGAGGGCCACAGGTTGGCTCGAGTCGATTTTCTTGTATTTACTGTTATTTCTTGTATGTGATTACTGTTTATTAACCATTGTTCTGTTTTGTATGTGAGTATAAATCTGTGGGGTCTTTGATGGGTAACTGCTGGAAAATTCCGGGCGAATGCGTTATAGATACTTCTTTTTTCCAATTGCTTACAAAGAGTATGACCAACTCCAACTGCTCTATTTATTTATTTCTCACCTGCTTCTTGTTTATTTGTCTACACCATTACTTATCATTTGTTTCTTGCTGATTTATTCACTTGTTCACAGTTTGTTTCTTGCTGATTTATTCACTTGTTTACTGATCATTTGTTTCCTGCTGATTTATCCACTTGTTTACATATCATTTGTTTCTTGCTGATTCATCAACTTGTTTAGCGATCGTTTCTTCATTGTTTATTCATCTATCAATTTGACTTCTTTTCTTTTGTTTGTAAAGTGTAAAGATAAATTACTGAGCGTAACGTTTTCTTTTGTTGTTACGTAACTAACTTGTAAACGAAACAAACTTTCAAAGAGGTTCAAGCACCGATTCACGCTGACTTGATCAATGCAAACTGGAGTGACTTCTCTGTCATTTCATCATGACTCATTCTTACTTGACTTTTGTTCAGATCATTTGGGAAGGGATTTTTCAGCAATCAATCAGGCTATACGCATGGGTTTCTTTGACGTGTTCTTCCCATGTGTGCCTGTCAGCGAATACGTCACTTTTCCTTTGCGATTAAATTGACAGTTTGACCTGTTTCATGATTTATTGTTTTGTTTTGTTAATCTGATTTTGTGTTCATTTCATTGTTGTAAATTCCTGCATTGTCTAAATAATCTGTAATGATCATTCTCGTTTGTATTTTGTTGTTCTTAATCATGTTGTGTCATTTCTATCACTGTCAATTCCTTGTTGTTAGGTGTTTTGAGAAAAGAAACAAATTCATTCAAAAACTTTGCAATTGATTTTCAATAAACATCCATTTTGCTTGCATTTTATTCGCGTTTCATTCAAGAATCACACCTCATCCCCCACGACACATTCTCATCTCGAGTAAGAACTCAACACAACGTAGGTAAAATGTGAACGACGTGGAGAAGGGAGGACACAACAACGATCACAGCCGAACATCGAAAACGGGGTTACACTACAGAATGGTGCCGTGACCAGGATGGGGCCGAGACCATGATACACTACAGAATGGTGCCGTGACCAGGATACACCACAGCAATAACATCGAAATCCAGGAGGATAAACTACGTTACACTACAACAGTAACCATATTCCAAGACGATTTTCTGTATTTGGCGCTATCATTTCTCTATTATGGTTCAAATCATTGATACAATTCACTGTCATGGTTCAAATCGTTCACTTCACTTATAAGGACCACAGCTATACTTTTTCGAAGAAAAACAGTCCCCGTAAGTGAAGCAAGCAAAGACGTAACTCGCAATATCAATATTCATATTTCAGTACGAACGTTGGGGGAACCAACCTTGCATTCCATTCCGATGCAAAACGCTTTTGCACGTGAGTAGTAGGTACCTAGAGGTAATTTTTAGGAAGTGGTGCCCCGATGGGACCCGGGACTGTCGTGCTCCCTAAGGGGTCGAAGGTCCAAAAAAATTACCATTTTTGGAATCGTTGCTTTTTTCGCTGAAGTATATATCTTTAAGGTCGAGGAACACAACGCAATAAGTTTCGAGAATGTGTCATGCACCAGTGGCGTACCAGACGGCTCCGAAGGGGCCGAGGTGCGCTTTTTCACAAAGTCTTATGGTAAACCGTGACTAACACTTTTTTCGATATGTTTGGTATAATTTTTGACCAAATCGCACATCTTAATTCTGAAAATAAGTATGAAATTTTGATAAAGACGTGTTTAACCGGTTTTATCAGAAAAAAAAACATAATTTTTTACCCTCAAAATTGATGTTTTGTAATTCTAGTTCCATTATTGTCCAATGTATTTATAACTATGATTTTGACTTAGACAGTTGCTTTGGGCTATTTCACACATAAATATCATTTGCCGAAACTTTTTCCCGTTCCCAGAGAGTCACGGAGTGATTTTATTTCTTGAGATGTTGCATGTCAAAGATTGATGTGATGAAATGTTCTAGTTCACAGAAAAAAATAGTTTTTGGTCAGAATGTAGCTTTGATTTGGTACTTTATTCATTTCAAGGCATGAAAATAGTTTTCTCTATCAAACAAAATAGAAAAAAAGTGAATCGGAGCCTAATTTTAGTCATGACATAATTTCTTCCGACATTTTGGAATAAATTTCGTGAAAAAACGCCAAGAGTCGACCTATTAATTTGTCATGTTTTATCTTCATTCCCAATGTGGTTGAAATCACCTATGATCACAATTTTGACATAGATTGTTCAATTGAACTATTTCATAGATGAATTCCATACACCAGAAGTTTCTATCGATGTTACAAAGTCACACCGTAGTTTTGTTACAAAACGTACATTATGAAGAAATTTAATCTCAAAAGCTCGCAATGTCTAAAGAAAAATGTTGTCATGACTAAAGTACGGCTCTGATTCCAGTTTTTTCTATTTTGTTTGATAGAGATAACTATTTTCATGCCTTGGAATAGATAAAGTATCAACTCAAAGCTTTATTCTGACCATAGTCTAATTTTTTCTGTGTAATAGCACGTTTCGTTACATCAAGCTTTGACATGCAACATCTCAAGAAATTAAAAAAACTCCGTGACTTTGTGACAACGGAAAAAAAAATTAGCAAATGATCCTCTCTCCCACCGACTGAGGGAGCAGCTAGGCAGCATTCTTTCAGAACCTATCACCAGGTCCAGCAGTGGTTAGGAAACGAGGTGCCCCCTGAACTGTGGGGTTGGGAACGCAAGCCAGGCAACCATTCTGGCTCTTGTACGAACCATAGACCCTGTGGCACCAGATCAAATGGATGTGATACACATACTAATCATATTATTGGCACTTGAATAGTTTTGTTATAGATTGAGGTAGATTTTGAACACCTAGGCATTTCTAGAGCTGTTGACTGTGAATTCTGCATATTACTTTATTGATTGGATAGTTTGAAAAAGTTAATACATAGCTATTTTCATTTCAGAACATTTGCGAGCTTGCTGCCAGTTGCTGTCAAATGTTCCTGCCGAACATCGACAGAAATATGTTATTCATCATAGCCAAGTACTCTGTATTATCTATAAAATATTCAGGTATATAATACTATGTAAATCTATGTATTATTCGGTGTTATTTCCCATCCTTTTTCCTTGGGGTTTGACTAGAAAATGTACTAACGGGGTAACTAGATTACCTGAGTCTCCACTAGATTCAATTCAGAATAACTAGAAAAGTTCAGATGGAGTTTTATGGATGAACTAGATTTTCTTGTGAAATTCTACGTATTTTCAGTTCGAATAACTAGATGCTCTTTTAAAACACTCCACTAGATATCTAGTTCGAAATTTTCAACTAGATTTTCAACTGTAAAATCTAGGAGTTCCACTCTAGTTAGTTTTTTAAAGAAATCCAGTTGAAAAAGTTTTAGTGTGACAGCAATTCTCTTATGACCGTACTAAGTTCATTTTAGCACCTCCACCATATTTGTCTACGACAGATGTCAATGTTTCACTTTTTTACCATGGTGCGTTTGATATCCCAGAAACTGATTGAGGCTTAATTCCTCTATACATGAAGCTGGAGACCACAAGGCTATTTGATACCTTGTGCCTTGTGACCCCAGATAATAGCCGAGTCAAAACTTTTATCTGAGGTCTTAGTTATGATCCTAGAAAGTGCCAAAGTGGTTTGCCTTTTTCATCATTTGCAAGTTATATTCCATATTTAGTTCTACCACGTCCACTAAAAAGAACATTTCGCAAGACGTACAGTACCTTATATTCATACTCAAGTGCGCGACAAATGGCGCAACGTGAAAGAAATAGAATTTTGTTCATGGATTTTTTGTCCGAACGTTGAGCGACTCCGGAACAACAATTTCAAACAACAATGGGAGAGCTTTAAAGAGATTTGATGTCTTGAATTAGGAATTATTTGAAATTGAAGACGTCAATTCCTGTGAAGCAGGTCACTTCTGGTTAGCGCCGGATAGGATTAAAAGATTTTTTTTTTCACATAATTGGTGAAGAAATGGACACTTCACGATGTGAACAATCGAATCAGAAACTACAGGTAAACTCATTCAAAATGAATATTTTTGGGGTATAAAACATCCCACTTATTGAACTGGGCTTTCATGTGAGCCGCTGATGGTTGCCCCTCGGGTTGTCTCAAAACTGATGGAATGTCTTCATGGATTGATGAAGCTGTCCGTTGGTCATGATCTTCTTGTACCTTTGCCTTAAATCTGCGGTTTGTCAGATGATTGGACCGGACAATATTACCAAGGACAAGGAGCCATCGAGTACTGGTGTTGACCGAATAGTCTCAGTTATTTCCCTCATCATTTTGATCCAATATGCCATGTCGATCGTCTTGACAGGATTTTGCGCTGTTGAACCAGACGAGTGGGCATCAGTATTCTACTTCAGAGTATATCAAAGCAAGGGATGTATTATTATCATGTTCATGTGAGTAGATACAGCTATGTCCTGGGTTATAACCCGTTAATCTATGTGTTTCAAATATAACACCGCAAAAGCTTAATTTCCAAAGCACTGAAATTTTATCACGCATTATTCAATACTCTGTTTCATTGTGGTTCCAGCATTCGAGGTGGTTTTCCCACAATTTGACAAATTGAACATAGGTATTTATGAAACAAAACCACAATAATATGTCGGTTACAGGTATGTTTGCTCTGGGTGACAAAACCGCAACTAAGCTACTTGACGCTTGGGTCAAAGCTACTAATGAGCACCCTTATCACAGTCATTCGCAGTATTATTAGAAAGGCTCATCTCGGCTGTTATTTCCCAGAGAATTAAACACAATATTTCACGGAATAAAACTCTGTATAAAATACATAGAATTAATTGTTGTACGTTATACCTACATAAGTACAAGTACGACATATTCAAGTAGGAGAATAATAACCGTTACTTTCACCCAGCACCCGCCGACATTTTGGACGAACTTGCAATAATTTACTCGATAATTTACGAGATCCAGATTCCAGAAGAAAAGGGCGGCGTCCTTCCTGCAGAGCGATATAGATAAATCTGCAGCGGGCTGACGATCTGTCTTATGGTTCGGTATGGCGGCGGAGGGGGGAATCAAAGTAAAGTAATGTACTGTGACAACAGAGCTACTGACCCTTGCCAGACGACATGATGTAGCTCCGGCCTGCTCCTCTTGTCACACCATTATCAGACATTAGCCGCAAATGATAAGCTGTTGAACTTTACTTTTGCTCATTCATCTTGCTCGAGTTTGCAGCATCAGTGGCTCTCCAGCCATGGCAACTTCGACCGGAACGGCACATTCACTCATTTACATTATCATAGTGTGGCGAGAGCTCCACTTCACAAAACTCCAGCCAGTGAAATTATCATCATTTAATTAATGAAGCTGAGCTGAGCCATCGCAAATACCGAAATTATTCAGCAGCTGAAAGTGAGCATTTATGTCGTCAAATGGCAGAAATTCATGGATTTATCTAGCTGGATGATGACGTGCAATATGCAGGTCCCAGAATACAGAACCAGGTATCGTTGACGTTTACGAGGCGTACCAACAGAAAGGGATTGATCTGGTTTTGAACGTCAGTTTTTGCGGACACGACACTGTTCAATCGACGTGACAGACGACGGCAACTCCATTGACTTCGACTCGGGTTTTATTAATCAAAACAAAAGTGCTCAATTTCAACTTTCGCTAAATTAACAAACAAAGCAGCAAGCGTATCCGACAAAAAACGAAGCCTCGTGATATTATACCCCTTTGATATTTACCCTATTCATTTCATACTTTGTAATTTTTTGCTACTTGCTATTTCGGTATTCGACAGTGAGGCTACAAAAATTAAATCATCGCTGTAGTCATTCGAACCACTCACCCGTTTGTTCGTTCTATCCGCATCCTTCGATCCTAGAGCAAATAATTCCGTAACAATAGTCCCACTGAAATCGACATACTTTTTCGGCGACAACGCTTGGTGATTGTTTCTGAATATCGAAACTCCCCAATAATCTGCTCCAGCCCTGGCATTGGTGGACAACCCATTGTTTTTGTTATTATTATTACCAAGTATTCAATAATTGATCAACAGATCAGTAATTATACTTCAATTCAATCCAGCTTATTTAAATGGTATCGTTTTTACTGCTTTTGGAAGCGCATGACTGATAATCATCTAGTATCATATTATTATGCTTCTCTTTTTATCCGTTGAAAGAGCTTCTGAGAGTGTTGAGATCAACTAAATGAAGAGTTTGAATAGAGTAAGCCACAGTGATCTCTTTCAACATAACATTAATCTATCGAGCATGAACATGTCAAAACTTGGAAATTCTGATTAATACTCTGACGAACACCTGATTCCACACCTTGACCAATAATAATTCTTTATTTGGAGAAAGTGGTCACAGAATCCGTTATGTGGTTCAACCAATCGAGATTCATCAAGTCGGGCTCTTTGTTCACCGAAATCACAACGCAATCATCTGAAGGGTCCAAGGGCACTAATACTTTTCAAAGCCTTACCTCCGCTCCGTCTAGAAAAAACGAAACATCTGCACAAGAGATACCCTTTAATATGGCAGGATTCAGTATTAGGCGGCAAATCCACCTTGAATATCACACATTCAAATCATTCCAAGTGTGATTTGATTCCCTAACAAATTTTTAATGTGGATATATGGTAGGTATCTACCTAGCAGGGTATGTAAGTAGGTAACTACCTCGGTACCTACTATCCATCCACATTTAAAATGTGTTAGAAAATGCACTTGGAAACGACCATGATAGTAGGCTTATATAAATCAGGAGTTTAGAATCCTGCTCGCCGTGCTAGGCTTATTCGTATTAGCATGTGCAATGGGTGGTACATATACCTACTGCTGAGGTAGATATGTAATTTCACGTTCTACAAAGGCCTAGTTCCATCCTGTAAGTTAAAGCAAGCCCTCCATGGTATGCTCCTATTATTGGGGCACATTGCATTGCGCCTCCCTCTGTGCATAATACTAGCACATATCAACGGCTATTTCCGTTTGAATACACACACGTAGTCCCCTGGAAATCAAAATTCCAATTTATAGTCAGGTGGATTAGCGCCAAAAAATGCCTAAACCATGCATTTTATAACAGAGCAAGGGCTTAAGGATTTCCGTTCTTGAGATTGAGCTTGACAGTTGTTTCAGAGTTGGTGCCAACGAGCTCAGTGTGGCAGGCGACCTCAGGAGCCGTCCGCAAGTGCGAGACAACAAAAATATCGTTTCTTTTACTTGAAGGCTCGCGGATGATCAAAAATGCATATCACATTGAAGTCTATTCTGTTGGAAGCAGCCGTTTTTGTGCCGCTAGGGGCCTCAGAATAGAAATCAAGCATATCGACGGCCTCTACTTGAGGAAGAATTGTTTTTTTTTTAGTTTGATAGCGTAGTGAGCATTTCACACATTCCGTTAACGTTTCAAATAATAATAATAATAATAATAATGTACATAATATACAGGTGTTCCGCGACACTAGGGCCCGTATTCATAGTCAGATCTTATGTCTTAAGACGACCTTATTCAATTTTGATACGCTGATTTCTCCCGAACACAACCTTGAGAAGATGTAGGTGTATTTTATTATGTTATAAAATGTTCACAAGATGATAACTATATGTATAAAACCATCTTGGTTCAAGCCTGTGTCTAGATAAAGATGGTCTTAAGACCACCTTACATACATATAAGATCCGACTATGAATACGGGCCTAAGATGTCGAATTAAGTCAAAAAAGATATAAAACACCTTAATATTCATCCAGAATTTATATAAATCGCCCCCCAAAAACCAAACTATCTTCTCCCTAGCCTCCACACGGAATAAATATTAACATTTTGTGTCAATTCCGTTACATAAGATCCCAGTGCATTGGTGTATGAGTATGATGAATTCGAAGAACAGAAAACTTTTATTTTCAGCGCATTTTCGTAAGAAAATGACGCTTATTTGGCTACTTTGTCTGTCTGTCCGTCCGTCTGTCCGTCTGTCTGTCCGTCCGTCTGTCCGCCTGTCTGTCTGTCCGGGTAGAAATCAAGAAGTTGTACTCCTCCTCGAGGAATGAAGCTAGAGCCTCAGAACTTTTTTTGATAGGTAGCTGATGTCCCCAAGAGTGGCCAATGGGCATTTTTTTTTTATCTATACATAGCAGTTATCATTACTATTATCAAAAAACAGATATTTATTGTGGACTTCTAAGAAGTTGAACTCCTCTTCAGGGAATCAAGCTAGAGTCTTGGAACTTCTTCCGATGGATAGCTGATGTCCCCAAGGGTAGCCAATGGGCATTATTTTTTTTTATACATAGATAGTTATCATTATTATTATCACAAAACAAAGATTTCCTGTGCACTTCTAAAAAAATGAACTCCTCCTAGGGAAATAAATCTAGAGCTTTGGAACTTTCGCAGTGGCGGCTGGTGAGGGAGGGCTCAAGGGCGGCGCCCCTCCAACGCTAAAGGCGGCAAGAGATTTTTATCGGTAGGAAAACATGGAATGCATTTTATTATTTATACTTATTCCAGAGATTTGGTTTAGTGCAAAAACGTTCAGTCATTGGTCAATTAATATTTTAACAAAATAATTCTAAGCGATCGCACGGTCGAAGAAGTTCGTCTTGGGCTCCGCATTCGGCGCCCACCGCCGATGCGGTGATGCCGGGTCGCACCCGCGCAAAACATGTGCCGTAACCATGGCAACGCGAGACGCGGCTCCCGCTCTATACTGCAGATATGGGCTCCGTTTCTCGAGCCCCCAGCCGATTGAAATAATCGATATAATTATTTATGTACTCTTCGATTAGTCAACAGTTTGAAAACATGAAGATAGCTGACCTAAAAAAGTTACATTCAGGTCATGAAGCCTACAAGAAGAAATAAATGCAAAAAAACAACGGACGTCCGATTACAGCATTGATTTACTGAATATATAGCAAATCGAACCCGCAAGAATAAATTCGTGGTGCATTTACTCACACGTAATTTTGACAAAACAGTAAATGCTAAAACTCCATATGGTTGTGATGCGGATACGACAAAAAAGTTTTTGTCTCGAGTTTCGTCATTTCGCGAACTGAGAACTGTTTTATATGCACTCTTTGTAGAAAATGTTTTTCGAACTTCGAACCAACAAGACATGGACGAAGTGTTTCATGATTTAAACAATTAGATCAGAAACGGGAAAGGAATAAAAGCCTCTTTCTCTAAACTCTGATCTAATATTGTTTCTATCAGGAAACATTTTGTCCATGTTTTGCTGGTTCGAAGTTCGAAAAACATTTTCTACAAGAAGTGCAGATACAACAATATAGTTCTCAGCTCGCGAATTTGTTATTAACTTGAGCCCTCCTTGCAAAAAACTCACGAGCCGCCACTGAACTTTCGCCAATGAATAGCTTAGATCCTCGTGAGTGGCCAGTAGGCAGACTGGATTCCATGATTCCGTCGCCATCTTGGTCGCCATATTGGAATCTGTTATCAGTGGAGGGATTGTCATGAAACTTGTTCACTCGTTGGCGCAATCTCTGCGATTGCCAAGTTTAGTCTTGAGAATGTAAATCCAGAAGCCTTTTGGTTTATCACAAAATGCATACTTGAATTGGAATGATGTTTTTGGTTGTACCTACTAACATTTTTTCAATTGGTTTCCTGCATTTCTTCACGAACTACAGGGTCTTTTTTTAGCAATGTCACTATTCCGGAAGCTTCTGGTAAACAAAATACGCAACTTTTTGACAGAGGCATGGCAGCATTTTGTAGTTTACAGTTTCAAGTTTTGTTTGACACTACAACCATGGTTGGCAGTCATCAACTTCGTGTACACGGTGCCAAGAGCCTCAAAGTTGCAAATTTTTTGTTTCTTCATTTTGAAATTCAAAATTCTCCCCTATTTCTGTATTAATTCACTTGAAATTTGTAACAAATTAAAACCTAAAATTTGAGTTTTGATACTGTGAATGTTCGTGCAACTTCACAGCGATGGCCGCCGTTTTCCAAAAAAGTCTTTGATCAGAAATACAGTGCTCGGCGGGTGTCACAGAATCTTGAGACGTAACTTCATTGCAAATATTTGCAATTCTCTTCTCAAGATAACGAATGTCCCTGATTATGTCTGTGAATACTTGGTCTTTGAGAAAACCTACAAAAAAAAAACACTTTTCAACACTGTTTTCTTCTATGGACACGTCAAAATTCAGTGAAAAATTAGTAGTGAATATGGATGAACCCGCGATGGAGAATCTGTTCCGACTCGAGTTCCTCATGGACAACGTTACCCTGACCCAGGAAAAATGCAGCTGTGCCACGCCTCCAGGTGAACTAAGCGTATCTTCCCAATTCCTGAACAACAGTCCCCCGGACGGACGGACGTGTGCAAAGCTGATTTCAACCCCAACCGAAAGCCAAGTCCAATAAACTGCCGAGGTATTCGACGTCTGCGTGACCATCTTTAAGAAGATGCAACCTGGATGGCTGTCGGACAAAGTCATCGTGGGCAATTCTCGAATTTCTATTTCGAACCTTTTCGTCAAGTTGCTGCAGATCGTCGAGGCTTCCAACGTACTAGATGAATGTGGACAACAAATCTGTACTGTAAGGGCAATCGCTGTACCGCTACAAGAAAGCAAGGAAAGGCACAACAGGAATCGACGGATCAAATCTCTTGCCAAGCTGTCTCATGCATCCCTGTGGCCTGTGGCTAAATGGATTCTCAACGGATAGATCAACAAAACATGCTGCTTTGATTAGAATGTAGTGGACCGAATGCTATGTGCGGTCCTCCAGGGATGGGTTGTAAATAGGGATGGGTAGTGAATAGAAATTGAGTATGAAAGGAAAAATGAGTGGTATGGAGATGTGTAGGAATGGAATGGATTATATGGGTTTGAGGAATATGGGAGAAAAAATGGGTGATATAGGAATAAAATGACACGGGTATGGGAGACATGGGTAATTGGGTATAATTTGGGAGGTATGGGTATAATAATGATATTATTAGTACTATTATGTATCTAAGAGAGAGAAAACTTTATTCAAACATAAAGTGGGCTGCCCGTTTATATATTCGACACCTGTAAAGGTCATGAATAAACATTATTATTATTATTATTATTATGGCCAAGCACAACATTTTGTTCTGTCGCACCGTGCAGACAAAGTTGATGACTGACAACTGTGGTTGTAGTGTCAAACAAAACTTGAAACTATAAGTCACAAAATGCTGTCATGCCTCTGTTGATAAGTTTCTCACTTTGCCTGCCAGAAGCCATTCAAATGATGACATCCATAAAAAAAGACCCTGTATAATCGTGGCTTCTAAAATATTTGAAACAATATATTCAGTATTAACAATACGAACAGAAATATTTTAATTTAGATAATATAAAGCAAACATTACAGTACCATTGACCTCCGCTGCCACTCTAATAAAAACAAGTTAGTTTTCGACTCATTGGTGTGCGCTCAAAAATAGTGGATGGAATTGATTCGTTTTAATTGGGGTGCTTTTGTCAAGAGTAACGTTGCCTACTCATGATATTGCATATGCGTACTCATATACGCCGTGATATAGGTACCTATATATGATTTTGTGTGCATACGTATAAAATGCTGTAGTCGAGCTCAAATAATCATTCCAATTGCATTTTAATTAGTAATTAGTTTCTGACAGGCCAGCAAAAAATTTAATATCCACCGTTTTGCGGACCGCAGTCCGCCCCGACCGCAATTTTATTTGCAATGTGAAACAACGACGCCAAATTAAATCGACGTACCGGCGGGAATAAAATTATTGGATTACCTACGTTGCCCATGGTGAACGAGTGCCCTCTTCTCAACTAATTCGATAATTGGTAAACAGACGAAAGAGTTGCAACACTACTGGCCTACGCTACAGCTACAGTGGAACTATCGATTGCAGCAGGGGGATTTACCGGCATTATGTCGCGGCATCCTATTTTGAATTGTGTTCATGCCATTGTCAAAATGTCGCCCCGGTTAAAAATGTTATTAACCGTATTAGGGTGCACTGAAATTTATACGATACGATGCGCAAAATTTCATATTCGCACCGATACTGGAAATGGTGATACCGATTTTACTGTACCGCCGTGATGAAAATACCGGCAATCCAGATTATGTTCGTTGTGCATTCGCATAATTCATGTCAAAATTGTTTTGGATGTGTTATAAATACACAGGTAAACTACTCAACAATTGAAGTGGCCCACCCAAAATTTTCAATGAAGTTCAAGGTGCCCTAGCTCCCGAAAAAATAGGATTTATTACACATTTTTTCTTTTTCCACATACCTGCACTCTTTGTCTATCAGAAGATGGATACAGAGTTGAGTTCAAATCTTCCTTGATGGTTATACAGGGCGTCGCGTAAAACCCTTCAAAAACTAGAAAGTTTGAGTAACTCCAAATTCGAAAAAACATGTTTTTGGATATTTTAACTGGTCCAGAGAGAATAGTACACCCATATCTCAAAACGGTCTTCCACATTTCCGATTATCTTTCTTTACTACAGGGTGATTCGAGAAAAACATTTTCTTGGTTTTTTGGTCATAGCTTTTTTCCTTGTTGACTGATTTTCATAATCTGTAGCTTATGTTAAAGCTGAAGCTTCAGGGGACCAGAATATGTCTGTGAAATTGATGCAGAAGAAAACTTGGACTTGAGATTCTGCATCAAAAATGACACAGATATGAATAGCTCCCAAAATCAGATCTGGAGATGAAACTCGTCCGAAATCAATTTGCTTTGAAGTCAACTATTCAAAATGATCATTTCAAGATATTCCTCTTCCTGTATCTTGTATATAAGAAGATTTCTTGACCAGGGAAATGAATTATGGCTGCATGCTTTCAGAAAAAAATCAGTGTTCCTCTTACCTGAAAACTAAAATGTAACCTACGTTACGAGCAACAAAGCTGGTGATTGAATTTAGAAACATTGTTGGATTTTTCTCGGTTCAATAATAATTACCAGCTTTGATATTCGTAACGTAGGTAGCATCAGTTTTCAGGTAAGAGGGACACTGACTTCATCCTGAAAACATGCAGCCATAATTTAATTCCCTCGTCAAGGAATCTTCTTTGATACAGGAAGAGATATATCTTGGAGTGATAATTTTGAACGGTTCACTTCAAAGCAAATTTATTTCCGACGAGTTCCATCTCCAGATCTGATTTCGGGGGTTATTCAGATCTGCGTCATTTTTGATGCAGAGTCTTCATTTCAAGTTTTCTTCGGCATCAATTTCAAAGTCATATTCTTGTTCAAGGAAGCTTTAGCTTCAACATGAGCTACATATCATCAAAATCGGTCAATAAGGAAAAAAGTTATGACCAAAAAAGCAAAGAGTTGTTTTTTTCAAATCACCCTGTAGTGAGGAAAAATAATCGGAAAATTTAAAGATCGTTCCGAAATATGGGTGTACCAACCTCCCTGGACCAGTTGAAAATATTCAATAACTTGTTTTTCCAAATTGGGAGTTACTTAAACTTTTTAGTTCTTGCAGGGTTTTACGCAATGTCCTGTATAACCAACACGGAAGATTTGAACCTGATTCTGTATCCATCCTCTGATAGACAAAGAGCGCGAATATGTAAGAAGAGTAAAAATTTGGAAATAGTCCTATTTTTTGGGAGCTAGGACACTTTAAACTTCATTAAAAATGTGGTTAACTTCAATTGTTGAGTAGTTTAGTAATGATGTACCTACTATTCTTATAGCTTATAGGCACAGTGCTGGTTTAAACTGAAAACAACAAAAGAATATCACCTGTGTACTGCACAAGACACATAGGAGCATATGCAGGCCCTAGGAATAGGTGGGTGGAAAAAACAACAGCATAGACAACAAACATTGATGCAAATCAGTGAATGCATAATACAAAAGAAGGTTTTATATCAATGTCGTAGTCATCCCTGCTTGAAGCTCAGAAATTTCAGGTTTTTACTTGCAATCACAGTAAAATTGCCTTATTTTTACTATGAGCAGGTCGAGAATGCGCTTATTCCCTACTCTGGCCTTCTTTAACACTAGTAGTGGTTGACATTTTATAATGCAACATTGCTGGCAATGATCTGAGTACTTTATAGTATTAGTGTTCACTATTCTCCAGCTGTATTTGATTGTCGTTGACTACAAAGTACTAAGAGCTTTATGAATACCCCAGTAGTCCACGTAGGGCTTAAAATATTCTTCACCTTCAACAATTATTGAAATGTGTTTTTTCACTTAGAGCAAATATACACTTTCCATTTTAGTCAGTGGGTTCGGTCGGCTTGAAGTACCCTTCTTGCTTCATTGAACAGCAGATCAACAAGTTGCTATATAGCAAATGTATCAACAGTCAAGGTTTTCTTGCTCTTCTTATGCCCTCTCAAGGCCCTTTCAATTTGCTTGCCATCGGAAAATTGTTTGACAGTTGCTGTAATGACAGCACGTGGAACGGAATTCATTATATATTATTATGTTTTCCTACGACCACCTACGAAAGTGACCCCTTTCACACGCTATAGTAGGCCCGAAAGTTTTCAATCACGTCAACCTACCCAACCGGTGCGTTATAGCCATACGTTATTATAACGCACAGTTCACTCGGATCACGGAACAATACGAATTTAAACGACGATTCAATCACAATTTCAAAAAACCGGCTTTCTATACCACTATAACTCTGATTCACAAGCAAACCAACAATAATTCGCACCTACAGGACTGGCCTCAGTCATGTCCTCTCAACCGAAAGTGTGAGTTTGACATGCTTATATAACTTTATCAAAGGCCTAACCCTAGCGGTGAGATGTATAAAAATAAAAATCATAATTCATAATTTCATAATAATTTCATTTCATAATTTCCTTCATAATTTCTTTTCAACAACAGTAATTGTGAAGTTCCTCTCCTACACTCATAAAGCAGAATAATTATTCATTGGTAGCAATGCGAATGTGACCATAAAAGTTAAAATGGGGGTCTATTCAGAAATCTTGAGCTGCACCAGCCAATACACCTACCGTCGGTTCCACAAAACAGATAATTCGAGATTAGTTGATTTGCGATTTTTGTTAGTCAATTTGTAGCTGACTGATCAATGGAAATGCTGGTTTATCCCTCAATAATGGAAAGATGATGGGTCTAGTACAGATTTCATGCATTTTTTGTGAGTAATCATCTAGCATTCAGCAGAAAAAAGTTCAGTTAATCTGCAATCAGCCTTGATCGCTGATCATCTTTTTTGTGGAACTGACGGCTAATCAGTTAACCACCAGCCAATCAAGTTAACATACTAAAATGTCAAAATGACGGTTGAAATGTCACTAATTTTATTATTAGATTTTCAATTCTGTCACAAGGAGACGTTGTTAATAAGAGAAGTCCCATACACCTGCTGATGACCAAAACGTACCTTTTCCGGCTCATAGCCGGGACCTTAGGCCGCTATTGCTCTTCAACGGATAAAAGATATTGTTCGTGTCCTTTATCAATGACGGTTTCAGCCGGCCGACGAAAATACCCTGATAGCTTGATGATTAGAGACGCCACCTCCGACCTTACCTGCTGCGACAGGCGCGTGGCGTGTGTCCAGCAGGCTCGAGTTCAATTCCTGCGATTCCCCGATTTTTTTTATGGAAAAGATCATTTTTTATATTTTGGAAGCAATCAAAATTTGAAAAACTGGTTTTTGATGAGATTCTTGATTTTTTTACGATATTAGGTGTACCGCTCGCTTGTAAGATGCTCAAGCATAACAACAGCCACAGGCAGGCTTGGTCAGAAAATAGCGGTGTTTTTCGAGAAAAAATTGAAACATATGAAAAAATATCAGTATTGATAAATCTGGGTGGTCAGAGAAACGGTGTTTTTCGAGAAAAAATTGTAAATTGCGGGAAAAATATAAATCTTTGAAAATTTCAATTTTTGAAAATTTGAAATACTAACACATTTTCTTTATAAACCCATTTGAAATTACCCTTATTTATGTAATTATCATTCATCCACTGGTTTCCATGAAATCTATGTTTACCAAAGAACACGAAAATGACGTCTTAATTTGAATGTAATTTTCACCCGGTCGTAGGAAAAATAGTGTACGTAACTCGCCGTAAAGTGTCTTACTTTCATTCCTGTGATTCCTGCATTCGGCTGCGCCTCGTGCATTAACCTACACACTCATGCGTAATGTATCACTTTCCGTACTTGTTACGTAATGTACTATTACCTACGACCACTACCGTAAGTGCCGTATACCGCACAACTCGGAACCTAAGTAAGGGAGCCCTTACGCACATCGTGACGTATTCTGTAAAGTAAATCGCACAGTTAGGGAATTTATGTTTCTGATGTTGGAGGAATTTTTTTCAATAATAATAATAATAATAATAATAATACTGTTTTTCTCCTTATCGGCTTTTTCTTGCCATAGGAGTTTGCCCGTTTGCCAGTAGCACCTTTCACACCGAAAGCATAAGCGAGACTAGCTGTATATATTCGTAGCGAAGGCATGCCATAGAAGTGAGATGTATCTTGGTTTGGTTTGGTTTGGTTTTTTTCCCCGGAAACTTTGTACCTCCCAAGAAGGTAGCAGTTGTTCCCACGAGTGGATTTTATTTATAATGGCTTTTCAACTCATCATTCACTTTATAACTCGTGGGTTACATTATCATCATTGATTTACCTTTATCAGGTGCCTTGGCTTACAACAAAATCGTCCAGAATTTTTTTCCAAGTGAGGGATTCGAGAATTTTTTGAATTAATTTCAGCTTGCATTATTTGTAGGGCTCAGTTTTCACTTGATCACAATGATTTCACGAGATTTATCAAAAAAGATTCAAAATGTCAATGCAAGGTGTGCCCGGAGTCACCCACAACTTGGGATCAAGTAGGTGTAAAAATTAGACAGTTACAACAAGCATCAAATGTCTGATGACAGGTACTCTGCTGCCTGCCTACCTAAATTCGACAACTTTCAAATAATACTATTTATTGCTGTCCAGTATTCATGTCCCAGTGTTGTAATCCAACTACTTATATCACCACACCGAACGAATGATTGAATGGCTATAGGTAGGTATGCTTCTGAATACACCTCGGGCCTCGCTTTAGGCACAGTAAGTGAACACTCAATTTTCAAGAATCGATTTGTGGGTGCTTTTCTTTCAGGTCTCGACGAAAAGCGTTGTACAACAGACAACCACCGAGCCAGCAGACACCAGAGTTTGAACATGCTATCCGTCTTTGACATTAGATTAATCTGATGGCCGTAAACACCACTCAAAGTAACTACCCCTTCTCCGATTTACTCTAGTTTTAGTTCTCAAAAGTGTATATGAGATACATAATACTATTATTCTTGAATCTTTTGTTGCTGTTAACACTTCAAATTTACTCTGAATACTTAACACGGGAGAATTTGTCGATCACTCTAGCAAATTTTATACTGTGTATTTAAATACAATAAAAGTAATCAACTGAAGCAATTATTCGCTGAACGCTCTAAATTTAGCAAAACCTAGTATCCTGTGAACACGGATATTAATATTATGAACACGGATGACGACAGTCGAACCTGCTGTGCGGTGCGTGCTCCTTCTGTCAAGAGTGTCAAGGCACACTGACAATCTGCATACGGCGGGATTTTATTTGAATTTTGAATCAGGGAAGAAGAACTTAAATCGTAGTTATTTCAAGAAATACGTGGGTTTTTCACCTCTAATTTTTACCGTATACAATACCACTGGCTACATTTCACGTCAATTATAGCTTCTAAGTCAATATCTACTGCGTTAGTTATTGTTAATGTAGGACTGTCTTATTACCTTGGATTTCTGAAAATTAATCTGGGGCCCTCACAAAGTTCCAATACCGCTTTGGATTGGGGTTGTAGGTGAAGTACTGTACATGAGACGAGTAGTGAGTGACGGAAAAAAGAACGAAAAACAAAAGGTCGAAAACAAAACATCGAATGCATAAGGTCGAAAAAGAAAAGGTCGAATTTACAATATATCGAAAGTGATGATGATCGAAATACATATGGTCGAAAATACATAATATCGAATAACAGAATGTCGAAGAATAAAAGGTCGAAAAACAAAAGGTCGAAAAACAATTGGTCGAAAAACAATTGGTCGAAAAACAATTGGTCGAAAAAGAATTGGTCGAAAAACAATTGGTCGAAAAACAAAACGTCGAAAAGCAATAGATCAAAAAACAAAAAATCGAAAAGAAAAGGTCTAGAAAGAAAAACCGTGAAAATCGAAATTGAGCAATAGGTGTATGTACAGATGTTGTAGAGACAAATGATTTTAGAGTTTGGGACGGGAGAAGAGAAGCACTAAGTCAAAAATCAACTAGCCCAAATTTATTTCTGTGAAAAAACCTAATCAGGCCTTGAAAAAAAAACAGAACCTGACAAGGTCTGTGTAGTGTGTACACCGATTTATGAGTATAGGTCAATTTTGCGTCAAAAAACCGAATCAGGTCTGCAAAAAAATTACTGAACCTGACGAGGTCCATGTACACAGCTGCACGTTTCAGAGTGGATTTTGCGTCAAAAGAAAAAAACGAAACAGGTCTGCAAAAAAATTACTGAGCCTGACAAGGTCCATGCATGTGTCCAAGTTGATTTTGCGTCGAAAAATCAAATCAGGGCTTCAAAAAAAAAACCTGACGAGGTCCATGTGCACAACTTGACGTTTCAGAGTTGATTTTGCGTCAAAAAACCAAATCAGGTCTGTAAGAAAAATACTGAACCTGACGAGGTTCATGCCCACAGGTTTATAAGTCCAAATTAATTTTGCGTCAAAAAACCAAATCAGGTCTTCAAAAAAAAAACTACTGGACCTGACGAGGTCCATGTGCACAGCTTCATGAGCCCAACTTGATTTTGCGTCGAAAAACCAAATCAGGTCTCCAAAAATAAACTACTTGACCTGACGAGGTCCATGTGCACAACTTTACGTTTCAGAGTAAATTTTGCGTCAAAAAACCAAATCAGGTATGCAAAAAAATCACTCAACCTGACAAGATCCATGCGTGCACAGGTTTATAAGTCTTAAGTTAATTTACGCCGACGCTGATCAGATTTAAAAGAATATACAGGTGTTTCGGTGGCCTTGCATAATACTTTGGGAGGTGATTCATCTCTGAAAAATAAGTCGAAAAGTGGGAGTAAAATTTTTCCTCAAGTGCTCTCTGAGGGAGTTACAGCTCCTCAATCAATCCGAATTGTAATCACATTTAAAACAGGTATTTCTAGTTCGACATTGTGCTATTCGACATTTTATTATTCGATGTTTTGCTTTTCGATCTTTTGTTCTTCGACTTTTTGGTTTTCGACCTTTTGCTTTTCGATATTTCACTTTTCGACCTTTTGGTTTTCGACCTTTTGCTTTTCGATATTTCACTTTTCGATCTTTTGATTTTCGACCTTTTGTACTTTCGACAATAGTGCTTTCGATGTTTTGTGGTTTCGTTATTTTGTTTTTCGACTTTATGCATTCGATGTTTTGTTTTCGACCTTTTGTATTTCGATCTTTTTTCCGTCACCCGACGAGTAGTAAAGCAATTACTCGTGCGCAACTTTCCCCTGCGTGCGTGATATGCCACTTACTACTCTTGTTACGTAAGGTAGATACTATTTTTAATCATACCAGACAAAAATAAATGTCGAAAACCGTTCTCAGGAGTTCCACTTCACAAAAGAAAAATTGCCGACGTCGATGAATAACATTCGCTGCGAAAACTAGCGCAGTTTAAATCTGCTTTTTTACAAGTTTTTTCAATACTTCTATAACGATGTCTCAGTTCCTTCCATAATTTTCCACATCATAAAAAATTGGTTCGAAAAAATTGCTTTCGAAAATTCTTTGCGACTTCCCAGCTCGATCCCAAGCCAGTTAAGCAAGCAAATGTTTGAATGTTGAGCGTTGTTGGTGGTGTGTGTGCCACAAAACAAGGCAGATCGCAGGCAATTCAAACGTAAATTGGAGAGATCCACCGGCGTAACGCTGCACTCGTCTCGTAAACTTGATCTAATCTAGCCACCGGTAATTAACGGCTTTTGATCTGGCACTAATCGTACCGGCTTAATTGTCCTGGGGCCGTGTGCAATGTTATAAAAATTATCATTGGTCACACGGTAACATCGGCGCGTTGTTGTCCAGCTGAACTGCGGCCGCACCAAAAAGGAAGCGCCGTGTAAAAGGATTATACGGGGCGTTTGTGTTGAGGTCGCTATGATCAAGTGTTAATGCTGCTTTTATAGGCGGCCTCAAACTGCTGGAAGTGTACAAAATTACTCGGCTGGGGTTTCCAAAGCTCTAACGGGAGGGAGAAGATCCTGTGAGCAAAGGAAAAATTCTACTTCCTACCGCAGGCGCAGGCTCCTTTTATGTGCCGCCAACAAATGCATTAAACTTTTGGTTGTCACCCTGACACGGATTAAAAACTTCACGAGACGAGAAAACTTCGAAATTACCTGGGTATACAAAGGTAGACACCTTCCTCGATCTTTCATATCGTTTTCCATTAGTCCGTAGTTTCATTTCCCAAGTATGAGAACGGTGGCGTATCAGGGAGGGGGGGGGGGGGGGGGGTTCGCACCGGGTACCAATAACAGTAAAGGGGTGTCAGTGTCAGATTATTCGGGGTGCCGAAGGGGTCTACAGAACTGGGGTGCAAGGCCTTGGAGTGTACAAAATAAGCTAGTGCAAGACCCGTTTTCCAAAAAAATGTCTAGTAGTGTCTTCCGTTTTGTCAAGAAATCGGTTTTTACGTCAAAAAGTGCGATGTCACCAATTGGTGAGGCAAGATTTTTGAGTCCTGAAAATCCCAGGGCACAAAATTCTCCCAATTCCGCACAGGGGATGTCACTACAGTCCAAAGCTCATTCTCTAGGTAGGCGCGGGGGGCGGGTCTAGGTGTCATAGGATATAGTCCGCTTCGGGTGTCAAATATGCTAGGTACGCCACTGTATGGGAAAATCATCGCGTCGCTGTCGGTCGTGTCTTATTCTACAGCATCCGACTTGTGTTATGCTTTCTGCTGCGTACTTGGTGGTAATTTGTGACAATACTCCCAAATTTGCTGCCCTGCCGCCCGCCGTCAACATGCATGGAGATCGAGAACTTTTCCTGCGTCATCTTCTTTGTCAAAAAACATCAAAAGTAGGTACCTTGATGGGCAGTGCTCCACTGAGGCTTCCATTGGCAGAATTCCGTATTTTCGCTCACTTTCCGCACCTCGATCTGTTCTTCTCTCGGCAGAGTAGATTTCCGTGCCGCGCCTGCGCCATATCTTCGACTTCAACTGACTGACGTTCGTGCATATCATAATGATACTGACTGTGTGATCATGGTGACACTTGCAATCCGGCTGACATTGTCCGAAAGAGCGCGCATGCGCTAGTTAGGATAAAGCGGTTCCAGAGTGGTGTTTGTCTATGGAATGCATCTCTCAGATTTTGAATTTTGACGTTTCCCAACGGCACCACCTTTGAACGTTGAGGTACATTTTCAACCAATCCACATGGGATTCCAATCTAATACTTCTAACAGGTTGCCAATATGGAGGACGTGTCAAACTTGATATTTTGATATTTCCTGGAGCTGCAATTTTTAATTTTGCAGCAGACCCATTTGGGATTTTAAACTCTGTTATACCTATAAGTCTACATCACATATTTGTCTTGCGTTGCTTCAAATACGCTCTCGCCTGAGGAATACCTGTGCTGTCGATAACCAGTCTTGCCAACTCCCCAAATAAAATTTTTGCAACATCACTTCAGGATCCGAGAGTTTCCACAGCAAACCCAACAAAGTTAATAAAGTTATAATTATATAGTGAAGATCTATATTTTTGTTTCTTCAGATGTTCTGCTTTGTTTGCTGCAGATCGTGGTGGTTTTGATGATTGGGACAAATGTGATGATGCCAAAGTATCCGTACAGGTAACATCCCAGACCAGTGATTTGCCTTCCTTCCATGGAATAATGGTAATGCCGTCTGGTCTTCTGCCATCATTCCCCAGAACACCATTGGGTTGGAGAATGCAAAAGATGTTGGCAGACGTAAATGCTTAGTTTGTCTTGGTTGAGGTTCAACCTGTCTCTGGAGAAACGCCTCAAACAAAAACTCACTTACGTCTCTAAATACTCGGCGGAAAAGTATCAGGTGCGGTATCACAACAGATTCTTGCAGATGAATACTGCCTATGCTCTCACTTATGTCCCACACAAGAGGATCTGGTTAGTTTGGATCAAAGGTAACTATTGTGATAAGACGCCTTAAAATTATGAAATGAAGGGGAATTAGATATTTAGGAATAAATTAGAATTACGGGCGATATTGGGAAGTGACGAAATGGCACACGGGATGGTGGTAGAGTCAGGAAGCGCATGCCGGCGCATGGGTTGTAGGTCAGGGGTTTAGAGACTTGAGACGGAGGGTGGGAAATAAGGATCGGTCCAAAAGTAGCAACGGGGGTAGAGGATTCGGGTCGTAGTAGTCAACAACGGCAAATGTGCGTAAAGAAAATATTTTTTGTCAAGTAGAATGACTCAAGAAGAGTGCTCAAAACACTATTGATGATTGTAGTGCATCAGTGACGAGAAAGGAAATATTAAGGCAAGTCTGATTTCTTTTGTAATCAAATGCTTATTGTTGAATGGGGTGTAAGGTGATTGTTTTGTTTATAAAATGGTAGTAGGTTTTGTTCTTGATATTTCGAATAGCCATAGGAAGCGTTAAACTGATTGATTACCCTGAAGCTGCGGTGAGGTTCCAAGTATATTGTTTTCCAGCTACCTTCAAACTACCAAGAAAATGGTGAAAGCTTCAGTAACCCTTTCGAAGAGATCTAGCTTCCTATAGAGCATGATTTTGTAGACTCTATAGCTTTAGACAAGCACCAGCAGTATTTATGCAAATCAAATCTGGGCGAACATCTCACGCGAAATTTTACCCCATAAAATAAAATATTCAACCCTTTCGCACGACAAGGAGTTTATAAACATTGAGGTTGAGTTCCCAAGAGAACCCTTGAACTGTGCCAAGGAAATTCAGTGTCGTTTCAAAAACACTTCAAGACAAAAAGGAACATAACATCAATTTTGCAGGCTAGTTAATTAGAGGCTCACCGCAAATAAATGGTACACCTGATTGCAGATTTGTGTGAAGGTAATCAACCCAGCGTGCAATAAAACTGCTGCTCAAGGCTGTAAGTTCAAACTACAGCACCAGCCGGATATAAAATTCATGGAATGTAAACACTCAATTTTATGTGTATTATTTGATCGATAATCAAAATAATGGCTATAAATTCGAAAGACCAAAGCAAAACTCAGTGAACAACAATCTCTCTCTAAGTACAATTGAATAATCGAGATTTCCATTCGTATATGGAAGATGGCCCAGGTAGAAAAAGGGATTAAAATTCAAATCTCGACGAGGTTTTTAACTCGGGTGCGTTAGGGAACGGGTTCAACAATAGTTCTGAAAATTAGGAAGAATGCGAAACGGAATCAAATTGTAAGGGTGGAACTAATTAGTCGTAGGGTTTTCGCACGTAATTAGGGTGTTCTCTCTTTCAGAAACCAAATGTAAACTTAACTAATCCCTAACGCTAGCAGCTGATGTCAGCACGTCTGGAAATTATGTATGAATAATTAAGATGTACTTAATCAAATTGGCGATGATTGATTAACTTGTAATTGAGGTGAGGTGTGGTTAAATGACTTTGTTTATTTTTCAACATTTGTTCAAATCATCCTCTTCCAAAGAACGTGAGGTTACTATAGTTTGAATGAAGTATTAGCACGACGTGAAGTTGAGGTAGGTGGAAGATTAATGTAAATGACTCAGGTGAATTAGGTAATAGGTAATTGTAAATGACTTATCGCTCTAGGGCTGCACACGACATGCTGAGGAGAGTGGCGTCTCGGAAGCATGCCGAGGTGTGGGCCCTCACGGAGCCAAATAAGATCTTGGCCACAAAAAAAGAACCTGTACACGGAGACGGATAGGGGTGCAGCAATACGAACTTGAGTTTCTCTCCCGAAGACAAGACACGGATGCGGACCTGGCTTGAAAGCGATGACAACACGCGTTCCGCATCCGCAGGGTTCCGCCAAGGGGCCAACGCTATGGAACATGGTTTATGACGGCGTGTTGAGGCTCCCCTTTCCTGAAGGGATGGAGATAGTAGCCTTCGCCGATGATCTAGCGCTGCTCGCGCGCGCTGACAGTCTCGAAGAACTTGAGCAGATAATGAACGACGCATTGGAGATGATTAGCAGATGGATGAGGTCTGGAGGATTGACTCTTGTTCCCGAAAAAACAGAGGCCGTGATTGTAGCCGGTTACAGAAAGATCAGAGACGTCACTTTTAAGCTTTACGGCAAAGACGTGGTGCCCAAAGGTGAGGTCAAGTACCTCGGCATTACCATCGACAAACACCCTCTCTACACGAAACACATTGTCAACGTGAACACGAAAGTCCAGAAAATTGTGAGAAGCCTACAAGCAATCATGCGAAACGTTCGAGGACCCAGCTCACTCAAAAGAAAGGTGATCGCCAACTCCAATCTATAGGCGCCGATGTCTGGACGGATGCACTGCGCATCAAGAGAAACCTCCAAAAGTTGATGACGACGCAGCGCAAGCTGACACTTTGAGTGATAACAGCACATGTAACGGTTTTCACGGACGCGGCATTGGTGTTGGCCCACGCCTAGCCTGAAACGAGTTCAACTCAAAAGTACGTGCACCTCCTAGATTTTTATATTTATTTTCCCTACACTATCTTAGGATTATTTTAGCACAAAAATGAAAAAAATCGGTAGAGCCGTTTTTCAATAATTATTGTTTTTATCATTTTTTGGCAAAATGGCCTAGATGTTAGTTGCTAAAAAAATTTTTGCACTTGAAAATTTTATGATGCCAAGGCGCCACTCAACAGATGTGTTGATTGAACCATTCTGATTAGATTCAGACTAGCCATTAGTTCTAAACAGTACCGTGGTATATACAGGGTGGAAAAAAAATGTCGAAAACTATCATTTTATGAACAAAGCAAGTGAAGTCTTGTAAATCGCCTCAACTTATCTACATTTATGCTTGAATGGAGTTGGATTGGTGAAATTAGATGTTGCCGAATCAATTCTGGTGGTCTTATTCCTCAAGAAAAATTAAACATTCAAATCTATTTCTGGAGCTATAGGTAGTAAGTACCTACTCTTTGTTATATGTTTGCTTCTTGTTGCTCATAATCATAATTCATGTTATTTGTATTTATCAATTTATCATCTCGTAATATATTTTATGCATTATGTCAGTAGGTATGCCATATGTATATTCACCAGTGACTATCTCCTAGGCTTGTTATATGGTCTCAATGGGGAATGAATAATAATAATAATAATAATAAATATTTATTGTCTTGTGTACAAAAAATGTACGTTGACAAAATAAATAAACAAATAAATGGTTCTAATACAAGAAATTAAATAACATTATCAGGTTATACATACATTTTCAGGAGTTTCATTGATACATAGGTATTTCACAGAACAGGTCAACAGAGAGGGAAATTGAAAAGAAAAAGAATAGAAAATTACTCGTTCATGAGAAATGAACGCATCCTAAATATACCCTCAAAGACAGTATACAATTTTTTGGCTGTAGGATATGTGATTTGCTCTAGAAGGGAGGCGAGGCCATCGATGTCATTTAAACCCCTAATGAACTCCCCCCTGAAAGGCCGGTACATCGGACAACGGAACATGATGTGTGAAACAGACTCAGATTCAGCCATGTTGCAAAGTGTGCAGTTCTCGTCCTGGTTGAAAGTGTAAGAAACTGTTTGAAACCGCAACCGTACGAAAGTCCTTGATGCGAGGCGCAACTGTGATACAAAGCGAATGATGTGAATGGGTCTGCTGCACTGCAGATATCCACAAGCACTTCTGTCAACGCCAAAAGATCTGTAGAACATGGCAAAGCTGGAGTTGGCTAGAGCGTCAAGATCCTGTTGAAATAAAATTTCGCGATACTTATCTAACATGACATTTTTGTAAAGCGCAACCGCAGTCCCACCTTGGTCCACAACCGAGAGAAACCCACCTCCCCAATAATTTCCCCTACCTGTGAAACCAGGAATGAAGATTCCTCATATATTTATTTGTTACGAATTGAAGGTGTTTTTGTTTTAAAAATTCAAATTTCGCAAAAATGTTCTTGAATTTAGAAAATATTTTCATGAATCATGGTGCTTCCCTGTAGCTTTCAAAAACAACCTGATTGATAAATTTCTGTCACGGAATAAGCCCACTGGAATAATTGATCCGCCTTATTTCACCAATCCAACTCCGTTTTGAAACTGGTCTTTCTTGGTTTCACACATTTTTAGGGCTCATGATGGGTCAATTTGGATTTTATTTCACCACAGCACTAGACATATTTTTAGGAACAAACCTGTTCAGGCATGATATTGAATTTAATTAAGTGATTTCCAAAAAAGTTTGGGTTGATAATATAGACAAAACCTAATTCTATAATATTCAAACCATTACAAAAACCATCATGGGAACTACAAAGGTGTGGAACCAAAGGAGACCATATTGACAATGGCAACAATTCAATTGTTGTTCAGAATGAGGGGATTATTTTATGCTAGAATTATTGTTTGTTACGATTTTGAGAATTATTATTCACAAGTCTTAGAATTACTTCAAAAAAATTTATTAGTGAAAATAGTTGACCCAAAGGTTAACTATCCATCTTATTTCATTCTCCAAGCTGTTTATTATAGAAATGGCAAGTTCCACCACAATGTCTTGGAGAGTCTCGGATTGGTAAAAGAAAATATTTTTTATGTATGTATAAAAACTTGAAAACTTCTGGTTTTTTCGATATTACAGAAACGGTTAAACACATTCAAGAACCGTTTGTTGGGACTTTTTAAGGATGAATGAAGATAATTTTTTCATTGTTAATTTCTAATCTTCCACTTCATAAAATAATAATGAAATATAATTTTTGACTTCTTTCTTTTTCCACCCTGTATACACCCCCGGTATGGTCGGCACCAATGCTACTAGCCTGAACCGAAAGAGAATGGCTCAATTGACACCTCTGTTGAGTGGCATCTTGGCATCATAAAATTTAAGGTGCAAACATTTTTTCAGCAACTAGCATCTAGGCCATTGTGTCAAAAAATGATATTATTGAAAAACGGCTCTACCGATTTTTTTCATTTTTGTGTTGAAATAATCCCAAGATAGCGTAGAATAAGAAAATAGAAAAATCTAGGAGGTGCACGTACTTTTGGGTTGAACTCATTTCAGGCTAGGCGTGGGCCGGCATGATCCCCGTGGATATTTTGGCGGAATAATGAAAAATAGTCTTCCTGAAAACTTTGACCAAACCGGAAACTAGGACAGCTTCACTAATGACGTGGCAGGGAAGATGGCGTAACAGCTCAAAAGGCAGATTGACCTGAAGGCTGCTCAGAGACTCTCAAAAATTGATTTCGAGAAATCATGGGCACATCGCTCTTTGGATGACGCAGATGATGACGTGCCACGGGGCCCTCAACAGCTACAGGTTTGAGCAACTCAAGAAGATTTAGTCGTCACAGTGCAGGTACTGCATCGAAGCAAACGACGACGCCGGACACACTGCCTTCTTCTGCCCAAGGTGGCACGTGGAAAGAATGAGAATCGAGCTGATCGTTGAGGTTGATTTCACCGCTGATATCATGGTTGACAACAAGATATACTGGAAGGAGGTCGAGAAGTTTTGTGAATTGGTTTCAAGACAAAAGCTAGCCAACGAGAAAGCTGAAGAGGCGAATATGCTCTAGCAACGCCAAAACGCTCCCCTCAGCGACGCAATTGTTAAACAGTTCCGCTAAGGGGTAGCATGAAAAAAACACGAAAGATGTTTTAGCCGGTTTTGCGCCCGGATCTACCCGGCAAATAGGTCCTTTCGCGAAAAAAAAATTGGTCTGTTCAGGTCAGTTCGGTTCAGGTCAGTTCAGATCAGGTCCCGAGTCCCAGTGCATCGAGCATCATGTCAACATGGAATCACTGTTACTGTAACGTTGACGTTGCTTGTTGATCACTGTCATACCTCAATTATTGTCGTTTAAAGGTTAAACATCGCAAGACAAGAAAACTACTTACGGAATTATTCACAAAATATTTTCAAGAGCTGTTGGCTTGTTGGGTTTGGTACATTCCACCGACAACCAACTCACCGACTGGACATTTCACCGACAGCCATTTTACCGAACGGACATTTCACCGACACGCCGTTTCGCCGACAGGACATTTCACCGACTCGCCGATTTACCGACTGGACATTTTACCGACAAGACAGTTCGCCGACACGTCATTTCACCGACAGGACATTTCACCAACACGCCGATTCACCGACAGGACATTTCACCGACAGAACACTTCACCGACACGCCATTTCACCGACAGGACATTTCACCGACACGCCATTTCACCGACTCGCCGATTCACCGACAGAACATTCCACCGACAGGACACTTCGACGACAAGGCATTTCACCGACAAGACAACTCACCGACAAGACACCTCACCGACTGGACAACTCGCCGACAGGAAATTTGACTAACTTGCCGAAATTGCAAATTTTGCTTGAAAATGAGTTCCTGGAAAATGCCGCAAAATGTAACCATATCGTGTTTGGTACTGGCGGATGCGGAAAAAAATTTTCTTTGTGTAGGTTTCATGTTTCCACCACATTGATCATGTTGCTAGAAGCTCAAACGTGGGAAACAGATTGTTGTCTATATCTTTTTTCCGGAAAATTCGAGGAAAATGAACTTGGTATAATAAAATGCAAAAATTTATCATCAAATCCAGACCTTGTTACACAAAAATTTCTGGGATTGTTGTGGGCATTGTTGGGCAATGAAACAATACATCCAACTCACAGTTTATTGAGTTGTACAAACCCTTCCCTTCCTTGCTTTCGGTTCTTTTATTTTCGTCTTTTCGTCTTGGCTCATTTCATTCGGTCTATCCTTTGACAAGGTAAACAACTGGTCAGTCTGTCAGGGTTTGACTCGAGCATTATTGTACATGAGATTACCTGAGGGAAAACAAAAGAGGGCACGAGTAAGAAGGCTAAGGGCAGACATATTGCTTTTGTGGAGAGTGGTGTCACGAAATTTGGAAGAAGCGATAATTCAACATACCGTGTACACCGTAGTGGCCGGAAGTCGTGTATAAGACCGCCACTAGCTTCAGCTTCCCACAGAAGATTCCGCTTTGAGCCCGCACAACATCGAAGGGTAAAGCCCTAGGTTCCAATTAGTGCACATATTTTACTGAGAAACCCCCTTGTAGGCTCCTTTTTGTACCCAAGGCAAACCCAAAACCACATCTTTACATCGACGCCAAAGACAAGCCGGAGTAGAGTGAAAGAGCTGCTGCTGCCGTCCCACATTGTGCCATCCTCGGTACGGGGAAGCGCCTAGGCCGGCTCCACATCACCCCAGGACAGCACACGCCTTCACCCCAGGCCTCTGTCAAAACATATGTCGACACCGTAGCACCGGCTTCGAACCCACGGCTCTGATTTACATTGAGAGTTTGGAAGCGACCAGGGAGGCCTGCTGCAGCATTCACGGGGCCAGTCACATCGCGACCCAACCATCGTGGGAGCTTGGCAAGTCGATACTAGTTTCATTTAGGTTCCTACAGTTCCCATTCCAACCGGCAGCCCATATCGCGGTAAGATCCTGATCTCAAGAGTGAGCTCACTGTAGTAGGTAGGACCCGTCGGATATTTTACACCTGTGCGTCTCGCTTTTTTTCGGCTTACCCACACCTCCGAATAACCAGTTGCGGTCCCCTTCGTGTTGCCAGCCAGCCAGCCCTACAACGTTAAATAATACTGCCCGTATTGTAACGCGTATTAGTAAATACACACCTGTGTTTGATTGTTAACAACAATAGCGGTGGTTTCTTTTCTGTTTTATTCCCAAATCCAAGTTTTCAGCACCACATAACCACAACAACCGGAATTCTGTACCTTGACAGGTGACAGGTGACGCACGGTAAGTCGGCGACAGAGATTTTAAGCGTAAGTTGTTGGTACCTCTGCGGAGACCAGGCAGGACGTAACAACCTCAACCAATCTGGATTCGTACGTACGGTTACCGAGTCAAAAATAGACTCCTCAACTGGCGGGTCTAAAGAAAGAAGATTGCTCGAGTCAAAAAAAGACTTCATCTATGCAGTGAGTTCAAAAAGGAGAATGATACTTGAGTCAAAAATCAGTTCTTGGTCTGGTAGGTCTGGAAAGAAGGATGATAATTGAGTCGAAAATCAACTCCATGGGTGGTATGATTAAAAGAAGTATTTACTTTTACTTCAAGTAGAACCTTTTACTTCGTAGTATTTTGTGAAGCATAATCCTATACATGAAGTAAATACTTCGCCTAGAAGTTGTTACTACAGTGACAAACTTCAACGCTAACGTCACCTGAAAAGTCTTTCGTTCTGAACGTGATCCTGGCTTTGAATTCATTTTGTGGCCATTATGAGTTTGAGTAGAGACAAAGAAAGTGCCAGCGGAAACGGTGTAGCAAAAAGCGAGGAAGATAAGGATCTGCAGATGGCCTTTGTGATGCTCTTGCAGGACCGCAAAATCTTGCGGGACAAGGGAAGGGCCCCAGCAATAAAAGCAAAAAAGATAATGCAGCCACTGAAATTGCAGAAATGTATAGTGGAAACATCAAAAATAAGAATTTCGATGCAAAAAGGGTGGGTTTCAAACAATTTTATTGGCGACCTCTTTGATAATTTTCAACACTTTTTTTTGGACTACCAAGTCTGCAAGTCTGCCCCAAGCCAACTTGAAAACCGGGATTGCCTAAGCGTCTGAGGAAAATCTCCATTTTGGTTTTGTTGCCTGGGAGCTGCCCCTCCTCTTTCGACGTGAGTCCCCAAAAATATGGACATATTCTGCATCCACTGCACGTTGTCTTTGTTTAATCTAAGTATACATCTTTTTCACAATTCCTCCTCTTGGCTTTGGACAAGTAACATCAATTTACTTCCTCAGCGCTGAAAAGTTGAAAATGAAAGAGAACTGACCGATACTTTCTACATTACGCTCCTCCATAACGCCCCTGTTTTCCAAACTTCTCTACAGTTTGTTCCGAGACTAACAAACATGGCCATTTGACCACTTTTGAATTGAATTTCAAATGCGAAGCTGCTTCTTGATCAACTCCAGCAATACTATAGTATTTACTTCACTTCGAAGTAAATACTACACAAAACTAGCATAAGCTGTAGTATTACCTTCTATTTACTCGAGTACATAGAGTGGAGTATGAAGTAAAAGCTTCTACTTCTCACTTTAGTTTTTCTTCAAGTAGAAGGTGAAGTAAATGCTACGGGATTCGAAGCACTTACTACTGAGTGAAGTATTTACTTGAAGTAAAAGTAAATACTTCTTTTAATCATACCACCCCATATCTAGGTATGCCTAAGGATACCTGATTCAAAAATAGACCCCTCATACGAGTAGTGGGTCTGAAAAGAAGGATGATACTTGAGTAAAAAATTAACTTTTTATCTGGTGGGTCTGGAAAGGAAGCGATGTTTGAATCAATATCTCAAAAATAGGCTCTGTATATGGTGAGTCTGAAAAATAGCATGATAGGTGCTCGATCAAAAATAAACTCCTGAACTAGCGGGTAGGAAAAGTGTTTTTGTCAATACATAATCTATGTAGGTAGTGAGTTGGAAAAGAATAAGGATGGTACTTGAGTGGAAATCAGTTATTCATTTGGTGGGTCAGGGAAGAAGGATCATACTCGAGTTCGAAATAAACTCCATATTTGGTAGGCGTAAAAATACTTGACTCAGAAATTTGACCCTCATCTGGTGGCGCTAAAAAGAAGGATGATACTTGAGCAAGAAATAATCATTTCTGGTGGGTCTAAGGTCTAAGTCTAAGAAGGCTAAAACTTGAGTCTGATATGAATTCCTTGTCTGGTGAGTCTCAAAAGAAGGATGATATGAAAATGTACTTCTTATCTGGTGGGTCTGAGAAGAAAGGTGTACCTCGGATGATACTTGCGTCAAAAATCGGTCTCTTATTTAATGGGTCCAAAAAATGATACTTGAGTTAATGATACACTTCTCATTTTGTGGGTTTCAAAAAAAAAGAGGATGCTTGAGTCAAAAATTTAGGAACTGACTGTGTATCTGGTGGTAATTAGGTACCACCTAATTACTAGACTTGAGTCAAAAAAAAGGACGATACGCCAGTCAAAAAAACAACTCCTCAACAGGCGGATCTGAAGAAAGGAAGATAAGCAAAAAAACATTTTCTCATCAGGTGGGTCTGAAAAGAAAGAAGATACTTGAGTGAAAATTAGATTCTTATCTGGTTATCGAATACACTTTTGGCGCTAAACAACAATCATGCTCGGAATCGCACCGGTACGGAATCAAGCATATCAATCTTCCAAATGTAGGTACCTATGGTCCAAAACTCAAAACGCTACAGTCCTGTCGGTGAATCGGCGATTCGGTGAATTGTCCTGTCGGTGAAATGTCCTGTCGGTGGAATGGCGTGTCGGTGAAATGGCGTGTCGTTGAAATGTCCTGTCAGTAAAATGGCGTGTCGGTGAAATGTCCTGTCGGTGAAATGGCGAGTCGATGAATCGGCGAGTCGGTGAAATGTCCTGTCGGTAAAATGGCGTGTCGGTAAAATGTCCTGTCGGTGAATCGGCGATTCGGTGGAATGTCCTGTCGGTGAAATGGCGAGTCGATTAATCGGCGAGTTGGTGAAATGTCTTGCCGGTGAATCGGCGTGTCGGTGAAATGTTCAGTCGGTGAAGTGTCTTGTCGGTGGATCGGCGTGTCGGTGAAATATGTTGTCGGCGAATCGGCGATTCGGTGAGTTGGGTGTCGGTGAAATGTCCAGTCGGTGAGTTGGTTGTCGGTGAAATGTCCGTATTCCGGCCTGTTGGTGGTGTTGAACGGAAGATTACAAAGTGAGATGAAGTGAAATGATGTACTACCAGATGGACAGGCTGGATTTCAAGAAGGAAGAAGCACCGTAGACAACGTATACCTATTGACAAGATGTTACGGCTGAAATTTCATTTGGGGTTTGTTTACTTCTGGGTGACCTTCGTTGTCCTCAGCGATTAAAATTTGCATTCAAACAGCTGATTGAACAATACCTGGGAGCGATGACCACGCATCTTATTCGTCTTCGACGCTGGCCCTTTAGGCGGAACGAAGAGAACCGTATGCGGCAAGAAATAGGTGCGAGTGTGCTATCATGCCTTCTCCTACAATAGTCGGTAGGTACCAACTTCCGCACCTCTTCGTTTGAGCGGCGATGGACTTCCCCTCTCGTAATTACCACGTGTAATTGGAAAATATCGGTAATCCAGAGTCATCGAGGGTTGATCGGGGTTTTTCATCCCCCTGAAACGGTTGGTCGTATCGTTTTCTCTCGTTTACTGTGTGTTGCTTCGTATATTATTGTTGTTTAGTCCGTCCATTTTTGGATATTTCTAAAGGTGGGCATTGTCTTGGATTTGGAATGGACGTTGGAGAGGGGAATTTGATAAGAGAAACATTATTATTTCTGTCGAGTAATCGAGTGGTGTGTGCTGGAGATTTTGGAAAAGCGCTAATGGCGGATTTAATCAGCCACCACTTTCCGATTAAAGGATCATCGCAGACTCGATCGCAGATATTTATTTATTATTCTTTGAGGCCACACAACAACCGTCGTAAGTTTGTTTTTGATGATTTCTCTGGATAGCCTCTCATGATTATTTTCTTCAGGGCCTCCATTTCTTCATCCGTCCAGTTATCTATTTCGGATGCTTTGAATGTTTTTCCTTTATCCGTCCCAACATCTTCTTCATCGGATAAATTGGGGTGCTTCTTCACTGGTGTGGATTCCTCAGCTGCTCCGTAAATCTATCAATAGCTGCATCTGTGACTTCACCGCCACTTTTTGTGCTTTCATCAACCCTCGTGCTGTCTGGAGAGAAGTGCCCAGTCTTGTGTTTCTGGTACAGCCTCACCCAGTGTCTGTCTGTCCAGTCTGGAAGAACCCTCGATGGGAACCCGAGGCGAAAGTTAGGTGATAGAATAAGTTGTCGGTTGATGTCCAGATTATGGAAATTGCCAAACTACAGCACGTCGCAAACTTATAATTGTGAATTGTGAAACTTATTATTATTGTGAATTTCATAGCCTTCAGCTCTAAAAGCCTTCAGCCTTCTCAATTTTCATTATTATTTTTCTCCAGTAATTCAAATACCAAATTGTTTATTATTCATTATCTCCATTTGTTAGTTTTTTTCTCTTTATTTTGTCAAATAAGCTTACGTCCAGGAAAAGCAACGCACACAAGTTCTCAGGCAGAGTAGTGATTCACTACCTGTGGATTTTTGTGGAGATTGCGGGTGCCTGGTTAGATCGTGCGGGACAGGACCGGATTTGGGGTGAATAGGGCCCATTGTTAGCGGCCCCCCATTTCTCTGTGCACGGATAGTTGGGTAGGTAGGCTAGGCTAGAATACCATCCTTTTCCTTGCTGCGTTCTGGCCGCTCGCGTTGATCCATCAGATCCCTCTCTTTTGTTTCTTATTTGTTTTACTTGATTGTTTCTTTTCTTTTGGACGCCCGCTTAACAGTATTGCTATTTTTCCTTGAACTTAACTAACTTTCATATTTCTCAATCTATCTAATTGTTACTTTCTCACTATTTAAAACTTGTTATTTCTATTTCATTTAATTGGCTTCAAATATACTTCATTACCTCTCAACTATTTTTTTTTATTTGCGTTCTATTCTGGATCCATGATATGCCAGCAACCGGACCTCACGAACCCCTAAAGAATCTCAACCGGGTTACGCAATTCGGGGCGTAACAAAGACGAACCTGCAGAACCGTAGGCATGGTTAAATAAACTTAGGGCCAAATTTCAAGTCCGAGTTGCAACCCGCGCAGCGTGGCGCAAGTGGTCACGTGATCCAATAATGGCATGCCCATTGGCACAGAGGGATCACGTGACAACTTGCGCCACGCTGCGCGGGTTGCAGCTTGGACTTGAAACTTAGCTCTTATCCAATAAATTAACTACTCCCACGTGCTGTTGGTCGTGTCCTTGTTATTTTGTTGGTGCTGTGCAGTTTTTTATCTTAGAAGAAAAAAGGTGACAATAATTTAACAGGAATGCTGGTGGGGCTTTTCACTTTCGAAGGCAGTTTATTCACCCAGACGCACGCCGTTGCTGCGGCGATGATAGAGTTAACGTGGGAGAGCGCTGCGGCCCATCAAGCGAGCTCGAGGATGCGTGGGGCGGCATGAAGAGGGGTGGGTTGTACAGGGACCGAAGGATCTGTCATTTCAAACCGAGCCGGCGCGGGTTTTGCGCCGCTCTCATCTCTTCTGGCATGGATGCTCCACTCCACGACGACGGGCTCTGATTACATCCTTTTTCTTAATGCAAAGTGAGATGTGCTCGCCTCGAAATTGTATCCAGCGCACCTAATTTTTTCGCCTTACTTCTGTTTTCGCCTGTGCCGCCCATCACAGAGTAGAGAGAGACAGAGAGAAAGCGAGAGGCAAACGCGCGTAAATGTTATTTACACAATTTTGCTCTTTCTCCGAGTTGGATACGGGAGTGTTATGTCTCTTTCAGGAAACACTGATTGAAACTATTTACTCGCGCAAAAGGTCTGGAAGAGCGGTTTTCCTTCGGGGAACGTTAGGGAGAGCTTTGACCCGCCGCAATAAGCTGCAGAACGAATTGTTTTTTCTGTTTGCGTAATCACGGCCTAAATATTCCCGCGAGTGTTCTTTTATGCATTGTTTTCCCAAGCCTGCGTTATTGTTTGAGCTTGAGCGGGCAAGCAGATGCAGAATTTAGGTATAGACAATCAGCCAGATGAAGTGTGAGGCGATATGCGAATATGCGCAGAAAGGTGAATAATCATTGGTGATTTTCATGAAATTTAATAATGCAATGTGAAACCACTCCATTTACGTAACTTGTGGTGCGTTGAATATGGAAATGAGAATCCCCACCCATGAAAGTTATAAAATAAGCGTCCAAATGAATTTTATGTCAAAGTAGGCGAGTTCATGAAAGCGAAGGTCTAGAGGTTTGGGAGAAGTTTTCATTTTTGCTCAGAGAAAATATTGTCAAGGAATAGTCATACATAGTTGACCGATCGTTCTCAGAAAATGCTGTAGAAATGTAGAGTAGAAAAAAATTATATAATGATTAGCGAAGGAACGAACTCGATATGTTAAACCATTTGGAAGATAATATGGAAATTTTTCACGATAGTGGCTGGAGACGTAACTCTTACCAATCAACGATAAGCAACCAATCTGGATATTCAGAGTCCAATTGTACTTGTACCATAATGTGACGGAAAGCTTCTAGATTTTTGTAGACTTTTGTCAAATTGTACTTTGACAAACCTTTCAATACAAAATGCTACCTATTTCTTGTCAAAAACTGATTACAGTGAAGTCTACCACATCCATTTGCTTTGAAAATGACTCATAAAAAAATCAATAAATATTGCAAGTAGAATCAAATCAGCTATGCGATGCAGAGTCTGAGGACAGTTCAAAGAGGGCGCTAACGATTTAATTTCCACGTGAGCACTGAGCCAACTGTTATAATTTTTTTTTGTCCTGCATCAACAGCTAGGTTATTAGCAGGTTTTTGCCGTCGGGGTTTTTCTCCAACGATAACAATGAGGACGATAACAACGAAGTACTGTAAGACTTGCATCTTTGGATCAGTGGGGGATTTATCAGTGGGGTTTTGTTTCGATGGCTTTCCCGTTTCATCCCTCTTCCCGGGGCATCACCGCACGATAGTAGATGTTCAGTACTAAGAGACGCGTGAAAAAGTCTATCTGGCCCAGTGCGGATTTGAACCCTGACACCTTCGCCTTCGAAAGCGAGGCCGAGCTCACCGTGCTACCGACTGGGTTTAACTGTTATAATTAGAGAGCGGATTTATAATTTTTCACATGTTCTATTCGCTAAGTTGGATGCAACTGTCGACCTGCAGCTTGACGTATCCATCTATAAGGAACCTAAATACCAAGTTTTATTTCGCATATAATTTATTATTTTGATTTTTTACCGCATACAAATTGATAGTCCATATAATCGCATATAGCCGCATATTTAGTCCATATTTTTGCACATAACTGAATATTTGTCACTATTTTGGCCATTTCATCTATATGTGCGAGAAAATCACGATATTTTGATTCCAAAGAAAAAATAATTTGAAATTTTCGAAGAAATTTTTTTTTACTTTGATGGTCAAAGTTGAGTTGAAGGTTGGTTTTACATGTGAATGTGGATTTTCCACTATTTTTGCAGCTTATATCACATATTTACTCGCATATATTGCCCTATTTGAACATCTTTACCGCATATTTTGATACTTTTTAAGCGCATATAAACTGCATATTTTGGACTTTTTACCGCATATGAATCCGCTCTCTAGTTATAATTGATGTAATAGGTTTTGCAGTGAGGAGCTTGAATCGTACAAGTGCCACACATAACCGCCGATATAACAAACTTTAGTCCGTCAGCTGTCGTTATGGACAGGAGGAGTGACGGCAGGTCGCGTTTGTTCTTAGTCCTGCTTACGTGTGCTGGTGTTCCGTTGAAAAAGAGAATCCTTTAAACTGGCGAGTTGTAGTTTGAATTTACAACGGAGCTCTCGCGTGTTTGTTCTGTAATCGCCCACGTGTACTACTGGTTATCTTTCGTAGCTGCCTCGTCCTGGTCTAGACGGAGATGAGGCATCGCAAGATATTCGTGGCCTAGAGCCTTTTGGACGATTGCGTTGTGATTCTAGTGAACAGAGAGCCAAACTTGGTGGATCAGACCTAGAAACTTACGACTGAGACTCACCCACGTTCCTCAATTCCCAAGCTATCTGCGGAACCTGCCAGATCTCGAAAACTGCGGAAAATCTGGCATTGCAATAGAAAATAAAACCGTGCTTGTTTGAATAAAAGCTTGAACCCTTTCATAGAGTAGCAATTGTTGTCGATAATCGGTTTAGGATACCCCTTTCCCTTTCTGGAACTTATAACTCCGTTAAGCGTTCAACTGCTGTTATTCAAATTTCCGTGTTGACTAGATTCTCAGCGGGAGAGGATTTATTATTGATGAAAGACAAGAAGGGGAATTTTGCTCGAATGAACATCCGGTTTGATCTTGCCATCCTCGCGGGGATATATGTCATCCACTCCAGAACATGAGAACATAATATTAAAAAAATAATTATTGAATTTTTGAAGATACGGCGGGGGGTCGAAGGGTGGGGTCCTCTATTTTTGTTATCCAAAGTGATTTCAAGAAACTGTTTGTGATAGACTAATCAGTAAGAAATATCACCCAGTGAGTATCCATTGAATTTTTGTTTAGGATACAGGGTGAGTGATGAATCACAAAAATTCAGTTCTCTTCATTAGTGTCACTAAAATATTCCGTTGGTCCCTACAATAGTTTACTAGAATTTTTTTCACATTTTTAAAGCAAAATCGGTTTTTGAGACCTATGAATCACCTGTATATCAAATATATGTTCAGCGCCATTCAGTGGTTGATAATTTTCACTGATTTACGTATTTTTGTCATACCGTGGGTTGCACCAACGCTCAGTCAGTAATAAGTATGTATAAACTAGATTATTGGAATTTCTTTTGGTCACTACTCGTTGGTGAATAATAGAACTTCTGATGGTTTCACAAAAGGGAATGATCCAGTGGTTGATTAGCTGAAGATTTCATGCAATTCTCATGGCCAACCTACTGGAATTGGTCAGATTGAAATCCATTTATTCTCGTACTAGCGTTATTTGCGTATCAATTTTTTGGTGCTACGCAGAAATAAACAGTAGTTATTTCAATAACGAGAATAGAGGGAAACGAAGCCTCGCCTTCCGCTCCCATATCTTCAGGAATAATTTGAAATACTTTTTCATGCTTTTGAGCGGATTCCATCAATCTGGGCTCAAAGTACGATACTTTTGAGACACCCTGCGTAGAAGGTGCCTATCTCGTGGATTGAAAACTCTGTTGACAGCTGGGGTGTATTACCTGAGTATTTCACGACGCGACACGACGCCGACGTTGAGAAACTTGTACAATGAATTGTTTGAGCTATGGTGAGTTCAGCTGCCTGATATTCATTTATAAGAAACAATGAATTATTCGAAGCCTTGTCACGTCAGTTCAACGGCGAGCACTAATAGGTTTTCTCAATGCTTGATTCATTGTAAACAGTAAACACAAAAAATCCTTGCTCATACGGGGTGGAATCAAAAGTTCTTTACATAGAAGCTCTTTGTACCCTAGACTTGGGTAATTGTTTCGCGTACACTATTGGTCCAAAAAGTGTTGGAAGCGTGAAATTCAGTAAAACATTTCCGGTTACAAACACTGGCAATACTAGCATTCGCGATAAGAATATAGGGTGATTCAAAAGTGTCGGACCACCTTAAAGGTGCGTTATACGAAGTGTAGTAGAGTGCTGAAAAGTTGTTACAAAAATTCTATGTCTTTCAATTTTGAAGTTATGGAGGGACAAAAGTTGGTCCTTCGGTTGCTTCTATTTTCGTTGTTCGAGAAGATTTTAGCAAACTGTTTATGGGAATATAATGAGCACAAAAATACAACTTCTGAATCTTAATTGAATTTCTGTTTTCTGTACAGGGTGAGTCATGAACTACAAAAATTAGTTACTCAAATGAATACTTGTGTTTTATTTTCCTCCACATAGGTTATGGGACCATTGTGACTGATTGCATTTAAAAAAAAAAAATTCAGGATCTATGACTCACCCTGTATACAAAACAGAAATTCATTACAGATTCAGGGGTTGATTTTTTGTACTCATTGTTTTTTCATAGACAGTTTACCAACATCTTTCGAAACAACGAAAATAGAAACGATCGAAGGACCAACTTTTGTCCCTCCATAACTTCAAAATTATAAGAAGACATAGATTTTTTTTAACAACTTTCCAGCACTCTACCGCACCTCCATACTACGCACCTTCAAGATGGTCCGACACTGTTGAATTACCCCACACGCTATAGGTATATCATTCTAAGAATCAAAAATCAAACGGCAGTTCACGGTAGAAGATAAGTTTAGTATTTCACGAAGGCAAGCTATATTCAATCATTCCTCAAAACGAGGAGATCATGGACCAAAAGGAGCTGAGAATAGTTGAGAAATAAGAAACATAGCTTTTGAAAAAAGACTCATATGGGGGGATCCCGCTTGCGCCGGCCTACGAACTTGAACTTCAAGAAACAAAATTCACTGCGCTTACTCATAAAGTCACTCATTTATTTCACAGTATCAAGAATTCAAGCTAAGCCTATCCCTAACTATAACCTCTAATAATTTCAATGAAAATGCTAAATCTGCGGTTGAAACACAAAGAATATTTCTAAACTCGCTGCCCAAACGACAAACAAATGTTGGCAAAGGTGTAGAAGCAGGTGTTCTTTGGGGTATTTGTGTGGCGACCTTGCAACAACTATTAGGGGGTAAAACTCATTTCTCAGGGAACAATTTCGCTCGCTCAGCTATGAGCTCAGTGCGGGTTCAACTTTGAAATGTAATTCTTGCCTCGCTCCCGCACTTTGCTATGCCCCTATGCCGTTGTAGCGACACATCTTCCAATGCTTCATCATAGGAAATGTTGGATCCATATATTATTATTGATAGATAGTCTAAACGTTCGAATTTGATCACCACGTTCGAAGTTGGAAATTAGGTGCAGTTGACTCAAGCTTCAATAAATTACTTGATTACAGTTTTACATTAACTGCGATTTTGGGCCCACGCTGAAGGGGAGGCGACACTGTACGCGTTCTCACCCGTTCGTCAGATTTTCCGCCGCGATTTTCATGCGTCATGTGCGTTTAATATATTCATCACGAGTTGGATTATTACGTAATTGGTTATATCTAAATTTTATCGCTGGTGCGGTGCTGCTGAACCAGGGGTAGGTATAGGAGGTAGGTATGGCGCGATATCGGCGCGGATTAATTTTGATAACGCTGTTGTCATTATAAGGCAGTCTATATTCATAAACGTCTTCACCACTGCCGCCACGACGCCGCCGTCTTATATAAGGTGGTTGTTAAATTTTGATTTAATCTTCGCACCCTTGATGTCACGGTGCTGCGTTAACAGATTGCATTATTCAAACAGACAAGAAATGTAATTTCCGACAACGTGATTTTTCAGAAACACCGCCCGCCATCATAACCCCCGCAAGAAAAAGCTGATGCTCCCGCGGTGTGGCCGAATTAAAGCCAATCTTCTTTTGACACTTTCGGCGGGCCCGCTGGCATATTCACAATGTCTACTGCGGTAGCTGGTTGCAGTGCTTTTGCAAGTCCCTCGTCTACAAATTGCACAACGTAATCCTCTGGGTATAGATCATGGACAGGAAGGGAACATGACTTCTTCAACCCTCTGAAAGTCTAATGTGCGTTGATGTGGCTCTTAAAAATTGCTTGGTCTCACATGTCAGGCCGGCGGCTTTAGGCTGGTATGACCTCAATTTTCGAAAAATGGACAAAAATTTACGTCATAAAGTACATGAATGGAACCAACTGGATTCCATGTTGACGAACCTACTAGGTGTGATATATATTTGTGATTAAGATGGAAGATGGAATCGATTTCCATGTTAAAATATACAGGGTGTACGATTTGGGAAAATGTTTCTCATGAAATTTTGGCTTGAAAATTTCAAACTTGTCTTATGGACCGAGAGCCCCCAAAAACTCTGCCTTATGACCCAATGTCTGATCAAGAAATCGGATCCCAATCAAGCTTCTTTCATTTTTTGTAAGGTCAGGTGAAGGTGCCTACTAATTGCATCTTTCTGCCTTCATGATTTTCCAAGAATCTTTTAAGCGTCAACGTGACCATCCGTCGAAAATAACCAGACGCAATGGACAGGGAGCTGGTGCCTCAAAACTTACGTCATAAAGTACATGATTTTAACCTTGTAGGTCTAATGTGCGTTGATGAGGTTGTCAAAAATTGTTTTGTCTTACATGTCAGACCGAGGGCTTTAGGCTGGTATGAGCGTGTCAATTTTCGAAAAAATGGCCAAAAATTTACGTCGTAAGGTACATGAATGAAACTAACTGGATTTTGTGTGGGAACATCCCCTTGATCGAAAACCTGGTCGTAAGACAAAATTTCTGGGGGCTTTCGGTCCATAAGACAAGTTTAAAATATTCCAAAAAAGGACCAAAATTTATCAATTTTTTCACAGGCGTTTTGTTGACTAACCCACGAAGTGTGATATATATTTGTAATCAGGATGAAGAACGATATCGATTTCCATGTTAAAATATAGGGTGTACGATTTGAGAAAAAAATTTGGATGTTGCACCCTGTAAGCGATGTACCATTCAAAATTTTTGTGGACAGATTCGAAACCTGCGTGAAAAATCATGTGAGAATCGTTTTCCATTCCTATAATTATGCCAAAGGAGAAGTCTCCAGGAGAAGGTGAATTTTGGCCTTTTTTGAAAATTTCAAACTTGTCTTATGGACCGAGACCCCATAAAAATTTTGTCTTATGACCAGATTTTTGATTAAGAGGATGTTCTCACACAAAAGCCCGTTGGTTTCATTCATGTACCTCATGACATAATTTTTGACATTTTTCGAAAATTGACAAGCCTATACCAGCCTAAAGCCCCCGGTCTGACATGTAAGACAAAGAAATTTTCAACAACCTTATCAACGCACATTAGACCTGCAGGGTTAAAATCATCTACCTTATGACGTAAGTTTTGAGGCACCAGCTCGCTGTCCACGAGTAACGCATATCTCCTGCGAGCAACCCACAAGCTCAAGCCACAGTAGACATTGCGAACATGCGGCCTGGTCTGGTTCTTTCCGTTTTTCTCTGATGCCCGTCTCGGGGTGTGAGAATTTCATTTAGTTAAATAACGCCAGCGCGTCTTATCGGCGGATTAATTCTAGTTATTTTTTCTTGCCTTCGCGCAATGTTTCCTCCTCTGGCAGCGGCAGCCCAGCCGGCAGTTTTAATTCGCTCTGGTATACAACGAGATCAGGAGCGATTTGGAACTCAAATTGGAGAGATCAGCGTCGGTTATGCGCCGACATTCGTGTACTTATCCAGCAGAGCTAGCGCACCATCCACCGTCGACGACGGCGACAATCATTAGCGCTTCCGTGATCTCCTAATGGATGCGTGTTATTAATTTTTGCAGTTGCAGCTTAACGAGAGCTTTGGGTGTGAGTTGCGTTATGCTGGGTAGCTGAGATTTTCTAAACATACAGAAGAGAAAATCCCAACATTTGGAAAGAGTTTACCCCCCTTTAAACCGTTCCCCAAGTGAGGTTAACAACCCCTTTCTTCTATTTCCCATTACCGACGACATTATCACACAGAGGTTACACAATGTTTTAAGATCATTCATTCAAGCTAAACGCAATCACAGAGTTACATGTTCTGAAGTCTGGAGTTCTGAAGTCCATTGTTTGTACATTTGATTAACAGCGTCCAAAATTCAGTTCTTTGAGAACTTAGTAATGCTTCAATCTGGGGTCGTCAGTGATTACCGGTCTCATCATGGACTCGAGACTATTAGAAAAATACAACAAAGAACTTTGATTAAATACTTCTACATTCAATCAATTCGTCACCATGAAATTCTATGCTCGCCTTATTGCAATGAGAATGACGTTTAAGGGTTGAGCAGTGAATTCAGTAGAGGCTTGCGAGTTTATCAAACTCAAATGATTCAGATCTCGTACTCGATATGATAACATTATCGCCTGGACTCAAGTTCTGGTTTCGGCACACATTCCTTTACACCTGCAGTTTAGTGAAAGGGTTACACAGCTAGCTTACTGTCAATGGAAATGAAACCAGTGGCGCCGAATAGACCTGTTTTGTGGCGCTCGCCATACCTCAAAACGAGAGGGGGGGTCTGGAGGAGAAGAAAAGGAAAAAAGGAAAAGAAGAGAAGGAAAAAGGAAATAAAGAGAAGGAAAAAGGAGAAGAGGAAAGAGGAAGGAGAAGAAGAGGAAGATAGATTCACCCAGCAAATCATTGGATATTAGAATTATTAGGTACACTGAATCTGAATGACAGTTATTTACGATGTATCCAGGTATAGGTATAGGTACCGTATCATCAAAACCATTTTACTTTGAGTGCTATGATTTTTTTTGCTTTTTTCATATGTTGGTAGTCCAGTCAATGAAGGGGGTCTAGAGGGAAATGCCGAGATCCCAATTTTTGACTTCAGGGCTGTGTTTGGACTTGTTAGGAGGTAAGCATACCAAAAGTCCCCAAACCTAGGGGGTGAGGGGGGTACAGGGGGGCGCGAAGAAGGTACCGGTTTTCGGTTTTTCGGTTATATCTCGGAAACGGTTGGCTCTAGTCAAAAAGTGATCGTATAAAAATTGAAGCTGACAAAATTTCCTACAAGAGTGATCTATTCATTTTTCCATATTACTTTTCCGACCTGTCCAAGGGAAAGCTATGTGATGATGCAGGATGCAGGAAAAACGTTCTGACACGATAGCTACCGAACCGGTAGTCTGATCGACTTGAAATCTGGTACACAGACAGGGTCTTGCTGTTGAATGAGCTGATTAGTTTTTGGCTGTCATCTGTCAAACGGAAGTGTCACTATCAAAAAATGACAGAAGCTATATTTCACAGAACTTGACTTTCAAAATGCCGTTTGGAAGCCCATAAAAAACTGTATTCAGAACAGTTGGAAATATCACTCTATCAATCATCTGTCAAATAATAAAAAATGTCAAAGTTCGAAACTTCACCATTCAATCATCCAAAATCTATCTGATGGATTGGGACCAAATTTGGCAAGAAGCAACAAAACATAAGAGTCAAATTAAGTCTGCAGTTGCAGCTTTCCACCATTTTCCCGTCGGGCGTTATGAATTTTCACAATTTCTCCTAGCCGTTGCCACTCGAGAGGGCCTCTCACCCGGATTTCGACCAGGAAGACTCGCTTTTGATGCAACACTCCACTCAAAAATTCATTCCTGCTAGAGGATCGACTTTTTTCGAAAAATTTCAACTGATATCGGAAGTAGATTGAACTGGGCGTCGTGTAGATCTATTTTCAAAATCGACACAGCTTCGGTTTTCTGACGGTAATTTTTTCAATATGAAATTAGCACATTCCGTGAATTTGAAAAAACTGCAGAGCAATCTTTAACATGCGGTGACCCCCACGAAATATTCATTTTAGGTGCAGACATGCTGCGAATGAAAGTTGGAGAAAAGATTGAATAATTTTTTGGAGGAAAAATTTTCAAAATTGGACCCACGGTGTTCGAGTTTTTCTCTCTGGAATAACTGCAAATTTTCCAACTTTTTATTCCGTGAACACATTTCCACCAGTCGTTTTTGAAGAACAGATAACTGTTTCTTGAACATTTTCCAACAATTTTTCTCTAATTTCCCGGAAAATGTTCCTGCTGGAAATATAAAACCGGCCTCGGTTATCGAGACCGGACTTAGATGATGGAGCTTGAAGTGAAGCTCCTCTCTCCCACCGACTGAGGGGGCAGCTAAGCAGCATTCCTTCAGAACCAATCACCAAGTCCAGCAGTGCTTAGGAAACGAGCTGTCCCCTAAACTGTGGGGTTGGGAACGCAAGCCAGGCAACCATCTGGCTCCTGTACGAGCCATAGACCCTGTCGCACCAGATGAAATTCTGAAAATGATTTTCTGCCGATGCACCAAAGACTGCAGCAGTGGCAAATGTGGGTGCAGAAGTTACGAGGCAAAATTTACAAAAAAACGTGTTCCAAAACACAGTTTTTCAAAAATTTGCGATTTTCAAGAGCGTATTGCTCGAAAACTATAACATATATGAGAATAATTAATGGATCATCCTTGTAGGAAATTTTGTCAGCTTCAATTTTTACACGACCACTTTTTGACCAGGACCAACCGTTTTCGAGATATAGGCGAAAAACAAAAAACCGGTACCTTCTTCGTCCCCCCCTGTACCCCCCTCACCCCCTGGGTCCAGGGACTTTTGGTATGTTTACCTCCTAACAAGTCCAAACACAGCCCTAAAGCCAAAAATTGGGATCTCGGCATTTCCTTCTAGACCCCCTTTTTGAGCGTTCATTGCCAGGACTATGGTTATTATGTTGTCCTGCAATTCACATCAGACTTCAGAGTGACATCTGCATGTTGTTTGAAAATCTTCAGTGCATGTCGGAATACGACCACTCTCCGTTTCCCAGTTTTGTGCCATTCCAGAAATAACTTTCGACAATGAAAGCTTTTTATTCAGTTTTAAACATTTTCAGAGACCGACATCGGCATTCAACACTTTATTTAGTCATTATGGTCGCAGTTATGGCCAGCCTTTGATATACAGGGTGTTACAATTTTTTTTGTCAGTACCTGCTTCAGGAGATGATAGAGCATTGAAAAATAAGTAGAGTGATCGAATAAGTTTCTCCTCAAAGTAGGCCTCGGTCTCCTTGGTAGCCATGTTTTTTCGCCAGATTTTCAGGAATCATAGGCGACTTGAGAAATTTATTCGATTACTCGTTACTTCTGCCAAAAAAAAAAACAAAAAAATAAAAAGTCAATAAAAAATAAGAAATAACAAATTTCACAAATGTGACAAAAGTCAATATGACCAGTTTGTAGGTATGCATCAACTTACTTTGTGTACTAAATTTGGTCAAAATCCAGTGTTCAAATTTGAAGTTCTAACCAAAAAACCATTTTCAAAACTCAACTTTGAAAGCCTCTATCCCCGGAATATTTAGAAATGTTAGCTGCTTGCATCGTCTTGAATCCCAGTTTTGATTAGAGATTGATCCTCATCAAAACTAACACGGATAACTTTTCTGAAATCCAGCCGATTTCCCAGCGGAGACGTATGAATCGTTTCACTCCCAACTGTACCTAAAGGGGTATTTTTAAGAGTTTTCGAAAATTTCTAAATTTGAAAAAATGATGAAATCTATGGACAATTTGGTCAGCACCTTCCCTTGTTTTTGCTTATTATTGTCAATATTATTATTATTATTATTATTCCGACAAAATTTCGCCTGCGGCGCTAACTGCATAAGGGACTCTTAGGCTCACCGTAACGTGGCAATAGGGGGGGGGGTCTAAAATTTTCTTCGCCATAGTAACTTTTTATGAGTTCGGCGCCACTGAATGAAACAGACAGGAGGAAACTGTTATAATGGTACTTGGTTTTTATTTACGTTGTTTCGCTCTTGTCAAAGACGCTCCCTTCAAGTTCTGGTATTTTCTCAATCTTGACCGAAACTTTTTCCCATTTCTAACTTTCGTGCACACATGCAATCCCAACCCTTCCCTAACTTTGCCTACCCGTACCAGACCACAAGGGGTTGACGTCCCGCGTTGCCAGGTGTTGATTTTCCTTCGACCTGGTGCCAAGTTCTAAGAACTCACGACTGTCGCTTTTTTGCAAAAACCTTTGGCCTCTGGCCATGAAAGCACAAAAAAGGGACGTCTAAGGGACTTTCCACGGCGCGTCACTTTACTGACGAGTCACGAGTTTTTTTTTTTGTTGTTCTAAAGGAACAACAGTATTCGAATATCAACAACAAGTTTCGAATTTGTGAATTTTTTCCCCGCAGATTTTTCGGAACAGAACATGTCTCCTTGTGAGTAATTGTATTGTAAACTGACCTTTCAAAATCCCTCATACAAAATCAGAGGAACGACGAATACAGGTTGTAGCTAATTATCAGTAGTAATACAATGAGTGGTACGATTATTGTCGATAATTTTTTAGTAATATTATGAGTTATAATCCCAAAGCTGAAAATACAACGAGCCCATAGGGCGAGTTGTATTTTCTTGCAGTGGGATTATAACGAAATGATATTATTAAAAAATTATCTGACGATTAAGCGTACAACGCATTGTATTTGATAAGACTATATAATGAATTGACAGAGCGCTACTCAAGATTCTGGGTTCTACCAGTGTTGTTCAAATGGTTGAAATTTTACAAAGAACTCTGTGGTATACACTGATTAATCAGGGTAAACTTATTTTTTACTCAAAATGGTTTTTAATATTCACTTCATCATCATAATAAACTGCGTTCTTATTAGCGCAATAGCGCTTTTTTCTTAACGTTGGCAACGGAAGATCTCGAGATGCTGCGTCGGTAAAAGTCAAAAGTTGGAAACGTCATTGTTTGACGTTCGAGTTTCTAGGTTAGTTGCAGTTGGAAATCGGAAGATGAAAAACGCTTTCAAACAAAAAGTGCAGTAGACCTATTCAGAATCAGAAGTGGCTTTCATGCCATATATCCAGCTACACTGGAATTTTTCACCAAATTCAGGGTGCTACTGCGAAATGGACAAATCAGAGGATATTATACCAGAGAATGGACAAGAGGGCGACAGGTTATACAATGTTATGATTGATTTTATTGAAATACTTGAAGGTTTTTTCTTCTTCAGCATAAAGGGAACCTTAGACTGATCTTGGAAAGTGCAGAAGCTTCAAGAAATTCTCTAAATGAAGCAATGGAGATGGAACGTTTCGATCGATTGACACTTTGTAGCATACAATTTTTCTCAATACAAATTATTTGTAAAAGGCAATTGAGTAAAATGCGTTATATTTGTACTGAATTTGTTTAAATAATTTAATGAAACAATACGGAAGTAAGACAAAGTTGAGAGTCGAGGAACATACTTAAAAAAACATGATTATTGCATCAACGGTAAGTTAGTGACACGAAGTTGAGATTCAAGACACATACTCCAGTAAAGCATGCATGGATAGATAAAAAAACTATTGCCTACACTTTATGTTATCACAATTCACTCAAGTATTGTAACAGGCTGGGGAGAGTCTTCACATGCAAAGTTGTATCTTGATTCAATGTTTTTAATGAAACCGAAGGACATTTTTCTTTGATGTAGCAGAAGCGTCTGCTTGTAATTTGAAAGCCGTTGTATAAGCCATTTTTGGTGAAGGCCGTGAGTAGATAAAATTGAGATTCCTCTTGGAAAATTAAACAGCGTGACTGTGTCTTGTTCCCAGTTCAACAAAACTTGGGCTTCTTTTTTTCTTCTCCTATAAATCAAAAAGCACAAAATTCAACAACTAACGGTGTGGAATGAAAATTTACTAGGAAAGTGGGAATACTTATACCTTTAAATGGTAGAAAATGCTCTATAATGCATGGAAAACGTTCTTGCAATGTTCAGTTTCATATATTTTGATTGTGACAACCAGTGACAACTGACAGCACTGACATTGCGTAAATGCGCTCTGAATGACAGTCACTGCCCTGGTCTGGGAGAGGGGGAAGGACCACGGTACCACAGCGATAATATTTACGTCAAGGAGGACGCCTGTATTGCCGGGGTGGTAAGCGTAGAGACGTGCTGATTGGCTGCCTATGCGCATTTCAAGAGTTTTGATTGGTTCTTGTTCAATGTATTATATAGTCGGGTATAATACCACGAGTGCATTGAAAATTACCGATAATTCTGAAAAATGCGTGTTGCCTGAAAACTGCATGAGTTTGTTTTCTCTGTTGTTCGAAAGCTAAAAGAGCCCGACCCCGCAGGGGGAGGGCTCTTCTTTCGAACAACAGAAGAAAACAAACGAATGCGGTTTTCTTATGGCAACGCGCATTTTCAGAATTATCTGGTTCATTTTCATTGCAAGAGTGGTATTCGAAAGAATATTTCCCGAATCATTCTACAAATTCTTCATATATTATTTCACACGACAATAAAATTGATGATACATGAATAGCCACCCAACTGTACTGAGCCACAGAACTGAAAAGAGAATCAGAGGCTGACGTAAAAAGTGTGAAATCATTATGACTGCGCAAATCGTTTCAATTTCTTGCACATTCCTCTGGGTCCCTGAGTACTCGCTTGAGCATGAGCATCCCCATACAGTGTCCAGAGTCCAACGCTAACACTGGACACGCATCATGTTTGTTTGACAGTAGGTGTTCAAACAATGACAGATCGATTGAATTATCGATATGGTCTTTCGGATTATCGCTTATTAATCCTTAAAATTTGTGTCCGAATTATCGCGTTTTTGACGTATGAGGGAAATATTCACTTCAATCCAACAAGCACAACAATCACTTCGCAAAGTATCCAGTGACACACCAATTCAGTAACTGGTCTTACACTGTGAGTGATTGATCAACTTGTTGTAGCTCGAGCCCTGACATGAATTTGTTTAACAGTTACCTAAATCACGATTGAAGAAACTCGGCAACTTCAAACAGTCTCCTTGAGACGCCAAGAACCAAGTTTTTTCCTCAGCTTCTCTGCATGGGCTTAACAAGCAAATTTTGCAGTCATTTATTACTTACTCCTCAACGATGAAATTGTGCAGCAGTCCTGTAAAAAACAAAACAAAATTTTAGTTATCTACTTTTTCTACAAATACAATTAAATTAACCCTAAGAATGTAAATGAATAATATGTAATGGACAAATGATTGGGTTTAGCAGGCAAGAATAGTTGCGCGGAGCGCGGGGTATGTATACTATTTTATTCACGATACTTTCTCCATTCTCATTCTCACCAAGTTGGCGTTGCCGCAAACAATGTCGTTATGACAACAAGCTGACAGCTGAAATTTGAAAAGTGTTACGAGTTGACAGACTCTCGTGCGATTCCATTACATTCGACAGCAAAGCGCGGTGCTTCTACAAGCTGGAGACTCCAACTTGCGAGTAGAACACATGTGCACAAATGGCGGAGGCACCGAGTTTCCAGAGCATGCCGGTATACACGCGGAAGTTATGGACGTTTCGACAGCCATCGCGAATCTACTGACGGTGGTCAATGTAGAAGATGCCCCAGAAAACTGTTGGAATGTCGCGGAAGGTAACAGTCGGAGTATATAAGTACAGACAGACACCAGATTCAAATTCCGACAAAGAACGAGTGATCAATTCAGTGTTTAATCTGAATATCTAGCAGCCCAGGTAGGCGATACCTGCTATGAGATTTATGCCTAATAAGACTGTCCAATTTTCAGACTTGTTGAAGCCAAGTTATTGATGACTGTGGGCACTTTTTGCACGGAATTTTGATCTTCTCATTGGATGAATCTCGGAATATCAATGTGATTAAGTTAAAACTGCGCCTTTTTCAATCAAGAAATTCCTATTTACCTTACCTGAGGAAAGATCTGCACGTTTCCGTGATTACTACATCTCACTTCTATGGCCATGCCTTTGTTTCAAATATAGGTATACAGTATACCGGGTGATCATTTGAAAACTATCCACCTGCTATAACTCCCGATTCCTAGTCAATATTTCTTTGAGCAAAAACAGGTCGATTTTTATATCGAGGGAGACATCTCAAACATACATTGGCAAATTTCTATCTCCAGCCCCTTTGCCCCCACCCATCCCAAAAATGAAATTCTAAATTACACTACCTACCTTGCGATACATCAAATTGGAGAAAATTAAATTCTCTTTTTGAAAAAGATATTTTCACAGATTTTGACTCTACCCCCCTTCTCCCTAAAAATTCTCTGAGTGTCCCCTTTGATATTCTGGACCCCTCAATTCTCTCCAGTTTAGTCAGCATCATCCTGAATAGTATAAAAAAAGAGAATTTTTGGTGGAAAAGGTGTCACCCAAATTGAACCCATTGCTCTCCCCCGCCTCAACTTCAAAATTTTACAAAATACTACCCACTTTGTGATACATCAAATTGAAGGAAATTAAATTCTCTTTCTGAAAACAATTTTTTCGAAATTTTCAACTCCTCCTCTATTTATCAGGAAGAGAATTCAATTCCCTTCAATTTGATGTATCACAAAGTAGGTATCGTCATTTTAGATTTTTGAGGTGAGGAGGGGGGAGCGAAGGGGTGAATTTGGGTGGCACTTTTTCCATAGAAAATTTTCTCTTTCGATGCTGTGCAAGATGACGTGGACCGCATTGAAGAGAATTGAGGGGTCAAGAATATTTAATTGGACACTCAGAGAATTCAAGGGGAAAGAGAGGTGGGGTTGAAAATTTGATGAATATTTTTTCAGAAAGAAAATTTAATTCTGTTGGACTTGATGTATCGCAAGGTAGGTAGTGCCATTTGAAATTTTAAAGTTGGGGTAGGTGGGGGCGAGGGGGCTTGAGATAGAAGTTCGCTAATGTATGTTCAAGATGTCCCCCTCGATATAAAAATCGACCTGTTTTTACTCGAAGACATTTTCACTAGGAATCGAGAGTTATTGCAGGTGGATAGTTTTCAAATGATCACCCGGTATACACACAATTATTTGTAGACAAAAAAAAATTTGTATATACAAATAGCCCCGCATATTCTTTCGGTGTGAAAGCTGCTACCGTGGCACGTATTCAGCTTCATGAAATGCGCCAATTTTCCAATCTTGGAATATAAATAACTTGAAAACGTCTTTCGGGTTTCTTGATCACAATCTCCTTAACTAGTAACTAGTATTATAGTTCGGTGAATTTTGAGGGTTTAAGGACGATGAGTAAAAAATTTTCCTTTGTTGACGTAAGTTCTTGTATTTTTATAATTTATTTCTTACTTCAATATACGTTACTTCTAGCACCCGAGGAAGCCCCAAATTAGGGGCGGAACGTTGTGCGTTAGCAAAGAAAAAATTTTTACTCATCGTCCTTGGACCCTCAAAGTTCGCCGAACTATAATATCATCCAATAGGACAAAAATACAAACGAACTAGTAATTAGTATTCCCAACATAGAAAAAACCAATAATTGCTCAACTGTGAGCATTATTTAATATACCATTACCACGAGGTGTGTGATTTACTTTACAGAATACGTTACGCTGTGTGTAAAGACTCAATTACTTAAGTTCTCAGTTATGCGGTATTCATCAGTAATTACATCTTCATCAAATATATAATCATATCAAAATAAATTTATATAAAAGAATCATCATCGATTATTTCAATTCAATTGATTGAAATACTGTTACGAATTTTGCATCCGGGTTCATTTATAATCGAGGCGATGCTCACGCTGTTTATTACCGCGTACTACTATGAATACACGTCAAAAATTATTTCCGCTTAAATATATCGCTTTGACTACTCGCTGTTGTCGCTCTGGATCCAATACTTGATCTTTTGGCCGATGCATGGTGCTCATATACAGAATTATTCTAAAATCTGGAACAGGGCTCGTTGAAAAGCTTGTCAAAAACTGTATTGAAAAATCTACCATTGAAAATTAGATCAAACGCTTCACCATGAAGTTTTAAGGAACCCCAGGGCTACTCAAAAGTACGGAACAAAATTGATGATTTTTTACCATATTTTTTCCGAAAAAAAAAAACGCTAGAACAGGTCGATTTTTGGAATGGTAGATCTGGATACAGTTTTTGACAAGCTTTCCAACAAGCCCCTCCAAGCCATAGGGTGTCATTTGAAAAAATACTGAGGGTGGCTAGGGGTCAAGGGATTGATGGTAGATCATGACACGCGTCATGAAAAAACAGCTTGCTTATTTTAGAAATCGACCTGCTCAAGAGTTTTCCCCCCAAAAAAAGGTACAAAATTATGAATTTTGTAACGGGTTTTTGAATCACCTGTTTATACCTCCGACTGGCGACCGGAGAACGAGTCGGTGGCGAACTTTCAACTGGTTCTCCAGGAAATTCCACAGTGACCACGGCATTTAGTTTCGAAGCAACTCTTGAACAATCCTACACCTTTCGCGTCCATTACCGCGTGCTCTGCAGCGGTGGCACCTCCGCCGATTAGCCAGATGTGTTTTACATACCTACCTATTGATATTTCCTATGGTTATAAAATGGTTCGAACCATCGCGTATGTTCTCAAATTCCTAGAGCTTTATAACTCGTATAACACTGCGGTATGATGCGAACATTCTAGAAAGACCGCGTGTGCTCTAGAATGCATGCGAAGCTTGCCACTTGTAACAATACTATGATACATTCATCATACATCTCGTTTACGATGTTCAGTCATGCCATTTTTTGAATTGATTCTGCGATCTTGAGAAATATGAAGTATACTGGATTAGGTCAAGTTCCCTCACCTACATCTCATACAAGACTCCCAAAATAATATGGGTTGTGACCATCGTATCCCTCCACGTAAAAGTGCATGGTCACGGTCAGTTTACAATGTGACAAAACTGGATAAACATTATGAACAAAATATAAGTAGAGAGAGAAGAGGGCGACTGAATCAAGTCTCATTACCTGTAATTACAGAGGAGGTAATTACGACGTCGGTAATTAGACCGGTCCTACCGCTCTACAGTACACTCTTTAGGGTACGACGCCGGGTGCTATAGAGACGTGATATGGGTCAGGATCCTGAAACCGAGCTCATTAATTATTGAGGTAATTACTAGAGAGGTAATAACACCCTGAGAGTATGTGCACACCAGTTTTACCGTTGCGAGCTTGAACCCGCGGTTTACCTGGACCCTCGCTTTCCTCCTCCTCCTCCTCTTCATGCCTACCGCTGCAGGTGCAAGCAGAGGCAGTGGTAGGTGAGCGTGCCAACACGCTTTCTCAGTCGAACCTTCGTCGTTTCCATTTGTTCTGCGGTTGAAGGAGCGAGATGGAGCGTACGGGTCGCGTTCCCTCCTCGTGTACATAGCTCCACCGATGCAAGCCTCTAGAGACAATGGCAGGTGCATGTGCCATCGTGTCTTCTCAGTCGAACCTCCTCCGACACCGTTTGCGCTATATTGGTAAGAGCGAGATGAAGCGCTGCCATCCTCTTAACACAGCTCGACCAAGCGCACAGCGGTAGGTCTTCTCCTCTCGCGCTCGGTTCTACCTGCTCTGCACGGCACAAAACCGCCGGATCGTGTTTTATGGCTGCTTCCAATCGAACATGCGAAGGAGTCACAAAGGTAGGTCCTTCGCAAGGTCCTGATGGTCGGAGGTCCTTGCACATATTGGGGGCATGAGCGCTGCATCTGAGAGAGAGAGAGAGAGAGAGAGAGAGAGAGAGAGAGAGAGAGAGAGAGAAAGAGAGAGAGCTATTTCGCTCCCACATCTCTGTCTATCATCCTATGCAGTGGTGGCCCGGCCAAACGCAGAGGTTTGAGAGAGAACCGTCTGCTGTGCTCTTACTTACCTACAGAGAGGCGCACAACGTTTTAAAAAAATTAGATGAGCTACCTAATTTTTCTGAGATGAGGTACCTAATTTTTCTATTTGCTCGCGCTTCGGTGTACGGTTTCATTTATCGACGCTCACAACATGGGAACGAAGGGATGCACGACGCTTTAAAAAAAAAAAAACACTGAGAGGAGATACCTAATTTTTCTATATGACCGCTACGTCGCAATGTTTTAATCATAGCAAGGAGGGAGAATATGAAATAGATAGCTCTTACTTACCTACAGAGAGGCGCACAACGTTTTAAAAAAATTAGATGAGGTACCTAATTTTTCTGAGATGAGGTACCTAATTTTTCTATTTGCTCGCTACGTCACAGCATTCCTGCATATGAATCTCCGAATTAGGAAATTTTTATTGCTAGAGGACCGTGGGACTTAATTAAAACCTACCTGACCGTTCGATATGCCAGAGGCGGTCAGGACGACGGAGGAAAAAAAAAATCCACTCTCCGACGTTAGCTCCCAGGCCACGAAGGAAATAATTTTTATCTTCGCGGGGGCCTGAAGGGTTGGACTCAGTAACACGGCGACCAATCGGGTTTAATCATACCCCTTTCTCTCGATATGCATATGGGAAAAACATCATCCAGCAGGCGTACGCGGTGTAGTCGCTCGAGATCTATACAGTCGCACAGTTTATTTTAAATTCCATCGTCAGAAAGAGGTGGGAGGGGTGGGTCGCGGGTTGGTTTGAAGGACTGAAACGGAAATTTCGTATAGAGTTTTCCCGTTGATCGGAAGGTGTGATAATTTTCAAACGTAAGTACATATTTCAATTATGGTATAATCAGGATATGCCTTGTGCTAATTTCACCATCAACTTAGACTTTATAATATCAGGATCTATTTTTTTCCACAGAATCAGAAAAATGATACGATGCGAGCGCTGTCGGAAAACTTTCACGAGGGGTGATAATTTAAAACGACACATGAAAACGTGTTCCAAGAAGCAGGATGCGAATAAAACCGATCGTACACCAGTCAAGATCGTACAGCTGCCGTTATGTGGGGCGCAAAGGAGTGAGCTTCTCGCCGCAGGTGCTATATCGAAATACCACGAGAGGGATCGCCAAACGAGAACCACGGCTGTACCATTTCAATTGTCCTCGACGAAGTCGGCGGCCGCGATACTTGAAACAGCACACCAGCCTTCGCAATCGTCGATACCAATGCCTTTATCATCGATGGCGTATCAATCACCGCTTCGGGTACAACACACGGAACAAGGAACCCATCCGACAATACCTGCTTTGACGCAGACGATGTCGACAGCGTGCCGCAAAACACCTGCACCACAGAGGCTGCCCGGAAGTGATGGGAAAACTCAACCAGATCTTCGAAGTATGACCCCGCCGAGCGGGAAACGTTCCAATGATTCGATAGCCGTTGGAAACGTGGAAAGAGCCGTGCTATTTAGACATTGTGGCACGTGTAATATCACAGTACCTCTGAAATCATTTGCAAGTCATATTCGTACAACCATGCACAAAGAAGGATCTCTCACCCCTCTGAAAGATGGTTGTCATGTGATCAATACATGCTTCAAAAACAGGATTATTTCATACCGCATAGATAATGAAAGCGGGGATATTTACAAAACATTTTTTGAGAAAAGCATCGTCAAACTTCGCGAGCTTTTGGAACGTGAGCTAAACGTTCACGGGAGTATAAAAATAAATCTCTCGCTCCTTGCAAAGTATATCAATCAGACTTCGAATAATGTGGATCTCAAATGTCATAACCTGAAATCAAAAAATGTCTACTCCAGCACAGACCTAGATGCGCTAATCAAATCTCTTCTCGCCGATATCGTCGTGGAAATGTGGAATTTCGAAGTAAAAGATAGTGGTAAATATAAAAAACATATATATTCTGCCTATTTTTACACCATGCACCGAATGTTGAATGTTGTGCTTATCCTGCTCCTTCTTAATTTCAGGCTGGGCTCTGATTACCTGCTCGCATATGGAGCTGGACATTTCTCGATACGTACCAATCCGAGGATCGTCATACATCAAGCTACCTAGAGAGATCGAGACAAAACATGCGTGTGTGAACGTCAGGTCTAATGATAATCTCTGTTTTTTGTGGAGCGTGCTGGCTTTCACACACAGTACGACCAAGTCTCCGAATAGGGTGAGGCATTATAAACAATTTAAAAGCGAACTCAACTGTAAAGGCATTGAATTCCCCGTGAAACTTAAGCAGATAAGACAGTTTGAACGACAGAATCCTACGATTTCGATAAACGTTTTCGGTTTAGAGGATAGGAACGGCAGACACGAATTGATTGGGCCGCTGTACCACACGGGCTGTAGACGTGCGTGTCATATAAACCTCCTCTTGTTTGAAAAAAACGGTGTTTCGCACTATTGTCTCATTAAGAACCTCTCTAAGCTTGTGGGTATGCAGGTATCGAAAAGAAAGGAACGCAAATTCGTTTGCGACTCTTGCATTTCACATTTTTATACTCAATCGAAACTCGACGCTCATGTAGAAAACGGTTGTTTTAAAATCATAACCGAGCTTCCTATTGGTGAAAAGAAGGATCTATATGGGGATATGGTGCCGAGAAATATATTGAAATTCGAAAAACCCTGGAAAAAATACAAAACGCCTTTTGTGATTTATATGGATTTTGAAAGTATTTTACTACCTTTCGATACTTGTCTGCCCGAGGAAACTGACTCATTCACGCTGCGAAAGTCAATACATATCCCATATAGTTTCGGCTATAATATCAAATGTTCATTTGACGAGAGCTTGAGCGACTACAGAACATATCTCGGGAGAGATTGTTCCGCGGTTTTTGTAGAATCGTTGGAGGCGGACGTCGTCAGAATATATAACGAGCACTATAAAAATATAGTTCCGATGAAACCTTTAACACCAGAGCAGGATTTAGCATTCAATCGCGCAGAAGATTGTCATATTTGCAGGAAACCGTTCCGAGTTGATGATATAAGAGTTCGGGACCACTGCCATTTAACAGGGAATTATATAGCACCGGCCCACCAACGATGCAACTTGAATTTTCAAATCCCGAAATTCATTCCGGTTATATGCCATAATTTGAGTAAATATGACGCTCATCTCTTCATGCGTGAGCTCGCAGGGTTTGGGAGCGAAATCAAAGCCATAGGTTCGACAAAAGAGACCTATATAAGTTTTTCAAAATTCATAAAAGTCGATACGATCGAGGGAAGAGCTATTAAAATGGAGTTGAGATTTATAGACTCATTTCGATTCCTCTCGGCATCACTAGATAAACTCGCGCAAAATTTGAATGATGAGCAATGTGTGGATGTTCGGAAATATTTCCCAAGCGAACCCGCGTTCAAACTTATTAGGCAGAAGGGTGTATTCCCCTATAATTACATTACATCATTCGAGAAATTATCTCAGACATCGCTGCCGAGCAAATCAGAGTTTTATAATGAGCTGATCATGGAAGATATTTCCGACGCCGATTATTCAAGAGCTCAAGAATTTTGGATACACTTTAAATGTAAGACTCTCGCAGACTACAGTACATTATATTTAAAAAGCGACTGCCTCATTTTAACAGATGTTTTTGAAGAGCTCCGCAAAATTTCGCTAGAAACCTATGAGCTGGACCCGTGTCACTATCTCACAGCACCGTCTTTTTCATGGGATGCAATGATGAAATACACAGGTGTGGAGCTAGAGCTGATAACGGATGTCGACATCCTAGCGTTCATCAAAAAAGGAATACGGGGCGGAATATGTCAGTGTAATGTTCGCAGAGCGGAGGCCAACAATAAATTTATGGATAATTACAATCCGGAATTGCCAACGTCCTACATAATTTATTTAGATGTAACTAGCCTGTACGGAGCAACGATGTCATATTCCTTGCCTTACGCAGGGTTCTGCTTTATGGATGATATCTCCGAAATAACTGTTGAAACAATTATGGGCTTCAAATTCGAGCAAGAGATCGGATATATCTTTGAACTAGATCTCATTGTACCTCATTATTTACATCCAGAGCACGATGAACTACCGTTCTGCGTTGAGAAAATCACCCCCGCCAATTCGAAATCTAACCACCAAAAGCTGATCACGAATCTATTTGATAAAAAAAAATATGTCATTTACTATATGAACCTGCAGCAGGCGTTGAAAAACGGGTTGACGCTGGGGAAAATTCATAGAGTTTTGAAATTCAGGCAGAAGCCATGGATGAAATCATACATCGATCTAAACAGCGAGAAAAGAAGCTCCGCAACCTCCAAAACGGAGAAGGATTATTATAAGCTGCAAATAAACGCGAATTATGGGAAATCTTTGGAAAATGTCGAAAACAAGTCGGACATACGACTTGCAACCCATTGGGAAAATTTGGGGCGCAAACTCGGCGCGGGTACTTTAATTGCCAAGCCGAATTTCAAAAACGTTGCAATTTTCAGCGAAAACTTTGCGGCGATTGAGATGCATAAGGGTAAAATTATTTACGATAAACCCATATATGCAGGGTTTGTGATTTTGGAGATCTCGAAGTATATCATGTATGATTTTTTCTATAATCATATCAAGAAAAAATATGGTCCAAAAGCACGTCTGCTATATATGGATACCGACTCGTTTATTCTCAAAATTGAAACTCCGAACTTTTATGAAGACATGCGACTTGAGCCAGGAAAATACGATACGTCAAATTATTTACCAGGGAATATACATAATATCATACCGGGAAAACCTACCATAGGCCTTTTTAAAAACGAAATCCCAGCGGGGAATATCCATAGCTATGTGGGAACAGGTGCTAAAGCGTACCTAGTCGATACCGGAGACAATTTAATGAAGCGAGCGAAAGGGGTGAAGAAGTGTGTGATTGAGAAAGAACTCTCAAAAGATGATTATGATGAAGCAGCAGCTATAAAGGGACGATTAATCCATCGTAATATGCAGTCATTCCGTTCGGAATTACACACAGTTTATACGAATTTACAGAGAAAAATCGCACTTTCGCATTTTGATGATAAACGATGTCTTGTGAGAAATAGCTATGAAACAGTGAGTCTGGGGAATTGCGTGCTCTCGTCAGACAGTCGCCCCGAAATCGAATATGACGATCATTTAATCGAGTGTTACGATGATGAGGAACTCATGTTAGAATCCACTCGTTAACTACCTACAGCATCTTCCCAGCTTTCCCGTTAATAAAATCACCCTGAAGATATCTTACACGTTCACATTGTTTAAAATGCAAATCATAGTACGTAATTATCATGCCAAAACACTGTGTGTCGCTAATCGAGTTCATGTTTTTGAATTGTTTATAGCCAGGAAGTGTAATACGCGCATATGCTTTATAAATACTATCACCGCATAAACCAAAGCATGTAATTCAGCTAAAATTTAATAGAGTGCATTATATTCGAGTCCAGTGTTTTAGAATAAGAGCTAGAAATAATATAATAGTGAATATATATTCACTATTCCGACAATTTTCAGAACTTTTTAGTAATAAAAATATTATGGAACCAACCTTGTGTTTGTTTTGTTTATACCAGATACCGATATGAATATTTCTCTTAGCAGAGCTGCATCGTAGACGGCCGATCACCACATAACCCGGAACTCTATTTTTCCGGATAAAGATTTTCTCTAAGATATAGAGTTTTCTATATCATACGATCATGGATCGCAAAAATTCGTCGGAGAGAGAGATTACTATGATTAGCTAGGAAGCCCTGGATGAAAGCAGTGCTGCGATAGGTTCTTAATACGATTTTATTAACCTCAAAAAAAATACAAATCTAATTAAAATAAATGCTCTGCTAACCTATATTTATTCATGTTCATGACGCACGCTGGATGCTGGTTGCTGTTGCCAGATACGTTCCTGGGCACGCCATTTTTTTTTCTGAGCTTTCGTCATCCGCGGCGGAGGTTGTCGGATAATCCCGTGCCGCGGTTTAGGGATGTATGACGGGGAGTCCTCAGCATCCCAGGACTCGGGATCCTTGTTTCCTGTTTTTTAGTGATGAGAAAAAATTAGGGTAGCGAGGAGAATTAATAATGCTATGATTATTTACATACCACTGCTCCCAACTTCCTCGATAGGTGAGCCTTCGAGCTCATGCGCCGACCGGCTGTCGGGATACTCTCCCGATCCTGCTGGGCATTCATGCTGACGGGTGCGTTCACTGTCTCGCCACGATTTCTTCAGAGCTTCTACGAGACGTGGGGGGAGCAATCTCACGAGGCCTGGCCCACTTCTTGGTACATATGTGGGGGAGTCCTCAGCATCCCACGATTCCTCAGCTGTTTTAATGGACATAACAATAAATAGAGCGATCTAGAAGCTCGTATCGAGTCTCCGGATATGATATGAGCCCGGATAGATTTTAAATTAAGTGAAAACATACCGTTAATTTCGCACCCAATGTGCCGGTTTTCCTGGGAAGGACCGCTCGAACACATCTTTTTTTTTTTCTGCTTAAAAGTCGAGAAAACACTGAACGAAACTTTGCAAGGTTTGACGGTGAACTGGATCGAAGAAATTCCGCTCGATGCTATATGGCAAAACCACCCCCTCCTGAAATTAAAATCTCTAAATTTGCAAGACGCATCCATTGGTCGTATACCTGCACAGATGTGCCGGACCGGGGGGGTGGCTCTCCTGCCATTGGTTAAATATTTTTTCCTATATTCCCACATCCAGCGGGGGTTTTTTTTTTATATCTTATTTTGAGACTGTTTCTAAAATCTCATATCCATGCTTTTACGATTCATATGATGAAAAGTTTTTTCTTTTTTATTGAAAATGCAAGAATTTTTTTCTCATTTTTATTCCATCATTACCATCATTACATTATCATTAAAATTAAAATCATCAGCACTGCTATGCTCTAATTAGGCTAACCTAAATATGGATGAATTTGACTATTGAAAAATATGATATTACATTATAAACTTATCTAATTTAACAGGTTCGGGTACAATAATGCTGTAGAAATATCCTGCGCCGGGGACACTAGTTGCAATATTTCTGCAACAGCTCTTCGCTGATAAACGGCCTAAGCCGCTTTAATCGGGGCCCCAGCCCTATATCTTGAATTAGTTCGCAAAAATGATCCAGAGAAATCTGTGATTGTATGAAACGTTCACAGATTTCTCCACCCGCGCGAGCCGTGTTCGAAAGGTTTTCGTATCTTGCCAACTTGTCCGGACAATATACACGGTTCAGCGCCCTGTCGGCCTCCAGCTCTTCTTCGTCTAGGTACCGTTGCATGCTCTTCACACTCTCTTTAACGTCTGTTGGGGGATCACGTCGAAGTTGCCACATGCTAATGAGAGAGAGAAGCCAAGTTAGCGGATGATTTGAAATTATTTTTGAGGAGAAAATAGCTTACGTTTGCAGAGATGGTATTGAAGCTCCACAGTACTTGACTCGTAGGGATCGACCTGACGATGATTGTGCTCGCTCGCGGGTGATGTTTTTACATCTGCTTTAGTAAAGAGCGATTGCTTTAGGTATGGAGGGTGCGAACTCTTCTAGTTCTCGGGATCCTAGTTCGATGATGAAAGAGTTGAGATGATGAATGCGAACATTAGCATCTATGATCGGGTTGATGGTGATGATGTTTGACGATGATCACGATGATAAAAGGAGATGAGACGACGATTGCGAACGTTAACATCTATGATCGGGGGGTTGATAACGATGATGATTGACGATGGTGATGATGATACTGGTGATGGTAATGATGATCAACCTTCTCTATACTGGAATAAAAAAAAATGTTATTACATGATCTAGGTGTCATACTTTCGAGAGATCGCTATCTCACCTTGCGCTGAGGCAAATTCGAAGACCGGCGTCTCCATGGCTCCAGAGCCTTTCATGCCTCTGAATATGATCGACATATCCAGCTCGATCGTTTCCGCAATTTTTTGCGGTGTGAAAAACGCGTTAAACCGCGTGGGCAAGAAGAATTGGACGTTTTCAAGATGACACACACGCCTTTCACCGTACCGTGTCGTCACACTTTTTATATCAATTATTTTATTGGACTCTCCGACTGTTAGCTCTTTAGCCTTAATGAGAGGCTTATAAGCAGCACCCCGCGCAATATTATTCAGCTGGTTTACTAATTCCATTATTTTTTAAAATGTAAGATACTCACTAGCAAAAAATTTAGCCGGGAGGATTTCAGAGCCGAACTTTACTGACGCGAGTACGGTAGAAAACTAGCTATATGAAATTTCCGGATTAACCCTTCAGACGAGTCGCTCCATCCCTTCTATGCATGAAATTTGGGAAAAATTATCTGATTGGTTGGGGCCCGATCGCCTGCTAGATCACGAACGCCTGCTGGACGATGTTTTTCCCATATGCATATCGAGAGAAAGGGTTTTGTGTTTAAACCCGATTGGTCGCCGTGTTACTGAGTCCAACCCTTCAGGCCCCCGCGAAGATAAAAATTATTTCCTTCGTGGCCTGGCAGCTAACGTCGGAGAATGGTTTTTTTTCTCCGTCGTCCTGACCGCCTCTGGCATATCGAACGGTCAGGTAGGTTTTAATTAAGTCCCACGGTCCTCTAGCAATAAAAATTTCCTAATTCGGAGATTCATATGTAGGAATGCTGGAGCATGGAAACGATGTTAGGGAGGGCTGGTCTTACATCACAGATACCCTTAGAAACTCGACGAAAACACTTGCAGCGATAGACTGCGTTTTATAAGACCCTTAATAATTCGGGCATGTATATGCGGCCGCTCTGCATAGCTCGGAGGCAGGTGGGTAGTGGCCATCTCCCACGGTCCTCTTGCGAGAAAAGGTCTTTAATTAGGCGATTTACAAAACCATAAACGAGTAATATCTAACCATCAGTTTCGTTCACCTTATCGAACAATCCCGGTTGCCACCCGCCGCTCCCTACCCTCCACCCTCTGGCAGGGGATATCATGCCGATACTGGATTTGAATATTTGAATTTTTGAATTGTGAAGAAGGTAGAAATGGCCGTACCTAGTCATGCGAAACTAATTTAGCTATCTCGAAATCACTGGGTTAAAACATATCTAGATGATGTACCGAGGTATCTATTACCCCCTACCATCAAAAACATCATGATGTTTAGTACAACAGCTAGTTTTGTATCGGCTCATCTGTCCAGAGCATCTCGATTTGTTATGGATAATGTATTCCGACGTAGCGAGCAAATAGAAAAATTAGGTACCTCATCTCAGAAAAATTAGGTACCTCATCTAATTTTTTTAAAACGTTGTGCGCCTCTCTGTAGGTAAGTAAGAGCTATCTATTTCATATTCTCCCTCCTTGCTATGATTAAAACATTGCGACGTAGCGGTCATATAGAAAAATTAGGTATCTCCTCTCAGTGTTTTTTTTTTTTTAAAGCGTCGTGCATCCCTTCGTTCCCATGTTGTGAGCGTCGATAAATGAAACCGTACACCGAAGCGCGAGCAAATAGAAAAATTAGGTACCTCATCTCAGAAAAATTAGGTAGCTCATCTAATTTTTTTAAAACGTTGTGCGCCTCTCTGTAGGTAAGTAAGAGCACAGCAGACGGTTCTCTCTCAAACCTCTGCGTTTGGCCGGGCCACCACTGCATAGGATGATAGACAGAGATGTGGGAGCGAAATAGCTCTCTCTCTTTCTCTCTCTCTCTCTCTCTCTCTCTCTCTCTCTCTCTCTCTCTCTCTCTCTCTCTCTCTCTCTCTCTCAGATGCAGCGCTCATGCCCCCAATATGTGCAAGGACCTCCGACCATCAGGACCTTGCGAAGGACCTACCTTTGTGACTCCTTCGCATGTTCGATTGGAAGCAGCCATAAAACACGATCCGGCGGTTTTGTGCCGTGCAGAGCAGGTAGAACCGAGCGCGAGAGGAGAAGACCTACCGCTGTGCGCTTGGTCGAGCTGTGTTAAGAGGATGGCAGCGCTTCATCTCGCTCTTACCAATATAGCGCAAACGGTGTCGGAGGAGGTTCGACTGAGAAGACACGATGGCACATGCACCTGCCATTGTCTCTAGAGGCTTGCATCGGTGGAGCTATGTACACGAGGAGGGAACGCGACCCGTACGCTCCATCTCGCTCCTTCAACCGCAGAACAAATGGAAACGACGAAGGTTCGACTGAGAAAGCGTGTTGGCACGCTCACCTACCACTGCCTCTGCTTGCACCTGCAGCGGTAGGCATGAAGAGGAGGAGGAGGAGGAAAGCGAGGGTCCAGGTAAACCGCGGGTTCAAGCTCGCAACGGTAAAACTGGTGTGCACATACTCTCAGGGTGTTATTACCTCTCTAGTAATTACCTCAATAATTAATGAGCTCGGTTTCAGGATCCTGACCCATATCACGTCTCTATAGCACCCGGCGTCGTACCCTAAAGAGTGTACTGTAGAGCGGTAGGACCGGTCTAATTACCGACGTCGTAATTACCTCCTCTGTAATTACAGGTAATGAGACTTGATTCAGTCGCCCTCTTCTCTCTCTACTAATATATGGTTAGATATCAAGTTTTCTCATTTCCGCATACCTGAGCATGTAGCAAACGCGCGGATAATGATTTCAAAAAGAGGTTAGGTATTTCGCTTGCTGAATGCAAGGATTCAATTTGCAAACACATGTGTGTTTGTGTCACTGTGTGTGTGTGTTTGCAAAATTCTGAATTCATCAACTCCGCAAATTTCCTGTGCCAACTTTCCGGCAAGTATAGAACATAGAACTTACCTACTCCTATGTAGGCACTTATTTCCTCAAATAAAACTTCAAACGTACTCATCACATCGTAAATCTGCAGTTTGAACAAGTAAGTTATACGAGTAGAATAAAAAGTATGCAAAACCTGGAGCTGGGAGAATACACGCTCGTGATGGGGGAAGGGGAGTGTGGGACAAAGCCAGTGTGGGACAAAGCGATCTCCTCGAACTCGTGGAGGAACATGAAACATTCCAATTCAGATAGTGGGGACGTACTTTCTGATGTAGACCATACTGGTCGTCTATTCGTGAATTATACATATAATGTACTTATAGTCCAGGATCTCATGTGTCCCCGTGGCGGTGGAAGTGAAGACGGACTGAGACTGGAAGTGGTCTATGTAGTTCGATCAGATACTATCCCTAGATGAAGATTTTTTTGGTGCCCATCGATCTGTGGCGTCTGAAAAAAGCTTCGTGGTCTCTTCTAAACAAAGACATAATTCATTCATTTATCTCTTCCTTGGCGCTGATAACTCGGTACGAGGGCACTTTTTGAAGAAAATCTTGGTATTTCTCCTGGTCGTTGCCAGCCGAGGGGTCTATCGCCCGTTTTTTGACCAGAACGACTCGCTTTTGTAGCAAGACTCCACTCAAAAATTCCTTCCTGCTCGGGGATTGACTTTTTCTGAAGGATTCCGACTGATGTCAAAAATAGTATGGATTGGGCGTCGTGTAGGTCTTATTTTAAAATCGACGCAGTTCCGGTTCTTTGACAATAACTTTTTCAAAATGAAATTTTCACATTCCGTGAATTTGATAAAAATTCGGTGCAAACTTCGACATGCGGTGAGCCCACGAACCTGTAATATATCTGGACTGCTAATACCTCAGATTCCCCCAACATTTTATGACCCCTCCTCTGGAAGTCGCCATCTTATAATGCACCAGTGGACTCAAACGTTTAGTGGCGGCCTCGATGGTAGCTCACAATTTGCAACGGAGAAGTTTTTTGTATTGATGACTGTGACTAGATATTCGATTTCATGAATATATAATTTTAGTGTGTATTGATATAATTTTTAGCTAAATTTGTTGCCGATTATTGAAGATTTGCAAGAGTTTACCTTAATTAAATGGAGACTGTGGGTGAAATTTTGTGTCAATTTTAAAAATTATATAGCTGCGGGATGGTTTTAGTTGATTTTTAGTCAAAATCGCATCGAAAAATTCCAAGCCGTTACGAAGTTATCGTAAATTTTGTGGGCTAATTATGACGTCATACTGCGCACCGGAAAGGACAGGTCGGCAGGCCAAGGCACCACGCCAACAATTACTAGACCTTTATAAAATGGAACAAATTCACCAAACTGTAGACGCAGGTCATTTGACTTTAATTTCAAAGTACGGTGAACCAAATTTCAGTGGACATTTTTAAAAATATAATGAAAGTGCGACTTAGCGATTTCGCCATGTTGCCGCTTTATTTCATTGAAAGATAGAGTCAGTGTCAGTGTCAGTGTCAGTGGGTAGTGTCTGGTCAGTGAAGAGTTGTCGGGAAAAATCGATACACCATTATTATGTTTATTAATATTTATTTCTACTTTTGTTGAAGGTAACTACCAAAAATACTGGAAACATATGATGGAGTACACAATTTTGAGAATGAAAGCAGCGATGTGTGTTATGAAAACTTGAACCGTGAAAAAGGTTATGCCGTGGAGGACACTGTGTAGTGGAAAGCAAAAAAGAACCGTGTATTTGTATTATTTAGGAGTCTTTTTAAATATGTACCTATAGGAGAAATTGAGATAAAATGAAAGGATGTGCAAAATTCAAAATTTGACAGTTACGTTCCAGTTGTTCATCTGAATCAAGTATAGGTTGGAAAACCCGATGTAATCGGTTGAAAAAAGCAAGAATTCAATACGGCGCTTTGAACTGCCAGAATGTCGAGTTCGAAAATGCACTTTAATTGTCCATCTTGACTAATTATATGTTCAAAATCTCAATCTAATCTGTTAAAATGAACAGTAGTTCAAAATGGAAGCCTTAGAAATGTCAAAATGGCGAATTTGACGAATGCATTTCGATTGTCAACCTCAAGTGGGTATGGGTTTGAAATCTCGATCCGATTGCTTGAAAAATGCACAGTTCAATATGGTGGCCTCTTGAAACGTGAAAATCAAATATTCACAGATGCATTTTGATCGCCAATCTCAAGTAGGTATAGGTACACAATTCCAATCAGATTGGTTGAAAAATGCTAAAGTAGAGAGACCTGGGATCTGGTCACCCAGAGAGAGACGTAAGCCAAGTCATTGAGCGAGAGGGTATAGAGAGAGAGAAAGCTAGAGCACTAGGGTATTTGCACGTCAGGGTGTGGTGCAATTGCTTGTTACTAAACCACCCTGCGTCACAGTCAAAATGCATGACATGAGCTGTCAATATTTTTGTTGAGGTTATTAAGTCGACCGTTTCATCTTTCAACACAGATTTTTTCACTAAATTTAACAGAAACTCTTGAAACTGTTTTAGGCATGTATATTGTATTCCATACATAGCAGATGCTTTCGTACACCGTATTTCAAGTACTGCTGGCATTTCGTCGAACGTAGGTTTCATCATCCAACTCATTCCCTCGGACACAAATTCCGTTGATCGTTGAATGCAGTAACCGTCGACGTGGTGACCCCATCGTGAAGATAGATTTGTAATTGCCGTAAGCGCAGTAGGTATATTATGTATTTCAGTAGGTACTGGCCCTGAACAGCTGAAAAACCCAAAAAGTACAATAATAGAAGTTCATCAATTTTGCAAGATTCTATACCTGATGGTTTCTTCGGCAAAGAAAACATCACATCTTCCCGACTCTTGTACTGCTTCACGGTGCACCTTTTTCGTTTTGACATTTTTAGCCCGGATTTCGGCGATTTCGGCATGCAAAATAATGACAATTCAAGATTGTAAACAAATCGGGGAAATGACAAATGTCAATAGCAACCACGCCCACCCAGCTGACTATGTTTTAAATTTTGACGAGGCCAGGAAATGCCGATACACTGACAGAGAATACCGATATATCCCTTTCATAGCTTCGTCTCTCTAGGTATAGTCTCTCTATGCTAAAGTTCAATATGGTGACCTCTAGAAAAGTCAAAAATCGGAATTTGACAGATGCATCTCGACTGCCGGACAGCGTAACCAAACAAGTAGAGGTTCCAAATCCAATCGGATGGGTTGAAAAATGCGAGAGCTTAATATGGCGGCGGAATTGGAACTGTCAAAATGACATATTTGACGAATGTATTCAGATTGCCCATTTCAAGTTGTCATAGATTCAAAATCTCAATCGGATAGGTTGGAAAATGCAAAAGTTCAAGATGGCGGCCTCTTGAAACGTCAATAATCAGAATTTGACAGATGTATTTTGGTTGTACGCCTCAAGTGGTTATAGGTTTTGAATCCCAATCGGATCGGTTAAAAAATGCAAAAGTTCGATATGGCGGCCTCGGAACTGTCAAAACGTCCAGTTTGATAGATACACCTCGATTGTTCACCTCAAGTGGGTATAGGTTCTAAATTCCAATCGGATAGGTCGAGAATGCAAAAGTTTAATATGGCCGCCTTTTGAAACGTCAAAAATCGAAGGTTGACAAATGCATCTCGATTGCCTACCTAAAACAAGTACAGGTTGAAAATTCCAATCGGATCAATATGGCGGCCTTTTGAAACGTCATAAATCGAAATTTGATAGATGCATCTCGATTGCCTACCCAAAACAGGTTTAAGTTGGAAATCCAAATCGGATCGGCTGAAAATCGCAGAAGTTCAATATGGCGATCTTTTAAAACGTCAAAAATCGGAGGTTGACAGATGCTGCATCTTGATTGCCTACCTTGAACAAGTAGTATGAGTTGAAAATCTCAATCGTATCGGTTGAAAAATGCAAAAGTTCAATATGGCGGCCTTTTGAGATGTCAAAAATCAAAATGTGACAGAGGCATCTCGAATGCCCACCCAATGCAAGTACAGGTTGAAAAATCCATACCGATCGGTTGAGGAATGGAAAAGTTCAATATGGCGGCCTCTGGAGACGTCAAAAATCGAAATTTGACAAAGGCAAATTCGTTGTGTTTGAAATTGGGTTTGTTTCATCAGCAGTCCCTGACTGTTCGTGGACGTCAGCAGCCTGTCACTTCATAAATCGTAATGCGCAGGCTGCTGACGTCCACGGACAGTCAGGGACCGCTGATGGAACAAACCTATTGAAACAATTGAATAGCGAACGCTCACAAAAGGGGAAATACCATGAAATTTCGAATAAAAAAGCAACAAATTGGATCTGGTCGACGGTCGTCTATGTTTTTGGTTCAGATCACCCAAAAAAACACCGCAAACACGACGATGAATGTGACCTGATAATCCGGCGAACGGTGGCGCGAGTTTGACAGATTCGCGTTAACATCTAGTGAACGGAGGCGCGCGGTGCTGTTGGCAAAAGTGACAGTGGCAGTCCGACGCTAGGTCGACCGTATCGATACGAAAAGTTGCACACGGATTTCGATAAAATGGACTACAAAGACGTAATAGAACGCATATGGATCGAAGCATGGACCCTTTCTAAAGATCTGACCAGAAGGCCCGATGGAATTATCTGGGATTTCGTAGAGAACCAGACGTGACAACAAGACATTGACGCCGCCACGAGATGTGTCTGGAAATGGAGAAAAGGGGCTTTTCTCGAAATGTGAAGCCGGTAAAAATCGGGCTCTAGTGCAAATATACTGTGAGTACCTACCAGACGTGTTTTGCCCCATCAATCGCTTGTTTTTGTGAATTATTATGCCGTCAACGTCTGTCCTGGTCTGGGAAATTCCATCAAAGTGCCGTCGAATTTGAAGAATTCTTTGGTTTTTGGTGTCCGATAGACGCTGAAAAGCCCCCTCTAGACCATGGTTCAATGTCGCACGCTGGCACGGTACGTTTTTTTCAAAAACACTGTTCAAATGCCCCGAGGTGTTGTCGAGTGTTTCCCAAAACCGACAGCGTCAATAATGACGTTTCTGTCAGATTTGGCCGGGCCGTGTACCGTTTTCAACATTTTTCAGCATAATTCCAAGAAAAGCCATGCCGAATAGCTCGCACCAGACGATAGTGAGTTCTCGAAACCCCCCCGGTCGGCATTTCATACCAAATTTCTCGAAATTCTGCCCGAAAATCCGAGTTTTCGCCGCCAAAATGTGTCAAGAAATCTCGGACAAATTATTTGAAATGGCGATTCGCTGGGAAAAATTGGAATGAATGATGAATTTTCGAAAAATCCGCTCAAATTTGGCAGAAATTTTGGAAATTTACCTTCATCAACTTGTATTGCGGTTCGTTTGCGAAATTTTTTTAAAAAATACCCCGTCAAAATCCGACGTCTGGTTTTCACAAATTCCAACCAGACGTCGTTAAGTTCTCTCACGGGTTAGTTTAGGGTGACCAATCGAGAGGGAATCAAAGTTCAACAATCCATGAAATGTTTACTTCTGCTCACTTTACATATACCAACCTCTTTGTGATGTTAGACATGCCCTCGGATATTTCCTATCTCTATAGGTATAGTGGTGAAAATTTAAAACCGTAAGTGGGGTAAACTCGGGGGCAATTTGTGCCTATCTAGCAGTGAAACCGGAAGCTGAAAAACCGCCCTCTCAATTATTCACCGCCTGCCCAGTCGGGCCTATTACTTAAGAGTTACATTTGGAAGGAAACCGAAGTATAGGCGAGTAATGCCCGTCTGGTGCTTAAAAATGCATGCCGCGGTGAAGTTGCGAAAAGTTCCGTAAGGCGCGGGCGGCGTGTGAAACTGAAACTCTCTCTGCTCAACAACCCTCTTTCGCAAAACCCTCTCCCGGCTTTCTCCCTTTGCCGCCACATACCTACTACCTATCTGGGCGCCATTAGCAATCGCGGCACACACATTCCCAGTTTGATATTCTGACTGTTCCAGGCGCTCCCAGCACCCAGGCATCAGGCTGTGCATGCCTGCCGTCTTCCCGGCTCTTCTGCTCCGCAGAACTTCTCATTCGCCCGTCCGACCCCATCAACACAACCGGCAAAGTTAACCGGTTGAATTTGAATGTTCGTGATTAGCTCAACTTATCAACGACGGATAGGTACTTGAAACTTCAAACGACTCCCCGACACAAATTTACACGTTCAAAGTCATTTAAATTGCTGTTGCGGCTTAACGGCACCGGGCATTACAACGACCATTACGACGAACACCAATAACGTTCATCCATCGCGCGTTACTGGTGCGTCGACGCCCGACGCTCCGACGCGTATAATAATACTTCGTACCTACGATGATAGTTCGCGAAATCACGCAGATAATTTGCAGAAAATTAACGCCCGACCGCTAAAACACCAATTTGTACCGCAATCAGGATCCGAGAGACACAATCATAGAGATAACCTACAATCAGAAATTGGTTGGCGGGGGTGGTGCTGGGGGACAGAGGGAAGGTGCCTTTAGAAAATGGAGGCACACAGAGGAAAATGCTTGACCAGCAAGCACTTCAACAACTCGGCCAATTTGCTGAAGTGAACAACTACGGAAGCACACAGCGGTCATTAGTGGAAGTTTTAAATCATAGCTAAGGGGTAGCGGTAGTTTTTCCAGGAATAAAATGAACTGGAATAGGAAAAATCTGTTGAAGGTCTAATGGAGGTGCATCAGCTTTCGACAATGTTGTGCTGAGAATACTATTTATTTAGTTCGAGAATTCATCAGAAATCGAAATATTCACGTTCTGCTGCATAAATTTCGCAAAAAAAGGTTTATACAGTTGCATTTTTCCCAGCTCAACAAATCAGCCGAAACAGACCTTGTATAATTTTGTAGTAGGTACTGTGATGGTATACATTATAGACAATACAAATAGAGAAGACCATATGTTATCACCACCGTCGTCACGGATGTTGGGGCATCAAAAATCAGCCAACCTTTTTTTGAATGATGGACTCGCCTGGTTCCTACGCAACCGAAAAAATCCGTGACGACATGTGGTCTTTTCTATTTGTATTGTCTTATACCTACCTCTTCTCTTTAGTTGGCTCGTGATGATAAAGTACATTATTCGTGTGTACGTGTAATGATGGCTAATACTCATGAGAATATGTTTACAAACACGAGCCGTAGGCGATTGTTGTAATTTATTCGAATGAGTATTAGCCAGTGGCACCGAAAAGACCTTTTTTGTGGCGCTCGCCATATATCAAAATAAGGGGGGGGTCTGGAGGGGATGAAAAGGAAAAGAGGAGAAGAAGGGAGGAAATGAAGAGGAAGAGAAATTTACCCACCTAGGTATAGGTACCGTATGATCGAAACCATTTTACTCCAAGAGTGCTAGGTATATGACTTTTTTTGCCATCTCCAATTGTTGGTATAGTAGGTTCACTTGTACTGTGACTCTAGTTGGCTGGGCAAATTTTCTACTTCAGCATTGTAGGCCTGTCGTCTTTTCACCTGGCGTGAAACTGACTTCTCTGGAAGTAAAGTTATATTTCTTATCAAATTGATATTAAAACCTTGGGAAACTGACCTGGTCATACGTGGAGGTGCGACTAGGGGAACGCAGAGCTGTATTACCGTCATGTAGACACCAAAAGAGCACGGGGCGGCCGCAAATCTGAGTCATCTTGACGGCGGCCTATTCGGGCTCGACAAAAACTCGCCCCGAAAAGCCCCAAAACGCAAGCAAGTTGCAAATTGAAGGTACTAACATCAATTTCGGTCTAATACGCAACTTTAAGCGGCTGGGTTTTTTGATATTTGCTTTAATTTACTTTTTAGACGTAAATTTTTTTGCCAATGACAGACTGCACGGCGATCCTTGTACCGCCTATAATTCTTCAAAGTTTGGCGTGTATTTTTGACTAGAAGAGGCGAAAGAGTTGATGATTGCATGAGGCCCCTTTTTTGGACGAAGGGCATTGTACACTCTTTAATTTGAAGCACCGAAAGTTGAACCGGCTTCGAGAGGTTGAAAATATTTTTGACAACTGCCAAATGTCAAGGCTCTTATGATTTATTTGTTCATTGGCGAAAATTAAGAACAGGTTGAAAAATTGCTACATTTTCCAATAAAATGGGAAAAAGCGTCATACATCACGTCCCGCAAAAATGTTCCGGCTATCTGCAAAAGAAGTACGCGAAAAATGTGTTTCAAAACTGGTCCGGCCAGAGCAGCCAACTGCAAAGCTTTGGGAATTTTCTATATTTCACATTTGGAAACTCAGAAACAAAATCTCACAGCCGACTAGAATCACGGTACAAGTGAACATAGATATGGTATTGTTTTTTTTTTCTCCTTCTTGGCTCACATTGGCCATAGGAGCTTTTGCCTTAATTTAGTAGCCTACAATATATTGAAAATTGCAAATTAGACAGCATAAACATCCAGACTTCTTCCGGGAATTGAACCCGGGGCTCTCGTGGTCGGAGGCAGCCACACAACCACTTGCGCCACGAGGCCGTCAACATGGTATAGTATGTCTTGCAATTCACCTCAGAGTAACATCTGTATGTTGTTTGGCAATCTCCAATGCATGTCGGTAGGGAATACGACCACTCTCCGTTTTTCCAATTTTGTGCCATTCCGAAAATAACTTTTTCCAATGAAAAACTTTTTATTCAGTTTTAAACATTCTCAGAGACCGACACTGGCATTCAATAGTTCATTCAGTTATTATGGCTTTGATTATTGATTATGGCCAACCTTTGATATATAAAATGATAATTTCATAGCCCTCTAGACTAGTATAGATGCAAAAAGGTTTTGTGTTAGTGAAACTCCTCGACGTGACGCTAAGTCTTGGATTAAGCCCCAGGACGACGAAGCAAGAACTGGAGGGAGACCACTCTGCTCTTATTATAAGGAGGTCGGACATTTGCGACGCGACTGCAGGCAACGATCCAATTCAGCAAACCTCTCCAGGCTGAACTAAAAGTGTAAACCGAAAACGGGGCAACCAGAAAACAAATATCCAGCTAGAACTAGAGGGGCACACTCGGACTGGAAATTTTCAATGCCTCAGGAGCTACAAGTCAACCTTGCCAAGCTTGAGACGGCAATATTCAAAATTCAGACACCAATATTTTATCTCAGATATTTCACTTGACTGATTCACTGGGAACAAAGAAATAATTGTAAATTTTCCAAACTTTTTTTCCTGAAGGAAATTGGAAATTCACTAGAATACAACAAAACATACAATACAACAACTACCTGGAAGGTCAATTGAATAGACGTTCAAGAAATATTTTTATGGGAGTTTATTGTTGTATACTCTCATGAGCGGGTATAGGTATACTTAGGTATGTAAGTACTCGGTGAAGCTTTCTTAGCCCTAGTATCATAACTGATCTCAACCTCCGGTTGAAATTCAACCTTTGCGGTTGAGAAGGAATTGCAGCGCTGTCATTGTCTCTGATATACATCAACCTGCGGTTGAAATCTAACCAGTGATCAACTGGACATTATAATACTGGACCTTAAACTTTTGAGTGGACGGAAATTGCAAGCCGTTTCTTTAAACTTTGAATACAGCGAAGAGTAGATTCAAGCTACAGAATCACCGAGAATTTTGCCGTATTTGAAGGAACAGAATAGAATACTTTCTACAGTCAAACTGGAACGGAAATGAATCATGTGACGAGTAAATAAACACTGTTTAGGATGTCAATATTTACGAAAACAAAATTCAGAGCGCCTCGGCACTGCGACGCTGATGTTTCGCGAAGAAGTTGTCAACAATTTAAACAATAGTAGGTATATAGAATATCATAATAATATGTATGTGGGTAATCCCATACAATACCTTTATAATACCTGTACCAAAGAACCAATATATAAAAACCGCATAATTTTTGTTAAATTCGTGTGGGTTGTATTGTATTTTTGCAGGTATCTCTGAGAGAAAAAAAATCGAACAATTTTAAACCAACAACGTCGGATTTGCTTGAGGCAAAATCACACGTTAAACGGACCTTTTCTTTGCGTTCTAAATAATTCATCCGAATCGATCCATCGGCAAACCGCGCGCGTTACTGCCACCCTCCACGTCTTCTTCGCTCTCTCGTCTCAGGAAAAAATTTAATCGACACAGTTGAAGTGCCATCAAAGTTCATTTCGTCCCGAGGCACATGGACGAAGCCAAATTTATGCTACGGTAATTTCATTTGCAAATTTCCATATTTCCGATTTGGTGGAAGTCGAACCGTTTTGCGGCTTACACAATCGCTCAATTGACGTATCACAATATCAAATGTAACAATAATGAGTAGTTACCTCACCTGAAGCATTATAGCCGTGAATAGTTAGTGGTTCTCGCATGGCGTTTTGTCAATATCAAGATACAAAATAATTATTGATTGTGAATTGTCAATTAGTTAACGATGAAAATGTTTAACTTGGTGATACAATAGAAGAATCCACTCTGCAATCATTCAATAAATATTATGTGAAAGACGGTTCTATTGATCGATTCCAAATAGGTATCCATCAGCATGAATCTGACGAAAAAAAAACTCCGTTTCAATTTTAATTTTTCAAGTAGTTTCTAGTTTGGAGGACAGTATGAAAACGAGACACGTGGTCCAGCGGATACCTTCATCAGTAAAATAACAATGACGTAAATATAATGATATTGTTGTATTCGCATATTTGGGTAGCAGAAAGGGTCGGTCGGGCATGCCCAGTGAGGTTCTGCACCAAGGTGAATCTCACAGTAATCCCCGTGATGTTGCCAACTGCTTCGCACGTTATTTCTCAGGTGTCTATGCGAGCAGTACAATCCGGCTTACTCCTGTGGCGACCTAGAGGGTCGACTGACTACCTTTGTTTTACCACTTTCAACGAAAGTGACGTCGTGGCAGCCTTGGTTAAGTTGAAGGTTGGTAATGCTGTCATCGGGCCGGACCTCATTCCATCATATCTGTTGAGGGACTGTCGTTCTGCCCTTGCTTGCCCCCCGCAATTGATTTTCGACAGAGCTCTTGCTTCCTCCACCTTCCCCGAATCATGAAAAAGCTCTGAGTTGTGCCCTTTACACAGAAGCGGCCCTAAGAACTGCGCTGAGAACTATAGACCGATCCCTATCTTGAGCAACGTCAGCAAAGTGTTCGAGATTTGTCTACGTAGAGTTATCTCGGGGTTTGTTGAACAGAAAATAGTTAGCGAGCAACACAGTTTTGTAGAGGGAAAGTCAACAGTCACGAAGTAGATGCAAGAAACGCAAACTATATCTGATTATATGAGCGAGCGTAAGCAAGCCGATGTCATATACACTGATTCCTCAAAGGCTTTCGATCGCATAAACCACGACGTGCTCTTCAGGAAGGTGGAAGATCTGGGGTACTCCCCCAATCTGGTCAGATTGTTCGGGTCCTATCTGGTCGCTCGATAGCAGTTTGTGAGAATTTCCGGTCACAGTTTCGAGAGTTTCAAGGTTTTATCGGGGGTCCCGCAGGGATCGGTGCTGGGTCCTCTCCTTCTCATCATTCTCATAAATGACATTGGGCTGAGCCTCAGGAGTTCGTTCCTCCTCTATGCTGACGATTTGAAGATCTTCACCTGTGAAGTCTTCTGGGGACTGCTCTCGCCTTCAGGGAAACATCGATGCGTTGGTGGGATGATGCACTGCAAACGGTCTTGACTTGAACGTGACGAAGTGCATGGTCATGTCTTTTCCAGAGTTTTCTGTACCCCTGGAGTTCTCATACAAGATTGGCGATCACATTCTGGCCAGACCCAGTGTCATCAAAGACCTTGGCGTGTACTTCGACCCAAAGCCTTCTTTTTCCGAGCACATTGGTTACATGCACAGGGCAGCCTGCACTACATTGGGTTTCGTGGCACGGAACTTCAAGGACTTTTTTAACATTGAAACATTGCAGCGTCTGTTTGCGTCCTTGGTTTTGCCACGACTGGAGTATGCATCCGTCATCTGGTGCCCCTACCACGAGAAATATGATGTGTCCTTTTTAGAGGGTGTGCAGCGGTGTTTCCTGAAGCTGCTGGCCCTCAGGGTCCATGGGGTTCACCCTTGTGTTGGTTTCCCGCAGCAGTCGTTGCTAACCAGATTTGGGCATCGGTCCTTGAAAAGCCGGAGAACGGTTGGCTACCTTTTCTTCCTGCATAGGCTTGTTTTGGGTGCGGTTTTCTCCCCCAGTGTTCTTTCGAGGATCTCCCTAAATGTTCCGAGATGGGGCAAGGCGAAGAGATGTTTTTTATGTGAGGCCCACACAAAAGCTCTTTTACTTCTATTCTCCAGTGAACCACATTGCCCTGACATACAATAGGTCCCAGGAGAAGTTCGATATTCTCAACTGCAGTGCGGCTGATATCAGGCGAGTTTTTGATTGAGGTGCAATCGACGCATTGTTTTGATCTGCAGTGTTGCGACGGTTTTTTCTCTTCTTTATCGTGTGCGGTTCTGCCGTCACGCTTTAACTGGACTTGATAGTCTGTTGCGTGCTCGAATAGTAATGATAATAATAATAATTGCAACAATCATCTGGAGCTTTTGGTATGTTCATCCCCTAACTAGTCCAAGCATATTGTAGCCCCAAGATAAAAACTGAGATCTTGACAGAGCCCTCAGGCCCTCATTATTGCCTGAACCCCAAAGCATTTCTCGTAAATAGCACAATAGCAGCTCTCAAAATTATTGACATGACAATAAGGATGCAAATTTAATGCTAAATAGACCTTTCTGACTTTATGTTAAGTTTTGTCTATGAAGACGGCCCATATCTGGTTCAGAGCGGGCAGGTCAAAACAAAGTTGTCAAAAGTGACAGCCAGTGCAGTGCGTGAATCATGTGAAAAAGGCTCGGTTACGTTTTCCAGAGCTGTTTACTTATGTTGTGTTAATTCATATTGAATCCGCAGTACCTAATCTACCCCGAATGGGGCGGCCCGTTCCATATCCCGCTGGCGTGAGAAAGAAAATTGATTTATATCAACATTTTCAAGGTTTTATTAGATTCCGGACCTTCCAATGGACCAAAGACATTCACATATTATACAAAAACCTCACAACACGGACACAAAACAAAATTGAACCACTACCGTTAAAAGGGAATAACGGAGAAAAAACCGTGAAATTACTGTTGGATTGACAATTTGAGAGCCGTTTGAATTGGGGCCAACCGGGAATATATGGTAACCATTGCCCAAACCTAACAGCTCAGATAAAATTGTAAAAGGTGATTATTGGCGGTTATTCAAATCAGTGGCGCCGAACTCATGAAAAGTTACTATGGCGAAGGAGATTTTAGACCCCCCCCCCTATTGTCACGCTACGTTCGGGTCTGGGGGCCTAAGAGCCCCTCGTGAAGTTAGCGCCGTAAGCAGATTTTTTTCGGAGTATTAATAATTATATTAACAATAATAAGCAAAAAAGGTTTGTGAAATCGTACGATTTAAGATTTTCCTAGTCCATTCAGTTAGCTGTTCAAATACCGTATAATCAAAACCTTTTTGCATCTATACTAGTCTAGAGGGCTATGAAAGCATCATTTCATATATCAAAGGTTGGCCATAATCAATAATCAAGGCCATAATGACTGAATGAACTGTTGAATGCCAGTGTCGGTCTCTGAAAATGTTTAAAACTGAATAAAAAGTTTTTCATTGAAAAAAGTTATTTTCGAAATGGCACAAAATTGGAAAAACGGAGAGTGGTCGTATTCCCTACCGACATGCATTGGAGATTGCCAAACAACATACAGATGTTACTCTGAGGTGAATTGCAAGACATACTATACTATGTTGACGGCCTCGTGGCGCAAGTGGTTGTGTGGCTGGCTCCGACCACGAGAGCCCCGGGTTCGATTCCCGGAAGAAGTCTGGATGTTTGTGCTGTCTAATTTGCAATTTTCAATATATTGTACGCTACTTAATAAAGGCAGAAACTCCTATGGCCAATGTGAGCCGAGAAGGAGAAAAAACAAAAAAAAACAATACTATATCTATGTTCACTTGTACCGTGATTCTAGTCGGCTGTGAGATTTTGTTTCTAAGTTTCCAAATGTGAAATATAGAAAATTCCCAAAGCTTTGCAGTTGGCTGCTCTGGCCGGACCAGTTTTGAAACACATTTTTTGCGTACTTCTTTTGCAGATAGCCGGAACATTTTTGCGGGACGTGATGTATGACGCTTTTTTCCATTCTATTGGAAAATGAAGCAAGTTTTCAACTTGTTTTTAATTTTTGCCAATGAACAAATGAATCAAAAGAGCCTTGACATTTGGCAGTTGTCAAAAAGATTTCTAACCTCCTGAAGCCGGTTCAACTTTCGATGCTTCAAATTGAAGAGTATACAATGCCCTTCGTCCAAAAAAGGGGCCTAATGCAATCATCAACTCTTTCGCCTCTTCTAGACAAAAATACACGCCAATCCCTGAAAAATTATAGGCGGTACAAGGATCGCCGTGCAGTCTGTCTTGTCAGCCGTCAAGATGACTTAGATTTACGGCCGCCTCGTGCTCTTTTGGTGTCTACATGACGGTAACACAGCTCTGCGTTCCCCTAGTCGCACCTCCACGTATGACCAGGTCAGTTTTCCAAGGTTTTAATATCAATTTGATGAGAAATCCAACTTTACTTCCAGAGAAGTCAGTTTTACACCAGGTGGAAAGACGGCAGGCCTACAATGCTGAAGTAGAAAATTTGCCCAGCCAACTAGCGTCACAGTACAAGTGAACCTACTATACCAACAATTGGAGATGGCAAAAAAAGTCATACCTAGCACTCTTGAAGTAAAATGGTTTCGATCATACGGTACCTATACCTAGGTGGGTAAATTTGATTTGACAAAAAATTAGTTTTGGTTCCTCACATAACACTCTACCACCGAAAAGAAAGTCCCCAAAAATCCGGCCTTTGAGAAATTTACAGGAAGCAATAAAAAATGGCCTTTTTTAGTGAACTACTCAAAAGTTGTGCCAGCATTCGCAACCCCCTGGCATGGTTTTATCATGGTTTCGACATATCATTTTTACAAGAAAATAGTACCTACTCATAGATCCAGCATGCCAATTTAAAAAAAAACAAAGAAAATGGACAAAATCAGACTTTAATGATGTGTGGGTGCGTGTCTGTAATCTCTCACGATAACTGCCGACCGATGACACGATCAACTTGAAATTTGTTATACAGACATGGTTTCAGCCTAAAAAGAGCCAATCAGTTTTTGACTGTCATCTGTCAAACAAGTGTCACTATCAACAAATGTCAGGAGCTATATCTCACGGAGCTTGACTTGCAATATATAATTCGAAAGATCTTGAGAAGCTGAATTCAGAACAATTGAGAGTATTTTTCTACCTGTTATCTGTTGGATAATAATAAATGTTGAATTTCAAAAGTTTACCATTCAATTTTTCAAAATCATTTTATTGGATGGATTGAAACCAAATCTGGGAGGGAGCAACACATCAGAAGAGTCAAATCAACCCTGCAGTTGCAGTTTTCCACCATTTGCCAGTCGGTTGTTATATGAATTTTCAAAATTTCTCCTAGCCGTTGCCACCCGAGGGGGCCTCTCACCCGTGTTTTGGCCAAGACGACTCGCTTTTGCTGCATGACTACACTCAAAAATTCATTCCTGCTCAGAGATCGGGATTTTTATTCAAAAATTACAACTGATATCGTAAGTAGATTAAATTGGGCATCGTGTAGACCCATTTTCAAAATCGACACGGTTCCAGTTTTCCGACGATAGTTTTTTCAAGATGAAATTTGCACATTTCGTGATTTTGAAAAACCGACAGAGCAAACTTCGACATGCGATGAGCCCCACGAATTATTCATTTTAGGTGCAGACATGCCAGGAATGGAAGTTGGAGAAAAGATTGAGTTGATCTTTGATTGAAAAATTTTGAAAATCGTACCCACGGTTTTCTAGTTTTCCTCCCTGGAAAAACTCATATTTTCTAATTTTTATCCCGCGAATAGATTTTCATCTTTTTGTTTAAACAAACTGGTTCTTGAACATTTCCCAACAATTTTTCTCTATAATTTCTTGGGAATTTCCCGGTTGAATATGTACAACCAGCCTGGGTTTTCGGGGCCTGACTTGAATGGTGGAGCTAATATAAGTGGAGTCTCGATTGACGATTTTCACAATAAGATGATTTGGGATAAGATTTGAGACGAAAAATTCCAATTTTTTGACAAAAAATTCGATTTACTGCAAATTATTTCCAATCTTTCTTTCTAATTCCAACTTCCCACCCGAAGGGACGTTTCAAACAAAACTTTCCATAGGTTCCTGGATACTAGTCGGGCAAGTTTTGGGATGACACAACCGATTCCTGCTTTTTTCCCCAAAAAATTGACACGCTGGATTATTAAATACTCATTTTCTACAAAAATATCTGTCAAAACCATGATAAGACAATGCCAGGGCGCCAGGGGGTTGGGAACGTTATAGCATAATTTTTCAGTAATTCGCTTGAAGTTGCCATTTTTCGATTGGCTCCTGTAAATTTTCCAATGTCCGGATTTCTAGGAACTTTTGCTCCGGTGGTAGAGTACTATGTGAGGAACCAAAATCAATTATCATCAGATGTGAGGATTTAATTTTATTGACCCCAGGAGCTAAAACTCCTGGACTAAAATGCAGCAATCCCTCTGTACTGAGTATGACCTTAGGCTCACATCCATTTTGTGTATGCTGTCAAAATTAACCAAAAGCTCATGAACAACCAGCTTGAAATATTCTATGATTCATAAATCGGGTTCGAGGAAAGGCTACAGTTGTGGCACAACGCTGTTGCATGGACACCGACGAGTTTGCAGTGAAAGGATAATACACAAAAGGAATGTTATACGATCGCGGCGCGAGGGAGTTGGCACAAGTTTTCTCACTTCACCGAAAAAGGCTTTTGTACCTTCTACTACTGTGTAATTATTTACGTGTATGTTCAACAAATTACTTAATTCATACCGCGAACATTCTTGAACCCCAGGCACACAGAATGTTAAGGGAATAAACATGATATAAAACACCGGGTTTCTCTCTGTGTATGCCGTGTGCGGATCTGTGAATTTCGGTGTTTGATTACTTGCGAAACTTCGCAATGACGAACGACCTCCTACCCTGCAGCCTTTGATGACACGAAATTATCATCATCCGTATATTCATCATCCCCCTTACTTGAATCGGCATCGCCCCATTTTGCAGAACAATAATTTCACTCGTGTGTAAGACGACGTTTCTGGTTTCTGAATGGGCATGTAGTGAAGTAGCAATGCGCAGATTAGATGAATGCCATCAGAGAGAGTTTACACAAGCAGGCGGCTAATATTTGAAACAAACTTTCCCGGGGTAGAACGAAGCACTACTACAAGCCAACAAAAAATAAATTGCCATTTCAGAGCCTGAGAGAATATAGGGTGCCTCAATAAGAAGTTGTCGATTCGAATTTTCACTACAACTTTGTTTATTCACTTTATATTGAACTGGTGACATAGGAGTTATGTCTTAAGGCTGTCATTTCCATCACAAGGACAGACTGCGGACTACCAGCAGTGCATGAAAGAGGCACAGAGAGGCTATTGTGTCGCGACCTTTAGCTAAACCTGTTGGCCGAAAAAAAAGGAACAAAATCACATCCACTCTGTTGAAATCTGACAAGAGCCAAAGAGCTTTTTTTTTAAGTGAAACTTCTATTCTCGCGTCTAGATCACAACACACAACTAACGCAGAACCACACATGGAAGTGAATCCGCGGTACATGTAACGAGGGTGTGTAACGTGGAGGTGTAACGTTATAGTGTCAGGCCCTTGGGGTGACCAGTGTCTCGTCCGAGAAAATGGGAGTAAGCTGTTGCCGCGTTCGATTCTATTCTTTACAGTTAGTATTCTTTCACCGCTTGCATTGTGTTTTAAGGACAACAGCTTTCATCATAAACTAAAATTTAATTTTATCGATGAATTCTAACTCAACGGAAGTGTCAATTACAACCGAAAATGATTGATTTATTTTCGTAATGCGTATCGCCAACCTGTCGCCGACACTGGACTCCTCTACTTGGTGTTGCGCAGGGGCGTTGTGCTGGTGACCCTACAGGAATGGTTCTCGACTTGGCTAAAAGTTATCATTGTGACCATTGCGTGGCGCTCTCATTCGCCGTCATTTTTCTTTTCTGTCATTTGTCTGCTTCATGACAATTCATGATCACATTTGCAGACGATTACCGTTACATTTTCGAATCGAATCAAAGCAAAGTTCCGAGCTGTTTTCTTGTTGATTTTTGAGCTTTGTTGATTTGTTGATGTTACTTTTGTTTTGACTTTGTTAAATTATTATGGTTTTGTTTTTGTTATTTCAATCTAAATTATACCAGATCGAGTTCTCCAAACGATATTCTTATGCTTTGTGGAGATTATTAGATTCCCATGCTGTGCCTGCCAGGACACAGTTTTCACCGTGCTGTAATATAACGGGGAAAATCGTACAGTAAGAAAATCCGTCACGATGTCACATTCGCATAATTATTTGTGGAAAATATTATTGATGAAAATAGATATTTATTGTATTAGGGGTATGAGTGAGACTTCTAGTGAAAGCGGTACACACCTAAAAACACATCGATACTACATTTTGGAGTGCAGTAACGAGATTTTGCATGGGCATACTTTATACCGAGACAAGCGATTTGACCCGCAGCACTCGATATTTTGTCCCTTAGGGGGGGGCCAATGGGGGCCCTCTAAATTTTCAAGATGCAAGAACTTTCGCATGACGATCATTGAGTATATCGTCATGTATATCATAAGTGGAGCTTACGGGTCTATTGAAAATGTTTTCATCAATTGTCGTCGTGTCCGATTCATTCTTCACACTTGAAAAAAATATCTTTGCCAGAGGTCAAAAAAACTCTTTTTATTTTTTCTTCTATGCAAGAAGACGATACATTCATATGTTCTGTTGCGTTCCCAACTAAATCGCATTCCCTAAACCTAATTATGAAGAAATTTTTCTTGTAATAGTATTTTTCAAAGAAGTGGTGACCTCTTATTCAGTAGGTACCTCTTCTCCAAGAGCATTTCTTTCTATGTCCCCAGTGGATATCACTCGTAATTTTTGCAGGAATGGAGACCTCGAACTCTTTTCTTGGTAGTTGCGAAGCAACATGACTATAAAACGCCCAAGGGAGCCCAAAAAAAATTCTTTTCTGCTGAGCCATCCATCTTACGATATTTTGATTTAATAGTAGGAGAGACGCGCGCGAACCAATATTCAATCAAGGCTGCAGGCGCAGGCGACTTGGTTTCAACAAAAAATATTCTTCCATGCCGTGTTTTATTGTATTACTACAAAACGCAGAGTCGTTAGGTATAAGTAGGTATATTTTCCGGTGGAACTTATTCGCCTGGACTAGATCTCGTTTATTTGCGCGTCTCCCCTACTACAAAATCAACATGCCAAAAATTTGACGGCCCAGCAGAAAAAAAAAGTTTTAGGGCTCTCTTGTGCGTTTTGAAGCCATGTAGCATGGAAATTACTAAGAAAAGAGTTCAAGCTTCTCATATCTGCAAAAATTGACAGTCTCATCCAGTAGGAACATTGAAAAAAAAATGCAGTTGAAAAAGGTGTACTGAAGAGGTCACCTCTTCTTTAGAAAATTATACTGCGAAAAAATTGTCTTCATATTTGGGCTTACGGAACGCAATTTAGGGAACGCAACAAAACATATGAATTTATCGTTTCCTTGCACAGCAGAAAAGATAGAAACAGTTTTATTGACCTCTGCGAAAGATTTTTTTTTTTCAAATGTGAAGAATGAATTGGACATACGACGACATTTGATAAAAACATTTTCAATAGACCCGTAAGCTTCACTTATGACATACATGACGATACTCAATGATCATTTTGTGAAAGTTCTTGCATCTTGAAAATTTGGAGGGCCCCCATTGGCCCCCTAAGGGACAAAATATCGAGTGCTGCGGGTCAAATCGCCTGTTTCGGTATAAAGTACGCCCATGCAAAATCTCGTTACTGCACTCCAAAATGCGGTATGCATTTGCGTACCGCTCCCACTATTCATGAGACGGAGAATGAGAGTTCAGGCGCCGAGCGCAGCGAGAAAAGAAACAAAAGAAGTCTAATCGTGAAAAAAATCATGTCGAAAGTATTCTGCCCTTTGAGTGACTCATAATGATAAGATTAATAACAATAAGATTGATAATAAGAAAAACAAGATGATACAAACCGTTAGGGAGCGGATATACGAAAAGAACACCTCTTCGAACGTTGTTTGCTGATTGATTCATATCTATAGAAGTTTCACTTCTTCCGAGGGTGACTGTGGTCACGCACCCACGTTTTTTTTTAATATCGAGGGAAAAATGAATTAGCAGTGTGTCTCTACATCTCATTGAGGGACTTGGCCCACAAAGCAAAAGGTTAGAGCTTCCGTTCTTTGTATCCACCATCCGGTTGTCGCGGATCCCTGGAGGCCCGAGGTGATGGGGTGAGCATCACGCTTTAGACCACCGCCTTATTACTCCTTGCTCACACAGAACGAAGGTACCCAATCAATTATAGCAACTGGGTTGGTCGCTTGCCGGAAAGGTTAACGACAGCGGCAAATTTTTTGATACTGCTGCCGCGTGGATTCGAACTCACTACTTTTAGGTTCGCAGCCCAGCGCTCCAACCGCTGAGGTACCGCCGCCCTCCGAGGGAAAAATGAATTTTTCGAAATCTGGCATTTCAAAATAAGTATATCCCATACACTTTCTATTTTCAGTAGAATGACTTTTTGGAGCAAAAATAAAGTGACAATCTGGAGCGCTGGGAGAATACGGCCGAGGGCCGCTGATAGTTTCACTCCAAAACTTTGCAGGTGCCATCAGCCGTAGCTGTAGCCCCTCAGCTTCATTTCCACTTTATTTTCGCTCCAAAAAGTAATTCTAGTGAAAATAGAAAGTGGATGAGATATATAGTGGAGTCGGCACGTTCGGAAAAAGTCCTGTTCACTGCATTTTTGAGTAATGCAATGCCCTTTTGGCGCACATGTCCTTAGAACCTGTCTGAACAATTCTGTCCATCGCCGCAAGCAAAATTTTAGTTCAGATCCTGTATACAGGGTGGAGAAGGATAATAATTTGAAAAAATTGCATCTTTTGAACGGACAAAGGTAGAGTATTGCAGGGCATGTCATATCATGCGCAATTTGATGGTTGTTGAGGTACACCAAACTATTTTGAAACATCAATTACTGTTTTCGAGATATTCTGAAAAAACTGAGATCTGTCAAAAAAAAACATCTTAATTATATCGCTTATTTTTGAAGATATCGAAATGAAATTTGGTATTTGCCTTATAAAAGACGTCATAAATGATAACAGCTGCAGTTATTTTCTAGGCCTACTATTTTCCTAAATAAGACAGTGAACTTTTTGGAGGGGAGCCGCCATCTTGTTTTGTGAATATCAAGCTGATGACCAAAAAAAATGACAGATAGTCATCAGGCTTGTATCATGCCGTTACTCTATCATGTGAAAGATCACCTTGGATGGACCATCATACCAATTTTTGCTGAAATAAAGATGATGCACGGATTTTATCGGATTCCTCAGAACTAGAGGATCTACTGCTAGCCATCAAGCCATTGCAAGTAATTGAACACCGCGATTATTACCCTTGATCATTCTTCAGGTTGTCTACCAAGATTCATAGCCATAAGCTCAGCAGTTCGGTTTTGGCAGCTATTTAAATAAAATAGTGTCAATTTTTCATGAGAAAAACAGAAAATCACGAGGTCTCTGGGTCATTTCTTAGGTCATTGGAAAAAGATCCTCCATGGAATTCTAATAAATTTATGCTGAATTATTAGAAAAAAATGCATGCTTCAGTATAGGTTTTGAGAAACTGGCACAGGATGTACTCATGTGATATAGAACGAACATGAAAGACTATTTTGCAGTAGGTAGGATGCGAACAAATTATGCGGTAGGGCAACACTAATAATGGAGAGAACCTTATAAATTTTGATGCCGCAATGTATTTTGGAATATATTCTATTCAGATTCCTCCTTCAGCTTTGGGAGAAGTTGACATGATGGCGATCTATACAGATGACATCACAGGGTGATGAGAAATTGAAGAATCTCATCCCATCATCTAAATAGGCTGGAGGCATAAAAATCACCAAAAAGATCCATAATTTAACGCTTAACAAGACAAAATAAACCGTTTCGAACAATTTTCAGCCGTTTCTTCAAACCTATGCTATAGAATGCACTTTTTCCTAATAATTTAGCATAAATTTATCAACATTCCGTGGAAGATCTATTTCCAATAACCTAAGAATTGACCTACAGACCTCGTGATTATCTGTTTTTTTCACGAAAAGGTAACACTTCTTAATTCAAACAGCTGCTAAACCCGAACCGCTGCACTTATGGCTATGAATCTTGGTGAGCAACCTGAGAAATGATTAGGGGTCATAGTTGCGGTGTTCAATCACTTGCAATGGCTCAATGGCTGGAAGTAGGTCCTCTAGTTCTGAGGAATCCGATAAAATCAGTGCGTCATGTTTCTTTCAGCAAAAATGGTATGATGGTCCATCCAAGGTGATCTTTCACAATATAGTCTAACGGCATGATACTAGCCCAATGACTTTCAGTCATTTTTTCGGTCATCAGCTTGATATTCACAAAACAAGATGGCGGCTCCCCCTCAAAAAAGCTGACTGTCTTATTTAGGAAAATAGTAGGCCTAGAAAATAACTGCACCTGTTATTCATTCATGACGTCTTTTATCAGGCAAATACCAAATTTCATTATGATGTATGATCATTTTTATTTTCAAGCTGAATTTCATGATTCCGCCGCTATCTTGGCCGCCATGTTGAAATCTGTTATCAGTGCAGGGATTGTCATGAAAGTTGGAACTTACTATTATCTTGTATAAACATTTTCACTTTCAAGGTGAATTTCATGATTCCGCTGCCATCTTGGTCGCCATATTGAAATCTCTCATTAATGGAGGGATTGTCATGGAACTTGGAACTCACTCTTGTCTTGTATAAACATTCTTATTTTGAGGCTGAATTTCATGATTTGGCCGCCATATTGAAATTTCCCATTAGTGAAACGATTGTCATGAAACGTGAAACTCACTTTTGTCTCGTATGAACATTTAATTTTCAAGCTGGACTTCATTCCTATCAATGACAGACCTGGCACTAAGAAAATGCCTCGGAAAATGCGCTATTGAGACTCACGCACGTGAGGGCATATTCACTTGTTTTCTACTTTTGTCGGCAGACGGGTTCAGCCGAGGGTCACGACAGAAGAAATCGCACTAGTAAATTGCGTCTTCAGCTATAACATCTGCCAAGATCTTCCTCTGTTATTTCTACAATTGAGTAGGCTTTCTTTTGGCGACATTTTTCATCAAATTTTCACACAACTATGATTCTATTCCACCAATAACTCAACGTTACGTTGTTCTTAAGCTCATCGATCGACTTAGCTTGGTTAACGTATCCTTTATCTTTCACAAACCTTCTGAGATAAAATCAAGTGGCGTTAGATCGCACGACCTTGCCGGCCATTGATGTAGGTAACCCAGGTTTGGAGAAACCGGCATTTTTAACGATATAACACAAATTTGCGGAGTGAATTTGTACAATTGTTTCAGTGTGAAACAATGCATGATGATATTTGCTAAAGCCCTTGAGGACAAAGTGAAAATAAGAACGTTCTGGCTTCAGTCGTTCAAAACTCAGGCAGAAATCAAATCGACATGTCCTTATCCAAACACCCATTATGTTGATTGAAAAAAGTACGCCATGGGGGCTATATTGCGTGCGTTCGGAAAAACCGTCACATTTTCTATTTCAATTTAATTTTTCCAGTCAACACAGGCTCGGGGCAGTTCGAAACCCAGGTGTGTAATAGGGGTGAGTCGATTGAATTAAAAATGGCGTCGGGCTGTCGGGGCCACCGATGAAATTTCGAATAACTCGATTTTTAGGTGTAGGTGACAGGTAATGCAGATAATGAAATTTAGTAACCACGGAAACTGTTGACAAAATCCGGATCAATCTCTGATGCGAATGGCGTTTATACACATTTTAATCACAATAGTCGCTATTTTGATGTTTGAATGATTGAAAATTTTATTACGGTGCTGGAAGTGCGCTTTATTTTTCATGCTGATGCAGTGTATACGCGAGAATTGGATCAGTCCATTGAAATTGGTAATTAAATTCATCGGCGACCTTTCCTTTAATCATAAATTTTAGATTTCAGTTCGAAATTCCAATCCGATTTTAATGAGATAATCAATTAGTCGTTGAGCCAGGGGGCTCGAGTGGTTTCCACCCTGGGGACTTGACGTGTCATACCTTTTTGGATTCCTCACAACACCAGCATGAAAATAAGCCATGAAACGCTTTTGTATCGAGTAGCTTAAGACCGCCATCTTGGAAAAACCGCACCAAATATGTAGTTCTTGTGGTTTGTATTTTTTTTCGCATCAACGGCACCTCCAATTGGGAAAATGAAACTGAATAAAATTAAACAACAACATTTACTATAAATATCGTTTAGCACCGTCTTTTGACAGGTCTCGTTACTCCAAATATGACAGTTCATAGTTTAGCTATGGCAAATTTATTTATTTGACATTTTCGAGTATACCCAATCATATTTATACGAACCGAACTTCACGTCATTGTCTTTCTAGCTTACATTACTAGAAATGCTGCTCTTAGCGGCATTTTGATATCCGTCTGTCCGTCTGTCCATCGGTCTAACTGTCTGTCTTATCAATCAATTGCTTCTGAACGAGAAGACCTAGCGAAAATCGACTTCTTCTGTGTAACATGTAGTCACCGGAGAATGGAATCGAGAAAAAAGAAATTTCCCAAACCGTCGCCATCTTGATCCGCAATGTCAAATTTTCTTAAAAGTGATCCGATTTTCATGAAACTTGAAATACACTCATATTTTATATGTAAAAGTATGATAATAATGTTTTCTTTTCGATTTGACGCCATTTTGTCCGCCATGTTGAAATTGGTTAAAGTGGTCCGATTTTGATGAAAATTGGAATCTAGTCGTGTCTTGTGTATGCATTGATGGTTTTCATGTTAGTTTCACGATTAGCGCTATATTGACGTGCCACATGGAGATTAATCTCCAGCTGTCATGCAAAATCAATTTATTCAAATATTTTCTAAACAAGGGGTTTCCGATGTGACTGGAAAACTTGTTGATGGAAATCGGTTTTTGTTAGCTCTTTTCTACAAGAAGGAACTTCTCCAATGAAAAATGTACGGAAAAAACTATTAAATTTTCGAAATTTGCGAAAAAATTTGAAAATTTTTCAATTTTTCTTTGAAAATTCAGAAACCAGATAGTAACGCCTATACAGATTAATTCAAAAAAAGTCGCATAACGAATTTGAACTTCCTATTTTCAAAAAAAGGTACTAAAATGGTTTCTACTGATTTATTTTTTCATGTTCACTGGAAAACCATTTTTGGTAACTTTTTTGAAAATAGAAAGTTCAAATTGAGTATGCGACTTTCTTGAATAAAGATGTATAGGCGTTGCTATCTGGTTCTCAAATTTTCAAATAAAAAATCAAAAATTTTCAATTTTTTTGCAAATTTCGAAAATTTAATAGCATTTCCCGTACATTTTTCATTGGAGAAGTTCCTTCTTGTAGAAAAGAGCTAACAAAAACCGATTTCCATCAACAAGTTTTTCAGTCACATCGGAAACCCCTTGTTTAGAAAATATTTGAATAAATTGATTTTGCATGACAGCTGGAGATTAATCTCCATGTGGCACGTCAATATGGCGCTAATCGTGAAACTAACATGAAAACAATCAATGCATACACAAGACACGACTAGATTCCAATTTTTATCAAAATCGGACCACTTTAACCAATTTCAACATGGCGGACAAAATGGCGTCAAATCGAAAAGAAAACATTATTATCATACTTTTACATATAAAATATGAGTGTATTTCAAGTTTCATGAAAATCGGATCACTTTTAAGAAAATTTGACATTGCGGATCAAGATGGCGACGGTTTGGGAAATTTATTTTTTCTCGATTCCATTCTCCGGTGACTACATGTTACACAGAAGAAGTCGATTTTCGCTAGGTCTTCTCGTTCAGAAGCAATTAATTGATAAGACAGACAGTTAGACCGATGGACAGACGGACAGACGGATATCAAAATGCCGCTAAGAGCAGCATTTCTAGTAATGTAAGCTAGAAAGACAATGACGTGAAGTTCGGTTCGTATAAATATGATTGGGTATACTCGAAAATGTCAAATAAATAAATTTGCCATAGCTAAACTATGAACTGTCATATTTGGAGTAACGAGACCTGTCAAAAGACGGTGCTGAACGATATTTATAGTAAATGTTGTTGTTTAATTTTATTCAGTTTCATTTTCCCAATTGGAGGTGCCGTTGATGCGAAAAAAAATACAAACCACAAGAACTACATATTTGGCGCGGTTTTTCCAAGATGGCGGTCTTAAGCTACTCGATACAAAAGCGTTGCATGGCTTATTTTCATGCTGATGTTGTGGGGAATCCAAAAAGGTATGACACGTCAAGTCCCCAGGGTGGAAACCAAAATCGTGATTTTTGGCTCCTGGCTCATCGACTAAATACTTATCCCCGCGTCGTTAAAACTTCTGCGTTGAATATTCTACGAAACTGTGAGAGTAAGAAACAGGACGTTATGAGCTTCGGTGAAGCAACTACCCAAGATCATGAATAGCTATTTACGATACGAGTGTTAAAAGTGACAGGTATTATTTTGTGAGCGGGGACGATTGCGAAACGAGCAGTAGCGAGTAGAGCAACCCCGCGAACAAAATAAGACACTTTTAACGCGTGTATCGTACAGGATTTTATCTACAATGGTCTTTGAAATGTTTGGTAAATGTCAGAATTTATTGAAAATATGACAGGAACGCCTAGAATCATCATTTTTTCACGTCGCCCATGACGACGTGTTAAAAGTGACGGATATTATTTAACGCTTGTATATAAAAAATATTCTTTCATCAGGAAGTTTTTTCTTCGAATCTACAATCATCGATAGGCTTTTGGATTTATTTTCATCATTTAAATGGGAGGTTCTCTCACCCTTTCCTAGAAATCTGATTTTTCATTTTTTTAGCACCGTCAGAATACAAAAAAATTGTTTGTGTCACCCCAAAACTTCCTCGACGAGTAGCAAGGAACCGGATGGAATTTTTTTATGAAACGTCCCTTCGGGTGAGAAGTTAGAATTTGAGAGGAAGCTTAAAGAATTGTGATATTTCTTTGATAAGGGCTTCATCATTTCATTCCGGTCTTGATAAGCCGGCCGGTTCCTTAGTTTAAAATAGAAATTCTCGGAAAACTTGGAGAATTTCAAGAGACATTGCCTGAAAATGTTCAAGTATCACTATAGCCCAGGAATTTTAGGTGAAATTTTGGTCAGACCCTGAAATAAATATGTCCCTTTTGAAAATTTGCACAAATGGCTCCCAAGCAATGCTTAGCAACATACTAAAAGCTCCCGTCCAGCAAGTGTGCGAAACATAAATGTTTTGAGCAAGAAAGGAATAAGTGCCGCCAAATCTCGTAGCGCCTGATTGAGAGATGATGGAAAACCCTAACTAACTGCAGACTTAATTCGACTCTTTCATTCTGTTGCTGTCTGCTGAATTTGGTTCCAATCCATCCAATAGATTTTGAATAATTGAATCGCAAAAGTTTGAATTTAGATATTTTTTAATACTTGACATATGACAGATGAAGAAGTACTTTTAACTGTTCTGAATACAGTATTCCGACGGCTTCCAAACGACATATCGCATTTCAAGTTCTGTGAAATAAAGATCCTGTCATGTTTTGACAGTGACTTTTATGTTTGACAAATGACAGCCAGAAATTGACAGGCTCATTCTACAGAAAAACTATGTTTGCCTATCAAATGTCAATTCAATCAAATCAACCGTTTGGTAGTTATCGTGAAATATTACCGACAGACACGCACACACAGCCAGACACACACACACAAAGTCAGACACACAGACAGACAAACTTCCATCTGGAAATGGTCCTGATCGTCTCAGGGGGGCTCAAAATGGATATTTCCGGGTTCATCTCGGAAAATGTTTTTTAGCGCCTTCACAATACTTTTCCTCCTTCTTGGTTGGTAGGTCGGAAGAAAGGAAATCACAGAATTCTGTTTTAAAATGTGAATTAGGTTGATTAAAAGGCATTCAGACCAACCTGGGTCTTTCAAAATTCAAAGGTAATCAAATTTTACCGAATTACCACTGTCGCGGAACTTACACCCTTCTGGCTCATTAAAAACTATGACGCTCACATTTAAAGGCTTGGAGCTTCCAGTACGTGGATCAGCATTGCTTGGGGGACACGTTGGTCAACGTTGAGACTTACAATACCCTCTTCTGAGCTACAGCAAGTGTTAATCTGGTTTTGTGGCACTTACTCCTTTCTTGCACATAAAAACTATGTTCCGCACACTTGTCGGGCCGGAGCTTCTAGTATGTTGTTCAGCATTGGTCGAAAGCCGTTTGTGCAAAATCTCAAAAAGGACATATTTATTTCAGGGTCAAACCCTAAAATGCCTGGGCTACTAACTCTTTGTTCAAAAAAGTTGGTATGAATCTGGTCACAAGCTAAAAAGTTAGAAATTTGCAGGTTTTCATTAGAAACCAAATTATGTAGCAAGAAAAGCGAGTGAGGCAGTCAGACGCATCAGTACATGGATAGAGGTGAACGATCTGAAACTGACATCACAGAAAGATTGAAAATAATTTGCAGGGAATTGAAAACTTTGAAAATATTCAATTTCCGGGAAAACTTCAAATCTTTTTCCAAATCATCTTATTGTGAAGATCGTCAATTACGGATTCACTTTGAGCTTCATCAATTCAGTCTGGTTTCGATAACCCAAGCCTGTTTAACATTTTCAGCAGGGAAATTCCCGAGGGAATTAAATTTTTTTTTGGAAAATGTTGAAGAGTCAGTAAGAATTTATTGAATACAACACAGTCAAATTACAGTTACAAAAAGTAATCAGTGTGTAATCATATTATCTCAGTTATCTCTTGTTTTGAACAAAAAATGAAAATCTGTTCACGTAAAAATGGATTAGATCTTTTCTCCAACTTCTATTTACACCATGTTACACACCTAAACTGAATATTCCGTTTTCGCAGATTTCAAAAATAGGTCTACACGATGCCAAACCCAATCTAGTCTCGATATCGGTTAGAATTTTTTGGAAAAAGTTAATACTCGAGCAGAAATGAATTTTTGAGTGGAGTCCTGCATCAAAAACAAGTTATCCTGGTCAAAATACGGGCGATAGGCCCTCTCGGGTGACAACGGCTAGAAAAAATTATGGAAATCCATAACGCTCGACTGGAAAATGGTAAAACATTGCAATTGCAGACTCAATTTGACTCGTTTGTTGTGTTGCTTCTAGCTTAATTTGGTCCCAATTCATCAGATAGATTTTGAATAAATTAATGGTAAACTTTTGAACTTTGACATTTAATTTTCCATTCTTTGATAGTTCTGAATACAGTTTTTTATAGGCTTTCAAACGGCATATCGCAAGTCAAGTTCCGTGAGTTGTAGCTTCTGTCATTTTTTGATAGTGACACTTCCGTTTAACATATGACAGCCAAAAGCTAATGAGCTCATTCGACGGTAGAACCATGTCTGTGTACCAAAAGTCGATCGGATAGACGTTGCGGCTGTTATAGTAGAAAGTTTGCGATTTCATTCAACGTACGACGTAACGCAACGTAGAACGTGAGAACTTCTGTAACCAAGAATTTGCAGATAACAAACTCGCCAATTTTCACGTTGAAAGTTACGTTACGTCGTACGTACGTGTGCCTGCAAACTCCCCAGTGGCTTGCAACGTACCTTAACTAACGTTTCTGATTGGTAGCCGCAATCAGAAACATTGCGGCTACGTTGCTAATTTCATAGAGCGGCCTTAATGACGAAAAAATGATTTTATCGAGTACCTGACTACTAACTGATGCGCCATATTGAAGTCAGTACCGTTGAAAACTTCTCAGTTGAAGATATAGGTATATAGGGCAAGATAAAAAGAAACGCCGAATCTGCGAATTGACGGTAACCTCTCTATGTAAGTATAACGAGTTAAACTCGACACGTTGGAGGACTGAACGAGCATTAAAAAACCTCACGTACCGCTACCTGAGAAATTTGTGCAAAGTTGCATATTTTCCGATCCAGGTCCTTACGGTTGGGCCCTACGTGTCGGAATCTCGTCAATTTCAGCTCTGCGCGCGAGCATTCCCAGATAAGTTAACGAGAAAATGGTTACACACCGTCGAGCTTACGTCGAGCTTTCATCAAATCACGTTTTTCGCAGCATCCGGCGGGCTGCCGGCTGAGTAGAGCCGTTCGTCGAATTATCAGCCAATCAAATGCCACTTATTACACTATTCCTTCGCTGATGCGTAGCGCAGTAATGACGCTTGATTAGCCCTGCAATTTGCTACTATACAGAGGTAAGGTGCAGTGATAGGAACAAATTTTTGTTCATTTGTATCAGTGTTGGCACGTCCTTGCAAGTCTTGCAGTCTAATATTTTCAAGAAGTACACTCCACGGAAGTAAATAGAATTTTCCCATCAGGGCACCGAGCCAGATAATCATTAGAAACACAAGACCCCAAGACCCTGTTAGTGTAGCGAACGAGTGCATAACAATTAATCCTGCGGAATCCCGGGCTCGTTTGGCGTTCTTTGTCTCCGACCGAGGACTTGTTTATCATTTAAAATGGGTTTCTTGTAAAAACAAGCGAGACCCGAAAGCTTTCTCTCTTACAAACAAAACTCCACGCACATTTTGAGACCCGTCCTCTCTTCCACAACAAAAGAATCCCGATCACGAACAAGTGAATATCAAAAAGGAAAAGGAAAGACACGGACATGTGGATAACCGCGATAAGCTCTTCTCCAATTTGCGTGCAGCTACTGCAGATGAGAGGTGGAAGAGAGAAAATGGAGATGATAACTCACTTAATCCCCTCATAATATCGCCTCATCCGTGCAATCCGATATTTGAAGAGAAGAAAATGAAATTTTCGCGCGCGCGAGGCACGAGGCGAAATAATTAGAAACACAAGACAGTTAGTTCGCAGGACATAAAAGAGAAGTGCACAACAATTAGGCTCAGGGAAAGGGAGGCTTCCAAGTTCGCTACGTTTGTTGCGTACCAAAGACCTGCTTATCCTCTCCTTGCCGAAAATTTTTGGCCGGGTCCCCCCGTGTCGTATCGTAAATATAGGTACTCCGCCGAGAAGGTGTTTTTCGCGCATCTCTGGCGCCCAAGTTTTAATCCCCGGGGTGAGATTATATTCACACTTCATTTGGAAATTTAAATTGGCCTGGGCCCCCATCACCTACCTATATATACTTATATACAATATCTGCCTTTTTACGAGGCTCATTAATATTCCTCAACATGTCTGGAGCAGCCTTTGATGTTTTCGTATAGAATGACGGGGGAAGTTATTATATCGACGACGACGTTTCTCTAGTTCGGTTATCGCTAGCGCACAGAAACTTGGTCAAGAAGTTCATCGTTATTCATGTGAGACTCGGCGAACTTTCCATTTCCTGTGCCAGTAGCTCGGAGCCCCTGTCATTTTCGTTTCGCATTTTGCGCAGGAAATGATTTAAATTGGACATAATCTCGAGATCAATTGGCTCAATCTAATCGCGCCGCGCCGTCTGTCTTTTTTCATCCACGCAAAAACCTTCCGGTTGGGAAAGTTCCCCTAATTGTATTTCAACATGAGTTCAAAGAGAAGCGGATATGCCTTCACGTGCGTGAGACTGAGTAGAGCGTTTTCCTTCAGGTGGGTCCGCACAGAGGGCGCTGCAGGGAAAAAGTGAGCTGATTGTGCAAGACAAGGAACAGGTAATTATTATGTTCCAGATTTCATCAAAATCGACACTGACATCAATCATCAAAAAGCTACCAATTTCGGCGCTCAGTCGTGAAACGTGAAACCCAACCTTTGAAACATGAACATAATCATGGAATCATGGAAAACGTGTCGTTAAGTCATCACCAAGTTGAGTTTCAATCGTTTCAAGTATATGGAAGTTCAATATAGCGGACTAAGATAGCAACCGGTCTTTACAACCTTTGAAATATAAACCCTGCCATGAAAGAGCATGAAACCCTTATTACTAAAGACAGGAATTTCAAGTTCGAACCTATTTTCTTATTTTATAGGCTTAGCCCTGATTTGAAAAATTCCCAGATATATCCATTTTATATAAAATCAACATTCAAAGTAAAGTGCCAGTTTTTTTGGGATGGGTTTAGACCTTATCTCAAACGCTAGCGCCTATTTTCAGCTTTAGTACCTATTTATTGCCTAAGATGCACTTTGTCCTTTGTTCAATCTTCAAGTTTCATTTTTATTCCAATTAAAAATTGCACACCGCCAATTTCCAGCTTCAATGTCTATTATTGCCTAGAAATCACTTTTTTTTGGTTAAATTCTCCGGTTTTATCTGCTACCGTCTTCTCGTCCTTATGACGTCACGACGGTAAGCGGACTGAAAGGGCGAAACTGGAGTAAATCTTGATTTCCTTGTTGAGTTAGGTCACTATGGTGTTGCAATTTTCCAACTTTTTCCCATTTAAAAGTTTGAATAATTGAATCAGTTAAATAGTTACTAGCCAAGTTTGACTAGTCAAATTACCAGTTAAAACCGCTCCTTCGATTATTTTGCTTGGTATTTTTGTTTTTCTTAATTTTATGATTGTTACCAAAAATTATAGAGGTACTCGTACATGTAGTATTCTTTGAAAATATTTTAACTGAATCTTGAGGATATTATTTGTCCATTTAAATGCCTATTTGCCTACACAAGAACCCATTTGCCTATCTCTGAGCCTATTCTGCCTATTTAGGGGCCCATTCCGAGATTTTTAGGACCTATTTGCCTACCTCTTTTTGCATTTTCAAGAGCCTAAAATCCGGTCTATACTTATTACCAAGTTTCATTAAAATCGGTTCACGTATATGTGGAAGTTAAATATGCCAGGCTAAGATGGTTGCTGATCGTGAAACCAACCATTGAATGATAAATCTATTGACACAAGGCAATCAGATTTTGAATTTCATCAAAATCGGTTCACTCATGTGAATTTCAATCTGGCGGACAAAAAAGGCACCATTTGAGAGGGGAATATCATCGTATAGGAGGGATTCAGTGACAAAACAGACGAACAAACAGACAGACGAATATCAAAGTGCGGCTAATAGCGGATTTTTCTAAAAAAATACGCTTAAAAGTGAGGGGGCGGCGGTTCGATAGCTGTGATAGGTTTGATGTTGATTGTCTTGTCCAGGGCGAGCTCCAGGGTATTGAAATGAATTGAAAAGGCAGGTTTCAAAGCTGCTCTTATAGCTACCTAGCTATTATAGGTACATCTCAGGTGCACGAGGCTATCATTATTTCTGATAATTGAAAAGTAGCTATATTCTGAAAACATGTAGGTACCTACGATAAAAGAATCAAACTTCTATGAATTGCTCAAACCGATCCATCCCGATGTTGCAAAACTGCCTCTCGATTCTCGATTGAATTAAAATCTAATTCAGGTAAGTATACCAACACAGATAACCTTCTCCTACCAAGCTTTGTCACGCGAGCAACAAGCAACTATACGACCAAATATTTGTTCCTTCAATTTATCTGTCTATTGATTTGAGATTGAGATGTTCAATTTTATTACGTTGAATTCTAAAAACAAAGTAGCAATTATTACGAAGGAGCTGTATAATTATTATTCATCGTCCTCTACACGGGGTATTCATACTAAAAACTAATACATATATAACAAGAGCTTCAATTTCTAGCTGGCATGCTAATAACTCAATTTTGAAGTCTCAATTTCTGAGCATGGAACGTAAAGGACATAAGAATGATCGCAATTTTCTTAATCTAGCAGACCAAACCGTATATTTTACCGAAAATAATGTCTATATTTTTTCCTGCACCACACGGTGTTTCTCTTGTCTCTACTTGGTCGAAACTTCTTGCGGTAATGTGACTTTGGCGGAAAATGAAAATATTGGCACAAGTTTATTTTATCGAAAACGCAAAAATGTAGATAAATATAACTATATAATATGGAGTTGAATAATTCATGAAGCCCAGTCTACATGGTGATTCATAATTATATCGAAAGATCTCGACCTCTTGTCAAGGAAGTTCGCATGGATACAAAACAGTAGGTAATTTGTGATCTTCCACGATAACTGTCGAACCGGTTGGTTACCCGATCGACTAGAAATTTAGTGTGCGGACATGGTTTTTTCGTGGAATAAGCCCATTAGTTGCTGTCAAACAGAAATGTCACTATCAACAAATATCAGAAGCTGTATTTCACGGAACTGGACTTGCAGTAAGTCATTTGAGAACCCTTGGAAAACTGTATTCAAAACAGTTAGAAGTATTGCCCTATCTGTGACTTTTCAATAATGAAGAAAAGCAAAATTCCAAGTTTTACCTATCATTTATTTGAAACCAAAATTGGCGGAAAGAAACACAACTGAAGAGTCAAATTGAGTCTGCACTTGCGGTTTCCCACCATTTTTCAGTCAGGCATTATGATATTTCAAAATTTCTTTTATCCGTTTCCACCCGTGTTTTTACCAGGATGACTCGCTCTTGATGCAGAACTTCACTCAAAAACTCATTTTTGCTCGGGGATCGACTTTTTAGAAAATTTCAACTGAGATCAAAAGTATATTGGATTGGGCGTCATGTAGACCTATTTTCAAAATCGACATGGTTCCGGTTTTCCGACAGTGATTTTTTCAAAATGAAATTTGCACATTCCGTGAATTTGAAAAAACTGCCCCACGAAATATCCATTTTACGTGCAGACATGATTGAAATGAAAGTTGGAGAAAAAATTGAATTATTTTTTTAAGGAAAAACTTTTGAAATATGACCCACACGATTCTCGAGTTTTCCTCTCTGGAAAAACTGCAAATGTTCCAACTTTTCATCCCGTGAACAGATTCCAATCAATTTTCCTTAACAAGAGGAACTGATCTTTACACATTTCCCTTTTTTCCGGGAATTTTCCGGCTGGAAATGTGACATTGGCCTGGATTTCCGAGACCGAATTTAAGTGATGGCGCTTAAAGAGAAGCCTCAATTGACGATTTCTACAATATCGAGTACAATATAGATGATTTGGAATAAGATCAGAGGTTTTCCCAGATAATTCAAATTTTCCTGATGAAATTTTTAATTTCCTGCAAATTATTCTCAATCTTTCTCTCTAATACCAACTTCCCACTCGAAGGAACGTCTTGATCAAAAATTTCCGTAGGTTCCCGGATACTAGTCGGGTGAGTTTTGGGGTGAGAGAATCGATTTTTCATTGAGCATTTTGATGAATACCCTCAATTCATCAAAGCAAACTTATATCTATTTACGTAGGTAAAAGTTAGACCGAGAGTAATACGTGTACTTCAACTTCAGGTGCTTTGATAATCGATTTTCTTCATTCCGTGCTTTTAGCCTGGTTCCTATTTGAATTATTGAAAAACATAATAGGGTAGAACGGGTTAATGGCACTGGCGAGGGCACTGGGCTCTTTACGAGGCTCATCATGACAGTTTATACGAATGAAATCGTGATATTATTATATACCAAGTTTGAGAAAGTATTATTATAGCTGAAGCTTCATACAGTTTGATAAGCTTCATACGCTGAATATAAGGCGGTCCCGGAATATAAGTATCACAAAATTCACAGGGAGATAAAAAATTGACAAATAATGGGACTTCTCTTGATAAATATACTCTAGCAAACGTATAATAACGGATATACCGGGTGGGCCATAAAAAACCGTACTGTTTTATTTTTCTCGCCGATTTTTTGTTTCTTGACCGATTTTGACAAGCTTGATATCATTGTGTAGCTAATTGAAGAGGCTACCAGAACCATATACAAATGATTCTCAAGTGTCGAAATTCAAAATGGCGGAAACAACTGAAAATAGGCCTTCTTTTGCAGTCGTTTTTTTAAATTAAAATTTGACAGAATAACCCAACTAAAGACGTTTTCTGAAAGAATGGACTATTTTCTACATTATAAGACCACAACTAGCTCAATTGGTTCATTCGTTGGGGAGATGAGGCAAATTGAAAACAAGCTTATTTGCTATTGTTTCAATCCAAAATGAATGATGAAAAATATTGTTTTGCCTGTCAAATTTTTATTTTTGGAACGATTTTGACAGGTTTAGTATCATTATGTAACCAATTAAATAGGCTCCAAGTGTCATATACGATTATGATTGAAATGTCAAAATTCAAAAATGCGGACACAACTGAAAATAGGCCTTCTTTTGCAGTCGTTTTTTTAAATTAAAATTTGACAGAATAACCCAACTAAAGACGTTTTCTGAAAGAATGGACTATTTTCTACATTTTAAGACCACAACTAGCTCAATTGGTTCATTCGTTGGGGAGATGTGGCAAATTGAAAACAAGCTTATTTGCTATTGTTTCAATCCAAAATGAATGATAAGAAATATTGTTTTGCCTGTCAAATTTTTATTTTTGGAACGATTTTGACAGGTTTAGTATCATTATGTAACCAATTAAATAGGCTCCAAGTGTCATATACGATTATGATTGAAATGTCAAAATTCAAAAATGCGGACACAACTGAAAATAAGCCTTCTTTCGCAGTCGTTTTTTTAAATTGAAATTTGACAAAATGACAGAACTAGGCACGTTTTTTGAAGAACGAACTGTTTTTTAGATTTTGACACCACAACTAACTCAATTGGTTCATTCGTTGAGGAGGAGATGTGGCAAATTAAAAAAAAAGCTTGTTTGCCATTGTTTCAATCCAAAACGAATAGTAGTAAAAAATATTATTTTGTCTGTAAAATTTATTCAAGGGGTGGCTGCCTGAGATATAATCACCGTTTTTTCAAAATATAATTCAAAATTATTTTACAGGGTGAGTTTCACTTGGTAGGTTCCTATCTATGGACGCGGACTTTCTGGATGCAAACATTTGAGGACTATCCTAGTTTTTGTAATTGTGTTGGTCAAAGTTGTTGTTGATTACTTGAATCCATTGTTAACCTCAAAATAGACATGTAAGATAGGTTTTAATTTCACTGATGGTAGAAACATATTCTGATAGTCTTTTCCACAACATTTGCACATCGTTTTTTCCAAAAAGCCCCTTTAATTCTGTCAAATTTCAATGAAAAAAAAGACTGCAAAAGAAGGATTGTTTTCAGTTGTGTCCGCTATTTGGAATTTGGACATTTCGATCATATTCGTATATGACACTTGTAGCCTAGTTAATCGGCTACATAATAACATCAAATCTATCATAATCGCTTCAGAAGCAAAAATTTTACAGACAAAATAATATTTTTTATTATTCGTTTTGGATTGAAACAATGGCAAATAAGCTTTTTCTTAATTTGCCACATCTCCTCAACGAATGAACCAATTGAGCTAGTTGTGGTGTCAAAATGTAAAAAATAGTTCATTATTCAAAAAACGCTTCTAGTTCTGTCATTTTGTCGAATTTCAATTTAAAAAAACGACCGCGAAAGATGGCTCATTTTTAGTTGTGTCGGCCATTTTGAATTCTGACATTCCAATCATATTGGTATATGACACTTCAAGCTTATTTAATTGGTTACATAATGATACTAAACCTGTCAAAATCGCTCCAGAAACAAAAATTTGGCAGGCAAAACAATATTTTTTATTATTAATTTTGGATTAAAACAATGGAAAATAAGCTTCTTCCGAATTTGCCACATCTTTCCAACGAATGAACCAATCAAGCTGATTGTGGTCTCAAAATGTAGAAAATAGTTCATTCTTTCAGAAAACGTCTTTAGCTCGATTATTTTGTAATATTTTAATTTAAAAAAACGACTGCAAAAGAAGGCCTACTTTCAGTTGTTTCCGCCATTTTGAATTTTGACACTTAGGAATCATTTGTATATGGTTCTGGTAGCCTCTTCAATTAGCTACACAATGATACCAAGCTTGTCAAAATCGGTCAAGAAACAAAAAATCGGCGAGGAAAATAAAACAGTACGGTTTTTTATGGCCCACCCGGTACAGGCCATCAAAGCTGTTTTTAAGAACAGCTTTTTTGCATAACTTTTGGACCGTTCAACCGATTTTATTCAAATTTGAACCTAAGTTCACTTAAGCATGTCTCTAGTGAACGCTAGAACGCATTCCATCAAACATTTTCAGACAAAAAGATAATAGGGGGTACCCTCCCCCTTTTCGACCAATACTTTTTTACCCCCCCTAAATATTTTTGGGAATGGTTCCAATTTTTGAGTTGTACGTTCAATTTAAAGAAGAAAATTTACATTGCAAAATTTTGACTAGAAGTATATTTTTCGAAATATTTGGGTTTCAAACTTGAGAAAACATATCTGAAAATCGCCACTTTCCAGGGCCCAAATTGTTTTTTTTTTCTGGAAAACTCCATGTTTCTCAGTAAAAATGGTAGTTTATCAACTTTCAATACTTAGCAAACTTATTTCAGTTAAGGAATTATAACTTTTTCTGAATTTCAATTTTTAGGCCTTTGAGAGTGGTGTTTTCGAGAAGTTCTGCAAAGTTTCAAACCAAAATATATCGGAAGTGAGGCCTCTAATCCTAATTTTGCAATCGTAACTTTTTCAATCAAATTGAGCTTGGAATTCAAAAATTGAAACTATTCCAAAAAATATTAAAGAAGGTAGGAAATAGGGGAAAAAGGGAAAGGGTACTCCCTATCATCTTCACTTCTAAAAATGGTTGATCAAATGTTATTATCGTTCAATAGAAACTTGTTTTAATAAAATTTCGTTAGAACTTGGATAAAATCGATGAAACGGTTCAAAAGTTATGCAAAAGAACTATTTCTAAGAAACAACTTTGAAGACCTGTATCTCCGTTATTACACGTTTGCGAGGGTACGAGCCCCGTCCCACATCAGTTGACTCATCAGTAAAAATGCAATTTCTAGAAAATTAATGATAGAAATGTGAAAATATTTTGAAATATTATTTTATTCCATGCTCACTACATGTCAGTACTTTTTGAACATATTCCAGGATTGAATCTCCAGCGCCAGCCCAGTAGAGAAGTTAGGTGATAAACTGGACCCCCCCCCAAATTATTTTTTCCTAGCTAACTCGGTTTCTTAGGCATAGTAGGTTATGTCAGAAATGTCTCTTCTCTTTTTTTGCCCTGCATCAACTACTAGGTTATTAGCAGGTTTTTTCCGTGAGGGTTTTCTATAGCGATAACAATGATGACGATAACAACGAAAAAGTACTGTAAGATTCACATCTTTGGATCAGTGGGAGATTTATCAGTGGGGTTTTGTTTCGATGGCTTTCTCGTTCCATCCCTTATCCCGGGGCATCAACGCACGATAGTAGATGCCCCAGTACTGAGAGACGCGTGAAAAAGTTCATCTGGCTCAGTGCGGATTTGAACCCGGGACCCTCGCCTTTGGAAGCGGGGCCAAGCTCACCGTGCTACCGACTGAGTTATGTTTTTTTTTGAATTGAGCAAAATCGGTGGAGCAGTTTCAAAGTTAAGATAAAAAATCTATTTTCTAACCCAAATTTGGAGAGCTGTGTCTCCGGTATTTTAGTTTCCCGAAATATTTTTTTTTTTTTAGATCAGTCCACTTATTTTTTCATTCTTTCTCGACTAACAAGTTTTCGCACTTGGACTCCGGGGCTCCCTTATTTTTCAATTTTCCATCTCCTTGTAAATTTTGTTGCACTTATTCCGGGACATCCTGAATAGTATTATTTTATTTTACTACTAGAAAATCGCCATCGTAATTCCGGAGCAGATAAATAATGATGTACTTCACGGGTAGTAGTGAAAAAACAATGATCTTTCACTGGGTAGTGGATAGATGGAAAATTCTTGCTCTAAACAGTCCTTTAAATTTCAGTAACTGTCTACAGTTTCATTATCCAATATATTACGATGATGATGATGGATCGTTAGCAGGCGTCGAAACCAGCCTAAAATGAAAGAATTGTTCAAAGCAAGACAATTCCATCATTTCTATTTACCCCCTACATCATCAAGCCTCAACTCAATGGACAAAAGAAACCTATTTTCTCACTGGACACTATTTTTGAACAACAAATTTCCGTACCGAATAGCCCTCAAGTATTGATACATTATTGCCATAATTTGTCACATTCAGGGCCGTTCTGTATGATTAACTTGAGTCAACGTTGATATTGTGACACTAACCCATATTTTACCAAGGATAGAAATAAACAAAAAAAAGTTTTCTCTGCTGTTTAGTAACACTTCCTATACATATAATAAAACATTTACATTGACAAAAAAAATAAAAATTTCCTGGTTTTCAAAAAAATTGATGGTGCGTTTACATTGGTCAAATATGGGGTGGAAAAATGTCGAACTGATATTTTATTTCTAATGAAATTATTCGAAACAATCAACATGCAGATGAACGTTATAGCGTTTACATAAAAATATACTATGACTATATGACATACTTTGCATAGGCGTCTCACTTTATTCTCATTTTTAATAATTACTTGTTCAAAGTTGTTACTTCAAATTTCGTTGGAGATAGTTGGAGCTTGTGGTTTATGACCTGAGTTTTCACATTTCAGTAACCTAATAAGTAATAAATAACTACCTATCTATGACTTGAAGTCAAATTGCGACATTTTTTGCTGTTGACCATGTTGAGAATTTTCCAAGCATTCACTATGATATTATCGATCGTATTGACAAATAAAGGTCTCGACCCTTTTTTTTCCAGTTATGTCTATTTTGTAATTGGCAACCCCGTTATCGTATAAATCCGCACCTCCCATGTGTTTATTATAAATTTTAATAACATTGAGTTGATCAATGTTTACCTGCCTTCTTTCTTCTCTGTTGTACCTATCTACCTTTTAGCTGTAGAGATTGGATGGACTATAAAATGATTACTGATTATGGTAACCACTGAATTATTTTTCACCTAACTAGCGAAATTTCGGTACTTTCATCGTATGCAGCGTCATAGATAGATATCCCTTTTTTTGGCAAAAAACACAAAACGTCTTACCTCGAGTCACAACTGAGAGTAAAATTTGTGTGTTTTTACCCACCCACTAAACCATACACCGTTAGGCCATTTGATCGCAAAAATTTTTATTGGCTGATTTTATTGACGGTCTTCTAGAAAAAGCAAAAAATTTTAATGTATAGTCACGTTCGTCTTATATTACCATCATACAGTGAGAGTTCATTGCTGAACACAAGTTCGGCATTCAGGTAGTGGATTTTACCAATGGTGCGTCAATGGTGCGTATACGCACCATCCAACTTCATGCAGCTTTTTTTTTAGATTTTCATAAAAATAATCAAATTTCATAAACGGCTTTATTGTTCTACATCCTATGTTATCATTATTCAGGAATCAAATTTTCATTTTATTTCAAATATAATTCACAAAATGGGATCATAGCCGAACTCGCAAGAACCTCGAATTTTTGATGATTTATGACCCAAATCTTGAAAAAGAAAAGTCTCAATTTTCAATTGTTAGCTGTTTGAAAGAAATGTTTGGAGCTTTGCAAAGGACCTCATCTAGATGAGATCTCTAAAATATTGATCGGGGTTTTCGAAAAAAATCGAGAACCTAATGGTGCGTTCACGCACCATTGGTGAAATATGGGCTAAATTGACATTCTTTATCGTGTTACATCAATAAAATGACAATTTAGCGTCACAGTATCAATGTTGACTCAAGTCCAATGTCCACACAGAATAGCCCTGATTGCTTCAAAAAGCTCTCGAATATATAGTATATCCATACTCTTACGCTACAAGTATCTAGAAATTATTTATCAGAACAAAATGTTGCAAGTGAAATGTTTGAAAAGTGACACTTTGTGACTGAACGTTCGCTTACCTTCTTAGAAGCGATTGGGCGATTTATTGTTTCTATTGGTTAAAAAGCTGTCTTACCAAATGCTTCTCGAAGCTAAATCAAAATTGGAAAAAAATGCTTTGAATTGAAATGAATACAGGACGATTCGGTGATAATTTTCTCTGGCCTAATTTGTACCGTTACGGAAAAACAGCCCTTTATAAATTTGACTAACGGGGAATAGGTTTCAATAATTATCTCAAGAGAACCATTCGAGCTAGCTATACCTACATGTTACAAGTACAATGCTGTGTAAGTGGCATTTCCAAATTTCAACAAGCTAACTCAAATGGTTCTTGAGATATAAACTTAGTCAACCGTCAACTTTGATAGCTTGGTATACAAGCTAGGTCGGGGGAAAATTAGCGGCAGTCGTCATAATTAAAATCAAGGAATTTAGGGTTTTCTTTTGGCAGGGTGCAGGATGCCCCTGAATCACCCTGTGTACTGTTTTCGAATAAATGTATGGATAATTATTTATTTAAATAACTAGTACAATCGAATAATATTAGAAGAACGGACAACTACGTCGCTGTTGTGGCAGGAATGTCAGTAGGTAGTGTCAACGTCGAATGTAAATGTCAAGTGTGAGAATACACATACATAATCCTAGCCTGACAAACCTTTCCTGCAAAACTTTTTAATTATAAATTCAGTTTTTAGTAATTCAATTCAGAATTAATTTCAGTAATTTTAGTCCCAAGAGTTTTGATTTTTTTATTTTCCATTTTTGGCGAACGCAGCTTTATATTTTCACAATGTTCACGCATCATATCAATTATTGTGTCTCCTACCACATAAAATAGCCCATAGCTCGTCATATTACTCAACAAGCCTACCACAATACGGCGTAGCTACCTAGATGCCCTTCGGACTAGGTCAATATTCCTATAATACATAACTGAAGTATTCACGCTGCCTATCGGCAATCAACTAAACGAATAACGTTCAATCCCCCTATTGCCTTCGAGTGAATGTATTCCAAATATTTATTCAACATTCGAAATTCGTATAAAAAACAATTTCAGATTCGAATAGTGAAGCTGTTCATATTTACCTATTTTAATTCGAAGAAATAATTCTTATATACTTAATTCACCTGACACGAAAATGAGCAGCTTGTTTTGCATTGGCTCAAGCGTATCCCGAACAAAAAAGGATTTTCTCCGTATTTACGTAGCTGTCAAACCTTAGCACTACACAATACCCTAATCTGCATATTTCTTGAAAAAAAACGGTCCCCGCATTCAAACTTTGTTGACAATCCATAAAGGCAGGCAGAGGAAGAAGCAGATTTCATACATATTACTTCTTCCTACTCTTCACTCTATAGATATTCTTGGGAGTTGTATCAATTATTTAATTGGAAATGAACGAAACTTTTACTTCCCGTGGGTAACTAGTTACCAAAACCAGAAAGGCAGAAGATAATAAATAAGAATGTAAGAATATCAGAAAGGAAAAAGCTCGGAAAATTAGGCATGGCAGACGGTACGCAAGCCAGGCCTCAATTCGTTACTTGTTATACAGTTTGTCCTGAGCACACTCTTTGTTTTCCTTTGTTGAGTGACGACTGGCGTCTCCTGGATAAAAAAAAAACTGAACGCCAGAAAAAAAATGCGTAGTTTTCTCATCTGCAGAAGTTTGCGTAACTCCTTGGACTTTGTTTAGTTACATTCTTATCCATCACGTTCGCCTCAAGTTATCGCAAACACCCAACCCCCTGCAACTCCCGAAATAAGAGCACCAAACCGGACACTTAAATTGCCGAGACCCGCAACTCCTTATCCCGGAGCGAGATCTCGAGTGTAATTATTGCGTGAGTTTCCTCTCAGCATTCTCAAATCACTTTGGCAAGCGCACGGAAACCTATAGCAGTTTCCTCGAGAGTTTTCTATATACTCACTTACTTTGATAGATTTTCCGAAAGTTTAAGTTTGCCTGATCATTATTCGTCCGGCGCTTTCGCGGCACCTTTTCAAGCCGTTTCTGTTTTCAATATGTCAATTGCTTGTTCGTGAAACCCTTTCGAATACTTTGTTCACTGACGTCGACACGCGCGAAGGCCAGTTCGAGTTTTTGCAACGCGTGCAACACGCAAGTTTGATATGATGTACACATTGACGAGAGCGCGCGAAATTTGAAAAGCTCACCTCGTACGATCCAGGCCTCCTCGCCTACATGATTCCCGAACGTCAGACACTGAAACAGCACAATTCTGGAGAACGTATACGGTTGGCAACTCTGTTTTTTTTGCACTGGGAGCAAACCACAAACGGCGCACGGAGAATGGAGCAGCGCGACTGGATGCTTTCGCCAGACTGATCCGAATAACTGTGACGACCGACGCCCCTTGGCGCCGGGTCGGAAGGCGTCACTACGCCGGTCCGCTGGATTATTATCTTAGATTTGGGATATTTCGATAACGCACTCTGTGCTACACACTACACCACCACGCCGCCACCGGTCCAGCTACAAACAATCTACCCCATAAAGATATGCCCCATTATAACTTTATATCTTGGGGTTGCTTTTTCTATCTCCAAGTCGATTCTATGATCATTGGTAGTAGCTAAACGCCATGAGAAACAATTGCCCCAATAACTAGGTGCGGTGGTGGCCGAGTGGTACAGGTAATGGCAAGCCAAGCCACTCGCGCTGCCCTGTGTGGGTTCGAATCCTACTTCATCCATGGATATTTTGTGCTGTCCCCGAGGTTGCATGGTAGAGCAGCTTATAGCTGAATGCCGCCTCGTAAAATAAGACAATTAAATAAATAAATAAATAAATAAATAAATAAATAAAATAAAACTACTGTTCCCGTGAAGTATAGCTAAAGTTAACTCGGAATCAGTGTCGGACTGGGCCACCGGGCAACCGGGCAAATGCCCGGTAGGCCATTTCCCAGTTTGGAGGCCAAATTTTCCACATTTGGAAAAAATTGCACTTTGATGTTTTTTTTTAATCCAAATTTTCAATTTTGTATCAAAGTCTGGTCCACTTTTGTTTGTGCTATTTAGTAGTCACTAATCGTGGAATGACAAGATTGTATGTGTGAGGCTCCCGCTGATGCTCCCGCAGTTGGTTTGTTTTATCTACCATCTAGTCGTACTCTTTCTTTGCCGTCTATGTAGAATTCACATCTTTAGCCACATGCAGAAATTATCGACAAATTCGCAAGTAGATCAGTATCTTTGAAATCGAAACTGTTGTTGAGCTTATATGCAAAAAACCGGCTGGGTTCCATTTTTGTTCGTTATTATTTCTGTAATTCCTGGACAAAATGTTAGAATGATTTTACGAGCGACGATTCTGGATAACGTGCGATCTTTCTAGACTCTTCTTGTTAGATCGCAGTGTACGAGTGCGGAGCGTTCTGGTGTGTTCCGGAGCGCGCGTGTGAACTTTTTCCCGTACAACTGTATGGAGACTTCAGCAGTGGGTCAAGCTACATCTGTCCATTTTGGCGGAGGCGCCGATTCTAGAGCACGGCAGAATTATATGGGTAATGTGCAAGCTTTTTCTGGAGTCGTATGGAAACCGTATGTCGGGTCACTGTGGAGACTGCTGGAGAATGCATGGGACATCCGAGATGAATCAGTCGGACCTATACAGGATTATTCAAAAGTCCGGGATAAAATTAATAATTCTTGACCATATTCTTTCCGGAAAAAAACGCTTGAACAGGTCGATTTTTGAATAAGATAAGCCGTTTTTTCATCACAGGGGTCTTGATCTACCGTCAACCCCTTGACCCGTAGCCACCCTTAGTATTTTTTTCAAATGGCACCCTATGGCTTGTGGGGGCTCGTTGGAAAGCTTGTCGTATTCAGATCTGCCATTGAAAGTTAGATCGAACGCTTCACCTTGAAGTTTTGAGAAACCCCAGGGTTAGTCAAAAGTCCGGAACAAAATTCATAATTCATTACCATATTTTTTCCAAAAAAGCTCGAACAGGTCGATTTTAAAAAACGGTGAGTCATTTCTCTATGATACGTGTCATGATCTACCGTCAACTCCCTAACCCCCAACCACCCTTAGTATTTTTTTGAATCGCATCCTATGGTTTGTGGAGGTTCGTTGGAAAGCTTTTCAAAAACTGTGTTCAGATCTACCTTTAAAAATGGTTGGACGCTTAAGGGGTTGAGGCTCAAGAGCTTAAAGGAAACCATAACACAAAAATCGAGTCTATATTTCATTTGACTAACTCAAGGGGAAGGTAGTTCAAGAGTATACGGAACAAATCTAAGTTTTCCATACGAGTCCGATCAGCCAATAAAACGTTTCAAAAATATTATCGTGACGTCACTTGGGAAGATGTTTTAGCCTAGATTTTCACCTATCACGTACCCATGGTCTTGTTATATCTGTTATTGTCGTTCTGACAAACGTCATTGTCTTTAAACAATCAGTAATAACTATGGCAGGCTTGAAACCGTCGTCATCCCATCGGCAACGGAATCAGGTACAGGTATGCCCGTGAGTAGCTATAGATAGCCCGTGAAAATTTGCCCCCATGACGTCATTGTCGTTCTCAATTATAGCTTCAGCGCCCGCCACAAGATAATTAAATTCACAAGACTCTGTGCAATCGTTCTAGTTTTTTCAACTCTTTCATCTGAGACCGACTTATATTTTGTGTTGTGGTCTCCTTTTTAAGGATGAGGGGTTGACGGTGAATCATGACACGTATAATGGCAAAATGACTCACCGTTTCTAAAAAAAGACCTGTTCGAGCGGTTTTTTCTCGAGAAAAAAATGATTAGAGATTATGAATTTTGTTCCAGACTTTTGAGTAACCCTGGACTTTCATGGTGAAGCTTTCGATATAATTTTAAATGGTAGATCTGGAAACGAGCCTCCCTAAGCCATAGGGTGCCATATAAAAAAAATACCAAGGGTGGCTAGGGGTCAAGGGATTGACGGTAGATCATGACGCGTGTCATGGAAAAACGGCTAGCCTTTTCCAGAATTCGACCTGTTCGAGTGTTTTTCCTGAAAGAAAAATTGTCAAAAGTTATGAATTCCATTTCAGAGTTTTGAATAACCCTGTATAAGGCATTAATCGTCGCCTCACGAGCAGTTATGAATTGGAATGCGAAGTGGTAGTCAGCGGATTGGAAGCGAGTAGTAATCACAGCGATATACCTAAGTAAATAATTGTTGGCGTGTATTCATTGTAGTGCGCAGTTATAAACGTTGTGTGTTTTAAAATGACCGTCTCAAATATATTCGAACCCGTACGTGAAATACGTAACAATAGTAAATATTTTTCTTTCCTCCGTTGTTATCGTAGTGTATTTCAAGCAAAAGTTTTGAGTTTAAAGAAATCCATAGACAATTTGGTCAGCGTCTTTTTTGTGCTATTAGCATTATTATTATTATTATTATTATTGAAAAAAGTCGTCTGCGGCGCCAACGGGGTGGGGGGGTTACTTCTCTGACCCCTCCCTCGAGGCCACTTTCATTCTTTGCCCGGTAGGCCAAAATTTGCCAGTCCGACGCTGCTCGGAATGTACTCTTACTGCGAGTTGCGGGGAAAAATTAATTCAATCTTTTCTCCAACTTTCTTTCTTGGCCTGTCTGCACCTAAAATGGATATTTCGTGGTCCTCAGGTCCTCACCGCACGTCAAATTTTGAATTGCAGTTCTTTCAAATGAACCGAATGTGCTAATTTCATTAAAAAAAAATACAGTCGGAAAACCGGAGCCGTGCCGATTTTTAAAATGGGTCTACAAGACGCCTTATCCACTTTTTTAGCGCACTTCTCCAAACGGGAAGGCGCTTTTGTCCTCGCTTTGTCCGTCCGTCCGTCCGTCCGTCCGTCCGTCACAGCATCTAGTCCTAGACGAAAAGGTTATTGCGAAAAATTTTTACTCCATTGGGTAGCTCATGACCTTGTATCCCGAACCAAGAAAAATCTTGACGAAATAATAATAAACAATGACAATAATAACAATTTAGTGTGACGCGGCATCGCCGTTGAATGCTGCATTTCAGAAGCCGGCCTGATCTCGAAAGTTATCACATGCGAGGAAGTACCCGATCTTATCATTTTACCATAATACATATGCGGAGTTATATTAAGAGGATGATTTGAACTTCATTTACATGAAAATTTCACATCGGTGCGAGGAGCAGGCCAATAGTTATTAATTTTTGAAAATGACTCCGAAACTACGGCTCGGCCGCAAATGATTTTATTCGTTGCTTGCTGGTGCTTGATATCCTTTCCTCCGAACAAAACGAAATTCAATACAGAAAATATTTCAACTCGAATGGGTAGCTCATGGCCTTGGTACGCGAATCAAGAAAAATTTTGCCGAAATAATCATGAACAATCACAAAAATAACATTTTGGTGTAGGGCGGCTTCGCCGATCAAGTGCTGGCATTCGCGGTAAGATGTAGAAAGTTGCGATATGCAGGCAACTACAATTTCTTTATGAAATACATCACTGCATGTACGGCATTATATTTAGAGAACAATTTGAACTTTCTTTTGACAAAAACCTCACTTCGATCCGACCGTCGGGTCAATTGTTATCAATTTTTGAAAACGACCGCAAAGCCACGGCTCGGCGCGTATTACACGACCCTACAAATTTAAAATCAGACGTGTCGAAATAGTAATTGAACATTTTGAAATAGCCAATACTAGGTACTTGAAGGATAATGGCACTCAAATTACGAAACATGTTCGCTCAATAACAAAAAAAAAGTAGGTAGGTATCACTAAAAATCATGTGACAGGCTACCATTTTTTCGGTTTTTCGATAAAAAAGAAATGTTCCAATTCAAAAGTGAACCCGATATTCGTGTTCAGGAGGTCGAAATCAGTTGGAGAACATTTTTTTATATAAGTAACAGAATGACGCTTATGTGGCCGGTTTGTCTGTCTGTCTGTCTGTCTGTCTGTCTGTCTGTCTGTCCAAGTCCGTGCAGAAATTAAGACGCTGTACTCCTTCTCGAGAATTGAAACAAGAGTCTTGGAACTTTTTTCCGATTAATAGCTGATGTCCCCAAGGGTGGCCAATGGGCACTATTTTTGTTATCCATACATCGTTATCATTATTCTCAAAAAACAGAGATCTCCTGTGCACTTCGATGAAGTTGAACTTCTCCTCGGGAAATAAAGCTACAGCCCTTGAAGATTTAACTTTATCCGGTGGATAGCTTAGGTCCTCAAGGACCAAATAGGCAGGTTGGCTTTCATAATTCGGCCGCCATCTTGGCTGCCATATTGAAATTTCTTATTAGTGGAACGATTGTCATGAAACTTGAAACTTATTCTTGTCTAGTACGATCATTCTTATTTTCCAGCCAAATTTCATGATTGCCCCACCATCTTGGCCGCCATATTGAAATCTCTTATAAGTGGAAGGATTTTCTTGAAACTTGAGAGTTACGCTTGTCTCGTACGATCATTCCTATTTTCAAGCTGAGTTTCATAATTCTGCCGCCATCTTGGCCGCCATATTGAAATCTCTTGTTAGTGGAACGATTTTCATGAAACTTGGAACTTACCCTTGTCTAGTACGATCATTTCGATTTTCAAGCCGAATTTCATGATTCTGTCGATATTTTGGCCGCCATGTTGGAATTTTTTGCCCAAGGCGGTAGAACCCCAATCACTTAACATCTTGCGTTCACTAATCCTCCAAAAAGGAAGTGCGCTACTGAGCCTTATGCCCATGAGGCGTATTCGCTTGTTTTATATCGGTTTGACGTCTCCCTTGAAAGTCGACTCCCGAGCAGGAATGAATTTTTGAGTGGAGTCCTGCATCAAAGGCGCGTCGTCCTGGCCAAAATACGGGCGAAAGGCCTTCTCGGGTGTCAACGGCTAGGAGAAATTTTGAAAATTCATAACGCTCGACTGGTGCGAGAATGGTGAGAGATTGTAACTGCAGGCTTAATTTCACTGACTTGTTTTGTTGCTTCCTTCCAAATTTGGTCCCAATGTATTGCATAGAGTTCAAAAAATTAAATAGTGAAGTTTTGAATTTTGACATTATTTATTATTTGACAAATAAGAGATAGGGCAATACTTCTAACTGTTATGAATACAGTTTTTTATGGGTTTTCAAACAGCATATCGCAAGTTCCGTGAGACAGCTTTTGTCATTTTTTGATTGTGATACTTCCGTTTTACACAGCAAAAAACTAATGAGCTCATTCGACGGTGGAACCCGAGGTGAAATTTAATGAAAAAGCCATTGTCAAAAATTAGTGTAAAAATATAATTTGACATAAAATATGACATAGTATAGAAGTAACAATATAGGTAAAGGTAACAATAGTATATAGGTATGTATCTAATTTTACAATAATTAACGAATCTCTAATGGTGGGAATCTGATGATTACTTCAGGTTATCGAGAATTGATGGAATAAGGAACGTTATATCAAATTCTAGTTATTCATTAATAAGTTTTTTCTGGTTTTGGAAATGTTGTTTTTTAATTTCTAGTATCTCAAAAAACTCAATACTTTCACGACCTTCTAGAAGCCAAATAGGTTTTAGACAAACAGGTGGGAAATTGTGATTCTTTTCAACAATATGTTTCGCGAAATTTGAAGTGATATCATCGAGAAATTTTGTTAATTGTCTGGTATGTTCTTTAAAACGAATGGCGCGATGTGACGGAGAAAAAGTGTCTGCCCTGAGCGGGACTCGAACCCGCGTCTTCCATTTGCCGGATGGGTACTCTACCACTAAGCTACCAAGGAGACAATAGTTCCTCCGCCACATGCCCATATAAGAGCCGCCACAGTACTCCCCCCGAGACTCCCCCTCTAAGTTCTAAAGTGAATTTTATGTTGTTGTGTAAATTATTCAAAAAATGTAAAGAATTGTCAAAGTCTGTATTGTTACCTTCAAAAAGGCAAACGATATCGTCAACATATCTATGCCAATATACTATATGATTAAAAGAATATTGGTAGAAAGAGAAAGTTCTTTCTAACCAAGACATAAAAACTTCTGCTAAAAAGGGGGATAATGGTGGACCCATGCTTGAGCCTGAAGTTTGTAAGTACATTTTGTTGTTGAATTAGAAATAATCTTGTTTGGCACATATAGATAAAAGGTTATATAAATCATTGACATGAACGTCATTGAGTTGGGACTCTATTAATAAGTGTTTAACTAAAATAAGTGTTTCGTCTAATGGAACAGAAGAAAATAAATTGACAACATCAAATGACACTAAAAACCTGTTATTAGGAATAGTTTTTGTTTTGAGGTTCAGTATCAAATCAGATCAGTGGCGCAGCCAAGGGGGAGGGCAAGTGGGCTATAGCCCACCCCCCTAGACAGTCTCGCTTTTTCACCGAAGCAATGAAAAATTTCGAACAAAATTAAAGAATTATTGTCTTCGACTTGCGGAATCAATCCCTGTGAGTTTATTTCTTGACAGAATCTCACCACTTATGTTTTTTCCGGAAGCTACAAGGATGGACTTTGGTTCGAGCCCATCGGCATTTCCAAAATCCAAAAATCAATCATTCATCCAAAAATAAAAAAATATATTTTTAGATGTTGGGAATTCCAATGAGCTCAAACCAAACTGCATCCTTGTAGCTTTCGAGAGAGACCTGAATTGTAAGATTCTGTCAAGGAATGAACCCACAGGGATTATTGATTCCACAACGCTTATTTTATCGATATAACTCCGTCCTTAAGCAAGTATACTCACCTACCTATCCTATCAGGCTTATTTTGTAACTTCTTGTTCACTAACGACTCATTAGCGTACGACTATCGTTCAGACTGCCAACTAACGACTCGTTAGCGAACGATTATCGTTCAGACTGCCACTATCGATAGATCTAACAAGAACACGAAAAACCGTATTTCGTGAACAGCTGCGTTTGGCCGTATCGTTTGTATGTGCCGAACGATGGTGTATGACGTTTCTACGTGCGCGCAGCGCAGTTTGCAAGTGTCATTACTACCATTTATTACTGTCATTTTCCCGCAAACACGAGGAATACTGAATTTAATAAATAATACCTACTTCAATTTAAGGTAGGTAACATTGGTACCACAATAATTATACTCGAAAATAAGATGACCAAGGCCCCAAAGGGAGGGGGGGGTTCGCTTTTGGCGCAGCTCGCTTCGCTCGCGTTCGTGAGCCCCCCCCCATGGCTGAATCCTGGCTGCGCCACTGAATAAGATGAGTTTTTGATACAAAATGGAGACCTGAAGTTATGATATTGTTGATGGAGGATATGGTACGAAACATATAAACGATATAAACGAAACAATAGGTCTAATAGGTATGTCTTTTATATATGGATCTCAGGTAAACTGTAAAGACGTGGTAATCTACTGTGTGATTTACTCTTGGAGAAGACAAACAACCCCCTTTCAGATCGGATATACGTTGCGGCTTTTCTCGTGGAAGGTTACATACAAACATACATAGACAGATACTATACGGACAAAGATCATGAAGTAGTTATCGATGAGACTGGAATTCAAAATTGAAATTAAAGCAATCAAAATTGGAGCAAAATTCCAAAACTTTCGATTCCCATAGAATCTGATCTCTCGAACAATTAAGAAATAATTCTGAAAAATCTTAACCAACTGATTGAGATTCTATTTTGTCAGGACTTGAGGGTTGGATTTGAGCAAAAGAGGTAGTACAATTATTCTGGAACCTCCAACTCAACTGAAACTCGATCTGTTGAACGACAGAACGATAATAAAACTAACTGAATAAGGATTGGGCCCTTTATTTCAAGCGTTATTATTCAGTTCTATTCGCCATTTAAATTAACTATTCCCGCCACAAGATGGCTGCCAAAACCGGCATGCATTGACAATTAGGCATTTCCATTGACGTCACAGCAGTGTTGCCAACTGTCCGGAATTGCCCGCCAAATTTGAACCAAATAATGTTCGGGGGACAACTGAACTACAGGGCGCTTATGGAGTTCCAGTTTTTGCATTTTTTCCTCGGCTACCTTCTTGACTTTGAGTTTGAAACTTTTGTATAAAGTTCAAAGTAATGTCCTTAATGCGCCTGTGAAAAAAGTTCTCGTGGAAAAGTGGGTTTTTTTGTGAAAAAGCAAGCCAAACATATTAGGTTACCTGCACAGGGTATTGGTGAAAACTCAGATTTTCCGACGAAATTGGGCATGGACTTTGCCAATAAACTTCACCTGAATATTGAGGGTTTACATTACCGGCATTGCTGGAGTGATATGCCTTGTGAGGAGCTAGGTATGTACCTCTTCGGTTTGTGCTTTCCAATCACCCAAATACTTGAGGCTCAGCGTTTACTGCCGTATTAAAGGAACATACAATAGTTTTTGTTTATATTTTATATTTTAAAAGTGCAAGAATGTCTTCACTTCGGTTGTAGCATATGGACAGGGGCAAGACATGGAAGTTTAACACGAACAGCTGTTCGGCCACCGAAGATGTCTTCGGTCACCGGAGCCCTCCTTGGCAGAAATTTCACACCTGATTCAACGATGTTGAATTTTCAACTACAACTTGATTGTGTCAAGATACTTTTCTTAAAAATACAAATATTTATTGTTCTATTCAGGATTCTAGATTCCAAATTGTGGTCGACGTAGCAATTTTTCAGTCCATAGATTTCCCAATTTTTAGATTGCCGAAAGCCACAATTTTTTAAACAGGTACTTCCTAAAATTAGAAAGGCTTAGCAACAGATAATTTTGTGCATACATCATAACTGTATTACAGCAATTTAGTTACCGATCCTGATCGTTATCGGTCAACCTCCGTATATTTTTTCAAGTGTATTTCTTCCTCCCTCTTTTCCATTTCTTGGCGCTTTGGGATACATTCTGTGATACTTCGTACTTCCACGAGCCCCAGCGTTTCGAGAAAACCATGAATTTCTCATTTTTACCTCAAAAAACCCAACTTTCACGTTCATTAAATTTGAGCCCTCTACATCTCTAGCCATGCTTTCTCCATTGCTTCCACAAGCCTGGATGTTTGAATTGACAATAATTCCCATTTTCTACTTCACTGTAGTTGTAATATTCGCTGTGATCTAAGCACATGTGAACCAGATGGAATCGGCTCCGAGCTCGGCTTCGAGTATTTTCTGATGACCAAATCATACACCTGACTTGACAATCTTGAATTTTCAGTTGATGGCTTCATCGCGTCAAGACACGTTGCTCAATAAATCCTGAAATTTCTCCTTTTAAGCAGGATTTGAGGTAAAATTGTGGTCAGCTTAGAAATGCCTTGGTCGCTGGATTTTCCCATTTCGAGATCGCCACAGGTAACAGTTACTTTCTGAAATCAGAAGGGCGCTTAGTAATGGATAATTTGTAAAATCATCTCACATTTTTATTCTGTATTCCAACAATTTGATCAGCTTCTTACCTTATCGGCAGGATAATGAACTGGCATATTTTCTTCTTCCCAGATGTCTTTGAGTCGCATTTCTTGGCACTTTGAGATACTTCCTGAGATGCTCTTTTCTTCCAGGAATCTAGTTTTCCGAAAAAGCCACGAATTTTTTTTTTCGACGAAAATGATTTAAGCACTCCACCAAGCTTTCTTGTTTATTGAGCTATTTGGGGCAGCACATCTCCAACTAACAGTATTGTGGTATTGATCGAAGCGCCAGAGTTTCGTGAACAATTATCACGCACAAACTTGTTTCCTACTGTATCCAAAATCTCAAAAAAGTACTTTTTTCTCAATCATAACAACGCGGGTTGTTCCCGAACACTTTTTTGAGGTTATAAATTCAACTAGGTTGGCAACACTGACGAGCTCGTGACGTCATATGGAAATGCCTAATAACCAGCTGATAACTGGATAGCCATTGTTATATCACTTTGATGTCATTGGCAGTTCGGTTGTTCGGTTGTCATTTGAAAACCTGTCGTGTGACAATACTATGTCTTATGAAACTCGTATAATAATATACTATTACTTACAATCATATTTGGAATGCATTCATCTCTAACTCCGACGAGGTCCGGAATGGACCCATTCCTTACCTTGGTCAGTAATGGAATTGACAGCGCTGGCCTTCTTGATCACTACCACTACCACTACTCGCTGACATTTATGATGTCAACATTAGAGGTTATGTTCTATTTATTCAGTGGTATGCGACATCTACTAAGTTTTTGCTATATTCAGCTATTCAACGGATTTGTCCGTTTTTATTCTACGCACAGGACATACCTATTATTGGGTAAAGTTGCATGCAAGGGTAAGTGAAAATGTGAAATATATACATGAAACTGAAATCTAAACCCTTAGCTGCACCCAACCCTACAGTGGTTATTGTTATCTACTAATGACAGAAAAATTATTACATTTTGTTTTAGCCTGCAAGACCATGTGCTCATAATACACCATGGACATCATCGACATCAAAGTCTAATCAATAGCTAACTATTCAAGTCGTTGAATTGATGTGGACATCTCTTAGGAATCATCTCGTGATGTGGCTGTTGCAACAAGATAATCTAGAGAGCCCTACACGCTACGCCCTAATGATACGTTTTTCATTTATCGGCAAGTACGCCTATTTTGCTTGCAAGTTGAAGGAGATGATCATCATTTATTCATTTTTTGTTACAGGACTCACATGAGTGAACTAAACACAGGAACTTATTACCTGTCGAAACTGTAGATGCAGTACTATGATAGATACGTTTACCTAAAGCCGGAATATACCTTTAGCGTTTTCGAGTCACTAGAACCGAGCTAGTTCATATTGGCCAAGGATTTTAGAGAACCAATCGAGTCCCCGGATTTTAAAATGCTATTAGTTTCAACTCCACAACAAAATTGGAAACATTTTTTTGTATACGTGGGTACTTACTAACCTGTACTTGATGAAAAATTGTGAATTTAATAAATATGATAAAGACTCTAAAATTCCTACAAGTTTAATTTTTTATTCACTGGGTCCAACTTGAAAGAAGCAGCAATGAAAATACAAGACTGTTGAATTGGTTGCCTATATGAAGTTGCGTTAATAAAGTCTATGATGGTCTTTTCTTTGGTTAAGTTGAAATAAGAATAACAGCTGTATAGTCGCACTTTTGCAGAGCATAATTTTATTATTATTATAACAATATACTAGTTATATTTATAATGGAACACGAACAACAGAACTGAACAATGAGTAAGTACTCACTACTATGATGTATTTACATTACATATTGAACTAATCATCAACAATATCTGTATTGGTTTCAGTGGAGGTCGAATTGAGAGGATCTTTTACCACGTTATTGAAGGATATGTATACCTTCGATTGGTCGTGGCTGTTTATCGTAAGGTTTAGTCCTTCTTTAATGTCTTCCCTTGTAAAATTGAATTGGCTTGTAGTAGCCGAGGAAGTTGATGGAAAAGATATGACTTGAGGAGGAAGTGGAGATGGTAGATGAGGATTAGTCATGGGAGTTGGCGAATGGACAATGGTGCTGCTGGGTGCTTCCCGTTTGTTTATGGGTTGATTGGAAGGTGCTGTAAGGAGATTCGCAATCTGCACTTGGCCCTCTAGTGAGGCTTCCACGTATCCTTCCGCAACTGCCGAAGACCGCCAACCTCCCAATCGTTTCAATTGCAAAACATCACCTCCTACATTAGCCAACAGGGTGGCGGCTGTGCGCCGAAAACAGTGCCCTGTGTAGGAGGCTTGGTCGGCCAAACCCAAAAATGCCGCAATTTTTTGGGGGAACTTTGCAATCGCATTATGGCCCATTGGTTGCCTCCACAATTTGCCCAGTCTATACTGGAGAAAGAACCGGTCGCTCCCGCCTTCAATGTTTCTCCGTAAATTGACGTACCGCCTCAAAATTTCAACCCATTCTGACTTGGTTACAACAAATGATCGTGGCTTATAAGTCTTGGTGTCAGGGATCACGACGCTGACACGTTCATTTGTAACTTCGATATCGTTTACTCGCATTTTCAGCAGTTCATCTGACCTGCATGCTCCTGACACACCAAGTATCAAACCGATCTGAAATGTTTTAATATTAAGATAAAGGGGTATATAAATTAAATAATCATTTCACTTTGATCGTCAGCATCTCTTCCGGAGCTCTGTTTATAAAATCATGCAGTTGCGCCTTGGTCAGAACGCTGGACTTTTTGGGTTTGTACCCTGTGTTTTTCTTCTTCAAGAAGGCCTGCAGTCTGGGAAATTTCGATATATCGATGTTGTTTTTGATATTGATCGTCGTTTTCAACATCGAGTATGTCGCCCATAAGGTCGACGGCTTCCTTATGAGGCTGAGCTCTTTAAAATATGCCAGCACAACGTTTTCGGTAACTTGCGTGGCATTCTTATTTCTTGCCCAATCCATATAAATTTTGTATGTTTTCTCATACCGTTCACGACTTTTCTCCGGGAGCAAATCTGCCGAAGCTTCTGCAGCTGCTTCCCGGAGATCTGGAGGTGTAAGATCTATTTCAGAATCGGACATGATGGTCTTTTTTCACTTTGCCGGAATAGAAAAAAATAAACAAATTGGCAATTGTTTCCAGATTGTTTCTATGACTGCCAAAGTCAAAGCCACCTAATTTGTTACGAAGTGCACAATTAATGGTTTTCTAATTCAAATTCTATTTGATGAAATTATTGAATGATTGTAAGTAAAATAGTATACATACTCTCGACGGTAAATACATCATTCCAGCTTCGGGCTAGAGCCTCCAGGCAAAGCCTGGAGGCTCTCTGTGCCCTCAGCAGTAATGATGTATTTCCCGTCTCGGTATGTAATATACTATTAATATTCATCAAACGACACTTGATGAATTATTACCAGACAGGAGGCAGATCCGAAATGACTGTCATGATGGCCAACTATTAAACTCAGATATAAACCGAGCAAGTGGATTCAACCAGCAATCCGCAGAAACTTATAGACTTTCATAAATTATTTACAAACGACATTTTTGAAGAGCAGCTTTGGGCCCAGAGGATCCGGCACGAGGCTTTGCTCGCCCACCACCGCACCGGGGCGAGAGGAAAAATACACGACGAGACGTATACATGAGCGTAAGCCAGGCACAACGAAGGAGTTTATGCCCAACTTTGACGTAGTACTTCAAAGTTGTATTGCCGAGATAAAATGCTCCGAGGGTCACTTTCACTCTTCGTTTCCCTCCTTTAGTGACTCGTCCGAATTATTCTCATACAAAATTTCCAGAATAATAACCGCCCTGTACCCACCTACAACACTGTGCCGGGATTTTATCGCGACAACGGCGGGAAGACTGGGAGAGTTTTGTCTTCAGGTATATAACAGCTTTTCACTGTCGCGAAAGTTTGTGCGGGACGCGGTAATCTGGAATAACATTTCTATTTTATTAAAAGTCCCGGGTTTTCTATCCTATACTCAGTAGGTAATAGAGTAGCAGGTAGAATAGTGAAAAGTAAAGACCAAGGTGAAGACTTTATTATAAAAAAAAATTAATTTTCATTTTGCCGCAAATTATTTTCAATCTTTTTTTACCTTGAAATAGCTACATACTAGTAAGAAATACAATTAAGACGACAGAGCAAGCTAAAGAGGGAGTTTAAAAGTTCTATTTTGACGTGGAAGCTGTCGTAGTTTTTGTAGTTTCATCGTGCGACACTATAAAAACGTCGAAACCCGGATGAGGTCCCACCTTTTCCACTTTGCATTTGTTTTGTAAACACAACGTCGAAACGTGTATAGTGCGTTTCTGCTCGTCATCTTTTTGTGGTTTATTTCCGACATTGATCTAGTGGTCTAGTCCTTGAACCGAACTTGTATTTTCGGACTTATAGACGGCAGTGGACAAACAGAGTGGTTTGAACCCGAAGCTCACTTTTCAAGAAACCGAACGACATCTCAAGGTAACATAAAACGACATTGGGTTTTTGCTTTTGGGTTTAGGACCCTCACTTACGGGTGCGAATCTTTCTCTTCATGGCTTCTACTTCAAGCTTTCAAGTTGCAATTTCAAGCTAGAATTAAATTCCATCTTCAAAACGCTAGCTTCAAGACATCCATCGACTTGCACCGTCTAGCTGCAGGAAACTTCTGTCAACTTTCCAGAGGAACCAGGTCCAGGGATTTGAGACACGTACCATCGAATTTCATAATTTCAAGTCTCCAAGTTTCTTTATGACAGAGAAATATATTCAAGTTTCATCAGTTCAAGTCATCCAGCTCCTTCAGACTGCAAGATTTTGTTTGGAAGATATTGTCAAAGGGCCCCGTAGTCTTACCATTTTCTGGCTTCTATCCGGGACATTCTGATATGCCCGAATACTGGACGATCGTTGCCTTCAACTCGGTGACGTATAGGATTTTACTCGCTTGGCTTTTTTAGTACATCCCGGTTTAAGTGACGCAAGTTAAATAATTCCAGAAAGGGGGACGTTTGAGACGTTTATTGAACATTAAAGATTAATAAAAATCAGCGATAACAATGGTTGAATGACTAGAGTCAAATAACATTACGGAATACACTACGATGTCGACCCCGTACATCGCAATCAACCTCTTCGAATTTGCCCCTGGCAATCTCGCACAACTACCACGCGATCGGCCCCGAACCAAAGAGAGCCTTCCCCTTTTTCTCCAAAGATTTTATTACCTCGGTTCATTCTTCACCCCTCCTTTGGATTTTTCCATGGAGGTCGGTGGATGGTGTACTTTGATGGTGCCAGATGTGGTGATTCTGCTTATTTTTGCAAAAATTGCAACTTTGCGTTCCCGGATCATTGCGATGCAAGAGGTGCAACGTACTTATATTTACTGTATCGGGTGCGCCGTAAGTCGGTTACACCGAGACATACCGGGTGAACCATGACTTAAAATTGTCATTTCCGACATTATCCCCCCGCCCATAAAAATGGCGGCTGTCCTCAGCTGCTCGGTGTACCCGCTTAAGCAACACTCCCCTACTAAGAAAAATAAAAAGCACTATTTCCTAATCATAAAAAAAAAGTATCATACCAAATTCCCTGCGAAAACGTTTGGCTGTGAATCGCTGGGTTGTCCCTTTGTCTCAGATGTCCACTTTCGCTTGCCTGTGCGAATCTTCTCGCTGTCTTCGTGTATGATACGTTGCAAAGAAATTGGGTCCTGTGGCCGACTCGAGCTGTCAGCCCCGTGGTGGAACGACCTCCTTGCTGGTGGAGTGTCGTTGTATTTGGGCTGAGTCGTGTCACGGCCTCGTCTCTCTGCTTCGCTCGAGATGTTGCGCCCCTATCGCCCTGGTGGGTTGTGGAGGCCTGCTAAACCTTTCAGTCTTCTCGGATTCCGATTTCGAGAAGTTTTCTCGAGAGGTTACTGAACCCTTTCGCCTCTCTGTCTCCCTCTGGGATTGCTTGATGCTGATTTAGTTTCGCGATGGACTACTGAGACTTTCATCCTTCTCCTTCTGGACTCCATCCGCGTGTCTTCGGAGTTTCGCGTTTTATCTCGGCTTTGCTCCTCATCTCGTCTTCGTTCGTTGCGCTGCTGGCGTTTTTGGTTCCTAAGAACCGGTGGACACAATTCTTTGTTTTTTCTCGTTCTCTGCTTCCTCGACTCTTCTGCAGTGTTGCAAGATCTTCCGCCCTGCGTACTTCTCTATGCGATGTATGGTGGTTCCATCTGCTGTTGGTGACCCTGGATAACGGCCTGAGCCGTCGTTCGGTCGAACGTTTCGCCCTACATGCTACGAAAAAATGGTTCCTTGCTCAGAACTATACAATGAAGTTCTCTTTTGCAATTGAGCAGGACCGACCTACTCAGCTAAAATCTAAAAACCCAAATATCTAAAACCCATTTCGTAAGTAATAAAAAAAATATATATATCTTATGATTACATGGCATGTATTCATATTGATCGATTCAAAAATTATATATAGTTACTATTAGACCAGGGCAAGAAAGAGAAATAAACAACAAAACAGAACAGAAATCGTGGAAGTCCTCACTCATGTGAGATTATTTTTTACGTCTTTAATAGTTTGAAGAACTTAGTTGCTTCCCAAGGCGTATGGCCTTATTTATTGCAACCTTTTGTAGACCAAAATTACCTTGAACCATGACCAATTTCTGTGGCTCCGTGGTTTGATCCTGAATGGCTGGGGTACCTGTAACACACTGTAGATTTCCCCTCCCTTGTTTCCCTTTTGTTAACATGAATGCAACTGATTCACTCCCTTTGTTGATGCACACTCGGCTTCACCAGGACTAAGCAAAGGAAATTCAATTGTCTGACCCGTGTCATGAATTAAATGTCCAAAGATTTTCCCTAATAAAAGTCGTGGACTGCAGTTACAGCGTGTGATCCAAATGTCATGGTCTAGACCGATTTTTCTTTACTTTATGCATGCTCTTTTTTGTTGCACCTTTATTGCAACTGTGCCTCCATTGGCAAATACCTCTGCCTCCTCTATGCTCAATCGAATTTTGAGATGCATGTCGCTCGCAACCTTGGGTTTTATGGAAGCTTCCTCTGGGTCCCGCTGTTGCGTTTCCCTCGAAGTGTTGTGTCTTCCACAACACCACCAAAAAATTCCATAGGCCAAAGTACTTGCAGCAACCGTCACCGTCAATGTCACTGTGACGTAAAACGACTCAGAAGACATCTCTACTTTGTGGTATTCGACAATGTAAAAACCTTATACCTGAGGCTACCTAAAACAATCGCCACTAAAAAGCTCCAACAATCTACTTTCCGTTGTCTCTGCTCCTTGCAGATTCTGTTGCAGCTCCTTCCTTCTTCTAGAAATCGCTAAGGTTTCTTAGGTTCTTTCCTGATCCTCTAGGATGGGATAATGAATCCGATCCTAAAATTAGACTCAAATATAAATGTCACCTAAGATTTCTCAACCTATCACACGTAAAGTACGCTAATGCGCCTGCTTCCGCGGAGTCAGCAAGGCTCTACACCTTGATCTAATCTTCGGCCTCACTGTGGCCGTCTGTACTATCATCTGGCTTAGGGGTCCAGGGGTCATAATAGGGCAAAATGCGACGAATATGTATGACGTCTTTTGGTGAGTTAGCTCGATCATCTTTTTTGACTCGATAGGTGACGTCACTCAACTTCTTTTTTATGTAGTACGGCCCGAAGTATCTTAGAAGGAGTTTTTCGCTTCTGCCAACTTTCCGTATTGGCGTAAACACTTTAACCTTGTCCCCGACGTTGAACTCCGTGTGTCTACGCTTCGAGTCGTACCTTTCCTTGTCATGCCCTTGTCTTTTGATGATGTTCTCAACCGCCAATGCTCGAGTCGCGAGGGCTTTTTCTCTGATTTCTTTGACATCTTTTGACGGTGAATATAAATAAAAATGCAAATTAATAAAAAAATAAATGCAAAAAAACAACGGACGTCCGACTACTGCATTGATCTACTGAATATAAAGCAAATTGAACCCGCAAGAATAAAAGTCGTGGTGCATTGACACGTTATTTCGACAAAACAGTGAATGCTAAAACTCCATGGTTGTGATGCGGATACGACAAAAAAAAGTTTTTGTCTCGAGTCATTTCGCGAGCTGAGAACTGTTTTGTCTGCACTTTTTGTAGGAAGTGTTTTTCAAATTTCGAACCAGCAAAACATGGACAAAATGTTCCATGACATGAACAATTAGATCAGAAACCGAAAAAGAAAAGCCTCTTCCTCGAGTTTCTGATCTAATCTCGGATCTAATTGTTCATATCAGAAAACATTTTGTCCATGTTTTGCTGGTTCGAAGTTAGAAAAACATTTTCTTCAAAAAGTGCAGATAGAACATAGAGTTCTAAGCTCGCGAATTTGTTATAAACTTAACTTGCAAAAAACTCACGAGCCGCCACTGCCTTTGACTGCTCGTCAACGTCTACTTGCCAGTATCTGGAATACATATCAAGTGTCGAAAAATATTTGGCCTTCCCTATGTACGTGAGAATATCGTCTATCGTGGGAATCGGATAAACTGTCTTCTTTGTCACTTCGTTCAACTTTCTGAAGTCCACGCAGAATCTTCTTGTACCGTCCTTCTTCTTTGTACTATCGGCGAAGCCCAACTTGAGATGGATGGTCAGATGATGTTGTGCTCCAGCATCTCTTGGATCTGTTCGTCGATGATGTCTTGCTCCTTCTGTGATACCCTGTATGCCCTACTTTTAATAGGTTTTGCTCTTTACACATCGATGACGTGCGTAGTGAGGTTTGTCTTTCCCATCTGAGCCGTCGTCTTGGCGAAAACATCTTTGTAATCCATCGCAAGGTCGATTATTCGGTCCCTGTCTTCCTGATTAAGGCCCGGATTTACATCAATATCCTCTTTGCAAAGGCGTTCCTCTTGCTTCGCCTCGATGTGCAGTGACAAGCTTGTGGTGCCATCATCGTCCGATTCCCGTAGGTGCATTATTGCTGTTCCAGCTAGTATCTTGCATCCCTTCGGCTTTATGCAGCATAGCGTGATTCATATTTCATTCTTTCTTGAAAATCTCTTGGATTGTACTAGCAGTCCTCTTGACACTACAATTTTTTCTTTGAGTACCACGTGAACTTTTTCAAAGTCTACAAGTGACACAAGTAGTCATGGGGCCCTGCTACCGAACCACACAAGATAGCCGCCCACGATGAAGTTTGCAAGAACACGCCAAAGGGATACTCGCATAGTAAAGTTTCGAAAGTACGAAAAACACAAGGGGCTTATCGGAACCCTAAACGACACTTGAAGACACGGAGGATCGGGGTTCACTGTTGCCTTGAACGGCACCATGAACCGGTGTCTGCATCAGTCACCAGTTCGTCAGTTTGTCAGATCGACTTGAAATTTGGTATATGGTTCGTAGTTCGTTCGTAGTCGTATCCGGCGAAATCTGAAAACTTTTTTTCTGCACGATTACAACACTTTCCTTCCCATATTGATGGGGCTCGGGAAAGTAAAAGCTGCAAAGCGAGGTCTGGCATAGACTCGACGGTAGTTTTTTTCGCAACAAAATGATTGGTCGTGCACCTTCCATACCGGCGTTGGAATAAACGCAACAGTTTCGTGGAATTAATTTTCTCCATGTTCCGAAATTAGTTTCGTCATTGAAAAATAATTAATTGGATGGGTAAATGGAGCTTGGATGATCGCGCTAGATGGTTCCGGGCTCGAAACCGATCGATGGGACGGATGTTCCGTAAACAATCGCTCTGGGTACTCGGCTGCCTCTCTGCCACCGCTTTTTCCCCGCCGCCGTCTCATTTCCAGCAATGTTAAGCGTGTCATGGCGTTCGTCTGCGCCTAGAACAGCGTGTAATTAAGGCGTTGGAAATGTTTACGCGCCTTCACGTTAACCTTATTCTGCTTGATTGCAAGGTAAGAGGTTAGATGTTCTGAAGACGAAAAAGGGTTTTATTAAAACGCTTTTCGTTCCCGTTAATGGCCTCTCAAGAATGGGAAATTTATTTATTAATTAGAAGCAGCGGATAAGACCTCTCGAGCAGTTTGTGCGCTTCCAGCTTCTCTGAATGCGTTGATTATACGAATTATACCGGCCCTTGACTCGACCGACCTATCATCTCGATGGACATAATCGCACGGTATGCTAATTTCTTGGAATGGACTGCATCAAAGAGGTCCTCCGTTCTATGTATATACCTACGGAACTGTTCAGTGGAGCCAATCAATTAGTGCGACATCATGCAGAATGCAGGTTGCGATTTGATAACAGGAAAGCTGCCTGCATGAATGCCATCTTCTAGATAAAATATGTCAATGAGATACAAGGTTCCAAGATGAGATGCATTGCATTTCATAGTTTTGGTTATTTTATGATGTCTTGAAATTGGCAAACGTGATCATCTTTTCTATAGCGACAATAATATTCAAATCTGCCACTCATATGCCACGATATAGCAAACCGGAAATCTCACAGTTCCACTCAAAAGACACGAATCAACAATGCTGCCAGAATAATCAGTCTTCAGTGTTACCAACCGCATTGAAGCCAAGCTCCACAACTAGTACAAGCGAGAGCTTTAGTATGGTGTATTGGCTTCGTGCTTCGTGAATATTTCGGCAAGCTCTCGATGAACGGCTCCTTCGGCAATCGTGCAGGTGTGTCTCATTCGCGCGTCGTGGTTTCCAGCGCGCTACTACTCACCTGAATAAATGTATTTATTATACCGTATGTTCGTTAAAATCATGAATTAGAGCATGCAAGCTGTGAACTTCAAAACGTATGTTCAAAATGTATTCCATGACGACGGCTCATCACGTTGACATCAAATTTGAGTGATTATTGATGAATTCACGACATACGTTTTTACTTCCGTAGCCTGCCCTTCTTCATGATTTTAACGAACATACGGTATATTTATTTATTATTTATTTATTATTTGATACTCACTCAACAGGTGATACCCATTTCAAGAGTGAGAAATTTCTAAATAAAAAAATCGGTTGTATCACCCCAAAGCTTCCCCGAAGAGTGGCAAAGGAATGGATAGAAATTTTATTACGGGACGTACGTCCCTTTCGGGTGAGAAGTTAAAATTCAGAAAAAGATTGAAGAATTGAGATATATTCTATAATAAGGGATTTATTTAGAACTCCATCTTCTGAGTCTGGTCGCGATAAGCTGGGCAGGTTACACATTTTAAAGGGGTGGTATTTTTCGGCCCGACAAAAAAGGGTAAAAAACGACAAAAAAGGTGAAAGTCACGGCAAAATAGTGTTGTTCACGCGACAAATAAGTATTTTGAACGCCAGAGATGAAGCGACAGAGAATGTTCGAATAACGGCAAGTTTGGTGTTTATCACGGCAAAAAAAAAAAGGAAAAATCACGACAAAATGAGGGTCTGCACGACAAATGTGAAAGATTATCATAGATCGGGAGTAGTTCCTGTCATAGATTTTTGTACATTATATTCCATACTGAAACCTCTCCAACCCACTCCTCCTATGAAAATAAATATTCGCCAAAGAAGAAGAAGAATAACAAGAAGAAAAATCCCCTTAAAGTTAGAGAATTAGGTTGGCCAATCGTGATTGTCTAGTGGTGTTTGTTAAGACTCCCAGTTGTGTTGTAGTTCCCCAAGGTAGTACAGGTAAGTGAAGGCTTGGAAATGAGAACCAGAGACTTTTGAATCAACAAAGAACAATTTAATTTCAAAAACAAATATATCAATTCATGTCAGTAAGGCAATATCAATGTAATTCTATGTTATCAATTTAATATGTAATAAAATACAATGGAAAGTCAGTTCAATACAAGATCAAGGCAACGCAATATCAATTCAAGAGAGTTAAAAAATAATTCAATCAAATGCAATCAGTTGAATAACTCCACTTCCCCATTATTTTGAAATGCAGTGCACAAGTCACTGATGCAGAGAGAATAAGAGAAATACGAGAGACTCAGAGAATCTCTGAAACAGATGGTATTAGTTCCTCGGAGGTACCTAGAACACTCTTTTAATCATACGACTTTTTTCTTTGGCACGGACAAAAGGGATGGCAAAGGGATCTATAATACAAGAGAAAGAGAAGATAAACATCAACAGGTATGGTGCGTTGGACGTCTTTTAAATGTATAATAATAAATTATGTTCAATAAAATATCGGATGCATCCTCTAGATGTCTTTGAATATCAATATGAAGCATGTTCAATAAAATATCCCCGATCTGTGAAGGAAACCATAATGAATATTAAAAACCTTGGGACATAATCGAGTACTAATGAAGAGGACAGAAAAACAGATCCTAACGTAGTCAGAAAAGCATCTTGAGCTCGCAAGACACGAAAGAAAGGATGTCCGCCCTTGGTAGCATAGCGTTCAACGGGGTATCTACTCAAAACTCCAAGCCAAAGGGTAAAGGGTTATTTTTTTGAGTTCCCTATTAACCAATCACAGAACCTGGCCTGCAACCAGCTAACATCCCTTTTCAGCTAATGGTCTTAGGTAGTTGGTCAGGGAGTAGGACCCATCCATAGATCTTATATTAATAGTCCAGTAAACCTACGTAAGAAAGGGGGTGAACCTCAAACTAATTGCAACAAAAATAATTCTTTCGCTATGAAATGACTTGAAGTCCTACAAGCAACATATCAAAAATCAAGAAAAATTAAAATGGCGGAAAGTCTTCTAAATGGCGAATCAAAAATGGCGGTGTCACTTTGCGTAGTTTTTGCTTGTAGTACATAAAAGATCAGTTTCTACCTGGAAATAAATCATGGAAATCTGAAAATGTCACGATGTGTCCAGAATTGTCTGCCTTATAACTTATCCAGAAACGACAAAAATCGTACTGGAGGGTTTTGGGGTTATTCAGGGGAGGGGGAGCTAAAATTGCTATTCAAAATGCATCAGGGGTAGAACCTATTACCTATACTAACTCAAATAAACAGTTTTCCCAAAAAAATTTATGTGTCAAAGCCTGAAGGTGCCATTTTTCACAAAAAATGTATTATTGCATAATGTGGGGGGCACGGCGGGGGTTTCAACTAGAGGTTTGTGAAATTTCCTTTTTTTCCATATTGATGCTATACCGTCAAGTAAGGTATCATTTTTGACTAATTTCTACATTCTAAATCCAATGTAACCCCAAAATAAAAATAAAAACAAGTTTGAACAAGTAAGCCTGAAAGCCGTGTTTTATTATATTCTTTAATTTGATTTTTTCAGTAATTATTGTTGAAGGCATTCAAAACTATTTTCCAATTATGTTTTTTTTTTCAGCTTCCAAAAACAAAATACGCAGGTATTGGGTACATGCTTTTGATAATGTCAAATACACTCCAAAGTAGTGATGTATGGAATAACTCTGAGTACAAATGCCTCCACCAATTGAAAAAAAAACTGAAAAATTCCAAAAAAAAAAAATTTCCAGGTAACTTGTCCAAACTTGATTTTATTGTAATTTTGAGGTCATCATTGAATTCAGAATGTAGAAATTAGTCGGGAATAATACCTAACTTGACGCGGTACCTCTAATATGAGGGAAAATAAAATAAAAGACACCTAGTCAAAAATCGAAATATTGGCTAGCCGACTTTCTCAAGGGAATAAAAAAAATCAGGCAAAACTATATGTTTCTTCTTTATTATTCATCAAAACAAACAACAAGACGTAAAATTGTAAATGAACTACCTTAAAATCAGTTGAACTTGAAAAAACACGTTTTCGAGGTTTATTTTTTTGCCGGTTTTTAATTTTGATTTATTCATTGTCAAAAAATATTTTTGTGGAAATGTCTACACAGTTCACTGATTTCAAGCGTTTGACACATCAAAACTATGCATTGGATGAGGATTTTATTCTCACAGATTGATAAAATTGATTTGTTGCGGAAACTGTTCAACGCTAATTTTTCACTCGAAAATTTACGCAGGTTCACACAAAAATTATGCTGTGTCTATTAAAATACAACTTTCGTACAACTGCCTCTACTGAACGAAAGAAGGAATGCTTTCTCCATAATCCGCAGTTCAAAAACTTCAAAACAAATTTATTTTACACTTACAGCATTTTTTTTACCGTAAGAGTGCGTACTTTTTTTGAACAAAAATGGTCGTTAGGCAGCTTTTGCAACAAATCGATTATATCACTTTGTTAAAACAAAAGATACATTCAGTGCATGGTTTTTCTGTGTAAGATACTTGGAATAGATGAAGTATGCAGGAATTGTGATAATTAATTATTTCAACAACGTCACAAATGAAACTGGAAAAAAAAGTCCGAAAAAACGTGTTTTTTTTTAGTAAAACTTGCTTTAACATGTCTCAATCACAATTAAATCACCTTCATTGAATTCACAACGTCAAATTTAGTAGGAAACGATGTCGAACTTGCCAGAATTGATCCGATATTGACAGAAACGAAAATCGTCCACGTAGCGCCTACTTCCGGATTGGTTTTGACATTTTGGACTTGTTCCCCTACCTATATTGCACTATATTTCTCATGTGTTCCTCGTATAGGTGTACTGAACTGATAAACAACAAAAATTGAATTTATTATAGATTCTTTATCAAGAAGTATGGTTAACGTCCTTCGACCGGATTGGATATACCATTTTGGACGTTTTCCTCTACTCAAATTTTTCTTAATTTTTAATATGATGTTCAAACAGCTAAACGAAACTTGATGGCCAAAAAATTATTTCTGTTGCAATTAGTTCGAGGTTAAACCGTAGTTTTACTGGACTAAAAAGGCGGTATCACTGCTTGTGCAGTAGGGTTGCTAGATTATCGACAGCTTTTGCTGTACAAGGGTTACGCAATCATCCGTTACTAGGGACCGATGGGAGGGGATAAAATTCAGCTATTTGTCAAAGTTGACCATGAGCGGAGCAAGCAGGAAATTTGCGGGGTCCAGTGCTGTTGCTGTCATTTTGTCTCACATTACCTAGCCCAGTCAATCTATGTAGACTTTATACCATAAATACCGGGAACAAATTCGGCTGAAGCTGATTTTTGGTTCAGTGAGTTCAGCATGTGCTAACAATAATACAGCGTCTTCCATAACAGCAATCTGCGCTGTATCTTACTGGTGTCAGGTTGCAGCATGAGGACACGGTCACCGAGATGGGCGAGGGCAATGAGCATTACGTGGAGACGGTGTTGTCGACGATGATGGCAGTGCTTCCTGATGATGCCACTTCTAGGGCTGTATTGACGATTACGAAGAGTCGGCAACGTTAGGTGCCTGCCTAACTTCTACTCCTTTCTGCTCGAAGCGTGTCCCCAGCAATCTCAGCATGTCCATAAACCCAAATTTGTTTAGATCGTTGCTTCAAAACTCCTCTGAGGCGGTTGCTCTTGTCTGCTCGCCGAAAATCATACTTGGACAAGACTTTCTAGCAGCACGTCGTCTCTGTTCTTTTCCTTTGGTGCTGCGGGTTGGTCGCTGTACCCATCAAACACAACAGCAGGTGATGGATTTATGCTCTGCACATTTACTACATACAAATGGCTCTGGACAGGCTCTGGGTACCAAAATGAACACATCTGACGTTCGTGACAGCTACAGCCCGTTGGGACGGACGCCTATGGCCTTCCGCGATGCCGACAGCTGTCAGTCCTTGACTCCGCGAGGCCTGTGAGTAAACAAACGGTTCGCGAGAATGCGCTTCCCTTATGGCCCGTCTCCAATGGTCGCTAAACGTTAAACGCAGAACGTAAGGCAATCGCAGAGGGAACGCAACACGCAAGAAACACCATCGCAGAAGTCAACCAACTTTCCTGCGTGTGCTTGCTGCAACCTTGCGTCAGCCAATGATAAATCGGAATACGATTTGTTTCCGCGCCAACGCGAGGTTTTGTTTTTCTCCATGGTTTTCTGCATCTTGTTGACGGCTTTCATCCCGTGTCATCCCGTGTGTCATCCAGTGTCATCTACAGTACTAGCGCAGCGGTTCGCTGCTTTAACTCGAACAATCCTGTATTTTGTGATACAAACAAGAACTTCAGCACAATTGCTCTTGAAACCAAAATGAACTATTTGGTCCGCTGCTCTTTTCGATCATCTCCTGCTGGTCCAGGACTTGGGAAGTAGGTACAAGGGGGACATGACAATTTTTGCAGCAAGGACTAAACGCTGCTATCGGATCATGCTTGATGCCGTTTCTGCATGAATAACTACAACCTGCAGTTCACGATGCTGCCACTGTCAGAATGATAAGCCTGTTGGGAGACAAGGTAGAGTAGTCAGTTGTGTCATGGGGGGCTCCTGTATTAACAAAGGTTGGTCGTTGAAGGGGATGTGTGGGGTATCATTTCTGACATAAAAGAGGTCTGCGAACTCGTTTCTTTTTGTAAAAATATGATTGGTTTGGAACTGTGGAAAATATGAGGGGTCAATATCGTCATAATTGATTGTCAGACTTTTACGATTCGCACTGAATTGAGTTTCGCAATGGACGCAACAACGCAAGGAACGCAACGCAGAAGTTGACCAAGCTCCAACTTTCTGCGACCTGCGACGTGCTTGCGGCTGCATAGCGTCAGCCAATCAGCTGAACCCGGAAGAAGATACAAATTTTCCTATATTTTGGGGCATTGGATGGTGTTGCAACTATTGAAACAGATAGGTATGAATAACCTTTTTTTCGAAGTGAAGGTAGCAGACTTCGATAAGAATAATTCATGCCTCGACCCCGAAAACCGTAGCCGCTCCTCCTCAGATTGGGTATATCAACGTCTCAAGTGCCCCAACCAACATTGTTCAGGGGCAAAGCAGTGCAGTCATTATCTGGTGTTGAAGTTCTAAAAGGGAAAATGGACAACAACTGCGGCTTCGCTCAGTATGTAGACGAGCTGGCTGAGGGGGATCTGCAAAAGAAATTCCAAGAAAGATTTTCAACCTGCCCTGTACCACAACGGCATCAAATAGAGGCTCTGAAATATAGTGACATAGGTCCTGGCCTGGGCTTCGTGCCATAAGAGAGAAAGCTGAAATGCGATATCGATATTTTCAGGTTTGCAGAAGCCCATAGGGGGGCTGGGATGGTTGAAGTGATCATCCCAGAAAAGCAACTGAGTATGGAGGAAATAAGTAAGCATTATAAAAAAAAAACTGTCGTATATCTACAGGCGATCCCAATAAGCGGTCAAGAGAACATCACCAGGTCTCTCTGGACCAAAGATACTCATTTCTACCATTTTTCAATCATCACATGTCAATGATTGGAGTGATTCCCCCGAAAATGTCTTGTAAAAAATTCACCGATTTCAAAAATGTTTGTTCTTTTGGATAGCGTATTCTGTTGACTATAGAAACCTTTTGATAAAATTACCCACACGAGAGTCAGGGCCACACGGAATTCCACGGGAAGAGGTTTCCGAATACTTGTCTTTGCAAGGAAAAGAGCCACAAGCTGAACTAAATGATCAAACTTTTGCAGCCAGATTCGCGTATATCCGTGAAACATCCTCATGGTCGTTCTCTTTATTCATATACCTCGTCATATACCTAAACATGCAGGCTGTGATAACGACCTTCTTCACGGCGATTACAAATAATTGGCCTAACCCATCATTTACGATGCTTATGTCGTCGCTGATTCTGTATTTGAAGTAGCTATTCCAGCGTTAAACGAAGCGCTTGTAGAAATTATGATAATAATAATTATTTATTGATTCTAAAAGGACTTCCCTTAAAACAAGACCGGGCATGTACATAAAAAAGCACTTCAATATAAATATAACCCAAAACACTGTACAGTAGCAAGCATCTCCTACTACTCATTTCTGGCAAACGCAGCACACTTCATCCGCTTTGACCATGCATGTAGCAACATCCATTGACAGTGAACTTCAAGAGCCTTCGACCAGACAGACGTGGATAAGTTACTCTTTTAACAGTCTGAAACCTGATGTTGAGGAGGGGTGCTGAGCAGGAAGGCCAGACAGCACAAATGTATTGTAGAACATCGAGTAGCCAAAGCTAAAAAGGGCGACGATATCTCGTTGGTATAGCATCTCTTTGTATTTCATAAGCAGATCCCTCTTATGGTGCCTGAGCGAAGGCAAGGTGAGAGACCGCAGGATTTCCAGGGAGTTGATAGCAGTAAACTAGGACCCAATTTGTGTAACCCAGTTGTATTTTGGGTCGGTCTTCTATGGCAAGAAACTCAGCTAGGTGAAGCAATCTGTCGAAGCAAATCCTTGGGTAGCGCTCTGACGTCATGGAGAGAATCTTCTCTAGCCAGGAAAGCCAGGAATGAGATCCAAAGCGGAGATGAGATTCTCAAGTTCAACGACTCCAAACTCCAGTCTAACAAGATGGTCGGTGCCGTGTAGCAGCAGTGAGAATATTCTCTTCAAGAAGTTCACTTGTAGTCTTTCTACGACGCGACGTCTGGATAACGAATGCCCCATATAGCCATGTTGTGTGTTAACACTCTTCAACACCATCGATTCGTACAGCTCGACCCGGGAGTGCCAGGAGTTCAACTTCGCCCTGCACATTGTGGATATGACAGATCCTAGGGAAGCCGCCGACCTCCTCACAAAAGTGGCCGATGCCTCCGAAAAAAGGCCAGAGGATACAAATGGGACGCCCAGATAGGTGTAAGAGCGAACGGTCTCCAGAGGCTTCTCTTTGTAATAGAAGCGCAGCGTCTTCGTCTCTGCATAACCGCCTCTTCTGAAGCACATGACGTCGGATTTGTCGGCGTTTATTTCCAGACCAATCGTCACAGATGCTTGTAATAAGTTTCGTGTATTTTCATTTTCATCCGTTTTGCCACTGCCCGTACAGTAAACAACGATCAGCAAAAAAAAATGCGAACAAACCACACTGACAAGAACTTTGACAGGATAAAATTTTCCGCTGCGACGGCTGCGACCACTGTAGACGGATTTCAAACACCTTGCGTTGAAATTTTGCGACGAGCCTGCGTCAAGCCTACGTTCTTGCGTTCTGCGACCATTGGAGACGGGCCATTACGCCGGCCGGCCGGTCACGTGATAATCAGGTTCCCTATTGTGCAGTATGGATTACAAGTCACCAAGGTGATACCTGTCGACCAGAAAGTTAGCATTAGACATCACCCAGGGCGTTCTCTTACTACCAAGTTACTAGCCTCAGAACAAGAGTCCATTCGTACAGGAGGATAGTCAAGATTGGTCAGGGTGACCTTATAAATACGAGAGTGAAAGATTTCATTCAAACGGGGCAGAAGAAATAATGAATCATTGCTTTACCATTTTATCATGCTTTATTGTGACAAGCTTGACGTCTCAAAGTTCCGTCACCTGCTGTATAGGTCGTCACCTTGTTGTCCCACTAGACTCTGGCTCTACTGTTAAATCGTGGTCGCCTACAGGTGTCGTGGAGACATCGTTGGACTCTTTCGCCCTTCTCAAACTCTAAACAACAGTGACCTACACTCTATAGTGTATTCCCTTGCTTACGTTAATGTGATTACCCCATTTCAGTTATGAATGCAACAATGAATCAATGACATAAATGGATATCAATTATAAAACAGATTGGATAATGGACTTGCAAGCGATCTGGAGACACGGCAGCTGTTCTTTGGAAGTCTTCAACATCGGAATAGACTTGAATTTTCTCTTTTATAGGATGTGGAGCTTGAAAATACCCATATCTCTCGTGTTCTTCTAACAGACATCTGCCGACTTTTTTTTACCTTTTTCCACTTTTTCCAACTCTCGTTTCTTGCCGGCATTAGCCTTTTCAGGTGTATAATCAAAATTCACGATGTTCCAAATAAATTCTTGATGAGGCCTAGGAAGCCGGGAGGTTACAAGATCGTCTATTAAATCGACTTTAGACGGCGAGAGGGTGGACCACTGCTGCTTTGCCGGAAGCTATCGCTAGCAGAATCATTTTTCGTAGCTTTCAGACTTCCAGTAAGGCCCCTTTTGCAGTCCTGTGTTATCAAGAGCTCTATTGGGCCCCCTTATTCTGTCTTCAACCAAATTTGAAGTCCTGCTGAGCCGCCTCGCATTTTCCGTGACTTCCTAAGCAACAAGCAGCGTTGTGCCGTCATGTCATGTTCGGGGCCCTATCGATCCCTTATTGTGTCTTCTAGTGTAGTTGAAACCCTGTTGAGCCTCCTTTTGTTTTTTCATGGCAGTCGGAGTAGGTGCCAGTCAGCTCTATTTTGCGTTATTTTGTTAAACAGATAGCTCCATTGAACCCCCTCGTGTCTTCAATACCGTTTGAGGTTCTGTTGAGTCTCTTTGCATCGGACCTTCTTGTGTGTTTAAGTATAATTTGGAGTCCTACTGAGCCCCCTTATCTGATTCATGACTTTTGGAATTCCACTTAGCCCTATTTTGACATCTTGTGTTATCCAGGCCTCATTGAGCCCCCTTATTGTGTTTTTAATGTGATTTGGAGCTCTGCTGAGACCCCTTGCATTTTCCGTCACTCTCAGAGCATGGTAATCACCCTTGTGCCGTATAATTTGGAGTCCTACTGAGCCCCCTTATCTGCTTCATGACTTTTTAGAATTTCACTAGCCTCTATTTTGACATCTTGTGCTATCCAGGCCTCATCGAGCCCCCTTATTGTGTTTTTAATGTGATTTGGAGTTCTGCTAAGACCCCTTGCATTTCCGTTACTTTCAGAGCATGGTAATTACCAATGTCATTCAGAGTCCTTTCGGACCCCCTTGGGTCCTCAATTGTAGTTGGAGCCCTATAATAAGTTCCCTTGAGCATTTCTGTAGTTTTTAGAATTCCAGAAAGCTATCTAGTGTCTTCTTGCATTGCTGTCAGCTACAGTGTAAGTTCCTTGTGCCTTCATGTGATATACGGAGCCCTATCGGACTTCCTTGTGTCCGCGAATGTAGTTTGGAGCCCTAGTTAGCTCCTTTATGTTTGTTTTGTCTACCAAAATCCCAGTAAGTCCCCTGTTCCCTTTTTGTGATATCTAGAGCTTTATCAGTCGCCCTTATTTCTTTAACATCTTTTGGAGCCCTGGAGCCCTGCTAAACTTTCTTACGTAGCTTTCAGAGAATTAGTAAGCACCTCATGCCTTCATGTGATATTAGGAGCCCTATAGGGCCCCTTGTATTTTCAAATGTAGTAGGAATAGAGCCCCAGTTATGTTTTTATTGCCTTTTAGAGTAACAGTAAGCCCTCATCCTTTTGCCTTTATTTCTTATATGTATGAAGTTACATTGGGCGCTTATATCCTCAGTATCGTTTGAAACCTCGCTGAGTCCCCTTGCATTTTTGGGTGATTTTTGGAGTTCTATCGCACACCCTTGTATTTGCCAATGGTTTTAAGAACCTTTCGTCGAGCCCTCTTCTTTGTCTCTTCATGTATTTGAGCCCTCTTACGTTCCAAAGCCCTAGGGGTGGTTTTTTTCTTGTAGTTCTTCTTGCGACCTCGCTTACGACCAATTGTCTGAGAAACGCATTGCCCTAGCTTTCTTCCGAAGGGTAAAAGTGCGTTAAGGCTTCAAGGTAAAAAAATTGGTTAAAGTTAGTGATTAGTTAAATTAGAACTATTTCGAAATAGTTCACCTATTTCGAAATTAAACGCGCTGATTCACTTGTAAACAAACTGCACTTTATTCGCTATTACCGATACAACTAAATAACGCACACAATTATTATCGCTTAAAAATTCACGATGTCGCTTGAGATGTTATCGCCACGGTCGCTCGATTCCAACTATCTCTCGATGCCAGTCCGAGTTTCTCTCTTATAGTGGCATCGAAGGTTCTGGATGCTTCCTGTTTGATCGTTGGAGTTTCCATCACACAAGGATTTTTCTGATATCTACGTCAAGAATATACGCGCATCTTCTACGGCACCTCCACCAGAAGTCTTGACGTGTCGTGACCTACCACTGCAGTCTCTCGATGCTTCTCGAATGCGACGCGAGAATCAAGATTTCTCGGGAAAGAGCCGGGATGGTCGCGAGCTTCGTAACAATAGGCAACGTCTTGTAGAATTCTGTTTAAACCATGATAAATACAATGAAGACATAATTGTAGAATGTGGACATATCCAAGTTTATCATATAACCCACTCGGCTCATCTATCCCAGAGCTACCTTAAGGATAGGTAGGTATCATTCGACTGCACATTTCCAGACAGCGGCAGTGTTATCGCCGCAAGATTTGTCTAAAAATTAGCCGAAACGCCTCCTCATGCGTGAGAACTAACTGCGCGGCGGAATATATAACTCTTGGCACATTTAATTAAAGCAAACTTTTGCACACCAGATTTCGAGATAATTCATACATGCATGTGGAGGATAAGGACGGCGGTGTGCGCCAGCTCGCACTTCATTACGGAGCTTGAGCCGGCGACTGTGGCCGGGAATAGGCAACTATAAAGCTGGGAAGCCCCAGGAAAGCACAAAAGCTCATGTAGGCCTCCTGTATCTCGCTGCGTCTTAGCTTCGAGACAACTTTAGTGCTGATTTATGAAAAACATTGGAGCTATATTGTTCGGAAGATAATAGACGCCATACTTCACCCGCCTAACGGAAAGATATGCCATATATAGGTGTCTTTTACAGAAATATCAGAAATTATGCGAATGTCCCGCCGCAAACTACTATACTTACACGATAATGTACGTTCAACCTTAGTGTGAATCTAGTTGACTGGGAGTCCCACCACGCAACGCTCTTGGAAAAGAGAAACTAGCTCACTCGAATCAGACTAGGGTTGAACGTACTATACTTGTGAAATGACCCTTACCGCCTTGTAACGTTCATTCGCTTGATTCAAGCCATCCTTTTTTTTAATAGCTTCTGCTCTTAGGCTTCTACAACCTTTCTTTGTTCCTGCATCATCAACAAAGCATCTTCGACTCTGCGTCTTCGATTTGCTTTCCGTCTCCGATATTTACAAATAGATTCCAGAGCTCCACTGATTTCCTGTAGTTGCAGGCCAGATAACCTACTCTCAATTATGTCGATTCTGACACCAATGAGGTGTCAAAAGGAAAAGCCTGATGTTTCTGATCATAGTTTCTGCTGTCGAAGCTAGTCAGTAACTCAAGTTGTGAAGGAGCTTGTGGTGTGGTGGTCAGCGCATCCGACTGCGATGCCAAGAGTCGTGGCTTCGGTCCTTGAGAAGCTCCTTGATTTAGTTATGATTGGAATGCTGCTAAATGAGAGGTGCGCCACCGTGTGGTGTGGCGTAGCATAAACAGGGTAATAAAAACTTATCCCATGGCCTAAATGGACTAGAGGAATGAAATTTGTCTTGAAGATCAGTGATTTAACACTTAAGGACGGCATTTTCTAGCATAAAAAATGGCTGAAACAGACTGCGGATTAGCTGCAGAGCGAAAGAGAAACAGATAAATTCTTGTGGAGCGAGTTCCTGCCAAATCTGATCAGCTAAAATTTAACAAAAAAAAAAGAGTCATTTTAATCTGGGCTGGCAAGAGATGAGGGACTTTTTTTGAAAAATATAAAAAATTTGGAAAAATAAACTCGAGTTTTCCGAATCTTGGAATTTTTGAACCTAAGGCACTTGGTTTTTAGGTTATCAAGCTGGGACTTGCTCATGTCTGATCAGTAGCATGGGGTATCTTTTGGCGGTCATATCGCCTATTTATGTTTCGGTATTACCTTGCTGTGACACATTGATTTTGGTAAACTTTGAAGAGCCATAACTCAATTTTTTTGAACAGCACTCCCTCTTTTTTATTTTTTATTCGTATCAAGCGTCTCATTTCACATCTTTTTTACCTCCTATGTTTTTCCCCAAAAGTTGATAGTTTGGATAATAATTCGGTTTTTCTAAAAACTGAAGACAAATTTCATCGATTACACTTAGCGTGCAAAGAAAATCAACCAATTCTGACAACCAACGTCAAAGTGACTTCTATTGTACGTCACTTTTGGATTTTGACAAGAAGTTTTGTCATTTTGAACAGTTTTTACGACTGCAAATGTAGTAGTAAACGTTATCATTATCACTATTGATTTGTTGCTCTACCTCAATAAATAATATTGATCAGTTGCTTGTTCCGACACTGAGCTTTTTAATTTTTACATAATAATTTCTTGTCAAAATTTGAAAGTGACGTACAATAGAAGTCATATTGACGTCGGTTGTCAGAATCAGTTGATGCAGTTTGGATTTAGAATTAGTTTGATTTTCAAGCTGATTACTTGATCCGGTGCCATGGCCTGCGAGATCACCTGACTTTACTGTCCGATTACTTTACCCGATTCTTTCTTCAGGGCTTTGTTTAAAATAATTGGAGAGGCTCTCCGTAGCATTCTTTATTTTCACTTGATAATTTCTTGTCAAAATTACATGTCATAACGTACAATAAAAGTCACTTTGACATTGGTTGTCAGAATTAGTTAATTTTCATTGCACGCTAAGTTTAATCGATGAAATTTGTGTCCAGTTTTTAGAAAAGCCGAATTATTCTTCAAACTATCAACTTTTGAGAAAAAACGTAGGAAATAAAAAAAATGCGAAATGAGACGCTTAATACGAATAAGAAATAAAAAACTGAAAGTGCTATTTGAAAAAATGAGGTTATGGCTCTTCAGAGTTAACCAAAATCAATGTGTCACAGCAAGGTGATACCAAAACGGAAATAGGCGATATTGCCGCCAAAAGATACCCTATGCTATTGCTTGAACATGAGCAAAGTCCCAACTTGATAACCTAAAAACCAAGTGCCTTGCGATTTATTTAATAAGTGCCTACAAACGCATTTATTCTTAGAAATAAATTAATAACTTCTGAACAGTTGAAGTGAATTGCAAATACTAAACGAATTTGTAATGCCTGAGAAAGAGCAAATTCAAATATGCAAAAATATACGGGGAATTCCATTCAAAAAAGCTCGTTCAGAAACTGCTCTGCAAAAATGGGGCATCCTGTATATAGCAAAATAATTTTACAAACGGCACTTTGACCTCCCGTTTGCAGTGCCATTTGATTCATTTCGATATCAATAATGACGTACGTAGGTGTAATTGAGCTCGCCCATATCAATGACTCACCCAGTAGAATGCACCTTTTTTAATGAATCGATATTTTATCAGAACTCCATAAAGGATCTTTCCAATGACCTTAGAGATAACCCAGCCAGAGACCTTGCAATTTTTCAATTTTGTCACAAAAAAGCGATACTTTATTTGTTAAAACAGCTGCTAAGACCAATCCGCTAAACTTAGGGCTAAGAATCTTGGCGAACAACCTGAAAAATAATATAGAATCATAATCGCGGTATTCGGTTACTTGCATATATCAATGGTTAGTATCTTTTGGGAAGTTGACGATACAGTGGTATTGTAGGAGTTCTTGTAACTTCAATGTTTATGGGGTCCCTAGACTCCCCTAGTCCAAATGAGGCGTGGCACCATATCTACATTCGAAATAGGGACCATGAAGACTATTCCTACCAAACTTCATATCTTAACAGAAGGCCTACAAGCATTTCAGTCAAAGACGACAGGCCAGACCTATCCCAAAATCATCTCAAGCAAGGTTAAAGGCTATTTATGGCAAGGCTATCAATTGCAACGTTCTCTCAACGTTCACCATTTATTTAATAGTGTGTTTAGCAAGAGACCAATCAAGTAACAAATTATGATCAAATTCACCATAAACCCAGTCGGTAGCACGGTGTGCTCGGCCCCGCTTTCAAAGGCGGAGGTCCCGGGTTCAAATCCGCACTGGGCCAGATGGACTTTTAGTGTTGGGGCATCTATACTATCGTGCGGTGATGCCCTGGGAAAAGGGATGGAACAAGAAAATAATCGAAACAAAACCCCACGCACTGTTCCAAAAATGTCTTCGTTGTTATCGTCAATACTGTTATCGTTACTAAAAAACCCCCACAGAAAAACCTGATAATAACCTCTAATAGTTGATGCAGGGCAAAAAAAAATTAAAAAATCAACCATAGGATTAATAAATGAGTTCGTTCATTCATGAGCTATCATTCTTGACGTAAACTAGACTTTGAAATGAAAAATTCGTTTCGTTTTGAGCTTACCCCAACAAATTGGAAAAGTGCAAGTAAGTGCTATTTATGGTCGAGGCGCAAAAATCAAATAATATATTGAACAGAGATTCAAAGAGCTACTGCCAGCGGGCCGTAATCCATCCAACAAATTAATCGAATTATAATGCACTGAACATATTACGAGTTTTCCTATGTAGTACATTTCACGTATGTAGGAATATCCCACTCGAAATTTTAACTCGATATGAAGTTATTTTATGAACCGGAGTGCTCTCTATTAACTATTAACTATATTATTCATGAGCTGCGCAAAATGTGGCTACAATAATTAATCTACCCAACACCTATCCTATATAGTCCGGCGGCAAGCTGTAACAATTGTGCACAATGGGCTAAAAGCAATTTTATTTTTTCAAGTTAATATTTGGACCCTAAAGAATATTTCCAGATAGAGACCCCAACCGATTAGGCCCTATTTAGCCCCCCTTAGCAACGCCAACTTCGACCAATATTTCATCCATTTTCGTACATTACTTTTATGATAACTGACGTATACCATCTATTAAGGTGTCGATTCTAATGTTTTTGAAGACGAGGAACTCAAATATGATGGGTTTGAAGCTTTTGATGTTGAAATTGCGAACCTGATGGATGGTTACTGGTACCTTATTGATTGAAACATTTGAAAAACTTGGCTGATAATCTTCAAGAATAATTGGAATGAGAAGTCTATAATGAGAGATCTAGGGTGATGATTTGACGTTCTACAACTTACCTTCGAGCTTACCTTAGTTCATAGAGAATACGTGCTTGGGTTTTTCTCTTCGCGAGATCGAAATCAAAGCAGTCGCAATTTTTCAAATAGTCACTAGTTACGATTATTCCCAAAAATTTCTGTTTTTGATTTCAAGTAAAACAATGCGATCATCTTCATCAATATGCCACTGTACCACTGACCCAATAGTACAGTAAAAAAAACACGTGATTGCATTCACTCGCCATGCCACCTTAGTTTTTATTGGTAATAACAATAACTAATAGGCTCGCTGATAGGTAAGGTAGGTATAGGCACAATGGTGAACTTAAAATGACGTTTCTTGATTATTTCCAAAGGATAAATCGAGACGTAAATAATGTAAGCAGATTTTGACCATCATTCCATCTTGGTTCTACCTCAAACAATAACTTACTTCCTTTTTTTCAGCGCTTCGAAGTTAAGACAAACATTCGGTGTGGTGTGTTTTTCAAGTCCGTCGCCGCTGTACCAACCTTTCTTACCAATGCGAATGCTGTTCCGCTGACGTCTTGCAATTGCATTAAATGATTTCGTGCCAAGCTTTCTTTGGTGATGGCCCATCAGCTAGTCCATCGGACTTGAGATGAAAAAAAAATCCATTTCTTGATAAGAAAAAGCTTCACATGTTAGGTAGAAGGTAGTTGTTTCACCTGTCATCGGGACTCACTGTCTTTTGCCGTCCAAAATTAAAAAGATCCGGTGGGGTGCAGTTTTAAACTAAAACTCTGAGCCCATATATGCCCTGCTTGTAGATCGTAGAGACGTGAAGCATTTTGAGTGAGAGGAATAATTTCTATATCTCGTCCCTTCTGAGATAAAAAAGACGGAAACGAGAAACATCAACTTCTTTGTCTTTTGAGCATCTGTCATACACGAGGTCATGAGGATAACAAATTCCTCAAGCGCAGGCATAGCCTGATCTACCTCTTCTACTAATAATGTATTTGACAAATTGTGAAAAACTCCATTGACAAAAGGCTTTTTCCCAAGCACTAAAGGTCGTACGTTTGCCTTTGGTCCTGAAACTCAAAGTTATATAGCTCCAAGTAAAGGCATGAAAAAACAGACCGAAGCATTCATCTGATCCTACAGCTTGCTGAATCGAAGCTACATCAAACACACGATAGGGTTTTTTCACCACCAAAGCAATCCTCAGACTTTACACCCTCGTAGAGTCCAAAAACACTGTTGCCAGAACGACCACATCCATATCTACTGTGCGGATGATGATTAGCTTCAAGCCTCCAGCAGAGCACATTCGCCTGCGCATGAAGTATCATTTCATTACCATAATTTGCTTCCTCGTGATAACAGGGCACAAAGTTATTCAGATTCGCTGGAATAGAACAGAGTAGGTACTTAAGTACTGCATCATTTTGTGTAGCAACAACTTCTTCTGGGTAAGTCTCTGGTGCCAATTAGATCAATCAGGGGAACATCTCCCGTTTATTGTCATCGTCCATCCCTAAGAAACTCTGCCCACTTCTTGGGTAGGTATGTATCACTTTTACTGCTTCAATTCCATGTCTGGCGTCGGTTCTCTCTTTCGCAAGTAAAATGCAGCTTTCAGTCAATCCTGATGATATTTATCAAACGCTACGCCAATGCGCCGCGAATTGTTCCAACAAACTGACTGGCTACGTGCTACGTAGGCGACAAATCTTGTCCCGTACGCACTGAACTTTTCGCCCAGCTGCAGCACCATCGATTATAACATTTCGGCAGTAGAAAACAGAGAATCTTTGGAAGAATTTTCTTCTCTTGGAGAACTCAAGAAGATTGAATGTTTTACAAAAGCAAAGTTTACCATTACAGTGGCGCCGAACTCATAAAATTTTACTATGGCGAAAGATTTTTCAGACCCCCCCCCCCCCCTATTGCAACGCAACGGTCAGGCCGAAGCACCTAAGAGCCCCTCAGTTAGCGCCGCAGACGAAATTTTTCGGAATAATAATAATAATACTGACAATAATAAGCAAATAATGAGAAGCCGTTGACCAAATTGTCCCTAGATTTCATTATCTTTTCAAATTTCGAAATTTTTAGGAATCTTTTCAAAAATACCCCTTTGGGCGAAATTTCATGTTCAAGAACTCTGACAGAAGATATTTCTGCGTAGTTTGTGGGTGAAAGTAGGCAAGACCCGAATTAAATTGGACCCAAGTTTTATTGTTGAAAGTTTTTTGTGGGATCGTAAGATTTTTTCCTAGTCCATTCAGTTAGCTGTTGAAATACCGTGTATGATCAAGAGTGCTATGACATTATTATTCTATATATAAAAGGTTGGCCGTAATGACTGAATATACTGTTAAATGTCCATGTCAGTCTCTGAAAATGTTCAAAACTGAATAAAAAGCTTCCATTATCGAAAATTATTTTTGAAATGGCACAAAATTGGAAACGGAGAGTGGCGTATTCATTACCGACATTCATTAAAGATATCCAATTAACATACAAATGTCACTCTGGAGTAAATTGCAGGGCATACTACCAACAATTGAAAAAGGCAAAAGAACACATAGCACTCTTGAGGTAAAATGGTTTTGATCATACGGTACCTATACCTACATCGTAAACAACTTGTCATTCAGATTTAATGTACCTGATGATCGTAATACCCAATGATTTGGGGTAGGTAAATCTTTCTCTCTTCTTTTCCTCCTTTCTTCTCCTTTTTTCCTTCCTCCGTCTTCTTTTTTTATTTTTTTTACCCCTCCATCCCCCCCCCCCCTATTTTGAGGTATGGCGAACGCCACAAAAAAAGGTCTATTCGGCGCCACTGTTTACCAATACCTATCTGAGCTGGTGGGAAAGGCAGGTTCTTGTGACGGAGAAAATCTCCCTAATTACCTTTACGCACTTGGTCAGAGACATATGCAACTTCAAAAGGAAGTTCCCTTCTTTGCGCCTCCAGAGACGCAACTTGAAGCTTCTGGTGGGATTTGAGGCATTTGACGACTCGATGCTGAACAAAAAGAACTTTTTTTTTTTCAAAGAAAGACTAAATTATTACCAGGCAAGAATTACCGCACTTCGTTGATAGTCTCAATGGGGAACTATAGGCTAGATAGCCGGAATATTTGTCAAAAACACAGTTTTGAAAATTATTTTTTAAAAACTTAAAATTTGAGCTCGTCAAGTTAGAGACCATTCTTGTAGTTTTCAGAAAATCCGAAAGAATTTTCTTCCAGAGAAGAAGGTAACTAGAACTGAAAGAAAACTGTGTTATTTGACCAATATTCCGGCCAACTTGCGGGGCAGATCAAGTCTCAACGAGTCAAGCCATTTTATGTCTCGCTCCCTGTAAAGGGCTGGTGGACCTTCGATCAGGCTAGTTGCGCTAAGCGCTACCATCACCTTTTATCATTTCATTATTGTGTTCAATGGTCTTTATGATCGGTATTCTTGAAATTGATCGACTCGTTGGTTATCACTATTGCAATATTGCCAAAGGTCGCATTGTGTTAGTTTAGTTGACTCAAAAACAATAAGTGACTATTTGGAAAACTTCTTGGATTTTGAACTCGCGAAGAGAAAAACCCGAGCACGTATTTTCGATGAACTAATCAGTTGTAGAACGTCAAATTATGACCCTAGATCACTCATCAGACTTTCAATCTGAATTATTTTTGAAGATTGTCAGGCAGCTTTTTCAATCTTCTTAAACCAATAAGGTACCAGTGACCATCTGAAAGCTCACTCTCACTGATCAGTTTGAAAGCTTCGGGACGATCATATTTGAATTCCTCGTCCTCAAAAACATGGGAATCGACATCTCAACAGCTATAATACGTCAATTATCATAAAACTGGTGTACAAAATTAATCAGATATTGGTCGAAGTTGGCGTGTTCTTGGGGGGCCAAATAAGGTCTAACTGGTTGGGGTCTCTATCTAGAAATACTCTTTAGGGTCCAAATAACAATTTGGAGAAGTAAAATTGCTTTTAGCCCATTTTGCACAATTGTTATAGAATTCTACATTAAGCCGCCGGACTAATATCCTAATAGTCCAACGAATTATATGCCTAGCTAACATTATGAGCTATAATTAAACTAGGGCATAAGTTTGTTTCAGAACAGTAATAAAATAAAAAAAGTTATTTGTTCAAAACTGTTGCTACTGGAACGAAAAATATACCTGATGAAATTATGAACAACGATGCACATAAGAGACCTCTACCAGAATTAGACATTCTTTGTGCTTGCACCTTTACTAATTATTATGTGCCAAATACAAAATTTGAAAAACGATCGTCCACTATAATTTTCTTTTTCTTATTGGGCCATTAGGCTGGCGTTGTCCCTTCATATGCATATGAAGCGAAACAGAGCAAATTTGCATTCACAGAGCTGTATATAGCAGAAATTCAAATGAATATTTCACTCATACGTCAAAAACGCGATAATTCGGACACAAATTTTGAGGATTAATAAGCGATAATCCGAAAGACCATATCGATAATTCAATCGATATGTCATTGTTCAAACACCTACTGTCAAACAAGCATGATGCGTGCCCAGTGTTAGCGTTGGACTCTGGACACTGTATGGGGATGCTCATGCTCAAGCGAGTACTCAAGGACCCAGAGGAATGTGCAAGAAATTGAAACGATTTGGGATTGCGCAGTCATAATGATTTCACACTTTTTACGTCAGCCTCTGGTTCTCTTTTCTGTTCTGCGGCTCAGTACAGTTAGGTGGCTATCCATGTATCATCAATTTTACTGTCGTGTGAAATAATATGTGAATAATTTGTAGAATGATTCGGGAAATATTCTTTCGAATACCACTCTTGCAATGAAAATGAACCAGATAATTCTGAAAATGCGTGTTGCCATAAGAAAACCGCATTCGTTTATTTTCTTCTGTTGTTCGAAAGAAGAGCCCTCCCCCTGCGGGGTCGGGCTCTTTTAGCTTTCGAACAACAGAGAAAACAAACTCATGCAGTTTTCAGGCAACACGCATTTTTCAGAATTATCGGTAATTTTCATTGCACTCGTGGTATTATACCCGATAATTATATCTATACGCAAGGCATTATTTCCGAAAGGTTCACGACGGGTGTAGGTACGGGGGTATCTTCAAAATTACGATCATGAAGTTGTTGAGTGCACCCTTTGCGAAAGTGAGTAACATTCTCTGATATAGCAACAATAAATTTTGATCCCCCTCTAAACTTTATACGGTATTATAAAAAAAATACTTGCATCATTATTATTGACGGGGGAGTCCCTCCGTTCTTTCCCTTTCGCACAAAAAGAGTCTAATAACTTGAGAGCCGCATTCAACACTTAGCGCGGACATAATATTTAGTGGTGGGTTCGATTTAATGCCCATAAATATTCTTCAATTGGGGCGGCTTAATGCATTCGCTATTCTGTGGATTTGGACATGATCCAAGATAAAACCGCCATCCACCACCGCCAAACGAGTTCATCTTACAGGGTGTTTCCAAAACAACGGCCGCCAATAAAGTTTAGTTTTGGTCGTTCTGTGATTCAATTGATTTCGAATAGTTATAACTTTTGCGTTACTGAAATGAGATTAAAATAGAATATATCCTATAGAATCACCTATAGGAGCCAGAATTTATAGCCTCTCTCTATGACACGACCGTTTTTTCAAGCATTTATGTACTAGAGTATCTAGTTTCTCGGTGTTTGAGTTTTGATTCAAAGCCTGAAAATAATTGGTAGCCAAATTATTATTGTAAATCTCCATTTCATAGAATTTTACACGTTCAATCAATTTATTCATTCCACATTCAAATGTATATTGTTACGAAGCTCGCGACCATCCCGGCTTTTTCCAGAGAAATCTATAGATTTCCGCATTGCATTCGGGAAGCATCGAGAGACTGCAGCGGTAGGTCACGACACGTCGAGACTTCTGGTGGAGGTGCCGTAGAAGGTACGCGTATATTCCATTCGGCTCTGGGATCCATCTTGGCGCAGATAACAGAAAAATTCTTGTGCTGGAAACTCCAACGATCAAACAGGAAGCATCCAGAACCTCCGATGCCACTTTAAGAGAGAAACTCGACCTGGCATCGGGGAAAGTTGGAATCGAGCGACCGTGGCGATAGCATCCCAAGCGACATTGTGAATATTTTAGCGATTAATAATTATTGTGTGCGTTATTTAGTTGTATCGGTAGTAGTAAATAAAGTGCAGTTTGTTCACAAGTGAATCGGCGCGTTTGATTTCGAAATAGGTGAACCCGAATACATAACAATATGAATAGTTGAGTTGAACACGCAATACAAATTATATTTTTTCAATAATCGTTGCCAAATGGACTCATTCTGAAAACTCTTGAGCTCCATATCTGTAGGATGGATTGCCACAAGATAAGGCTAACTAACGGACAGCGCAAACCAAAATAAAAATCGGCCGTGACCAAAAAAAGTTATGCTGCTTTGAAAAGGGGCAAAAGTTTTTGGGTGTGACACATTGAGGGTTGCGCAGTTTAAAATATCTTTTTGAGGTAAAATTCGTTAATTGCTCACCGTTCTCTTCCAAAAATGACCTAACACCATATCTCCAGTGACGGATTTGCCTGTTCAACACCACTTAGATCTGAAGGACCCCCCTGAACAAAAAGGGGCAAGGTCGCAAGGAGCACTTGCACAAGCACTTGTCAAATAAATAGATAGCTACTTTCTAGGAGATCAGGATGACGGGTAGGCCATAGACTTTTGCAATTTCACCTTTCGTGTTCTTCAAGTGTTAATAAAACAAGGCTGTCAAAAGCTTCACACTGGAGCAGAGGGCAGACATCTTTGCAAATTCAAATGCTTCACCATCGAACCCGAGCACGTCGACCGGAAGTTAACGAACCGTAATAGAGCTCATGCAATATTGCAAACATTCAAAAGCAAATGACTGGTAAAACTGGCAAAATGCTTTTAGACTCAAGATGTGTAATACGTTGAAATTCACACATGATTTTCTCCCATGTACCCGTGTCCGTGTAGAATGATATTATTTCTAATGTCACTCCGCGATTCTGCATTCCGATCGATCCACTATAACCATTTCTAACTCAATATAAAAATTTGATTCGGGACCAAAATTCGGGACAACCAGAGGGCGCACGCATCGCATCATGAAAAATTAAAGTATGCGGCGTGTCCGCTCCGAAACAATCCACTTAAAAGTTTTCGCTTCTCCTAAGATTCGATGCGGAGTACCTATCTACCTACTCCCTCGCCTTCTCAACGCGCGCATCCACCACCATCACGCACAATGCCGAAATCTAATTAACGGATTTACCTCTCATATTCTTCGTCATATTGTTCTCTGGCACTAAGGCGGAATCTCTGCTCCCGTCACGGTTTATTGGAATGTTTGTCCGAAATGAGGTGCTCGAGGCGTAGTTAGTGGAAACCTGGAGGGAGAAGACAATCAATCAGCCTTTCCTTCCTTCTCTCTGCTCCAACTTTTCTCCGCCGGGTTTTTGCGTTATTCTTACGGTTATTGTTATCGCGCGCTCGCTGGTTTCGATTTGAACTATGATCGATCAATGCGCACATATCCTGAATGCTTATTGTAGAGAAAGACCAATCGCCGAACCGAATGGTGGTGAATGGAAACGGCCGAGTTAATCATTGGCATTGACCAGAGTAACTGACGTAACGTATCGACGTGCCTATCATGATGTTACTAATTTGAGTTGGGTAATTTGATAACTAAGAGATAGACTTTCAAATTAATATAAGTACACTATTCACTACTGCGTAGGTATGCTACCTACTAAATTACAAGTCACATAAACTGTCGCACTTAGGGACACTATACTTTGCTGAATTAACTCTACTCTCCGCGATGCTGAACCTTACCTTATAACGGCTCCTGCACTCCAGAATATTTCGATATCTTCCGGGAGAGGCTCAAGAGCTCTCATTGTTTCTATTCCGGCTTATTTCACCTCTATTACCAATTACTCTACAGAGGACCTCCGGCTTCGCTATTATTTTGGCAAGCTTTCGATGCATGGTTTTCGCGCCAATAGTGTGGGTGTGTGTCTTATTCACACATCGTCGTCTCCAGCAAGTTTCGTAACACTGCCTCGTAACTTGAGCCTGTTAGTCTGGAGCAGGCACTTCATTATTCCTCCAGCACGTACTGTACGCGTCAGTCCAGGTAAACAACTTTAATCTTGGCTATGGAAGCTCTTTGAATCCGGTACACGCCGAGGTTGATTCTCCTAACCAGGGTGTATGCTTCTTTCTTCCTCCCACAACGGATGGAGCTTCGGAAATCTTCTCTTCTTGCATCGGAAGTACAACCACATGAGGTCAACTTGCTTGGAATCCTTCAGAGTTGGTCTTCAAATCTATCGAGTCTTCATCTGGTTGGTTGAAATATGGATCCAGTAGGAGTATTTTATATGGGTACATTGCCTGTTCTTTGGTACCTGATTAACGTACATCACACCAGAACAGTTTTGGGTCATTCCTTGGTCTGCTAAATAACAATCCACGCAAGGAAGACGTTCTTTCTATTTGCCATTTTTCTTGCCTGGTCTTTGAGAAATAGTATCTGTGTTCCAATAACAATTGGTTCCTGGTCGGCAGTTTATTGATCCAGCAAAAGCAAGGAGCCATTTTTTGCTGAATGGTATAGTTTCCGGCAATCACGCTGCAGATGTCCAACCCTTTCACAATTTTCCCTTTTCTCAAATTCGCAGGCAAAAATCGTCCGTGTAAACGCTACTACTATCTTTAGGCTATAGATTTGAGCTCACTTGCCACTGAGATGATCTTTTTTCGCCCAGAGCTGTTCACATGACAACAACTTTTTTCAATGTAAAAAACATCGCCCCCTGCGAGATTGAACCTCGTTGTTTTTAGGACAGAGCTCACAGCACGTTTCGTCTCCGTTGTATATTCTTGTCGGCTTATCCATCATCGCAAACAACATTTTTTGTCTTAGGTAATCACCGATTTGCTTGAACCAGCCCCTCGACCAGCCCTTTATATCATGCTCGGACACCATGGAGCTCGCGGCAGTTACCCCTCCAGATGATCCACAACAACTTGTGGATGCCTCTCCAAAAGGCTTTATTGTAATTATTATTATTTTGTTGAAACGACCAACAGTCCAAAACCCAATTGAAAGTCAAGTGTTGGAGAAGCCATGTTAGTCCGGTGGATTAGCGCCAAAAAATCCCTGAACTATGCATTTTGTGATAAAGCAAAGGGCTTCTGGATTTACGTTTTTGAGATTCAACTTGACAATTCCAGAATTGGCGCCAACGAGTTTAGTGTGGCAGGCGACCTCAGGAGCCATCCGTAAGTATGGAAGAACAAAAATTCGTTGCCGTTATTTAAAAGTTCGAAGTTCGATCACAAATTATTAATTTGTATCGTGTTGCAGCCTTTTTTGTTGGAAGCATTCTTGTTTGTGTTGCTTGTGGAGTAAGTATAGAAATCAAGCATGCTGATGGCCTGTTCTTGAGGAAGAATTGATTTTTCTTTTCAAGTTTGATAGAGCAGTGAGCATTTTACACATTTCGCGAGACTTTTATTTTGATTTCTGTTCTTGTTCATTAGAATCAATAATCCCATATTATACAGGGTGTTTCGCGACATTACAACCCTTTTTTTTTGGGGCCCTTCTCTTTGCAATTATCTCGAAAAAAACTTTCTATTGTCAATTTTCATGAAGATTCCAAAATATTAGTAACCTATCTTTAATTTTCTGCATCTTGTCATGTACAGAGTGTTACGGATGTTCACAGCCTGTAGGTTACAGGGTGTCACAGACTGTTCACAGCCTCCAGGTAGGCTATTACATATACCTAATACCTTGGGGGTGCTATTAGTCCGGTGGTTAAGCGCCAAAAAAAGCTCGAACTATGCATTTTGAGCTTAAGCAATGCGCTTTTGGGGTTCGATTGGGGATTCCCATACCTTAATTTCAAGAGTTGGAGACATCGGTGCACTTGATGCGGAGGGGGTCTGGGGGGCCCTTGAAAGTTGAAGGTGCGAGGCTTCTCACCAAATCACCATACCATACCACCACGAAATTCCTACTTGGATGTCATTAAACAACTCTAACCTACACATTGACAACATTTGTTACCATGTCCCAACAGTACTTCACACTGAAAAAAATTAATTCTTATGACAGATCGGAAAAAACTGTTTTTCTCAATTCTTCATCCCCACAACGAATAAACTGCCGAGTTTGGTGTCATTTTAGAATGAACGGCATCCTCTGGTTTCATTCACCGAGTCAAAATGTTTGTGAGACCACCGTGCAAAGAATGGCACGCCAAGAAGTAAGCATTTTTGAGCACCTCATTTAACAGTAGTTTCTTGACTGATACCAATCGATATGATTGATATATTTGACATGGATGAATAACTTGAACTCTTTTGTAACGGTGATACATGTGAATGAAACTCGACACGAGCGTGGAGGCCTGGGAAAATTCTTTTCCTCCGGCGGTCGAATTTATTTCACGCCTACTGAGCGTTAGTTTGTTGGACTCAGGCAGGCAGCGTTTGAATAGGTTCGGAGACAAAATTTCCATATCTGTCTATGCAGCTGAGTAGCATAATTCTGGAAACTGATTTGAGAATCATCAAAGATTATTTAGACAGTCACTAGGTACCCCCATGGGGATTAACTGCAGGGATCATGGCTGACGACGGAGGGCATTCAACTTTTAAAGTGTTATTTTCCATTTTCCTCTACCAACCTTCAAGGTTGTTATCATTTTGTACGTGTAAGTTTTCTTATGTTTGGAGAAGAAATAATTTTATAAAAACAACCGTGAAAATGACTGTCATAGTGGCAGAAAATAAGATCTTGGACGTTGAATTTCCTCCGCCGTTAGCCATCACCTCTGCAGTTGACCACCATGTGGGTACTGACCGGCAAAACAATCATTGATGATTCATAAATCGATTTCCAGAATTAAACTGCTCAACTTTTCAAAAAGATATGGAAATTTTGCTTCCAAAGCTATCCAAACGCTGCCTGCCTGAGCCCAACAAACTAACGCTCAGTAGGCGTGAAATAAATTCGACTGCTGGAGAAAATTTTTTTTCTCCAAGCCTCCACGCTCGTGTCGGGTTACCGTTACAAAAGAGTTCAAGTTATTGATCCATGACAAAATTATCAATCATATCGATTGGTATCAGCCAAGAAACTGTACTGTTAAATGAGGTGCTCAAAAATGCTCACTTCTTGGCGTGTCATTCTTTGCACGGTGGTCTCACAAACATTTTGACTCGGTGAATGAAATCAGAGGATGCCGTTTACTCCAAAATGACACCACACCTGGCAGTTTATTCGTTGTGGTGATGAAAAATTGAGAAAAACTGTTTTTTCCGATCTGTCATAAGAACTAATTTTTTTCAGTGTGAAGAACTGTTGGGACATGGTAACAAATGTTGTCAATGTGTAGGTTGGAGTCGTTTGATGACATCCAAGTAGAAATTACGTGGTGGTATGGTGATTTGGTGGGAAGCCCCTCACCTTCAACTTTCAAGGGCCCCCCAGACCCCCTCCGCATCGAGTGCACAGATGTCTCCAACTCTTGAAATTAAGGTTGAGGGACCCCCAATCAAACGCCAAAACCGCATTGCTTAAGCTCAAAATGCATAGTTAGGACGCTTAACCACCGGACTATATTTGTTGTGGATGGGATGATGACTCATGTGCACTATGAGGATGTGCTCAGGGCCGGCAACAATAGTGGTGCTGACGTGCTCGAGCACCACACGCAACCCGAAGAGGTAGTGCTGAGCACCACATGTTGAAAATGCAAAAATTGAAATTAGCGCCATAGCACTCCAATTTACCAATTTCGAGAATTTTTGTTTTATTTTGAAAGTTTTATTCATCTATTATTGACGCTATATTATACAGGTGTCCCAGAATGAAGTAGCCAACGGTCTATGGGAGTCCAGAAGACACTAGAAGACCTCTACATTATTTTTTTGCGAAAGCTTGATATTAACCGAGATACAGCTCTTCAAAATTTGACTTTTTCATTGGTTTTTCATGAATAATTCATAAACGGGTCGAAGTGTTCGGCTGAAATTTGCCAGAGACTTGTTTTGAATGATTCCCTACCTATTGGCATCATTTTATGGAAATCCAACCAGTAGTAAAACAAATAAAAATAAAAATAAGAAGAGTTCGAATGCCGAGAAAAATATGTAGGGGCCTCTAATTTTTTCCGGGCTATCTCCCATAGGCGTTTGGCTACTTTGTTCTGAGACAGCCTGTATAGTATATTTCATTTGAATATGACGTGTGCCTGAATAATTTTTTTTACGTTTTAATAAAACTTCAAAAACAAATCGCCTGCGACGCTAATACCCCCCAGCTCTTTTTCTGGAATATTCAACAGTCAGCACCACACGTTTAAATCCAAAGTTGCCGGCCTTGGATGTGCTCAACGTATCCATGTGCACCATGAGGATGTGCTCAATGTTTTCATGGGGATGTGACTATGGTTGGTGCACATGAGCACGTTGGACAGATCCTCCTGTATTTTGAGCAAGTCCTCATGATGCACATGAGAACGTTGAGCACATCTGAATGATGCACATGGGAACGTTGAGCACATTCTCATGGTGCACATGAGTAGGTACATTGAGCACATCCCCATGGCAAACAATGCCATGGTGCACGTATGTGTTCCAAAATGTGCCCATGGGCACTTTTCTACCAGGGAATGAGACTCACGGAATGTGATTTGGTTAGTTACTCAATAGAACATCATGAATTTATCGTTTTTTTTTTGTCATAAAGAAAAAACTGGTTCGTTAACCTCAGCAAAATAATGTTTCTTTTTCTTCAAGTTTGGAGAATGGGGCCTTGCACTGCCACTTTCACACACCGAGGGCGCCACAACCGTTGGGGGGCAAATTCAACAATTTTGACGGCGTTGACGCTTCAGCGACCGACGTCCGTCATTTTATGTCTTGATTTGAAATTTGGATAGCCTCTGTTTCTTGCTTGACGTCTCCAGTCACTGTCAGTTACTGGTCAAACTACTCAAACTCCCCTGTTTTTCCCGTCGTTACGGCCGCTTCATCGAAGTAGGCGCCCCCTACAGTAGTGGCGACCTCACGTTGAGTTTTTCAATGAGGCCTTGCACTGCCACTTTCACACACCGAGGGCGCCACAACCGTTGGGGGGCAACTTCAACAATTTTGACGGCGTTGACGCTTCAGCGACCGACGTCCGTCATTTTATGTCTTGATTTGAAATTTGGATAACCTCTGTTTCTTGCTTGACGTCTCCAGTCACTGTCAGTTATTGGTCAAACTACTCAAACTCCCCTGTTTTTCCCGTCGTTACGGCCGCTTCATCGAAGTAGGCGCCCCCTACAGTAGTGGCGACCTCACGTTGAGTTTTTCAATTGCAAGGCCCCATTGAATGAACACGGCGACAGTTGCTACCAACATTTCTGAGAGACTCATAAGCTTCCTTTATGACACATGACGATACTCAATGGTCGTTTTGACCATTGTCCATTGACCAGTGTGAAAGTTCTTGCATCTTCAAAGTTTGAAGGGCCCCCATTCGCCTCCTTGTTGACGAAATTTCATGAGCTGCGGGTCAAATGATGCCTATTGGTATAAGGTTCGCACATGAAAAAATTCGTTGCCCCAACCCAAAATACAGTATCGATGTATCCTTGGATCGCATTACTCGGTATTTCGATTCGGAAAAAAATCAGGGAAAATATCAAAGTTTTTACTGCAGATTTTTTCATTTTCGAAGACATCTGGAATCGAAATTGTTATATATTGTATCAGTTTCAGGTCTCCTTATGATGAAAAACATACACTGGATATGTCTTTTGTTCTTACAAGATGATTAGAAAGATTTGTTCCGAAAGTTATTTTATGTCAAATTTGACATAACCGTAATTGACGCACCCTCAAACGGAAAGTCATATAAAAAAAATAAATAAATGAATGTTTTCCTCCTTATCGGCCTGCACCGGCCATAGGAGTTTTTGCCCTTTATTAAAATATCACATTTACATGAAAAATTGCAAATTGGACAAACACAAACATCCAGACTTCTTCCGGGAATCGAACCCGGGGCTCTCGCGGCCGCAGGCAGCCACACAACCACCTGCGCCACGAAGCCGTCCGACAATATCAAAAGTCATATTGTGCATGCAATACAGCTCCGATATCATGTTGTTGTTGTTGAAATGAATGTTGTTGCTTTTACAAGAAGGAACAATTATTCCTCTACAAGACAAAGTTGAAAACCGTACAATAGAGTTTCTATTTATGACGCAACACGTTTTTGGATTGAAGCATGCGTCACTCATCAGGTGCCATGTTGACGCAAAACCGCCCTCGCGACCAGACACTTCTATGAGCTTGTAAAGATGAGAAACATATCTAATGCATCTTTTTCAGTCGAAGAAAAGTTGAAAGTAACTGAATATGCAAGAATAAATGGAATACCTATGGGGAGGAGTGAAAACCATAAGGTTGAAATTGAATATCAAAATAGCGTGTTTTTTTAGACAAACTTGTTTAAACATGTTTCTAACGTAATTTGAACACTTTATTCGAACTCAGAACGTCGATTTTAGTCGAAAATGATACCAAACTTCTTCATATTCATTCAGGATTGATGAAAGCCATAAATCGCCTTCAAAGACAAAAATGCCTTCTCCTCAGCCCCCTTACGTGATTAGCATCGACATATTTTGTCAATTCCTCCCCATAGGGTATCAGCGCATCGAAGTATGATGTATTTGGGTGCCTTCGAGGAACATGGAAGATTTTGGTTCTTTTACAGCTCTGGATGGCTCCTGAGGTCACCTGCCACACCGAACTCGTTGGCGCCATTTCTGGAATTGTCAAGTTCAGTCTCAAGAATGTAAATCTAGGAGCCCTTTGCTTTATCACAAAATGCATAGTTTAGGCGCTAATCCACCGGACTATGTATTTGGAGGCAGGGGTGCAAAACAGGATATCGACGTCACTCCCAATCAAGCTGTGGTTTGAATAGATTCTTCTAATAGGAGAAGCCTGCAAAAGATATGTTCTAGGAAAAGGTGGTGAAAATTAACTTTTTGATCTGAGATGTACACCGGGTACACGGAAATGGATCATGCCCAGGATTTCAGGGCAGTCAACCTCTCCACACAGGATCTCATAGGGAGAAGACTACAGAGTGAAAGGCTCTGCAGCTGAAACCTGCCAAGCAGCTATCCATTTGGAAAACCTGTTGCAGGGTATACACCGTCGAGCCTTAAAGACAAAAACCTAAGAGACCTACGCTGCACATTTAATGTGGGTTTTGTATAAGGGACACCACACAAAATATTCCAACTATATTCTGGGTAGTTGTCCTTGAACATTTTGGGCCGAGGGTTTTCGTAGGGCGTAAAAGCCCTATCGGCTGTGTAGGTGCCCTCTTGTACCAAGTAGGCCTGACCGCCTTCAGTTCAGCTTTAACTCAAAAATCGGATGCTTGTGATTGACAAACGGTACCTCGTGGTGGAAAAGGAGCGATCTTGTGGGGTCTACGGCCTACCATTATAATTTGCAATGTCCTAGAAAGCCACGATCGACACAGGGGTAGACTTCAACTTCTCATAAGGTGGTACCTGCAGTCCAGGGGTTGGAGTTGGGACTTCGACGGAGCTTTTGGGCGACACTTCTGAATACGCGCTGCTGAGTTTTAATCGCGGAACGAATGATAATAGTAAATATCTAAAATCGCGTCTGTTGAAACCAGGGTCGGACTCCTTCATAGAGTCGCAATTGTTAATTATAATCGGTTTAGGGCAGCGACCCCCCTTCCCTCCTTGAGACTAATGAAATTTTGTTTCAGCGTGCAACTGCAGTTATTAAGATTTCCATGTTGGTTGGATCATCAAGATCAAGAGAATACTTATTATTGACGAATGTTATGGAGAGGAGTTTCACCTAGAGTGACATCCGGCTTGGTCATCGCGTAACTAATGAATTTGTTGTAGGATTCACCTAAAGTTGATAGAGATTGTTTGATCATGAGATGGTTAATCTATCAGAAGCTGTTCGTATAATTGCCTGGATATTCGACGACGCGACGCTTCGATAAATTTGTACCTATAATGAATTGTTACGGCTTAATAGTTGGTTAGCGATCTGATATTCATTTATTTATAGGGGAAAAACTAGTTGTTTCCAAGCCTTCTCGCTTTAGTGCGTCGGCGACCACCTTATGGGTTTTTAGCAACAATGGTGTTCACTTCACACAAAACAGAACGGGGTTCAATCAAAGGGTCTTCACGTGAGAGTTTGTACCTTGACTTGAGTAATTGTTCGCGTACACCATTGATTCCGAAGTTTTTGGAAAGGTGAAATTGAGTTTTACACTTCCGGCTATAGACATCCGCGGTCGCGATATCCTTTTAAGCTTCAAGGGCAATTCAAGGTGAAAATAGGTCCGGTTCTCCACAAAGGCACCGGCCATATCCAATTTCTTCCAAAACGGGCAAAAGATTACCATAGCCTGAAAAGAGCCTGCAAAAAGAATAGTCCAGAAAATAAGAGACGCAGCCTTTGAAAAGAGATTCATAATAGGAGGAGCCCCGCACGCACAGGCCCACAAACTTGGATTGTAGGGAACTGTGGAAACAACAGAAAATAGAGGGGGAAGTTCCCATCGCTCGCAAAAGTCACTTACCCTTTTTTGGTGTCTAGACGCTGGGCCTAACCTTGACATAACCTATAACACTAACTTGAATGTCGAATCTGATGGAACCACGATAAGAACTTTGAACCACGTCCCCAAACAAAGTTTAAATGTTGGTCAAGGTGTAGAATCAGGTGTTCATCGGAGTATTGATGAGTGACGGCTTTGGAATAATTATTCAGGGAAACTCATCTCTAAGGGAACACTTGAAAAACTTAGCTATCTTAGTTACCAGCGTTGAGGTAAGGTCAGGTATAGAAATGAGCCTTCATTTACTTTATCATCATCATCATTGATTCTACCTTTATCAGGTGACTTGGCTTGGTTTTTTTCCCCCGGAAACTTCGTACCTCTCTACCTCCTTTATTAAACTCTTTGACATGTAGATAGAAGTCAATTCAATGATTTTATGTTACAACTAATTTCTGGGTCTTACTGCGTTCAAACTAGAGGTTAATTCGATCTCAACACGCCCAGGAGCTCTATCCTTGAAGCACAAGAAGGAAGTACAACAGGATGGTGTCCTGATACTAGACGATTACCGGCCAAAGCTGTCCCAAGAGCGAGAACAGTGGTTCAATATAAAGTTGAATAGAATTGGAGTATGTTGGGTTGCCTAACCATACAGGCGCAGAAGCTAAAGAGTTAGGGAGGTTTCAATCTCATCAAAAAACAATTAAAAAAAATCAATTCGGTAGTTATGATCTTCCCCTGCCAATAACTGTGCTTCGGGTGCCAATCACTATGTAAATAAGAAACACATATTATCACGTGAAGACGAATTTATTCCGAAAAGGTCAAGTTACTCTAACTTCATCCCCACTTGAAAAAAAACTCTTGATTTCACTGATGTGCGTGTATAGTCTTCCATTATGATTTGTGTCCGGTATTTTTCTGCAAGGTTTTAAGTAATCAGACTTTCAATAACGCACAACAGAATATTATATCAAATGTCAATCGGACTTGGGAAATTGCCTGGTCAACAGAAGCGAGAGTTGATATCAATCTCATCATTCCCATCAAGAAATTGGTAATTTTTTTTTCACTCACAATGTTATACATAGAGCTCAATAAGTCGTCTGGTGTCTGGTATGATATGTATTTAACAGTGAAAAGTCAATAATAATGAACGCCTTGGTGTACGCATCAGACGCAGACTTGACTCAGACTCTTCCAATTTAGGTAAATATAAAAAGTACCTGGAACTTTCCCCAAAAAGCAGTTGAAGTTTTTGTAAAAGTAGTTCAGTTTGGATGGGTTTACTCACGTACATATTTTACCATCTGAGAGTAACGAGTCGCAATTTTTTGACAAAGATGTTTATTTTCACCGCCGCGGCCTTATTGTCAATTGCGGTGTTGACAAAGTTTGGCGGGGTCGACGTCGTCGCCGTCCCGCCGCCTTTGTGAGCGGCAAACTCGCATAAAAATCTCGTCGCTTGTTAGCGATTAAATTGTAAGTTTAGCATGAAAGCAAATTTGATTAACCTCTTGTATTGAATAGATACATACATAATCAAGGAGACAACAAGGAGGGTCGGAGAAGAAAGCGGCCACCGCTAACTCGATTATGAATACAAACTTGTAAGAAACACGTAAAGCGGCATTCATTTGCATTTGTTATTTTAGCCGCAGAGATTGCCTGTCTTCCCCCGACTTAATATCACACTTTAAGTGAATTTTATTCTTAATTAAAACCTGAAAGGCGTAAACCACAATCGATTTCGGATATAGCAGCGCGTCGCAAGGAGGCAGAGAGCTCTACTCCTCTGGCTCCGACCTGCTCCGTTCCGTTGAATTAATTCAGGAGCTACTAAACCAATTATTTTCGGCTGTGCTGAGGATTATGCCTCTTATTATTATTGTTTTAATTCTCGTTGTGGGAAATTGGTGTCGTGACGGAAGACTCTTGAAATTTCACTTTCGGTTCAAATTTGAATTGTTTTGTATTTCTTTTGAAGGAAAAAAAATTGTCAAATCTGCCGCAGGACTTCTTTTATTGTCGCAACCTTTTGCATGCTTCTCGTCACTTGGGAGCACTGCACGGGGCTCGGGGCTAGTTGTGGAAACTGGGTTGTGGGTTTTCGATGAGGTGTTATTTCAGTTTTTGAACAGATCTGAGTTTTTCAACAGCCAATCGAATGTCGATATCATAAAGCAAAAAGATTGGGACCCTCTGTAGATTATTGTACAGAGTATTGGTCTGGTTTTGGCATTCCGCCTCGTTACAATACTCCAAGTCCGGTTCTGCATCAATTCCAACAGAGCGCGTGTAATAATCTAGACCCAAACATGACTTCTGTAGGAAAAACGATGTGATAAATAGTACTTTGTGTATCAAGGCCATAAAGGTAATGTTTTTTGGCCGAATCTGAAATTTTGTAGCCGAGGCGTAGCCGAGGCTGCAAAACAGGTGAGGCCAAAGAAGAACCTTTTGGCCGAGGTGCACACGACATTTTTTAGGCGACTATCACAAAAAATTGAGCAAAATACTGATGTTTGAATTGTTTGATTTCTTACTCGCAATCGCAAGAGTGCTTTTCTTTATAAAACATAGTTACCTGTGACATTAGAAAACAAAATTTGTAGGTGTATTATTATGACAGTAGGTAGTTTAGACAAGTCAATGATGAACGAGGTATAGTGAAAGCGATTTTTCTCAAACCCCGCCGGCACCACATAGGCTGAAGCTCAAATGCGGCAGCTTTGGATTTGCTTCCGCTGAAATTACAAGCTGTATAGGTACTTACCTGCACCAGTATGAACATTTTGTGATGAAGTGGTGCCTGTAAAACAAGGCAAAAATCTGGACAGGGTCTGTTTCTCTGGCCTACCTTTCGGGAAAATCACAATCATAGACAAGGAATGTCAAAACGCTGCGCTTACTTAGATCGGCAACTTGGCTTCAGAATTTGAGCCATGTTCAGCGCTCTAAGCGGAAAGGAGTGGTACTAATCAGAGAAGTGCCTACTAGATTTTCCGTTTGAAATTGAAGACTTCCAATTATTGTTGATGTGAGCATTTTGCTCTTGCTCCGTTTGTGCGAGGAGTTGCTAAGTAAATTCCCTTAGCAATTCCTTGCACAAACGAAGCAGAACAAAAATGCTTCTACATCACTTTCTTTCCGTTTTGTGGACGGTTAAGAAAACAGGATATTAGTAAAAATCGAACATTTATTAAGAAAATGTATACAAATAAAATTATTCTGTAACGGACGCAACAATGAGGTTCACTAAATTGTCCAGGCGGAGACAAACACTTTTTGAGATGAACTCCAATTTTCACGAGCAGGGTCGAAGATGCGCAGGTAATGGGAACTGGAAGCAGCAAAGCCATCCTCTGTAGTTCTGAAGGTTCCTACTGCTGAGTTCAAAACCGGCTCCGGATGTCCTAGCTTGACTTGAGGGCTTGATGGGGGATATGCGCACCTGGGCAAGGGGTCCCCGCAGGGAATCCAGAACTTGTTGAATAATAGTTGCACAAAAACTACTTTGAATACTGCCACACTATCCAATATCCAACACTAATCCACAGAATAACTTGCATGGACACTAAACTTGCTATAATAACTAATATTTTTGTTCCAAAGAAGAACGCTGGAAAATGAGGCAAACGAAAAATTTGTTTATAATTCGTTGCTTTGGCAATCCCACAGCCACTGCGAAACCCTGCCCTACCGCGCTGCAAATTCCGATTTTGGCAAGGATTTTGGAGGGCCGGATCGGGGGGTCTCGGGACTCGAGGTATGAATCGGTCGAGCCGAGAAATATCACCAATCAGAGGCGGGAAGAGTGATGCTGGTGCCACCTGGGAAGCAGGAGTGGCGGCTCAACCCCAGAAGCCAACCTCTCGAAAACGTTGCCACGGCAGTTTTACGGGGAGTGCGTAGACCCTGATCACAATCGTGCAAGTCATCAACGTTGGTGGTCTATTTATTCCATGGTGAGGGCTGCGGTATACATCGAAATCCAACAGACACGCGAGTTTCGGACCTAGTTGGGCCAATTTTCACGACAATAAGCATAGCATAACCCATAACCAGCAAAACAAAATAATGAAATTGACTCTGACACTTTGACAGCACTCACATGAATTGACCAATGATGAGTAGCGTAGCAATCTTGCAACTCTCGGAAATCACTGCAGTGGCACCAACCTTACGGAGAAAATAACTTTATTTTCAAATTTATGTAATTATTACATCTGATTTTGGGTCATCATTGAATGATCAATTGCTCTTTATTAATCAGGTATACCGCCGACTACTTCGTGATGTAAATATTCAACAGCTAAATCGGTCTAAAATCATGTAACGTGGAAAAAGCAGAATGACATTAGCGTCCCAACAAAATGAAACAATTGAGGTTTAGCGGCTGAAAAGGGAAATATTGACATTAGCGTACAAAAAAAAAGACACTTTTGGGACGTCAAAAAGGACGTAAAGAAAGCTTTTGTGTGTTGGTCGCCTAAAAAAAATTTTTTTGGCATCGTTAGAGAGTCATCCCAGAATAAATAATCACTCGGCTGCTTTCGCGATTTCTGGTAATTTTCCAGCAATATCGCATCAAAGGTGACGGCTGGTCAGTTCTTCAGTTCGCTTATATTTATTTGAGTTTTTGCGGTTTTCTTCAAATAAAAGTACTGATCTACCCAACAAACAATTCTGGATCGAATAGTGCTGTCAAATATTAGGTACTTACCTTATAGGGTGATGCGTATGTATAGTGATTGGCACCTTAAGGATCTTATCATTCAAAACCGTGATAGATTTTCAACAATAGCATGGAAAATCTGGAAATTGGGTCTCCGTTTTTAGGAATAGTCAATTTTTTTAAAATACCTGCTCACGCATCTCAGTTTTTTGTTTAATAGTGCGGGCACTAAGAGCTAAAATCGAAATAAACCTTGCAAATGGTGATGAAAGCATGAAATTTGGTACACGTTGTAATGTATCCTGGTCATGGGACCATTCTGTGGTGTATCATCCTGGTTGATGGCACCATTTCTGTAGTGTAACCCTCGTTTTCGATGTTCGGCTGTGATCGTCGTTATCCCTTTCCTTCTTGACGTTGTTTACCTTTTACCTACGTTGTGTTGAGTTCTTACTCGAGATGAGAATGTGTAGTTGGGGATGAGGTTTGATTCTTGAATGAAACGCGAATCAAATGCAAGCAAAATGACTGTTTATTGAAAATCAATTACGAAGTTTTAAATGAATTTGTTTATTTTCTCAAAACACCTCACAACAAGAAATTGACAGTGATAAAAATGACAAACAAGAGAAATCATTACAAATTATTTATGCAATGCAGGAATTTACAATAATAAAATGAATACAAAATCAGGTTAGCAGAGCAAAACAAGAAATCATGGAACATGTTAGACTGTCAATTTAATCGCAAAGGAAAAGTGACGTATTCGCTGACAGGCACACATGGGAAGAACACGTCAAAGAAACCCCTGTGTATAGCCTGGTTGGTTGCTGAAAAATCCCTTCCCAAATGATCTGAACAAAAATCAAGTGTGGATGAGTCATGATGAAATGACAGAGAAGTCACTCCAGTAATGCATTTCAAGTCAGCGTGAATCGGTGCTTGAACCTCTTTGAAAGTTTGTTTCGTTTAGAAGTCATTCACATAACAACAAAAGAGAACTTCACGCTCAGTAATTAATTTTTACAATTTACAAACAAAAGAAGTCAAACTGATAGAAAAGTAAACAATTAAGAAACGATCGGCAAACAAGTAGATAAATCAGCCAGAAACAAATGACATGTAAACAAGTGGATAAATCAGCAGGAAACAAATGATCAGTGAACAAGTGAATAAATCAGCAAGAAACAAATGATAAATAATGGTGTAGGTAAATAAACAAGAAACAAACGATAGGTAATGGTGTAGGTAAATAAACAAGAAACAAATAAGAGATAAACAGGTAGATAAATAAACAAGAAACAGGTGAGAGATAAATAAGTAGAGAAATTGAAAGTTGGTTATACTCTTTGTAAGCAATTGGAAGAAAGAAGTATCTATAACGCATTCGCCCGAAATTCCCCTGAAGTTACCCATCACAAACCCCACAAGTACATACATACAAAACAGAAGAATGGTTAGTAAACAGTACAGGCGAAGGTGCGACGACTCGAGCCAACCTGTGGCCCTCTCTTTGTCGCCGACTTAGTTGGAATTGAAAGCCCAACGTGAATCGAAGAGGTAAATTTGGAGTCAGATGTATTTCAGTGATATCCTGAGGGGATGGACAAGGAATTCTCATGAAGCCTATTTTTGATAAGGCCCACGCGTGGGATAAACCCACTCAGGTGCCTGCCGGTGAGAGGGCCGAACAGTCCTCCCATCATACTGAACAGAGCGGGTAACAGCCAAAGAAGTGGAAGCACTTCTTCAAAATTAAGAGTGTCTATATTCGTTTCCGAAGGTTGTTACGCACAAAAAGATTATTTATTACCGGGTTGCGAAGAGGAGTGGAAGCAGTTGTCTTTTAAATTTAATTACCCAAACACAATACATTACATTAACACACTTTTTGGTTAGGGGTAGGGGAATGTAAACATCGTTCTTCTCTCGATGACGTTGGGAGCTGGGAAAAAAGGTATCTATACTGATAAGAGAGAATAGGTAGCCATTTTTGCAGATCGCATAATTTTGAGAAGTTGGGCATTTTACCTCAGTCAATTTCTTCGTGTTGACCATTAAATCTTTGCTGGAGACGGTCTTTGTGGTTGACAAGGTAAATCACCGCTACGTCCACTCTGGATACTGAGAAAACCCACAACATCCGACGGGTACGTTCTTCACCTTTTCGTTGGCTCTTGTACACCCTAGTTACACCCTTCTCTACGAATAAATTCGTTCTTAGGTTTTTGTATGTGGCTGGATAACACCCCCAGCATTTTTAACAACGATCTCACCACGACCAAATTCCACCCCTTTGACGAGCATATCAGCTACAACTCCGTAGTCCTCATCGTGCAACCCGGACTCTTGAGTGTTGTGGTTTGGCTAGCCGTCCTCTCGGACCACCATACCATCGCCGGGCACAATTACGTCCACCACGAGCGGCCAAATCAACACCAACACTCCTAACCGCTTGGACCCACGCACCACCCTTAGAGACGGGATCCCAATCCAGTCTCTAGCTAATTTCTTCGGCGGCGTAACACCGACAGGCCAGCGGAGGCACATCACCTCGGGGGCGGCTGTAAGTCTTGTCTCCACTTCTAGCATTACTGGCGCAGTAGTCGTAGTTTCTATTTCTCGGTATATGTTTCGCGAACCGTGTCGCATCTAAAACACTTGAGCTCAGGTAATTTTAGGCAGTGTGACTCGTCCGTATCACCTACCCGGGGATCGTACCCTAATACGCGAGAAACTATTGTGACAGTTTTCAGGGATTTGGGGCCTGGACCCAGGTCTTGTCTTCGAGGGAGATTTAACCTCAATCTTCAACCTGCAACAGGGAAACGTAGTCAACCACTTTGCGTAAATAATATCTATCGCTCAATTACCACGGTGTACAACAAGCGCAAAAATAAAGACTACTTTCCTTCGTCGAAGCCACAAATTATTACTGTTTTTTTTTTTTTTTGTTCTCATAGCTCTCCGACCGAGTTTCATTTTGTTGACAGTGACGTTCTGTCACTTCTCACCCTAGCCTTCGCTAATACAAAACACACTAACAAGGTAAACACTTGTTTTCGTTTAAATGCAAGATAAGTGACATTCACAGTTGAGCTTGTGAATGGACATTGTCGGTACCATCGAGGAACAAAAATTGCAACCACAATCATTAGACACTTACACTGCTTTCATACTTCATTCGAGTCCCACCATTCAACGTACGCATTCTTGGTGAGTAGGTTCCGTGATACCACCTACCGAATATGTTTATAAATAAATATGCCCGTCGAATCAGGGCAGTAAAAAGAAACAAACCCGAGTCTGAAGCAGCGGCAAAAGGATGGGAAACAAATGTGGCGATTCCCAAAAAACAACATTCCACAAACGCTCCATTACAATAGGCAAACCATTAGCCGACAGGATTTCTTTTAAATAACAGAGTATCTACAGAATGCCACCCCCTACAGAATTGCATCATAAGTAGGAACAGCAAGGGATCACGTTAAACATTTTGCAAAAGAGATTACATAATTCCCCCCCAAATAATAAAAGGTTAGTAGACTCAACAAGGCAGATTCATACGAGAAGGTGGACCCCCCCAGGACAAGGAGAAGCGCGGAAGTCCCTTTTCCTTCCTTTACTTTCATGTATAACCTGACAATGAACAATGAAATGAGAATGAATCATAAAAAGTACTGTTCTCTACTTAGCGGCTGATTTTGGCGTAGCAGAGTTCCTTTTTGTCGTCTTAATGTTTGTGACGTAACTTGTGGAAAAGAAACAAATAATGAAACCTCGAAGTACGCGCGATAGCGCGGCCTTGAGGTCACGTCATGAGTGGGCAAAAAGCACACCCACTTTGGATCTACTGCTTTTGCCGTCAACATGAAGATCATTTGGAAGTAGATAAATTACACAAAATTCAAAGCAGTGTGAAGCACCTTGATTTCAAAGGGGAAAAACTGCGGGTTATGCAAGCCCTTTGATAACAAAGAGAACAAAGAATGTCGGGTTATGTACAATAATTTCGCGGACAAAATAGGTATCGAAATGCATGATTTGGTGAGTGGGTGGAAGCCAAAATTACGATACAATAATTAAAGAAAGACCGACCTTAGAGTTGTAAAAACCACGCACTCTTGATGCACTGAAAATCACGTGTTCTTCACCACCACAGCTGATCCTCCTCTCCGTCTGCCCGCGGCCGCCGCTCGGCCGGCTCGCCTAGCGCCATCTCCCTCTCCCCGCGGCAAATGCTACGAACGTCAGCGACCGTACCTATTTCAGGTACCAACGTACTAATAAAACAAAGGGGGAATACCACAACGTACTCAAAATGAGCCCCTCTTTCAGATAAGAGGTGGAGCCACGCCAAATTTTCACCGGAAGAGGACTCGAGGGGCTCCTGAAAGTTGAAGGTGCTAGGGCTCTCACTAAACGGCTCACCAGTTTGTTTTGCTAATCAAAAAGGGAACTTATGAATATATTGTAAACATTGACGCTGTTTATCGCCTTGTCCCGGGAATTTTTCATTGTGAAAAAAAATAAGTTATTCTTCGGCAGAACACAAAAATTGATTTTATTTCATTTTCACCTACAAAAAATTAATGAAGAGATGTGCAACACGTTGATTCCCACAAATTCCTTTCCTCTGAATTCGTTCGTGGAGTCAAAATTCTGATGGTGTATCTTCTTTGAGAGGGGCATTCCAAAGAGTGAGCTATTCTCAACACTAAGTTCAAACAAAATTTTCTCAATGTTCTGAATGGAAATTACTGAATTCCTCCCAGCAAAACATACCTTGAACTGTTGTTTGAAAGTACCGCGCGCGATTGAACGTAGAGTAAGTCGTGGAACACCATCAGAATTTTTCTTCTGTGATGCTACGCTCCACTTTCGACCGGGGCAATCAGGTTCCTACATAGCATGCGCGGAGTGTATACACGTCATTTCAATATTATGACACAATTTCGACCATGAAAAGTTTGACTGGACCGAGAAAATACCCTGCATCGTGTATACACTCCGCGCATGCTGTGTAGGAACCTAATTGCCCCGGTTGAGAGTGGAGCGCAGCATCACAGAAGAAGAATTCTGATGGTGTTTCAGGACTTACTCCACGTTCAATCGCACGCGGTACTTCCAAAGAACGGTTTAGGGTATGTTTTGCTGGGAGGAATTCAGTCATTTCGATTCAGAACATTGAAAAAATTCTGTTTGAACTTAGTGTTGGAAATAGCTCACTCTTTGGAATGACCCCCTTCAAGAAGATATACCATCAAAATTTCGACACCACGAACGAATTCAGAGGATACGAATTTGTAGGAATCAACGTGTTGCACATCTCCTTATCAATTTTTTGTAGGTGGAAATAAAATAAAATCAATTTGTGTGATCTGCTAGCTGACGAACTTATTTTTTTTTATAATGAAAAATTCCCGGGACAACGCGATAAACGTCGTAAATAATTACGATATATTCATAAGTTTCCTTTTTGATTATTAGAACGAACTGATGAGCGGTTTGGTGGGAGTCCTAGCACCTTCAACTTTCAGGAGCCCCCCGAGCCTCCTTCCGGTAAAAATTCGGCGTGGCTCCACCTCTTATCTGAAAGAGGTGCTCGATCTGAGTATGTGTACCGAGTTTCATGCTTTCATCGCCATTTGCAAGGTTCATTCACCTAGTGCCCCCACTAGTGCTTCACCAATAAACCGGTAATCTCAAAATTTCTTATTTCCATAGTGATTGGCACCCGAAGCACAGTTACAGTGAAAGAACAATCATGGAGGAGCCCAAACCATACTTTGAGGACAAATTTGAATTTCTGTGATCACTCTGCCTACCTTTAAATGATCCAGTCGGCGACTCGTATAAAAGAACTCGGCCCGATGGATGATGATCTTTGACTGATTATCATGGGGCCACTTTTATTTTCCGCTGATGAAAAGTACCTACTATTTGATTCGATGCAGATTCGATTTGCGAACGCCGTCTGCTGCCTAATGTCAATACAACTCCAGAACCGACGGATCTGCTCCATTTTTCATCCCGGCCACTTCGATTTTATCGTGCAAATACAATCGGTGGGTTCCTTCCGCTCCGCATGGCTGACGTTGAAAATCGCCATTACCTAAAAATGTATATAGGTATGCTAAAGCGGCTCTTCTGTACGTGGGACTGAACCGTTATTCATTTTGATGTGCAGATCCAAAAGTATGTCAGTTGCATTTCCACAGGGAATTTGAGTAGAGATATTCATATAACAGTTAAACCTACAATAACCAAGCCTTTCATATTATTTGTCTATTTCGATGTACAACTTGCAACTGAGCCGGATTTTAGTTCCTTCTCGAGTTCCTTGCTGTATGTACGGAAGTACTTCACTTAGACGAGCTCGTGGTGAGAAATACTGCAAGCGTTGATTGCTAATCAATTCCAGCATTCAAAGGCTTAAGAGAGAATATGTCGTCTAATAAATGTAGCATGCATTCTACTAGTTAGTAGTATTTAGTTGGTGCGACTCGCGATAACAACATTAATTAATGACGTTACTAAACTATCTACTTATAACAAACTGCTGAGAATTAAGCATCCGATGTAATTACCATGATAACAAAATGGTCCATTTACGATTATGATATATGCATGCGAGTCAGTGATCCCCCAAATTCTATATTCTACAAACGCAGCTTGGAAGATTTTTTCTATGAGAAATACTTGAATTGTATTACGAGAAAACTTATACAATAATGCCCGATTGCACAAACGTGGTGGTATCAAACATTTGCTTTGGTATCAAATCGTTTGTAGGAACAAAAAAAATTCTGACATGGGATCAAAATTTAGTACCAAACTATTCTGATACCGCGTCAAACGCCAGATGATGCCTGTTTTGGATTGCACAAAAAATTTGATGCTGTATTACTTTTACTATCACCGGGACCCCGGTATCAGAGTTACAGATCGCTGAAAATTTGATAATTTTAACAGGTTTGCACTTCGTCAATTTTTTAATATATACATTCAAAATTATCAGAGAAACAGCATAATTAGTTTTGGGCTCTGATGCTCATCATCAGATGCAATCTACCGGGTGGGCCATAAAAAACCCTCGAAAAAACCGTACTTCGCGATTCCGCCATGTTGCCGCTTTATTTAATTGACAGATAGAGTCGCACTTTGATTATGTTTTTAAAATGTCTACTGAAATTTGGTTCACCGTATTTTGATATTAAAGTCAAAAACCTGCATCTACCGTTTGGTAAACTTGTTTCATTTTATAAAGTGAAACACCCCTGACACTACAGCCTATGCGCCTGGATAGATAGGCAGCCCAACATACTCCAAATAATTCAACTTATTTGAATTAAATCACTTTTCCCGCTCTTGGGACTGCTTTGGCCGGTGATCGTCTAGTATCAGGACACCATCCTGTTGTGCATCCTTCTTGTGGTTCGAGGATAAAGATCCTGGGCGTGTTGAGATCGAATTAACCTCTAGTTTGAACGCAGTGAGACACAAAAATTAGTTGTAACATAAAATCAATCTATTGTCTTCTATTTACATGTCAAAGTGTTTAAATAAAGGCTCGTTCCTATACCTGACCCTACCTCAACGCTGGTAACTAAGATAGCTGAGTTTCTAAGTGTTCCCTAAAAGATGACTTTCCCCTAATAATTATTTCAAAGCCGTCACACATCAATACCCCAATGAACACCTGATTCTACACCTTGACCAACATTTAAACTTTGTTTGGGCGTGGTTCGAAGTTCTTATCGTGGATTCATCAGATTCAACATTTGAGTTAGTGTTATAGGTTATGTTAGGGTTAGGCCCAGCGTCTAGACACCGAAAAAGGGTGTGAGTGACTTTTGCGAGCGATGGGAGCTCCCCCCTCTCTTTTCTGTTGTTTCCCCTGTTCCCTACAATCTAAGTTCGTAGGCCGGTGTGTGCGGGGCTCCTCCTATATGAATCTCTTTTCAAAGGCTGCGTCTCTTATCTCTGGACTATTCTTTTTGCTGGCATCTTTTTAGGCTATGGTAATCTTTTGCCCGTTTTGGAAGGGATGGGATATGGCCTGTGCCTTTGTGGAGAACTGGACCTATTTTCACCTTGAATTGCCCTTGAAGCTTAGAAGGATATCGCGACCACGAGTGTCTATAGCCGGAAATGTAAAACCAAATGTCACCCTTCCAGAAACTTCGGAACCAATGGTGTACGCGAACAATTACTCAAGTCAAGGTACAAACTTTCCCATGTGAAGACCCTTTGATTGGACCCCGTTCTGTTTTGTGTGGAGTGAAACCCATTGTTGTTGCAAACCTACAAGGTGCTCACCGACGAACCAACGCGAGAAGGCTTCGGAACAACTATTATTCCCTATAACTAAATATCAGATCACTAACCAACTATTGAGCCGTAACAATTCATTTTAGGTACACATTTATCGAATCGTCGCGTTGTCGAATATCCAAGTAATTATACGAACAGCTTCTAATAGATTCTTCTATCTCCCAATTAAACAATCTCCATTAACTCCAGGTGAATCCTGCAACAAATTAGGTAGTTACGCGACCCCAAACCGGACGTCCCTCTAGGTGAAACTCCTCTCCATAACATTCGTCATTAATAATATTTCTCTTGTACTCAATAATCCAATCAACATGGAAATCTGAATAATTGCAGTTGCACGCTAAAACCAATCATTAGTGTCACGGAGGGGGGGGGGGGGTTGCGCTAAACCGATTATCATTAACAAATGCGACTCAACGGAAGGGTCCGACCCTAGTTTAAACAAACGCGATTTTAGTTCTTTCCAGTTATTGTTCGTTTCGCGATTCTCGAAACTCAGCAGCGCGTATTCAAAAGCGTCGCCCGAAAGCTCCGTCGAAGTCCCAACTCCAACCCCTGGACCGCAGGTACCACCTAGTGAAAAGTCGAAGTCTAACCTCGTGTCGATCGTGGCCTTCTAAGATATCGTAAAATCTCAATCGCAGGCTGTCCGCCCACCCCACAAACCACTGGTTCTGAACTCCAAGGAGACCACCTCTCGATTTCCCACATCTCATCCGAAGGTACAGCTCGGCTGCACAACTAAAGGAGGCCAGAACGCACCCGGGGGGGGGGGGTCAAGGCTCATCACAACAGAGGACAGAACTCACCCGGAGGGGTCAAGTCTCATCTGTGCAGAGGACAGCACTCACCTGCAGGGTAAAGTCTCAGTCAAGGCGGACAGCACTCACCCGAAGGGGTAAAGTCTCAGCCAAGACGGACAGCACTCACTACCAGGGGTAAAGTCTCATCTACTTAGCTCATGGTGATAAAATGCGAGTCCTCGAGGCAGACTCCTCTTTGCGCCGACCGCGGTGTGTATAAGCTGGCTTCCCAACCCCGGACAAAGTTTCACGATACCCTTCGTTAGCAAATGACGCACCTGGAAAGCCCTTCTGTCTCACGGCGATGGTCCCGCAGTCCAAAGATTCTTGCTCCAGCTTAAAACTCTCTGGTGACGCCCACCTCCCAACGTACAACGCAATTAGTCGCGGCGAAAAAGTGGAATGTGCATCGGTGTAATGGCGGGCTAGGCTGTGCCACGGTGGCGATGAACATTGTGGTAATCAGACGTCGAAAATGTGGTCGAGCGCATATATAATTTGCACGGAGCCCGGACGCGAAGATTGTTGGATTCCGACGTAGCGGAGGATACCGCACGCGCCTATATGCGGAGCTGGCCACGGGAATAACGCAAGAGAGTATGGCAGCATCTCAGAGCGCGGAACGTACGAACATCGCCCGGTTCTGAGAGTGCAGGTTGAGAGTGACGGAAGAATTATAGCTAAATTGTTTTATACTACCTCTCGAACTTTCTACTTGTGAATTACACGACAAGCGACATCTTTTAACCATGTGGTGAATTTGGATACCGCACGCTCGATTCCCAATACTCTTATTGATTTTTCCTCCGCGTGTTTTCGACCCGTACAAGCGGTGCGCTTCAAAAGGTCTAGTAATTGTTGGCGTGGTGCCTTGGCCTGCCGACCTGTCCTTTCCGGTGCGCAGTATGACGTCATAATCAACCCACAAACTTTACGATAACTTCGTAACGGCTTGGAATTTTTCGATGCGATTTTGACTAAAAATCAACTAAAGCCATCCCGCAGCAATATAAATTTTAAAATTGACACAAAATTTTACCCACAGTCCACCTTTAAATAGGCTTCAAGTGTCATTATACGAATATGATTGGAATGTCAACATTCAAAATGGTGGACACAACTGTAAATGAGCCTTCTTTCACAGTCGTTTTTTTAAATTGAAATTTGTCAAAATGACAGAGCTAGAAGCGTTTTTTGAAGAACGAACTGTTTTTATCACATTTTGACACCACAACTAGCTCATGGGTTCATTCGTTGAGGAGATGTGCAAATAAAAAAAAAAATGTCATTTGCCATTGTTCCAATCCAAAACGAATAGTAAAAAATATTATTTTGTCTGTAAAATTTATTCAAAGGGTGGGTGCCTGAGATATAAGTTTCCAAAATAGTTTTCCAAAATATAGTTGGAAATTATTTTACAGAATGAGTTTCACTGGGTAGGTTCCTATCTATGGACGTGGACTCCCTGGATGCAAACATTTGAGGACTATCCTATTTTTTGTATTTGTGTTGGTCAAAGTTGTTGTTCATTACTTGAATTCATTGTTAGCCTTAAAATAGACATGTAAGATAGGTTTCATTTTTAATGATGGTAGAAAAATAATCTAATAGTCTTTCCCACAACATTTGCACATCGTTTTTTTCAAAAAGCCCCCTTTAATTCTGTCAAATTTCAATGAAAAAAAAGACTGCAAAAGAAGCCTCATGTTTTCAGTTGTGTCCGCTATTTAAAATTTTGACATTTCGATCATATCCGTATATGACACTTGTAGTCTAGTTAATTGGCTATACAATGACATCAAACCAATCATAATCGCTTCAGAAACAAAAATTTTACAAACAAAATAATATATTTTTTATTCGTTTTGGATTGAAACAATGGCGAATAAGTTTTTTTTCAATTTGCCTTATCTCCTTAACGAATGAACCAATTGAGCTAGTTGTGGTGTCAAAATGTAAAAAACAGTTCGTTCTTCAAAAAACGCTTCTAGTTCTTTAATTTTGTCGGATTTCAATTTAAAAAAAAACGACTGCGAAAGAAGGCTCATTTTCAGTTGTCTCCGCCATTTTGATTTTTGACATTGCAATCATATTCGTATATGACACTTGAAGCCTATTTAATTGGTTACATAATGATACTTAAACTGTCAAAATCGCTCCAGAAACAAAAATTTGGCAGGCAAAACAATATTTTTTAATATTCATTTTGGATTGAAACAATGGCAAATAAGCTTTTTTCCAATTTGCCACATCTCCCCAATGAATGAATCAATCAAGCTAGTTGTGGTTTCAAAATGTTGAAAATAGTTCATTCTTTCAGAAAACGTCTTTAGTTCGGTTATTATGTCAAATTTTAATTTAAAAAAACTACGGCAAAAGAAGGCCTATATTCAGTTGTTTCCGCCATCTTGAATTTTGACACTTGGGGAATCATTTGTATATGGTTCTGGTAGCCTCTTCAATTAGCTACACAATGATACAAGCTTGTTAAAATCGGTCAAGAAACAAAACAAAAGATCGGCGAGGAAAATAAAACAGTACAGTTTTTTATGGCCCACCCGGTACAACACACAAATATCGCATCTGTTCTAGTAGCCCAGGCTTTTTAGTCGAAAAAACGGCAAAACATGAAACAAATTAAAACACGGTCAGTCTCTTCAGTTTTGGGTTCACTAGACTTTGCTGTATAACATACAAAAAGTCCCCAACTTTCCCCCGTGTGCGTCATTGTTTTTTTGACAGGTAAAGATGAAGACACCTCAAAGTGCACTTTTCGCCTAAAAATACTCCTAGTTCTCAACCACCTGATCGATTTCTCTTATTTTGGTCCTGAATGAAAGATAATGAGTGAATGATATGGGAAAGCTATTGTCAAAAATTTGACACAACAGACCTAATTTCTTGATAATAACACTTTTTTCGTGTTTTTTTCTCTTATGCTTCAGTTAACATTTTACTTTTGCATCGACCACTAAATATCACTTGGTATTATTATATGCAGTAGATTTCCTACAGTTTTAGCTTCAAAATGACGTATCTTTTAGCTCCATTGTGAATTGTCCAGCAATTCCAATAAGGATTCTATGAAGTTACGTCAAACGCATTATATGGGGAAAAACACTTCAACATTATCAACCTAGACTTTGATCTATAATAATTGATCCTACGTTCAATATGCACAGTATCGTACTGACTAAATCTGGTCTGGTAATACTCGTATGAGTAGGTACTAGGTACAGTTTCTCAATTTTCTTCTTTGTGCATCATGTTTTTAGCGCAACTACTTGTAGCGCTTATAGTTTATTCGATCTTGTTATTGCCGTCTGCAGTGTCCGGCAATATCTCAGCTACTAAACTTCGGATAGGTAGTCTAGATGTACAAACAACAAAGATATTTCATTTCATTATTCGTCCGTCCGTTCGTCTGTGTGTCTGTCATTCCATCGCAATATCGCAGCTCCTAGACCTCGGATTAACCTAGGGTTTTCGCTAGATAATAATAGCTAAGGTACTCTAGGTGTAAACAAACAACACGGTGGGCTACGCGGGAGCACCCACGTGTAGTTGGTCCCCGTCAGGACGCATTTTCCTTCAGCTCCGGAGACTCTTTTGAAGATAATGTCTTGCAACTGCAAGAAGAACTGCGGTCTAAAATGTAGATGCAGGCGATCTTCCTTGTCTTGTTCGCAGATGTGTAAGAACTGTGGGGGCACAACATGTGAAAATCTAACCTTCCTTGTTGAGTATGACCCTGAGGACGATCTGTTATTTTTATAAACTTAGGTATGTATTTAGTCCCTTTAGGTGCTAAATAACTTTGCTATTATTTTAGATGGGTATAGGTACTATCGGTAGGTATTCGAGGTAACTATCGATTTATTGTTTGGAAATCAATAGACGAGTTTTTAGCAAAGCTAATATTGGACAAAATAAGCTTCAAGTACGGATGGTAAGCTGGAAGCGATTTTTTTTTACTACTAGTGAACTTGAAATTTTAATAATAATTATTTGATATTTTTTGCAGAGCATGGCTATAAAAATCTTCCTGTGCTGTGCTAGACTTCCAATACATTATTAATATGTGAATACAATGTTGAAGCTCTGATTTGAGAAGATTGTGAGCAGTTTTTGATGAAAAAAATGATAATTTACTCTTAAAAATTGTAGATTTTCAATTCACGATATTTTCACGTTGAATACATCAATGTTCGAAATTTCGAATAGGATTGATAACTGCAACTATTTCACGCATTTACATCAGGCATTCAACATAATTTTCATTTTTTGGATACTATAAAATCGAGTTGGTTTGATGTTCGGTGGAAGCCAGCTTGAAACTGAAAAATGTGGCTATACCCGCGGGAAAGTTGCTGTTGTTAGATTATTATCATTTTAATGTGAAATGTTGTTTTTTCGGAAGCTAGAGAATCGTTTTGGCTACAAGAAGAAACCTTGAAAGATGAAATCAAAGCGATATTACAGCTACAATACAATTTTTTTCAAGTGCGCGGAGGTATTTTTGAGTGACATTTAGGACTTCGACATTTTTTTCAGATTATTATTTATTTCACCTTGTAACCACTTTCCTCGCGTTTGTGATATGATAGTCTTGTGCAGAAAGGTCTATATAATTCATCCAATCTTAAATCCAAATGATTAATGCATCAAACGCGAAAACAACCCAAATTGAAAAACCGGCTTTATTTTGGTCCAAAAATCAGGTTTTTCGGCCGAAAATTACTCAAAAGATTTTTTAAACAGAATTGAAATGTCATAATCAGATTTGCAAGGTCAGATTTAGTGGGAAACGATACCCAACATGCCAGTATTGTCTCAATATTAATGAAAACCAAATTTCTTGCATAGGTCACGAATTGCCCCCCTCCCGAGCTCCCATCACGGGGACCATAGACATCTAGTTTGTCAATAAGTTTCACTTATACCCCATTGTATCCAAAAATTATAAATTTGAAGCCACTGACTAGATTACTTCTGTACTAGAATTTTTTTATTGAAAATTTTGCCCCCCTCCCCTCAAAAATTATGACGCACACGGAGGAAAGTTGGGGACTTTTAGTATGTTGTTTAGTAAGGTTAAGTGGGTACGATACCGTGAAGATTGCACGTGGATTAATTTGTTTCATGTTAAATGCTAAAAAGCCTGGGCTATAGTGGATGCAGTTATACCTCGCGCCTTTTCACATTAAGTTAACAAAATATTTCCTCCAGCGCCAGCGGTGCAAAACTGTCGCTCATATATAACACATACACTTTCTTTCTCTGCTTTGAAGGGCTATAGCGGTCAAAGGCTCCGGCTACTAATCGGGAAAGGTCCGCTTTGGTCATCAGCAGGTATAAGGGAGTCTTAAAAATCACGTCGTTTTCTTGTTGAAATGATATGAGAAATCCGTCGCTAGCTACTAGACCATTGGCATATCTTTTGATTTGATCTACCACACTATCTATTGGATTTCCAATGTTCTTCAGAACTTCCAACACTTTCCACTTCCGACCAACAAAGATAACTATGCGATTTCATGAAGTACTAAATGATGATGATCAAGATATCGAAATATCCCACTTGATTAAGAAAAATATGATAGCTTCTCATGATCCACCAACAACTGATGGAATCAATAATATATAATTAGTTATATTATTTGCTGTTGTGAATAGGACCAGTGAGCATAACGTAGACCAGCTAGGTATTCAACCTCATTTTTCAACAAGAATTAACTTCACTTTTTCGTATAGGTAAGCCCTCGCCAAATTACGTCCTTTATAGTGTAGCACAGTATGAAAGCTAAGCTACAGAACAAAAATGCAGGCGGACAGGCCAAGCCTTTATCCGTCACATTAGGGGATCAAAGCAGAAATAAAATTGCTGTGTTTTCAGATCTGTATTGCAGGCGGCGCCCGTCGAAAATTAAATACAATAACAATTTCGAACAAGCTCAACTCGCGGTTTTCTTTCTGTTCCTGAGTTGTGACAACCAGAAAGAAAGTGAACTGCTACTTTGAAGTACCTAATACTATTGATGCAAAATTATTAGCAGTTTGAGGCCCACTTACAAGATTTTTTCAGTTGAATAAAAATTTTCTGTACGCATCTTTTATACAGACTATACCTGGGTGATGGAAATGGACGTCGGCCGTCTTTGTTTTAAGGATTCGTGTACCTATACCAACGATTAGAAATTTTGTCGTTCTGGCAGCGCATCCACTCATTTTGTCAGTTCGTTACCCAATTACACATTGAAGTCCTCCCGAGCAGAAGAATGTCAATGGTCAAAAGCCCCAGTATTACGTTCTTTTGCATTTTTACTTATACTCAGAATCCAAATTATACGATTACTTATACTCTGAATCAGGGGTGGATTTGGCAAAAGGCAAAGTAGGCACGTGCCTACGGCGGCAGATCCACGGGGGCGGCATCGTCATCGTTTTCTTGGAAAAAATGCGTGGCTTTATTTTTATTCCACGAAAATCGCGTTCGAATAATTTTTTTCTGTTCAATGTTTGTTAATTTGTGTTAATTATTGATGAAAAACCACTGTTTATTATCAACAGCAGTTAGTGCTCTAAGAATATAAACACAAACTAGTTCTCTGGAACACACCTCTCTAAGGGGAAGGGGCGGCCAATTCAGTCATGCCTAGGGCGCCACGAAAGCCAAATCTGCCCCTGCTCAGAATCCAAATTATACGAACTCACTGTTCCAGAGAGACCGGTTCTTATAATACAGGTGTTCAATCGCGGAAACTTCGGCAGTCGATAGATCATCAAAAAATTTGCAGACTTTCCCCAAACATTCTATTTGAAAATGTACAATCACGGAGATATAGACGGAGATATAGCCCTTCAAAGTCAATATCGTTTTGTTTTTTGCACAACTTTTGAACCGTTCAACCGATTTCAATCAAATTCAAACCGAAGCTCATCCAAACATCTGGCAGATTCCGATTAGAACTATGACGCCTTTTCAGGTCCAACCGCGGGTATTACTCAAAAGTCAACATAGTGTTAGCACTGACACGCTAAATGGGTCTTGTTCTGACCAATGCTAGTTGTCTGACCACGAAAAATTCGTAATATATTGAGCTAAAATCAAGATCCGTTCTGTTTTGTGAAACTGTGAGTTCCGTCGTCAACTAGCTGGGAGTTGGCCAAAGAAAATTTCACAAACAGCAGTGTATTGAACTGACGCAAAAACGCAGAAACGCAAGTTAAGTGACCTGACTTCATCGATTGACCTTTACTATGGTTACCTACATGTACGTTACCTCCAAGACGTCAAGATATACTGTTCTCAAACCAACAAAAAACATCTGGCCCACTCTTAATCCAACCTTCACAAATTCAGTTGGCGCCAACACTGCCAATTTTAACTGACCAGACCTTACGCACTCACTCACTCACAGACTTGCGCATCTTCAATCTTCACCTATACAATTCTTCACCAACACACAACCATTTTCTCACAGGCAACTATTATATTACTGAAGTTGAAAACGCCTTTGGCCACCTGTCCAACATCAGTGGCTAGTGGCTTCGTACAATGGATCAAATTCCTGGCGCACCCGGGCGCAACGGAGCGATGAGGCCGCAGTGAGTCCTGGTATATTATCTGTTATCATCTAGGCACGAAACAGAGCTGTGCACTAGTAATGGTGAAATGTGTTCCGTTAATGGCAATAATAGCGGTCGGATCGGATGCCGGATGCGAAATAAATGCGGATATTTTTTTATCAATGAAAGTATTCTGAAAACTGTATCAAAATACTTTTTCCACGGATGACAGATGAGGTCTACTTTGGAAACCACAGATACCTAATTACATAATAATGAAAACCCTTCAAGTAACTCAATTTGAAAAAAGAAACAATAACGCGAAAAAACGTTCCAGCAGTCCTACAATAAATTATTCATTGTACACTGTGATGTAACCCACTTTTATCCAATCCTATTGAATGATGCACGCATTATCACGCGCATACATGCCTGCATTTTTTAATAAGACCGGACAAAGCATAGTATTCTACTCGCGGGTAATGGCTATTACTCATTCGCCAAGGCTCGTGTCGGCAAACTGCATCCTCATGAGTAAAGAGCAATCATTACCCGCTTGTTAAATGATATACTTTTAAACGATTTTGGCTGTGATCGTCGTTGCCCCCTCCCCCTTCTTACGGACTCTACGTCTCAAGTTCTTTGTTCTCGACGAGAACGCAAATTAGGGGAAGCTGCGGTAAATTCAATGAAACACGGATAAATGTTGCATAAATTTGATTTGAGCTTGAAATCTTTCCACAAGGTTTTTTCCCCAATAAGTTTGGCGAAACCGGTCGGTAACCCTAAAGAAAAATAAAATATAAAAAAACCTTGTGGAAAGACTTCAAGCTCAAATCAAATTTATACAACAACTACCTATTCCACTTCAAGATTATGGAGCCCTTCTACATTAAAACGGATAAATGTACTAACGACGTGGATTTTATTATTTGTTGCTTGCTAGTAAAGTTCAAATGGATTTAGCTCTTTTCTCAAAACACCTGGCTCAAGAAAACTGGCAGAATGAAAAACTGACACGCAAACAAAACAAGAAGAATCAATGCAAGAATAATAGAACAAAATACGAAAGTGAATGAATGAAATAGGTAAAACAAAAATAATGAGACATGTCAAACTGTCAGTAAAAGATAACGGAAGAGTGACGGATTTGAAAACAGACACCCAGGGGACAAACAGACAAACAGACAAACTCGCCAAAGAAACTCCTGTGTATAGTCTGGTGTCTTGTCAACAAAATTACGAAAGAACTTGTGCGGAGACCGTCAACATTTTTGCTGAAGCTCATTGGATCCCCCGCAATGCCAAGTTTCGCTTCGCTTGTTTCGCTTGCTTTGCTTCGCTTCGCTATGCAATAATAATTACGCTTTGCAGTTCAATTCACGCCACTTCATCACAAACTCACACATACAAAAGTGAAGAACATTAGTAGACAATATACGATTATCAACCAGATTGTTCACTACAATCAACTTCAACTTAACACGAAACGCTGAAACTAAGCCCCTAAACCCAGAAGATAAGTTTGTCTCGCTAAAGCTGCAGCCTATTCTACAATCATCAGTCTAGTAAACAAAGATCAAGCAGTTGCCTCTGCTCTACATTAAGTATTGAAAAATACTCGAAATACCAAATAGGACTTGGAATCATGGCAGATAATTCGATAGTTTCTGAGCAAATGGGTGAGATTTGAAATAATGGTGGAAGATTTGAGATTTTCTGAGCAATGAGAAAGATTTGAAGTAATGGCAGATGATTTGAGAGTTTCTGAGTGAATTGGGGAGACTTGAAACAATGACAGATGATTCGAGAGTTTTTGAGTGATAAGAAAGACTCAAAATAATGGCAGATGATTTGAGAGTTTTTGAGTAAATTGAAGAGACTTGAAATCATGGTAGAAAATTTAAAAGTTTTGAACAAATTCAGAAGACTCGAAAGTGACAAGGGGTTTGGAGTTAATTGAGTTTCAAAGTATTTTGTAGTATTATATTCCGAGCAACAGCAATGGCCTGTCTCCTTCTTTCAAAGATACCATCCTCTCCATTTCTGATTCCCGGTCCCACCCCTTTCCAGCAATTTCCAGGACTCCACCACATAAATAAATACATTCACGTTGGATGAGAGGGATGATGTCCCTTGCGTTCGACTTTCACATACATATACAAAAATATACAAACTACGAAAATGTTATTTGGTTTCGCGAAATTCACCAAGGCACTTCCATTCTTGCTAGCGCAATCCACAGTGAGCATCTACAACGTGAAATACAGTGTGCTGTTCTGATTTTTAATAATGAGGCATGAGATGCACATTGCACATAGTGACATGGATATAAATCACTAAATCAAGCGGATCAAAATAATGACATAAAATTTCAAGTGAAACAGAGAATACCAAGTAACATTACAAACAAAACAGTGACGGTATGATAAAGTAACCTGAATTGCAAATAATTATCAACACAGTACAAACAATTTCAAAAACATGGGAGAGTCTTCGTCTTGTAAAAACACCGTAAATTCAAACAAAATCGTAACCAGAAAACTGTGTACAAAGCTAAGAATATTTATGGAATGAATAAATAACATATAACATGAATGAATATACCAATCAATGAAATAGACTTGCCTTATTATTACACAAATTACGGACACATCAAAACACCGTGGATTTCTACGACGGACATGCACCACCACCCGATGTTCGGTTCGATCTTCTCCCATTCGTACCCAGACGCCTGTAGTTAGCCCCGTCAGTTTTTGTGTCTTTCGCAGGTATAAAATCCGCCTGCTCTGACACGGCCAACACCCGCGGCGATAGACTCGAGGTTTAAAACTATACCACATGTTGCTTTGCATTTGATTGTGTGTATCGGAATCTTCGGAAAGCGACGAATTTTAGCTATAATCATGATTATGAGAAAATCCGCTCCGGCGTTCCCCTACAACACAAATCGACACTCGTGGTGCTATGATTGGTCAATTTGAATTCATCCAATCAACAGTTGTTAACAGAAAGTGCCTGAATCACTACCAAAATGTTGATGAAGTGCGCTGAAACGCCGAAACTAGAATGTTCGTCATATTTCGCGCTCGTTCCAGGAAATTATGGGAATGAGTAACTTCCAATCTGAGCTAAATAGATGATAGTGAAAGAATATTTCCGGAATAATAATCAATCATTGTATCCGTGGAAAGTGAAACAGTATTCGGATACGGATAACATGTTATACATTTTTTTGGAGGAGTCGAATACAGCCTTAGGCTACACAAGAAGTATCCGAATACTGTATGTGGCAAACACCCTATATTCTGTAAATTAGGTGCCTCATTAACGTCACTATACTACGATTACTACGGACAAGACGCAAGGCGTAAGCATCGGGATCGGTTGACTCAGACTGTGGGAAGCGTACGAATCCGGTCACGCAACCGAACTCCTGCAGTAGATTCCATTGAAAAAGCCTCCAGCAGCCCAGAGGTCGCTTGAATACGGGAGGAAAACAAACATTTTTCTTTGTTTTTTGCAGCCGTCATTGTGCATTTTTTGTTATGTTGGATCTGGGTTTTTACAAGTGTTCCTCTCAGAATACCATCCATCCATTTTGACGATGAAGTATTATTCCCTCGAAGCATCTTTTTTAGTTTTTATAATCGCCACCAATAAAATGCAATAGTGGCAGCAGCACTGCTGCGCTGCCCGTAATCCGAGACATCGCCGGATATAGCGTCGTGTTCCAATTCTCATAAAAGACGATATTGTCCGGGGCGGGGGGACTTTTTGTATTTTTTCCTACTCTCTAATTCCATTATCGATCTTCCGAACTATCGCCAGGCATCAGGTAATTATAGTCTCGTGTTCTTGCTCCACATCATCCACTCCTTTTTTTTTTATCTTCCCCATCAGAGGTCTCTCCTGTTTGAGTGCCCGGGGATCGATCCTCCGCCAAGAGGGAAGTGAGGATGGAACCACCCTGCCACACTTTTCCTCCCGCCCCACCCCCTATCCCTCCTCAACCGAACGGTTTGTGCAACACCGAGAAATTATGCAAGCTGGCATCATGATAGTAACTGCCGCAGCTATAAAAAGATTTAGATGAAACGATACCGCAAATTTTAATATCGTCGCATATCCGCGCGCGGATATATAAATGTATATCCGCCGTATAGGCATGAGGCACATATTGGTCGTGCATGGCTGTCGATTCTGGAATTGGTCATTCAAGTGCCGATATTACACGGATATGCTAATGCGGCCGCTGGAGACCCGACTTGATTGCAACATTTACATAGTTAACCGGACCGCCGGGTCCCGGTCCGGGGGCTCCCTGTGCAGCACCGTACGCCACTGATTGCGATTTTTTCGACCGGCCCTGTTATAAAATCAAATTGTTCCGTTGATTTCCGCCACGGCACAATCAACTATGAATTACTGCACACACCAACATTCGATACAGATGTTTTGGACGGGTGGCTTTTCCAAATTTAATTAACACTTATATGACAACAGCAGCAGCAACAACAACAAGCGGATTAATACATACACAATTCTGAAACGCGTCTATGTCGTGTTGTCGACGATGCTTCAGATTCAGAAATAATATTGTTGACATAATAAAGCGAAAGCTGAGCCCGAAATCCCAAGGAAGAAAAAAGTCAATCTTGCCCCTAATCTTACTAGATGATCAAGATAAAGCTGAGGGTGTCATAAAATCATAAGAAACTATGTACCTATCTGGTTCGAACTGCACTACTCACATCCGGATAGTGTCGACGCCTCGATGAGCAGAAATCCGTCGCGAAATGTCCAATGCAAATCGTTTTTCATCTTTTTTCTGAATGAAACTACAATCGATTAGTGGGTTGATAGGTACCTACACAACAGGTACCTACATCTGAAAAACATCTTAATCTCAAGAGGGTATCGATGCGTCTTGGCATGCCTGAGGTTATCAGTGGTGTCCTCTCGAGTGTCCTCCTGACTGTTCATGGGCTGAGGAATTTGACCTCGAAAAACCTACCCTGAAGTAGTCCATGGCAACCAGGATGTATTTGTTTCCATCTTTTGTTGTCGAAATGGGTCAGCCTTATCGATCGCGATGCGTTCAAAAGGCGCTCCAACATTATAAGTCTCCAATTCCCCTCGGCTGCGAGTTCTTGGTCCCTTGCTGACGGCACAAACCTCGCACTGACGACACCATGTTTTCACGGCGTACCGACAGTTCACCCAGTAGAACCGCTCGCGCACCTTGGCCGACGTCTTGGTCACCCCAAGGTGCTCTCCAGTGACGCCATCGTGTATTACCTTCAGGACCTCTTTCACTCTCATCTTGGAAAGCATCAATTCCATCTCCTTCTTGCCATCAGGACTCTCCCAGACTCTCTTCAGCAGCCCATTCTCTATTCTCAGAGAATTCCACTGAGCCCAAAGAGCCTTGAATTCGGGCCCTTCACCAGAGATCTAGGCCCACTCTGGTCTGTCCTGGCCAAGTTACTTTTTTTCAGCAAGCAAAACGATGGCTGGGCCTCACGCAGCTCCTTCTTGAGCTCAGCCGCAGTCCAATTTCTTGAGGTTTCAACGACAATTGCCTTGAGTTCGATGTCCCCATTCTGTTGATCTACCCTCTCGCAGTGCTTACAGTCCTCGTTGCATGGTCTTCGAGAGAGAGCATCCCCGTTACCATGACTTCTTCCAGGGCGATGTTGGACTTTGAACTCATATTGTTGCAGTATCTCGATCCACCGTGTCAACTGTCTCTCGGGATTCTTCAAATGCGGAAGCCAATTTAGCACAGCGTGGTCAGTCGTCACCAAAAATGTCTGGCCATAAAGGTACTGGTGGAAGTGATCGACAGCTTCCACTGTGGCCAGTAGCTCCCTACGCATCACGCAGTTGTTTCTTTCAGGCTTGCACAACACCTTGCTGTAGTACTCCACTACTCGCTTCTGGTCCTGTTGATGTTGTGACAGCACTGCTTCAATTCCGCTGTTGCTGGCATCAGTGTCCGAGATGTACTGTCTTTGTGGAAGAGGGTATGCCAAAACAGGACTCGTGCACAGTAAAACCTCCAGAGTTTTGAATGAGTTCTCACATTCCTTGGTCCACAGAAATGACGCACGGTCTTCAGTCAGTTTGTGTAAGGGCTCAGCAATATCAGCGAACTTCTCCACAAATCGCCTGTAGTATGTGCACAAACCCAAGAATTTTCTGACTCCATGCTGATTTCTTGGTCGTGGCCATTCTCGGACAGCATCCAATTTCACTGGATCGGTTTCGATTTCTTCCGACGACACTACGTGCCCCAAAAATTTGACTTGCTTCTGGAAGAGCACGCATTTCTTCAGGTTGAGCTAGAGATGTGCACCTCGAAGACGTCGAAATACCCCCCGGAGGTTCTTCAGGTGTTCTTCGAATGTTCGACCGATGACCATTACGTCGTCGAGGTAGACTAGGCAAGTTTCCCATGTTAGCCCTCGCAAGACGCACTCCATTGGACGTTCAAACGTAGCCGGTGCGTTACAAAGTCCAAACGAGATCACAGTAAACTGATGAAGACCGCTTCCGGCAGAAAACGTCGTCTTCTATTTGTTGTCGTCATGGAGTCCCAGTTGCCAGTAACCACTTTTTAGGTCAAGCGTCGAAAACTATCTCGATCCAGACAGCGTGCTCAAAGTGTCGTCAATCCAAGGCGGTGGATAGCCGTCTTTCTTTGTCACATCATCGAGTTTGCGGTAGTCGAGGCGAGAACATCACCACTATCTTTTTCTACAGGGGCTTGGAAGTCGCAGCCTTTGTCGATACATCTGCACAGCGTGAGATTCATTCTATGGGTTCACACTTGGCTCAGGGTCTCTCCTTCCTTGGTTGTTTTGCATGTCTTGTTCGGGTCAATGACTCTGATCGGGATTTTCGTCTTGTTCATGTTGATCAATGTCTTAGCCATGATGCAGCTGGCAGCTGTGTTGGGTTCAGCAATGCTAGCGACATGTGCTCCAGGTTATCTGCTTAGTGTTGCCCACACGATTTTCTCGCAGTTAGCGGCTACACGAACGGTTTCAGCCGAGATTAGGCGGATTTCTTCGGCGGCCTTAGTAGATGTTTGAAGCACTATTTCCCCGTTTCCGATCTTCAGTGTCTGCTGCCCAACATCCAGGATGAATCCGTACTCATCCATCAAGTCCAGGCCAAGTATGAAGTCATCAACAACGTCAGCGACCAGGAACTTTTCTCGCAGAGGAAATTGTCCAAAGCCAATGCTCTTCAGCTTCTCCGTACAATGTAGCAGATACTGCGGTAGCTGTTGTTTAACGAGCACCGTCCTTCAGTGGCACAATGCGTTTCCTTCGAAATATCCCACGTCGAACAATTAACTTAGTGGCTCCGGCATCGATTACAAACAAGCAATTGTCCTTGTCAAGCTTTCCACTAAGAAAAAAGCTATTAGGTGACTTCCGTAGCAGTAAGACGGAATTACACTTGAGGCATTGAGGACTTCCCACCAGCGTGTACCCCTTGGCGCTAGCTGGAATTATTTTTCCTGATAACGTCTTTCAGGGTTGGGAGTTCTACGTCCCGGTGTGGAACGGTCACTTGAACTCGACCTTTGCCGTCCCAATGCAGATGTCCTGGTCTTCCACATTCAAAGCGACGAGGTCTTCCTTTAGCTCTTGTCTGGCCTTGGAGTCTGTTCCGAGACATAGCGCCGAAGAGTTCCTCGAACATCTCCCTCACAGATTTTTCGGAAGTATATAATGCATGCTCGGAATTCGTCGAAGTTTAACTCCTCAAGACGATTAAGGCGCAACGCGTCTTCGGCTGCCTCAATACGAATAGCTTGGATGAGTGCGACGCTGATGTTGGCTGGATTGCTGATTATGACCACCTGACGCAGATTTGGACCTCTCAGTCCGCCCATAAAAGTTTCTTTCGCGATGTCTTCCAAAACATCCGCTGGATGCGCTGGATAGGCCAGGTGAACCAACCTCAGAACTTCGGATTCGAATTCCTGAAGGCTTTCTCCGTTCCTTTGTGTCCTGGGCTTCAGCTGAGTTTGATGGATCTGCCGCACACGACTGTCCCCATATCGGAGCCCCTGGACCCTGGTCAGCTTGACAAAGTCCTTCTGATCACTCTCCGGAATCGTCTGGAGCAGCTCCAATGCTGAACCTCTGAGAGCCAGGACTAGAGCGGCGTAGCTCTGTCATCCTCGCTCCATCCGTTTGCTTCGGCAGCGGCATCGAACTGCCTCTTATAGGTAGTCCATGGGCTTTTCCCATCAAAGTTTGGCAACTTCATACGATTTACACCCGCTGAACTGACCATTGTAGCCTAGCGGCAGTTTTCTGAACCTGTTGCTCCAGCTGTTGGCTTCCGCTGTTGGCTGTTGGTTCGTCATGTTGGCTTCCATCGCTTTCATTCTTTTTTACTATCGCAACCATTTTCTTTTCCAACTTGTTAAGAAAAGAACAACTGCCGTTGTTCAACGTGCAACTGCTTGTTAACACTGCCGTCGAAATATTTCGTTTGATGTTACACAATCGTGAATGTTTCTTCCCTTGGATGAATTAATCCAAGAGTTACGCGAGAAGAATGCACTTCTGCAGAGGATTATCGAACTAGCAGGTTTGAACAAAAAGCATGAAATTTCTGCTACTGAAGATAAGAACGAGACGAGGTTAAAAGTGGACAAAAAGTTATCGCATAACAAAAAGCCTCTTTTACCAAATCAAAACAAACACGAAGCAGCTAGGAATGAACGCAAACAGCCAAAAATTCAGATCAAAAGCTAAGAAGACCGAGGCCCCGACGGGACAAACTGATCCGGAGAGCGGTGCGGACAGCTGGGCGGTTGTCAGGGCGAAAAAACCGGGAAGGATTGCTGCTGTTGGAACAGCCGTTAAGGATGTTTTTTCAGCGGAAGGAGCTGTTACTTCCTTCACTGGGCGTAAACCAAACCCAAACAAGAAAGCTTGGCTCTTCATATCCCATGTGAGCGATGGAGCTGATGAGGGCAGTATTGCCAACTGGATCAAGAAACACGCAGGGGCGTCGGATGACGATGTAACTGTAAAGAGTGTGGCAACGACTTATGAGAGTAAGGACAGCGGATGCTTTCAGATTGGCGTAAAGTTCTCCTTGAAAGACAAACTATGATTCACAGTTCTGGCCGGCTGGTGTGGCGTATAGACGATTTTATTTTGACTATAAAAAGACTGACAAGACCATTACAAGTAATAATGTTGCTTTTTTAGAGGAAACACAGCTTGCGAAAAATTCATGACGATAAATCCATCTGAATATTCAATCTCTGAGAAGTAAAGTGACCCGACTGGAGGTGTTTGTAGAGAAGCAACAGCCGACTTTCCTTTGCCTGACCGAACATTGGATTGGTGTCAATGATATACAAAATGTATCATCACCAGGTTAGAAATTAGTAACAAGTTTCTGCCGGGCACAGTCAAATGGTCATGGAGGATCACTTATCTTCTCAAAATCCGATTGTGATGTAGTGGAGATCCCTAAAATTAAGGATCAGTCTGTCGAAAATGAGATTGAATGCTGTGCTTTGATGTCTGCTGGAGAGAATATTGCCGTCATAAACATATATAGACCTCCGCGGGGTAATGTCGAGCTCTTCCTGATACATCTCGCGGAGGTGCTGAGGCGAGCGCGCGGTCTGTGTGGAGAGATCGTGGTGACGGGCGATTTGAATATAGACCACTTGAGGAGAACAAAAGACCTAGAACAGCTGTGTGATGTGTTTGATTAATATGGGCTGACTATCGCTACGAATTTTCCGACTAAAATATCCACTGACAAGAATGGCACTACCTCTGTGACTGGAATCGATTACATAGCGACTAGCTTGGATAGAGACAGGTTTGTGTGCTCTTCGCTCAGCCCACATCTCTCGGACCATCTTGGACAAGCAATGACACTGAGAAAAGAGAACAGCGGTGGACGAGCTCCCACCTGTGAACAGAAGCGGAGACCGATACACAGGAATTCCCCTGAAAATTTGCAGGCATTCCGTGAAGCACTGCAGTCTGTAGCCTGGCGTTCTACTGGCAATATAGATCATGATTTTAAATACTTCTTGAATGTTTTTCTCGAGCTGTATTCCACCTGCTGCCCTGTCCACCTGCCAAGGTCAAAGAAGAAAATGGGAAAACATTGGGTGACCAGTGAGGTTAGAAAATGCCGGAGTGACTTGCACGCGATGCATTGGTTGTATAAACAGGCACCTACGCTGGAAACTAAAACAGCGTACGCTCTTAAAAAGAAACAGTACAAGAATCTGATAACGAAGTCGAAGTACAAGTATAATCAGGCTATTATCGGGAAATCAGGGAATAATTGTGCTCGAGCGGCTTGGGACATAATTAGGAGAAAAACTGGTAAGACCAAGGCTCCTCAAACGACTCTAACGCTGGAAATTGAAGGCCAAAAATGCAGTCAGCCGCAAAAGACTGCAAACTTTCTTTGCGACTACTTCTCGGAGATTGCTGCTAAATGCGTTGGGGAACACTTTCAAAGGAATAAATCTTCCAAGTGCACGACGACACCAGACAGAACTATGCAGACAATTTTTGTGCCGGAGGTGACAAGTGAAGAGATACAAACAGTTATTAAAGGACTCAAGCCTGGCAAATAAGCCCGGGCGAGGATGGTGTGACTGCGGCGGTGTTGAGGAGTGTGAGTGATTGCGTGGTGGAGCCTTTGAAAGAGCTTTTTAATTGTTCGCTTGAAAGTGGAAAGTTCCCTGAGGTACTTAAGTCATCACTGGTAGTACCCATCTTCAAAAAGGGAGCTCCCACTAGTGCTTCGAATTATCGTCTTATTAGCTTGATTAGTATCTTCTCCAAGATTTTTGAAAAAATTGTACATACAAGAATTCATGACTTTGTAACTAAATTTAAGATCCTCAGCGATTCGCAGCATGGATTCAGATCCTCTCGATCGACTGAAACGGCGTTGTTTAATTTTGTAAATTATGTGAATAGAAAGATAGATGATAAGCAATTTGTAGCTACTTTGTACTTTGATATGTCGCGTGCCTTTGACACAATAGATATAGGATTTATGAAATGCAAGCTTAAAAGAATGAGAATCAGAGGCTCCATCAATGATTGGCTGATCTCGTTCCTTTCTGACAGGAAGATGAGGATGTTGGTGGGGGACTGTACCTCTGAGGATGGTTCCCTCGATTTGGGTCTGCCACAGGGGTCTGTACTGGGCCCTTTGATATTTTTACTATACATAAACGATTTGCCTTCACATGTAACCAGGGGAATTGCAGTGATATTTGCCGACGACACGTCCATCGCCGTGTCCGCGCCTACCCTTGAGAAATTAAAGCAAAATCTTTTAGAGGTAGAAAAACAAATGTATCAATGGTGTTATCAAAATCTTAAACAGTGATAAAACTAGATATATAGTATATGGTAAGAAAGACGAAGACTTTGTTAATACTATGAATATAAAACCAAGCGCACATACAACTGTTTTGGGAGTCAACATTGATGACAGGTTGTCTTGGAACTCCCACATTGATTTCGTTTGTAAGAGACTAAATAGCTCATATTTTGCGATATTACAGCTGAAAAATGACATAAGCCTGAACTCTCTGTTACAAATGTATTATGCGCTAGTGTATTCACATATATCCTATAAGGTAGTTATCTGGGATGATTCATCTAACATCAATAGAGTGTTTGTACTGCAAAAAAAAATCATAAGACTTTTTTTCAACTTGAAACCGAGACAGTCATGTCGAGAAACGTTTGTGAAAAACTCTGTGCTTACAATGACTTGTATTTATATATTGAAGTGCTGTTTATATGTCAGAAACCATGACGACATATTCAGAAAGAACTCTGCGAACCATACGTATGAAACTCGAAATACTGATACACTAAAAATTCCTATTCATAGGACAAGCCTCTGCGAAAAGTCACCATACCTAGCTTGTGTTAAAATTAACAATAAATTGCCGCGGGAAATTGTGAAAATTGTAAACAAAAAAACGTTTGAAGTCACACTGCAGGCATATCTGATAAAAAAACTGTTTTTACAACATGAATGAATTTATGAATTGAATGTTCCTTATTATTTGTATAGTTATGTTATGTACAATATTGTTCGAGGTATAGTTTCATTGTACTGTCACTATTGTGAGCCTTGATGTTTTATTTAGTGTTTGAATGTTTGTACTGATTTTTAACAACAAAACAGTTGTATTTGAGTGGTGCAATAAATACATTTTACATTTTACATTTTACATTCCCTTTCTTCTACACGCTTCTTTTCCTGTTCTTCTAGGAGATCCTTCAATTCTCCCTAATCTTCCTGACGCTTCTTTTGTCGAGTCTCTTGTTCCTCCAGAAGATGCCTCAATTTCTCCTTTTCTTCACGTCGTTGATCATGCAGAAGATTTTGCTGTTGTAGAAGATTTTCAAATAACTCTTTTTCTTCAAAACCTTTTTCTCTTGTTCTTCTAGAAAACATTGCTGCTGCATTATTGTCATCATGCTCGCCAAAGTGTCTTCGACTCCTTTCTTCGACATGCTTCTCGTCTCTGGCATTTACAAATCAAGAATGTTCCGAGTCCTGTAGTCGCAGACCAAATAACTCTAAATTAATTAACACTCAACACTTCTGACACCAAATATTACGTATTTCGCGTACGGGTTCGTTTATAACTGAGACGATGGTTTTGAAACACACACGGTTTATTACTTACTCCGTTTTACTCCGAATATCGCTGAGACTACTCCGCTTCTATCGCACTCGATCACTTTCAACTCAATACTGCTATCTAGGCCGAGGACGGTGCTTTACACAGGGTGGTGAAATTTTTGATTCTCACCATTGGTATCTTGTAAACGGTGAAAGATACGAGGTCGGTTGAATTAGAAAAAAGTTGCGCATTTAAGTGACAATTGAGAATCTGACAAGAAACATGAAATATTTTGCTTGGTTCCCGATTTATCACGAAAAAACCAAAAGTTCTGATTTTAGAAATTATTTTTTATCTTTCCAATCATTCAAGCTAGTTCACTCAAACTTAATAGTCTTATTTTTTGGATCACTCCGAGTCGAATAACGTTGACAGAAATTTTCCAGGCCTCCTAAATTTGAAATTATGATAGTCAACTTTTATTTTTCTTATGGCCGCCATATTGGATTTTTGCACCAGTAGATAGAGAAGAAATTAGCCATCCGAATTAGTAACCAACGTGTTCTTTTAATGAATTTTGAGGCGTCAAATTTCGAAATATTTCCGAAAGTTCATAAATTAAATGAGTCAAGGGTGTCTGTGAATTCAAAAACGTCTGTCGAAACTAGGGTAGCCCTACTCCTTTTGTAATAAATTTGTCAAACTTCAACAAGAACGATGCTAGCTCCGACAGACGTTTTTAGAGTCACAGACACCCTTGACCCATTTAATTTATGAACTCTCGGTACAAACAAGCAAATATCACGATTAAACCCAGTCGGTAGCACGGTGAGTTCGGCCCCGCTTCCAAAGGCAAACGTCCCGGGTTCAAATCCACAATGAGGCAGATGGACTTTCTCACGTGTTTGCTAGTACTGGGGCATCTACTATCGTGCGGTGATGCTCCGGGAAATGGGATGAAACGAGAAAGCCATCGAAACAAAGCCACACTGAGAAATCCCTACTGTTCCAAAAATGTATTCGTTTGTTATCGTCAATACTGTTATCGTTACTGAAAAACCCACACAGAAAAACCTGCTAACAACCTAGTAGTTGATGCAGAGCAAAAAAAACACGATTAGGAAGTTAGATACGTCAATTGCACACCATCTGTCACTTTTTTGTTGTTGCTATTGATAATATTTGAATTGTTTTTCAAAGCATTCACGATTTTGTCAATAATTTACGAAAATTTGAAAATTTGACTTTCAAAGTGTCATGAAAAGAACATGTTGGTTACTGATTCGGAAGACTAATTTTTATCTCTATCTATTAGTGCAAAAATCCAATATAGCGGCCATGAGAAAAATAAAAGTTGACTATCATAATTTGAAATCTAGAAGGCCTGGCAAATTTCTGTCAACGTTATCCGACTTGGAGTGATCAAAAACATGAAGCTACCAAGTTTGATTGAAATAGCTTGAATGGTTGGAAAGATGAAAAATAATTTCTGAAATCAGAATTTTCAGTTTTTTCGTGATAAATCGGGAGCCAATCAGAATATCCGAAGTTTCTTTTCAGATTCTCAATCTTCACAAAAATGCACAACTTTTTTTCAATTTAACCGACCTCGTATCTCTTACCGTTTCCAAGATACCAATGGTGAGCATCGAAATTTTCACCACCCTGTATAGCTTCGACTAATTATCTCGACTGCTCCATTCGGCAAATTTGGTCATGCACATTCGGTCCCAGCAAATTCTACAGTGACTCGGCATACGATTCCTAGGCGACTCTAGAAAAATCACACACCTTTCGCATGCTTTCCGTGTGTTCTGGAATATCGGCACCTCCGCCAATTCGGCTGATGTTTTCTGATCGATCGTTCAAATCTCTCATGTAATTTCAATCGCAAGCCATCGCGTATATTCCGTAGATGCCACAGCTCCACACTTGTACACTGCGACCTAATGGGAAGAATCTAGAAAGATCGCGTGTTATCCAGAATCGCCGCTCGTAACATTATTTTGGAATCTTCGGCGCAAAGGTAGATCAACCCAATTGCAACCCTCTTTTGAAAACTCTCTTTTTGCGAAAGTCTTTCACAACCGGTAAGATATTGATGGAGTTGGAATGCTAGATGAAAAATGAAAACTGCAGCATTTTATAACAATAAAAATTTTCACGCGTGTCCAATCGCCTGAGGCGGGTGAATTGACGAACGCGGATAGAAATAAAGAAGCGAAGAGAGAAAAAATGTCGGTGGATGGATTTCTAATCGACCGTAGCATTATTATCGTGCGTAATGTATGGGAATAATTTGCGAGTGAGTGAATAATGATTTGCGCCGGAAGATGGGGCGCTCTCATCTGTCAATGTTACGTCAAAGGCAGACGCCGAATGGCCATTGCGTGCACTGTTCATCGACAGCGCGGCAATTTATATTACCTCTCTCTGCACCTTTGCCACCACGTACGTCGCAGCATCACGCCGGAAAGTCGGAAACGACGTGTTTTCTTCGATTCTTGCAGTGAAAATGCGGCAATGCACTTGCATGCGTTTCCTTCCAGTGCAATAATATAAAAGGGAACACTCAGTTGGGAAGTATTTATTATCTGCTTCCTGCTTCCTAGTTCCTACCTACATGACGGAATACGGTAAAATGGAAGAGCTCACACCTTGCACACTGTGCACCTATGTAGAGCGCAGAGAAACAAATCTACATTACAATCAGGAAAAAGCACAGGCTAGAGATGAAGGTAGGGGATAGAAGTACGCATAGCAAAGACAGAGCAAAGTATACTAAGAAAGAAACAGCCCAGCGCTGGAGTCGGTCGGTCGAGCCAGGAATTCCCTTTAATGAATTGCGGGATCCGGAGCAAAATTTCGCGCGGAATTATTCCAGATACCATCTGCTTAGCATAACAAGCTCCATGTTCCCAATGAATATTGTCTACCTTTAGAAATGCCGGCTCAAATTCGATATTTTGCGATTACGGATACGGTACATATTCATATACTGTCCAATTTGTGTCTTGCACGCGGGTAGTTCATTTTCCTAATTCATACTAAAAAGCATGAGACTGAACGAGTAGTGAAAGCTGTCAAAAAAAAAAGATATGATGTTGTGTCGTCAGGTTCCAGTTATAAATTTTTTCACAGCAGCGCAAGTGTCCCACTAAGGCCTAGTTGTTTATAGAACCCTGCAATTTCCAAAAAAAATCTGTAGGAATCTGTCACAGTTTATTCTAAAGGTTATTCATTTTGTCAGAAGTCAGAACAGCTGAAACTGATACAGACCAACCAAACCAACGCTCCTGCTAAAACTCCCGTGAACCCAATGATCAATTTGCTGATTCGATCTGCGAGGTCGGAAGAAGCTGGGGGTTCTTTCCACCATTTTTATATTCCACGATTTTAGGTGAACTACCTGATGATAATGGACGGCCGGCCAGAAAAAATCAGGCACCTGAACAATGTGTGGCCGTCGAAGGCTTGGGCGAAAGTTCTCTGTCCATTGCCGTAGCCGGCCAGTAGTTGTACCTATGGATTTGAATACCTAGTGGAACAGTCTGAACCTCGGTCTGAACAGAACACAAAATATGGCTAGAAGGTAAGTTACACAACAGAACTCAACAGAACGAAACTTGAATGCAATACGTAACACAACGGAACAAAACAGACATGAACGGAATTCGATGGAAACTGGCGGAAGACATCAAGCAGGGAGCAGAGACAAAGTCGTGACATGTGATCCTTTCAAAATGACAATGGCTTTGAATTCCTACATGAGTCTAATTAGTCTATGGGTCTGATCCTCTGCAACAAGCTTACACAATTTCCCGCTGCAGCGCGGGTGTTCCACTCGGACCTGAAAAACTCTACTACATAGAAACGAACCACTTTTGAGTAGGCCGTGTAGTCTCTTTATCTCTACCCTCCATGCATAGACAAAGAATGTCAGAACGCTGCGCCTCGCGCTGCGCTTACTTAGATCGGCAACTTGGCTTCAGAATTTAAGCCGTGTTCAGCGGTCCCAGCGCAATGGAGGAGCACTAATCAGAGAAGTGCCTACTAGATTTTCCGTTTGAAATTGAAGACTCCCAATTATTGTTAATGTGGGCATTTTGCTCTTGCTCCGTTTGTGCGAGGAGTTGCTAAAGAAACTTCCCTAGCAACTCTTTGCACAAACGAAGTAGAGCAAAAATGCTTCCACGACACTTTTTTCTCGTTTTGTGGACGGTTGAGAAGACCAGAATTAGTAAAAATCGAACAATTATCAAGAAACTGTATACAAATAAAATTATTCTGTAACGGACGCAACAATGAGGTTCACTAAATTGTCCAGGCGGAGACAAACACTTTTGAGATGAGCTTCAATTTTCACAAGCGGGGTCGAAGATGCGCAGGTAATGGATGCTGGAAGCAGCAAAGTCACCTTCTGAAGTTCTGAAGGTTCCTACTGCTGAGTTCAAAACCGGCTCTGGATGTCCTAGCTTGACTTGAGGGCTTGATGGGGGATATGCTCACCTGGGCAAGAGGTCCCCAGGAAATCCAGAACTTTGAAATCGACCGGCCCTTCAGCCTATAAAGGAATAAATTTGAAAACATCGTGAGCTTTGGTGATACACCTGAAAAGGGAAATGCGATCGTCAAGAAAACGAGAGTTGAAAAAGTGTAGAAAATGACGGCAGATATCTGAGAAAAGAACACAAGAAAAACTTGGTATTTCTTGCTTCAGATCATAGAGAAGAGAAAGTTCAAGTCTATTCCGATGATGAAGACTTCCAGAGTACCGCTGCCGTACCTTCAGAACGCTCGAAGATAAGCGATTCAGTTGCTTTGTTTCCTGTCAGTTAGACATAAATTATTATAACAATTCACGGGAGATTCATAAGTGGAGCAAGGGGATGCACGTAGCGTGTAAGTCACTGTTGTTGGGGGTTTGAGACAGACGAAAGAGTAGAACGATGTCGTCACCACAGGGCCGCCGAAAGGTTCGACGGGCCCCGATGTTGGATGTACTTACGGGCCCTCCTTCTTGAAAACAATTCGAGCCCGCAAGCGAAGCGAGCACAAAAGCGCGAGTTTTTCAAATAATAATGATAATAATACTGATACCATTACGTATTTTCACCAATTGAAGCAAGAAGAACGATAAAAACAAACAAAAATAGAGCTTCTTGCTTAACTCTAAGCAAAAGCTTTCCTAGGTTTCGCGGATGCGTGGATAGGACTCACCAAAGCAGTAGCTTGTTCGTAAATTTCTTCTTCTGCCAGTGTGCGTAATTGCTTTTCTTCTAATTTGAGACATTTTTGGAAATTTAATTCTGTTATCTCAGACAGACAGTAGAAAAATCAGGATTTTGTTTTTGTGTTTTTAAAAAAATTTCACTTCTTTGTTAGTGGAGCTAGAAAAAGAAAATTAGTTCGCGCTCACGGGCCCCTCACGGGACTCCGGGCCCCGATGATATATCACCTTCTGAACCACCCTCTCGGCGGCACTGTCGCCACAAGATTTCCAGATGACCTGCAGCCGAGCTACCCCGAGAGCCAGGGTCTGGCGAGACAACAAAGCGATGACCTGTAGAACAGGTGATGTGGTTTTGAGAGCTACGAGGTATGCTGTCATACTTTTTGGACATGGTATTCTTCTCATCTGAGTTGAATTGCTTCAATGATTTCTTTATACTTTTGTTTACTATGATACATATTACACTGATCGACTGTCTTCTATATTCATGCCTAAGTCCTGTGAGACAAAGATATCTGACGCAACGGATATTTTTACTTGCTGTCGTGTCTTGTAAGAGAAGGGTATCTCGTGAGAGGAGATATTTTTCCTTACTTTATTATCTGATGAAATAATATGCGTCCTCAACTGTCAAGACCTGGTTGTTGATATTGTTGATTTACGTTGAGTCATGTTGTGGTATTTATCATGATAAATAATTGTGAATGATTTCATTGACTATGTTTATTGGGTTTATTCTTGATATTTTATTGTCATGTTTTATTATGGTACCATTAAAAGACATCCGGATATGCAACACTGTTCTCTTTTCTTCTTTTGGCAGCAGGAGCCTGTGCAAGAGAACCTGTGCTTGGCCAAACTCGTCTCTATTCCCTCTACAGATCTCTCGTCAATTTAGGTCACCGCAGAACTTACTAATAAACTTTTGTCTCCCTCTTCTTTCCTTTCGCGCCAAGTGATGTACCGGCGATACTCACACTTTGGTCTGCCGTTCTGTTTCCGCTATACAGGTTCCTCAACAATCTAGGTTCCTAGAACTAATATGATCTGTTCTAGCGAGAGCGACACTCTCTCTCGTCTTTCTCTTGTTCTCTCTGCATCAGTGGCTTGCACACTGCATTCCAAATAGTGGGAGGGAGGGGTAATTGAATTGATCTTGAACGTGAGTCGATATATTTGTCTTTGGAATAAAATTGTTCTTTGTTGATTTGAAGTCTCTGTGTTCCATTTCCAAGCCTTCACTTACCTGTACTACCTTGGGTAACTACAACACAACGAAAGTCTTAACAAACACTACCAGACGAACACGATTACGGCCAACATAGATCTTCAACAAAAAGGGGATTCTTCATCTTCGTTGCGGAATATTTATTTTTATAAGAGGGGTGAGTTGGGAGATTACAATTTGTTGAATAGAATGTTGCACAAAAACTACTTCGAATACTGCCGCACCATCCAATATCCAACACTAATCCACAGAATAACTTGCATGGACACTAAACTTGCTATGATAGCTAATATTTTTGTTCAAAAGAAGAACGCTGGAAAATGGGGCAAACAAAAAATTTGTTTATAATTCGTTGCTTTGGCAATCTCACATTGCAAATTCCGATTTTGGAGGGCCAGATCGGGGGGTCTCGGGACTTGAGGTATGAATTGGTCGAGCCGAGAAAGATCACCAATCAGGGGCGAAACAGGACACTGGCAGGAGCAGCACTTCTGCTGTTTGATGGACGGTGGAGTGACGGAATTCAGTAAAGGCACTCAAGCAGCGCGAGCAAGAAAGGATTGAGCTTCCATCAAGTTTCATTGGAAGAAAGCATGAGAGCAGGCTTTGTTTATGAGAAAAATCGACAACAAAACATACAAGAGAGAGAGTGGCTCCCTGCACATTACGGTGGAGGATTTTATTTTGCCAGGTGTGTGATGTGGATAGTACTTTACCTACTAGTGGATTCGGTACACTATAATTTCGTGCATTTCACTTTCACGGCTCCAACATGAAAGGGAAAGTATTGTAATCGTGCAGAAAAAAGTTTTGAGATTTTACCAGATATATCCATTTTGAGGTCCTCCAAGACGATCTAGACCATTTCCAGAATTATGTCTGTCTGTAGGTGTATGTGAGATCAATAAATATATAACTAATATTATTTTATTATTATTAGGTACCGTAAAACAATGTCATGTCATGTCATGTCATGAATGTCATGAATATTGCTTCACAAAGCTAATAGTTAAAAAAAACCTTGCCTTCTTCTCAATTCAACATGTTTCGGTTGAAATTATTTTGTGATCCATTTTCAAATAATGACGTATTTTCATTTACTTCTTGCTTTGAAACACTGCAATACACATTGTCACTTGATGGTCAATTTAGAAAAATGCAATTTTCCAATCCCTTCTAACTTTCAAGAAAATTCCTCTCCTTGACGTTGCCGTTGCCAGTCAGCAAGTGTATGGGGTGAGGGGTGGGAGTCAAAAGGTCCAGTCCTTTATGCTATAGTTGCGGTGAAAAACTCTGTCTCTTGAACCGTTGATTACGAATATAGAAAAGTCAAAAACGTCACATTGTACATATACAGGTGTACTGAGGGAATCAAATCAGATCAGAGAAATTTTACATATTTCTTCGATTTAGCCTATATGCGACACTCTAAGCACCTAACACGAATCCAATATCAATATGGATTTACTCTATAAGCTTCACTTAATACACTAAAGAAGTGGTCAGCTCACAGCTTTACTGTAAAATGTTTTGAAGGCCCTCTGAAATCATCAAAATATTAAAAATTTACAGTACCAAGGAATGTATATAACAGTATATTATATACCAAGGGACCAAAGTTAATTTTTAATTTGGGGATTTGGACCCAAAGGGCCGTCGAGCAACAAACTTCACCCAAGGGATCAAAAATTCACTTTGGTTCCTTGGTATATAATATACTGTTACATACATTTCTTGCTACTGTAAATTTTGATGATTTCAGAGGGTCTTCAAAACATTTTACAGGAAGGCTGTGAGCTGACCACTTCTTAGGTGTATCAAGTGAAGCTTACATAGCAATGCATATTGATATTGGACTCGTGATAAGTGCTTAGAGTTTCGCATAGGCTAAATCGAAGAAATATGTCAAATTTCTCTGTTCTGATGTGTTCTCGTAGTACACCCTGTAATGTACAATGTGACATTCTTGACTTTTCAATATTCGTATCTTACGGTACAAGTGGGAGAGTTTAAGACCATCACCGCAACTATAGCATGAAGAATTCTTCAGTAATCTAATTTTTTATTTTTTTTTTCACATCGACATTTTAGTTTTTTGAGTCAAGTGGCCATGGAGCTTTCACGACAATGACTCTCGCTTCCAGAAGCTCTATCTCGAAGACCATAGGTTGCAGAAAATTGATTGAGAAACCAAACTGTAGGGAATTTCATAGGCTTTAAAATGACTCCCCTTATCTTTTGCTGTCAGATGACTCAAAATTAAGATATTCGGCAAAAACCACGCTGATGCACTTCTTGTTGATGATGGCGACATGACGCCGACATTTCCGAAAGAGGGGAAACTAGTATGTTAAAACCTAAGCTACACAGATCGCTTCAAGCTAGTTTCCAGCCAGGAAACAATTATTCCCTTATTGTTTTTCCTAGCGCCTGGGCTAGGAGGCTCTGGAAAGAGTCGTAGGAATTCAAAAAAACCCGCGACCAGACAATGTGAAAGAAGTTATTGATCGTGCATGAGCGCTCGATGAAAATCTGCCAATAGGCACTCCTACATCCATCGACAAAAAGAAAAACCTCGAACACCCTACTTGTTATCGTTGATACAATTAACAATAATCAGGTTCCCCTTCCCCATCTATTTTTCAACGCTTCTAAAAGCCCATTTTAAAAGCCTAATCATCCTTCCTCCTTCGCGCTAACAACTTCTTCAAGATTTTCTCTTATGTTTATCCGTATTGCTTTTGCAATCGATGCTTGAGTTTAACGAGTTGTAACTTATTGTATAGGTATATATTCATGTGGGAGGCAGGTCTTTCGGTATGTACAGGGTGGGCCATCCTAGCGTAATTATCCCATAGCGGTCTTACCGTTCAAGATAGAGAAAAAGATGTGAGAGATAAGTGATATGGTTCGATGAAACCTATAACCAAAAATTAATCTCAGCTATACAGGTGTCCCATTTTGACGGGATCAACAAAACGTCAATTTTTTCAAATAGAACACCCTATATTTTTTTTGCGTTTTCATGTTCATTTTTCTCAACTGTATTATGCCTGACTAATATCCCAATATCAAAAAAACATCGAACTTCATAATTTTCAAAGTATCATAAACTCATTTTTCTCAAATGGCATGCCCCTAATTTTATAACGTCATCTCATAGTTTTTTTTATCCTCTTTTATTTTTACTAGGGGTACCCTACCCTGAAATTTTATTTTTCTCGAGATAATCAATCGGAAATTTTCACAAAATTTGCTCTTTCTTTGTTTCTTTTGAAAATTAAGTTGACCGTGATGACTGACAGACAAGCCAAATAGTACGCAACTCTCAGTTAGTCAGACTGAATATTGTCGAACAAAGAAAAATGACTTCACGCGAGAGGAAATGATTGATTATGATATTCTGGTAATAATCCAGATAATTATCCAGGATCCCACTTTATTTTCTTTTTGCGTTGCAGCCTTTTTTTTTGTTCGAATGTATTCAGACTGACTAACTGACAGCTGCGTACTATTTGGCTTGCTTGTCATTCATCACGGCCAACTCGATTTAAAAAAAAAAAAACAAATTCCGTGAAAATTTCCGATTATCTCGAGAAAAATCAAGTTTAAGAGTAGTGTACTCCTAGTAAAAATGGAAGAGGATAAAAAAAGCTATCAGATATCGTTATAAGATTAGGGGCATGCCGTTTGAAAAAAATGAGTAATGATACTTTGAAAATTATGATGTTTGATGTTTTTTTGTGAACGCCCTGTATCAAGCAATCAAAATTTTTTGATATTGGGATATTGGTTATTGACTTGACTATCACCATGTTAAGCTTCATCTCTTAGTTTCAAAAAGCAAGGCCGCTACAATTTTTCCAAGAAAACTGTGTAAATGCGATTTTTTTTTTAGTTTCTAATTTTTAGTTGGTAACACAGCCACACAATTCAGAAACAAAAATAAACATGAGAATGCAAACAAATATAGGATGTTCCATTGAAAAAATTGACGTTTCGTTAATCCCGTCAAAATGGGACAGCCTGTATAGCTGAAAATAGTTTTATGTTATAGGTCTCATCAAACCATATAGTTTTTTTCTTAGATCTTTTTTCTCTATCTTGAACGGTAAGACCGATATGGGATAATTACGCTAAGATGGACCACCCTGTACAAAATTTTTCTAAATCCAGCTACTTGTGTGTTATTATTTATAAGGATCAATTTGGCGGCTTGTCCCACCCACCGACGTCGTCGTCGTCGTCGTGGGACAAAGGCCAATCTGCGTCCGAAATAGGGCGCCGCTGGGAGTCCTTGCCTTTCTGAATAACCCAGGAGACCCTGCTTGCAATATTAAAACAACATCTGTCAACTCTGCATTAAACTAATTATAATCCATTACTAGCCGCCTAATACCCAGGTTTCGGCTTTGTTAATACCGAGGTTAATACTGTATAAAATACTACCTATACCTACCTATCTACTTTTGTATTATTTATGAGACGTCAAGCAGAAAAACCTCTCTGGGACGCGAAATTGGCTTTAGCATTGCGCCCGACAGAGATAATTCGCTAATTACCGAAACGCAAGACATTAAAGCTTATCAAAGGTGGATCTCTCAAATCTCGCAAAATCTGCGGAGAAGTTGGAACATAAAAAGCAGGCGAGAAAGCTCGGTTTGTTTGTCTCTGGGCTCCGGAAACCTGCTGGCTCGGTCAAAAGTTCTCCAAAACTGAACTGCAGCTCCATCTGGTGTAGAGCTTCGCTAGCTATCGGGACGACGGACGGTGGTAGGTTGCAGCTTTTCAGCGCCGCCAGCCGCCACAAATCATAAAAGCGTTGCTGCGAGTTTTCTACATCAAAAAGTTGTCACCAATTTTGGTCATACTTGCAGTTTACTTCTCTAAAATTATTAGGTACAATAATGATCAGCTGCCTAGTTTCCTCTTGCATCTACCTACATTTTATCACAGCGTATGTTCTTGCAATTTTCTGTAGCTGCAGCAGCTTACACTCAGTTACGTATTAGGTGCTAGACTGGAGATGGCGCACTCTCTATAGTCAAAACTACAATTGATTTGTATACTGAAAGTAGTAATAATAATAATAATAATAATAATAATAAGTTTATTGTATTTAAAGAATTTACATTCCTATTACAAAGTAACAAAATAATACAAATTCATAATAACTTTAGTAATTTGTCATAATAATTTCAGTGGAAGTGAAACAAAAACAACAATCAAAGACAATATAAACATATTAGAAAATTCTCAACCTCATAATAAAACGTAAAATAAAAGTTCAAAAGAAATAACCCATTCCAACATCTCTGATATTAATAAAATTCACAACAAACTGAGAAATCTTGACAGCCAAAGCCGGCGTGAGCTGATCAAGTGCACCGATCAATTGGCCAAAGTTCTCAATCTCGCCCAAAAACTGATTTCTGATGTTCACATACATAGGACAGCGGAAAAATATATGCTCAATATTTTCTGGTACCAAGTGGTTGCAAACTGTACATAACTCTTCGGAATTGATTCTGTATGAACGGCCTTTATATGTGAATTTGGTTCGTGACTTACTACACATGCGGAGCTGGGAAATAATTCTCGTAACATATATCGGTTTGGAAAAATCAAGGTAACGCTGTCTTCCTTTGCAAGGGTTGAACCAGCCGTACATCAGTGGGTATGAGGTTAAACTTAAACGGTTCAGATCTTGGTTGTACAGTTTCCACCTATACGAATCCAAAATATCGTTCTTTCGTGCTTTGAGGGTCCACTGGTCAAGGTCGCTCCATAAGTTGTCTCTATCGGCAAATTTAAAAAACGTTTTCACCTGATTAACCCAATTATACTTGATATTGTCAGGGAAACGGTGGCCAAGAATCAAAAGACGATTAAAACATTTTCTTGGGAGACGTGATGGATCCATCCCAAAAACCTTTTCTAGCCAGGATAACCCCGATGCGAAAACACAATAAGAAAGCTTCAACGAACCTGTCTCCAGCCGAACCATGTAATTAGGCGTATTGACCGCAATAGTAAGCAGCCGCTTGAAAAAATTAAGTTGCACGGATTCTAACAGTTCAGAATAAGCAAAGCCCCACACAGGCATACAATGTGAAAATGATGCTTGAACAATTGATTCAAAAAGTTTTAGTCTTGCGTCCCAGGACTGAATCTTCGAACGGGCCATCAGTGACATTACAGCACCCACGCATTGCTTAGCCCTGACGACAGCTGACCGAGTCATTTCTAAGTGTAGTGCAGACGAAGTGAGAAGAACCCCTAGGTAAGTATACTTTGTGACCATTTCCAGTTTTTCGCTGTTGTAATAAAACTGAAAGTCGCTAACACGTCCACCTCTGTTAAAACAGATTACCTTCGTCTTATCCGTGTTGACTGTAAGTTTGTTAAGTAATGTGTACAGTTTTATTTATTTTTTATTTTATTTATTTAATTGTCTTATTTTACGAGGCGGCATTCAGCTATAAGCTGCTCTACCATGCAACCTCGGGGACAGCACAAAATATCCATGGATGAAGTAGGATTCGAACCCACACAGGGCAGCGCGAATGGTTTGGCTTGCAATCACCTGTACCACTCGGCTACCACCGCTCCAAAGTAACAATAAGTCATTAAGGCCGTCAATATCGATTCCCACCACACCCTGTGCTTTCATATAGCTTTCAACATCAGCAACAAACAACGCAAACAACAGAGGACTCAAAGATTCACCCTGAAGCACCCCAGATGACACGTCAAACTTTTTTGTAAACATACCGTTGGCTTTGATTTGTATAGTGGCATTGTCGTAGAGACTTTTAATTATGTTGATGATTTTTGTGCTGACCCCTAGATGATGTATTTTTTTCCAAAGGAGTGAATGGTCAATAGTATCAAAAGCCCTACGGAAATCTACAAATGCCGCGTATACCTTTCGGCGCTTTAGTCGAAGATGGATTTGTATAACGGAGTTCAAAACAAAAATATTATCAATGCACCCTCTACCCTTGCGGAAGCCAGCCTGGGATTCAGGAAGAATGGTGTTCAACTCCGCCCAATCAACGAGTCGATTGAGAAGAACCGAAGTGAAAATTTTGGCGGCACACTTAATTAAAGCAATTCCTCTGTAATTTGCAGGGTTTTCCGTAGGTCCCTTTTTATGCAACATTGTTATTATTACCTCACTCCAAACATTCGGAACTCGTTCTTCGTCCATGATTTTATTGAACAAAGTGACAATATACAGAAGCCAATTTTGGGGCAGATTCTTATAAAATTCATAAGAAATCCCATCTTTACCTGGCGATTTCAAGTTTTTGCAGTTATTTAATACGATTAACAGCTCATCGAGAGTTATGGGAGCATCTAAACTTGGATTAGTGGTGATTGGTAGAGAGAGTTCTGAAATCAAACGATTAGGAAAAACAGTTTCATAAAAATGTTCCCATGTTTCGGTGGGAAGTGAAACTCGGGTGACGGATTCTTTGAATAATTTAATTGTTCTCCAAAATTGACTTTGATTCTTGACGTTACTAAGCTTTTCGGAGATGTTCTTTTCATATTGTATTTTTTTCTTTTTAATTAGAGTTTTGTGCTGTTGTTTGGCTTGGTGGTAAAGGGTTTTATATGCATAGGCAAAATTATGTTTCATGCAAATTTTGAGCGTCTCTTTCAAATTTTTTTTCATATATTTACAGTCGGCATCGAACCATGGCTTGTTTTTACACGTCGATCCTCCACGTCTCGCAGTTTTAACCATACCCAGAGAATCAGCCACCTCAAAGATTGCATTTGTGAGATTTTGAAAGGATTTACTGGCGGACCCCAAAAATGAAACACCGGGAGAGTTTTCCATGGCAATATCATACGGACTGTTAAAAGAATCATCCCACCTCAGCACGGCAGACGAAGTAACAGGAGCGTCCTCAGAGTTATGCGTAGTGGGAATGGTTTCCAGTTGTAATGAGCACTTTAGGGGAAAATGATCTGATAGAGTATTATGAGTGCAAACAAAAAAATCACGAATTTTTCCAAGTGAATCATTATCAATCCAGAGCAGATCAGGAGCACTTTCTCCCGCCGTACCACTGAAGGTGAACTTCCCAGGACGATCATTGAAAGTTCGGCCATTAATCAGAGTAAACAGGTTACAGTTCATTAAGTCAAGTACAAGATGTCCACGTTTGTTGACTATTAAATCACAACTAGCTCGTTTATCGTAGAGAATTGTCTCCTGTATCAATTCAATCGGGACCTGGCCAAGATTCCCCACCCTAGCGTTAAAATCCCCCCCAATAATGATAGGAGTGTTTGTGTACGTTTCTCGAAGTTCATTAATTATCGATTGAAGTGTATCTAGGTAGTCATCTACTACAATTTCAGGTACAAAATAAACAGAACAAATGATCAAACTGTGGCTGTCGCAGCTAAATATACAAATTTGCCATGAGGGCGAAACATCTATGACTTTGACTACATATTTGTTCCTATAAAAAATTAACAGACCGCCACTGGCACGCCCGCGTGAATGACTCCTAACAGCAGTTGTAAAAACAAATCTGAAGTTAGGCAGAATGTTAGAGGTTGATGGTTCTTTTTCTAACCACGTCTCAGACAAACATAAAAAATCAAATTCTACATCACAGTCTAGTACAAAATCATGTAAATTTTTATATCCGTTGATGTTCCAAAAGATTATATCAGTTATTTGCTATGCTGATGACAGTACGAGATTGGATACAGGTGAATCGTTTTTACTAATTAACATTTGCATTATGGAATTCATGCTTTGCATCATTTGTTGCATCATGTTCATCATATTAAAAAACATTTCGTTTATGTCAACCTGTTTACCTAAAGTTGAGCTTGGTATTGGTGTTACTGTGGGGCTGATGTTTTCTTGCGTTTTCTTGGCGTAGCTGATTCCTGGCTGGATATTTGCAAAACGTTCTGGTGGAATCGGTTTTCGTTCTTGCTGGTTATTCGCATATCCGGTGTGAGGTTTCGGATGTGGATTCATACTCCTCTTCTGAGCCACGTACACCGGGCAACCCCTGTAATTTGCAGTGTGGTTGCCGCCGCAGTTGCTGCAGAGTTTGGATGCTGTGTCTTCTTTTGGTATTTTACAATCTGCCGCTTGATGTACATCACCACAGATTACACAAATGGTGATAAGGGAACAGTATTTTTTTGTGTGACCGTATTCTTGACAGTTGAAGCATTGTGTTGGTTCCTTTCTTTTGTAGGGCTCCTCTACATTGACTTTTCTGTACATCAGATATTGCAGATCAAATATGGGGTGTTTCTCGCCTGCTTTTTTGGACGTTGGTTCTAGATCAATCCTGAATATTGGTTGTGGTTCTTTCATCCGATTTAAGACGTTGACTACATTTCGTACTGCAAATTTTTTTTCCTTCAGCGCGTGGGCTACATCCTCGGTGGTCACCCATGCGTCGATTCCCTTCAGTATAACGGTGTATGGACGTTGGCTCTTCAGCTGATAGGTGTAGAACTTTTTTTCTCTGTTTGTCAGGTCGTCGATGACAAGTTTATATTTGTCTACATCTAGCACTTGGATTTTGGTCTCCAGGATTTGGCCTCTTTTCATGGGTATTACGAAGAAGTCAGCGCCACAAATGCTTTGCAACTTCGCAATCTCTTCTTTTGTTGTTGCCTCCCTCAGGAAGATAGGGGGAGGTTTTTCCTTCTTCACAACCTGTGCCGCACCCTGTGGTACATCAGCATCAGCAACAGCATCATGGTTCAAGTCCTGCAGAACACTGAATCTATTGCTGGTAGCAGTAGAGCTTGATTCGGCTCTTCTTAACACTTTTATCGAATTTTGGTTCGTTTTTGGTGAGTTCGGATTCCTTTTGCGCTTATTTGAAACGGTGATGTATCTATCGATACCGGTTTGTACAGTTTTCGGGGCATTTTTCTTTGGTGTGTCACTTACGATTATTTTCTGCGTATTTTCGGAATGGCGAGTTATGCCCTGTGCGGATTCCATTTCTGTACTTCGTGGCATACCCCGCGGTCACCCTTGGCTCCGCGGTGTAGTGGTTAGCGGGATTTAAACGGCGACGCCCAGTGCCCCCAGTGGGCACTGGGGAGGCGCGGAAGAAAAAACGTGGAAGACCAACGCTGTCCCTTCAGTTAACTCTTGACCGACGAATTAATTCTTCTTTATGAAAATATTATTCAAATATTTCCAATACGGGCCTGTCGCAACGACAACTGATAATCAGAGGAGGCACTGATAAGAAAATATTCGGCGTTCTCTTAAAACTGTTCACACTGTTCTAACACGATAAATCTAACAGCTAGCCGCTGCGATTACTCACGGTTATTAATCAAGCGTTTAGCTTGATTGCGATGTGGTTTTTGGCACTTTTCTAAACTTTTGGTGAAGTATTCAAGCAACAATTCGTGGACGAAACAGCAAGACGCACCTGTCAAAACAATGGCCAGGGCCGGACATCTGAAAGTAGTACATTCAATCCTAGTGTGATTCGAGTTGGTTGGGATTCTTGCCACGCGACGTGCTTGGAAATGGTGCAGTAATAATAGGTTTTGGGATCAAAAAAAATATTTCATGAAGTTTTAAAGTTGAGATTGATTCAGAATTTCATCTTCTACCACGTACTCAGAATCCCTGATAATATCAGCTGGAAAATTTGTTTAGAAGCATGTTAAATTATATCGTGTTTGCTGCAACCAGTCCATTAGGTTTGTTCCATCAGCAGTCCCTGACTGTCCGTGGACGTCAGCAGCATGCGCACTACGCAGGCAGTAACAATACCTGTTTTTGTATCATAAACAAAATCGCACCATACCTGCTGGACTTGGAGAATAAAGAAACGATTGGCAAGGTTGAGTACCTACTATATTTTTCGATTATTGTCACAAAACTCGGTGGAGACGACGACGCGCAAATAAGACACACACCTGCACAGTTGGCGGAGGAGCCACGTGCATCGAGAGCTTGTGAAGTTCCCAAAGCTATTGGACTTTTCTAGGGCTCTCGCGATTACATACGGACCAGATGATAATGAGACAGACTTGATGGAACGCAGACAGGAGTTTGAACCGTGAATGTTCTCTTCAAGTTATGGATATTGTAATTCTCCTTTATTGTATGACAATTGATGTTAATTTTTACGTTTCAAAATAGCCTTGATTTGGAGCCCATCAAGTTTGATGTCCAGAAAGCAGCAATGGTTATTCATTACTTCCAAACTCCTCCGTGGTTCTTGCCAGACATTGATCTGATGAGCTTTGAACGTTACGGCCGACGGCAGCCATTTTGTCGTAGGTACGTCATAATCATTGTATGTTATATCAGGTCTAACAAATAAAAATGTTCGCGGTGTAATGAGTACATGGAATAATTCTGGGACGCATATCAGAACGCAGTCGAATAGAGATGTAGTAAGCATATTTGCTGTTTCCATTCGGAAGGCTCAGTTCTTTTTCTTATTTTTCACTTTTCACTAACTTATTCTAAATTCAGCTTAGTTGAACTCGTCGAGGTGGAGTTGATTCAGCGAGGCAGCAGTGCAGGTCTAGTGGTTTTAGATTTCAAAATCCTTACTTGCTTTGTTTAGGTTCTTTGTGAATGACTGATAACGTAAGGAAGTTTTTATCCCATTAAAGGAAAGAAATACAAACTCGGTAAACAAAATAAATCCAAAAAGGTATATTTGAACCCGTAAGTGCACGTATCAGAAAATAATGAAAATCTTTGTAATGGAATATACAGGGTTATCATTTGAAAAGTTGTCACCCCTGATTTCTCGCAATAAAATTTTTCACAGAAAAACGCTGAAACAAGTCGATTTTTGTTTCGAGACCATCTAGGACACATACTGCCAAATTTTTATCTCCCACCTAGCAACAGTATGAAAGCTAATGAGTAGAGAGCGGATTTATAGTTTTTTACATGTTCTATTCGCTTAGTTGGATGCAACTGTCGACTTGTAGCTTGACGTTTCCATCTATAAGGAGCCTTAATACCAAGTTTTATTTTGCATATAATTTATTATTTTGAGTTTTTACTACATACAAATTGATGGTCCATATAATCGCATATAGCCGCATATTCAGTCCATATTTTTGCATATAACTGAATATTTGTCAATATTTTGGCAATTTTATCAAGATGTGCCAAAAAAATCACGATTTTTTCATTTTAAGAAGAAAATAATCAAAAATTTTCGAAGAGAATTTTTTTTTTACTTCGATGGTCAGAGTTGGTTGGTTGGTTTTATATGTAAATGTTGAAATTTCCAATATTTTTGCAGCTTATATCACATATTTACTCGCATATATTGCGTTATTTGAACATTTTTACCGCATATTTCGATACTTTTCAAGCACATATAAACTGCATATTTTGAGCTTTTTTACCGCATATAAATCCGCTCCCCACTAATGAGATAGATAAGAATAAGACTGGTTGTTTGATTCGACTGCTGATCAGAGATAATTTGCAATGCTCGCTTGTACGCGTCCATTCAATCCACGGACAATAACTTCACAATTATAATGATGGAAACGTTTGGGATCTCGTTACTCGTTACAGATCCAAAATAATAATTATCCCAGAGAAGTTTTCTCAGTGATGCCCAGCTTGTTAAGTCGATAATTATTGAAAGCGACAAAAAACCGCAGCGACTGCGACTCTGGAGCTCCTAAATTGCATTTCCTCGGTAAAAAGAGTAATTTAATTCGCTACGGGTGAAGGCAACGTTTCGTTTTCCCCTGAATGTAACAACTGGTATGTGCCTCCTGTGTGGTGGTGGTCTTCTGGGATGCACTTGCAAATGTGAAGTCTGCCTTCTTTTCATAAAGTTGACGTCGGATATTATGTGAATATAATTTTTTCTTGCACCCATAACACCTTCTTGTTTTATTGGGAAAAGGGATAAAAGTAAAAACGCACCAATTGCGTACCGGTAAGTTTATTACAAAATGAAAAATATGCTTCAACAAATATAAAAAATCGGTTGTGTCACCCTAAAACTTTCTCGACTAATATCCAGCAGGAACCTATGGAAATTTTTGTTCGAGAACGTCCCTTTGGCTGGGAAGTTGGAACTAGAGAGAACAACTGGGAATAATTTGCAGGAAATTGACAATTTTGTCAGAATAGTTTGCATTTCCCGGAAAAACCTCAAAACATCGCCCAAATCATCGTATTATAAAGATCGTCCATGAAGAAGGCTCCACTTTGAGCTCCATTATCTAAGTCCGGTCTCGATAACCCAGGCCGGTTCAACATCTCCAACAGGAAAACTCCCGGGAAATTGAAAAGAAAATTGTTGGAAAATGTTCAAGAGTCAGTTACCTCTGTTGACAAAAAAAACTGGTGAAAATCTGTTCATGGGGGAAAAACGTTGGAAAATTTGCAGTTTTCCCAGAGATGAAATCCGGAAACCGTGGATCCGATTTCGAAATTTCTCTCTTCAAAAATTGACTGAATCTTTCCTCCAACTTTCATTCCCAGCATGTCTGCACCTGAATAAATATTTTGTGGAGCTCACCGCATGTCGAAATTTGTACTGCAATTTTTATCAAATTCACGGAATGTGCATATTTCATTTTGAAAAAATTACCCTCGGAAAATTGGAACCGTGTCGATTTTGAAAATGGGTCTAGATACGACGCCCAATCCAAGCTTCTTTCAATATCAGTCGGAATTTTCCGAAAAAAAGTCGATCCCCGAACAGAAATGAATTTTTGAGTGGAGTCCTGCATCAAAAGCGAGTCGTCCTGGTCCAAACCCGGGTGAGAGACCCGCTCGAATGACAACGGCTAGGAGAAATTTCAAAAATTCATAACGCTCGACTGGAAAATGGTGGAAAACTTCAACTGCAGACATCCATTGTTTAGATTCTGAATAATCAAATGGTAAAGTTTTGAACTTTGACATTTTTCATAATTCGACACGATGACAGATACGGCAATATTTCTAACTCTTTTGACTACAGTTTTTTGGGGGCTTCCAAATAAGATACTGTAAGTCAAGTTCCGTGAGATATAGCTTCTGACATTTGTTGATATTGACAGTTCTGTTTGACAGCTGACGACAACCAAAAACTAATGGGCTCATTCCACAAAAAAACATGTCCGCATACCAAATTTCAACGGTCGGGAAAGTGGAATATTATTTGTAGTTTTATGAAACTGAAGAAAACAAGCGGAGAAGTTAAATACATGACAAAGTGATCAATGAGGTCATGGTACTTGCTTGAAAAGTTCACTGTGGAGGCGCCGCCTCTGTAAGAGACGTTCGACATGCTTTTGACATCTATTGTCTACGATCTAACCTGTTTTTCTGTATGCATAGTGTTGACAACAATCAGATACCTATTATATGTGGAGGAGCTGAAGATCGTAGATTATAATGTATCGTAGATTATACGTGTCATAAAACTTGTTTGGAAATTATTGAGTTGTGGTTTTCTTCCCGGGAAACATCGCACCTCTCCAAGTTGGAGTTGGAAGAACGCATTTTAACTTGCTGTCTAAAAGCTTTTTGCCATGTAGTCATAAGGTTTGAAATGCCAATAATGCGATAGACACACACACACACACACACACACACACCTGGTATTCTTAGTAATTTTCAAGTTCTCCTGTCGCATCGCTTGTTTCCATAATTGCGACGCCTCTGCTCTGCTAGAAACCTGTATGTGCCCCCTCCGCGACACAATTTTGCACACTGCAAGCTCAACGTCAGATTAGAGTTTAGATCTGCCCAGTTTGGCGCTCAGACAGACATGATAGGCTGTCAACGCTGTTGGTTGTCAAATTTCATCACTAACTACTAAGGCGCCCTTTGGCGGTCAAAGATGGCAGTGCATATCTAGCCTCATTTAGCAACAAGAACGACACAAACCGGGAATGATCACAAAACCTTCCACTTCTCAAGAAAGTCCTACGATACGAAATATCAATATCGCAATACTACTCAATAGGTCTTTTCACCTAGAGGTCTAGAGCGCATGCTCACGTTCCTTGCCGGTCGGCAAACAAAACTGTCGAATGTCAATGTCAGTGAAGTGTTCATGAACAGGTAATCGCACATCATTTTGTACGAGAATGGGGTAGGGGAGGGTGGGCCACCATGAAACACATCTCACATTTTTTCAAACACAGGTTATACATTATGGTTCCAGAAAAATTTTGTGGTATCCATCTATAGCTAAAGTCATTTCGAGCATTAATTAAGCATCAGAAGTCAGTTCTGACTTACTCATTTAGAATGATTTCCAATTTTTGAAAACAAAATTTTGCCTCAAAGTGGCCCATTATGCGGGTTACCTACAGTACAAGAAAGATAGATTTCAACCTCGGAGAAAATATGGACGTCCTGAAAATTTCATATTTTGTTCAGAATTGAGTGCTCTACTGCTCTATAACATATCCAAATTCGCCAAAATTTGCACCCGGGGGTATTGAGTTATTGGGGGAGGGGTGAAAAATTGCAGCTAAAAACGGAGGGGATGGAACCTGTCAATCCACTGGATGCAAATACATTAAAGTTCGACGTATCATATCTCGTTGATACCATTTTGGCACAAAAAGTGTCCATCATTGTTGGAGGGGAGTAGTGGGGGGGCGAAGCTCTGCTAGGTGGTCCATTTTGTTTTTCTGGCCATGTATAACCGATCACGACCAGTTCGGTATCTTAACCAACTGAATTTAATCTCCTGAACTCGTATCCGATGTGTAAATTCGGATGAAAACAAGTTTGAACAAGTTGACTTAAGAAACTTGTTTTTTCTTTGACAGTTTTGACGATTTTCTTTTCACTGTTGGAGGTGTTCATTTCCAGAAAATTTCCAGGGACCATTAACTGAAGTGTATTCTTCACGAAAATCATCCACTCGATGTATTGTTATGTTTCTCAAGTTTAAAAAATCGATTTGAACTTGAGCCGGCGCGGCGCGTCGTCTACTACTGACCAGAACACTACAGCTTGCACCTTTAAATGAAAACACCTCAAACTATTAGAGAAATAACAACTTATCTTCCAAAATTGGAGGATCTGTGCAGAATTGAATTCCCTATAACACGAACAAAATCGCCTTGAATCGCAATGCAGGATTTTGAGTTATTCGAGGAGAAGGATAACATTTTGGCAAGATTCATACTCTATGAACTGTTACCTCTCCCCTGAATAACTCAAAACCCTGCAGTGCGATTCATGGCGATTTTGTTTATGTCATAAGGAATTTAATTCTGCAAAGATCCTCCAATTTTCCAAGATAAGTTGTTATTTCTTAACTAGTTTGAGGTGTTTTCATTTAAAGGTGCATGCTGTAGTGTTATGGTCAGTAGTAGACGACGTGCCGCGCCGGCCCAAGTTCGAATCGATTCTTTAAACTCGATTCCTTTTTTGACGGCCTCGTGACGCAGGTGGTTGCGTGGCTGCCTGCGGCCGCGAGAGCCCCGGGTTCGATTCCCGGAAGAAGTCTGGATGTTTGTGTTTGTCCAATTTGCAATTTTTCTGGCTATGTTAATGTGATAATAAAAGGCAAAAACTCCTATGGCCCGTGCAGGCCGATAAGGAGGGGAAAAAAATAACAAAATTGTACATCGAGTGGATTATTCTCGTGGGAAATACACTTCAATCGAATCGCCCCTGAAATATTTTCAAAGATAAACACCTCTAACAGTGAAAAAAAATTCGTCAAAATTGTCAAAGAAACAACAAGTTTCCCCAAGTTAACTTGTCCAAACTTGTTTTCATCCAAATTTCAAACCAAATTCGAGTTTAGGAGATAGAATTTAGTCGGAAAAGATACCAAACTTGTCGTGATCGGTTCTACATGGCCATCAGAGAAATAAAATGAACCCCCTTCATCAATGATCGACACTTTTAGTGGCAGAATGATATCAGCAGGATATGATGCGTCGAATTATAACGTATTTGCTTTCAATGGATTGACAGGTTTCATCCCCTCCATTTCAAGTTGCGATTTCCCCCCCTCCCCCTCCAATAACTCAAAGCCCCCGAGTGCGATTTTTGGCGATTTTGGATATGTTGTAGAGCACACAATTCTGAACAGAAGATCAAATTTTCATGACGTCCATATTTATTCCGAGGTCTTGCCGATTTTTTTATGCTTTTCCTGTACTACTATAGACATGCTCATAAAAGCATAAATCAAGCAGAAATGTTGCTTCTATCGCATGAACATTACAAAAATAAATTAACAACTGAACATATTTTTTAACAAATAAATAAATAGGTACTTGAGAATAAATAGAAAAAATCTACTTTCTATGTTGTCAAATTTTACACAGAATAAAACAGAAGACTACTGCCGTTTTGTCCCCCTGCAATTTATCCCTATACAGGGTGTCCCAGCTAAAACAACCCAGCGCAATTCCCTCGGAGAATATTAGGGCAACAAAAAAAAAACTTTCAATTGGGAGGAAGCTTGACCCTCGGCTTGACCTTTAAGGGTGCTTTAGTTTCCAAGAAAATAAAATAATTTTAATCGGGCGAGTCACAAGAATTCGAAAATTCATGACCGACAAAACAGAATACCTACTTTAAACGAAAGAAAAATCCGCTTTCTCTTGGTTTTCTATTGATGTAATGTTCTTGATGTTCCAGTAAGCCAGATATCCTGTCTAACAGTCCAGCAAACACAATGATCGGAATTCATGACGTCACCGATCACACACTTGTTGATTTCAACATCTGCAAGTTTTCATTGCTATGGTGAGTCCAGGAGTATGGTAAGTGAAAAAGTCCTAGTAACGGCTAGTGTTGAAATCGACAAGTGTGTATGATCCGTTGGCTGGACTGTAAGACAGAATATCTGGCTTACTGGGCCAGGTACAGACATCAGAGGCACATCGATGGAAAGCCCAGAGAAAGAGGATTTTTTTTCATCTGAATTATGTTGTTTGTCGGTCATGAATTTTTGAATTCCTGTGACTCGTCCAATTAAAATTGCATTTTCTTGGAAATTTGAGCACCTACAACCATCTGCGCCCCCTCAAAAGAAATCTCAAAAATCAGGCCTCCCCCATTTGATTTTTTTTTGTTGATATTTTCTGAGGAAATCGCGCTGAGTTGTTTTAGCTGGGACACCTGTATGGAGTCAGGACACATTTGATGTCTTCTTCCCTTATTATAGCGATGTTTAGTTATATGTTATGTCATAGACATGTCTCATGGTGGACCCAAAGTACTGTCTCAAGGTAGACTATGGCATATTTTTTAAATGGAAGCAAAAATTTTCTGATCCTGTGGAATGAATGGGGTGACGGAAAAAAGATCGAAATACAAAAGGTCGAAAACAAAACATCGAATGCATAAAGTCGAGAAACAAAATAACGAAACCACAAAACATCGAAAGCACTATTGTCGAAAGTACAAAAGGTCGAAAATCAAAAGATCGAAAAGTGAAATATCGAAAAGCAAAAGGTCGAAAAGTGAAATATCGAAAAGCAAAAGGTCGAAAACCAAAAGGTCGAAAAGTGAAATATCGAAAAGCAAAAGGTCGAAAACCAAAAGGTCGAAAAACAAAAGATCGAAAAGCAAAACATCGAATAATAAAATGTCGAATAGCACAATGTCGAACTAGAAATACCTGTTTTAAATGTGATTACAATTCGGATCGATTAAAGAGCTGTGACTCCCTCAGAGAGCACTTGAGGAAAAATTTTACTCTCACTTTTCGATTTATTCTTCAGAGATAAATCACCTCCCAAAGTATTATGCAAGGCCACCGAAACACCTGTATATTCTTTTAAATCTGATCAGCGTCAGCGTAAATTAACTCAAGACTTATAAACCTGTGCACGCATGGACCTTGTTAGGTTGAGTGATTTTTTTGCAGACCTGATTGGATTTTTTGACGCAAAATCCACTCTGAAACGTAAAGCTGTGCACATGGACCTCGTCAGGCCTAGTAGTTTTTTTTTTGAAGACCTGATTTGGTTTTTTGACGCAAAATTCACTCTGAAACGTAAAGCTGTGCACATGGACCTCGTCAGGTCTAGTAGTTTTTTTTTTTTTGAAGACCTGATTTGGTTTTTCGACGCAAAATTAACTTGGACTTATAAACCTGTGTACATGGACCTCGTCAGGTTCAGTATTTTTTTTGCAGACCTGGTTTGGTTTATTGACGCAAAATCAACTCTGAAACGTCAAGTTGTGTACATGGACTTCGTCAGGTTTAGGTTTTTTTTTTGAAGACCTGATTTGGTTTTTCGACGCAAAATCAAGTTGGACACATAAAGCTGTGCACATAGACCTCGTCAGGTCTAAAAGTTTTTTTTTTTAAGACCTGATTTGGTTTTTTGACGCAAAAATCACTCTGAAACGTAAAGCTGTGCACATGGACCTCGTCAGCTCTAGTAGTTTTTTTTTTTGAAGACCTGATTTGGTTTTTCGACGCAAAATTAACTTGGACTTATAAACCTGTCTACATGGACCTCGTCAGGTTCAGTAATTTTTTTGCAGCTCGGTTTGGTTTATTGACGCAAAATCAACTCTGAAACGTCAAGTTGTGCACATGGACCCCTCGTCAGGTTTAGTTTTTTTTTTTTTTGAAGACCTGATTAGGTTTTTCGACGCAAAATCAAGTTGGAAACATAAAGCTGTGCACATGGACCTCGTCAGGTCTAGTAGTTTTTTTTTGAAGACCTGATTTGGTTTTTTGACGCAAAATCAACTTGGACTTATAAACCTGTGTGCATGAACCTCGTCAGGTTCAGTAATTTTTTTACAGACCGGATTTGTTTTTTTCTTTTGACGCAAAATCCACTCTGAAACGTGAAGCTGTGTACATGGACCTCGTCAGATTCAGTGATTTTTTTGCAGACCTGATTCGGTTTTTTGACGCAAAATTGACCTATACTCATAAATCGGTGTACACACTACTCAGACCTTGTCAGGTTCAGTATTTTTTTTTTCAATGCCTGATTAGGTTTTTTCACAGAAATAAGTTTGGGCTAGTTGATTTTTGACTCGGTGCTTCTCTTCTCTTGTCCCAAACTCTCAAATCATTTGTCTTTACAACAATTGTACATACACCTATTGCTCATTTTCGATTTTCACGGTTCTTCTTTCTAGACCTTTTCTTTTCGATTTTTTGTTTCTCGATGATTCTTATCGACGTTTTGTTTTTCGACCAATTGTTTTTCGACCAATTGTTTTCCGACCAATTGTTTTTCGACCAATTGTTTCTCGACCAATTGTTTTTCGACCAATTCTTTCTCGACCAATTGTTTTTCGACCTTTTGTTTTCCGACCTTTTGTTTTTCGACCTTTTGTTTCTCGACCTTTTGTTTTTCGATATTATGTATTTTCGACCATATGTATTTCGATCATCATCACTTTCGATATATTGTAAATTCGACCTTTTCTTTTTCGACCTTATGCATTCGATGTTTTGTTTTCGACCTTTTGTTTTTCGTTCTTTTTTCCGTCACTCGAATGAATGCAGTGTAAAAGCCGAGGCCTAAACACCAAGAGCTTAGAAACAGCCCTAGTCAGTTGCCCAAAATAATTAGAATCTGATACGATGATTTTTGTAAAAGTTGTAACTATAGCAAATCAGCTGAACAAAAAACTCGCCTACCTCCAAAACAAGGGCACCTGCTTAACAGGAACCGTTGTGATAACCGCCATTAACTATTACAGCTCAGAGACTAACACCTGATTGCACATTCATCCGAATAAGGGGTTGACGCATTTTGAAAAAATCGCGATTCTCTCATGGTGGCCCCCACCCTCGCCCCCACTCTCCCCTACCGGGGGCGATATTTCCGGTCGCCGTCTGTGTAGAAGCAAACGGTAGCTTGATGCCATAACTGAGTGGCAGGAAATCGGTGTTGGTTGAAAGGTTCGCATCTACTTAAATAAATAACTGTTTCTCTCCTTATCGGCTTTTCATAACCTATAAATACTTACAAGAATCAGTGGCGCAAGAGACTTAAAAAAAAGAAGAGTAATCTAAAATCTATAATAAAAATTGATAAGTTAGTATTTAAAAATTTCAAAATTCGAAAAACTCAATTTTTTTTTCTTCTAAATTTTCATATTTTTCCCAAAATAAGTCCTTCATTCTCTTGACAGCCCAGATTTGATTAGCTCGTTTTTTTGTTACATCTTTGGCTACTCAGATTTGGCAAAAACTCACGCCACAAGAATCTATCGGTTCCTCTTTCGCTCTGCAGCTAATCCGCAGTCTGTTTTAGCCATTTTTAATGCTAGGAAATGCCGTCTTTAACCTATAATTTTTCGTATATTATCATTATAAAGGTGCATTTCTTTTATCCAAAATTTAAGAATATTGGCTTACCCTAAACCGTCTGATTGCCGTGTGTGTCACCTTGACGCAAACTGTAAATTATAATAATTATCCTCGCTTCTTGCTTTTCAAAATTTCACGTTTATTCTAGCTTTGTGTGTTTGCCCGCTCGAACTGTCAATAGTGTCAAATCTTGCGCATGCCCACTGAAACACAAAATCATCACGAAAAAACCTATTGCACGGCTTCTTCCTCAGACGAGATTTTAAAGCGAGAAATCTAGGTTCAAAATCAAGATAAGCACCCTGTACGTCTTGATAATCGTAAAATGTCACTTTTTATGCATATCCATTGCACACAGCCCATCTGTCACTTGCTCCTTCAAATGTACCCCTAGGCTGAAAAAGTGAATTTGACTATAAAATATCACCTCGAATATCACTTACAGCCTAGATCGACAGGCTAGATACCTAGACAGATTTCATTGCAAATTTTCATCAAGTACCTAGGTATTCATTTCATTCAAATTGAAAAATCATAATCCCCCCAGAGATTGTGTCCCGTCGCCGCGCCGCCTATGATCACTGCTTCAGAATCAGAACCGATCGCCAGTTTTGCTAGTACCCTTAATCAAATGAACAAAGTACCCACCTACTCAGGGCAATCTGATCTTGTATGTGTGATCTCTGGGTGTATGAAAGAGGAGGAAGTCGATGAAGAAATTTCACGCTACGTCACATTCGAAAGGTCCTTTACTGATTTGTGTACCGAGCATTACGTATGGAACACACCTCCCATAGATATAAAATATTATTAATAAACAAAACACAAGCTCAAAGTGATGATAACTCTTTAATCAGAGTTGATGACATTATTATTTACGACAAAAACAGCATAATAACTGGAAAAGGCAGATTTTGATAAGGATGTAGACATTACAAAATAACAAGTTTCAAGTCCAAAGTGCTGGTATGTTTTGGAATCTCTTTTGTACTGACCTCGAATTAAATGATTCAAACTGATCGATTTTTGCGACAAAATTCTTCCTGTACCTACTACGCAAAAATGCGCGTGTGGATTTCGACAGGGTGTCAAATTCCACCACAACGTAGTTTGAGGTTTTTATACAGGTAGGTATATTGATTGTAGATCTAAAACTGAAGAGGTTAGATATCCGACTGTAATCAGATTGTGGCAGATATTCAAATTCTTAAGCAGAAAATTATCGAATGAGTATTGTTTTCAAATTTCTTGATATTCACTAGACAAAAAAAATGACAAACGACACGTGTGTCAATTTTTGTAGACTTTTTGGCATTGCATTCACGTAACAGCTAGCGAAAGAATCTAACTTTAAAAGTACAAGCCCAATAAAAATAATTTTGTTTTTCTATTCGAGCAAAAATATTGGAAGGACGTTTTTACATTTTTGGTTCAAAGTGAGAAAATTCAAATTGAAAAATTTGAATAAGTAATGGGAAAAAATTCGAAACTGATCTACGCCACTGGTGGGCTTCCAACGGTTGTGTTTACTTATTATTTTTTTTCGTAACTGATGGACTTTGGTTGCTTTACCAGGAATTATTTATAATAACAATCAAAAATAAGACGAAACGGATTCCCCTCCCGACTATAAAAAGCGAATGCTCCCCGGGAGGTGGCATAATGATCTCCACAAAGTCGCCTTAGTAGTTTCTAATCGGCAGCATCATGACCATTTTGCTAGATCTATCCATTTTTCTTGCAATTGTTGCTAACTTGTTTTGGTGGTACATTTATTTGAGCCAGTACAAAATACGAAAGTTCTACAAAGGAATACCGGGCCCACCCGGGGTACCGCTCCTCGGCAATGCGTTGGACTTCAAGTCGAGAACCAAAAGTATGTATTTTTTTTGTTTCTAATTTGACTGATTCAATCTGAATTCATTTGGTTTTTGGAAATTTATTTGGAAAATATGAAAGAATTTTGTGATTATTTTCTGTAAATTTGAGAGACTGATTCGAGAAATTTCTGGAATGCGGTCTAAATAAAAGAATACAGTAGACACCCCAGTAATCGGAACTCCTAAACGTAAGGGGTTGTTCGGATGAGCGATTTGTTCGGATTATTGAAGTTCACTGTAAATAACGTCGCCAATAAAAAAAACCTGTTGTATTCACTACCTACGGTTGACGAGTTGAATAGGTACCCTCGTAGGTACCCGATGTTCGGATTACCATGAGCTCGGAGGACTAGAGGGTTTTTACTGTGCAAAAGGGTGACAAATTGAAAGAGTCCCGTTGTGATTCGGTTATTGCGAAAATTTGACACATCAGATTCAATTTTATTTTCTAATTTAATTGTAACACAATATTTCCAATTTAACTAAAATTTTAGGGTTTGTTTCGATCAACGTTAGATTTATTGTAGCTCCACAGAAAATCCACCACTGGCAAAATCCAGGGAACGCTCAGGCCAGAACTGATTTTTTTCCGTTTTGTCGGGATTTGCATCGACCGCAATAAAATCTCAATTATAAACAACGTGATTGACAATTACTTTCAAAATGGCATGTGATGACAAGCTGCAATTCTACTCTTCCATTTAAATTAAAAAAAAGCCTATCCTATGTGTAACATTATTACGTAATCAACCAATCAAGACGGGACACTCTTAATTTAATTCATCTATGTGCCTATCCAGTGCGGCATCTATATTTATTAATTCCTAATGAAAACGTTCTACTATGATGTTTTTGGAGCCATCTTCACAGACCTGTTTGAAAAAAAAAGTGTAAGATATCCTCTTTCGATATTTTTATTTAGCAACGGCTTTTCACTCTTCGCCCCTGAGTCGTGGTAAGGCTAAACGGCAAAAAATAGTTTGGTACCTATTTTTGACAGCAATTTTGATTTTATATCGGGTAGGTATACAATACTTTTGTACCTATATGAATTCGAAAATATCCAATATTTACCTTTCTCATAGCGGAGGTGCACATTTATGTAGGAAGAATGTTTGTCTCTTCACGATCGCGATATGTTTATTGCCAAAAAAAGTCAGCGGTTTCGTCTATTTCTAGAATAGGTGGGACAGACATCTTTAGATAGAGGTGCTCCATAAAAACAAGTTGAAATCGATTTGATTAAAGTAGATAGGTCAAAAATATTCGTTTAATTATTTTTCCAGAAACAAATTGTTTTTCATACTTCTTATATCTTGCTCGGCGCCATTTCAACGACAACTTCTAATCGTAAGATCATAAACAATTACGATCACAACATTAATTGTTTGGCTTTCCACTCTAAGCAACTTTGTCTTTCAAATTTGGATCCAATCATCAAGATATTTAAACATGTTAATTATGAAACATCACTGTCGAAATATGTTTGTGGTCTAGAACAGACAAAGTAGCTGACGTTTAGGTCAATATAAAGATATCGTGAAGAAAACTTGAACATTTTGTCTACATACCTATATTCTCACTTTGATTGGGTGATAGGCATGTCTCACACGTCCTAAGTCCAAATGTTCCAATACCGTCAAAGTCAAAGTTGGAATATTGCACTTTGTGCGCGCTTAGTCAAAAGTGATTATTGGAGTCGATCCCATCAATCCCATCACTGATCAGGCACTGATCTCCTTTTTCGCCATGCCACTCTACCAAAGCCTTCTAACAATCTGTTTTTTTTTTTAATTGAATAAGCATTAAAAACTAAAGAGACCAAATTTTTCAAGGTATTCTAACAGCGTTCCTCAAGTACACCAAGGACTATGGCGGCATCGTTAAAGTCCAAATAGGACCATTCCGCAAACTGCTTGTCGTTTCCGATTACGAGTTCTTGGAGTTCATCTTGAGCTCCACAAAAGTCATCAACAAATCCGCCAACTACAAAAACATGTTGCCGTGGTTAGGCACTGGACTTCTTACCAGCGAAGGTAGAACTCTTCACTGCCTGAAGATCGAAATAGCTATGATTAAATATGTTGTTTTTTTTTCAGGAATCAAGTGGAAGAAACACAGAAGGATAATCACTCCTGCTTACCACTTCAAAATTCTGGAACAATTCACCAACACTTTTGACTCAGCAGGTGATGTCATGGTCAGCAAGCTGAGAAAAACTCTGGGGAGCTACAGCGTAGATATTTATCCTATTGTGACTCTTTGTGCTCTGGACATCATTTGTGGTAAGTAGTTTTATTGAGGAAAATCGGTTTTTTTTATATAGTTTTCAAGTTAAATACTGATGGAAATGATATATTATACAGAAACTGCCATGGGAACTACAGTTCACGCTCAAGATCACAAAGACTCTGAGTACGTACGTAGCGTGAAGGAAATGGGAAGGATAATCATGGAGAGGGCGATAGCTCCGCAAAAGAACAACGAATTTCTATTCCGATTCTCCGAAGACTATCAAATTCAAAAACAAGCCCTCCAAGTTTTGCACAAATATACCAACGACGTCATCACGAGGAAACGAGAAGAATTGCTGAGGACAAAATCTGCTGAGAACGGAGATGTTCGTTCGACGGATTTGGGAATCAAGAAAAAAATGGCGTTTTTGGACTTGCTGCTTCAAGCCACAGTTGACGGAAGGCCGCTGACCCAAGAAGAGATCAGAGAAGAAGTCGACACGTTCATGTTTGAGGTATGTTTTTTTTCCAATTCCAAGTCCAAGTCAATAAACGCTGATGCCAACAATAATTTACAGGGTCACGATACGACAGCTTCGGGAATAAGTTTCGCATTGTATTCGCTGGCTACAAATCCAGAGGTCCAAGTAAGTTTCAAAATCGCATCATTATATCATTTATTCTAGAGTACCTACCTACTTAGTTGGGTTCCCCTCAGTTTCAGCCACATTGTTTTTAATTTGAAACTCAGAGTTCCAGACATCAGCGGTACTTTAACCAAAATTATCAAATCCTGCTAGAGTCATCGTCGCTCCGCTTTGCTTGTGTTGACATAGACATGATACTTTTTTTTTTTTTCAGAAACAAGCTTACGAGGAACAAATGGAGATGTTTGGAGGCCAAAAAAATCCCATCGTTACTTACAACGATTTACAAAACATGAAGTATTTGGAACTGGTCATCAAAGAAGCTTTGAGGCTTTATCCATCGGTACCATTCTACGCCAGAGAAACTAATCAAGACGTTGTTTATCGTAAGTAATTAATGCTTTGTAGATTTGTTTTTTCATTGAATCACTTTATACCATTCTTGAATATAATTGAACATTAATTGGTAACTCTATGATAAAATACTGACGCTGTTTTCAGATAACACTGTGATACCAAAGGGAGTGAACATTACCATATTTGCGTACGGCATCCACAGAAACCCGAAATACTTCCCAGATCCAGACAAGTTCGATCCCAGTCGATTTGAAAACATCGATGGAAAAGCACCTTATGCTTACATTCCGTTCAGTGCTGGACCAAGGAATTGCATAGGTGAGTGTGGATACGTACCTGCTTAGTGTTCTTGTTTTTGTTTTCGATTAAGAGTGCACTAGGTACTTATAGTGCACTGAAGGCGTGTTCAAATCAATAGCAAAGCTTCTTGAGGACAGTAAGCTTCACTGACAACCAGCCAGCAACCTAAGCAAGATTGCTAGTGGACAATCATACTTGTCCACATGCTTGCTTTAGCCTTATCCACGTACAGAATAACGCCAAATGACTAATGAATCTTTGGGAAAATGTTTCAAAAAAAGTTCATGGATTGGAACTTGATAAGTTTAACAGCTGAATATTTTCCGCAGGACAAAAGTTCGCGATGTTGGAGATGAAGAGCACGCTTTCCAAAGTGCTAAGGAATTTCGAGCTTCTCCCGGCCACTCCCAACCATTATTTGCAACTAGTTGCTGAGACTGTCTTGAAATCCGACAATGGTGTACGGATTCGACTGAAAGACAGGATGTAGGGCAGCTTTTTTTTTGCCACATTGTATTGTGTTTTTCACGATTTTTAGTCTGTAATAATTTAAAACCAGAACTGTATCTCATAAGTCTGAATATAAACTGCCAACCAAGCAGAAGAACTGGATAAAAAAAACTACTTTCTTTTTGTTTCATGAACACCATATATTTATTCCACATATTATTCCACTGAAATTGCAGTAAAATAACTTCACAATCATTTTGGTTAGTTGCTATGGAAAATGTAGGATATAATTCATTTGACTGAAATGTGAGCTCTGACAAAGACATTCAGTTGAAAGAAATCGGATTCATTATTTCTTGCTTGAATACAATACAAAATATCATGGTCTGATGATAACCTGATCATACTCAAATAATGATATCAAGAACAATCTTTTACCCCCTTGCTTTTAATTTTTAAAGGTGAACTTTCTCTTTTCCCATGTACAAGGAGGGTAAAGTTGTTTTACTGCAGGTTGTCACTGTTACACTACACATTTTGAAAGTTGCTATTATTCCTATACGGGCGGGCTTGTTGAATTCACAGCTCGTTTGAAATTCAATAATAGAAACACCGATAATAATTATCATTATATCACTATTTCTCTAGGTGTAGGTACTGTTCTGCCGTTTTAAGGCCAAGCGTCGTATAAACCAAATGTTAAAATAATTGAAAAGTGCCATAACATGGTGCTCACGCTTAGGTATGCCAACGCCTGCGATTATTATTGTAATCCGTGATCTTGACAATATTTTGTTGCTCCAATATTGTCTTGATTGAAAAAAGCACCGTGATAAGATCCAATATTAGAGTAATCGGAATACCAGAGGGACCTGTGGGCGGAGCCTAACTGCGCAAACTGAGTTCATCTAGTGGTGCACCTAGATTTGCAGTGGCATTTTAGGTTCGCCTGTGACCTGGTAGAGTTGACGGCACACCACAGGGACCTGTGGGCGGGGCTTAACAGAAGAACAAAAATCGTTCTGGACGAGTCCGTGTGTTAAAATAAGGGGAGCAACACCGTCAGCTGGAGTGGTGGACCATTACCAGGTCACAGGCGAACCTAAAATCCCACTGAACTCAGTTTGCGCAGTGAGGCTCCGCCCACAGGTTCCTCTGGTATTACGAGTGCTCCAATGATCCACCACTCCAGCTGACGGTTTTTCTTTTCCTATTTCAGCACAGGGACTTGTCCAAAACGATTCTTGTTTATCTGTTCAGCCCCGCCCACAGATCCCTGTGGTGTGCCGTCAACTCTGAAAGAAAAAGTTTGAAACGCTGATTTTTTATACATTCGACGCTTGGACTTGAAACTGCAGTGTTGTACAATACAATATTGTTCACAGCAGCTTCTTTGATATCGATAATGACTGAATCAATAAAAATTGATTTCATACAACATTAAAAAAAGTGACATCAAGTTTGCTTTCTATCAAATAGAGGTGCGTTCAGTCAGCTTATTTAGCCGCAAGTTTTAATTTTAGCCGTAAGCGCTGCATCGCTTATTGGCTGTTCTGAGGAGGCTGGTCCATAAGAGCCAATTGGCGTCGCTGCGCTTGCGACTAAAATTAAAACTTGCGGCTAAATAAGCTGACTGAACGCACCTTAAAATAGACAAAATTCACATACTAAATAGATAACAAAAACCTACCATCTACGAGTGTACACCGTCAGGAGTAAAATATTGCATACATCAAAATTTTTGTTATGAGAAAAAAAGCGACAAGGTCTTGCTTTATTGCGGTCATAGCCTATTAGAATAAAAGGCTTGATTACCGGCTTCATGGTGAATGTACTACGTAAGGACATTGCTATGTCACATTTTTTTGAACTACAAAAATTTTGATGTATGTAATACAGTGCTCCTGACAATACGAGTAGAAGGAAAAGGTACATATAGCATATAGATATTTTAAATACATAACGTGAACATAGATATTTCCTCAATACATAACATTAAGATAAATATTTCAAATACTATACACAACATTCAAATAGATATTTCAAATACATTATAAAAAATAGTGGTATCTTCTCCGTAAATTCTTGAAATAATGAGGCCCAATAATTTGACCCCCAATTAAGATTTAGTTCTTTTTCAATATTTACCCCCTCTGGCTTCCTACAACGTAGGTACTGGGAACCGTGTGTCCACCATTTTGAATCACTTTGTAAATCACAATTCTACAACACCCACCAACTATATTATTATAATATGAACATCCAACATAAAGATTTTTTTTAATACAAATATATTAAGCATTTTGCGCAGGAGCTTTGATGACTTCTCACACTGAAGACTGAATGAGCGAGCAAAAAACAAAGATTGAATTTCTCTTTAACAATCATTTCTACATCATAATAAAAATGTGAAATCTTGGTAAAAAAAACCTTGTGTACATAGGGTATTCACTTACAAAATATAGAATATACAATAGCTGAAAATATAACCTTCAATTTTTAACTTCGTTCGAAAAATATTATGTATGAGTAGGTATAAAAATATATTATGTTAGATAAGTAACATTTATGCTAATAGCATTACTTAGTGATTACTCAAGTAGCTTGGAAAGAGTCAAGTAGTGAGACCCTGATAACTACAGACGTTTAAATACATACAGTGTTGAACAATTGATGAAATACTTGAAAATTTTAGTCTAGTCCAAATTATTCTAAATTCTAAAGGAATGGACAAATTCTCATGACTTTTCGCGAAAATAGACTATTTCTCATACAGTTCAGGAATTTTAGACCTTAAAACCGCAAATAACAAACAAGTATGAAACCCCCCGGTTTTTTGTATAGAAGCTAAGTGATACAGTAGTTTAACATACTAAGGCCGAGTATTTCAACTGAAGTTTAACCTTCTTTTAGTAAAACTTTGTTCAACTACTGCGGATACAATGGGTGCAGCAATTGAATCTGCGGGAGTTGAACCAAGTTTTACTAAACGAAGGTTAAACTCCAACTGAAATACTCGGCCTAGAAGTCTCCAAGGATCCAGTGTGAGCCTCGGTCGTTGTGGCCTGGAAGAGAACTTGAGGATCAGTTTTTCGCGTTTATCTCGTGAACGATGGCACTTGAGAAACAAGTACCTACCTGAAGGAAAATTGTCGGCAACTGTATTCTCTACAAGAAAAGAGCCCACATATTTTATCACCAGTCCACTCTTTCTTTGTCAAAACACAAGAGAAGTAGTCCAGATGCTCGATGCTGATCCATTCTCTGTTGATTGAGACTTCAAGCCATCAATACCAACTATGCCGGTGATATATACCCAAGGAGGAGAAGAAAAAAAATGGATATTCATACCTCACAAAAATAGACGAAGACATGTAAAGGTGCGTTCAGTCAGCTTATTTAGCCGCAAGTTTAAATTTCAGCCGTAAGCGCTGCACCGCTTATTGGCTGTTCTGAGGAGGCTGGTTCGTAAGATCCAATGGGCGTCGCTGCGCTTGCGACTAAAATTAAAACTTGCGGCTAAATAAGCTGACTGAACGCACCTTCAATCGCCATAAATAATGCTAATTTCATGGTTATGAAGTCGTCGTAAGTTTCAATCAAATATCTTGAACCGTTCCTAAAAAAAGGATCTTCAAATTACTTGAGATATTACAAAAAATTAAGTCAACTTTTCGCCGATATACACTCTTTTTTCTTAGGCAACACCTTCAGTCTTTCTCAAGATAATTCAGGAACATATTCAAGCAAAGTTCACAACGACTTCATACTTCATGACCATGAAATAAGGATTATTCATGGCAATTTACATGTCTCCCCCTATTTTTGTTCTTGATTTACAAATGTTCATTTTTTTATTTTTCTTCCACCCTGTCCATGCCGCTGGCATATAGTTGGTATTAATGGTTTTAAATTTCAATCGAAAGAGAATGGATCAAACAAAACTTCTATCAAGTGGCATCTCGCCTGTCGCCATCATAAAACTCAAGGTCTTATACAGTGTTCAGCATTGAGCATCTGGACTATTTTACTTTTCTTTTGTTTTTCTTTCTACCCAAGTTCCATCGTTCACGAGATAAACGCAAAAAACGAACCCTCAAGTTCTTTTCGAGGCCGCAACGGCCGATCCGATCCAACGGTGGATCTTTGATGACTTTCAGTATGTTGAACTTCAAAATCAACTGAGCTTTTTGCAAAAATCCGGCTGAGTTTCAATTTTGGTCGAAATTTCATCTATAATTCCTGGACTAATACCTATAACATCATGGTGGTTTTTTTTGTACAGGTATTCCATATTGTTGAATTGAATTCATATTGAATAATTATAATGATGATCATGATAATTATACAAGGTGTATCACTATTCATAAATATTCAGAGTACAAATTACACGCTCCACGGATCCACCGGTACTGAATCTGGTGAAACGTGGAACCCAGGTTTTTCAGGTTCAGGTATGTCCATCTTCTTCAGTTGCAGGGTGATTTCAAACAAGTGATACTTATTTAGACTATATCGCTTAGTTAGAAGTTAGAACTTCCTTCATTGTTACCCGATTTTCAACATCTGTGGCTCGTGTTGAAGCTGAAACTTCGGAGGAGAACGTTATGAGGTAAAATATGTAAGGAGGCGCATCAGATATGACCCGAATGTGAACAAACTCTCCATCATATCTGTTTGTTGAATAACAAGAACCAAATTGAAACGTGCCTTTGAAAGATCCACGATTCCCCATCATTTCAAGATGTTCCTTGCTTCAATTATTGTTCAACAAAAATGTCCGTGGTCGAATCTAGAAGCCTGAAAAACTTGAATTTGAATTTTGAGTTTGAATAATGACAATAATTCTATTAAGATAATTTTCCAACAAGATCTGAAGATGACCCCACTTGGAGGGGTTGAAACAATGTAATTTTGATAGATTGTGGTTTGTGGTGCTGACTTGAAAAAAATGATTATTATATTTTTTAAGTAGTTTTGAAAATTGCGTGAGTCTAGCGTAAGGTGAGAGCGAATAGGTATCAAATCCATTGGACTGCTAATGAAACAAATTTGACCTAAAATACTTTTGATCATCATTAACAAGAGTAGTGAAGAGTATTTCCTGGAAACTCTTGGAAAATATATTCATTGTTTATAAATGATTACTTGAACTTTTATTCAAGCCGTTAGTGCAATGTTAGGTGAGTATCCCTGGGTTGCACAACAAAAAAAAATACGCAATTAAGGCTAATACGAGATTAAATGGCATTCAATCTGGCCAATGCTTTAGTAGGTTGACCATGAGAAAATCATAAAGTCTTTGGCTAATGAATCATTGTACCTATCATTCTATTTTGTTGAACCAGAATTTCAGTTATTTACCAAAGAGTACTGTCTTATTTTTATTTATTGTACTATTCTATATTTTGCAAGTAAATAGGCAATAGATATGATATAATGTACTTCCAAAAATATTTAGGTAGGGTTGAATCTAGGGTTTCGGGGAATCGAGACAAGGTAGTGCCCCAAGCGAGGAGTGGTGGATCTGGAGTGGATCTTCAGAAGACATGTTCTAATCTGTTTTTGTATTCCATCAAACAAATAATCCATGTCGTCTTAACATTCGAGTCAATTTTCTTGTGCCTTTTTTCATGGAAATGTTGCCTTGGATCACTTTTGAGTTTATCATTCTCGTCTGAGGTCGATCTTTAACACGAGCCATGAGCCTCAGATGTTCAAAATCAGATAACAAAAGGAATATTCATCAAAGTGATTGGAAGAGATCAGCAGAAACCTGAAAAGTTTATGCGAGGTATGGGGTATGGAACAACCTACAAAAAAAATTGATTTTGTACCCTTGTACTTTTCAACTATACTGTGACACCATATAAATACACCATATTATGTCCAAATGATATGAAACATGTGCACAAAAAAAATAACCATGTTAGCTTGCCTACAAGGAATCCAAAGTATAAGATTTATTGACAAAGTAAATACCTATCTTGAATTTTCTTGTGACGCAGAGTAAAATTCGAGACATGTCAACTCGGTTTTCACGAGAAATAGCGAGACAAAAACAAATTCTACTAGGTACTAGCCGGTGAATTACGTTATTATTTTTGATGAATTATGAATTTAATTTTTTCATCGATGAGAGGGATTTCCCATTATTTTTCAATAACCTCTTCCTGATTTGTGATGTCGCTTTTCTAGCAGAAAAAAATCATATAGAATAAAAATAATATCAATGATATAATGAATTCTTTCTCAGGAAGAATATATGTATAAACCACGGTTGATAAAGCCATCATAGCTTTGGCGCCGTATATCCCTTAGTGCGCTTCGGAATTTGATCTGGCGTCTCAGCTATGATGTTACTTCAGCAACTTAGGTATATAATACCTATACAATCTCTAAAATAGGGAGAAAGCTTGAACTCTGAGCTTTTCTTCGAAGTAGGGGCGAGTTACAAAAACTTGCAAAGTTATGATCGGTGAAAAAAAATTTAAAGAAAGACAATAGCTCCATCTTTCTCTTAGCTTTCTTTTGTCTGCTGATTTCTATATCTACGTGATGCAACATGTCAGATATTCTCTCTTGCGAAGTCTATAAAATCGACACAGTGTCTGTCAATCGCTAACCCTAATATTTTTCTTGCGTTTACTGGACTTGACACAGAATATTTCACATGAACCATGTACAGAGCTCAACGACAAATCAATCCAAAGCCTCAAAAAAAGATTCTCCTTTTTTTATTCAAAATATAATTATGAATAGTGCTGTTCACGTCGAGACTCTCGAACCACTGTGTAGAAGAGAAAACAGTGCACGGCGTCCAGTGGCGTAACTTCAAATTTTAGGGCCGGGAGCCAACCGCATACGGAAAAAATTCAAGTTGGGGCCCCCCTGGAGGTCTGGGCTCGGGGCACTTGCCCCGCTTGCCCTTTCGTTAGTTATGTCACTGGCTGTGTCTCCTCTCTTTCCCGCATGTGCGTTAACGGGAATGGTTCGAAAGTCTAATGGTGACATTCGCGTTTTCTCTGGTATTTAAGCACAATATATAAAATTGGCACTCCTTTAGAAGAAAGCTCAAAGTTCAGACTTTTTTCCTGTAATATGAAAATGTTTTGATACTTTCTTAGAAAATCCACCGAGTTGATAGGTATGTTTTGGATGGGACACCTGTATTTTATTTTGGTAATTTGTATAATCTCTTTGTTTTCACTATTACGTGCCTACCCACCTATGTTAAAAGTGTGCATCACGTAATCTGATTTTCAATTCAAAATTTGAAGCAAAAAAAAAACATCAACGATGAAACATATATGTTTTCAATGGCAATTAAACGAATTATTGCGTCGCTTCCTGGCCTGTAACAAAAGTTCTATACATAACAAACGTAGTTTTCACCAATTAGCTCGGAGCGCTGTTTTTACGCCGACAGTAGGTATGGGAGGGTGGGTGTTCGGGTGTCGCCTGAAAAAGGCGAATGATTTAATTAGTAGTGGGAAAACTGAAACACAATCATGTTTACATGAAGTCAAATATAATTAAATAGACTTGTTCGTAAAACTTGATTCACACTGTGGAAACTATTGTTCAGAAACAGAAAATTCTCGTTATGCCTGTAGGTAGGTTTGTAATTAATCATGGACGAAAATAAATATAATTGTATTACTGTCTTGTTTTGTGTTGTATTGTAGGAAGCTGTACCAGTATTATTATTATTACTATTCTCTTTACAGAATTTTTGTGATGAGCATTGACCATTGCGAAATTGGGTAGGAAGGTCTGGTATAGCCATTCTCATTCACCTGGGGTCCTCGAGGCGCAGGTTCACCCATATATTGGCGCCGTCGCCAACCCCAGCCCTAGCCAGCCCGATCGATAAGCGCTTCCGGTTAAACAGCCAATTGAACCAGTGAGATTAGTCTATGGGAAGACCTGCGCACAAGCTGCGAGTAATAGCCCAGGCGCCAGGGAGAACAATAAGGAAATAATTGTTTCCTGGCTAGAAACTAGCTTTAACGATCTGTGTAGCTTAGGTTTTGACATACTAGTTTCCCCTCTTTCGGAAATGTCGGCATCATGTCGCCATCATCAACAAGAATTACACCAGCGTCTTACAAAAAATGTAAGAAGTCATTTTGAAGCCTATAAAATTCCTTACAGTTTGGTTCTTAAACAAACTTTCTGCGTCCTATGGTCTTTGAGATAGAGCTTCTGGAAGCTAGAGTCATTGTCGTCGAAGCTCTATGGCCACTTGACTCGAAAAACTGAAATGTCGATGTGACAAAAAAATTTCAAAATGTGATTACTCAAGAATCCTTCATGCTATAGTTAATAATAATAATAATAATAATAATAATAGTAATAAGCTTATTTTTATAGTTGCGGTGATGGTCTCAAATTTTCCCTCTTGAACAGTAGATCACGAATATTGAAAAGTCAAAAACGTCACATTGTACATATACAAGGTGTACTTAGGGAATCAAATCAGATCAGAGAAATTTTACATATTTCTTCGATTCAGCCTATGCGAAACTCTAAGCATTTGTCACGGGTCCCATATCTATACGCATTGCTCTGTAAGCTTCGCATGATACACTTGAGAAGTGGTCAGCTCACAGCTTTCCTGTAAAATGTTTTGAAGGCCCTCTGAAACCATCAAAACTTACACTAGCAAGAAATGTATGTAGCAATATATTATATACCAAGGAACCAAAGTGAATTTTTGATCCCTTGGGTGAGGTTTGTTGCTCGAGGGCCCTTTGGGTCCAAATATCCAAATCAAAAATCCACTTTGGTCCCTTGGTATATAATATACTGCTATATACATTTCTTTGTACTGGATTTTTTTAAAATTTTGATGATTTCAGAGGGCCTTCAAAACATTTTACAGTGAAGCTGTGAGCTGATTACTTCTTTAGTGTATTGACTCGTGATAGGTGCTTAGAGTGTGGCATATAGGCTAAATCGAAGAAATATGTGAAATTTCTCTGATCTGATTTGATTCCCTCAGTACACCCTGTATATGTACGATGTGACGTTCTTGACTTTTCTATATTCGTAATCAACAATTCAAGAGGAAGAGTTTAGGACCATCACCGCAACTATAGCATGAAGGATTCTCGAGAAATCTCATTTTGAAATTTTTCTGTCACATCGACATTTTAGTTTTTCGAGTCAAGTGACCATGGAGCTTTCAAGACAATGCCTCCCGCCTCCAGAAGCTCTATCTCAAAGACCATAGGTCGCAGAATGTTAATTTAAAAAATTTTCTGTGGGGAATTTTATTGGTTTCAAAATGACTCCTTACATTTTTTGCTGTCAGATGGCCCAAAATCAAGATATTCGGCAAAAACCACCCTGGTGCACTTCTTGTTGATGATGGCGACATGACGCCGACATTTCCGAAAGGGAAGAAATTAGTATGTCAAAACCTAAGCCACACAGATCGTTTTTAACTAGTTTCCAGCCAGTGAACAATTATTTCCTTATTGAGCTGATTTTTGCTTCCTGGCGCCTGGGCTATCAAGGGAACGGCCTATATGAGAAGGTCTATAGGTGGAGTTGTGTAAAGTCGAAGTAATGGAAATATAAGTTCATTTCGACCAAAATATCACCATAACCGCTACCTAATACTGCGTTTCGATCAATTTTAAAATCAGTTTATCACGAACAACCAGTCAGGATACAACCCAGTTATACGATTTCTAGCATTTTCTGCAGTTTCTCTGATGGGAAAGCAAGATTCAAATCGAATTGTTTGCATGTTAACCAGGGATGTATACCTGAAGGGTGATTCACCACCAAATAGACATAGCTGAAAGGTAGGTTCAGTTTTTCCAGGCGAACCAGGATCTGGTATTGAAATTTTTCTGACGCTGTTCGTTTCGAAGCTACAGGTTGATCCATGTATTTTGTGGAATTTTTTGAAATTTTGTGGGTTGATTCTTCTATTGTTATCTGACACATCACCCTATCAAAGAGTTTGAAATTTCCAGGGCCAGCCTTGAGAGAAAAACTTCAAAGTTTTTTCAAAAAAAGACATTTTGTAATTATATTATTCAAAATGCATTTGATTATTCAGACTCTACATATAACGTGCTATCATTATTGCAAAAAAAAATTGCTTGGCACCATTAAGCTGTCAAAAAATTATATACTTAAATTATAATCCTAAAGATTTTTGAGGTCAGGATTTTTTATAAATCAATCTTTCCAAATATTTGCAAATGATCTATTATGGCCCAAAATTTCAGCCGTTTTGTCAGAAAAATAAGAATGACATTTTTCTTGTTTCGTCGCACAGTGATATAACGAATGTTGCCTAAAATCGTGTTTTCAGGCAACTTTCGCTGCAACAGTATAGTACGTATTTATACAGGATGTCCCGAAAATATACCGACAACGTTCTAAGGCAGCTTCCTCTCATCAAAATAAGAAAAAAAGTTTTCATGCACATGGGTCCAGAAACGCTTCCTAAGGGAGCTACAGGCCCCTAAAGGTGGGACCCTGAAAATGGTTTTTATTCAATATCTCCGAAACCGTTCAAGGAAAATCAATCAAACTTGACACATCTACTAACCTTCTTATGCCCAACAAAATAAGGCAAGATTAATTCCACAATAATTTACCAGGGGTGGATCAGGCTGAAGTGTAGGGGTAAAAATAGCCCTAACTTGTTTGAATGTGAATTGTTTCCAAATTTAACAAGAAATTATAGAATATTGGTGTTTTCTTCCAAAAAAAGGTTCCTTTATCCAACCTCGATTGATGCACCGTTTGCGAGATATTTGAGTTTGAATGTATGAAAACGTGGTCAGAAATGCCAATTTTTAATTACGATATTCAAGACGAAAAAAAATCTATTTCAAAGCAACTTCATTTTTGTTAGGCATTAAAATTTTGTTAGGCATAAGAAGGTTATTAAATGTGTCAAGTTGGATCGATTTTCCTTGAACGGTTTCGGAAATATTAAATGAACAACCATCTTCAGGGTCCCATCTTTAGGGGCCTGTAGCTCCCTTATGAAGCGTTTCCGGACCCATGTTCATAGGAACTTTTTTTCTTATTTTGATGAGAGGAAGCCGTGCTAGAACGTTGTCGGTGTATTTTCGGGATACCATGTATAAACTTGTATAAAGTTTTTCCCAAACTTTCAAGAATAGCTACCCAGGAACTTACGCATAAACGCCATCTGTTAGTGCATAGGTGAAGTCGGTAAGAAGGAGTTCCACGATATCGACAATAATTCGCTAGCGCATGGGCTTGGATTGAAACTCACGTTACACTTACTGGGTTGCTAAAAATGATAACTACAACTAAAAATTATTAAAAATAGCGGCTGAACTAGTCTATCAAATTTTTTTCTTTTTTTGCATTTGAAGTGTTGGTAGCACTGAAACCGCATAAGAAAAACTCCATCTCTATCTTTTTCTAACTCATGGTATGTCACGTCCAGCTGTGAATCGCCAAACTTAAGAACGGAGTACGGAGTTGAACTGTTAAAATAAGCGTTACGGAATCAATTCCTGTGGGTTTATTCCTTGACAAAATCCTACCATTTAGGTCTTTTTTCGAAAGCTACATCCAAGGATGTACTTTGGTTTGAGTCCATTGGCATTTCCATAATCAAAAAATTTTTTCCTTCTGGTTTTATATTGACCTCGTTTGACCTCATTGATACGCAGAAAATCAAATTTGTATTTTGCTTCCCCAAAAGAACTGTATCTAAATATAAAAAAAGTATAAATGGTCGCCCGCTCCTATACAGGGTGTTTCAGGCATGATAGCAAAAAATCTAACTGTGGGTAGATCTCGTCAGAATATGACGAAAATGTACATACCATTTGGCAAAGTTCGGCCTAATGACGAAGATACAGCCCACCAAAGTTCACTTTTTCCGGATTTCAAAAATTTGTAACTCAAGAACGTTCCGACAAATTTAGCTTTCATCTAGCATAAGCTGGTTTGTCATAATTATCTATCAACTTGCCAAATTTGGGAAGAATCCAATCAGTGGCGTACAAGTTATGAGGGATGAGGGGTCACCTTAAGTCAATTCTTCTTGGATGCTTCTAAATTATTGACCCCCATAACTCCTACATCACTGATCAGATTCTTCCTAAATTCAGCAGGTTGATAGATCAATATGACAAATCAGCTTTTGCTGAATTAAAACTAAATTTGTTGAACGTTTCTGAGTTACAAATTTTTGAAATACTGTTACGAAGCTCGCGACCATCCCGGCTCTTTCTAGAGAAATCCAGAATTACGCGTTGCATTCGGGAAGCATCGAGAGACTTCAGCGGTAGGTCACGACACGTCGAGACTTCTGGCGGAGGTGCCGTAGGAAGTACGCGTATATTCTCGACGCAGATACCAGAGAAATCCTCGTGTGCTGTAACCACCATCAGGAAGCATCCAGAACCTTCGATGCCACTATAAGAGAGGAACTCGACCTGGCATCGGGAGAGTTTGAATCGAGCGATCGTGGCGTTAACATCTCGGCGACATTGTGAATTTCTAAGCGATTAATAATTCTGTGCGTTATATAGTTGTATCGGTAGTAGCTAATAAAGTGCAGTTTATTTACAAGTAAATCAGCACGTTGAATTTCGAGATTGGCGAACCCGAATACCGTAACAATACGAAAAAAGTAAAATTTGGAATGCTGTATCTTATTCGTCATTAGGCCGAACTTTGCAAAATGGTATATAGGTTTTTGTCATATTTTGACGAGATCCACCCACAGTTGAATTTTTTGCTATAATCCCTGAAACACCCTGTATAAATTGGTGATTGCTCTTAAGAGCCTTCTGCACGCTTAGAGCGACTTCGACTAAAAGGTCTCTAAATCGAAGCTGGAGATTTTTTTTCAACTGAAATTTTAAGATTTCACTTCACATCTTGTGAACAGTTGACATTTTCAATTCCGAGAAGAACCGATCGCAGCCGATGATGATCAAAATTTAGGCGCGCCATCCTAGAACTTTTATTTCACCCGAAAAAAAAAATACTTTTTTTATGGTGGAGTCTCTACAGTACTCTGCACTCTCAGTTTTTCCATAAAACATCTGGAGCCAAAATTATTTGTTGATTTATAAACAATGTTTTTTCTCAAAGAACCGTCGACTTGGTTCATAATATGAAAGAAGTGTGGAACTATTTCCACTGACGGAAAAAGGGACTTTTGAAACGAAAAGTTATTTGGTTGTGAGAATGAATAGAACGTTTGCTTGAAAATTTGCTGCTTTATATCTTTGGCTGAAAATGGATAAATAGAGTAAAATCTCTGAATGCCAGTTGAAAAAAGAAGAAGAAGCCAGTTGAAAATAAATCGCTGGCTTCAATTCAGATACCTTTTGGTCGGAGGACCCTTGAGTATGGAATTATGTAGGTACGTAGGGAAAGTGTGAATATGATGGCACACTGCTTTTCTTTAAATGATCATATTTTGGTGACTATTGTCTGCAAATAGACGTTCTTGATATGAAACTGAAGAGCTCAACTCAGTTGTCGATAGAAGGTATAGAAAATTCCAACAAAAAAAAAACTCAAAAAAACTTTTTTTAGTTTTGAAAATTCAAAAACTTTTATTAAATTTACTGATTTTTATTTTGAAAAACTTCAAAAGTCACTCTGAAATCAGCACTACATACTTTTGAATTGATTTAAATCGAAAAAAAACCTTTGAAAACTTGGCATGCCATCATTCTCGAAATAAGACCACGCCAATAAAATAATTTTTCAGAATGAAGATGGCACAGTATGCATATATGGGAACATAGCTGGTTAGTATGAAACAGCAGTCTGCAAAAAAAGAAGACTATCAATATCATTACACAGACAGTAGGGGAAAGGTAAAAAGCTTCGTGTCTGCTTTAAGAATAAAGTTTTCACCTAGAAATTTAGTTTGATCATTCATTTTCCACAGAAATTTTCCACAATCAAGCTAATTCCATTCAACCTTCTCTAAAAGTTTGAATCCATTGATGTTTGCGACTTTCCGACAAGGTTTTATAGATACTATGATTCATTAGGATCATAATTCCATAATTATTTAGATTCATCATTAAGAAGTAAGGAAATGTCGGCGTGCTTTCACAAACGGATGTTCCATTCATATTAACCCTTACCATAATAACAGTTATAGTGGTAAACGGGTGAGTACTTACCTAGATGCTGACAAAGATAGTTGTCTAAACATAAAGCTCTTCATTCAAAGAGAAGACTGTTGAGAGAGTTTCAGCGGCGTCGCATAATTGAATGTAAGAAATCACTTCCCCAAAAATCTTCTTCAATTGGGGATCATTGAAGAAAATGCCGTGAAATAAGTCGGAATCAGCCAAAAAGTTGAACACCGATTCTGCCGCATTGCGAACATCGTAAGTGAAATAAGTAGCAGCACTGATGTTGAAATTCTCCTCCGTTTGCCGCAACAATGCTCTAAACTCTCTTATATTAGGAGCAGGGGTATCTTCGTCATGATGGTAGTACTGCACGAGGGCTCGTAGGGTCATAACGAGAAGCTCCCTGAACGTGTTAAAGTTCAGTTGATGGTATGGCGACATCTTGACAAGACGTGTGAACATTCTCAAATGTATAAAGAGTCTTATGAGCTCCCTCAATCTCTCCTTGGCTAAGTCAGCGTCGCCAATCTGAAACAAATTGTGTTTCAATCAATAAACAGATACTAGTCCGGATTTTAGTGCAGGTATATTAGAATCAATTTCACGGCTTTCTTCATTGAAGCAAGCTATGGAAAAAAATTGTTGTGTTGGTACGAATAGCACGATGACGAGTGGATGGCAGCTAGTTGTCTACATGTACATGATTGTGCAGGCGTCATGTACGTGAAAGTGAAAATTTTCGAGCATACGCCAGATATCGTGAGTTTCTTTGAAGTGCTTTGCAGTGTGAACGACGAGGGACATTATCTTTACTGGTTGGTGGGTCTCCGCCAAGATTGTTAGGTTTTTGTCGGCCGATCTCTTTTGTTTATTAATTGATTTGAAACCGAAATTTACATTGGTGAAGTGGCCAGTATCCACCAAAGAATATCGCGAATTACTATTCCTTAATGACCTTTTTTGCTAAAACCTGCGGCTAGAAGACCTATTTCATCAGAGAAATTATGAGTTCCTTTGAACAAATGACTTTTCAAATGACTTTCTTTCGGAAGGCGAAAAGAATCCAGCAGGGTTTGGCTATCGTTTGATATCTCCCGGCTGCAGATAGGTATGTTGTTGAAAATCTATACAACTCTCTTGGAAGTTTTACAGAAAATTCAGGTCTGGTATGCTGTACTGAAGAGCTAAAATAATATAGCGAAACACTGTGTCTACAGCTTCCGTTTCTGATGAAGGTATGTACTTTTCATTTGAAAAGTCATTCGTTTTGTCAGTGGAAACCTTTTCACAGTTCTTTCATCTTAAGAACTCAGTCGACGGTTCTTTGAGAAAAAACATTGTTTATAAATTAATATGGATGAGAAGACTTTTATCATGCCCCTGAAAAACTTTGATGGGACGGCGTATATCACTGTTCCATAGAGGCTCATTTCACTAAACCCTTACTTTCAACTTTGAGGGGCTATATCTTTGCTATTAGGGATTTTTCAAATATGGATTCTGGAGTGCATCTTGATTTTTCAGATCCTCACCCTTGAATTTTCATCGGTTGAATCTGAAACACCCTGTATTATACCGCATATGTGCCCATGTATCGCTACGAAATCAAGTATTTTGCCATAAATGTTGAAGAGAAATTAGAATAACTTATGTTGAAGAACCAGTTACCTCTTTTTAACAAAAAATTATGGAATTTTTCCACGGGATAAAAAACTGGAAGATTGCAGTTTTTTCAAGGTGGAAAACTCGAAAGTTGACAATATATATTTTTTTAATTCACAGAATGTTCATGTTCTATTTTGCAAAAACAAAAACCGTTAGAAATTGTCCTACACGACGCCGAATTGAATCTTCTTTCGACATCAGTTGGAATTTTTCGAACGAGGTCGATCCTCGAGCAGGAACGAACGTCTAAGTAGAGTCCTGCACCAAACGCGGATAATCATGGTCGAAACCCGGGTGAGCAGCCGTCTCGAGTAGGACCAGCCAGGATAAAAATTAAAAATTTGGAGCGCTATGCTGAGAAACGGCGAAAAGATCCAACTACAGACTTGATTTGATTCTTTTGTTATGTTGGTTCCTGTGTGTGCTGGTTCCAATCTATGATAGACTTTGAAAAATTCAAGGGCAAATTTTGAATTTTGGACAAGATTTATGATTTGATAGATGACAAATAGAAAAATATTTTCAACTGTTCTGAATACAGTTTCTCAAGGGCTTTCGAATGAAATCAAGTCCCGTCACATATGTAGCTTCTGTCATTTTTTGATAGTGACACTTTCGTTCGACAGATGACAGCAGAAGAAAGAAAACGGCTAATTCCACAGCACCACCATGTCCGCATACGAAATTTCAAGTCGATGGGATCAACGGTTTGGCAGTTTCGTGGAAGATTACAGACATAATATCCAGACAGACAAATAGGCATCATTCTGGGAATGGTTCCAATCGAGGTTTGAATTGTCTTGGGGGACCTTGAAATGGGCATATTTGTCAAAGTATCAATAATTTTTCTTCTGCATGATTACACTACTGTCTCTTCCGAGAAATAAGAATAGGGGTCGAGTTGCAGATCATTCAAAGGTCTTTTAATCTCTTTCACACAACAGTTTTGAGAAAAAAACTGACAACTCGTTCCCAAGTTATTAATTTTTCAAAATCGGAAATTCTCCAGACTTGGCAGTTTCCAGATACGCGCTTTCATAAACGGAGTAACATGCAGTTTTTCGCTGCGTTCTCGGAACTACCCTTAACTTTGGAAGTTTTTTGCAAAATTTGGGTGTGTGTGTTGGCCAAATAAGCAATAGGCCATTTGATGCACAATTTTTCGCCGATTCAACCGTGCGTGATTTTATACGGGGTGTTTCAAAAGTAAGCACCTAGGTATAAGTTGTTTCAGATGAATTGCTATCTCAGTAGATATTGGAAGTATATGGTTAAAGTCGCTTGAGCTTTGTCCAGTCCTAGAACGTTTATTGTTTTAGGTTTAAAACCTGGAGTAAATTAAGAAAAATCTGAAAATTTGAGGATCCCTTCAGAATTTGATGGGGAACAACATACTAAAACATCTTATCTGTCCGAGGCTTGGCATTTTTTCTGTGGGAGGTCGAAGGTACAAGAAGTTACCATTTTCAAAGTTGGTGCTTTTTCGGTGATTTTTTCACCAAACGTTATATTTTCGGGGTCGAGAAATACGATGGAATTGGTTTCCAGGAGCTGCGATGTACATGTGGCGTGGAAAACAATTGCGAAGCGGCCGGTTTGCAGTTTTGGATAGTTGCGATATTCAACTGAATCGTACATTGCGAATCTTACTATGACCATCAATTTGTGATTGAGATATGTTCTAACTGGTTTTGTTGCAAAAAAAACACAATTTTTTCAACGTAAAATTTGTTGTTTTTCAATGTTGTCTTCATTATTGCTCAACGCCTTCATGGCAATAAAATTGACATATATTTTTGCTTTCAACTATTTTATGCATGAATATTCTTTGCTAAACATTTCATTCGTTTTCGCAAAGCCACAGAGAACTAATCACGTTTTATTTGATAAAACGTGCACTGCAGTGGCGTATTTTGAAATTTGGGATGGGGGGGGGGGCAAGGTGATTTTTTTTAAGAAAGATACGTAAGAAGGTGTTTGCGGGGTGGAGGGGGAGAAGGAGAAGGCAGACAAATGCCTCTATCCATCAATAAACAGCGAAGACTTGGACTGATAGTAATTATTGTGTAGAAGGGTAGCAGGTTATTACCTATTAAACAACGAAATTAGGTATACATTTTTAAATTTTCAACATTATTGGAGAGCGCCTGTTCTTTTGTCAGTATACCTTCTTCTTATTATTATCACAGATCGATGGGGAGGGGGGGCAAATCCCCCCATGCCACTCCCATAAATACGCCACTGGTGCACTGTCACCTCTAAAGTGACTTTACATCCAACATTTGGCTCTGATTTCATAATTATATTTCCACTGTAAAAGAAAGAAAATAGTCTATCTACTCTAATCAACAGAAAAAAAAACATCTCGAATCGCGCTTATAGTTTAGCTGTGGCAACACTTTTAGTATGAGAGTGGATGTTTTTTTCAAATTGAACCTTGACATGATACACCTGATAGAACAAAAGTGATCTGTGAAAGGTTATCGTCTTGTAAGGATAAAGTGGACAGGGGCTTCAAGGATATTATACCTAGGTACAATATAAACAGCTTGACAATTGAACTGCAACACCTAAAAATTAGGTGCGTTTTCAAATTGAGATAGCTCGAAAAATATTTGACAGATTCTAGAAATTCAGGCATGTGAGGAAAGATCATTTCTTTGACTATCGAGTGCTGCTATTGATGATAAGTTTGATTGCATAATTTGTCATATACAGGGTGCCAACGGAGAGCGTGCAGATATGAGCAATCTTTCACTTTGTACAACTTTCTAAAAAAAAGTCCGAGATTTTTTCTATCGCCTGCTTTTGAAAGGTTGAATCATTATGCCGAAACGGCTTTGAAATTTTGACCCTAACTTTTTTTTTCAAAAAATTGTGCTCAATTTTCTGAAATATGCACTTTCTGATTAAGAAAAAGAAATAGAGACATTGTTTGTTTTCAAACGGATCCATATTGAATTTGCTCACGAAGATTTTCATTTGAGCCTCCACATCCCCTAGAAACTACCCCTTTTGGGACACCGTCTCACAACAAGATATGCAATGCTTCATTTAAAAGGCCTAAGAAAAGTACTCATCAATAATTGAATTGAAATAAGTATACTACGATGACCCCACACGTACAGCTCCCTAAAAACTACCCCTTGACTTCTAGGGAGAGGGTTGGTATGATAAGACATGCAATACATGAAAATTCCAAAAACGTCTTTTTCAACTGTTTCACTAAAAAAGTGATGCTACACGATGACATTTTGCGTAGGTCATCCCAACAGTAGCTACCCTCTCGAAAAAAAAAACACCCTTTAAAAAACCAGTACTTCCGCAATACCTCATTTTTTAGGATTTTTTAAAAATCTGTAGCAACAGTTTGCCGCTACGATGATTTCATTCACATATCTACCCGAAACTACCCCTTCAATATCGCATAGATGCTACCTTGATGGGTTATTTACGAGTTGAAAGAACTTTTGCCTACTAACCGTTCCATTGAAATGATGGTGCTTTCTACGATGATAAAACAAAACCTTTCCTGAAACTTCCCCTAGAAATCACCCCTTTAGTAAAAGGTATGCAATACCTCATTTGAAAGCTCAGAGAAGGAGAAGGTGCGATTGAATGAGTTCAAAATGATTTCGCGATGACCTTACACGCATCAAGGTAAAGGCTATGCGATATTGAAGGGGTAGTTGAAGGGGTAGTTTCGGGTAGATATGTGAATGAAATCATCGTAGCGGCAAACTATTGCGACATATTTTTAAAAATCTTAACAAATGAGGTATTGCGGAAGTACTGCTTTTTTAAAGGGTAGTTCTTTTTTCGAGAGGGTAGCTACTGTTGGAATGACCTACGCAAAGGGTCATCGTGTAGCATCACTTTTCCAGTGGAACAGTTGAAAGAGACGTTTTTTGGAATTTTCATGTATTGCATGTCTTATCATACCAACCCTGTCCCTTGAAGTCAAGGGGTGGTTTTTAGGGAGCTGTACGTGTGGAGTCATCGTAGTATACTTATTTCAATTAAATTATTGATTGAGTACTCTTCTTAGGCCTTTTTAATGAAGCATTGCATATCTTGTTGTAAGACGGTGTCCCAAAAGGGGTAGTTTCTAGGGGATGTGGGGACTCAAATGGAAATCTTCGTAAGCAAATTCAATATGGACGCTGTTTGAAAACAAACAATGTTTTCATTTCTTTTTCTTAATCAAAAAGTGCAAATTTCAGAAAATTGAGCCTAATTTTTTGAAAAAAAAAGTTAGGGTCAAAATTCCAAAACCGTTTCGGCATAATGATTCAACCTTCCAAAAGCAGGCGATAGAAAAAATCTCGGACTTTTTTTTCGAAAGTTGTACAAGGTGAAAGATTGCCCATATCTACACGCTCTCAATTGGCACCCTGTATATGACAAATTGTGCAATCAAACTCATCATCAATACCAGCACTCGATAGTCAAAGGAATGATCTTTCCTCACATGCCTGAATTTCTGAAATTCGTCAAATATTTTCCAAGCTATCTCAATTTGAAAACGCACCTAGTTTTTAGGTGTTGCAGTTCAATTGTCAAGCAGTTTAGTTCAACTGAGAAATCTATGTCAAAATTTAGGTTGCGAGTTCTTTTTGGCAATGATGAAAAACGAATGGCAATGAGCAAAAACGAAAAGAACAATTTGGAGGCAAAAAAATATAATCTTGTCACGAACTATTTAATACAACCCAGGGGATACGGACTGAAACTTCATTAGAGGTGGTGCGGTATCAAGATGCCATGCCACTTGGCGCGAATGTTGTGGGTACCTTTACCGTGATGTTAAGAAGTTCTGCCGCCGTGGTAACTTGTATATACAGGGTGTAATAAATAGATATTATAAGTTAAATGTATGATACTTATATACATCGGGCCATGTCAAATCATGTAAAATGATCAGTTACATCAAATCAGTTATTAGCATCAGAGGTCGGCACCATTGTTCGTATTTTACGTGCTATGCGACATACGGCTATTAGCTGTTGGAGAAGAATTTCTCATTGCACTATATAGCGGAGGAACGGGATGCAAATCCCTTGATGAGTTACGATATAAATTGTACAGCAAGAAGGCGTCGGATGACAAAGAAGGTGACATAGATGGCTCTGATGTTGATGACTGATTTTTTATTTGTTCTTTGATTTATGTACATAGCACCTAGTGTATACTCATTAGCTACTTGTTCTCTAACTAACAATAATAAAACATTTATGACTGATTTGATTAACTGATGATTTTACATGATTTGACATGATCCGATGTAATTATCATACATTTGATTTAAAATATCTATTTTCATTCCACCCTGTAGCTATTTACCCTACAAGTTACCACCGCGGCAGAACTTCTTAACTTCACCTTAAAGCATGATTTGTTGATTTGACATGATCCGATGCTCGATCCGATGTAATTACTCGAGTAATTACTTGAGTATTATACATTTAATTTATATTATCTATTTTCGTTCCACCCTATAAGTTACCACCGCGGCAGAACTTCTTAACATCACGGTAAAGCTACCCACAACATGGGTACAACATTCGCGCCAAGTGGATGGCATCTTGATACCGCATCAGCACCTTTGATAAAGTTTCAGTCCGTATCGCCTGGGCTGTTTTAAAAAATCCGAATTTAAGATTAAATTTTTTGCCTCCCAGTAGTTCTTTTCGATTTTGCTCTCATCATTGCCCAAAAGAACTGGCAACCTAAATTTTGGCACGGATTTTTCATTTGAACTATATATTGTACCTAAATATCATATCCTTGAAGCTCCTGTCCTTTTTATAAGGTCACAGATCACTTTTTTCATTTGAAAAAAACAGCCACTCTCATACTAAAAGTGTTGCCACAGCTAAACTATAAGCTCGATTCGCGATGTTTTAGTTTTGTTTAATAGAGTAGGTAAACTATTTTTTTCTTAAACAGTGAAATTATATGAAATCAGAGCCAAATGTTGGTTGTAAAGTCACTTCAGAGATGGCAGTGCACGTTTTATCAAATAAAACGTGATTATGGTACATCTCATGGAACAAAACTTTTCTGTGGCTTCGCGAAAAAGGATGAAATGTTTAGCAAAGAATATTCATGTATAAAATAGTTGAAAACAACAATATATGCCAATACTACTGCCAGGAAGGCGTTTGGCAATAATTGACACAAGATTGAAAAACATCAAATTTTACGTTAAAAAAATCGTGTTTTTTTGCAACTAAACCAGGTAAAACATGTCTCAATCACAAATTGATGGTCATAGGTAGATTCGCAATGTACGGTTCAGTTGAATATCGCAACAAGCGTGATAAAAAACATATTGACCACAGACAAAACTGACATTTTATCTAAAACTGCAAACCGGCCGCTTCGCAATTATTTTCCACGCCACATGTACATCGCAGCTCCTGGAAACCATATCCATCGTATTCCTCGACCCCGAAAATATAACGTTTGGTGGAAAAATCACCAAAAAAGCACCAACTTTGAAAATGGTAACTTCTTGTACCTTCAACCTCCCACAGAAAAAATGCCAAGCCTCGGACAGATAAGGACTTTTAGTATGTTGTTCCCCATCAAATTCTGAAGGGATCCTCAAGTTTTAAGATTTTACTCAATTTATTCCGGGTTTGATCAAAATTTCGCATTTTTTTCCTAGGCTAAAACTGTCATGTTTCTGCCCACCTAGATAGTTATTGGTAAGAAAATCCTGAGAAGCACCTAACGACGCAAGTTTCAAGAATATGTACGTGTTACTTATCTAGTTATATACTATTGCTCCTGTTACGTTATACCAACAGTTACTGTTGTGTTGTTCCTTTACTGGTTTTGATTACCTGATAATTTTCACGCCATGTGTGGGGATCCAGCTCGTTTATCTGCGAGAGAACGTGAAATACTTTGCCGCTGTTACGGAGGATTATTTCAATAAACTTTGGTTGACATTTGATTTTTGATTGAAATCGCTTCAACGATTCAAAAGTTACGGTAGAATAACTATTTTGAAAATTGAATTTTGAGGGGCTTCAATTTTCTTAGGGGGTACCTTTTGCAATTCATTCTCATCACAAACTTTATATTTTTGTAAGCTGAATCTGACAATATATACTAAGGTATTTAGGTATGAAGTTCTGAAACACTTGTATGTCGCGAAAAAACAATCGTGTTCTATATGCACATAATCGGGTTTATAATAATTGTTCTCGTTCAAAGACAATTTGAGAACGATTAAAACTTACCACCACATTCGCAAAATTAGAAAATTATCGAATGCACCCTCGGATGCATCTATTGGAACAACTTTTTGACAATACAAATTCATCCTCTTAGTTCATGATGAGCGATTTTTTGCCGCGATTTGAGCTAAGCTGAGCGATTTTTTTTTCTAGACCAATCATGTGCGAGTATTAGAATATCGCGGAGGAATTTTTGATGGGATATGGCCGGAATTCAACTTTTGTCGCGGGAATCGCGGCGATTTTGGCTTGATTATTGCATACAACGCCCTTGATTATTGGACCTACCAGATAGGCCAGTCAAATAGGGGAAGCTGGAGGGAAAAAACTGTTGGAGTTTTGGAAATTTGACAGTAATGTCCGGTAAGGTGTACTGATAAACATACTGAAAGTCCCCAACACTACCTATTGAGCTCGAGCCGCCATCATGGAAAAATGGTCCTTCGATTCAGTTTTCTGCTTATATTGAACTAATCATCAGAGATATTCAGTTGAGATTCATTAAAAATCAAGGCTTTAAGATTGTCTACAAAAATCGTTTCATACCGATTTTTTTCTCGTATCTGTTGATATTAATAAAATTAAATTAACAAAAAAAATCTAAAAATAAGCGATTTTTTGCCTGTGGCTAGAGATATTGTCTTCAAAATTTGTGAAGAGATTGGCAGTCTACATCAAAGCTAAACGTGACAGTTGAGATAGGAGAAAAAAAATTGCGAAAATATTTTTTTATTTTTTTTATATTGAGCAAAAATTTAGTTTTCGAGTTTGACATTTCCAACAGGGCGGAGTAAAGGTTCCAGCTAAACATCAATCAGTTTTGATATTTACATATTGTAAGACAAGATTTCATCAGTATTGTGCTTTCACGAGCTTTTGGAATGCTCGATATGATTTAAACTAAAAGAATAATAGCTGAGTCCAAAAAGTGTTGTCGATTAGTTCTGAAGGAAACATTTCGAAACGAAAGACATCAGCAAAGGATATACAGGAGGTCCAAAGGTTATTCAACTGTATATGAGCACCATATTGATGTGCCTTATCCAAAATAGTACAAAAGAATCAATCACAATGTTGAAATCCACCCTGTATAACAAAAAGTAACGTTACAAAATGGAAGCAGTAAAGCATACCTTGTGCCAAAAATACAGCCTTCACATTGCTGAAAAAAAGAACAAAATTATTTGATTTATTTGAAAGTTATTAGTCCTCAAACTTGACTTTACAAATTTCAGTCAGTCAAATAGGGAAAAGTAGAGAGAAGTAACTGTCGGACTTTTAGAAATTTGACAGGGATGTTCGCTAAGGTATACTAATAAGCATACTAAAAGTCCCCGCCTCTACCTGTTGTGCTCGAGCCGCCTTCTTGGAAAAATGGTAATAAACTTGATCGAAGGACCATTTTTCCATGATGGCGGCTCAAGCGCACCAGGTAGAGGCGGGGACTTTTAGTTTGTTTATTAGTATACCTTAGCGAATATCCCTGTCAAATTTCTGAAACTCCGACAGTTACTTCTCTTCACTTTTTCCCATTTGACTGGATAAAATTTGTAAAGTCAAGTTTGAGGACTAATAACTTTCAAATATATCAATTAATCTTGTTTTTTTTCCAGAAATGTAAAGGCCGTCTTTTTAGCATCAGGTATGCTTCACTGTACCGTTACTTTTTGTTATACAGGGTGGATTTCAACATTCTGATTGATTCTTTTGTACTATTTTGGATAAGGCACATCAATATGGGACTCATATACAGTTGAATAACCTTTGGACTTCCTGTATATCCTTTGCTGATGTCTTTTGTTTCGAAATGTTCCCTTCAGAACCAATCGACAAAATTTTTTGGACTTAGCTATTATTTTTTTAGTTTAATTCATATGGAGCATTCCAGAAGCTCGTGAAGGCACAATACTGATGAAATCTTGTCTAACAATATGTGAATATCAAAACTGATTGATGTTCGATTGAAACCTTTACTCCGCCCTGTTGGAAATGTCAAACTCGAAAACCAAATTTTTGCTTAATTTTAAAGAAAATAAAAAAATATTTTCGCAATTCTTTCACAACATCTTCACAAATTTAGAAGACAATATCGCTAGCCATAGGCAAAAAATTTCATTTTTTTGATCTTTTTTTGTTAATTTAATTTTAATAATATCAAAAGATACGAGAAAAAAATCGGTATAGAACAATTTTTGTGGACAATTTTTTAGCCTTGATTTTTAATGAATCTCAACTGAATATCTTTGATGATTAGCGAAATATAAGCAGAAAACTGGATCAAAGGACCATTTTTCCAAGATGGCGGCTCGAGCTCAATAGGTACAGTTGGGGACTTTCAGTATATTCAACAGTACACTTTACCGGACATTACTGTCAAATTTCCAAAGCTCCAACAGATTTTTCCCTCAAACGAAAAAATTTGTTCTAATTTGACTGGCCTAAGAATAATTATCACATATCTAAATCCCACTGTCAATAGCAACCGAATAAAACGGATGTAAACAACAAAACCTGTGCCAAAGACTGGCTTCACAGAAAGACAGACGATTATGAAATTCCAATTTATTCGAAATTTCTGCGTGTATACATAGAGGTGATTCAAAAGTGTCGGCATCGGACCACCTTGAAGACACGTAATATGGAAGTGCAGTAGAGTGCTGAAAAATGTGAAAAAAATCTATTTCTTTTACTTATGAAGTAATGGAAGGGCAAAAGTGGTCCTTCGATAGCTTTTATTTTCGTTATTTCACAAGATTTCATAGAAACTGTTCATGGAATAATAATGAGTACAAAAAATCAACCCCTGAATCTGTATTGAATTTCTCTTTCCTATCCTGAGTGAGTCATAAACTACAAAAATTTGGTTCCCCTAAAAAACCAAAAACAAAATATTTCTATTTCAATGAATTGTGTTTTATTGTGCTGCACATAAGTTATGGCACCACTGTGGCTGTTTGCAGGCACTTTTGGGAAAACAATAATATTCAGGATTCATGACTCACCCTGTATACAAAACGGAAATTCATCAATGATTCAGAGATTGATTTCAAATTCATTGATTTTTTTGCATGTACCTACCTACTCATTGTTATTCGTGTACAGTTTACTAAAATCTATCGAAACAACGAAAATGGAAGCGATCGAAGGACCAACTTGTGTCCCTCTAATGTACCTACATATAGCTCCAAAATTAAATGCATAGAATTTTTTCAACAACTTTCCAGCATTCTACTATACCTCCATACTACGCACCTTCAGGATGGTCGGACACTTTTGAATCACCCTGTATACGACAAGTTTTCGTGATATCACCGAAAGAAATTTCTCAAAAGGTATTTGAAATTCATGCGTCATATCTATGCGAAACAATAAACAATTTCTTCTCCAACAGTTTTCTTTTGTCAGATCAGCCACTTACACCCGATATCTACCTTGATACACGGCGCTACACAGATTTCTCGCTGCTCACATGGAACATGGAACTGACAACAAAACTGAAAGCCGCTGTTTGCGAGAGAATTGGGTGGGGCCTATAGGCATGTGCTCGTAGTTGATTGGACCTTTTCGACAGAGAATTTAGTGGAAAATATTTTAATTCCTGGATCTATTTCACGTCCAAGTTACTGTTTGGCCAGGGCCGGCGTTAGGGTGTGGCGAGCGAGGCGACCGCCTCGGGCGCCAAATTTCGGGGGGCGCCTGAGCGCCCTTTATCTCTCCGATATCTCGAAAACATTTCGCTTTTTCACTTACAATGTATGCAATTTTTAATTATTATCAATGGACAGGAAGCTGGTGCCTCAAAGCTTACGTCATAAGGTAGGTACATGATTTTGACCCTGTATAGGTCTAATGTGCGTTGATAAGGTTGTCACAAATTACTTGTCTCATAACGTATGGTCCGAAAGTTTTGGGAATTTTTTCAAAAGCTAATAACTTTTTTTGGATAGTTTCAATTTTGTAACTTGATATTGCAAAAACTAGCATCATCTTCAACAATACCAAATTCATATTTAGCATATTGAAGATGGGCCATTATTCTTGATGGCTCTCAGTTTTCTTTTGCCATGTTCGATCATTCTCTGGACAACAGCAGGATTAATTTCTCTGAGCTCCTGCCTCCCAATGTACCGCAGGCTCGACCAATATAAGATTTTTGCGAGGATTTTTGGTATAAATGTCCAAGTATTTTGGTACATTGTTCAGAAGGATCAAAATGGTCACTACAAAAAAATTCAGTTCTGTGGGAATTGTTCCTACGTTTGATCGTTTTTAAACTCAAAATGCCTGGGCTAATATACAGGGTATACTAAAGAAATGAGCAAAGCTGCGAAGCTCTCTAAAAACTAGCGCATTTCTTGATTTTGCATATGCATTTTTTGTTGTTACAGCCTGTATATGACTAGGTGAGAGTTCCCGCAATTGAAGCTTTTCATTCTGTATAGTTGTAGTTAAAGACGGAAAGTTTAAAATCATTTGTGCATTTCTCACTTGAAGGACTCGATAGATATCTTATAGCTGTATTACACTACACAATTTTTTGTACAATTTCTTGAACGATCTGCCAAGATAGTTTCAAAAAACAATCAACTTGATTGTTTGATTGACAAATTGTTCAAGAAATTGTGCAGTGTAATATACAGTTATAATACAGCTATAAGATTTGTTTCTTTTCTGCCACTACGGTACCTTTAGTTTCCAAAGTTAAACGGCATGTTTCTGTTACGAAAAATGGTCTTACTTCAAGAGACATTGAAAATACAATCCAATTGCTTTCACTCCTTGTTATTGATGCCGTGACCCGTAATTTTAATATTTCCTTGAAAGACAACTTCCGTTCCCAGAGGTTTGCGCCCCTTGAAATTTTTGCGCCGCAAGCCCGGGCTTCCCAGGCTTCTGCTATACTACGCTTCTGATAATGATTGGAGGAAAGATCAAATTGATTTTTGAAAGGAAAACTTAGTCCTGTCCCTAGCAGTACTTCTGTAGGAAAAACGATGTAATCAAAATTTTTTTTTTGGAATCGTTAGAGGATCATCCCAGGACAAATAATCACTCGGGTGCTTTCGCGATTTCTGGTACATTTTCCAGCAATATCGCATCAAAGTTGGCGGCTGGTCAATTCTTCAGTTCGCTGATATTTCTTGGAGTTTTTGCGCTTTTTTTCAAATAAAAGTACTAATCTACTCAAAAAACAATTCCGGATCGAATGGTGCTGTCAGATTTTGAGTACTTACGTTATACCGGGTAAAAAAAAAAATAAAACGAGTTTTATATTCTTTTTCCAACTTTTTAGTTTCTTGGCCGATTTTCACAAACTTTGTGTCAAAAGCTCGCTGACTAAATCGTCTACTCAAATCAATTGTCAATATAGCCAAATTATCAAAAATCAAGATGGCGGCGGCGAACCCGAATAAAAATGTGTCGTACTTCGAGATTTTTTTTTTTATTTCTAAGCTTCGTAAAGAACGACACTGATGGTGGATTCTGGAAGATTCAGCTTTCTTCTGCAATTTGGGACCAGATTTACTTGATTTGCACATTACACTGTGAAAATATAGTGAATTAAAGGAAGGTCCACTTGTGATTTTTTCCAAATTCACAATAAATCAGCAGTTTAAAAACCTCCCGCGAATCCTTCTTTCTGAAGCAATTTCTACACACTTAGTAGTGATCGTAAGCTGTGTGCATAGGCTACAAATACCGTGTTGGTGCATGGCCGAAGTTTCGAAATTTTAGATGATAGATGACGTAAATGGTGGAGGTGCGTATGTCAAATATCGAATATTCTACTTTTTACACCGCTCCATTTATTTTGAACCGTTATATAGAATCATTTTAATCAAAGTTCACTCAGGTATGTCTTCATCCAACAATTCAATACCGCGATTCATCAAAAATGTTCAGGGGGTAGATAACAGGAGGGATGCCCTATTTTTTGTAGTCTATTTTTACGTTCCCCACTTATTTGTTTGAACTGTTGATTTTTTCAGATTCCACGTTTGATTTAAAACAAAAATTAGTGTTGCCAAATTTTTATTGAAGGCTTCGTTTTCGAGGATATTTAGGTTTAAAACATTTTGATCGGTTTCTTGTCCTTCTTGATTATCGATATGGCGCTCTAATTGAGGACATAGGACAAAATCAAACTTTTTATTTGTGAATTATAGTCGTATAATGCAATAAACGCCCTAATTTAGGGCTTCATCAAGCAAAATACAAAATTGCAAAGTCAAAGGCATAATATGGAGAGAGACGAGAAGCCACTGCACATAATTTGGCCGAGGTGTTTTAGCCGTGTCAAGTTTCAAACATTGAAAACATGTGAAAAACTCAGTAAAAACCGAGTAGAATTAATGTTTTCAAATTTTCAATTTTTGGCATATCTGGATTTTATTTTGGATTGCATTTTGAAGATGTGCTATAATATAAACTTTTCATAAAATTGAGTGGTGCAGGGAATTTTTGAATTTTGAACTTATGAATTCTGCGTTCTGACATGTTTTCAAAGCTTCAAACCTGAATTTTTCGAAAACAATAAAATTTTGCCCTCTGGAACTGCTGACAATTTTAAACAAAATAATTAGGAGAGGTGAAGCCAGGAAAGAAAAAAAGGGTACCTCTCCTATTATCCACCCTCCTAAAAAAATTTGATGGATTGCGGTAATATTGTTCGATGAAGATTTATTTAAGCAAACTTTGGTTCAAATTTGACTGAAATGGGTCCAACGGTTGAAAAGTTACATCAATCAATTTTAAAAAACCTTGTGAAAAACCACAAAGTTAAGGGAAAAATTGTTGTTTTTTTTTTAAACCGCTAATGAAAAAACGCCTGATGGACTGTGAAATTACGCGTGAATACCGAATACCCTGTAACACTGAAAACCGCACATTGATCACCGAACTTATAAAAAAGTCCCGAATTTTAGTTTTTTCACTTTTATTTATCCAGCGTGTCTCAAATTGGTGATACCACCATGACGGCCAACTCTGTTTTTATAGGAGATAGAGTCGGTTGAATCAGATTAGGTATGACTTTCTAGATCAACTATTTCAAATATTGCTTTTAGTTACTGAAATTTTGAATGAAAACCAGAGAAGCGCATCATCATTTTTTAATAATCATCATTCACTCATTCTACACTTTTCTAACTTGCACATCATTATAGTCCTTCAAGACGCTTCTGGTGGTTTTTCAGTTTTTTTTTCATAGCACCGAATATGAAATTTTCATCCATTAAAAAAACCGTTAGTGGTAGTTGGTACTTTGAAAAAAAACACTGAAAAAACACTAAAAGCGTCATCAGTGCTCCAATGATGTGCAAATTACAAGAGTATAGAAAATAATTAGGAAACAAATTATCGATCCAAATAAAAATTTCATTTCATCTAATATATCAAAAACTAAAAGGGATATTTGGAATAATCTGGAAAAGTTATGAAATTGCGGACAACTTTCCCAATTTTACCGACAATGTATATATCCTATAATGACAAATTACCCATCATAGTGGCATCACCAGTTTGGGACACACTGTGTGACACAAGATATGAGAGGAGTCCAGCTACAAAGCAATCATAGTTTTTTGCAGGTTTTCTCGATGAGCAATATACAAATTCAATTTTCAGCAGGTTAGGAAAGTAAACATCAGTTATTAGGTTTAAGCTTCGTGACACTAGCGTCGCGTCGTCACACGTCAAGTGAATGCAAGAAATTTCAAAGTTATCCTGAAATTTGAATGAAGTATCTAACCCTCAATCATCAATCAAAGATAAGGGAATGCCATCAAAACAAGTCCCGACGAGTGAGGATGGATGGAAATTTTTGGACAAGAGACGTCTCTTTGGGTGGGAAGTTGTAGTTTGAGAAAAATATTGAAAGAAATCTGAAGCATCTTCCAATAAAATTGAACAACAAAAATTCTCCGGGAAACTTTGAATTTTCCGGAAGAGCAAGCCTCAAACTTTTTCCAAATAATCTCATTGTAACACTCGTCATTGAGGGCTTCACTTCAGCCTCCATCATTCGAGTCTGGTCTAGTAAAGCAGTTACAGATATTAGTCAATTGATCCAATCTCTTCTCCAACTGGGACTCTGGCAAGTCTGCACCCAAAACGAATATTCTGTGGAGCTTACCGCAGGTCGAAGTTTGCACTGTATTTTATTCAATTCACGGAATGTGCAAGATCATGGAAGATGCTCCAATATGTTTCAATATTTTTCTCAAATTTGAACTTCCCATCCAAAGGGACCTCTCGTACAATAATTTTCATCCGTTTTCGCTTCTCCTCGAGAAAGTTTTGGGGTGACAAACCGGTTTTTTTATCTCTAACTCGCAATGTACCCAAACCTAATTGTCAGCTAATTGTAAATCATCCGTTAACTTTATTCCAATTTTCTATTATCAATACCAAATATAATAAGTACATGGTGTTGGACACTGGTTATTACAAACTTTGAGGGATGATTGATTCTCCATCAAAAATAGGAAGAAAATAAAACTCTTGGCCCGCTTCCTCAAAAAGATACAGGGTGCTTAAATAACCTTATTTAAATAGTTTTTCCACCGTAACTTCTGAACCGTTGTTTAGATTAATTTTAATCAAAGTTCACTCAGGTATGTCTTCATCCAACAATTCAATACCGCGATTCATCAAAAATGTTTAGGGGGTAGATAACAGGAGAGATGCCCTATTTTTTGTAGCCTATTTTCAAGTTCCCCACTTATTTGTTTGAACTGTTGATTTTTTCGGATTCTACGTTTAATTTAAAACAAAAATTAGTGTTGCCAAATTTGTATCGAAGGCTTCGTTTTCGAGGATATTTAGGTTTTGAACATTTTGATCGGTTTCTTGTTCTTTTTTATTATCGATATGGCGCTCTAATTGAGGACATAGCACAAAATCAAACTTTTTATTTGTGAATTATAGTCGTATAACGCAACGCTTCGCCCTAATTTAGGGCTTCATCAAGCAAAATACAAAATTGCAAAGTCAAACGCATAATATGGAGAGAGACGAGAAGCCAATGCACATAATTTGGCCGAGGTGTTCTAGCCGTGTCAAGTTTAAAACATTGAAAACATGTGAAAAACTCAGTAAAAACCGAGTAGAATTATTGTTTTCAAATTTTCAATTTTTGGCATATCTGGATTTTATTTTGGATTGCATTTTGAAAATGTGCTGTAATATAAACTTTTCATAAAATTGAGTACCTAGTGCAGGTAATTTTTGAATTTTGAACTTATGAATTCTGCGTTTTGACATGTTTTCAAAGCTTCAAACCTAAATTTTTCGAAAACAATAAAATTTTGCAGAAGCAACTATCTCTCCTCTGCAACTGCTGACAATTTTAAACAAAATAATTAAGAGAGGTGAAGCCGGGGAAGAAAAAAAGGGTACCTCTCCTATTATCCACCCTCCTAAAAAAATTTGATGGATTGCGGTAATATTGTTCGATGAAGATTTATTTAAGCAAACTTTGGTTCAAATTTGACTGAAATGGGTCCAACGGTCGAAAAGTTACATCAATCAATTTTAAAAACCTTGTGAAAAACCACAAAAAAGGGAAAAATTGTTGTTTCTTTCAAACTGCAAATGAAAAAACGCCTGATGGACTGTGAAATTACGCGTGAATACCGAATACCCTGTAACACTGAAAACCGCACATTGATCACCGAACTTATAAAAAAAGTCCCGAATTTTAGTTTTTTCACTTTTATTTATCCAGCGTGTCTCAAATTGGTGATACCACCATGACGGCCAACTCTGTTTTTATAGGAGATAGAGTCGGTTGAATCAAATTTGATATGACTTTCTAGCCTCGGGTTCCACCAAACTTTTATCAGCGTGATAACTTTATCACTCTGATAGTAACTAAGCAACTGGCCATCCTATTGGCTGGTGCATAGCAACTATCAGCGTGATAGATTTAATCTGCTCTTAAAATTTTGGTGGAACCCGAGGTATATCAACAAATTTCAAATACTGCTTTTAGTTACTGAAATTTTGAATGAAAACCAGAAAAGCGCATCATCATTTTTTAATAATCATCATTCACTCATTCTACACTTTTCTAACTTGCACATCATTATAGTCCTTCAAGACGCTTCTGATGGTTTTTCAGTTTTTTTTTATAGCACCGAATATGAAATTTTCATCCATTAAAAAAAACGTTAGTGGTAGTTGGTAGGTACTTTGAAAAAAAAAACACTGAAAAAACACTAAAAGCGTCATCGGTGCTCAAATGATGTGCAAATTACAGAAGTATAGAAAATAATTAGGAAACAAATTATCGATCCCAATAAAAATTTCATTTCATCTAATATATCAAAAACTAAAAGGGATATTTGGAATAATCTGGAAAAGTTATGAAATTGCGGACCACTTTCCCAATTTTACCGACAATGTATATATCCTATAATGACAAATCACCCATCATAGTGGCATCACCAGTTTGGGACACACTGTGTGAGACAAGATATGAGAGGAGTCCAGCTACAAAGCAATCATAGTTTTTTGCAGGTTTTCTCGATGAGCAATATACAAATTCAATTTTCAGCAGGTTAGGAAAGTAAACATCAGTTATTAGGTTTAAGCTTCGTGACACTAGCGTCGCTTCGTCACACGTCAAGTGAATGCACGGAATTGCAAAGTTATCCTGAAATTTGAATGAAGTATCTAACCCTCAATCATCAATCAAAGATAAGGGAATGCCATCAAAACAAGTCCCGACGAGTGAGGATGGATGGAAATTTTTGGACAAGAAACGTCTCTTTGGGTGGGAAGTTGTAATTTGAGAAAAATATTGAAAAAAAATCTGAAGCATCTTCCAATAAAATTGAACAACAAAAATTCTCCGGGAAACTTTGAATTTTCCGGAAGAGCAAGCCTCAAACTTTCTCCAAATAATCTAATTGTAACACTCGTCATTGAGGGCTTCACTTCAGCCTCCATCATTCAAGTCCGGTCTAGTAAAGCAGTTACAGATATTAGTCAATCAATCCAATCTCTTCTCCAACTGGGACTCTAGCAAGTCTGCACCCAAAACGAATATTCCGTGAAGCTTACCGCAGGTCGAAGTTTGCACTGTATTTTTTTCAATTCACGGAATGTGCAAGATCATGGAAGATGCTCCAATATGTTTCGATATTTTTCTCAAATTTGAACTTCCCATCCAAAGGGACCTCTCGTACAATAATTTCCATCCGTTTTCGCTTCTCCTCGAGAAAGTTTTGGGGTGACAAACCGGTTTTTTTATCTCTAACTCGCAATGTACCCAAACCTAATTGTCAGCTTATTTTGAATCATCCGTTAGCTTTATTCCAATTTCCTATTATCAATACCAAATATAATAAGTACATGATGTTGGACACTGGTTATTACAAACTTTGAGCGATGATTGATTCCCCATCAAAAATAGGAAGAAAATGAAACTCTTGGCCCGCTTCCTCAAAAAGATACAGGGTGCTTAAATAACCTTATTTAAATAGTTGTTTCACCGTAACTTTTGAACCGTTATATAGATTAATTTTAATCAAAGTTCACTCAGGTATGTCTTCATCCAACAATTCAATACCGCGATTCATCAAAAATGTTCAGGGGGTAGATAACAGGAGGATGCCCTGTTTTTCGTAGTCTATTTTTACGTTCCCCACTTCATTGTTTGAACTGTTGATTTTTTCAGATTCTACGTTTAATTTAAAACAAAAATTGGTGTTGCCAAATTTTTATTGAAGGGTTCGTTTTCGAGGATATTTAGGTTTAAAACATTTTGATCGGTTTCTTGTCCTTCTTGATTATCGATATGGCGCTCTAATTGAGGACATAGGACAAAATCAAACTTTTTTATTGTGAATTATAGTCGTATAATGCAACGCTTTGCCCTAATTTAGGGCTTCATCAAGCAAAATACAAAATTGCAAAGTCAAAGGCATAATATGGAGAGAGACGAGAAGCCAATGCACATGATTTGGCCGAGGTGTTCTAGCCGTGTCAAGTTTAAAACATTGAAAACATGTGAAAAACTCAGTAAAAGCCGAGTAGAATAATTAATGTTTTCAAATTTTCAATTTTTGGCATATCTGGATTTTATTTTGGATTGCATTTTGAAAATGTGCTATAATATAAACTTTTCATAAAATTGAGCAGTGCAGGGAATTTTTGTATTTTGAACTCATGAATTCTGCGTTTTGACATGTTTTCAAAGCTTCAAACCTAAATTTTTCGAAAACAATAAAAATTTTGCAAAAGCAACTATTTCTCCTCTGCAACTGCTGACAATTTTAAACAAAATAATTAGGAGAGGTGGAGCCAGGAGAGAAAAAAAAAGGCACCTCTCCTATTATCCACCCTCCTAAGAACATTTGATGGACTGCGGTAATATTGTTCGATGAAGATTTATTTAAGCAAACTTTGGTTCAAATTTGACTAAAATGGATCCAACGCTTGAAAAGTTACATCAATCAATTTTTAAAAACCTTGTGAAAAACTACAAAGTCAAGGGAAAAATTGTTGTTTTTTTTTAAACCGCAAATGAAAAAACGCCCAATGGACTGTCAACTTACGCGTGAATACCCTGTAACACTGAAAACCGCACATTGATCACCGGACTTATAGAAAAGTCTCGAATTTAAGTTTTTTCACTTTTATCTATCTAGCGTGTCTCATATTGGTGATACCACCATGACGGCTATTGCTTTTAGTTACTGAAATTTTGAAAAAAAAACAGAAAAGCGCATCATTATTTTTTAATAATCATTATTCACTCATTCTACACTTTTCAAACTTGCACATTATTATAGTCCTTTAAGGCGGTTCTGGTGGTTTTTCAGTTGTTTTTTTTTTACAATATGAAATTTTCATCCATTAAAAAAAACGTTAGTGGTAGTTGGTACTTTGAAAAAAAACACTGAAAAAACACTAGAAGCGTCATCATTGCCTCAATGATGTGCAAGTTTCAAAAGTATAGAAAATAATTAAGAAAGAAATTATCGATCCAAATAAAAATTTCATTCCATCTAATATATCAAAAACTGAAAGGGATATTTGGAATAATCTGGAAAAGTCATGAAATTGCGGACAACTTTCCCAATTTTACCGACAATGTATATATCCTATAATGACAAATTACCCATCATAGTGGCATCACCAGTTTGGGACACACTGTGTGAGACAAGATATGAGAGGAGTCCAGCTACAAAGCAATCATAGTTTTTTGCAGGTTTTCTCGATGAGCAATATACAAATTCAATTTTCAGCAGGTTAGGAAAGTAAACATCAGTTATTAGGTTTAAGCTTCGTGACACTAGCGTCGCTTCGTCACACGTCAAGTGAATGCAAGAAATTTCAAAGTTATCCTGAAATTTGAATGAAGTATCTACTCTGCTGACCTGCGGTAAATTGAAAAATTGGTAGATGAAGAAAAAGCGCGAAATGCCATGCTCATCATGCAAATAATTAATATAAGTTTGTTTACATACGAAAGTGCGAAATAGTTCAAATATATCTCCCAAAAATTGGTCACTCTCCTTGCTCAAATAAATCTTGGGGACGTCTTTGGTTTTAAGCGTATAGAACATCAAGTCTTCTTGGATTCTAAAAAACTCGTACAACGGAAAGAAACGGTCGCTTTCGATATCCATTTCAGTAGAAACAACAGAAGCGCACCGAGTATCGAGTTTTGTCGTTTGGCTTACTAGTGCAACTGCATACAACTTTTCACGGTCAATGCCAGAACTGCAATGAAAGCGCAAGGCAAGACACATTATTATATTGCATAGGTCCAGGTATGGTGCGCCGTTTGGGACAAAATAAGAACTTTACTTTCAAATCAAACTAATATTTATGAAAAAGATAACTTTTCCGTGATGAAATAAACTTCCTCGCAAGAAAGAAGTTTTCCGCAATTAGTGAAAAAACTTTTTCGTGAAAAAATAAAACTTGAAAAAATAATTCCGTCGTGAGAGAATACAACTTTTTCGACAAGAAAAATAATACTCCATCTTCAAGAAAAATGAAGATACCGGGTGGGCCATAAAGAAACGTGCTCTGAATATTTCTCTCTGAAATTTTTTTCATTTCAGCATTGAATAGCCAATTGAATAGGCTATCATACCTGTATTTCAAAATTGCCAACATATCAAAATTCAAGATGCCATAAACAATTGAAAATAGGCCTTCTCTTGTTCTCGTTGCTTTTTATTGAAAGTTAGGTACCAGAAAGTCAAAACCAATAATGCATTAGTTTAGTTTAGTTCAGTTCAGTTTATTTTTACAGTAGCTTACACAGTCGCATACACAAGTCAAAAAATAGATAATTATTCAAATAAGAACAATTCACTTATCACCAACTTGGAAGCTGTCGCTTTCTCCATCCAACTCAAAATTAAAATCTTCATCCGCAACATTTATATTCCTCCCAACAGAGAAATCATCCAACAAGAACACTATCAGACCTCCTTGACCAAATACCGACTCCACGCATAATACTAGGTGATTCCAATTCCCATAACATGATATTTGGCTCACAATACACAAATCAAAGAGGTCAAAAAATTGAACAATTGCTCGCCTCCTCTAACCTAAAAGTGCGTTCAGTCAGCTTATTTAGCCGCAAGTTTTAATTTTAGTCGAAAGCGCAGCATCGCTTATTGGCTGATCTGAGGAGGCTGGTTCATGACAGCCAATGAGCATCGCTGCGCTTACGACTAAAACTAAAACTTGCGGCTAAATAAGCTGACTGAACGCACCTTAACACTTTTGAACACCGGATCTCCAACCAGACTGAATACATTTACTGGAAACCACAGCGCTCTTGACTTGACAGCATGCAGCCCCACACTCACTCCCTACTTAACATGGGAAACTTATTCTTATCTGTATGGTAGTGATCACTACCCTATTAAAATAAAGAATCATCTAATCAATGTAGAGGAGCTTGTGGTGTGGTTAGTTAGCGCGTTCGACTACCACTCCAGAGGTCGCGGGTTCGATCTCCGCCGGGGACGGATTTTCGGCCTCGAAAACAAGCTCCTTGGTTCAGTTGGAATGCTTGCTAAATGCAAGACGCGCCGTGCGTCGCATAGCACGTAAAATACGAACGATGGTGCCGACCCCCATGCGATGTTGGTGGTCGTTAAAAATCCCTACCCTGTGTTGGAACACACAGGGGTTCGGCAAAATTTCCGGTATAGTGGAGGAAAGCATTCACCGGCGTCGGTATTAGGCCTCGTTGCGGAAATAGGCCGACGTTAAATGAACGAATAAAAAAAAAATCTAATCAATGTTGGAAACACCTCGAACAACTCTCCTAAATGGAATCTCAAAAGCGCCAACTGGCTCCAATACTCTGACAAAATTCATAGTAAACTTGAGTCCAAATCCTTCAGCGGAAAAGACATCAATAAGTCCGTCAAAGAATTTACTAACATCATGCTGTTTGCTGCCCACAATCATATAGGTAAATCTTCTATTCCAAAGAATCGTAAACCAGTACCGTGGTGGAACAAACAAGTTGCAGAAGCAATTAAAAACAGCAAAAATGCATTTAACAGATTTAAAAGAACTAATTCCACAGAAAATCTATTGATCTTCAAAAAACTTAGAGCACGAGCAAGGTATGTAGTTAAAAAAAAGCAGGAAAGAATCTTGGGAAAGCTATGTTTCGACTATCAATCCCTCGACTCCAGCGTCAGAGGTGTGGAGTAAAGTAAGACAACTCAAGTCTATAACTCGTCCCAAAATTGCAACCATTAAAAATGACAACCAAATATACGACACCGACAACGACATAGCTGAAATCATGGCCGAACACTTTTGTGCAAATTCCAGTGATTCAAACTTTGACCAAGACTTCCTGCAGTACAAAAGAAACAGGAAATCTCAAGGGGTAGATGAATACCTCACAAGCAACTTACATCCCTTAAATTTATCACTTACTTCGGCAGATCTCGAAGAAGCATTACAATCATCCAAAGACACTTGCCCCGGCCCTGACGACATCCCTTACGCCTTTCTCAAGAACTCGTCATGTAGTACTAAGCTGAAACTACTGGACATTTACAACGAAATCTGGCAAACCCAAAAATTTCCGAACTCTTGGTCTCACTCTACAGTCCTGCCCATCCTAAAACCTGATAAACCAACCGATGAAAAAAATTCATACCGTCCAATATCGCTAACTTGCACAGCGTGCAAAGTTTTAGAGATAATCATCAACAATCGCCTGAAGTGGCACCTGGAAAAATCCGAGGAAAAATCCAATTTACTCCATCCCGGGCAAAATGGTTTTAGAAAGCATCGTTCAACTATTGACAACATTGTGCAACTTGAGTCGGAAATACGTGAAGCCTTCGCTGTGAAACAAAGTCTGCTGGCAATTTTTTTCGACGTAGAGAAGGCTTACGATATAACTTGGACTCGACCAATCATAGACAAATTGATTGAAAGGGGAATTAAGGGGAACATTCTTGCCTTTATCCAAAACTTTATGAGAAACAGGACATTCAAGGTAAAAGTTAATAGTACATTCTCACAAACAAAAAGTCTAGAAAACGGTGTTCCCCAAGGATCTGTAACTGTAATAAGTGTGACTCTCTTTTTGATAGCGGAGTGGTCAACGAGATACTTAAAAAGATCAAATCTCCCGTCCGCTGCGGCCTGTTTGAAGATGACCTAATCATATATCTTCGGGGAAAGGATCCTGAATCCACGCAAAGAATCTTACAGTCCACCTTACATACCATCGAAAATTGGAGCAAAATATCAGGCTTCAAATTCTCTGTTCAAAAAACACACTGCATCAACTTTACCAAGTCCAAGCAGTTGAGATCACCACTTCTTCGCCTCCACGGCAAAAGCCTGAAGTTCTCTAACTCAGCAAAGTTCTTGGGTGCCATTTTTGATCATAAATTCTCCTGGAAAAACCACATAAGTCCAATAAAAAAAATCTTGCATCCAAGGTTTGAACCTCATGAAGGTCTTATCCAACCATTCCTGGGGAGCAGACTCTAGGACCCTATTAATGATATATCATAGTCTGATAAGGTCCAAGCTGGACTATGATGCCATTGCATATATGACCACTAGAAAATCATTTCTTAAATCCATCAAAACTATACAATCAATGGCTATAAAAATTGCGATTGGGGCCTTCTGCACAACAACGGTAGAAAGTCTACTCGCACTAATCAATGAGCCTTCTCTTGAACTACGAACTAAGCGTATGACCCTGAACTACGCCAAAAACATTTCAGTCAACCCAAAAAGCCCAAACTATGACTTGGTATTTTCAGACAGGCACAAAGATCTTCACAACTCTAACAGGAACATAATCTCACCCCTGCACGAAAGACTCAATCGCATCCTACTAGAAATTGACTTCAAAATCCCTGAAGCCTTGCCTTGGCAAAACTCCTCGAACCCAACTTGGAAACTACCTGTAGTACAAACAATTCTTGACCTCGCGAAAAACAAAAAATCGGAAATGAACCACACTCTGATCAGGGCAAACTTTCTGGAAATCATCTCCTTTTTTCCAAACCACAAGTTAATCTACATAGATGGATCTGAAATTGACAATCAGGTGGCATCAGCCATAATTACTCCATCCTCCAAAGAAGCTTACCACCTCCAAAACCACAATTCCATCTTCACAGCAGAACTTTATGCTATCTCGCAGGCACTTTTCTATATTAAAACCATCCCGGAACAAAGGTATATAGTTTGCTCAGATTCATTAAGCTCACTACACGCCTCAAAGCAATTATATCCCCGCAACCCCCTTATACAAAATATCAAAGATCAGCTCTTTGACGTAGCTGATAGGGTAAAATTTCTGTACACTCCAACGCACGTCGGAATTGAGGGAAACAAGGAAGTGGACGATCTGGCAAAAAGAGCGACGACCTCCATCATTTTCCCATCTTGCCAAGCTAATCCTCCAGATGATATCAAGACCTACATGAAAAACAAAATAGTCACACTTTGGCAACAAACTTGGAGCCTAAAAGATACCCACCTCAAAAAGATTAAACCATCCGTCTTTACTACTCTTATATACCCAGAAAAAAGAAAAGACCAAATAAAACTTTCTAGGCTCAGGCTCGGACACACCAGACTGACACACTCCTTCCTATTGTCCAGACAAGACCGTGTGCAGTGCGAAATCTGCAACGTCATACTAACCATCGAGCATATCCTCTATGTTTGCCCGAAATACAACATACAAAGAACCATGCACAACATAACCGAAAGTGAAATCAACTTGATAGACCCAGACAAATACAACTCTGTACTAAACTTTTTGAAAGATATTGATATATACGACTCCATAATAAGCCCTAAATAAAAAACAAACAATGTGAGCTGCTAATAACCTAATACGGTTGATGCAGCAAGATAAACCCTAAGGAAAAAAAAATTCACTTATTAGTGCGTTAATGAACACTGTAACAGAGAGAAAAAGATCTAGAAAGCAAAATTCAAATACTCAGCGCATGAATAAAAAGCATTTACGACCAGAATCCCTTATATCTTCTTCTTGAAATCTGGAAGAGAAATTTCCTTCAAGTGTTGCGGAATCTTATTGTAGAATTGAGTTGCGCCGCCATCTTGGCCGCCATATTGAAATTTCTCATTAGTGGAACGATTTTCATAAAACTTGGAAATTACCTTTGTCTCGTATGATCACTCTTATTTTCAAGCTGAATTCTATGATTCCGCCGCCATCTTGGCCGCCATATAGAAATTTCTTGTTAGTGGAACGATTCTCATGGAACTTGAAACTTACCCTTGTCACGTATGATCATTCTTATTTTCACGCTAAATATCATGATCCCGCCGCCATCTTGGCTGCCATATTGAAATCTGTTATTAGGTAGTGAAACGATCGTTATGAAACTTGGAACGAACCTGCTCTTTTCTCGTATGAACAATTTTATTTCCAAGGTGAATTTTTTGATTCTGCCGCCATCTTGGCCGCCATATTAAAATCTGTTATCAGTGGAGAGATTGTCATGAAACTTGGAACTTACTCTTGTCTTGTATGAACGTTCCCATTTTAAAGGTAAATTTCATGATTCCACCGCCATCTTGGTCGTCATATTGGAATCTGTTATTATTGTTATTAATGGAGGGATTGTCATGGAACTTGGAAGTTTACTCTTGTCTCGTATGGACATTCTTATTTTCAAGCTGAATTTCATGATTTGGCCGCCATCTTGGCCGCCATATTGAAATTTCCCATTAGTGGAACGATTATCATGAAACGTGAAACTTACTCTTGTCTCGTATGAACATTTAATTTTCAAGCTGGACTTAATTTCTATCAATGACAGTCCTGGAACTGAGAAAATGAGCTCTCGAGCCTCACGCACGTGAGGGCAGATTCACTTGTTCTGTTTTCGTGGATGACTGAGCATGGGGTTCGCCAGCGACGTTCGCGGGAAGATCCCTCCAACGTCGAAAGAAGCAGAGGTTATGCTAGGGGAGCCAGCGCAGAGCGCGGGAAGACCATTTCAACATGCCAAAAAGTCGTCCTGAGGGCATACGATTATGACCGCTCTAGCTTCTTGAGTTGTTTTCAAATTAAACTGTACATACAATATAAAATCTCTAAATATTATTATGGAAAGCAGAGTCAAAATAAATATGTGTTAGTGGCGTCTGGTGGTGGAGCTGTGCTATGCACAGGCGTTGAATTCCAAGTATTCTAGGTACCTAAATTCACATTTTCTTGCATTAAATGCCCCGAAAGGGGTTTGAATTTGAATTTGTTTGAAAAAAAGTCAAAACTCTTCAATTATGTCTCGAATTATGTAGTAGCTCACAGATATATACAGGGTGTTTCAGGAATGATAGCAAAAAATTCAACTGTGGGTAGATCTCGTCAAAATATGACGAGAACCTACATACCATTTTGCGAAGTTCGGCCTAATGACGAAGATACAGCCCTCCAAAGTTCACTTTTTTCGGATTTCAGAAATTTATAACTCAGGAACGTTCCGACAAATTTAGCTTTGATCAAGCATAAGCTGGTTTGTCATAATTATCTATCAACCTGCCAAATTTAGAATGAATCCAACCAAGAGAGCGAATTCATAACTTCTTACATGTTCTATTCACTAAGTTGGATGCAACTGTCGACTTGCAGCTTGACGTTTCCATCTATAAGGAAACTAAATACCAAGTTTTATTTCGCAAATAATTTATTATTCTGACTTTTTACCGCATACAAATTGATAGTCCATATATTCGTATATAGCCGCATATTTAGTCCGTATTTTTGCATATAACTGCATATTTGTCAATATTTTGTCCATTTTATATATATGAGCTAGAAAATGAAGACTTTTTCATTTCACGTAAAAAAATAATTGGAAATTTTGTTTCTTACTTTGATAGTCAAAGTTGGTTGGCTGGTTTCACATGTAAATGTTGAAATTTCCATATTTTTGCAGCTCATATCACATATTTACTTGCATATATTGCTTTATTTGAACATTTTTACCGCATATTTTGATACTTTTTTACCGCATATAAATCCGCTCCCTGAATGACAAACCAGCTTTTGCTGAATTGAAGCTAAATTTGTCGAAACGTTTCTGAGTTACACATTTTTGAAATCCGAAAAAAGTGAACTTTGGAGAGCTGTATCTTCGTTATTAGGCCGAAATTTGCAAAATGGTAGATATTATAGGCTTTCGTCATATTTTGACGAGATCTACCCACAGTTAAATTTTTTGCTATCATCCCTGAAACACCCTGTATAGCATTCAACAATTTGTTTGCCTTTGCTCTGCTATTATAGGTAACCATTAAAATATAAAATTAGGGAAAATAGCATCAGCCGAGTTTGAATTTGAGAAAATAATATTATGTTTTGTATAATAATATGATGCATTACATTATAATCCGTACATTAATTACAGCCGCGAAGTCTTTAAGAAATCAAAATCTTACTCCCAGCCCCGGCTATTATACAGGGTGATTCACCACCAAATGGACATAGCCTAAGGGTAGGTTTAGTTTTACCAGGCGAACCAGGATCTGGCTTTGAAATTTTTCTAACACTGTTTGTTTCGAAGTTACAGGGTGATTCATGTATGTTGTCGAATTTTTTGACAAGCCGTATCTTCAGAACGACCAAATGGATTGGATTGAAATTTTGTGGGTTGATTCTTCCATTGATATCTGATACATCGCCCTATCAAACAGTTTGAAGTTTCCAGGGCCGGCCTTGTAAAAAAAACTCCAAAGCTTTTTTCTAAAGAAGACATTCTGTATGCATATTTTTCGAATTTCATTTTCAAAATCGGAAACTACATCAAACATGCTAATAATATCGCGAAAAAAATTGCTTGGCACCATTGAGCTGTCAAGAAAATTTTGACAATCGCAAGATTTTTGAGGTTAGGATTTTTTCTAAATTGATATTTTCAAATACTTGCAAATGATCTATTATGGCCCTGAATTTCAGCCGTTTTGTCAGACACATGAAGATGACATTTTTCTCGTTTTCTCAGAAGTAACAAAAAATTTCATCAAAATTTTCAAAAATTTTCTGATATGTTCCTCAATTTCAGCTCAATTTGGGATAAAAGTGAAGCTGAGGGACGTTACAATAATTTTTTTTAAATTCGGCTGAAACTTTTTGTTACTACTGAGAAAACGAGAAAAATGTCATTTTTATTTGTATGACGAAATGGCTGAAATTTGGGGCCATGATGAATCATTTGTAAATATTTTGAAATATCAATTTACAAAAAATCCTAACCTCAAAAATCATCAGGATTATCAGTTTTCTTTTGACAGCTTAATGGTGCCAAGCAATGTTTTTCGCGATGTTGATAGCACGTTTCATGTTGTTTCTGAATATGAAAATGAATTATGAATAATATGCATACAAGAGTGTCTTTTTTGAAAAAAGCTTTCAAATTTTTTTTTCAAGGCCGGCCCTGAAAATTTTGAGCTCTTTGATAAAGCGATGTGTCAGATATCAATAGAAGAATAAACCCACAAAATTTCAAACCAATCTGTTGAGTTGTTCAAAAGTTATGGCCTGTCAAAAAATTCTACGAAATACATGAATCACCCTGTAGCTTCGAAACGAACAGCGTTAGAAAAATTTCAAAGCCAGATCCAGGTTTGCCTGGAAAAACTGGACCTGCCCTTGAGCTATGTCCATTTGGTGGTCAATCATCCTGTATTATACCAGCAATTCAGCAGATATTATACATCAACTATTCACTTGCTTTTTAGGGAGGTTTTTTCCATGGGGGTTTTTCATTAACGATAACAATGACGATAACAACGAGGTATTGTAGATTTACATTTCTGGTCAGTGGGTAATCATCAGTGGGTTTTGTTTCGATGGCTTTCTGGTTTCTTCCCCCTTCCCGGGGCATCACTGCACGATAGTATATGTCCCACTGCTACAGTGAACAGTGCAAAGGAACGCGTGAAAAAGTTCATCTGACCCAGTGCGGATCTGAGCCCGGGACCTTCCCCATTTAGCCCAGGCTTTTAAGGCGGAAAAATGGCAAAACATGAAACAAATTGGAACACGGTCAATCTCTTCAGTTTTGGGTTCAAAAGACTTTGCTATATAACATACAAAAAGTCCCCAACTTTCCCCCGTGTAATAAATGGGAATTAATTCGGGGCCTGGAAATAAATTCGACAGCTGGAGAATTTTTTTTTCCAGGCCTCCACGCTCGTGTCGAGTTTCATTCACATGCATTACCGTTACAAAAGAGTTCAAGTTATTGATTTGCGACAAAATTATCAATCATATCGATTGGTAGTTAGGATTGTACTGTAATGGTCTGTGATATCCGATTTTAGGACGATGGGGCATAGGTTCTCTTTCGGAAGTTCTCCCGCATAAAAAATGTGATCAATGTTACTTCCCCTATTTCCCTCCACGACTCTAGTGTTACAGTTTGCAATGGGGCTATTTTGTTCTAGAATATTTATGTTCACGTCTCCCAGCATGATTCTATGTTGATAATTACTGTTTTCCTGTAGAAAAACATTCAAATCGCACAAAAAGTCCTCCGCGATAATACCAGTGTGCGGTCTATACAAAAACAATATCGACACAACGTCTTTACTTCCCAGTGTTACTTCAGTATGAATCGCGTTTATCTTGTTGATTTGTTTCAAAGTTACCCTCTCCTTTAGTGACTCTCTCACGTACATTATCGCCCCGTCATTTTGATTCACATCACCGTAATTATAGTAAGCTCTATATCCAGGTATACCAAAATTCAAAGTGTTTTTTATTTTCCAGGTCTCACTAAGACAGATAATATCGAACAGGTAGGTCAATCACAGTCAGATACACAAGAAAATCGTCGAAGTTGTGGCCTATGCTTCTGATGTTATTGTGAAACATTTTAAGCTGTGTGTTACATCATTTATTTTTTTCTAGTATAGCCCTACAACTATCTACACCTTCTGCTACATTTGTGTAGATCTGCAGTTCTACAAAGTCACGGACAAAAGGATCAATCTAGATTTTTGTCGGACGTCAACAAGTTAGTGTTTTGTGTACATGTGTTAATTTGTGCTAGGTAGTGATTGTTTTGACTTTCCTACCTAGTAAAACTATTTTTATGTATCTCTTGCGAAATTAAGTGAAAATGAATTTTTAGTTCATTACAATTTTCGAAAGTAAATTAATTTTTTAAGTATACCTATTTGTTGCACATCTACTTATATTTATAATTCTTGTTTGATCCTGGTCTTAGGGTTCTTTCCTTTTCCACCATTTGCTGCGGTTGCAACCATTGCAACACCATTTGCAAGAGATTGGACTGGTGCTGGTTTGTCAAGTTTCGGTGTTTCTTCTTTTTTTGGTTGCTTGGCACCTTCTATGGGGTGAATTCGCGCTCCTTCCTCGTCCTGTTCCTTTTCCAGTCTTTTAAGGTCGTCTACTGAATACGTTTCGTTGTTGATTATTAGTATATTCTTCTTAATCTGTGCTTCCGGATTCTGGTTTCTGGCTTGTTTAAGATGGCGTCGTAAAGTCTGTTGATCCTCTCTGTCCTGTCGCGTCAGATCGTTTGCAACTGACACTTTGAATTCTTTAAGGAGTCTACACTGTTTCAAGATGTCCAGTTTCTTTCGATAATGAATTAATCTTACAATAATCGGCCTTGCACCCCGGGTTTTTCCAAATCTGTACAGGTGGCTAATGTCGTCTTCCTTGATGCTTGTTTTTAGCTTTTCGTTAAAGAGTGCCAGGATCTTGGGACACAAATCTTCTTCATCAGTTCTGTCTTCCTACAGTCCGAAGACAATTAGATTGTTTCTCTTTGCATCCCTTTGGCTTTTCAACAGCTCCCTCTTCAATTCTTTGTTTTCTCTCTTCAGTTCCAGTATTTTCTCTCGGCTTCCTGATGCTTGGAGGTTATGTTTGTGAGTGTTTCGTTTATGCAGTTCTTCAAGGAGTCCACAGTTTTGTCGATGTAAATCTTCAACTTTGAATATAGCTCTTCAACAGTTGTGGGTGCTTCACTACCCATAATTTCACTTTTTGAAAATAAAAAGGTTTTGGACTCCAGTAAGTGTACGTTATCAAGCTACGTGTTTTATGTATGAATCCCACCTTGTTAGGTATGACCCTGAGGATTATTATTCAGCGTATGGCATACATGCTACAGACAAGAGGTACTATAATAGTATTAGAAAAAACTCAATATAATGAGTATATAAAAAAAAATTAATAAATAAATGAAAAGAAATAGTTCATCAAATCCCGATGTCCAAGTTTTCAATCCAAGTCACTGTATCTTAGGCCAGTCAAATTAGAACAAATTTTTCCGTTTGAGGGAAAAAACTGTTGGAGTTTTGAAAATTTGACAGTTATGTCCGGTAAGGTGTACTGTTAAACATACTAAAAGTCCCCAACTCTACCTATTGAGCTCGAGCCGCCATCTTGGAAAAATGGTCCTTCGATCCAATTTTCTGCTCATATTCCGCTAATCATCAGAGATATTCAATCAAGTTTCATAAAAAATCAAGGCTATAAAATTGCCCACAAAAATTGTTTCATACCGACTTTTTTCTCGTATATGTTGATATTAATAAAATTAACTTAACAAAAAAAAATCAAAAATTTAGCGATTTTTTGCCTATGGCTGAAGATATTGTCTTCAAAATTTGTGAAGATGTTGGCAGTCTACATCAAAGCTAAACGTGACAGTTGAGATAGAAAAAAAAATTGCGAAAATATTTTTTTATTTTTTTTCTCAAATTAAGCAAAATATTGATTTTCGAGTTTGACATTTCCAACAGGGCGGAGTGAAGGTTTCAATCGAACATGAATCAGTTTTGATATTTACATATTGTAAGACAAGATTTCATCAGTATTGTGCCTTCACGAGCTTCTGGGATGCTCGATATGAATTAAACTAAAAGAATAATAGCTAAGTCCAAAAAGTGTTGTCGATTGGTTATGAAGGAAACATTTTGGAACTAAAGACATCAGCAAAGGATATACAGGAGGTCCAAAGGTTATTCAACTGTATATGAGCCCCATATTGATGTGCCTTATCCAAAATAGTACAAAAGAATCAATCAAAATGTTAAAATCCACCCTGTATAACAAAAAGTAACGATACAAAATGGAAGTAGTAAAGCATACATGGTGTCAAAAATACAGCCTTTACATTGCTGAAAAAAAGAACAAAATTGATCGATTTATTTGAAAGTTATTAGTCCTCAAATTTGACTTTACAAATTTCAGCCACTGAAATAGGGAAAAGTAGAGAGAAGTAACTGTCGGAGTTTCAGAAATTTGACAGGGATGTTCGCTAAGGTATACTAATAAACATACTAAAAGTCCCCGCCACTACCTGTTGTGCTCGAGCCGCCATCTTGGAAAAATGGTAATAAATTTGATCGAAGGACCATTATTTCAAGATGACGGCTCAAGCGCAACAGGTACTGGCGGGGACTTTTAGTATGTTTATTAGTATACCTTAGCGAACATTCCTGTCAAATTTCTGAAACTCCGACAGTTACTTCTCTCTACTTTTCCCTATTTCACTGGCTGAAATTTGTAAAGTCAAGTTTGAGGACTAATAACTTTCAAATAAATCGATCAATTTTGTTCTTTTTTTCAGCAATGTAAAGGCTGTATTTTTGACACCAGGTATGTTTTACTACTTCCATTTTATATCGTTACTTTTCGTTATACAGGGTGGATTTTAACATTTTGATTGATTCTTTTTCACTATTTTGGATAAGGCACATCAATATGGGGGTCATATACAGTTGAATAACCTTTGGACCTTCTGTATATCCTTTGCTGATGTCTTTTGTTTCGAAATGTTTCCTTCAGAACCAATCGACAACACTTTTTGGACTTAGCGATTATTCTTTCTGTTTAATTCATATTGAGCATTCCAGAAGATCGTGAAGGCACAATATTGATGAAATCTTGTCTTACAATATGTAAATATCAAAACTGATTGATGTTCGATTGAAACCTTTACTCCGCCCTGTTGGAAATGTCAAACTCGAAAACCAAATTTTTGCTTAATTTAAAAAATTAAATAAAAAATATTTTCGCAATTTTTTTTTCTAATTCAACTGTCACATTTAGCTTTGATGTAGACTGCCAACATCTTCACAAATTTTGAAGACAATATCTCCAGCCATAGGCAAAAAATCGCTTTTTTTTATTTTTTTTTGTTAATTTAATTTAATTAATATCAGTAGATACGAGAGACAAATCGGTATAGAGCAATTTTTGTAGACAATTTTATAGCCTTGATTTTTAATGAAACCCAATTGAATATCTCCGATGATTAGCGCAATATAAGCAGAAAACTGGATCGAAGGACCATTTTTCCAAGATGGCGGCTCGAGCTCAATAGGTAGAGCTGGGGACTTTTAGTATGTTTATCAGTACACCTTACCGGACATTACTGTCAAATTTCCAAAACTCCAACAGTTTTTTCCCTCCAGCTTTCCCTATTTGACTGGCCTATCTGGGGAAAGGGTGTAAAAGTCGAAAAAATTTCCAGGGTATGCTCTTCGTTCGCACTCCTGAACAATGTGCACGACAGTTTGACGTGGATTTCCACAGTCACAGTGTCCACATTGAACTTGACCACATTTATACAAAAAGTCGACGGTTCTACCGTGGTTGCATCGCATCTGATTCGGTTCGCAGTCTTCCAGATTTTCCTTGGAAGGTCGAATCCACTCGGTTTCTGGTCGACTGGTAAATATAAGTTTACATCTTGGGTTGATGTCTGACTCCATAATTCCTCCCACTTATAGTCCGGTGGTGGGCCGCCAAAAAAAGCTCGAACTATGCATTTTGAGCTTAAGCAATGCGCTTTTGGGGTTCGATTGGGGATACCCATGCCTTAATTTCAAGAGTTGGAGACATCGGTGCACTCGATGCGGAGGGGGTCTGGGGGGCCCTTGAAAGTTGAAGGTGCGAGACTTCCCACCAAATCACCATACCACCACGTAATTCCTACTTGGATGTCATTAAACGACTCTAACCTACACATTGACAACATTTTTTACCATGTCCCAACAGTTCTTCACACTGAAAAAAATCAATTCTTATGACAGATCGGAAAAAACTGTTTTTCTCAATTCTTTATCCCCACAACGAATAAACTGCCAGGTTTGGTGTCATTTTAGAATAAACGGCATCCTCTGATCTCATTCACCGAATCAAAATGTTTGTGAGACCACCGTGCAAAGAATGGCACGCCAAGAAGTGAGCATTTTTGAGCACCTCATTCAACAGTAGTTTCTTGGCTGATACCAATCGATATGATTGATAATTTTGTCATAAATCAATAACTTGAACTCTTTTGTAACGGTAATGCATGTGGATGAAACTCGACACGAGCGTGGAGGCCTGGAAAAAAAAATTCTCCAGCTGTCGAATTTATTTCACGCCTACTGAGCGTCAGTTTGTTGGGTTCAGGCAGGCAGCGTTTGAATAGGTTTGGAGACAATATTTTCATATCTGTCCTTGCAGCTGAGTAGCATAATTCTGAAAACTGATTTGAGAATCATCAAAGATTATTTTGACAGTCACTAGGTACCCCCATGAGGTTTAACTGCAGGGATCATGGCTGACGACAGAGGGCGTTCAACTTTTAAAGTGTTATTTTCTTTTTTCCTCTTCCAACCTTTAAGGTTGTTATCATTTTGTACGTGTAAGTTTTCTTATGTTTAAAGAAGAAGAAATTTTATAAAAACAACGTTGAACGGACGTTGGACGTTGAATTCCCTCCGCCGTTAGCCATCACCTCTGCAGTTAACCACCATGTGAGTACTGACCGGCAAAACAATCATTGATGATTCATAAATCGATTTCCAGAATTGAACTGCTCAACTTTTCAGATAGATATGGAAATTTTGCTTCCAAAGCTATCCAAACGCTGCCTGCCTGAGCCCAACAAACTAACGCTCAGTAGGCGTAAAATAAATTCGACCGCTGGAGAAAAAAAATTTTTCCAGGCCTCCACGCTCGTGTCGAGTTCCATTCACATGCATTACCGTTACAAAAAAGTTCAAATTATTGATCCATGACAAAATTATCAATCATATCGATTGGTATCAGCCAAGAAACTACTGTTAAATGAGGTGCTCAAAAATGCTCACTTCTTGGCGTGTCATTTTTTGCACGGTGGTCTCACAAACATTTTGACTCGGTGAATGAAATCAGAGGATGCCGTTTACTCCAAAATGACACCACACTTGGCAGTTTATTCGTTGTGGGGATGAAAAATTGAGAAAAACTGTTTCTTTTCCGACCTGTCATAAGAATTAATTTTTTTCAGTGTGAAGAACTATTTGGACATGGTGACAAATGTTGTCAATGTACAGGTTAGAGTCGTTTGATGGCCTCCCAGTAGGAATTACGTGGTGGTATGGTGATTTGGTGGGAAGCCTCGCACCTTCAACTTTCAAGGGCCCCCCAGACCCCCTCCGCATCGAGTGCAGCGATGTCTCCAACTCTTGAAATTAAGGTTGAGGGACCCCCAATCAAACCCCAAAAGCGCTTGTTCGACTTTGAATAGCAAAGTCAAGTTTGCTAAATTATACAAAAGGGATAGAACACTGAAAGAAACAGCTGAGGTATTAACCAGCCCTTCACCGTCGCGAAGCGAGATTGAAATGGCTAGGAATAATTGCATCCTCGGGTGGTATAGTGGTCTAATTAAGGGATCATCCTTGGATGAGTTCAGGTACCAATCCTTCATGAAAGCGGTTGCATCCATTGAACCTGACATGTCAACCTTTCCACCAACTGATATGGGCCACTAGTGGCGGGGTTAACGGCCAAAAATGAAATGATCTGTGCATTTTGTGATCAAAGCATGAAATTTGGCATACGTGTTCAGAAGACCCTCCTTTGCAATTCCAGATGTGGCGCCACGCAAGATTTCGCACCAGAGACACTGTATTGCGGTTAATATACCTGCTAGGGGTAAATTCTGCAAAAATGGTTCCTGGCTGGTCTCTGGTACCGCAGTCGGTATTTTTTTAGTTCTGTTTAGCTGGAACTACATGTAGAAATGAGTGAGGAGTGCATTTTCACAAGCAAAGTTCCAAATGCTGCCTTATTTATACGTTGTTTTAATACATTTTAGGGCCAACTTTGTTTTAGTACAAGAAACATGGTAAAAAAATTGCCAAAGCCTTGGCAAAGACATGAACGTCCTGAAAATTTGATATTCTGTTCAGAATTAAGTGCCCTACTACATACCTGAAATTGCCAAAAATCGCACCCCGAGGCTTCGAGTTATTGGAGGGGGGGGGTAAAAAATTGCAACTCAAAATTAAAGGCATTGTATATTAAAGGTATGGAACCCGATAGGACCCGTCAATCCAATGGATGCGAATACGTCGTAGTTCGACGCATCACATCCCGTTGATACAATTTTGGCACAAAAAGTGTCGATCATTGTTGAAGGGGGGTCACGGGGGAGGCGAGGGGGGAGGTTGAAACTCGGTTGGGTGGCTATTTTTCTTCCTGGGCCATGAAGAATCGATCACGACAAGATTGATATCTTTTCCGACTAAATTCAATGTCCTGAACTTGAATCCGATGTATAAATTTGGACAAAAACAAGTTCAAACAAGTTAACTCGAGAAAACCTGTTTTTTCTTTGACAATTTTCACAAAACTTTTTTTTACTGTTAGAGGTATTCATCTTTGAAAATATTTCAGAGGCCATTAGACTAAACTGTATTCTTCACGAAAATCATCCATTCGATCTGTAACTTTGTTTTTCAAGATAGAAAAAATCGATTTGAACTTTAGTCGGCACAGCCCGTCGTCTACTACTGACCAGAACACTACACCATGCATCTTCAAATGAAAATAGCCCAAACTATCTGAAAAATTATAACTCATCTTTGAAAGTTCGAGGATCTGTGCAGAACTGAATCCCCTATAACATAGAAAAAATCGTCATAAATCGCAATGCAGGGTATTGAGTTATTACTTGAAGGTGCATGCTGTTGTGTTCTGGTCATTAGTAGACGCCGGGCAGTGCCGACTGAAGTTCAAATCGATTTTTCCTACCTCGAAAAACAAAGTTAAAGATCGAATGGATGATGTCTCGGCCCCGTTCATTGAACACTGCATTCGTGTGCACTGAGGGTATGCAACCCAAAATATCCCTGTGTCGTCCAAGTCCTCACCCCTCACCCCCTGTTCGGTGTGCCTGGCACTTGGCTGTCAGGCGCAAGCGTAAACGAGCTCCAGCACTTTCTTCGGCCGTCTTCGGCATTCTTCGGCTTTCTTTCCGCTCGTGCCTTTGCCGCTTCGTTCGAAGCGGTGTCGATCTCCGTACGTCGAGCGGGAAGCCACGCCGTCTTTTTTTTGGTCATCGTTCTCGCGGCCATCTTGTCGTGCCATCGGCGTACATTCGTACTCGACCAGAAGCCCATCCAAGGCCCATCGCGTCCGATAGTGACTCCTGGAGGATCTCTGCAGCACCTCCAAGTCCAGAAAGCGGCAGTTTTCACCGCTTTCACCGGGGAGCGGCTTGGACCAGCCAGCCGCACACAAAGCTCCAGTTTCGGACGGGATCGAGTCGTTCGTCCGCCATTTTGGTGACGAACACGGGCACTCGTGCATTTCAAAAGGAAATCCACCACCAGAACGGCCATCCACCACGACGCCGCCTTCGGACTCCGCCAGGACGACGCCGCCACCGAATAAGATCCCGTAAGTTCCATATTTTCCATTGTTTTTACCATTTACCGTTTATTCCCGTTTGCCGGGGTGTATACCTTCAGTGCAGTTCGTCTCGTTTTCAGGACGCCACTCGGCGCCAGCGAATCTGCCCCCGATCAGAACCACTCGGATTTTTCATTTCATTTAATTCACATTGTTTTTTTTTTATTGTTTTGTAATTCTGTCTGTTTGTGTTTTTTTTTCTTTTGTTTTGCATTAAAGTTTTTGATTGTTGTTGTGAATTTTATTTCTGACTGTCGCTTGCTGCTTTCCTAATCCAAGAGTTATTGTTTTAATGCAGCCTTCATCGGAAGGCTGCCGTCTTTATGTGTACCGCGCTAACATATAAATTGGTCCTTCGAGCCGGATACAGGCTAAGCATGGTACAGTCAGGAATTTAATTCACCTCACTATTGAAACTTTAAAGTCACGGGTCAAACCCACGTGACACTTGTGCGTTGGTCCAGCGTGTTGATCAATTCGTTTTTCGCCCGTCTCATTCGCACTTTTTCACCTGGGTTGGGTTCGCCATTCAGGTACGCCAACCTAAGGGTCAGTTGCTTTGTTTTCATTTTTCTTTGTGTCGTACACAATGGACGCAACTTTATCGTCCATCGCGATAGCTATTGCGCGCCTTGAGCCCCTTCTGGAACAAGGCGTCACAGCTACCACCGAGCCAAGCCTCCAACCGGCATTTTTAGCCACGTTTGACATTGCGGCGGAAATTTACAACGGTTTCAAGAGCACGGTCAACACTGCCCCTCTCCCCAGTGCCTCCGAGGAGCAGAAGGCTACATTTCTTGAACGTACACTCCGGGCAGACAGCTTGTATGGCAAACTTGCTGCGGTAAAAGCCTCGTTTTCGAATTCAGAGCCGACTTCCTCGCTCTCTCGCCAAGCCTCGCAAACTTGGTTCGAGACAGGCCGGAGCAATGTCCGATTGCCAAAAATCGCGTTGCCGTTGTTCGACGGAAAGTTAAAATCATGGCCACCATACTATGATCTGTTCACGGCGTTAATACACAGAAACCAGTCTCTCTCAGATATTGAACGGTTTCAGTATCTGATCTCGTCTTTATCTGGTGAACCTCTCTCAATGGTTAAACACCTGCCATTGACGGGAGATAATTACATAATTGCGTTCGACTCGTTGGTTGAGAGATACCAGAACGACCGCGTGCTAGTCACTTTTTACTGGCAGTCGATGATGAACGCCTCCTCCGTCACATCTGACTCCGCGCAAGCGCTTCGCCATCTTGTGAACACGTTCAACGAAAATTTAGTGGCGCTCGAGCAGTATCCGCATATCGACCTGTGGGATTTCACCCTGTCGAGCATGCTGCTCCAGAAACTCGATGAGTCGACGCGAAAACGTTTCGAGGTGAAGTCAGCTGGCACCCCCTTCCCCAAATACGAAGACGTCAAGTCTTTCGTGCTCGACCAATGCAAGGCTTTCGAGGCAACTGCCTTAAATTCTAAAACGCAATCGAACTCCCGCTCCACACGGGCAAACACCGTTACCGTGAAGCCCGAGGTCAGCCGCAAGTCGTGGGCCTCACATACGTTGGTGTCTCAGACTTCATCTGCCCCAGCGACGTCGCATGAGTCAGCATGTTCTCATTGTGGGGCGAGAAGTCATAGAGTCACCGCGTGCAAGACTTTTCTGTCAATGTCCCCAAATGACAGATATTTGGCGGTCAAACAGAAAAGGCTCTGTCTCAACTGCTTGAGCACCAATCACGGCGCTCCAAAATGTCCATCGTCGTATTCGTGTCGGCAGTGCCACGCAAGGCATCACACCTTGCTGCACTTCCCCAAGCCACATAGAACTGCAGGTCATGAGTCACCCAGTTCTTTATCGAATCCAGTTGAATTACCGCAAATCGTTTCCCCTGGTCTTCCAGAAAATGTCGCGAATTCGGTGACGAATCTCGCCTCAAGCCTCAAGGCAGCTCATGTTTTGTTGGCCACGGCAATCGTTCACGTTCGTGACCGGTGGGGAGGCTACCAAAGCCTCCGTGCGCTCATAGACCCTGCCAGTCAGGCATCGTTTATTTTGGACTCCTGCGTGCGCAAATTGGGTCTATCCCCATCAAATCACAATGTGCCCGTTTTTGGCTTGGGTCTCACCCCCGCCAATTCGACGTGTGGCACAGTCACTTGCCAGGTCAAGGCTGATGATGAGTCTCTCCCAATCCCTGAATTGGAGTTAATTGTCCTGCGCAGGATTTGTGGTAACCTGCCAGACACCGCTTTGAACCCGGATCAATTCCACTTGAACTTATCGAATCTGGCGGATCCCACATGGTTCAAGCCAGGCCCCATTCAAGTGTTGTTGGGCGCCGACGTTTATCCGTCAGTCGTGAAAGAGGGAATCGTCTCGTCAGGTCCGTCACAGCCTGTTGCCATAAACACCATTTTTGGCTGGGCTCTTCTCGGTCCCTTTCAAACCCCGTCAAAACCTCTGCATTCCTTTTTGGTTTGCACTCCAACTGGAATCGACGAGTCTCTGCACAAATTTTGGGAAGTAGAGGAAATCTCGTCACCATCGTCCAAAACACGTTTGTCCCCAGATGATGAACGTGCAGAAATTTGTTTCCGGGACTCTGTCTACCGTTGTCCGTCAGGTCGTTTTGGGGTTTCGCTTCCCTTCAAAAGGGAGTCCCCCACCTTTGAACATTGCAGGTCTATGGCTGACCGCCGTTGGTTAGCTATCGAACGTCGCCTGGTCCGTCAGGACACACTCCGTGATCTGTACATAGCATTCATGCGCGACTACCTCGACCTAGGTCACATGACCTTGCTGGACGCAGAACCTCCAGATTCTGAGGCGTATTACATCCCTCATCATCCGATCGTCAAGATCGAAGACGACAAGCCGAAAATTCGCGTCGTTTTTGATGCTTCGGCGCAAGCGCCGAATCATTTATCTCTCAACGAGACGCTTCTCGTCGGTCCTAAGTTACAACAGGACATAGCAGCTTTGCTACTGCAGTTTCGGTGTGAGCCGATCGTTTTTACTTGTGACATCCGTCAGATGTATCGGCAGATACTTATCTCGCCCGAACATCGCAAGTATCAACTCATTCGCTTTCGTTTCTCCCCTGATCGACCCATTGAAACGTACCAATTGAACACCATTACATATGGTGTTTCTTCGGCACCGTTTCTAGCGGTTCGCACGTTGCTTCACTTGGCAGAACAAAGCGCCTCGAAGTTTCCATTGGCTTCGCAGGCAATTCGCCGTAATTTGTATGTAGACGATCCACTTTGCGGTGCGAACTCCGTGGAATCAGCACGGGAATTACAAACGCAGCTAATCAACCTGCTCCAATCGGGTTGCTTTGAATTGCGCAAGTGGGCAAGCAATCACCCTGATGTGCTGCAAGACATACCACTTGATCACGTTCGAACTCAGCCGTCCACTTTCAGTGACGTTGCTGACAATACTGTAAAAATTCTTGGCCTCCAGTGGCAAGCGGCAACAGACACCTTTTCATTCACGGTTCATCCAAATGAACTACCGTGCACAAAACGGTCCATCTTGTCGGAGGTGGCTCGGATTTACGATCCGCTCGGCTTTCTGTGCCCTGTTGCATTTTTCGCCAAACATTTAATCCAACGGTTATGGAAACTTGGCCTTGATTGGGACGACACCCCTCCAGACATCGTATGTCAGCAGTGGTTGCGTTTTCAATCCGAGCTATCGCAACTTTCGCGGTTGCAAATTACACGGCATACTTTTCCGTCGCCTGCAGACAGGTGCCAGTTGCACGCCTTTTGCGACGCATCTGAATCTGGGTACGCGAGCGTGTTGTACGTTCGTTACCTTCGAAATGGTGTTCCCACCATTCGTCTCCTAACCGCCAAATCAAAGGTGGCTCCAGTCAAATTGCTGACCGTACCCCGTCTCGAATTGTGTGCAGCGGTCCTACTTTCCAATCTCGTTGCCTTCACCGTTGCAGCGCTCGCAGGAACCGTACAGTTCGATGCCATATTTGCGTGGACCGATTCTACGGTTGTTCTCAGCTGGCTGCGTTCCTCTTCGCACCGCTGGAAAACATTTGTTGCTCACCGTGTTGAGCATATTCAACAGCGTGTCCCGCCTCAGTGTTGGAGACATGTCTCAACATCGGACAATCCCGCCGACCCAGCTTCGCGCGGATTGTTTCCCGAAGACATGCTTTCGTGCTCCCTCTGGTGGTCTGGCCCACCTTTTCTGTCATCAGCGGATGACACATGGCCGGATGACAAATTCTCCGTGTCCTCCCCAGACATTGCGTCTGAAGAGCGAAAGCTCGCTTTGGTCGTGCGTGTGCCGCAGCCGCCGCCGATTGACATCGACGACTTTTTTTTGCGCATATCCTCCTTACGGAAGATTCAGGGCGCTGTCGCCTATTTCTATCGGTTCTGCAAATGCAAGTCCGATGAGAAGTTCACAGGACCTCTCTCGGATACAGAACTCCATTTTGCCTTGTTGTACATTGTCAAACATGTACAGCAGAAGGTATTTGCCGTCGAAATCGCGTCGTTACGCAACGGCAAACCCTGTTCAAGACCCTTTCGAAAACTTTCACCCTTTCTCGATCGTGACGATGTTCTCCGCGTCGGCGGACGTTTGAAGCATTGTCATGAGTTGCCATTTGCAACCAGACACCCTGCTCTTCTTCCATCTCGTCACGTCTTGACAGGACTCGTCATTCGACAAGTTCATTCCCGACATTGCCACCCGGGACTCAACAATACCTGCTATCTCCTGCAGCAAAATTTTTGGATATTGTCCACGCGACGCGCGGTACGGCACTACCTTGCATCGTGTTACCGGTGCTTCCGGACTAAGCCGCAAACTTTTTCTCCCACCATGGGCGACCTCCCCTCGGCGCGAATTTCTCAGCTAAAACCTTTTAGCTGCGTCGGGCTCGACTATGGTGGCCCTTTTCCAATCCTCATGTCACGCGCTCGCGGTGTCAGAACTACGAAGGCGTACATCTGTCTTTTCGTGTGCTTCGCCACCAAGGCATTGCACGTCGAGGTTGCCTCCGATCTCTCAACAGATGCTTTCCTCGCTGCCTTGCGCAGATTCATTGCCCGGCGCGGTCGCTGCTCTACCATCTATAGCGACAATGGCACAAACTTTGTCGGAGCTCATAGGCAATTGACGACGTCAATGCAACTCGCCGCGGAATCCGAAGCCATCACTTGGCGCTTCATTCCTCCCTCCAGTCCCCACTTTGGCGGGCTGTGGGAAAGCGGCATAAAAGCTGTCAAAACTCATCTATCTCGCGTGATAGGTGATCAAATACTCACCTTTGAAGAGCTGACCACGTTGGTCACCCAAGTTGAAGCGTTGCTCAACTCACGGCCACTTTCGGAGCTGGGCTCGGATCCAAATGATCTGTGCCCATTGACGCCTGGTCATTTTTTGACGCTCGAGCCGTTAACGGCCCCACCTGACCCAGATTTGTCCCACCTCAAGATCAGCAGGTTGTCGCGATGGCAGTTGGTCCAATCCATGCAACAGCGTTTCTGGGCGCGTTGGCGCGACGAATATCTACACACGCTGTACCAACGCGGCAAGTGGCACAAGTCACGTCACCTTGAATCCGCAGATGTGGGGTCTTTAGTCCTCATCAAGGACGAAAACGCTCCCCCTCTGAAGTGGAGGTTAGGCAGAATTTCAAAACTCTTCCCCGGCAAAGATGGCATTTGTCGTGTCGCAGATGTCCGTACTCAACGCGACGTTCTGCGACGCCCAATGGTCAAACTTTGTCCCCTCCCTTCAGGACAGTGAGCATTCTGTGTTTTCACTTCCGTCATTGTTCTCACTATGCTCTTTCTTTTTGTATCATGTTTGATTTCATTAATTTTTGAACTTTGAAAATACCCCGAGTGGTATTTTGGTGGGGAGTATGTCTCGGCCCCGTTCATTGAACACTGCATTCGTGTGCACTGAGGGTATGCAACCCAAAATATCCCTGTGTCGTCCAAGTCCTCACCCCTCACCCCCTGTTCGGTGTGCCTGGCACTTGGCTGTCAGGCGCAAGCGTAAACGAGCTCCAGCACTTTCTTCGGCCGTCTTCGGCATTCTTCGGCTTTCTTTCCGCTCGTGCCTTTGCCGCTTCGTTCGAAGCGGTGTCGATCTCCGTACGTCGAGCGGGAAGCCACGCCGTCTTTTTTTTGGTCATCGTTCTCGCGGCCATCTTGTCGTGCCATCGGCGTACATTCGTACTCGACCAGAAGCCCATCCAAGGCCCATCGCGTCCGATAGTGACTCCTGGAGGATCTCTGCAGCACCTCCAAGTCCAGAAAGCGGCAGTTTTCACCGCTTTCACCGGGGAGCGGCTTGGACCAGCCAGCCGCACACAAAGCTCCAGTTTCGGACGGGATCGAGTCGTTCGTCCGCCATTTTGGTGACGAACACGGGCACTCGTGCATTTCAAAAGGAAATCCACCACCAGAACGGCCATCCACCACGACGCCGCCTTCGGACTCCGCCAGGACGACGCCGCCACCGAATAAGATCCCGTAAGTTCCATATTTTCCATTGTTTTTACCATTTACCGTTTATTCCCGTTTGCCGGGGTGTATACCTTCAGTGCAGTTCGTCTCGTTTTCAGGACGCCACTCGGCGCCAGCGAATCTGCCCCCGATCAGAACCACTCGGATTTTTCATTTCATTTAATTCACATTGTTTTTTTTTTATTGTTTTGTAATTCTGTCTGTTTGTGTTTTTTTTTCTTTTGTTTTGCATTAAAGTTTTTGATTGTTGTTGTGAATTTTATTTCTGACTGTCGCTTGCTGCTTTCCTAATCCAAGAGTTATTGTTTTAATGCAGCCTTCATCGGAAGGCTGCCGTCTTTATGTGTACCGCGCTAACAGATGATTTTCGTGAAGAATACAGTTTTGTCTAATGGCCTTTGAGATATTTTCAAAGATGAATACCTCTAACAGTAAAAAAAAGTTTTGTGAAAATTGTCAAAGAAAAAACAGGTTTTCTCAAGTTAACTTGTTCGAACTTGTTTTTATCCAAATTTACACATCGAATTCAAGTTCAGGACATTGAATCTAGTCGGAAAAGATACCAATCTTGTCGTGATCGATTCTTCATGGCCCAGGAAGAAAAAGAGCCACCCAGCCGAGTTTCGCCCTTCCCCACGACCCCCCTTCAACAATGATCGACACTTTTGTGCCAAAATTGTATCAACTGGTTGTGATGCGTCTAATTACGACGTATTTGCATCCATTGGATTGACGGGTTCCATCGGGTTCTATACCTTTGATCTTGAGTTGCAATTTTTTACCCCCCTCCAATAACTCGAAGCCTCGGGGTGCGCTTTTTGGCAATTTTAGATATGTAGTAGGGCACTTAATTCTGAACAGAATATCAAATTTTCAGGACGTTAATATCTTTGCCGAGGATTTGTCAATTTTTTTACTATGTTTCCTGTACTAAAACAAAGTTGGCCTTAAAATGTATTAAAACAACGTATAAATGCAGCATTTGAGACTTCGCTTGTGAAAATGTACTCCTCACTTATTTCTACATGTAGTTTTAACTAAACAGAACTAAAAAATACCGACTGCGGTACCAGAGACCGGCCAGGAACCATTTTTGCAGAATTTACCCCTAGCAGGTATATTAACCGCAATACAGTGCCTCTGGCGCAAAATCTTGCGTGGCGCCACATCTGGAATTGCGAAGGAGGGTCTTCTGAACAAGTATGCCCAATTTCATGCTTTGATCACAAAATGCACAGACCATTCCGCTAACCCCCCCACTACACGTAATACCACCCCTATAGAGTATCCCACCAGATCCAGCAATGGATGAGTAGAGTAGTAGACTGCCGTCGGATGTGTGGGGAGGAGGAATACCTGATTGGGAGAAGAAAAATCTGAAGCTCGTGCACAAACTTTCGGACAGAAATGCTGCCGCTGAGGGAATAGGTACTACAAAATATTTTGTCTATGCCAGAAAGATTGTATCACAGGAAGATGTGGATGCAGAAGGGCATCTTTGAATTGCACCACAGCATACTACAGCAATGCCTTGGAGTGAGTTCAATGAACCAATTTCCCCTCCCTACAAAAAGAAATTAAATACCTGCTTTGTACAAGAATCGAATGTTTCTAGAGAAGAACTTAACATTAGTGTGAAGCATAACATGTTATTTGATACACCCAAAAATGCAATATGTTGCAGCAAAAAAAAACAGATGAAAATTCAAAATAAAATAATATAATTTTTCTTCATTTGGGTGTTTAGGGGCGCATCAAGCTCTAGCCTATAAGCGCCCTTTTTTCGGTGACTTCCTCTGTTCCACCCATTTCCCCTTGACGTGACCGCTTGGTTAGTACACGCCAAAGTAAGAGTAGGTTCTAAAGAGCGCACAGAGAAAAGCCACCTGATCCGGCGGGATTTGAACTCCTGGCCGGGTTCAAGCGGCGGGTTTGAAGCCAGAGACGGAGCCCACCGAGCTACCGCCGAGATATGAGTAAGAGGGCGATTTTCGTGGAGGTACAATTTCCACAATTTTCGACCGATTTTGCTGAAAACATGGCTAGGCCCCTCTGCATCTAACAAGCATCCAGAATGGAAAATTTCATTTTCTGGATAAGTTGTCCAGTGGGGAGCAACAGGCTTCTGTAACGTCGTCTCCTGTAGCTAGAATCAAACATTTAGCCATTATTTGGCGTGAGCATTCTCCGATTCCGATCGGTCGAGTCCCTGGTCATTTAGACTCGTTTGTTGTGTTGCTTCCTGCCAAATTTAGTTCCAATCCATCGGATAGATTTTGAATAATTGAATGGTGAAGTTTTGAACTTTGACGTGTTTTTTTTATTTGACGAGCGGCGATTCTTGTGCATTCTGGAAAAAAAACGGTTTTTCTAGACTATCCCCATTAGAACGCAGTGTACAAGTGCGAAGCTCTGTATATTTCCAGAAAATACGCGATGGCTCAGCGAATGGCACTTACGTGAAGACTTGAACATGCGAGTAAGTCACATCTGTCCATTTTGGCGGAGGTGCCGACTTCATCACCAGGCGCGTTCTGGCCCACCGGGCAGCCGGGCATTTCCCGGTAGGCCCTGAGTCATCAGGCTTTGTAGGGCCTTTCTTGTTCTTTTTAATAACTATTTTTTATTAAAAAAATCGTATAATTTTTTTAATCATAAAACTGAGTACTTGCCTATGCCGAATGGTGTAATCGCTGTAAAATGACAAAAGTAATAATGTTTTGCATTGTCACATGTGTCATCTTACAGCGATACCTACAGCGCTCACATCGATGTATCTTTTTTTACAGAGTAGCACCATAAACGTCTGATTGATTTCCAGACTTTTAATTATTTTAGAGATATTTTGTAAATAATAATCGAATTGTTGTCGGTCACGGCGTGGAATATCCAATTAAAGCCTATTTAAGAAGAGCATGTGGTGTGCTTGATATACATACAGCGCGTCTCAACGAAGAGTCCCACTTCGATTATTTTAAATTAAAAAATATTAGAGGAGAACTCGTAGAGAAGTCGTTTTTTTTTTAATTTCTAGGGGAACACCTGGAATGATGTGTGTTTAAGATCATGTAGTTGAGAGACTGATTACACAGGTCAACACCAATTTTGTGCCTGGGATAAGTATACTAAATTTTTGTAGCTTGAGTCAAATCAACCTGAAAAAAAATAATATCCCATGAAAAAGTTTGCTTTTGACATATTTAAAAATTTATGGAAATGTCGATTTTTATAAATTCACTTATTGAAAAAAATTTAAAAAATTTTTTTTTGTTCTTTTGATACAAAATAATTAAAAAAATCAGGAATAAAGTCCTTGACTCTTCCTATTATGATCATGAGAACTTCAACATTTTTTAATTTTTTTCGGCATTTTTAATTTCCTACAAACGTCAAATGAAACACTTGACTATCGTTTTTGCGACTTCAGAGCACTCTAGACTCTAATGTAGATGACACATGAACGTCAGAATTTCCCTGTCCCCCTATAAACTGATTTTCTGTTTTTATTCATGATATGAAATCTGTTCCATTAGTACCTACCAATATGACAAAAGCAAACTTTAATGAGAATGTTGGTATTTTTTCATTATTTTGACTCATGACATTCAATAAAATCATAAAATAAACCCAAGCACAACATTTTTTTTGCACTTTGTTGACCTGTGTTATCAAAAGGTATTTCTTATTGAGCACATCAAAAGAATCTAGGGGACAAGCAAATTCAGACGATTTCTAAAATCATCATAACTTTTGATTTCTGTACGCGATTTCATATCGGTTTTCAGTGTTCGTTTGCGCAATCTTTCGTTTTCATGCCTTGATCACGTCAAATACGAACAGTGTTTCATGAGGTTGCTACAGGGTGATCAATGGAACAGTGTAAAATTGCCGAAAGTTCAGTGCGAGCGCGATTTTCCAAAAAAAATATTTCATTCATTCCAATAGCACAATTATAAAGATCGGTGTTTCACCTTCAGTAAACTTCCAAGAAAAAAGAAAGTGGTCCGATTTTATTGAAACTTGGAACACACTCATGTCTGGTTCAAGTTATTAGAATTTCAAGGTCAAATGTCACTTTCGATCACTTTCAAGCCGCCTCGCGAGCCGCTATATTGAACTTTTTACATAAATGATTCAATTTGAATGAAACTTGAAACACACTAAAATTGAATCATTCACATCAAAATTCAATGTGGCGGCTTGGAAGTGACCGAGAAAGATATTTGACCTTGAAATTCTAATTACTGAAACCAAACATGAATGTGATCCAAATTTCAATGAAATCGGATCACTTCTTGAGAGTTCAACATGGCGGCACAAAATGATCAATATCTTTGGCAATTTACCTTCGATTTTCAAAATTCAAGAACGTTATTGAAGCTGAAATACCAGTCTTCATAACTGTGCTATTGAAATGCATAAATTATTTTTTTTGGAAATCGCGCTTGTACGGAACTTTTGGCAATTTTACACTGTTCCATTGATCACCCTGTAGAAACTTTATAAAACATTGTTCGTATTAGACGTAATCAAGACATGAAAACGAAGGATTGGGCTATCGAACACCAAAAACAGATATGAAATCGATGATGGCAATCAAAAGTCATGATGATTTTAGAAATCGTCTGAATTTGCTTGTCCCCTAGATTCTTTTGATGTGTGTAGTAGATTGTTGATTTTTTCCAAAATATTAAGTTCTTATCATTGATAATGTTTTGTTTTTGGGATTTTTCTCAGATTCAAATGATTTATTGTTTCTTCAGTACGTACATTATACTTATAAACAGAAGGTTAACGAAATGCACACAACTCAACACAACAATTCATTTTTACAAATAGAAATGGCAAGTTTGAGATTTCTTCAATTCTGGGTAAGTATTAAAAACATACCAACATCTTATTTTGCCCGAGGGAGTATCAGTCGGGAGGGGAGGGGGGGGGGAGTAGATTTCCGTTCCAAAGGGCCTTTCGACGTGAATTCACCCGGGCCCTGTTAAGGGTCCCAGCACGCGCCTGTTCACCACACGTTGGTAATGCACGCGAAATGTAGAGGATTTTTCGGGAGTCGCCTGAAAACCGTATGCCGGGTCATTGTGGAAATTTGCTGGAGGTCCCGTGGAAGATCCGAGAACACCAGTTGGGAGCATATACATATAGGCAGCACGGATGGACCTGGGCAGTAGTACTGAATCCGAAGAGGTGGCGAGCGGATAGAAAGCAAATAGTCCCAGCTATAATAGGGATTTTGCGATACCATTGAACGTACGACGTAACGCAACGCAGAACGTGAAAACTCCCCTGTAACTAATGAATTGCATATACCTAACAAACTCGCCAAATTTCACGTTGAAAGTTACGTTATGTCGCACACGTACGTGTGCATGCAAACTCTTCAATAATATTTGGGCAATAATTGTTGGCGTGTATTTATTGTAGCACGCAGTATTAAACAGTGTGTGCTTCAAAACGATTGTCTGAATTATAAACGAACCCGTACGCGAAATACGTAATAGTATAATCAGTATTATTGGTATTATCTGTATTATAGGTATAATACGCTCCCCTAGGTCGCCTTGTTAGCTTCCACCTGGTAAATAGGCGCTGATATTATATGCACCTCGTCGCCAACTCAAGTAGTTTACGCCACTGTTTATTGGTAATTTTTAATTTTTGAGTTGGCAAATTTGTATTCTTCTCCCTTCCCGTGAAAATGGCTTCGCTACGGCTTTGATTTGAATCGAATATCTAAACTGCTCAACAATGAAAGTGTTACAAAGCAAAAATTCACCCAATTTTGAACCGCTGTAACTTTTGATTGGCGAAAACGATTCTGATTCTGTTTCAAGTACTGAAGACCCCAATTTTTTGGCCATCTTTCTTGTCAATATGGAATCCATAGAGCACCTCATAAAACTTCTACAGGGTGATGAACAGAGCAGTGAAAAATTGATGAAAGTTCAACGTACTCCCGTTTTCGTTAAAAAAATTTCTCGTGAGTATCAACACCAAATTTATAAAGAATGGAGTGTTCCCTCGAAACGGTTTTTGAATTTTCTGGATTCCAGTCAAAACAGCCAAAATGTGATTTTTTTATTGTGAATACTGTATGTTATTCTTGTGGCAACGCAAAAACATTAAAACTTTTCATATCAAGATGACGCCACTTGATAAGCTTGTTCAGTGAACAATTCTGAGCAGTTGACTTGCAGCACGTTCCTATTGTCTAGTGTAAGGGTAAAGAAAAGCCCAATTGGCAGCGTACTTTTTGGTACTATTCCTAAAATTAGGGTTTTTAGCATTGAAAAAAGGTTAATTTTCACTCTCTTTAGTCAACATGGGACAACGTCATTAGAATTGGATTAACCACATTTCCGCCATTTTGGATTTTTTTGCCTTTACCTCAAATTTCAAAACATAGGCATGTTTGGCATCATTTCTTGAAATGTTGGTCCTCTAAATGGGATTCTGTCAATAAGATCTGTCTATCTGTTTGTTCATCTGTCTATCTCTCTCCGAAAAAATATTTATAGAATTTTTAACCCCACCCCTCTTCTTTCTGAAATTCTCTGAGTGTCCAATTTAATATTCTTGACCTCTCAATTCTTTTCAATGCAGTCAACGTCATCCTGCATAGCATCGGGAGAGATTTTTTTTGTGGGAAAAATGCCACCCAAATTTTACCCTTTCGCTCCCCCCCCCCCCCTCATCTCAAAAATCTAAAATGACAATACCCACTTTGCGATACATCGAATTGAAGGAAATTAAATTCTCTCCATGAACTAAATTTTTTCAAATTTTTTGAAACCCCCATTTTCCTCACAAAACACCCCAAATGTCTGATTTATTTGGAGAGGGGTTGAAAATTTCAAAAAAATTGTTTCGGAAAGAGAAATCAATTATCTTTGATTTGATGTATCACAAAGTAGGTGGTGTTTCGTTAAATTTTGAAGCTGAGGTCACTGTGAATGACTGACACTGACTGAATTGTAAACAATTGAGATGTCCAGAACTAAAAATAAGACGGTCAGAGAATCTTCAGGGCAGAGGAAGGTGGGGTTAAAATTTTTGTAAATATTTTTTTCAGGAAGAAAATTTAATTCTCCTTAATTTGATGTATCGCAAGAAAGGTCATATCACGAGTCATTTCACTTGAAATTTCAAAGTTGGGGTGAGTGGGGGCGAGGGGGCTCAAGATAGAAATTAGCCAATTTATGTTTTAGATGTCCCCTTTGATATAAAAATCGACCTGTTTTTGCTCGAAGAAATATTCACTAGGAATCGGGAGTTATTGCAAGTGGATAGTTTCCAAATGATTACCCGGTGCAGTATTCACAATAAAAAATCACATTTTGGCTGTCGACTGGAATCCCGAAAATTCAGAAACACATCATTCTCCATAAATTTGGTGTGATTACTCCCGAAATTTTTTTTTTGCGAAAACAGGGGTATGTTGAACTTTCATCAATTTTGCACTGCTCTGTTCATCACCCTGTATAAAATTTACTAAAAGCTCTATACATTTCATATTGACAAAGAAGATGGTCAAAACATTGGACTATTCAGTATTTGAAACAAAATCAGAATCATATGTGCCAATCAAAGGTTATAGCGGTTCAAAATTGGGTGAATTTTTGCTTTTAACACTTTCATTGTTGAGCAGTTTATATCCCGTTCACTCTTTATGTTCAGTAGCATGACTTTTTGGAGCAAAAATAAAGTGACATGCTGGACGATGCGGCTGCCGGCCGCTGATAGTTTTGATCCAAAACATAAGAAATCCGCCATAGGCAAATTATCGGATTGTGATTGGACAAAACCTTTTCCAGCCGTTCCCCAGTTTTTGAAAAAATACACAACAAGGATGAATGATTTCAAATTTTGCGTTTTGACGTTCCGTTTTGCAGCTGCTGTCTCTGAATGAAGTTGAAAATTTGCGTTCCACTTCATTTCAAAATCTTGTGAACTTTCTGAAACCGCTGTGAAAAAACGCATACACTTCGGCATTAGTAGGAAATGTTACAATGTTCCCTACTGTTCATTTCTTTGATTTTCGATTGAGGGGTGTGAGGTGTGAGGGGCAATGGGGCATAGTGTCTATATGTATATTTTTAGAATCAGAACAAGTACTTTTAGCTACATAGTTGACGGTCAGAACTTCATTCCCGCTCCGACGGCGAGCGTCGCTCGCTTTGCTCTCAGCGGGTATGCCAAGATACATACGTACAGAGTGGCATAGTATTCAATACGAAACAAACATCAAAAGCTCAGCAACTGAGATCCACACTATTGATTAAAAAAAACTGTGCGAATCTGTATTATGTATCCTATTTCGCGTGAAACTAAATAAAACAGAGGATATTGGATTAGAGATAATTATATATACCTATACTGATGGCGAGAGGGCGATGTTAATTAGAAGGTTGAAAGCCTATTACGTAGAGTAGGTACGTTTTTCATTTGACCGTCAAATGGACGCTCGCAACAAAAGTTCCGTAACCAGGTTTTTTTTTTACATTTTCTCGAGAGTTTTCCACTTTAAAATCCACTGGCCTAGCTTATCGAGACGAGACTCAAATGATGAAGCTCTAAATGAATCCCTGATTAGAGAAAATATCTCAACTCTTCAATCTTTTTCTCTAATTTCCCACCCGAATGAACATCAATCCATTATAAAATTTCCATCCGTTCCTTGCTACTCGTCGGGGAAGTTTTGGGGTGACACAACCGATTTTTTGAGAATGTGGGGGACAATTTTTGAATAATAAATAAATAAATGTTTTTCTTCTTATCGGCTTTTTCTTGCCATAAGAGTTTGCCCGTTTATTTATCAATTATACAAACTCTGAACAGTGCAAATTTTGGACAACACAACATACCCAGACTTTTCACCGGGAATCGAACCCGGGACTACCGCGTCGCAGGCAGCCACTCGACCGCCTGCGCCACGGGGTCGCCCGAATGTGGGGGACAATTTTGGGCACATTAGAATGTTACGAGTGATGTTAGACTATTGAAAAGACATAAAATTGCTCACATGTTTAAAAACTCAAAGTCACCCCTAAACCCCTATTATAGAGGGATGATTTCAAAACATCCTCATAAGGTTGAAATGTTCAGGATAGAATCGCAATAAAGATATAAAAAAAAATTGTTTGTGATGTGGATGCCCTGTGATGATGAGGATGCCAGGTGTCAGTAGAACGTGTCCTGTTTGGAACCGACTGCAAAGGGTGTTGCAGACGTTCACAGGGGGTAGCGTTCGTGATGGTCAGTGGGATCAAATTCGATTAATAGTACTAGCGGTACACAAAAAAATCCTGCACTTTGTGATACAAACAAGAACTTCGGCATGATTGTTCCTAGAACCAAAATAAATAATTTGGCCCGCTGTTCTTTTCGATTACCCCCTGCTGGTCCGGGACTTAAGAGGTACAAGGGGGACATGACCATTTTTTGCTGCAGGCACTAAACACTGTTATCGATTCAAGTTTGATGTCATTTCTGTATAACTAGAACCTGCTGATCACGATGTCGCCACTGTCAGAATGATGCGCCTGTTAGGAGACAAGGTAGAGCTGTCAGATTTGCAGTTGGGGCTCCCTAAAATAACAAATTTTGGTCATCGAAGGGGATGTGTGGGGTATCATTTCTGACATAATCGAGGTCTGCGAACTCGTTTCTTTTTGTAAAAATGTGATTGGTTTGAAACTGTGGAAAATATAAGAAGTCAAAATTATGAATATCGATTATCAAACATTTACGATTCGCATTGAACTGAGTTTTGTTGCATTTTTCATTGGGCTGGGTCAGCGAATTGTTATGCCGTCATTGCCGAGGCGCTGCGTTCTTCAGAAGTCGACTTATGATGAATAATTTCAAATTGAAATAATTCCTGAAACTGGCTATATGGACCGTTAAGGAAAGTGTGGAGTATAATTTCGGCCGCCTTCAGAGTCATCAAACTTACTTTTTTGCATAAAGATAATATTCTGTCAATATTAAGGGGGCTCATGGAATAAGGATTTTTCGCTTTTTTCTACGCAAGCATTCGTTTGAATCCTTGAAGAAATATATTTCAGCATAAATTGATGACGCCGATGCGATGCTTTCATCGCTGAAGCGATACGTCAACCAGAAGCCGAGTGGGGGCTGTAACTCTTTGTACTTGGCGTGCGCGTCTTGAATTAGGTTAGATTGGTCTTGAAATATGATGTGTCGGGCATCATTTCTAATGTTTTTTGGGTCGCTGATTTCATTTCTCAATGCAAAATTTTGATTGGATCAGAATTCGGGGAGAGGGGGGATATCTCCTATGTACTAAGACAGCTACAACTCCGCTTGTAAGCCAATCAAAATTTTGCATTGAGAAATGAAATCAGCGACCCAAAAAACATTAGAAATGATGCCCAACACATCATATTTCAAGACCAAACTAGCCTAATTCAAGACACGCACCCCAAGTACGAAGAGTTACAGCCCCCACTCGGCTTCTGGTTGACGTATCGCTTCAGTGATGACAGCATCGCATTGGCGTCATCATTTTATGCTGAAATGTATTTTTCCAAGGTTCAAGGCGAGTGCTTGTGGACCAAAAAGTACAAAATCCCTATTTCATGAGCCCCCTTAATACTGACAGAATTCCATTTTAATGTAAAATAGTAGACTCCCCGAGTCTAAAAGCGGTCGAAACTATATTCTACTCTTTTTTAAATGGCCACTGCAGCGACTTTCAAGAACTTTTCCAATTCAAATAAATCCGTCATAACTCGACTTCTAGCGAACGCAGCGTCTTGACAATGGCGGTATCGTGACTCGCTAGCTCAGCCTAATCAAAAGTGCAACAAAATTGGATTCAATGCGAATCGTAAATGTTTGAAAATCAATAATCATAATTTTGACCCATCATATTTTCCACAGATTCAAACCAATTACATTTTTACGAAAAGAAATGAGTTCGCAGATCTCGACTATGTCAGAAATGATACCCCACACATCCCCTTCGATGACCAAAATTTGTTATTTTAGGGAGCCCTCACTGCAAATCTGACAGCTCTATCTTGTCTCCCGACAGGCGCATCCATCTGACAGTGGCGACATCGTGATCAGCAGGTTCTAGTTATCCAGAAATGACATCAAACATGATTCGATAGCAGTGTTCAGTGCTTGCATCAGAAAATAGTCATGTACCCCTTGTACCCCTCAAATCCCGGACCAGCAGGGGGTAATCGAAAAGAACAGCGGGCCAAATTATTCATTTTGGATCTAGGAGCAATTGTGCCGAAGTTCTTGTTTGTATCACAAAATGCAGGATTGTACCAAATTATGTTGTGAACCGCTAGTACTATAAGGGTTACTTTGTCCTGGCCATATCACGAGCAAAAGACCGTCTCAGGTGGCAACGGCCAGAGGTGGATGGTGGACAAATATCTCTTACCAGTTTTGGCGGCCGTGATTAACCGTATAAACAAAATTCTAACCAAACGTTCCACCCGTCAGATACTACCCACATACCAAATTTCATCAAAATCTATCAAAGCGTTTCAAAGATGTAGAAATAAAACGGACATTTTCATTTAATTATGTTGTGGTACACCTGATTGACGTTTCGGGGCCAAAAGCTTGTTTTCACGTCTGGCTACTATTTGCGCATGTTCACAAAGTTGTTTTGCAATCGCTCAAAAACCTTACTGGAAATAAAGCGAGAAACAAGCCCATTTTGACCAGTTTTCCAGAAAAAAGTTGTTTTTTTTACAAGTTGAATGCCTGATTTTTATCGGAGCTACCCATGTTCCTTCAAGTTCCTGGCGGGTATTCCGAATTTTGTCGAAATCTGTCTGGTACTTCTGGAGTTATCGAGCTTCAGAGGTTTTTTCTTTGACGGCTTGTAACTTTTGACAAATGACAGATATGTCATAACTGTCACATGTTCTGAATAGAGTCAGGGCTTCAAAATGAGCTGTCGAAAATGAAAAGTTTCACATCAAAATCTTCTGTCACTTTTTGACAGTGACATTTCCTTTTGACAGATCACGGTGAAAAGCTTATGTATGTTCTTCTTTCTTTCGCCGACCATACGCGCATACCAAGTTTGGCTGAAATCGGTCTGACGGTTTGGAAATAAATCGAGGGACAACAAAATTCTGACATACTAACATACAGACCGACCGACACGGAATTTTTTTTGTTTTTCGACAAATCTTGACGTTTTAGCATACGGAGAGTCCAAAAAACGAAAGATTTTTTTTCGCGAATACCTCCTAATTTTTTGAAGAATTCGATGAGAAGTGATAATAATAATTATCAAAACCGAGACGACGTTTATCGCCTCGTCTCGGGAATTTTTCATGATGAAAAAAAATAAGTTCTTCGGCAGAACACACAAATTGGTTTTATTTTATTTTTCACCTACAAAGAATTAATAAGGAGATGTGCAACACGTTGATTCCCACAAATTCGTATCCTCTGAATTCGTTTGTGGAGTCAAAATTTTGATGGCGTATGTTCTTGAAGAGGGCCATTCCAAAGAGTAAGCTATTTTCAACACTAAGTTCAAACAGAATTTTTTCAATGTTCTGAATCGGAATTACTGAATTCCTCCCAGCAATCATACCCTGAACCCTTCTTTGGAAGTACCGCGTGCGATTGAACATGGGGTAAATCCTGAAACACTATCAGAATTTTTCTTCTGTGATGCTACTATCCACTCTCGACCGGGGCAATTAGGTTCCTACACAGCATCATGCGCGGAGTGTATACACCTTGTTTCAATATTATGACACAATTTCAATCATGAAAAATTTGACTGAACCGAGAAAATACCCTGCATCGTGTATACACTCCGCATGTTTTTTTTTAATTTCCCAGGAATTTCCCGGTTGAAAATGTGACCGGCCTGGGTTTTTGAGAAGGGGCTTAAATGATGGAGCTTAAAGTGAAGCCTTAATTTACGATTTTCACAATAAGATGGTTTGGGGAAAGATGTGAAGTTTTTCCCGGAAAATTCAAAATTTCCAAAACACAATTTTCAATTTCCTTCAAATTATTCCCCAATTTTTCTCTCTAAGGGCAATCATTCCCATTAGATAACTTTATCTGGAAAATACCATAGATTCAATTGTTTAAAATAATCGTTTCCACAGTATTTGCCTTCCAGTTTAGGGATACCCGGCAGTTATTCACAGGTTTCCTAAATTGAGCGTCTCTCTCTGGCCCGTGACGTCACGTTCGATTGCACAGTAAATCGTCGCAGTCATAGTATGCCAACATTGCCCCGATTCCGTAAGCCGAACGTGTGTTTTGATCATTTGATGGTGTTATTATTGGTATTTATACAGTTTTTACAAGTAGTTATGGTAAATAAATGTTGTGTGCCACTATGCAAGTCCACAAGTTATACAGTGATGGCCATAATACCTACACCATTAAAAGTATTAAAACTGGGACTTGAAACACGCACTTACCTGTGCTTTCTGGGCACGTCCATAATATCGTTGATATATCCATTACAAAAATAGTTGTATACGCGCATCAAATGCCTCTCTGGCAAGTTCTTCTATGCGAAATATTTATTTGCAATATTCATTGATAGTTGCAGCGGTACGCTTTTTGATTCTGCATTTTGTGATACTGCAATAAAATTTGGCATATGCAAACTACATAAAATTCCAAGTGATTTGACCCGCAGCACTCAAAAATTTGTCCATTAGGGGGCGACTGGGGGCCCCTGAAAATTTCAAGATGTCAGAACTTTTACCATGCACCATTCAGTACCGCCCTATCTACCGTACAGGACCAAAACAGCTTTGTTCTTGACCATCATAACATTTTTCGTCATGTCAATTCCATTCTTCTTATAGAAAAAAAATAATTTCTTTGCCTGGTCAACAAATTGAAAAATTTTTTTTTTTGACCACAAATAGGTTGTTTACTTGTTTTTGTGTGATCATCGATAAATCCGCATCCCCTTGATTCATTTATGAAAAGAAAACTTTCGCAGTGCTATTTTTCAACAAAGCAGTGACCTCAACTTACCATTATTTTCAACATTACTTTTTTCAATGTTTTATTCTGGTAAGTATGATTATTTTTATACTAATATATAGCTTGAAGTTTTTTTCAACGATGTTGATGATGAAACAGCCTCATATTACACCTGGAAGCCGTACATAATAATTTTTCTGCAAGGCCGTCAGATTTGGCATTTTTGATTTTCTAGCGGGAGCGGCCAAAATGCCAATACACATGTCTCCGCCCGAGAGCACCGGTTTGCTCTAGCGGGAAACGATATTCACGCCTGACAATTTTGCATTTTGAGATACCGAAATGAAAGTTGGTGCGAAAGTATCGAAACCGGTGCTCTTGGGCGGAGTGGTGTGTATTGGTATTTTGGTCGCTCCCGGTAGAAAATCAAAAATGCCAAATTTGACGGCTTTGCAGAAAAATTAGTATGCACGGCTTCCAGGTGGAATTTGAGGCCGTTTTATCATCCACACCGTTGAATAAAACTTCAAGCTATATATTAGTACAACAATAGTCATATTTATCGGGATAAAACATTGAAATAGGTAATGTTGAAAATAATGGTAAGTTGAGGTCACTCCTTCGTTGAAAAGTAGCACTGCAAAAGTTCTGTTTTCATAAATGAGTCAAGGGGATGCGGATTTATCGATTATTTTACAAAAACGACGCAACAACCCATTCGTGGTCCAAAAAAAAATTATTCTATAATTTGTTGACCAGGCAAAGAAAATTTTTTTTTTCTATGAGAAGAATGGAATTGACATGACGAAAAATGTTATGATGGTCAAGAACAAAGTTGTTCAGGTCATGTACGGTAGATTGAGTGGCATTGAATGATGCATGGTAAAAGTTCTGACATTTTGAAATTTTGAGGGGCCCCCAGTCGCCCCCTAATGGACAAATTTTTGAGTGCTGCGGGTCAAATCACTTGAAATTTTACGTAGTTTGCATATGCCAAATTTCATTGCAGTATCACAAAATGCAGAATCAGGGTCATTTCGCTAGCGTACCGCTGCAACTATGAGAAGTTCGTTATATTTTTAGCGACTTTCCCAGCATGGTTGGCTTTAGAATTCAAAAAATAAAACGCACTTTCAACACGGCGGAGCAATGTAAATACAAATGGAGCGATCACTCATGGCACACTGTGCCCAGAACGTGCCGAAAACAGCTGCGCGGAATCGCGGATTCTCCATCTCTCTTTTGAGGAAACCTGTATTCCAACATTGAAGAAAACTTTCCATAGGTTCTTGAACACTAGTCTTCAAAGACGTTGCAGGAAAGATACTACGATGAGAAGTCTCGCGGACGTTATACATACAGGGTGTTTCAGGGATGATAGCAAAAAATACTACTGTAGGTACCTAGATCTCGTCAAAATATGACGAGAACATATGTACCATTTTGCAAAGTTCGGCCTAATGACGAAGATACAGCCCTTCAAAGTTCACTTTTTTCGGATTTCAAATATTTGTAACTCAGAAACGTTTCGACAAATTTAACTTTAATTCAGCAAAGGCTGGTTTGTCATAATTATCCAACAACCTGCTAAATTTGAGAAGAATCCAACTAATGGTGTAAAAGTTATGAGGGTCAATAATTCAGAAGCATCCGAAGAAAAGTTGACTTAAAGGTGACCCCTCATAACTTGTACGTCACTGATTGGATGGTTTTCAAATTTGGCAGGTTAATAGATAATTATGATAAACTAGCTTATAATGAATTAAAGCTAAATTTGTCGGAAGGTTCCTGAGTTACAAATTTTTGAAATCCAAAAAAAGTGAACTTTGGAGAGCTGTATCTTCGTCATTAGGCTGAACTTTGCACAATGGTATATAGGTTTTCGTCATATTTTGAAATATCGCGAATGACATTTTTGTAACAAAACCACGAGCCGTAGTTTTGATTAAATGTCATACTCATAAGCCATATTGCCGAAAAGCAACTTTGAATATTACAAGAGGAAAATTTTGCCTTCAAAATTTTATCTCGAGTGGTATTCGACATGACATGACTATTTTACTAGAGAAAAAGAGGCTTTCTTTGAATAGCTTTTTCATCCAAAACCAAGATACCTATCTAAACTGCTCAACATTTGAAATTTCGGTATCGAAAATTTTGTCTTTTTTCAAAACCGTATAACTTTGGATTGTCTCAACCGATTCCGATTTTGTTTTCACGGTTGTTTAGATTCATCTTCCAGCAGTCTACTGGGCTGGCGCGATTTTTTGACTTATCTCAATTACATTCGTTACAGGGTGGAATGTAAAGCATTGCAAAGTTGTGCTTAGTTCAATAGATCCCCATTTTTGCATAAAGTTTTTTTTTCAAATTCTCACGATATAATCATGAAGCCTGATGTCTTGTCTCAATGATATGATTTTTTTTGTAAAAGTTGCATTTTAGTCATTTTGGTTGGCAATAACATCGCATTTTTGATGACAGGAACCTGTAATTCTGTGTGCTTGTTGCTTGAACTGTTAAAAACTGCTGCGCCCTCAGAAACTTCCATTTTACTTTCCCGGTTCGCGTTCTCGAATGGAAAGGAAAATATTGTGAACGCGCAAAAAATTTGTTTCCGGATTTCGAAGAATAACTCTTTTTTAACGTTGTAATGTAACCCACTTTTCGACGTTTGGCCTCGATCGTCATTACCCCCTCCCCTTCCTACGTTGTCTACCTTTTCCCTACGTTGTGAATTTCTTACTCTAGATGAGAATGTGAATTTGGGGGTGGTGCTGAAAGGACCCCGCACGATTCTTATGGAAAATGGGTCTCGGTCAAATTCCCTGATTTTCTTATATGTTGTAGCCCAATTTGACACGAGCCAAAAACCATCGTCCGTTACCCAAAAAAATGGACAGTTTTTTTTCTATAAGGGGTTGAAGATGGGTTATTTCAAGGTAAAAAAATATGTTCCAACGTAAGTGAGAACATTTCAACGTCCTTTCTGACACATATAGCTCATGACAATTCCCTTTTTCTTTTGTGAAAAAATCAACCTCCTCCCTCACCCCCAACCCCTACTTGTGAGTATCAAATTCGAAATTACGTTTGAAAGTCATGCAGATGGTTCTATTTTGTCGAATTATCAATTTTGGCACAAATTTTTTTTCCAACCCCCAAATAGGGGGTGGGGTTGAAAAAAAAACCATCGGTCAATTCGACTGAATTTCTGATATTGTGCTTTACCAATTACGCTTAACAAGATTACCAAAGGAAAACTCATTCGTATGACCAGTTTCCACCCCACAGAGGGTTGAACTTGACTATAATGACGCATAAAACATTCTTCCATGTCATAAACCAAATGAATGGAAATAGTGGACTTTCATATCATCTTGTTTCGTAAAAATGTCTATTCTCCAAAAATACTTTCAATCTCGTCCTTCATCCCCTATCCCTGTTTCTGAACATCATATTCGAAACAAATCTTGGAAATTATATCAATTTTTATTTCATCCTTCAAATAATCACAGTAGCTAGAATAAGAGTGTGACATAATATTTTGCTTTGATTGAGCAGCTTTCGCTCCAAATGACATAAAATTCTTAAATCTAAACTATAAGTAGAGGTGTATCCGTAGAAAAGAAAGAAGTTAGGAACTATGATTGTAGGTACAGGTAAACATAATTAACCTGCTGTAAAGTTGAGACTTGATAGGAACACAAATATTTTTAATAATAATCCAGGCAAAAAATCAAACAATCAAATATATGTCCCACCCTGCTGTAAGGGTGCTAACATAAGCATTATAGTGAAAGTGAATTTTGAGAGGAGATTCACAATCAGATGCATAGAATCCGACCGTAGACCTTCTCCTTCATTTTCAAGGTTTATTTCGAATATGATGTTCAGAAACAAGGATAGGGGATGAGAGACGGAGTTGAAATTATTTTTGAAGGATAGGCATTTTTACAAAACAAGATAGTATGAAAAACCACTACTTCCATTCATTTTGTTTATGACATGGAAGAATGTTTTATGAGTCATTATAGTCAACTTCAACCCTCTGTGGGGTGGAAACTGGTCATACGAATGAGTTTTCCTTTGGTAATCTTGTTTAGCGTAACTGGTGAGGCACAATATCAGAAATTCAGCCGAATTGACCGATGTTTTTTTTCAACCCCACCCCCTATTTGGGGGTTGAAAAAAAAAATTGTGCCAAAATTAGTAATTCGACAAAATAGAACCATCTGCATGACTTTCAAACGTAATTTCGAATTTGATACTCACAAGTAGGGGTTAGGGGTGAGGGAGAGGGTTGATTTTTTCACAAAAGAAAAAGGGAATTGTCATGAGCCATATGTGTCAAAAAAAAAAACGTTGAAATGTTCTCACTTACGTTGGAACATATTTTTTTACCTTGAAATAACCCATCTTCAACCCCTTATAGAAAAAAACTGTCCATTTTTTTGGGTAACGGACGATGGTTTTTGGCTCGTGTCAAATTGGGCTACAACATATAAAAAAATTAGGGAATTTGACCGAGACCCATTTCCCATAAGAATCGTGCGGGGTCCTTTCTTAATGAAACGCGAATGAAGGCAAGCAAAATGAAGTTTTTTATTTGAATCGTTTGCAAAGTTTAATTGAATCTTTTTCTTTTCTCAAAACACCTTGTGGTATTCCCCCTTCGTTTTATTAGTACGTTGGTACCTGAAGTAGGTACTGTCGTTGACGTTCGTAGCGTCTGCCGATGGGAGAGGGAGATAGCGCTGCGCTAGGCAAGCCGGCCGAGTCGCGGGCGGACAAAGAGAAGAGAATCAGCTGAGGTGAAGAACACGTGATTTTAAGTGGTCCGGTGTGTGTCGTTTTCACGTATTTAAGGTCAGTTTTGCTTTGATTATTGTATCGTAATTTTGGCTTCCACCCACTCACCAAATCATGCATTTTGATACCTATTTTGTCCGCGAAATTATTGTACATAACACGGAATGCTTTGTTCTCTTTGTTATCAACGGGCTTGCATAACCCGCAGTTTTTCCCCTTTGAAATCAAGGTGCTTCGCACTGCTTTGAATTTTGTGTAATTTATCTACTCCCAAGTGATCTGATTATTGACGGCAACAGCCGTAAATCTAGTGCGTGTGCACTTGGCGCACTCATGACGTGACAAGGCTTGCGAACTGCGCTGCGCGCGTATTTCGAGGTTTCATTAATTGTTTCTCTCCACAAGTTACGTCACAAACAGTAAGAGGACAAAAAGAAACTCCACTACGCCAAAATCAGCCGCTAAGTAGAGAACAGTACTTTTTATGATTCATTTACTTTTTATGAATCATTCACATTTCATTGTTCATTGTCGGGTTATACCTGAGAGTAAACGAAGGAAAGAAGACTTGCACGCTTCTCCGTGTCCTGGGGGGGGGGGGGGGGTTCCACCTGCTCGTATGAATCTGCCTTGTTGAGTCTACTAACATTTTATTATTTGGGGGGAATTATGTGAGTTTTAACGTGATCCTTTGTTGTTCCTACTTATGATGCAATTCTGTAAAGGATAGCATTCTGTAGATACTCTTGTTATTTAAAAGAAATCCTGTCGGCTATTGGTTTGCCTTGTGTAACGGAGCGTTTGTGGAATGTTGTTTTTGGGGAATCGCTACATTAGTTTCCCATCCTTTCGCCGCTGCTTCAGACTTCGGGTTTGTTTCTTTTTACTGCCCTGTTTTGACGGGCATATTTATTTATAAACATATTCGGTAGTATCACGGAACTTCCTCACCAAGAATGCGTACGTTGAATGTTGGAGTTCGAATGGAGTATGAAAGTGGTGTGAGTACTCAATGATTGTGGTTGCGATGATCGTTTCTCGATAATACCGACAATGTCCATTCACAAGCTTAACTGTAAATGTCACTTATCTTGCATTTGAACGAAAATAAGTGTTTACCTTCGGGAACGAATGTAGACACAGTCAATTTTGCAGGAGTGTTTCCACTTCTTTTGCTTTTACCCGCTCTGATCAGTACCTTGGGCGGCCTTGTCGGCACTCTCGCCGGCAAGCACCTGAGTGGGTTGATCTCACGTGGGGCCTCATCGAACATAGGCTTCTTGAGAGGTCCTTGTCCATCCCATCAGGATATCACTAAAGTACATCTGACTCCAAATTTACCTCTCCGATTCACGTTGGGGTTTCCGTTCCAACTTAAACGACGAAGAGTGGGCCACAGGTTGGCTCGAGTCGATTCCCTTGCATGGTTATTGTTTACTAATTCTTCTTCTGTTTTGTATGTATGTATCTGTGGGCACAGTGCTCCTCAACACAAAATAGGTTTTCCGGAAATGTCAACCAAAACCATTTATGGATTTGAGTTTTGGACACATTCACGCTCCTAACTCATATTTTGTTAAAATCGTAGCTGATCGGAAACGCATTTTTTTATTTTTTTTTTATTTTTTTTTGTCAAGATTCTTGCATTTCAATCCTAAAAGTGCCAAAAACAAACAAAAACTTGACATGAAAGAATTCTTAGTGAATCAAAGATAATCCAGTGGCCCTCGCAGTGGCCTGTTACTACAAATGACATACTTGTCACTTCTTTGACGTTGATAAATCATGCCGAAGCATGCAAGTCACGAAGAAAACAGAGCAAAAGTATGTGCACTTTGTGGTTCAAAAGTTGTAATAGGAAAATCAAAAACCAAAGGAGTTGGTGGAACATAGTTTCACCTGACACATAGGCCTTATTATTGGGCCCATCGTACCCCTCTCCCAGATCAGCCGGACTCACCGAGCCGCAATGTGGTGCCTGGATGTTTGATGGTCGATCCATTCAAGCACTGGGACTGAAAAGCGCACGGTTGACCTAGACTCCGTCATTCACTCCGTTTACAAGTTTTACAAAAGCTTCTGAACAGTATTTTATTGATAATATACAATTGTAGTTCTCAGTTTCAAACAAGTTCTTAAAAAAGAACATAAACTAGGGAAAGTTTACAAAGAACATTCCACAAACATATTGATGGAAGTTCCGTCACTGTCTCCAGCAAATATGTGCCATATCGGCTGTCGTTTGAATTATTCAATTTATATTTTAACCATGTTATCAAAAACTCGCGATGCAAGGACTCTCCAGGTTGTTCCGATCATAATCTGAGACCTCTGTTACCTAGATATTTCACACAGTCTTCAAGATGGTGTAATAGCTGTATTACACTACACAATTTCTTGTACAATCTGTCAGTTAAACAATCAAGTTGATGGTTTTTTGACACTATTTTGGCAGATTGTACAAGAAATTGTGTAGTGTAATACAGCTATAAGGCGATATGAATTTTAAGAGTTTCTGAAACCCTTGTTGCTTTAAACGTATTCCTAAGATGGAGAATCCTATCCGCTTCGAGGAGGTCATGTTCTTCCACCATCTTGGAAGAAAAACAGTCTTCAACAACTTTGTTCATTGCTTTTATGGCCGATACTATTGGCACTACTTTTAAGGGCGGTGTTTGACCCAAAATTCCAACATCCAAAAAGTAGTCCGGTTTTTTCAATGCTGACGGCAAGCGTTACCTTCAAAAATTTCGCATTGGTAGTTTTTGAAAAAACTGGACTACCTTTTGGATGTTGGAATTTTGGGACAAACACCGCCCTTAAAAGTAGTACCAACAGTATCGGCCATAAAAGCAATGAACAAAGTTGTCGAAGACTGTTTTTCTTCCAAGATGGTGGATGAACATGGCCTCCTCAAAGCGAATATTCTCCATCTTAGGAATACTTTTAAAGCAACAGGGGTTTCAGAACTCTTGGAATTCATATCGCCTTACACCATCTTGAAGACTGTGTGAAATATCTAGGTAACAGAGGTCTTGGATTATGGTCGGAACAGCCTGGAGAGTCTTTGCATCGCGAGTTTTTGATAACATGGTCAAAATATGAATTGAATAATTTGAACGACAGCCGATATGGCACATATTTTCTGGAGGCAGTGACGGAATTTTCATCAATACGTTTGTGAAATATTCTCTGTAAACTTTCCCTATTTTATGTTCTTTTTTAAAAACTTGTTTGAGAATGAAAACTACAATTGTATGTTATCAATAAAATATTGCTTTGAAGCTTTTATAAAACTTGTTGACGGGGTGAATGACGGAGTCTAGGTCAACCGTGCGCTTTTCGGCCCCAGTGATTGGATGGACCGACCATCAAACATCCAGGCACCACATTGCAGCTCGGTGAGTCCGGCTGATCTGGGAGAGGGGTACGATGGGCCCAATAATAAGGCCTATCTACCAGGTGAAACTATGTTCCACCAACTTCCTTGGTTCTTGATTTTCCTATTACAACTTTTGAACCACCAAGTGCACATACTTTTGCTCTGTTTTCTTCGTAACTTGCTTGTTTCGGCATGATTTATCAACGTCAAAGAAGTGACAAGTATGTCATTTGTAGTAACAGGCAACAAGATTATCTTGGATTTACTAAAAACTCTTTCATGTCAAGTTTTTGTTTGTTTTTGGCACTTTTAGAATTGAAATGCAAGAATCTTGTCAAAAAAAAATAAAAAAAAATAAAAAAAGGCGTTTCCGATCAGCTACGATTTTAACAAAATATGAGTTATAAGCGTGAATGTGTCCAAAACTCAAATCCATAAATGGTTTTGGTTGACATTTCCGGAAAACCTATATTGTGTTGAGGAGCACTGTGTGGGGTTTTTGATGGGTAACTTCTGGGGAATTTCGGGCGAATGCGTTATAGATACTTCTTTCTTCCATTTGCTTACAAAAGAGTATGACCAACTTCAACTTCTCTACTTATTCATCTATCACCTGTTTCTTGTTTATTTATCTACCTATTTATCCCGCATTTGTTTATTGTTGATTTATCTACCTGTTTATCTCTTATTTGTTTCTTGTTTATTTACCTACACCATTATTCATCATTTGTTTCTTGCTGATTTATTCACTTGTTTACTAATCATTTGTTTCTGGCTGATTTATCTACTTGTTTACCGATCGTTTCTTGATTGTTCACTTATCTATCAATTTGACTTCTTTTGTTTGTAAAGTGTGAAATTAATTGCTGAGCGTAAAGTTTCCTTCTGTTGTTACAAAAATAACTTGTAAACGAAGCAAACGTTTCGAAGAGGTTCAAGCACCGCTTCACGCTGACTTGATCAGTGCATTACTGGAGTGACTTCTCTGTCACTTCATCATGATGACTCATTCAAACTTGACTTTATTCAGATCATTTGGGAAGGGATTTTCCAGCAACCAACCAGGCTATACGCAGGGGTTTCTTTGACGTGTTCTTCCCCATGTGTGCCTGTCAGCGAATACGTCACTTTTCCTTTGCGATTAAACGGACAGTTTGACATGTTTCATGATTTATTGTTTTGTTTTGTTAACCTGATTTTGTGTTCATTTCATTGTTGTAAATTCCTGCATTGTAAATAATCTGTCATGATCTTTCTTGTTTGTATTTTGTTGTTCTTCATTCACGTTGTGTCATTTTATCACTGTCAGTAGGTGTTTTGAGAAAAGAAACAAATTCATCTAAAACTTTGCAACTGATTTCCAATAAAACATTCATTTTGCTTGCATTTCATTCGCGTTTCATTCAAGAATCAAACCTCATCCCCCACGACACATTCTCATCTCGAGTAAGAACTCAACAACGTAGGTAAAAGGTAAACAACGTGGGGAAGGGGAGAAACAACGACGATCACAGCCGAACATCGAAAAGGGGGTTACATTACAGAATGGTGCCGTGACCAGGATACACTACAACCTCACAACAATAAACTGACAGAGTGACAAAATGACATGACATGTATCAAAACAAACAAAACACAAACACAAATGAAACAAGAAAGTCATTACAAATCATTTAGACAATGCAGGAATCAACAACAATATAATAAACACATAATTTGATTAACAAAGCACAACAAGAAATTATAAAACGCATCAAACTGTCAGTAAACACAAAAGAATAGTGACGTATTCGCTGACAGGCACACATGGGAAGAACACGTCAAAGAAACCCTTGCGTATTGCCTGATTGAGTGCTGAAAACCCCTTCCCAAATGATCTAATGAAAATTGAGTGTAAATGAGTCATGGTGGAATGACAGAGAAGTCACTCTAGTAATGCATTCATCAAGCCAGTGCAAATTGGTACTCAAACGTCTTTAGAGGTTCACTTAGTTTGCCATTTAGTTACGTAACAGCAAAAGGAAACTCGCTCGCTTACGCTTTGGTGAAAACTTTACGCTCGGGATTCAATGTTTACGCTTTACGCTCAAAAGCACACTCTTTCGCCACTCCGCATCTCTCAAAGCAGAAAGCAATTAGTAGACACATGCGACTTAACTAAATCAAGGCTCTGGGTTGCCACAGAGTAGGTTTTTGCCTGTAAAGGCTCAAGGGACCGCTGAAAAGACCTAAACCCAATAGCTAGGTGTCCCCCTAGAGTTGAGACCGATCTATTACTAACCTGAAATTGCTCCCCCAATTACCGACCCTCCTTAATTCCCAAACAGGAATAAAAAAAAAACCCAAAACATGAAACACACAAAAGTCACTAACATTTGAACAATTCCTGAGCAGCCAGGGAGTGTTGGCCCCTACACGACTTTCAAGGACACATCGGACATGATAAAAATAAATGTTAAAAGCTAGCTCACACACACATGTTCAGGTTCAACCAGGCTCTTTCAGATTTTGCTTTGCCGCTTACAGAGTTCGTAGTACCAACAAACACTGTCATGACAACGTACACTCCTGAGTAGGTGAATGAGTGAATGAATGAATGAATGAAGTACCTATTTTGTATTGTAACCCAACGAGTAAACATCTTTGACTAATCAAGGAAATTGAATGTGTTCTGAATCCGGACCTGGCGAGAATTCCAGACAGCGCGGCGCTACCTACGTTGTAGCTACCTACCCCACAGGTAAGGCCCTTCTCCCAAAATCGAACTAAACAAATCGTACGAGTTATGTTTTTCCCGTTCTCTACTCGGCTTGATTTCAACTAGGGCGAAAATCCCAAATCCTACATTTTCCTTGTTTACGTCGCCATTTGCAATGGCACCCGCCGAGACCAGGAAAACCTACTTGAAATTCGCAAAAATGCCAAGGCAAGTAACACCTTGAGGAATAAAATCAGCAAGGAAATCAAAATAGAACCCACCTGTATTCACGACTTTCCGGCCCAGAACTTCGAACACCGCTGCGTGTTGTCGGAAATCACCTCGTTCCCCCCTTTCTCTACCCCGACCGTCTCCGCCTAATCTCAATGGTGACGTTTCTTGTCGATTTCTGGTCGTCTACTTAGGCAACCAACAAATCATTTCTCGCGCGAATTTGAAGGGGAATCTTTTTAAAACTAGGCGCAAAAGTGCGATCCCTTACAACGTCCATCTAATCGATTTATTTAGACAATTTCCAGATCAAAGTCGGTCTGTCTGCCTGTCTGTGTGTCTAACTCTGTATAATCATCCATGATAACTCCCAAACAGTTCATCCAATTGAGCTGAAAATTGGTATGCGGCCATGATATAGGCGTCTTATGAACTTGTATGATTTTGGTTGGAATCCGCCGTTAGAGGGCGCACTTATCGCATTGTATCAGTATCTGAATTTTCGACGTACGGACCGAGTTACGGACCCTAAATTGAATATGTAGATGTTTTGTTGGTTCAGAAACACACTTTTAAATTTTAGTTTGAATATGTTTTAAAAATATAACCTCAATTTCTTATTTTTCAAAAATGTCTAAAATGCAACTTTTACAAAAAAAATCATATCATCATTGTTGAACTCTTGATCTTGGAAATTCGAAAGCCGTTTTGAGACAAAACATCAGACTTCATGATTATATTGTTAGAATAAAAAAAAAGTTCACAAAAAGAGGAACCTATTGAACTAAGCACAATTTTGCAATGCTTTCATTCCACCCTGTAACGAATGTAGTTTCAATGGATTGGGAACTCTCGCCAACGGAGTAGATTGCTGAAAGATGTATCTAAAAAACCGTGAAGGCAAAATCGAAATCGGTTCAGACATTTCAAAGTTACACCATTTTGAAAAAGGGCAAAATTTTCGATACCGACATTTCAAATGTTGAGCAGTTTAGTTCTGAAACAACGTGAAGTCATAAAAAGGCCGAGAGAGTTTCAGAAGTCATGACAAAAGGAGGCTCATCAGGGCTCCAAGAGACACATGAAGTCACAAAGGGGATTACAGCTTTTAAAAGAGTACCAGAGTTTTAGAAGATAAAGAAAAGAGGTTCTACTAAAACCCTAAAACTAAAAAAACTAAGAAGATGATACAAGACAATAGTACACCAAAGTTTCGAAAGCCAGAAAAAGACGCAAGTGGGCTCAACAGGGCTCCAAGCGTCACATTAAGTCATAAGACTAAGAAGGTGAGCTAGGTCTTTGAACGGCACATAGACATCCACATCGAAGGGGCCCTCAAGGGCTTCGAACCACAGAAGAAGACACAAGGGGAATACAAAATTCAGAAAGCCATAGAAGAAACATCAGGGAGCCCATCACTTATTTGGACTTTCAACAATACAAGGAGACACAAAGGGGCACACCAGCGCTCCAAAAGCCCAAAGAAGACACAAGGGGCAACTCATTAGGGTAACAAACGATGCAAGAAAACACAAGAGGATCCGCTGGGGCTTCGATTAATACAACAAGATGCATGCAATGAAGCTTACCAGTTTGCTTGAATACTGTTTGTGACGACCGCCGATTCAAATTGATGCAAAAATGTCAGTCTTGAGCTTGCTTTGTTTTTCTGTGCTCATCTTTAGATAAGTTCCGTTCCGGTCATTTACAAAAGGAATTTCACAACAAGACGGTTGGACGGATTGGGACAGACAGGCGAATACAAAGTACAAAAATAGCGCCTTTGATAGGAAAATGCGCTCCTCTACCATGTCTGATCGACCTAAAGCAGTTTGAATGTAATAAAACGATTGAAACGTCAAAAAATTGCTGCTGCAAAACCATCATGTTGGTTTTGCCAAGGTAGGTACATAGGTACCTGTTTTGTCATCTGAATACAAGTTTTTATTGTCGGTGCAATTCACTCTAGTGAAAAGGTCACCTAAATACTTATTAGGGCTTGGCAATTTATTTATGCACATGCACAACTGCACAGCAGCTCGTAATAATCATTAAAAATCCAATTTAGATAGGTCCAATTTTGGGTAGTTTTTTGGCAGAGGATCTTACCTTTTCTTTAGCGTATTCGGATTCTAAAATATAAAATTCAATATAAGGTATCCCGAGAGGTATCCTTTGTTATTGAGCAAGTCAAAATTGTTTGACAAGGTGTCATTTTTGTTGTAAATTTATATACCATGCGGCCAAAGATAATATCCCTAAAACCCGGGATAGTTCTGCACTCATTTAGGGAGAGGGAACCCAGAAACGTCATATACCCCTAAAGAAAACAGTCTAATGACGATAAAATTCAGAGTCTTGACGGTCGGTAGTTTGAAATTAAAGCAAAAATTCCACAAAAAGCACTGAAAATGCCGTATAGAAAACCAATTTGATCGTTAATTTGAACACAATCGTTGCTCATGCGTTAATCTTGGCATAATGAATTGCCGAACTTTACTGAACAAGAATAAGTACTCAATTTCGACACATGGCAGATGGTGTCAGAGCTATTCCGGACAAAAGTCACATCAGAATATTACATTCCACTATCCAATTATTGATTTGTATAATTTCCAAACAATGTTGCACTTCCCATGGGTAGTTAATTACATATTACAAGATGTAGGACATGGAAGCACTACCCACTCGTGTATAATGTATTGACCGATGAATCATCCTCTGCGAAACCAAGATAATTGTTACGTTACAAAGCAGAAGGAGAAGGCCTGTGAGCACTTCTAAGAAGACGCCTCAGGCCCGACCTAACCGGATACAGTATCTTAGCCACGCCGAAGGATATTTGGGAGAAGAGTGAAGGAAGGTATGTGAATGAAAACGTCAGTGGAATGAAACAATCAACGATGAGAGCGGAACGAGGAGCGACATGATTAAGGTCGGTTTTCGACAGGATACTGGGAGTAAACTTATGTCCAGTATCCATAAAGCTACCAAAATTTTATCTTTGGACCGATGATGATGAACTTTGGCACGAAATCTCAAAATGGATGTAATATTGTTAGTCATAATCATTAACTTTGGTGTGTTTCTGAATGAAATACATATGTGAATCAGAACTTTGAAACTTTTTACTGCATGTACGTCTTCCATGTCTTATCTCTAACAACCAGATGCAATGTGTCCAATATAATATATTGGCTCAAGAATATAAGATTGACTCTCCCAGGACATTTCAGCGTTGATCAGTTTCAGTTTTGACAATTATTATCATAGCCTTCTCTTCCCTTACATCCAGTTCCACCAGAAAATTCAACTATTGTTAGCTAATTGAGACATTTCCTCTGATGGATTCTAGGTCAGTGCTGGTTGAATGATCACGGAAAATGCATAAAAGCTGTTGTCGTCTGAGCATTTTTCTATAATCTTTCGTGATACTTGTGTTTTCTGTGGTCACTGAGCCAATATTCACCTGAGAAAATATCTCAATTAGTAAACAAAAACTAAATTCGCTGTCGGAACTGGGTATGAGTGTTATTTCATCCCAAAATGGATGTAGTATTGTGACCGAGAACTCACTTTGTTATTTAAAATCTCCGATTAGCCATCACAAGCGCTGCAACTGCGTATTACCATTGAAACCTTGAGTGACAACGTTTTCTCGGCGAAGAGACCCTCACCTTGCTTCAAGGCTATCTTCCTCATAATGGGGTGACTGGGTGCCAACTTTCCCACATTCGACTGTCACTTTTCTAACTTTCGAGTAAAACGGAGACTCAAGATGGCGGTCGCGGAGACAAAAAAAGTTGACTGTCTTATTTCTGGAAATACCAGGCCTTGCATTTGGCTCCTGATCGTTTTTGATTAACGACAATACTGGCTGTGGACCTATCAAGTTGCACTTCAATATCTTGAAAATTCACTGATTCACCGAGAAATAAAACAATCAGAAGAAAATACAGTTTTTCCTGAATATTTCGGGAACTGCTAAAGATTTTCCAAACCCGTTGACTCTTTCTTGATGGGTAAGAAATTGTGAATAAATGTGCCCATTCACGTGAATCCACCTGGTTTGGGTGGTTTGGTTATTGACTCGGTTATTGATATACGAATTTTTCACTTTTTTTTCTCCATACGACACAACCTGTATACGACGCCTGCATTGCTTGCGACTTTGGTTCCTGATCTCATCTGTCAAACATGGTCTTGGCAACGGGTATGCCAAGTGGCATTGCTTGTCATAGAAGTGAAGGGTGTCTCCGAAATATTGACCTTTAACGCCCGGACTGTTATCCCTAAAACTACCTCGTTGTAATCGCTAATCGGAATTCAAAGGTCAGCCATCAACCGTTTTATTCGTTTCGAGCCAAAAGTCTGCACCCTCGTCTTCACGGTGTCTGAGTAGTAGATCGAGATCTTTCTTTACCGAATGCTACTAAAGAAAATACGGCGTTATGGCACAGCTTCCTCTTTGATGAATACAGTCAAATTCAAAAATGTTCTCCTCACTTTGTAGGTGAGGAAGCTACAAACAGCTACAAGGACAAAGCTACAAGGACTCCTGCACAAAGTTTTTGGTCGCGTCCATAATACTATCGCAGGAACTATCCTTCCTACGTATGGTGAAGGACGAGCGGTTAATATTGATTCAATTGAGTGATGACAAATTATTTGGAAAATGCTTCAGAACAGACAAATAATGTAGGGCCGTTACTGTGTGGAAAAGTACTTTGTTGGTCTTTTTAGGCATCGCTGATGGCTTTTCACAAATCGGTCAGGTACTTATTACTTAAGTTGACTTGTATAAGTGCATCAAAGGTTTTTTGATGGATTCCAGTTATTGTCGACAGCTCCGGTTTTCTTGAGATAGGTATGCCTACCTACCTACATTCTGTATAATCTAAGATTTTTGTCAATTTTGCACCAAGGACAGACGTATGATGCACGAGTCAGTTTATTATGCAATGTAGAGCATATTATACAATGTAGGTAGGTAGGTATATATATATATATATATATATATATATATATAGATGCTGGTTCGAGTACGAAATAATTATCTCCGTTAATAACTAGTTGTTGCAACAAAGCTGTTAATAGGTGGTTAATATTTCAAAGCTGTCGATACAAACAGTGCATCCTATGGCTGAGTCAGTCTCAAGGACTGCATTCGTATTATTGCATTTATCCAACTCTCCAGTTGTTGGTCAGTCCCTTGACCACAGCCTCACGACCAAAGCCAGAATGACCGACAACTACCTGGAAGTGCTGGATTCCTGGTTCGCAGTTTTGAACTGCTTCGGACTGAGTCCGAAAATACAAAATAAAACGCTGTTATTCACCACTGCGATGGCGATGATCCTAATGTGGTCCAATTCGATTGCAACTTATTTTCTGATTCCAGAAATCACCTTCGTAGATTTCTGTGACGTTACACTTGGCTTGGTCGCTTTGAGTTGTGTGAGTATTCATTTCGATATTTTTGTCCACAAGCTGCGATTCTTAGTCCAGTCAAAATAGGTTTTAACCGGAAATAAATTCGGAAGTTGACGAAATTTGGTGGATCGATGCTGAATTCAACGTGGAATAACATACTGAAATTCCCGAAAATTCCAAGACTAGGCTTTTTTTTCTAGGACATATAAAAGAGCGCCATTCTTGTAAATTTTCGATTTTTTCTGAATAACTTGTAAACTATCACCTTCATAACACAAAAACCAGCAAAGCAAATGTAGCCTGTGTAATTCTCGAGATATCAGTGTCAAATTCATCATTTTGTCGTCAATAGTCCCTGAGATATAGGCCAGTCAAATTAGAACAAATTTTTCCGTTTGAGGGAAAAAACTGTTGGAGCTCTGGAAATTTGACAGTAATGTCCGATAAGGTGTACTGTTGAACATACTAAAAGTCCCCAACTCTACCTATTGAGCTCGAGCCGCCATCTTGGAAAAATGGTCCTTCAATCCAGTTTTCTGCTCATATTCCGCTAATCATCGGAGATATTCAATTAAGTTTGATACAAAATCAAGGCTATAAAATTTTCTACAAAAATTGTTCCATACCGATTTTTTCTCGTATCTGTTGAAATTAATTAAATTAAATTAACAAAAAAATATCAAAAAATAAGCGATTTTTTGCCTATGGCTAGAGATATTGTCTTCAAAATTTGTGAAGATGTTGGCAGTCTACATCAAAGCTAAACGTGACAGTTGAGATAGAAAAAAAAATTGCGAAAATATTTTTTTATTTTTTTTTCAAATTAAGCAAAAATTTAGTTTTTGAGTTTGACATTTCCAACACGGCGGAGTGAAAGTTTCAATCGAACATCGATCAGTTTTGATATTTACATATTGCAAGACAAGATTTCATCAGTATTGTGCCTTCACGAGCTTCTGGAATGCTCGATATGAATTAAACTGAAAGACTGATAGCTAAGTCCAAAAAGTGTTGTCGATTGGTTCTGAAGGTAACATTTCAAAACAAAAGACATCAGGAAAGGATATACAGGAGGTCCAAAGGTTATTCAACTGTATATAAGCCCCATATTGATGTGCCTTGTCCAAAATAGTACAAAAGAATCAATCAAAATGTTAAAATCCACCCTGTATAACAAAAAGTAACGATACAAAATGGAAGTAGTAGATCATGCCTGGTGCCAAAAATACAGCCTTCACATTTCTGGAAAAAAGAACAAAATTGATCGATTTATTTGAAAGTTATTAGTCTTCAAACTTGACTTTACAAATTTCAGCCAGTCGAATGGGGAAAAGAAGAGAGAAGTAACTGTCGGAGTGTCAGAAATTTGACATGGATGTTCGCTAAGGTATACTAATAAACATACTAAAAGTCCCCGCCTCTACCTGTTGTGCTCGAGCCGCCATCTTGGAAAAATGGTAATAAACTTGATCGAAGGACCATTTTTCCAAGATGGCGGCTCAAGCGCAATAAGTAGAGGCGGGGACTTTTAGTATGTTTATAAGTATACCTTAGCGAACATTCCTGTCAAATTTCTGAAACTCCGACCGTTACTTCTCTCTACTTTTCCCTATTTGACTGACTGAAATTTGTGAAGTCAAGTTTGAGGACTAATAACTTTCAAATAAATCAAATAATTTTGTTCTTTTTTTCAGCAATGTAAAAGCTGTATTTTTGGCACCAGGTATGATCTACTACTTCCATTTTATATCGTTACTTTTTGTTATACAGGGTGGATTCTCACATTTTGATTAATTCTTTTGTACTATTTTGGATAAGGCACATCAATATGGGGCTCATATACAGTTGAATAACCTTTGGATCCCCTGTATATCCTTTGCTGATGTCTTTTGTTTCGAAATGTTTCCTTCAGAACCAATCGACAACACTTTTTGGACTTAGCTATTATTCTTTCAGTTTAATTCATATCGAGCATTCCAGAAGCTCGTGAAGGCACAATACTTATGAAATCTTGTCTTACAATATGTAAATATCAAAACTGATTGATGTTCGATTGAAACCTTCACTCCGCCCTGTTGGAAATGTCAAACTCGAAAACCAAATTTTTGCTTAATTTAAAAAAAATAAAAAAATATTTTCGCAATTTTTTTTTTATCTCAACTGTCACGTTTAGCTTTGATGTAGACTGCCAACATCTTCACAAATTTTGAAGACAATATCTCTAGCCATAGGCAAAAATCGCTTATTTTTTGATTTTTTTTTGTTAATTCAATTTAATTAATTTCAACAGATTCGAGAAAAAAATCGGTATGAAACAATTTTTGTAGACATTTTTATAGCCTTGATTTTTTATTAAACTGAATTGGATATCTCTGATGATTAGCGAAATATGAACCGAAAACTGGATCGAAGGACCATTTTTCCAAGATGGCGGCTCGAGCTCAATAGGTAGAGTTGGGGACTTTTAGTATGTTCAACAGTACACCTTACCGGACATTACTGTCAAATTTCCAAAACTCCAACAGTTTTTTCCCTCCAGCTTTCCTTATTTGACTGGCCTAATACAGCGTCTGCTAGAACGCAGTGAAAATGACTCAAAACTTATTTCCGGATTTTACGTAACAATTTGCATAGTGCCAGTTCAGGGGCTGTAACGTGGACAGCAAATGTGCGGATTTCAGTGTGTTATACATTTTTGGGAAGCAAATTCAACATTCGGTGTCACACTTTTGTCTAGAAGTCGCCAACTTCAAAAAGGTATACTCTTCCTCGACCTTTGAAATCGATACTTGAAATCCCGAAGAATCTTCAAAAATCGATCAATTTCATACCATGCCATTTGCTTAATTTTTCAAGTATGGGAAAACCATCTAGAGAATATGTGAAGGATTGAATACCGAAAAAATGACATGTTTCAGAATCTTTTTCCTTATGATGGTTCCTGAGTTATATGGGTTGAAAGACTAAAACGACCTATTTGGAAAAATGATTGGTAGTTCGGACACTAACTACCAAACGCCACTTGACAGACGTGGAAAATACATAAGTATATTCAATACGTCTGCTAAGTGGCATTTTGCATCATCAAATGCAAGATCCGTACAGTATTCAGCAGTTAGTGTCCGGACTGCGTAAAGGCATTGTTTACTATAGCACAACACAGTACCAAGTTGTACCGCAGTAAGCAATGGCCAAAATCACGCAGCTTTCTCTTCGGAAAACCTTACCACGGTACAACACCCAATGCCTTGTATAGTGGAGTAAGCATTGGCTTATGATTTCAAGTATTTTCATTAGGTATTCCTTACTCCATCTTCAACTAAAATTTGACACACAAAGTGATTGATTACCTACTTACTATTAATTCATTCTATCTTGACAAAATAGTTTTACTACGAAATTGAACAGATGAATCAGTTTTTTCCGCTTCCGCATAAACTTCTACAACGGCAAATTAGTAGACACTGCATAGTAATTTTGAGTTCACTACCGAGACGACAAAGAAAGTTGTCGGTTGTGAATTTACAAGTACATTTGAAAATGACCCTGACTATTCACCACATAAGTCAAAAATGTCATTATGTTGGTATTTTCCCTTGAATAAAACTGTCGTTCAACCGTAATGCCTGAGAATTTTTCAGGAAATATTCCTTCGAAATACTACTCTTGTAGCAATACTACAAGAGTTGTATTCCGAAGAACCGAACGTTATGACATTTCAGGACGGCGATGATTTTGTGAACGTTCTAGTGCAATATTCGTCTATAATTTTTTGACCGTTCAGTGCAATTCTCACTTATTAATTCTGGACATTTCCATGAGAAATATCGTATTTATTATGTACGAGGGAATTATTCAGGTAATTTATAGATGTACTCGTAAATTTATAACCGACAACTTTCTTTGTGGCCTCAGTTGTAGACTTGAAATTATCATGCAGTGCCTACTAATTTGCCATTGAAGAAGTTTGTGCGGAACAAACGAAACGTCACCTATGGTAATTCAGTAAGAGAAGCATAAGAGAAGTTTGAGTTTTATTTTACGTCCAAAATGAAAATTTCAGAAAAGTACCTACCATTATCTTCACCTAGTAACTATAGTTGATAAATGGATGAGAATGCCACCTGCTATTTTATTATGACCGCTATTATGAATTTAGTCCTTACATAAGTACATTATAATAATTGTATTGCATTTCGTTGCAATAAATTTATCCATCTGTTCAATTTCGTAGTAAAACTAGCTTGCCAAAGGAGAACGAATAAAAAGTAATCACTTTCTATGTTAGATTTTAGTTGAAGTGGAATAAGGAATGCCCAATGAAAATACTTCAAATCAAAAGTCAATGCTTACTACACTACAAGGCGTTGTGGTGTTGTACCGTGGTAAGGTTTGCCGAGGAGAAAGCTGCGTGTCTTTGGCCATTGCTTACTGCGCTACAGCTCGGTACTGTGTTGTACAATAGTAAACAATGCCTTTACGCGTCCGGCGTCCCTATCTTTTCCTCCAAATAGGTCGTTTTAGTCTTTCAACCCATATAACTCAGGAACCATCACTGGGAAAAAAATTCCGAAACATGTTATTTTTTGATATTCAAATCTTCACATATTTCCTGGATGGTTTTGCTCTACTTGAGAAATTAGGCAAATGGCATGGTATAAAAATAATCGATTTTTGGGGATTCTTCGGGACTTCAAGAATCAATTTCAAAGGTCGAGGAAAAGTACCATTTTGAAGTTGGCGACTCCTAGACAAACGTGTGATACCGAATGTTGAATTGGCTTCCCAAAAATGTAAAACACATTGATTGAAATCCGCATATTTTCTGTCCACGGTACAGCCTCTGAACTGACACTATGCAAATTGTTACGTAAAATCCGGAAACAAATTTTGAGTGATATTCACTGAGTTTTAGCAGACGCTGTATCTCAGAGACTACTGACCACAAAGTGATGAGTTTAGTATTGATCTCTTGAGAATTTAACAGGCTACATTTGCTTCGCGGGTATTTGTGTTCTAAGAGTAATAGTTTACAAGTTACCTATTCAGAAAAAATCGAAAATTTTCAAGGATGGCGCTCTTTTATTGGTCCTGAAAAAATCCAAGCCTTGGAATTTTCAGGAATTTCAGTATGTTATTCTACGTTAAATTCTGCATCGATCTACCAAATTTTGTCAACTTCCGAATTTATTTCCAGTTTGGCCAGATTTTTGCTTGATTTGACTGGACTATCTGTTGCACTAATCGTTTCTCTCTCTTTTTGATAAAATCTAGTAGCGTGTTTTTCTCGGAATTGTAAATTGGAGTTGGCTTCAGAAGTGAAAACGTGTATAGGCTGTCTGATTTCTACATGATTCTAGTGGGCTGCGATTCGGGCCGCGATCGGCCGATTGCGACCAGAAACACAGCCCACTATCATGCGATCAACAAAATTCGGAGTTGGGGTAGGCTGTGCTCTGGCCGAAAGCAGCTTGACATCCTGAAATTTGACCAGGTCACAGCCTACCTCAATTCCGAATTTGGTTGATCGCATGGTAGAATCATGTTGAAATCAGACAGCCTATATCTGAGACTTGATTTATCTTCTCGAGTTGCCTGGCGGGCCTCAAAAGCGCAATTTGAATCAAAGCGTGGACATAATATTACATACAAGCGTCCCTAGTACAGCGGATCAGCGAAATGACGCACTCCGAGTGCAGCAGAAATACACAAGGATCGAATTAACCCATTTTTATCGAGTTTTTCGAATTATGAAATGCAAGACCAATTGTAAAAAAAACTATATTTTCAGCATCGCTGAAGATGCTTTGTTGTAACTGTCAAAAATTTCTTTGGAAAACAAGTCACTTTTCCTTACATTCTTTTGAGGATATTACAACTCAATTGTAAGTCAATAATTATTTACCATTACGAAAGCGTAAAAGGACCATGCAAAGTTTTTCTGCAAAATTCGCAAAAAAAGTCGGAATTCGCAAAAAATCAAGTACCGCACAAATATTTGGTCACAATTCGAAGAAAAAAAGTCGGAATTCGCACAAAAATGACGGAAATAGCCTCGAGAATAGCAAAACAGTGAGGATTCGCACAAAAGTAGTTACCCATTTTGTCAAAGTTGTCTACATTTTCACCTAAGTTGAGAACGTGACCTTGGGGATTATGTTGAAATCTAGATCTAACGCGAACGAAACGCAACTGAAATAAGCTTTTTACTTGAATCATTTGCTAAATTTTCAAAGACTTTGTTTCTTCTCCAAAACACCTCACAACACTTAACTAACAGAGTGACAAAATAACACAACATGGAACATGAACATGAAAATCGGTTCACAGGTTGAACAGAGTTCTCATTATTTGCACTTAAGGGAACCAAACGAGAGGGGAGCTCAGTGGGGTTCCAAGAGACACCCATACCAGGAAGCCTATAAGGCTTCAACCAGCCCAAGAAGACACAAGGGCGTCGCTTTGGCCTGAAACGACGAAATCTGATAGTCGCAAGTGAAGGCCTCATCAGGGCTTTGAACGGCAGTAAGAAACCATCGGGCCCTGGTACCGAATCATACAAAGAAACTGCACACATTAGAGCTTGCGTATACGCCAACGGGATGGGCATACTGAAGTTGCTGAAGCTACAGAAAACACAAGGGGGTTTACGGAACCCAAAACAATACTTGAAGACAGAAAGGATTGGGGCGCACTGTTGCCTTAAACGATACAAGAAAACACACCGAGATCTGCCTGCATCCATAACCATTCTGTCACTTTGACATAGATACGTCAATGTAACAAAAACTCACCGGTTTGGTTGCCAAGAAAATTGAATGGGCCAAAAGTCGAGCGAACAGGCAAGCCGCCGCGCGCCGGGCTGAAATCGGTCAAGCCAAACTTTGAAAATTCATAACGCCCGTCTGGTAAGTGATGGGAAACTCCAACTTTAGCATTAGTTTGATTCTTTGGTAATGTTGGAAAATCATTTTAGCCAATTGGTTTGAACCCACGACCTCCTGAAGGCTATATTAAGGGTACAGTTGCTCACTTCGGGTTTAATTTTAAACCCCATGATCATGTTTACAAGTGGTGAGGAATCTCAACTAAAAACTGTAACAATACATAAAATATTATTAAGCAAGTAGGTATCATACTATTTTGCACCAGTTAGTGGTTATTGACATAATAAGGCAGGAAAGTGAATCTTTACAGGGCTAGTAGGCATATTTAAGAACGAGCGTAAGCGAGCTAGGCCTGGGAGCCTACGTGCTCTCTTAAGAGATTAACTTTCCTGGCGTAATAGAGAGTTATTGCAGATGAAATAAGGGCAAGCAGTATTAAAAGCGGCACTATTTTGGCACCTACGCTTGCGCAGATTAGTGCGACGTTAAATTTCCCTTAGTAAGGATAGTGCATGCCTTTATTTGTGCACTGTTTAGGTCGACCTTATTCATGTTTTATTCTGACAAGCCCCAAAAATGGCCCTGTACTTAGTGTATTGTTGGTTGCCTATATTCGTCCAATTTTGATCAAACTTCCCTTACGTTATTAAATAGGGGGCTAATTTTTTGCAGATAGACTCTGTAGGCCTTGCAGTACACGTGTGCAAGAAATCAGACCCGTCAGAGGGGTCCTTGTGTCCCGCATGCAATTTGCACCCTAACTTTAAATTGAGACTAAAAAATTAGGTAAGGAATTGGGAATGACGGGGCAAGTAAGGGAATTCGCGATCTGCAATAACTCTTATTCAACAACCAAAAATAAGGTAAGCAGTATTTTGATAATGCCTCCTTCAATAGTGCCGTGCAGTAAAATGGCATTTTGCAATAACTCTCTATTATGTATAACGTTTTACCCAAAACTACCTCAATAAACCACAAAGAAAAAAATTGGTACCAGAATTCTGAATTGTCATTCTGGCACAATTTGGCAAATATCACGTTGCTGGATCTGGTTTCCAACAGTTTTCAGCAAATTTTCAGCAAACAAAACGTCTCTTGACGCAGAAAAGTAAGATTTCCCTGCCTTTAAGTCTGGTAAGGCAGGTTAAGTCTTTACCTGCCCAGGCAGGGAAATCTTACTTTCCTGCGTCAAAAGACGCTTGTAATGGACACTTAACCTGCCAGTTTAGGGTAAAAACATTTGTAAAGCACTTTCCTATGACACAAGGGAATCTAGGTTATACAAGACTCTCCCATCAAGGGTGGTTGGAGCTTCCAGGGATGGTTGTGAGTTTAAATATGTAGTTACATCGGTAATTTTCATTTTTCAATCAAAAACATATTATTTATATGCAGCTCTATATTGGTCTTTCGATTATCAGGGCCGGACCTAGCAGGCGTGCAGTGCGTGCCTGCACGCAGGCGGCAAGTCATAGGGGCGGCAATATACAGGGTGAAAACTTTAACCAATTAAATTTAGTAATTGAATAACCAAAAACATTTCGCCAAAAACCTCGGACAGGTCGATTTTTAAGTTTAAAATGCCACATTTTGATACCATCTACGTGACCTTGACAATGCCAGGGGCGGCGCAAGGAACAGAAGAGGTCAAAAAAATGCCATTTTTTATCTTCGTTAAATTCTCTATCTAACCTAGAAAAACAATAATTGAAATCCTGCTCACAAAAAAAAATGGCGGCGTTCAACAGGTCAGTGTTTCTGTCAAAAAGGTGGCATTTTCTTGAAATCTGAAGAAAGCGCCACCTGTTGAGCCACCTTCGCTTTTAACACACTGATAACGTGACCTATTGACCTTGACAACACCAATGGCGGCGAAAGGAGAAGAAAATGACACATTTTTGATAGGAACCATGATGCTGACTTTTGAACGCCGCCATTCTGTTTGTGGAGCAGGATCTCGATTATTTTTATAGGTTAGATAGAGAATCGAGAAGATAAAAATGCGCCCTTGCGCCGCCCCATGGTCGTGGTCGCGTAACCAATACCAAAATGTGGTACCTATTTGGAATTTAAAAATCGACCTGTCCGAGGTTTTCAGTGAAATGTTTTTGGTTATTGAATTGCTGAATTCAATTGCTTATTTTCATTAAGAGAAATGAGTCCAGCAACCTCGAAAACATATAAATTGATACCTTACTCGAACACCTTATTCATACATGTTTTTTTGTCATTTATTTGGGGCCTTTTTGGAAAAAAAAGCTACTAATTGCATTTTTTCATGAAATTATGATTGACTTGTGTATTCAGCATGTTCAATCCACTTGAATTCGATATTTTCCATGCCATTTTGTTTTGGCGCATATAAATTTTTATAAAAAAGAGAAATCAACCCCTCCCCCCCCATATCTCGGCTTCCCCCGAAGGGATTTTCAAGAACTACGGGTCAAATCGCTAAGGATTCTTCAAAGATCACCGAAGATCACGTGTACCAAATCTGTTGCTTTGTATCATAGAATGCAGTTTTATTTTGCTTACCGCTAGTACAATGAAAGCGAGCGGAACATCTATCGATGCGATCTTGAACAGTTGCTAAAACAACAGAGCATTCGCCCTCGAGTTGACACGAGAACATTTTGAGATGATCATGGGGAATTCAAAAGTGTCGGACCAGCACTATAATGGAATCTTTTATGAAACCTGACAAAAAAATTTGAAAAAAAAACTTCGTATGAACTTTTTTTGCGAATTCTTGCTTCTTTTGCGAATCACTCAAAAGCACTTTGCATGATCCTTCCACGCTCTCGTGCAATACAGCATGAACATACCCTATAATTATCATTGTGATGCAAAAAATTATCTTCTTATTTCATGACTGAGCTGCATCAAGTAGTGTTCCCCAGTTCAACCTCAAAAAAGGGCTGTATATCTCGGTAAAGAAAACTTCAAAAAACTTCTAGTCAGCGATTTCACCTTGGTATTGATGCGCTTTAAAACAACGGAATGCGACATTTTGCGTGCACCTGTATTCGCGATTTGAATTAATTTTTCCCGCCACAAGATGGCTGCCAAGAGCGGAATGCGTTGATGATGATTGATTGTAAATGGCCGCATTCATAAGTCACAACAGTTGTGGAACTGTTACCGATTTGTCCTGTGAACGGTGCGCTACTTTTCCGCTCCGCTCGGAGCGGACGGCCATGTTTTGTAGCGGCTCGGAAGTTCGCTACATTTTGGTAGCATAGTGAGCGATAGGAGTGGGAGGTGGAAGAATGAGAGAAACGTTAAATTTTGATGTTCGCAAGTGCCATTCTGACATTTTATGGGTTCAAGAGTGTTGTTCGGTGCTGTTTACCTTGCGTGCTGTTTTGAATTTTTGAAGTATATAAGTTTTCTCCCAGCTAATGTGAATCGCTTGTTAAATATAGACCATCGAGCTATAGCACTGCGTGAAATTCTCCAAGACCAGATTATATTTTCGGCTATTCTTGACGCGGCGCTGGATGTGTCACCGCCAGTCACCGCTACTTCCAACATTGCGTTCGTAAGACGCCAACAGTTCCGGAGGAGCGTAGCGGTAGCTGCTCCTGTCTTATGAAAGCGGCCATTGTTATGTTCACTTTGACGTCATTGGCAGTTCGGTTGTCGCCACCCATTTCAATCCGCACTTGGCAGCCCTCTTGTGGCGGGAAGAAATATTTCAAATCGCGAATACCTGTGAAATACCTGCGTCTATTTGATAACAGCTCATTTTCTTAGATAATCAAACATGTATTTGTATTTTGACGACGACCGCTTTGCAGGTCAGCGTACGAATGCTAACGTTGGCGTTCAAAAAAGAAGATTTCGTCGATTTTATGGCAAGCGTGAACCAGTTTTGGCACGTGACAGATAACGACGGAACGGCCCTGACAAATACGTGTCGCACAATATTCAAACGAACAAAAATGCTGGCACGTGTTTTTGTGTATTGTGTCATCATCGAACTCACGTTTCCTTTTATCATGACCTCTTTTTTCGGAGCGCCTCTTTTTTTCAAAATTTATCCACCACAATGTGTGCCTTGGCCTCTGTATCTTATCTGGTTTTATGGTTCCTTTTATTGTATAGCTATCATAGTAGTGTCATTTGACTTAATTTATATATATGCCGTGATAATATTGATTATTCAAATGAAGCTTCTGAATAAGAGACTGTGTCGATACTTTGAATTCGGCAAGACTCAAGGAAACGATGATCATGTGAAGGTGTATGTGGATCATCACATTCTAATACTGAGGTTAGTACAGCATAGCCATGGTTTCCAAAAGCGCACTCACCAATGAGCAGCGGCAACCAGCTGTACACGTTTGCACAGCTTTTTGCAGTCTTTCTAAAAATAGTTAAATACAAACTCAGTTTTAGTGACCTCTGGCAAAAAAGTCTGCAATCTAACTCAATAACACGAGCATGGCAGCATCTTGTAGTTTACAGGTTCAAGTTTTGTTTGGTACTCGGTTTGGTACAACAACTGCTATGGTTGTCAGTAATCAAGTTTGCGTGTACGGGGCCACACCACAACCTAAAAAATACAAATGCTATATTTCCTAATTTTCAAATTTTAAGTTCTTATCCAGTTCAGTAGACAATAATTTGGAATGTACCTACAACAAATTGGGGTCTAAAAGGACCACGCACGTTTACTATGAAAAAGTGGTTTCGGTGAATTTGTCTGAATTTTTCATATGTTGTAGATCTTGATTCGAGAAAAACATTCCTTAAAAATTGGACCCCTCCTATGACCAGTTTTCCCCCTACACTCCTAATAAGGTCCAAATTAGGATTTGTTTTGAAACTTTTGAAATTCATGAAACGGGCTCCTATCGAGACTGTGATCGTGAGAAAAATCACTTAAAAAATCCAACTTATAAATTGGGGTAGTTACCGAGGGGGATGGGGGTCAAAATCGAGAAAATCAAATAAAATTCCGGAACTTTTGATTCTCATAAAAGCTGAGCAGAAGAATAATGGAGAATTATTTTTTTAAAATCCTCATCAATTGACTGGGGGTGGTTTTCAAGGGGGTTGGGGTCTAGATCAAGAAAATGGAGCAAAATTCCGAAACCTCTGTTTCCCATTATTTTTGATCTTACGAGCAATGCGGAAATAATTCTACAAAATCTAAACGGTCTAAACCAATGACTTTTGGCATTATTGAGGGTGTGGAGGGTCGAAAGAGAGAAAACAGTGGAATTCGGGACCTTCTAGTTCATCTAGAAATTGATCTGGTCGAATGACGAAATGATAATGAAACCAATCTGGATAGGATCAAGTCCTTCATTTCTCAATCATCCCTACCCCTTACCCACCCATCATGATACCTATACCTACAACCATAATGGGAGACTCGGGGGTTGCAATCGACACTCTGAGAACTCACAGATGATATTTATATTGTAGATTTTCAAGAAGCTCTCCACAGTTCTGTCTCTATGTGCGTCCATCATAATAGCTAAAAAAATATACCAGACTCCCAGTATCTTTTTTTTAATAAATATGGACCCTCTGCTTCTGATCATTGGTTGATTTGATGAGATTCCAAAGATAGATCGATATTGGGAGTCAAACTCAATTTTTTCAAATCTGAATTTTTAGTTATGTCCTATGAATTTAAAGTTTAGGAACTTTCTTCCGTTTTCTAGATTGGGACCCCCGTCCCCTCCGTGACCCCCCAGTCTATCGATTCAGGGTTTTTTTAATTATTTCTTTATTATTTCTTTAATCGAAAGCTCTGGAATGTCCTTCTTCCGCACTCAATTTCAACTCCCCACCTCTAATAATTAGGTTACTACTCCAATTCACAACTTAGATGTTTTAATTTTTTTTTCATGATCACAACCTTATTTTGAGCCATTTTCATGAAATTCAAAACTTTTTAGACAATTTATAATTTGGCTAGGACATGGTTATAGGCAGATATCATGGTGGATGGGTAAGAGGTAGGGGTGGTCAAGAAATGAATAACTTGATCCTTATTCAAATTGGTTTTATCATCATTTTGTCATTCGACCATATCAATTTCTAGATGAACTGGAAATTCCCGAATTTCACTGTTTTCTCGATTAAGACCCTCCACCCCCTCCATAACACCCGAATTTATTGGTTTAGATTTTTCAGAATTATTTACCCATTGCTCGTCAAATCATATATCATGGTAATCAGAAGTTCCGGAATTTTACTCCATTTCTTTGATTTTGACCCCCCAACCCCCTTGAAATTATCCCCAGTCGATTGATTAGGATATGTTTCCAAATTAATTTTCCATTATTCTTTTGCTCAGCTTTCATGAAAATTGAATGTTCCGGAATTTTATTTTATTTTCTCGACTTTGACCCCCATTCTCCTTGGTAACTGCCTCAATTTATAAGTTAGCTTTTTTTAGTGATTTTTCTGGTGATCACAGTCTCGATATGAGCCCGTTTCATGAATTTTAAATGTTTCGAAACAAATCCTAATTCGGGCCTTATTAGGAGTGTAGGGGAAAAACTGTTTATAGGAGGGGTCCAATTTTTCAGGAAAATATTTTTCAAATCAAAGTCTGCAACATATTATATAGAAAATTCAGCCAAATTCACCGAAACCACTTTCTCATGGAAAACGTGCGGGGTCCTTTGAATTTTAAGTTTGGGAGGGCAGAAGCTGCTTTTGTTGAATTGGTTTATTATTCCATTTTCATTTTATTGCATTTATTTATACGCTACAATGACCTCAGCCTATAAGGTATTTCAAATCTTATTATGTCTTTGAAGTGTGAATACCCGGTCTTTGGAAATGTCTTCACAGAAAAAAAAAACTAAACGACTTTATATTCAGGTAGTGCAGGTATTAGGTACGGTTATCTCTTATCTCTGCGTTCTGGAAGAAAGAAAAATGAGTGCAGATTTAGGTTCTTCTTCAGCTGATAATAAAGGCTCTACTGTTAAAAATTTGGAATTTGGGCGTTTCTCTAGTCACCCATTCATAACTCTCTGCAGTATTGAGCGATGATTGGATTTTGTTTCGCGATTCTGGAATGAGCACAACTGTGAAAATCTTCCTCTTTAACTGAAACTCAGCGTTCAGATTTTCACTACTCACTCTCGGTGAAAAGAGTATGACCCAGGGTTGCCTTATTATTTGTGTGTTGAGCGTTGGCTGGTGTGGCATCAGAACTTGGGAAAAAATTTTGTTGGTCGTTCATTGAAGATGTTTAGGAAGCATTTCAATTTAGGAGAATTCACTTTCCACGTAATGGAGCGGCAATGGTCAACTTTCAAACACCAACTGAGAAGCCAAAAGTCCACTTTCAAGAAAAACAAAAAATAAATGCCCATATAAATAGATAAAGATAAATCAAGACTACAGAAGCAAGGATGCTAATTCGATATTTATCAAGTGCTAAAATACCGGTTGACATGAGGAAATCTGGATAATAAGTGATGAAAAAAGTGCGCTAAAAATTGTACAGCTGGTTGTCTTCAAGGGTTCTCTGCGTGATGCTAAGAAAATTCAATTTACAGTCAAATTCGTAAACTTGGCGACATTTACGGTCCAATGTTGTTGACATTGATCTGGGTTGATATGGTTTTTTTATGCATATCTTTGCATCTCACAACTTACGATGACAGGTAGGTAGGAGGAAAAATTGATATGGAAGCGGGCTCTATTCATTCGGCTACGGAAATTCAGTAACTGATTTGCTGAAAAGTTTCCGAGGATGCCATGATGTAAATTAAAATAAAATTAACAACATAATTTCCAGCAATCAAGAGACGACATCGAACATTACGAACTTACTGAATGTGGCTTCCTTGATGTTGTCAATTTTTTGTATTTATTTTGTTCCTTCTCAACTTCTAAGCAACGAAGTAAACAATCATCATTATCCTCATTTTTCACCAACAGCTATACAAAATATATTCTTCCAGGTTGAGAAACTATCGGAATCTTTGTACTTGTGCAAATGGTACGAGAGCAACGCGAGCAATAAACGGAATTTCCACATGATTCTGATGAAAAGCCAACAAGAAGTGGTCATCATGGCAGCCAAATTTGTGCCAATGAATCACAAAACTGCGCTCGATGTAAGCATTTACCCACAGGGCGTCCCAGCAAACGTACCACCTCGATTTTCCTAAAAAAAATATCAGGACAACCATATACCTGAATAAATCTTGTTTCCATCGGAAGGAAAAGCAAAAACATTTTTTGTTCTATTCGTATTATTTTTCTGAGTGAATCGGGCTTGTTTGCTTAATAGTGCGGCGGTTAGTAAGAACCACCTTGCATTTTTGTAATAAAAGCATGACATTTGGCACATACGCTCTACAGACTGTCCTTTACTATTTACGAGTCGGACCCACGATGAAACCGCCGTGCGGCTGTCAGAATTGCCATTTGCCTACCTTTCAGGGGCAAAAACTGAAGTCGGTTATCGAGTTGATTCAAAAGTGACGTCTATCAATGCAGTAGACCTTCACAGTATGACTTCACCAAAACAGATGTCCATATTACAAAAGGAGGGGGAATGGGAGGGGATAGTTCCAGCCGCGGCACAGATTTTTTCATTTGTTAATTTCGGACCAAACTGACAAGTTTGGTCTACATCACATCTGAGTTCAAATTGAATGTTGTGATTGCAGTTTGAGAAATCTGTTGTGGGGCGACACAAAACTTTCCCGGCGGTATTCAGGGACGTCAGTAATGAGTTTGATTTAAGCGTCCCTTCGGGGAAGTTGGATTTAATTGAAAAGTTGATTGAAAAAGTTCTAATGAGTTGTGCGTTATGCGATCATTCTGCATCCATTGTTGGGCCTACAAAATAAGTGACAGGTTCTTAGGTTTCCATAGTGATAAAATACTTCGAAAGGTAGAACTAGGAAGACAATAATTGTTGCGAATTTGGAGAATGCAATGCTGTATCCAGACAAGCCCAGCCCCAATGTGTCCCTTGAGGACTCCCGATCGAAATCATCTATCCAAAAACTAATCAGGTCATTCCAGGCTGACCTTATGTTTTCGTACCTGATTTCGATTTGATTGGAGCTAGAGGTAGTTAACTGTTGTGATATCTCAAGAATGCAATGCTAGTTCCACACAAAGGGGTTTACGCAGCCCCAAACAACACCTGAAGACACAATCAATCGGGGCGCACTGTTGTCTTTAATGATGCAACCTAAATTATTGTTTGAAAAATAACCGGTGAAAATCAGTCGCGGATTGAAAACCTGGGGCAGAGTTCTAATTAAGTGCAATTCAGGGCCCCCAAGTGGTGACCTCTGAAATGAGACTTCGAGCCCATCAAGAAGTTAGGTCCGAACCACACCTGAAGGCACGATACCCAGGTAGCAAGACCTTGTCATTTTGACGTCATAAATACAACTTTTTATGACGAAGACGTCTTGTGACCAGTTATGTGCGGGATAATGTCGTCTTCATTTGGACAACTTATTGTCAGACTGTAACAGACGCCCAGAAGACGTCAATGTAAGACTTCCTAGTAACGACAATAACAAATTTAATTGTCGAATCAAGCAACTTATTAAAATAAGCATTTTTATAATTTTTGTAGTTTCTAACAATCTAAAGATTAACTAAGAATTTAGTGATTAAAAAACCCCGGAAAATTAAATTTTTAATTTTTCCGGGAGTATAGGTAGCATTCTTAGAAATTTCGGGAAAATTCCGAATTGAAAGGAATAAAAAGCAAACGATTGTTTATTATGAGTCATGCGCCATCTAATTGTCACCATCAATTTTTGAGGCAGGTATTATTATTTTGAAGTTCAAAATGCATTTATCAAAAAAGTTATCAACTTAGTGCTCATATTTTGCCAAGTTCATGGAATTTTCTCGGGACAAATTGGCCAGAACTGCCAGGCAATCAGTGCAATCACACTTTTCCCCCAAAATGACATTGAATTTAAATGAAAGAATTTCGCATTAGCATTTAGTCTAATGGGAAAAGCGGCACTTGTCACTGTAGTTGGCTTTCGCGCCATTCTCGGCCATCTTGATGACGTATGTGATGATGCCCTATTTAAATTCATTTACACACTGCGGTTGGCAGCAGTTACGTTGGTGACACTTGTTGACATTAAGAAAGAGCGGGATACAGACTATTTGGCGCGCGCAGTGCAGTGGCGCATGTCTGGCATGCACTGGCTGAGTTCTCTGCTGTCCGTGCTGCTGGCTGATGCTGCATGATTTTTTATGTGTTATTGCCGTTATTGCATACGCTGGTACGTTGCATTTTTTGCGCGCTTTTGTCGAGGTTTTTGTATTTTTCGAGCATAAATGTATTCTGTGATTGAGTTCAGTGAAACCAATAGCGTTGCTGTTGCTTCAACAAGTTGGCTTACACCACAAAAACAGGAGGTCTTTTGGCCCCCAGCGAAGGAACAAAAACAGTTCCGAAAACTTCTCTACGAAAATACGGACGTGGAAAGTTCATGGAAATTGTACGGCATTGCACCACGCATATTTTATGAAACGGGTGAGTAATTATTTATTATCAATTACAGTATCTACGTCCACTTCACTACTTGATATAACCTCACAAAGTATGCGATTTTATGTGATTTAATTATCTACCGATTACCTCTACCACTTTCACCCTCGCTTTCACCCCTCGTTTTTCAATATCGGGGAAATCGATTTTGAGGTTGCGATTGAATAAGTACCCCCTCAACGTGGGGAAATCGATAATCCCTCGATTATGAAAACCCATACTTAGGTTAGAGTTCTCCCGATATTGAAAAACTGGCCTTAATGGAGGATTATTGATTCTGTAAATCATTTATCGTTTGCAGACTGTCTGGAAAAAGCATATGCCAAAGTAAAGGTGGCCCAAATACAGTCTGATGTAGAAGCCGAACTACCTTCCGTTGTACATTCAAGCCGAGGCAGGGCTCTCCGCAAAAGAATTCTATCTTCATCAGATGAGGATGAAGGAAACCAAGATGAAGGACCTCTTCGCCCACCGCCCGTGAAAAGAGGAAAAACCTCGAAAAAAACTGAAGAAGCAAAAGGTAGAATTTTCTGAATTAATACCTAGTAATAAGAGATTTTTTGTGTAAAAAGATCACAGTAAAACATTGTTCAACGGTCACAAATTTTGACAGGGACCGCTGCATAATTGGTCATTGTTTGCGTCAGTCAAAACTCTGAACAAATGGTTGACCAAACAGCATTTCACCAAAAAATCGAGTTCGTTTATACCCATTTCACTGAGCATTTTTGCCAAGCTAGCCCTACACCCGTATTTTTTTCTTCTAGCTGATTGATGCAATATCACTGCAAAGATTCAGGAAGCTAATTCAATTTATTTTTTCAATAAAATTTATCCACTTGAACAAAAGGTATCATATGCTTTTTTTGTATTTTTGACAGATTCCACCAGTCAAGTCACACCAACAACGCCAAGAAATTACAGTTTTTCTGAAACAGCACGTCAACCATGCTCGTTTACTGCAGGTAAATAAAAATATACCAAGTAATTAAATTGAAACATGAACTCTGTTCACTTAAAAATCCTTGTTTCACTCTGAAACAAACTGTTTCACTTCACCATTGTCTACATCAATTACCCTAGACTCATTTGTTTAAAACATAAGTGAACAAAATTAAATTAAAAAAAATATATCAAAAGTGATCTGAATCAAGAGTCATTGTAAAATTGGAAACAATTTATTAAAGGAAAAAAAAATCAAGATAATACTCTATTGTCTAACTTGTGTTTCTTTTTTGTTTGTTTTTAAAGGCTCTCTCTCTCAAGCAACTTCCTCTCAAATACCTCTCTCTCAAGTACATTCTCTGACGAGAATTATTCTGAGCATTGAGGAACAGAATAAAAAAATCATTACTCAAAATGAAAAGATTATTGAGATGATGAAGAAAAAAAACGGATGTCCAACTTTAAATCTGGATGAACATCTGATAGATCTTCCAATTAAAAGTACTCTTGGCCTACAGAGAATTGAAGAATTTCTTGTTGAACCTGAAAACTTTCAAAACGTGGTAAGTTTAATTTTGAGTAATCGTTGAACAAAAAATTTGCGTTGTTATGATCTTGTACTTTTGTCATTAAAAGTTCAAGCTGAACTTGGTTCAGTTGTCATCGAGTCAGTTGTTGCAACAATTATTTCTACAGCAACTGAACCAAGCTTCACTAAACCGGACCTCAATCTGATTGTCGTGTCACCTTATCCTTAATCAATGACACAAGATCATAGAAGTGGTTTTCACTTTTTCAGTATACCTGGTTTTAATAATAAAAAAGTAAAGCCTCTTTCAACCTTTTTTTATGCGTTTCTTAAATTTTCACCCTTGAATGTACAACTTTTCTTGTAACCAGGCCTGCTTGTAACTCCGCAAAAATTTTGCAGTCAGACTCACTAAGATGGTTTAAGCATTTTAATACTAGTTTAAGGATTTAAACTGATTTAACCGTAATCGCTAAACAGAATCAACCTTTTGTTATCAGGTTAAAGTTAATTTATCACAATTAAACCACCGCTAACCCTATTGTTGAAATAATCAAACCGTATACCAGTTTAAATAGAAATACAATAAATTTTAGTTGGTACTAGGTTAGCTTAGTGAACCTGGATGTAGTGATTTTGTTACAAGCGGGCAAGAATTTTTGTGTTGCACTTTATCATAACATAATTGAATCATTTTAGGTGCTTCATTTTTCAAGAATTGGAGGAAAAGACACGCCTAGTGTTACAAATAATTTGATGAGAGAATTGCTTGATGATTCGTTCGCCAAAAATTATAATTTTTGTGGACAACGATTCGAGAAAAGCAACAAGAAGGCGTTCAACACTTTGCTGTTGAAAAAGGTTGTTGTTGGTAAGTTCATTGAAATTTATTTCGTTATACATGTTTGTATTATTGATATTATTAAGGTCTGATGTACGACTTAACAATCTGTTAAAACTTATTCATATTGGCAAGACAATTGGATTTCATAAAAGTCACACATCTAGGCAAGGTCTGATTAAAAATGTTTTGTATTGAAGTCAGTTGGTAAACTGGGGGTTAGTCTTTGTTGGTGGTGTAGGTTTTTGTGGTAAAGTGTATTTGAGTGTATTACACTTGATTTTGTTTTAAAATTAATATGTACTTATTGTGTTTTTCTTCTTCAGAATCTGTCAAGCTGAATGCGCCTTATGCGTCGCAGACTGACATTGAAAAAGCCATCAAGACCTACCTAAAGCATGCACCTGAAAGGTATGGTAAGAAGAACAATCATAATAATGTCGCATAGTGGGAACAAGCAATCCCGAAAGCTCCTGGTATCTGATCGCCAAATTCGTAGGAGGGTTTCTGCAGCTGTTTGCTCAAACCATTACGTTTTGCCAAATAATACCGTTAATGATGTAGAAAGCAACAATAGTCTTCATAGTATTAGAAATGTTACTGAGGTTGATGAAAGTCAACAAGTGTTTGAAAAATCTGTTTTGGAGTTGGACGTTAATGATGTAGAAAGTGGCAATAGTCACAGTAATGTTACTGTTGATGACAGCCAACAATTTTTTGAAAATTCTATTATGGAGTTAGACCATGCGTGTTCTTTAGAAAATAATGTAAATGGTAATTCTTTGTTACCGACCTGTAGTGATGACCACCAGTATAGTTTACGTAATAGATTAAAGTCTTGGGCTGTTCAAGACAAGGTACCTCACTCGAGTGTGAACAATGTTTTGAAAATTCTCCACGATTACCATCAAGAGTTGCCTTTAGACAGCAGAACTCTTCTAGGTACTCTTGATAAAACTGGTAATTTCAAGGTTTTGGACAGTGGCGAATTTGTGTACTTGGGAATATTACCATACCTTGAAAAACTTTTGAGTCAAGGGTTTCAGCCTGTGAACAACTTGATAGAAATTTCATTTAATATCGATGGTCTACCCCTCTTCCACAGCTCAAACATTAACTTTTGGCCAATATTAGGGTTGATAAAAAATATTAAAACATCACCATTCACAATTGCAATTTTTTGTGGTAATGCAAAACCGTCTCCTCTCACAAGTTATTTAACAGATTTTGTGACAGAGTTGAAATCTTTACTGACCGATGGGTTCCTGTATAATCGTCGAACATATTTTGTCAAAGTGCATAGCTTTTTGTGTGACGCACCTGCAAGAGCTTTTGTCAAATGTACAAAGACGCATTCAGGGTACTCTTCGTGAGACAAATGCGATCAATCTGGCGAATATTTTGATGGACGAGTAATTATGAGAAGTCTGAATGGCCAGGAGCGTTCTGATGCGTCATTTCACAATCAAACTGACGAAGATCATCATACTGGTATGTCACCATTAGTAGAATTGTCGATTGGCTTGGTAACCAGTTTTCCAATAGATCCCATGCACGCAGTTTTTTTGGGGGTCATGCGAAAGCTGTTGAATTCATGGATAAGCGGTAGTCTAAACGTACGTTTGCCTGCTAAACAAGTTAGTAAAATTTCTGAAAGACTAATTCAACTTCGAAAAAACATTCCTGTAGAATTTAACAGGCGACCTCGTTCCCTAAGTGATCTACCACGTTGGAAAGCAACGGAATTTAGATTATTCAATCTTTATTTGGGACCTTTAGTATTAAAAGACATTTTGCCCATAGGCTTGTACGAAAATTTCTTGCTATTTTTTTGTGCAATTTCAATTTTTAGTTCAGAAAAACATCTTAAAACGCTTAGTTGTGAATTTGCTGATGATCTCTTGAAAGTTTTTATTACACATTGCGAAAAAGTGTATGGTCCTGCATTTATCATATACAATGTTCATATTTTAAGTCATTTATCTATAGATGTTTCAAAATATGGTGCATTGGATAACTTCACTTGTTTTCCATTTGAAAATTATTTGGGCCAAATAAAGAAATTGGTGAGATCCCCACACAAACCTCTACAACAAATTTTCAGACGTCTGCATGAAATTGGATTTTCATTTAATACAGTATGCTACAGTAGTGTTATGCCCTCTCAGGAGCATTATGCTGGTCTAACTCCCTCCCACGGTTTTTACAAACAATTCAAAAAACTTAAATATGGAAATGTAGCTTTTTCGATCAAGTCTTACAATTCAGCTGATTGTTATGTTTTAATAAATAATTTTGTGATTCAAATAGATAACATCCTTGTAAATAATCTGGACTGCGTCATAACTTTGTATGGTAGAAAGTTCACTTCTTATGCTTCATTTTTTGAATATCCGCTAAAATCCGACGAATTGGACATTTTTGTTATTTCAGATTTATCAGACGACTACAGCCAATATAATATTTCGACATGTGGTAATATTTTAAAGTGCCTTGTTCTTCCGCATAACCAATGCTTTCTATCAGTGCCATTACTTCATGAACCATAAAGCACATTGTACATATTATTTTTTGTTGAATAGCTTTTAAGATAATTTTAGGTATTTACCTGTACTTACTTGTCGTGCAATTTTCTATTTGTTAAATATGTGTTAACATTTTCTGTCAGTTTGATAACTTCTTTGTTTTTATTCAGTTTTTTACGTTGTGCAATTTTCTGTAATCAAATATATTATGTTATAAAGTTCAAATTGAGTCCTGCTTTCCGAAAGAAGAAACAACCTGTAAATGACGTCAAAACGATGACATTTAAAGGGCAGTAATTGGTCAAATGTTGACGTCTACATGACATCTTCAAATGACGTCATTAGTCCCGGACATTAGACCGTCATTTTTAAGTCATATTGTCGTCATGTTGGGTCGTCTTCTGGTCAAAAACCTGACTACATTATGACGTCACATTGACAAGCTCTTGCTACCTGGGTAGTTCTGAAAACTAAAAAAAAAAGGGGTTCAGTGGGGCTTCAAGAGACACCCGCAGACACCAGGAGCCTAAAGGGCTTCAACGAACCCAAGAAGACACAAGGCCGCAGTTTTGGCCTGAAACGGCAAAATCTGATAGACACAGATGGGGGCCCCATCAGGGCCTTGAACGGCAGACACCATGGGGATGGGGCCCTGGTACCGAATCAAATAAGGGAACTGCACTCATTACAGTTTGTACATATACGTTAATGGAATGGGCATACTGAAGTTGCTAAAGCTACAGAAAACACAAGGGGGTTTACGGAGCCCCAAACAACACAAAGGATCGGTTCGCACTGTTGCCTCAAATGATGCAAGAAGATACAACAGAAAACACCGAGAACCTGCCGAGAACAGCGTTCATGTTGTCACTTTGACATTGATACGATTCCTAACAAAACCGTAGTTACCTACCGGTTTGGTTGCTATGTTGCTAAGAAAATTAAATAGGCCAAAAATCAAGGAACAGGCAAGCGAGGCTGGAATCGGCTAGGAAAATTTTTAAAAATCCATAGCGCTTGTCCGGAAAACGGTGGGAAACTCCAACTTCAGCATTAGTTTGATTCTTTGGTAATGTTGCTTCCTGCCGGGTTTGGTTCACATCTGTCATATAGATTTTGAATAATTAAATGGCAAAGTTCCAGACTTTGATATTTTTTATAGTTTGACAGGTAACAGGTAGGAAAATATTTTTAACTGTTCTGAATACAGTTCTTCAAGGGCTTTCAAATGACATATCGCAAGTCAAGTTCCGTGAGATGTAGCTTCTGTCATTTGCTGATAGTGACACTTCTGTTTGACAGATGACAGCCAAAAACTAATCCGGTCATTCCAGGGCGACACCATGTCTGCATATCAAATTTCAAATCGATCGGATGAACGGTTCGGCAGTTATCGTGGAAGATCACATACACACACACCCACAGACAGACATCATTCTGGAAATGGTCTTAATCGACTTGGGGGACCTCAAAATGGATATATCCGGTGAAATCTCAAAACTTTTTTTCTGCACCATTACAATACTTTCCCTCCATGTTGGTGGGGCCGGGAAAGTAAAAAAACAAAATTTGTTTTGTAAAAAAAAATATTCCAGAGAAAAATCTTAGCCTTTTTTCATTTTGACTTTCAACCTAATTCTGGGCATTCGAAGTGGAAATCCTTATTCAGTTCACTTCTTCAAAGCTTCCTGTACATACAAACCATGTACGAGACCTGATTTTTTACTTTGACAAGATCGTGAGCCTCATTTGTTCCTTAAGTCGTAGAAGTAATATCCAATAATTTTATTAATTTTCATGTACGAATGGAGTTGTGCGTGCAAAGCCTTGCAGTTTGTGATAAAAGCCTGAAACTTGGCATACATGGTCTATGGACTGTCCTTTACAACTATAAGAGGTGCACCCATGACGGAACCGCCGTGCCGCTGTCAGATTCGCTGCGATACCTTTGCACGCACACTTCCATTCGTACATGAAAATGATTGCATTTACTTTCACGACTTTAGGAGCAAATGAGGCTCACGAACTTGTCAAAGTAAAAATCAGGTCTCGTACATGGTTTTCATGTGCAGGAAGCTTTGAAGAAGTGAACTGAATAACGATTTACACTTTGAGTGTCTTGAATTAGGAAAAAAGTCAAAATGAAAAAAGCCTAATTTTTTTTTCTGAAATATATTTTTTTTAACAAAACAAAATCTTTTTTCTTAAACTGCAATTACAACATTCAATTTGAATTCAAAAGATGTAATTTAGTCGGAAACGACACCAAACTTATCAATTTGGTCCGAAACTGACAAATAAAAAAATCTGTGCCGCGGCTAGAGCTATCCCCTCCCATTCCCCCTCCTTTTGTTAAATTGACATCGGTTTTGGTGGAGTTATACTGTGAAGGTCTACTGCATTGATAGACGTCACCTTTGAATCAGCTCGATAATCGACTTCAGTTTTTGCCCCTGGAAGGTAGGCAAATGACAATTCTGACAGCTGCACGGCGGTTCCATCGTGGGTCCGCCTCGTATATAGTATAGGAGAGTCTCTAGAGCGTATATGTCAAATTTTATGCTTCTATCACAAAATGCAAGGTTTCTCTGAAAAATGGTCGTTAACGGCCGCACTACAAGGAGCTTCTGATGCGACTAAAAAAGTTGTTTACAGGAATCGGTTTAATTTTATTTTTTCCCTCAAGTAGAAATTCCTCCAAAAAAAAAATGTACGGGCATTGCTATTAAATTTGGAAAATTTCCAAAAAATTTGAAAAAATTTTGATTTTGATTTTTGAAAATTCAAAAACCAGATAGCATCGACAATGCATCTTTTTTCAAGGAAGTCGCATGCCAAATTGGAACTTTTTATTTTCAAAAATAAGGTGCCAAAAATGATTTCTAATAATTCACTTTTTCATGTCTACGAGAAATCATTTTTGGTACCTTTTTTTAAAACATAAAAAGTTCAAATTTGGCATGCGACTTCCTTGAAAAAAGATGAATTGTCGATGCTATCTAGTTTTTGGATTTTCAAAAATTAAAATCAAAAATTTTCAACTTTTTTGGAAATTTTCAAAATTTGATGCCCGAACATTTTCTCTCTTGAAGAATTTCTGCTTGACAAAAAAAATAATGTAGAACCGATTCCCGTCAACAACTTTTTTAGTCGCATCAGAAACCCCTTAAGCTAGGATATCCTGTACGTGAGTACACCATACATTATTTTGAAGTGTGTTTTGAAATATTTTATTGAATTTGCTGTGTTTTGTAGATGGCCAGAACCGTATTCTCAGTATTCACTTTCCTCAGAACAATGCAAAATAAATACGATGGATAAAATAAGGTGACTGATGTAATGATTGTTAAATGTTTTAGTATATTATACAACGAACCGTGTAATGAATGCTATTATTCAAGAAGATGCATTTGGCCGACACAACGCTTGGCAAGCCATTCAATGAGGTGTTGGATCATATATTCACTATTCATAGGTTGATTGTGCACATTTTACAATACTTCACCAATTGAATAAAGCACAGGTAGTATTTTTTTCATGCAATGGCCAGTACTCATTCGAATGCTCGCCAAGACTCGTGTCAGAAAAGTGCATCTTCTTAATGAGAATTATTAAGTTATTATTACAATGTGCATTACAATTACATATTACAATTACAATTACAACTGGTTTACTGGTCAAGTATTGTGAAATTGCACAATGGACTTATGAGTACTTTATTCAATGCCTTGTTGGATAATATTATATTATCCAACAACCGGGTAATGATTGCTTCTTGCTCATGAGGATTCAGTTTGCCGAAACGAGCCTTGGCGAGTTACGTAAAGCATCCGAATGAGAATAGTCATTATCCGCGAGTAGAATACTATGCTTTATTATTATTATTATTTTTATTATTGAGATTCCCACTCAACAGGTAGATACCCATTAACAGAGTGAGGCGCACATCAAGCTTTATCCAGTCTTACTGAAAAATGCAGGCATGTATGCGCGTGATAATGCGTGCATTATCCAATGGGATTGGATAAAGTTCATTACTACTATAGTATATTGGAAATAGAAAAAAATAGGTGCTTTGCTGGAATTAATTCAAACAGAAACGTTTTTTGTACCATGGCAAGCTTACAGTCCATTCTTCAACATATCAAAAGTCCTCAACTCTGGGACTGCTACAAATCAGTATACAGGGTGAAAGTTCATTATTTTTCTTTACTTTCTTTTTTTCTTGAAAAACGGATGACCGAAAAAAAAGGTTTTCAGGCTAGTTTGATAAGCCATAGTCTTCCAATGAACATATAAAAAATATACCACCCAGCAACTGCTGCGTATCAAATTACAGGGTGGAAACTATTTTTCAACTTCAATTTTTTTTCTTGGTGGAACTGATCTAGATGGAAGCCGGTTCCAGTTCTTTTGCAAGCTGATAATGTCATAATGAACATATGAAAAGGACACATCTCTGCATCTGCTGATTTTCAATTTACAGGGTGAAAAGTCATTTTCACGTTTCAATTTTTTTCTTGATGAAATCGGCTCACACAACAATTGCGTCTGGTTTTTCTGTAAGTTTGAGGTTTCTAGTCAAACATATCAAAATAATACATTTCTGCTACAGCCACGTTTTTATTAACAAATTTAAATGTTTGGTTGCGTTCCAAGATTTTTTGAATTTTTGATGCAATATACCCGAATATACCCAAACATTTAAATTTGTAAAAAAAAAACGTAGCTGTAGCAGAAATGTATTATTTTGATATGTTTGACTAGAAACTTCAAGTTTACAGAAGAATCAGTCGAAATTGATGTGTGAGCCAATTTCACCAAGAAAAAAATTGAAACGTGAAAATGACTTTTCACCCTGTAAAATAAAAAGCAGCAGTTGCAGAAATGTATCCTTTTTATATGTTCAGTATGACATTATGAGCTTGCAAAAGAACTGGACCCGGCTCCAATCTAGATCAGTTCCGCTAAGGAAAAAAAATTGAGATGAAAACTAGTTTTCACCCTGTAACTTGATACACAGCAGTTGCTGAGTGGTATATTTTTCATATGTTTATTGAAAGACTATGGCCTATCAAACTAGCCTAAAACCGTTTTTTTTTCAGTCATCGGTTTTTTGAGAAAGAAAGGAAATAAGGAAAAATAATAAACTTTCACCCTGTATACTAATTTGCAGCAGTCCCAGAGTTGAGGACTTTTGATATGTTGAAGAGGGAACTGAAAACTAGCCATGGTGAAAAAATCGTTTTTGTTTGAATTAATTCCAGCAGATATTCTATTTCCAATATACTACTAGTATCAACTTGGCCATTAGTTTGCGGCCTCTATTATATTTTTTACCCTCCAAAGATATTTTGCACAACATTTGCTAGCTTGAACATTTTGATTCTAAGTGTGTATTAGTGGAAATAATTATGTTTATCTTAATTATTATAATAGATACCTAGATACAAAATAAAGCATTTTGTGCAGGCACAGAAATAAAGTAAAATGTAGTTATACAGGGTGGTCCAAGTTATAGTAGCAATAATTCACCAATCGATTGTCCATCGAAAACTAGGTCGACATCGATCTTTTTTTCTTTCAAAACGCTTCCTAAGAGAGATACAACCCTCCAAAGTTCAGTTTTAAAAAATCTTATTTTTGCAATAACTCTCAGATTATCGGAGCGATTTTGACCAAATTTGATACAAATACTTATAGAATAGATATCCATCACTTGACGTAGATAACTTTTGTCAAAATTGTCCAGTGGCGTAGACACGGGGGATTGTTCAAATTTTCGCACCTCATTTTCTACGCCACAATTTTACTTTTTTTCAATTCCTTGTTCAATTTAGAAAAAAAAGTTACTCCTGTGAAATTTTGATTAGAGGCTTGATTTTTGAGATATTTGGGTTTTAAACTTTGGAAAACATCTCGAAATCGCCACTTTCCAGAGCCCAAATTGTTTTTCTCTGAAAACGCCTCGCGTTTTTTAGCAATAAATAGCAGCAAATTAACCTAAACGACCTAGAAAACTCATTCCAGTTGGGGAATCATGAGTTTTCTTGGATTTTAATTTTCAGGCCTTTGACAGTCGCGATTTCGAGGCGTTTTCCAAAGTTTCAAACCCAGATATCTCGGGAACGAAGCCTCTAATCAAAATTTTACAAGAGTAACTTTTTTTTCTAAATTGAACAAGGAATTCGAAAAAAGTATAATTTTTCAAAAATATTTAGTGGCGCAGGAAATGGGGTGGGAGAAGTTGAACAATTTCCCCGTATCTACGCCACTGGACTTTTTTGACAAAAGTTATCTACGTCAAGTGATGAGTATTTATTTTATGAGTATTTACACTAAATTTGATCAAAATTGCTTTATTGACCTGAGAGTTATTGCAAAAATAAGATTTTCAAAACCGAACTTTGAAGGGCTGTATCTCTCTTAGGAAGCGTTTTGAAGAAAAATAAACTCATGCGTATCGACCTAGTTTTCGATTAACAATCGAATGGTGAATTATTGCTACTATAACCTGGACCACCCTGTATAATAGAAGCTAGAATAAATACCTAGTGGTAAAACTAGAGAGGTGAAATATTTATTATGCAAGCTATGTACTGTACAGGGCTGTCCACGTTGAGACTGACCCCCCGCCACTAGCCACCTTATCACTGAACCAATTTCAAAAATAAAAACTGATTCTAGAAGGACTTTTGTTGAGTTTTTTTGAACTGATGCCTCTAAAAACATTTCAGATTTAATCGATGCAGACTTTTGTCCAAATTACAAGGATATCGATGGCGAAGAACAGCAACCTTCTATATCACCGTTTACTAAGGTGACCAGATTTGTCAGTGAAGAAATCGGAACATGGGGGGTCCGACAGGTAAAGTCCCCCGAGATGCGCCGCAGGCGCTTTTTTTCCGAAAAAGGGGCGTGGCCAACTACTCATGCCAAGGTGATTAATTTTCTCCAAGGATGCGTCAACATTTCCCACTCAGAAAAAAAGATGGCGACGATTTTTGACAGGACCTGAATTTTTGTAAAACATAGGCATGTGGGATATGTTTTCTTACTAATATTGACCTCCTGAACAGGAATATCGAGTTTATTTCCACATTAGAAATCAAATCGACCCCATATTTGACATCCGAAAACCGCAAAAATAGCAGACTCTCGCTTATTTTCGAATTGACAATTTTGTGTGCCATTCACAGCGATTTCCAGCCTTGAGCTCGTTAAATGGATCTCACAAAACAAGTTAACAGTGTAAGTTCTGCAAAATAACTCTACAAACATCGCCAGGGTGCGCCCCAAAACATACAAAATATGGGCTCTGGGAGCACATTTTTCTGCGGCTGATTTAAGGAATGTAGGTGTGAAATGGAAAATGTTTTGTGATATATTTTACTGTTTTATATAGTAAACTTACATATACTAGGATTTATCAACATAAATTGACAATTCCAGATAAAAACAGAAAAAATATATTTTCATGATTTGTTGATAACTTTTTTTTTCAATAAATACTAAAAAACGTAGCTTTGATTTTGATGATGTTTTTCATCCAGGTAAGATACCTTTTTCACCTGAAACAACCACCTTAGCTCAAAGCTTCGGTATAGCGACTCATAATTAAATCATTTTCGTCAGACTTGCGGTTGCCAAACATCAGAGAAGCGTCTTCTGATTTTGAAGTTTTGTCTTTGCGCTTGTTCTGGAATGCAACATACGGCTGATGGTGAATCTTTGGTTCAAAGTTTTCTAGAGTATTTCTATCTCGCCCATGAACTCATTCAGGTGTCTGGAAATTTTCGGACTGGATATGCACCAATGGCGAAGGGCAGTAGGATCTCCAGTGTTATTACCAATTTAAAATTTGTTGTCTTGGTGTGTTGGAATTTTCGAGAATGGAAGTATAGTGTTATCAGGGAAAGCGCAAAAATACCTAGGAGGTGAACAGGCATAGAAAACGGACGTGGAAAACATATGAAAAAGTGATCAGGTAGGCACCAAGACCTTTTCAACATTACAACTCTTATTTGGCAACTATAGTACCTATGATACATGGTGTATGTTTTCATGCTCTTTGGCTTGTCCACGTCCTAGACGTTTTAGAGCCTCCATTTATAGCTCATTACTTTCATTCTCGCAAAATTCTGACACACACACACGACAACAAATTTCAAGTTGGTGCCATAGGAATACGAATAACACTGAAGATCCTACTGACATTTGTCGTTGGTGCATACCTATCCAGTCCAGAAGTTTCTAGACACCTAAATGAGTTCACGGGCGAGACAGAAAACTTTAAGCCAAAGCTTAATCATCAGCCGTATATGTTGCATTCCAGAACAAGTCCAAAGAAGGACTTTCTGGAAGAAGGAATTATTAAAAGACGCTTTTCTGATGTTTGGCAATCGCGGATCTGACAAAAATGTTTTATATTATATGAAACTTTGAGCTAGGGTGATTGTTCCAGGTGAGGAAGGTCTCTTGATGTATTTACTTTGATGAAAAACATCATCAAAATCAAAGCTACGTTTTTTGGTATCAATTGTACCTGTCATAAAAAAAATATGAACCAAACATGAAAATTTGTTTTCACGATATTTTGTTTCAAATTGCCATGGTATGTCGATATAATTATGCTTGGCATGTGTTAGCTTATATAATAAACAGTAAAACATATTGCACAACATTCTTCCTTTCACACTAACATTCCCCAACCAGCCGCAGCAAAGTGTGCTCCTAGCGCCCATTTTTGGTATGATTTGAGGCGCACCCTGGCGATGTTAGAAAAGTTATTTTGCAGAACTTATACTGTTAACTTGTTCTATGGGATCTATACAGCCAGCTCAAGGCTGGAAATCGCCGTTGATGAAACACAAAATTTTCAGTTCAAAAATTAGCGAGAGTCTGCTATTTTTGCGGTTTTCAGATGTGAAATATGGGGTCAAGTTGATCTCTAATGTGAAAATAAACTCCATATTCGTATTCAGGAGGTCAAAATTAGTGAGAAAACATGTGCCACACGCATATGTTTTATAAAAAATTAGCTCCTGTCAAAAATCGTCGCCATCTTTTTTTCTGAGTGGGAAATGTTGACGCATCCTTGGCGAAAATTAATCACCTTGGTATAAGTAGTCATCATACCAAAGGGCATTCCGTCTAATTCATTTGCGGTATTTTGCCATTTTATGTCGCGTACCACACCGACTACACTGGACCATCTGCATCTATTCAACAAAACCGCCCCCGCTGCTTTTTTGAGAAAATTTTCACCGCCTCATTGTTATATTCACAGTAAAATGATGGAAGCTATCACACGCTAATTAGGGGATGTTGATGTTGATACATACAATCAATAACAAAACTTTTCAAAATTGGATTATACCACATTGTTTCGCCAATATCGGGAAATGCCGTAAAATGTACAATAATTAATAATTATGGACACTGCTTGACCAATACATTTAAAAAAGGAGGACATGTTGGAATATCCCCATTCAGTTGAGCGTCGTAGTTCATATAACAGCAGCGCTATAGGTAGGCATCATTATTTTGTCGTATTTACCTATAACATCATAATACGAATAACAATTTGGTAATGAACGAGTCAATCAATAAACAAACTATTGTGCCCATTATTATAAATTTGCCCTTCTGGATGTATTTAGGTATTTAATGAGGATTACGTAGGTAGGTAGGTAGGTAGGTACAGGGCATAAGTACTTACTCATCGCGATCATCAAATCAAATCAATTGGATTAAGCATCCTTTGAGGTGATTTTGGTATAAGCAGGTTGATTTTGGTATATATAAGCAGGTTTAGCCGTCAAATGGATGATTCGTACGGTTGACAATAACATCATCAGGCTATCAAGATCGGAGTATTTTCATGCACTATTATACAGGTGATTCCAAAATGGCGCATTTTCTCTACGTTGTAGAAGACGTTGACGGAGCACGGAAAAAATTGTAAAAACAAATTGGCTCCTCGATTGGCTCATTTATCCTTCGAGCTATGAAGAAGTGCAGTTGGGAATTCAACTTCTTCAGTTTGCATGATTTCGAAACAAAACATTGTTAGTTGCGACAAATCACTTGTCGGTATAGTAGTTCCCGAATGAGAATTTTTTCTTGCAATTGAGATTTGAGTTGTATTTTTAAATTCCAAAATTCGTCTTTCATCTCAAAGGTGCTGTGAAAATACATGTGGCCAGTATGTTTGGTATGGTCTGGCAGGTTCTAGGAGTTTCCAGGGTAACAATACAATAAGGTGATTGCATGTAGAGGGAGTTTATGGCAAAATGTCAATAGTGTCATTGTCATCTGTCAAGTTTCATCCATGTCGGAGTCAACGTCAATCGGACTAACCTGCTAACCTCACTAAATACTATCATTTTTACGTGTTTTGTTCACATACTGGTTTATTCGGTGTTTACGAGATCTAGATTGTGATTTCTAATCATTCTTATGCCTTACACCTGTTATGTGCCGCAATGCAATTCGCTAACAAACGTCAAAACATAACTCTCGATCCTTGCGCTGCCTGCCGGTGATCAGGTAAACGAATTTCATGCAATCACCCTATTATGCTATTGTAATGTACTAATGCGATGCTGCCGGAGTGAGCAGATTTGTTTTTGTTGATAACTTGCAAATCGAAGCCGATTAATTTTTTTATTTTTCTCCCATGCTCCGTTAACGTCCACTATAACGTGCCCGAAAAGAGATCCGCCATTTTTTAATCATTCTGTATATGCATTTTTAACACTGATTTCAATAGTGTGGCCATTTCATACCTTCCCTGCGACAAAAATCTTTCACAAATGAAAAATGCTGCGGCGCTCTTTGACTCACAATTAGTGCAATTCCCAATATTTATCAACATTATTGTTATCATTTAAAAAAAAATCGCTTGAGATGCTATTTTGTCCTTCATAAAAGGGCGCATTACAGAACTTCGCCTTGGGCGCCAAAAGGTGTAAAGCCGGCCCTGATAACACGAATGATGATAGTAGTTTTATTACCTACTAAAGAAAATAACGATGAATACAAAATACCTTAAGCGGCTCTCAGAGATCCCTCTCGACAAGAGCTCCGACATCATTATATTCAATCATCTTCCCAGAATGATTCGTTATTATTCGATTTCAGCGTTACCCTTGACAACTCCAGGTGATATTGCATGCATCAGATAATGCAACAAACTCTAGGCTAGATATTTTGTTGAATTCCTGGATACGTAAGTACCTACACCTATTATGTACATATCACTTATTTTACAGAATTAAACTCATCCGCATGACGTAGCACATCGAAGCTATATCTAGCGTTTAGTCTAATTAATTACTCACCTCTAATAAAACATTCACCTACCCACCCAGATTTCTGCAGATACTCGATTTTGCAGCTGATGCTTCTATCCCATCACTGGTATGTTTCAGCACAAAATGGCCCAAGCTTTTTAGACAGAGATGAGTCTGGTGACTCCCAAACCTTCGAAAACAAAGAAAAAAGTGCTCAATTAGCCCAGGTACTATCGAGTTTCAGCATGAACTAATTTATGGTCGGCCAAATTTTTCATAAAACGACAGTAAAGAGTGTCTGCTATAACATACCAAAAGTCCCCTAAGATCCCGTGTCGGCGTCCCCCTTTTTGGGACGTTTTTCTGAAATATGACAGTTACGTTATAAGTATAACACACAGATATTGGGACGCGCGCCTGTCACCCGGAATAGCTCAGTGGCAAAGGCTTTGATTTCCGATTGATGGATCGCTGCACAGTGGGCCGATAGCTCAGATCAGCGTGACGAAATTCCCGGTATTTCTGGGTGTTCGGGGGTCTAGGTTCAAATCCCACTTCGGATAATTTTATTTTATTTTTTTTCTGTAAGATTTTTTTGGAGGTATTGTTATTTATTCTCAAAGTACTCATCATAACTGATGCACTCCTTGAAGTTTACTCGATTATCATGAGGAATTAGAAAAATGTAGCAAGAATAATGAATAATGCAACTTTTCTTGAAAAATTCATTTTTCCCAAGACCGCAAGTAGATGCAAATGGGAATGGCAACATTAGAAACAAGAACCTTCTTTCTATATAAAGTGGCTGTTCACTTTGTGTTTCTTTTTGTTTTTCATGTGATTTCTTTATTTTTCCAAAGTTGTGGTTTTAATCTAAAGTCCCTGCAACTTTTCTCTTTTTCTTTTCTTTTGAACGTAACTGAGGAGTTATTTCAACTTATTCCCAAAGTAATCATCAAAGTCTATAGGCTTCCCTAGTTTCACTTGATTATCAATGATAATAAAAAAATACAGCAACTTGAACAAATACAACAATGCATTCAAACACAACTTTGAAAAAATAAATAAATCACATGAAAAAGAAAAAGAAACATAAAGTGAACAGCCACTTTATATAGAAGGGAGGTTCTTCTTTCCAATGATGCCATTTCCATTTGCATCTACTTGCGGTTTTGGGAAAATGAATTTTTCAAGAAAAGCTGCATTACTCATTATTCTTGCTATATTTTTTAGTTCTTCATGATAGAATCATGAGTCAAAACCGCAAGTAGATGCAAATGAGAATGGCATCATAAGAAAGAAGAATCTTTCTTCTATATGAAGTGGCTGTTCACTTTGTGTTTCTTTTTGTTTTTCATGTGAGTTATTTATTTTTTCAAAGTTGTGTTTGAATGCATTGTTGTATTTGTTCAAGTTGCTGTATTTTTTTATTATCATTGATAATCGAGTGAAACTAGGCAAGCTTATGGACTTTGATGATTACTTTGGGAATAAGTTGAAATAACTCCTCAGTTATTTTCAAAAGAAAAGAAAAAGAAAAAAGTTGCAGGGACTGACATTAAAACCACAACTTTGGAAAAATTAATAAATCACATTAGTCGTAGCGGTACACCAAATTATTCTGCACTTCTAACGATTTCGTTTATTTTCGGCACAGATGATCATTGGACCTATTCAAGCGTTTTGACCCGCAGCACCACCAAATTTGCCCCTCAGGAACGGAGGGGTGGGGGTATCTTCAGAATTTGAAGCTCCAGGTCTAGTATGGTCCAATGAAGACCCACAAAGGCAAGTGAGCAGTCATTTTTGAATGATTTTCATTCGCTGATGTCGATTTTGACGTGAAAAATGAGTTGCGCAATGATTTGACAAAGATAATTGGTAATAATAAGAGATAAAGATGAAATCAAGTGGTCATCTATTGAGCTCTGTAGGAACTTGTTTTTTGTGATAAATACATGAAACTTTATGTGACTATTCATTATTACTTACTTCCCAAATATGGATGGAGCACCACGCGTTCCGACGGATGACGTCGCGACGCAATATCAAAAAACAGTGGTCACCATTTCCAGAACAGTCGATAGGAATATTATAATTTCTTTGATTTCTTCCATCAAGCCATATGCTTTCAAGATTCAATAACATATTTCTGTCCATTTTGGGAAATGGTGGGCTGCCAGTGGTAAACCTGGTGCCTGTAAGGGGAACTGTGAGGTTTCTTCACCCCCAAATTTCCGCGGTCAACATCTTCGGATAAAACCGAGGATAAAACTAACTATTTTGAAGTCTGTCCATACGAATATGTTATCTGGTTAACATTTCTCGTGTTTCCTCCTTCTAGGGAATCCTCAGTATGTTTATACAGATCTAGCGATCAAATGAAAGGATCTCAGAAAGGTACTTTTGATCACTGGAAAAAAGTGATCTTTAATGTTGTACCATATTAGGTACATACTCGGTTACACAACTCTTACAAACTAAACTATAAATTATTATGACGATTAATCGCCTGTTAATATCGATGCCACCGTACTGAAAGAAAGAAATCGCTTTGTATGAGACCGTATCAAATGATTGAACCATTATTGTTTGTTTATTTGTTTGTTTCTATCCTTATCGGCATTTCTTATGTCATAGGAGTTTGCTGAATTTGATTCCCAAATATCACAAGCTGAAAAACTTTGTTTCTATAGCACAAAGCACTGTGCCGGGAATCGAACCCGGGAGCTTCACTTGCCGAGCGCTCACGCATTCCACTCGACTAGCAAGCTTCATTGACTTTATCATTATTGTAGAATACCGGACCAAATGTGAAACACCCTTTTCTTTTTCGCAGAGAATGCAGTTGTCCACATTCGGATATGGGGTATTCCACATTACCGAACCATCTTTTGGGCTAAGTGGAATTCAAGATTTTTATATTGGAGCTTTTTCCAGACGTATTTACTTCATTCATATTTGGCTGACTTTATTTATACCCTAACACTAGAATCGCAGAAATTGCATTTGCTCATTTTTTACCCATTTCAAACAAAATGGTATCTCAAAATCGGTTACTTTACTAGGTAGTCTGAATGATCTCGCGCGGTTGCGAAATCTGTATAAACCATACTGAGGAGTCCTTAGAAGGACAAAATAAGGAGAATGTTGACCAGATGACATATTTATTCGTATGGACAAACTTAAAAATAGTTTTATCCGAAGATGTTGACCGTGGAAATTTGGGGGTAAAGAAACTTCACAGTTCCCTCTAGCAAACACCTGACTTACCACTGGTAGCCCACCGTTTCCCCAAGTCGGCAGAAATATGTTATTGAATCTTGAAATCCTCGTTGAAATCATATGGTTTGATGAAAGAAATAAAATAGATTATAATAATATATCGACTATTTTGGAAATGACGACCACTATGTTTTTTGATATAGCGTCGCTACGTCATGCGTCGGAACGCGTGGTGCTCCCTCCATATTTGGAAAGTAAGTAATAATGAACAACCCTACCAAGTTCCATGTATTTATCACAAAAAAAAACAAGTTCCTACAGAGTTCAGTAGATGACCACTTGATTTCATCTTTATCTCTTATTATTACCAATTATCTTTGTCAAATGATTGTGCAACTCATTTTTCACGTGAGAATCGATATCGGCGAATAAAAATCATTCGAAAATGACTACTCATTTGCCTTTGTGGGTCTTTATTGGACCATACCAGACCTGGAGCTTCAAATTCTGAAGATACCCCCACCCCTCCGTTCCTGAGGGGCAAATTTGGTGGTGCTGCAGGTCAAAACGCTTGAATAGGTCCAATGATCATCTGTGCCGAAAATAATCGAAATCGTTAGAAGTGCAGAACTTGGACGATTTTATGCCCGTACCGCGACGACTACATGAAAAACAAAAAGAAACACAAAGTGAACAGCCACTTTATATAGAAGGAAGGTTCTTGTTTCTAATGTTTCCATTCCCATTTGCATCTACTTGCGGTCTTGGGAAAAATGAATTTTTCAAGAAAATTTGCATTACTCATTATTCTATAAGAAAAGTTTCACAACACTATAAAAATTGTTCCCCAATGTTTCCAGCAGGGAAAGTACCCATAATGGATGCTGCATTCCCGCGAATTATTGCCAGACTGATGCGTTGGAGTAAAAACTCGCTGGATCTTTTCTCGTGATTTTGTTCAGTGATCCGGCATCCTATCTCTCTGATGAATTTCAAACCATCCAAGTTCCTCATTATTCTTGCTACATTTTTCTAATTCCTCTTGATAATCGAGTGAAATTTAAGGAGTGCATCAGTTATGATGAGTACTTTGAGAATAAATAACAATACCTCCAAAAAAATCTTCCAGAAAAAAAAAAATAAAATTATCCGAAGTGGGATTCGAACCTAGACCCCCGAACACCCAGAAATGCCGGGAATTTCGCCATGCTAATCTGAGCTATCGGCCCACTGTGCGCTGGTTTGAATCTTGTTCAAGACACAATTTTTTTTTTCGTGGAAGTGATTTTTTCCTTTTCCTAAAAATTATCCAAGGGATGAGAGTGCTTATTCTGAAGCATTTTCGACTTTTTTATCGAGAAAATAAATCTACTAATAGGAGTTCTGGACACATAATAAACAATAAACGGTGATGCCATCATGGCTTTTTCATCACATTTTTCAACTCATAAGATGTAGTTACCTGTCCATTGCGAAATTGTATTTAGGTATTTTCAATAATAATGCTGGACGAGCATTTCCACTTGTCCTCTAGCTTGTTATACTTTCCCATTTCTTTGAACCACTTCACACAAGGTGGATTTCCTGGGACATTAAATAGAAGCATGGTCACGCAGAAAAGATCTTATAGGTCGCAGTGCAGAAAGGATCCTCCGAGACCAAACAACCACCTCTAATCTACAATATACAATCTGAACCACTTCCTTTTTTTTATATACGGGTCATTCAAAAAAGATGTCCACACCCATTTTTCTCAATATCCGTTGAAGCTTGCGAGTTGCGGTGAAGACCGCTGGATTCAGCTGGTTTTTCTGATCAAATTTTATATGTGAACAACTACTTCACCAAAACTCTGAGTACGGAGGCACCTCAAAATTTTTGGCGAACGAACGAACGAAGACGAGGATGACTTCTTCAATCATTTCTTGTTATTTACCTATGGGCACAAAAATGTTTCTACAAAGTTTATTTTTGGTTCAAAACTGGCTTTTATTTTTTTAGGCCTTCCTTTCAAAAGGTCTATTTTTGTTACTCTTAATCATCTTGTACTTCTTCTTCTTTAATCATTATTGTACATTTCGGATATCGCGAAAATGGAATATTTTACACATTTGTACTCGATCGGGTGCCCTTTAGCAACACCCTAGCGATAACCCGACAGTTTGGAATCACCTGTATTTTAAATTGATAATGATAATTGATAATTGATTGACAAGGACAAGTGGAAATGCTCGTCCAGCATTATTATTGAAAATACCTAAATACAATTCCGCAATGGACAGGTAACTACATTTTATGAGCTGAAAAATGTGACGAAAAAGCCATGATGGCATTACAGCTTATTGTTTATTATGTGTCCAGAACTCGTATTAATAGATTTACTTTCTCGAGAAAAAAGTCGAAAATGCTTCAGAATAATAATAATATAATAATAATAGCGTTTATTTCCGATCATGAATACATGAAGTTGGATTGTTGATGTCGAAGCTTTCATTAAATGTCGTGCATAATGATGAATTTGTTAAGATTATCATAAAATACGAACAAAAACAAGAAAAAAAAACAGATTAAAAAACAGATTGAAAACATGAAGGTATAAGTGAATAAAAATATCGCAATCACAGATCGATCAATTAATATGGAAGGTTTGAACCATGGAGCCCAGGCTGAAAAACTCTTGCACGTCGTAAAAACCACCCTTAATTAATATTTTTTTGACTTCCCTCTTGAACAAGACGACGTTGGCTGATGCCCGTCTCACATTCAGTGGGAGCGCATTGAATAAGGCCACACCCGCATAAGCCGGCGACTCTCACTATAAGCACTCTCATCCCTTGGATAATTTTTAGGAAAAGGAAAAAATCACTTCCACGTAGAAAAAAAAAGTGTCTTGAACGATATTCAAACCAGCGATCCATCAATCGGAAATCAAAGCCTTTGCCACTGAGCTATTCCGGGTGACAGGCGCGCGTCCCAATATATGTGTGTTATACTTATGACGTAACTGTCATATTTCAGAAAAATGCCCCAAAAAGGAGGACGCCGACACGGGATCTTAGGGGACTTTTGGTATGTTATAGCAGACACTCTTTACTGTCGTTTTATGAAAAATTTGACTGACCATAAATTAGTTCACGCTTTGACTTGAATAGCACCTAAAATACCTGGGCTAAATGAGATTGAAGCCTACGATGAGACGTAGAGCTGGCCACTTCATTACTGCGTAACACCAGCGAGCTTTTGCAGGACGGTCGCTGACAATAATAGTGTTACGAAGCTCGCGACCATCCCGGCTCTTTCTAGAGAAATCTAGATTTCCGCGTTGCATTCGGGAAGCATCGAGAGACTTCAGCGGTAGGTCACGACACGTCGAGACTTCTGGTGGAGGTGCCGTAGAAGGTACGCGTATATTCTCGACGCAGATACCAGAAAAATCCTCGTGTGCTGGAAACACCAGAAGGAAGCATCCAGAACCTTCGATGCCACTATAAGAGAGGAACTCGACCTGGCATCGGCGGAGTTGGAATCGAGCGATCGTGGCGTGAACATCTCAAGCGACATTGTGAATTTCTAAGCGATTAATAATTCTCTGCGGTATTTAGTTGTATCGGTAGTAGCTAATAAAGTGCAGTTTGTTTACAAGTAAATCAGCGCGTTCAATTCCGAAGTAGGCGAACCCGTATATCGTAACAATAGCTTATTTTACGTAGGTGAAAAGTCGACATTTATGCCATACTGTATGGTAATACTATGTGTACTGTATGTAGTACCGTAGTGTCTTTGTATTGGTAGTGTATTATGCACGATATTGAGCAAACTGTATTGTGGACATAACCTTACAAAGTAAACAAAAGAAACGTGTTTGCGACTTCAATAATGGAGTCCTGACATGTTATACGCGTAAGATTATAATAGTATATTATTCAACAAGCGGGTAATGATTGCTTCTTACTCATGAGGATGCAGTTTGCCGACACGAGTCTTGACGAGTGTCGTAAAGCCTCCGAATGAGTAATAGCCATTACGCGCGAGTATAATGCTACGCTTTATCCAGTCTTATTGAAAAATGCAGGCATGTCTGTGTGCACGTAATAATGCGAGCATTATCCAATAGGATTGGATAAATGGCATAAAGATGCTAGGAGAACTAATGAAAAATCAATTGCAATTATTGCGACTCTACAGCCTTGATTTAAACCAGCGCGATTTTATTGCAATTTCAATCATTAGGATTTTGCGTGGTTCTTGAAATTCAGAAAATCGTCAGTTCCTAGATCTGATCCACCAGGTCTGGCTCTCCGTTCACCGGGATCACAACGGCGGTGGGCGCTGAATGCGGAGCCCAAGACGAACTTCGACCGTGCGATGGCTTAGAATTTTTTCGTTACAATAATAATTGACTTATGACGTTTCTGCACTAAACGAAATTTTTGGAATAGGTATAAATAATAAAATATGCATTCCATGTCTCTCTACCGATGAAAATCTCTTGCCGCCTTTAGCGTTGGGGGGGCGCCGCCCTTGAGCCCTCCCGCACCAGCCGCCAATTCACAACGCGATCGCCCAAAGGGTCCAAGGGCTCGAATACCTCTTCTGTGAAAGATACGCATAGGAACTGTGACTCAGTGGCAGAACAGACAACAGCACACATGTAGGCAAATTCAGAATAATTGAGCAGGAGCTCCGTTCAAGTCCCAGCCCAAACCCACCAGGTCCTGCTTCACGACGCCACAGGCGAAACCAGAGGGTGAACACACATGCCTCAAACTTGTCACTGGCATTGCCGATCTTTCTTCTATCAAATACGGAAAACCGCACCTCAATAGCTCTTGAAATGTGAAAGCACGACGCTTGCAAGCTAAACCGTGCTGGCGCATTTCTTGACTATGGCGGATCCGTATGCCGAGCGATCGCGTCCCGTTGAAGGCTGTAACTCGAACTGTGATTATGGCCTGGTTTTTCCTTCTCTCCCAACATCAGTAACATTATTTCTCTCGAACTACAACCTGTGGCAAAAGTTGGATGGAAGATTTGTCAAAAACTAGATAATTGGGGAAAGGAACGCGACGTATGCAGTGTTACCAAACTGTATACGTTCTTCAATATTTTCGTATTCACTTTGTCCAAGAGACACGTAAATTTCACTTTCCGGTTGGTTTTTACTAGGGTCTCCAGCTTCTGCGGATCGTCACCAGAGAAGTCTGCAAGAAATAATACGGGACTAGCAGGTCGGGTCGGGCTGTGCCCATGTTCCATTTGTGTGCATTCGTATCAGATATGAATTAATGCACCGGTTTAATAACTTCATTTCACCATCATACTGCCGTCATAAGAAAGAAGGCAGTAACTACATATTTGTACGAAATTGACTTTTCAGCATTTTCAAAATCTACACAAAATTCTACATCGATTTTCACACCTAGATTCCAAATAGAAAAATTCCAAAGTCACCAAATTCGATTTTGAAAATAGCAGTAACTACAGTACGTCATCGTTTCATTTAGTAAAAAGGCAGTATCTAACACGTACAACGTAAGAAAGCAGTAACTCTTATGCAAGCAAGCAGCGACGCGCAGTTACTGCCTTTTTAAATTGGATCGGTAGAAACAACGACAAAACGGTTTATTGCGTTTTTCTCGTAATCTTCTGAAATGTAGTTACTGCCTTTTTCCTTATGACGGCAGCATAGATGTTTTAACATCGAATTGTCAAAATGTCACAGCCACCTAAGCTCATTATACTTGACAAAAACGGTAAGTAATTGTACAATTTCTATTATTTTTAATAATAATTAATATTTATTGCAGTAACCCTTGGTTGCACCAAAGAATCTTATTATGAAATAGCTAATTGGGGATTTTCTCCGGTGAGTTCTAAGACAATGTCAGTTGACTGACCACAAAAAATACACACAAAGTGTTGTAAACTGAACATTATATCACAATTTTTGGTGGAACTGCGTTTTTCATTGGGGACTACGCTGAAATTCACTGAGGAAAATGCCGAGGTAAATGCTCAATCAACTATGTATTTCATGATGAAATTTTTTGGTGAAACCGTGGATAACCACCTAGGTTGGGTGGGAGAGCAGCCATTGAAGCTGAACCCTGCCTTTTGTACCTTACTTATTCACATCAACTACCTCATACTGATTTTTTTCTTTATTGTGAGTATATTCAAATATACAATAAAAGCTATTTATTATTATTATTATTATTTATTATAAGTGTTTCCGAGAGTGTTTTGTAAGTGCAAATGGTAAACATACCTTGACGATATAATGATGCACTTCCTATCTCGGTATGTAAATACTATTATTGCCTCCTATCCATCCAATTAACAACTCCCTCGACAACTCCTGTGAATTATACTCGTTCGACTTATTGTGTGCGAAGATTCCAAAAGCAAGACTTGGCTACATTGTTTACGTGTCGCATCCGTGTCGCTTAACATCTAGCTTCACTGCACCCTATCTGCTGTTTTCCAGATCTACCTGCAGTCAATTTAAAAACAAGTACCTCCTACATTTCTGAGCAAAGTGGGATTGAAGTTTTCTCGTTATGTAATCGTATCTATACAAGTTAGGTGTACTCGTACTGGGGGTGAAGGCTAGTAGCTACCTTCGTATCTATTTTTCCAAACATTTTTCGCTATTCAAATGTATTACTTATTAAAAAAAAATTGCAATGACAAAGGATGTTTACTTGTTACATTCAGGAAGTTGGATCATTATACGCATCATTTCGCCCACCTAATACCGTCCACGGGACTTTGTCGTCGGCTCCAGGTCTAATCCTTTGAGACTTTAAAAGGACTCAATGGGAAGTACGCACTATACCTACCTATCTAGTGATTTCTATGAATTGTAGCATCAAAAGATTTTTCTTTTACGTTCTGTTCATGTACCACCTAGGTTTCAACAAACAAATAAATGTACAGTAGGCGCCAATGAAATGTCAACAAATTTAATTCCGTCCTCGCTCTTTGCGCTTCTGGGTTAAGCTAGCTTATTTATTTCAATCGTAAGCGCAGCATTGCTCATTGGTTCTTGTGGCACAGCACATGGCATGAAAGCCAATGGAGAATGTTACGCTTACGACACGACTAAAATTAAGACCATCACTTCATGACTAAATAAGTTGACTGAACTCATTGAGTGTCTCGACCTCGGTCTCAATTTTTTTCTCGCTACGGGTTCTCACTCGGGTTCTCATAGGTACTCCATAGCTGCGTAGCTACTCATCTATTTTTGATAACAGAATTGTGAAGGTATTCATAAAACATAAAAGTTGGCAAACTGGAACACCCTGGAGTTCATTTCATTGACGCCAACTGTACCCACCGGGTGGGCCATAAAAACCCTTGCTCGGAATTTTTCCTTTTAAAATTTTTATTTCGCCACCGATTTTATCGAGCGTTTCAGCATTGCCTAGCCAACTTAATAGGCTATCAGTGACGTATTAGGAACTGGCCGACATATCAAAATTCAAGATGGCAGAAACAATTGAAAACAGGCCTTCTTTTGTTCTCGTTGCTTTTCATTAAAAGTTACCAGAAAATTGAAACCAATAATGTATTATGAAGGAATAGACCTTTATCCAATCTTATTGAATAATGAACGCATTATCACGCACATACATGCCTGCATTTTTCCAATAAGACTGGATAAAGCATGGTATTCCACTCGCAGGCAATGACTATTACTCATTAGGATGCTTTACGACACTTGCCAAGGCTCGAAGGCTCGTCTCGGCAAACTGCATCCTCATGTGTAAGAAGCAATCATTACCCGCTTGTTGAACAGAATAATATACTATTCTTGTCAATTCTAGACCACAACCAAAAAAATCGGGTCATCTGCTGAGGAGCTATTGCGAGTTGAAACGAAGCCTACTTTCCGTTTTTTTCATTTCCGCATAATTGCCCCAAAAGGTATCCTGCTCGCCAATCCGCCATGTGCTTATTTCTCAACTGATTTTTTCAAATTTGGTATCAATAGCTAGCCAATTGGACACGCTACCTTTTCCATATGAAAAAATAACCGACATGTCCAAATCTCAAGTGGCGGAAGCAAATGGGCCCTCTTTTGTTTTAGTTGCTCTTTGCTCTTCATCAAAAATTAGCAGAAAGACAAAACCAATAATCTATTATGAAGGAATAGACCTACCTCGACAATTCAAGACCGTAACCAATCAAATCCACTTCAAATCGGGTCATCTGCTGAAAAGCTCTGCAAGTTGAAGCGAAGCCCACTTTCCGTTTTTCTATTCCAACAAGGACGGATAATAGTATATTATTCAACAAGTGGGTAATGATTGCTTCTTACTCATGAAAATGCAGTTTGCCGACACGAGCCTTGGCGAGTGTCGTATTAAAGCATCTGAATGAGTAATAGCCATTACCCCTGAGTAAAATACTATGCTTTATCCAGTCTTATTGGAAAATGCAGGCATGTATGCGCGTTATAATGCGTGCATTATTCAATAGGATTGGATAAAACCCATTTTCAATAGTTTCCACCATCTTGAATTTTGACATATCGGCCATTTTCTCATATGAAATAAGTAGCCTGTTTAAATGGCTTGCATTGATACAAAATTTGAAAAAATCGGTCGAGAAATGAGCATATGGCGGATTGGCGGGCAAGATACCTACCTGAATTTGGGTCAGTTATGCGGAAATAGAAAAAACAGTCCATCTTCCCACCTTGCGGTGAGTCTAATAGAAAGCCTCGCCAAAAAAAAAGGTCTTCATAAAACACGTACACACATACATACAATAAGAAGTATCGTTATTGTTTTGTTGTTAGCTTGGAAACTGTTTGAAACTTGCTTGGCAAAAAATTAATAATGATGGTACCTACTCTAAAACTTCAATGAAGTGATATCGAAACATAAACTGCTGGACAACGAAGTTGTCGGTATCGGAAAAATGGTCCGAGTTTGAAGACCAATAACTTTTGATTGCGGGATGCGATTTCCGTTTTGTTTATTGTGTTGATCAGCATAATGCTTCCGTGACCTACCCTATGAAAGTGAACGTTGAGAAACTTCATGTAAAATTTCTACAGGGTGATACGTGAAATGCTGCAAAATTATACCGACTTCATCGTCCTCCCATTTGTCGAAAAAATGGATTTTATGTATTCCAATACAAAAATCAAGCAGTGTGGTGTCTTACCTCGAAACGGTTTTGGAATTATCCGGATTGGAAGTCAAACATCAAAGATATAAATTTTTATTTTGAATGTTACAGATTTGCCTTGTTGGAACGCGAGATCAAGTCACTTCTGATGAATGGATGTTGACATTGAGCAAGAGTGTTCGCACAACAGTCCAGAACAATTTGTCCTTCAACACAACCCGAATATTTGGTGTGGGGCCAAGTAGGGGGCACTTTTTCAAGTGGTTGTCCCTGCCTGTTTTTCGTACGTTGGATTTCGTCAGAATTTCATCAGAACTTCAGATATGGAACATGTTCTATTTGTAGATTTAAGCCCCTGAACATGGTGACGATATGAAACTTCAGTGTCCGAGTGAAGTAAAGCCCCCCTGGAGGTTATACTTTTTGTGCTTGTGCTATGCCTGAGTTTCGTAAATCTGCAATATTCAACATAAAAATTTATATCTTTAATGTTAGACTTCCAATCCGGGAAATTCCAAAACCGTTTCGAGATAAGACATCACACTTCATAATTTTTGTATTAGAATACATAAAAAAAATGTTTTTGACAAATGGGGGTACGATGAAGTCGTTGCAATTTTGCATTATTTTACGTATCACCCTGTAGAAAATTTATATCAAGTTTCTCAACATTCACTATTATAGGATAGGTTATGGAAACATTAAGCTAGTTAACGCAACAAACAAAATGGAAATCGCAATCGGCAATCGAGAGATATTGACCTCCAAAGTCGGACCATTTTTCCGATACCGACAACTTCGTTGTCCAGCAGTTTATTTGCCAAATCTGACCTGAGATAAAATAAGTAGTCATTAATGCAAAAAAAAGGCAATGAAATGAAAAGAGAAACTGTATGTGACACGTAAGAATACCTCTCATCTGCGATTTGCGGTAAAAATGGGAGATTATTCAACTAGTTTGAAAGTTTGACAGGAACGAGCAGAGCAAATGTTTGGAATAGGACCTTTTTCGATGTAGAAATTAGGGGTGAATAGTTTCATCTCCATCATACCTATTTTACGTTATACCCATTATACCGTTGAGGGCAGTCTTAGCCGTTAGCCCCATAACTCGGCTAGCCTAAACGGGTGCCTTGTTTTTTTTTTGTAAAAAGCAAATATCTGTTATGAGTGGCATGCGCGCACCACTTCTTTACATTTGTTGGTTGCGTGAGAAAAAAAATCATATCTAAAAAACTACATGTTCTAGATCAAAAAAAATTTTTTTTCAAATTCTGCAATACTTTGGCTCCAATCGCTTCGCTAGTTGTATACAGGGTGTCCCGAAAATATACCGACAACGTTCTAGGACAGCTTCCTCTCATCAAAACAAGAAAAAAAGTTCCTATGAACATGGGTCTGGAAACGCTTCCCAAGGGAGCTACAGGCCCTTAAACGTGGGACCCTGAAGATGGTTTTTATTCAATATCTCCGAAACCGTTCAAGGTATATCGATCAAACTTGACACATCTACTAGCCTTCTCAGGTCCAACAAAATAAGACAAGATTAATTCCAGAATAATTTACCAGGGGTGGGTTAGGTGGAGGTGGGGGGGGGGGGGGGGGGGGGGGGGGAAATAACTCTAACATTTTTGAATGTGAATTGTTTCCAAATTCAACATAAAATTATGAAATATTGCAGTCTTTTGCCAAAAAAAGGTCTCCCTGTTCAACCTCGATAGATGCACCATTTACGAGATATTTGAGTTTGAATGTATGAAAACGTGGTCAGAAATGCTGATTTTTAATTACGATCTTCAAGGCGAAAGAAAAACTATTTCAAAGCAATTTCATTTTTGTTAGGCATTCAAATTTTGTTAGGCATAAGAAGGTTATTAAATGTGTCAAGTTTGATTGATTTTCCTTGAACAGTTTCGGTAACATTAAATGAACAACCATCTTCAGGGTCCCACCTTCAGGGGGCTGTAGCTCCCTTATGAAGTATTTCCGGATTCATGTTTATGGGAACTTTTCTTCTTATTTTGATGAGAGGAAGCTGTCCTAGAACGTTGTCGGTGTATTTTCGGGACACCCTGTATAGAAAACTGTGAAAATAAAAATTTTCCTCGCTGAATAAAAATCATACTGCATTCATAGCCGATGAAAATGTTTATAAACCTTATAAATAAATAATAAACCATTGTTTCTCAATCGCTGTCACACTGTAACAAAGGTCTGGATATGTCCACCGTACCTCGGAGAGCACGTTGAGCTGTCGGTCCACGGTTAAGTAGAGTAGCCATTGGCTAGACTTCGCCGTAACAAAGACAAAATTTATTATTTCATAAATTTAATTAATGTACTTCAATTAGAAAAAAAATTAGGCACAAAGCTTCATTAGATCCAAAGATATGATGATGGAAAGGCTGGGATCCATGCGTTTTCTCTATTTTAAATGAGTTTCACGAGTTGTGCATTCTTTATTGTTGTTAAAGATTGTTTATATTTGACCGATCATCTTTAAACGTCGTCGGTATCAACCTGCAATAGTTGAGATTCGATTAGCGAAAGAATGAACTGGATATATTGAACCGTTCAAAAGATACGGGACGTTTAGGTGAATTTTGTTGAGAAACGAGGAACAAGGAACGAGGAAAAAAAATAATAATCACGAAAAAAAAAGCGCCCACAAATAGCCTCCGCCACTACGTCTGGCGAAGCTTAAAAAATTGAAAGTAGGCTTCGCTTCAACTCGCAATAGCTCCTTAGCAAATGACCTGATTTTATTGGTTGTGCTCTTGAATTGACAAGAATGGTGTTTCTCCTTCAACCAAATTTCTTTACGTTCACAATATACTTCATATAGGCGTATATGGGAACAGGCGCACTTAATCGTTTGTAGCACAGTGTTTGACACGTTGGAGTAGTAAGCCTCGTAGTAAGCTGATCGTCATTGCAGGTAGGGGTTTAATTCCGCATTTAGACGAAAAAAAATCAATAAATATCCGTCCAATTATATTCAAAGAGGACTAAACAAGTGAGTATGCCTTCACGTGCGTGAGTCTCAGTAGCGCATTTTCTCAAAGAGGCATATTGTGAACGTAAAGAAATTTGGTTGAAGGATAAACACCATTCCTTGCCCACTTTCTTCATTTGAAACTCATTGTGATATTGTGTTATCAGAATGGGGTACTTGCCAATGAAATAGATTTGAATGCAAATTCTTTCACTCATCAATATATTTTTTTGTTTGAGGGCGGGAGCTGGAAGCGGCGACTAATCAACAGTAGTCTATTCTTTCCCATTTTTAGTCGGCTATCCATATAGCGAAAGAACTAGATCGCTATGTCTTCGGGTTTATGTTTTTTATTTATATCTTACTTTGAGGGCAGCGTGTGGGGGTGGCAGCATTCGGCAAAGTAACTGTTGCACAGTTTGAGTTGAGAGTTTCTAAATGTTCAAGGAAATATGACAATCAGTGAAAGTTGTGAAAGTTGCATTTTTTTTGTTTGGGGGCGCGAGCTGGAGGCGGCAACTAATCAAAAGTGGCCTATCTCTTTCCGTTTTTAGTCAGCTATCTATATAGCGGAACAATTTGATCGCTATGTCTTCAGGGTTACGTTTTACATTCATCTCTTACTTTGGGGGCGGCGTGTGGGAGCGGCAGAGTTTGGCAAAGAAATTCTTCCACAGTTTGAGTTGGGAGTTTCTAAATGTTTGAGGTAACATTAAAATGTAATTCAGTGGAAATTATTGGAAGTTGCACTTTTTTTTCTTTTGGGGGTGGAAGTTGGAGGCGGCGCCATGCCAAAGGTAGCCTATTCTTTCCCATTTTTAGTTAGCTATCCATATAGCGAAAGAATTAGATCGTTATGTCTTCGGGTTTATGTTTTTCATTCATCTCTCACTTTGAGGGCAGCGTGTGGGGGCGGCAGCATTCGGCAAAGTAACTGTTGCACAGTTTGAGTTAGGAGTTTCCAAATGTGAGGGAAATATGACAATCAGTGAAAATTGTGAAAGTTGCATTTTTTTTGTTTGGAGGCGGCAGCTGGAGGCGGCAGCTAATTAAAAGTGGCCTATATTTTTCCAATTTTATTCAGCTATCAATATAGTGGAAAAATTAGATCGCTATGTCTTCAGGTTCATGTTTTACATTCATCTCTCACTTTGGGGGCGGCGTGTGGGAGCGGCAGAGTTTGGCAAAGAAATTCTTGCACAGTTTGAGTCTAGAGTTTCTAAATGTTCGAGGTAACAGTATCAGCTAAATCAGTGAAAATTGTTGGAAGTTGCACTTTTTTTCTTTTGGGGGCGGAAGCTGGAGGCGGCGCCATATCAAAAGTAGCCTATCCTTTCCCATTTTTAGTTAGCTATCCATATAGCGAAAGAATGAGATCGTTATGTCTTTGGGTTCATGTTTTTCATCTATCTCTTACTTTGAGGGCGGCGTGTGGGAGCGGCAGCGTTCGGCTAAGCAAATGTTGCACAATTTGAGTTGGCAGTTCCTAAATGTTCAAGGGAACATCCCAATCAGTAACATTTGTGAAAGTTGCACTTTTTATCGTTTGGGGGCGGAATCTGGGGGCGGCGACTAACCAAAAGTAGCCTATACTTTCCCATTTTTAGTCAGCTATTCATATACCGAAAAATTCAGATCGCTATGTCTTCGGGTTTATGTTTTTCATTTTAAAGTGATTGGGGGCGGTTTTTAGCAGTTTTTCCATGTCGGCGGCGCATATTGATGACGGAATGTTTCTTGGCTCACGTTTATAAGTGGCAACCATGTATTATTAAAAAAATGAGAACACCAGAGCATCAGGTCTGGTAGAAAGTGCAATATTATGTTATTTCAAGTTTATCGGGGGCGGTTTTCTCTATGTTGGCGGCGCAATATAGACATCCAATATAGCCTAGCCCTCCTTTGGGAGTGGCAGCTATGTAACAGCGGAAAAATTAGAAAGCTAGGTCGTCTAGTTTGGGAGGAGTTCGAGGAACGGACGGACGGACGGACGGACGGACGGACGGACGGACAAAGCGGTTGCAATAGTGATTTTCATGAAGATGGAAAATGCGCTAAAAATCTGGTAACAGGCTCAGTTGAGTATTCAGGCTAAATGCTGAACATAATGCAAAAATCACCTCTTACCTCGCCTCTTACATTTTTATTTTAGTGTCTTTTTTGCAACAAGTATCCATCCAAAGGGTACTGGAATTAGCAGTGGTGAGGCAGTAGAAAGGTGGCTGTGGCCGTCTTGAAGATCGTACCAAGATCCAAGAAGCATGCCTTCCTCGAAATATGTAAATGTAAATACATCCAGAACAATGAAAACTGTCATTTTGTCTTTCGATGGATTTGGGAGAAATGATGAAACTGGAAACTGAATGCGACATACAAATGCATTTGCGTCTTACGACTCTTACGTATGTGAGAGAGTTGTTTTTTTTTATTGTAAAATTTATAGCGATAGACTCTGCATGTAGAAACAAGTGATAAGCATAAGTTCAAAAGCTCCAAAGTTCTACAAAATTAGTAACGTGCACCGGACAAAAGAAATGAGAATTCTCGAACAGGCTCTCACAAACGTCCCACACAGGGCTGGGCGGTATTTCAAATACAAGCATTTGAAATATACGTACTTAAAATACATTTGAGTATTTTGTATTTAAATACATTTGATTGAGAAGTATTTGTATTTTGTATTTTGGAATAGTTCACGCAAATAGTATTTTGTATTTTGTATTTGAAATACACTTTTCGGGAAAGTATTTTGATTTTCGAAATACAAAATACAAAATACACTTTTTTCTCACGACCTGTTGTCTATTCGGGCTGAAATTGATTTGGTAATACCGAGGGTAATACTATACATTATTCCATTGCCATTTCTTGCGTTTGCACACTATCTGGGATCAATAATAAGTTCGATTACTTCATTTACGTTTTACTGGTGGGTGCATCCTGTCAGCCACGAACGGTTCTATGTCGGATGTCGGACATCATTTTGGAAAAGCTGGTTGTCCTTAAAGTGAGCAATATTTGTGATTTTGAAGAATTGATAGATGAACTTATGAATAGGTTTGGATATGAAGTTTATCCAGTCCTATTGAATAATGCACACATTATCACGCGCATACATGCCTGCATTTTTCAATAAGACTGGATAAAGCATAGTATTCTACTCGCGGGTAATGACTATTACTCATTCGGACGCTTTATGACACTCGCCAAGGCTCGTGTCGGCAAACTGCATCCTTATGAGTAAGAAGCAATCATTACCAGCTTGTTGAATAATATACTATTTCCTCGACTATTTCTTTACTTAATGTTTGTTTTATTTGTCTTTTTATAGTTCATAATAATTCATTACTGTTGCGAAAAGTGTTTTCATTGAAAAATGTACTTGCATTTCCAGGTTTTTTCAACAAAATTGTTAAAATACATATGTATTTTGTATTTTGTATTTTGAAATACATAGGTTGTATCGAGGGTTGTATTTTGTATTTTGGAATTTCTTGGTTTTCCAAAATACGTATTATGAATTTTGTATTTTGGAGACATTTCAGAAAGTAGTTTGTATTTTGTATTTTGACTATCTTAGATCGTGTATTTTGTATTTAAATACATTTTTCGAAGTTTTTTGCCCAGCCCTGGTCCCACATAATGGTTTGGTCTCCTGAATGAGAGAGCCGCGCAGTCCTTCTGGTTTCCAAACAACAAAAAGCAACGCGTGAAACGTGAAAGGGTTGAACGCTGAACGCAGAAAAAAGCAGGATTAGATGTGCGCTACATCAGCTTGTCTGAGTGCAGTTGGCTAATGATTTTTTTAAGACACGTAAAAGGTGTTTGGAATAATTAAAACCTTTTGTGGCTGTAATAAGCTGATTTCTGAGAAAAACTTGGGAAAGACTGACGCGGTGCGTTATGTCGAGTGAGTACCTAAGTAGGTACCTACTTTTATAAATTATCATCTCGAAAGTTTTCAGGTTTGTAGGACTGTTGTAGTAGTTTATAGGTTTCCAGTGAGACTTACTCATCTATAGGTAAAAGCTCGTACTTGCCAGCTCAAGGATGGAGTTGAATTGGTAAAATAAGACGTTTCGGAATCAATCGCTGTGGGCTTGTTCCCTCGCTTATTTCTTGACCGAAATTTACCATTGAGGTCTTTTTCGAAAACTACAAGGATGAACTTTGATTTGAGCCGACTGGCATTTCCAAAACAAAACAAAAATTGGAAATTGGAAACTCTATCGGGCCCCTTGTGTCCTCCAAAGAATATGAAGCCCTAATCTAATTAGCCCCCTTCTGTTTTTTCCTGGGTCTCAGGTAAGCCACCTTTTGCATTCTTGTATTATCCAGAGCCCCATTTGGCCCCCTTGTTTCTTCAACGTCTTTTGAAGCCCTGCTATGGGGTCAACCGGATACATAACGGTTTGACGTTTGACGTCATGTCCATTTCGCCGCCGCGCCGGCGCCGGGCCAAAAACCACGCAAAAATGCAGGGGTGCTCAGCAGGGCTTCAAATCATATTGAAGACACAGAGGGGCCCAGTGAAGCTTCATATAACATACGAAGGCAGAATGGGGGCTTACTGGGGGACTCCATACTACACTTGAGGACACAAGGTGTCCGGCGTCCAAAGTCACATGAAGGCACAAGGTGCTTACTAACTAATGCTCCGAAAGCCTCTTGAAAAAATGTAAGAGGCTTCAAAGGATGTTGAAGAAACAAGGGGGCCAAAGGGAGCTCTGGATAACACAAGAAAGCAAAAGGGGGCTTACCGGACTTCTGAGAGCCAGGAAAAACATAAAGGGGCTAGTTGGGGCTTCATATTCTTTTGATGACAAAAAGAGGCCCGATATAGAGCTCCGAATATCACATTAAGGCTTGAGGTGTACACCTAATACTCCGAAAGCCACGAAAAGATGCGAGGGGAGATCGGCAGGGCTTCAAACGACATTAAGACACAAGGGGGCCCAAGGGAGCTTTATGCGATAAATGGAGGCGAAAGGGAGTTCACTGAAATTCTGATAGCTATGAAAAAACATAAGGGTACTAATTAGGGCTTCAAACTAACTTGCGGACATAAAGGGCCCGATAGGGCTCCGTATATGGCATTAAGGCAAAGAGATTTACACTAGGGCTTCCAACAACGCAAGAAGGCACAAGAGGGCTTAGGTACTGGAACTCTGAAAGCTACGAAAAACCTGAGGGGCTCATTAGGGCTTCGAACAACACATGAGGACACAAGGGGGTTCAATAGAGATCCGAGTGACACAAAAAATGCAAAGGGGTTCAGTAAGGCTTCGAACGATATTGAAGACACAAAGGGACCCAATGGATCGAGCTTTATACAGGGTGATTTACAACTTATGACTTTCCTTTCAAGGGGTTATGGGGCCCCAAAAACTTGACTTCATGTGCTTGAAAATAATTCAAAAAGCTAAATGGTTTACGAGGAAAAAAATAATGAAAATTTGCCAAACATATGTGGGACTAATGGGTTTATTTTTCTATCTGTTGATGAGACATACGATTCAACAATAGTTTAACGATAAGCGGAAATGTTTCTATGTAAACACTCCCCCTTTAGCAATAATCGGAGGTAAAAATAAATAATTTGTCAGTGTCAACCTCAACTGATGATGTCTCGACTTACTCCCTTTCCTCGTCTCTTTGTCCATTACATAAGGTAAGGACCCTTATGTTTGGTTGATGATCGGGGTCGCAATTATCCACTCGGGTTACCTATCTAACTGTATTTGTACCCGCTACTTGTAAATTTTAGTTGAATAGGTAATAATAATGGTCAACTAACGTCATTCTTGACAATGATACCTTATTATCAATCAACCATTATTGAGTATAAATATCGATGTTCTTCTGTCTATACACTACTTTATAAAATCGTTGTCTATTTTTCGACCAATATACAGGGTGATTCATGAGTGACCTTACATAGGCTAATGGGAGATAGAGGACTCCGAGGCGAGTCAGGATCCACTAGAGAAATTTTATTTTCTCCAATGGTTACGAAGATACAGGGTGTTTTGTGTGTTTCGTATGAAACTTTGATAAGCGATATTTCTGAAACGGCCCAAGGTATTTTGTTGAAATTCCCCAGTAATATTTCTCTATTGGAACTCATCCCGAAGCCATACCGGGTAAGTCAAAATCCAGGGCCGGGCTAGAAAAAAGGTGCCTTTTTTTTGTTTCATCAAAAAGTACATTTTCTGACCGCTTTTCTAAAAAACTGCTATCGGATTCAAAAAGCTGAGAAAAAATGATTCAAGAATCACCCTTCGATTCAGATGGCACACCTAAACCGTTTCGACAATAAAATAAAAAGTAAAATTTGTGGGTGAGCTCCCATTTTCGACCGGACATAATCGACTCATTGTTTGATTGAATTCATCAAAATTCATTTTTTGGCATGTCTCTGTTGAATAGAAGAGCTTGGTTGAAAGAAAAATTCCAGAGCCGACCATTTTTTTTTATGACAAAATCGAGAGTAAAACCAAAATTAGACTCGATTAGGTCGTAAAAAAAAAATCCGGCCATGGAATTTTTCTTCCTACCAAGCCCTCCCATTCCACAGAGACAAGCTGAAAAATGAATTTGAATGAATTTAATCAAACAATGAGTCCATTATGTCCGGTCGAAAATGGGAACTCACCCACAAATTTTACTTTTATTTTATTGCCGAAACGGTTTAGGTGTGCCATCTAAATTGAAAAGTGATTCTTGAAGCATTTTTCCTTGGCTTTTTGAATCCGATAGCAGTTTTTTTGGAGAAGCGGTCAGAAAATGTACTTTTTGATGAAACAAAAAAGGGCCACCTTTTTTCTAGCCCGGCCCTGGATTTTGACTTACCCGGTATGGCTTCGGGATGACTCCCAACGGAGAAATATTACTGGTGAATTTCAAGGAAATATCTCCAGCCGTTTCAGAAATATCGCTCATCAAAGTTTCATACGAAACACACAAAACACCCTGTATCTTCGTAACCAATGGAGAAAACAAAATTTCTTCAGTGGAACCTGACTCGCCTCGAAGTCCTCTATCTCCCATAAGCCTATGTAAGGTCACTCATGAATCACCCTGTATATTTCGAGCTGATGGCGCTCATCTTCAGGGTTTTTTGTTTTTAGATTTTTGAAAAAAGTTTCATGTCAGGATGGAAAATTTGAAAATGAAAACTTTTTTCAAAAATCTAAAAACAAATAACCCTGAAGATGAGCGCCATCAGCTCGAAATATATATTGGTCGAAAAATAGACAACGATTTTATAAAGTAGTGTATAGACAGAAGAACATCGATATTTATTAAGAAACACACTACAGACATGGAAGAATTCCTGTGGAAAATTATTGAGTATGTTTCCATTGTTTCCATAGTACCAGATAAGAATTATTCACGTAAGGCATTGCATCGGCGATCCCCAAAATTTTCTTCGATGTTGAGTTCAAATAAGTCAATATTTCAGGATTTTTTTTTCAACTTTTTTCCCTCAGAAATAGTTTTTCTGGCACATCCTGAGCTCACCCGTGAAAGGAAAGTCACACGTTGTGAATCACCCTGTATAACATAACAAATGAAGGTAAAAGAAGGCTCATTGGTACCTACCCTTGAAAACAATAAAAACATGAGTGGGCTAATTAGGGCTCCGAATATCATACAAAGTCATGAGGTGCTTACAAGAAAGAACCAGGGGGCTCACTGAAAGTCTGATAATAACGAAAACACATTAGGGCTCCAAACTACACTTGCGGAGAAAGAGGTCCGACAGGGCTCCGTATATCACATGAAGGCACAAGGCGGGACACACACTACTGGAGCTTCCAGCATTGCAAAAAGGCACAAGATGGCTTACTAGCAAAGGTGGGCACTGTTAACAAAAAAGTTAATTTTGTTGAACGTTAAATCGTTAACAAAAAAGTCAACTTCGTTAATCGTTAATCAGTTAATCGATTTAAAATGTAGCGAAAGTTAACGTTAAGCCGTTAACATCAACTTTTCATCTTGTAAACCAAAATAATCATCTCCAAAACCATCCGAACACCGCGTTGAAAGTGACCAAACTGTAATACCTACACCAGCAATAATATACCTAACTGAACTGGGCCAAGATTGAAGTAGACCACCCCAAAATTTTGCCTTGGTTGAAATGAGGATATCTGGAGAAAAAGTTGCCCGATTCTGAAAACGCTTGTGGTGCTCGATAGAGTAATCTTTTACAGGTTTTACAGTTGAAACCTTCACTCCATTTTCCCAGACTTTTCCTATTTCGGTTTTTAAAGACAAATATGGCTGTACAAGTTAACGTTAACTGACTTGAGTTAACGGAAGTTGAATGTAACGGAAGTTACTTAGTCCGTTAATGATTTTCCAAGTTGACTTAAAAGTTTAATCGTTAACGAAAAAGTTAACTTCGTTAATTAACGATTAACGGATTAACGGTTTAGTGCCCAGCTTTGCTTACTGGAATTCTGAAAGCCACGAGAAAAGATAAGGGAGCTCATTAGGGCTCCAAACTAGTGTTGCCGTCTAGAGTTAGACTTTCTAGACTCTTGTCTTGAAAAGGCGTCAAGACTTAGACAAGACCTCTAGAAACTCTTGTCTTGAAATTTCTAGACAAGACAAGAGTAGGGCTGTCAAGATCAAGAGTCTTGATTAGACTCTTGATGAGGAAAAATTAAGAAAAAAATATATATATTCTTCTTCGTTGATGGTTTTTATTTTCTACTGAGTGTGTGATTAGCTTGGAGATTTCTTACAGAGTTTATTGACAACATAAAATAACATAAATAATAAGGGTAAACGGTATGACAAAATGCTATTCAAAACTATATCTATTTGAAATGAAATGATTGCAATGGGTTCTTATACTATTTTTCTTTTATTTGTTGAAATCAAAGTACCGAGATCACTACAGACGATATAAAATATCTAGTCTCAAAAGTCCCTACTTTTTTCAGAATAAAATCTGGGAATTTGGGAGTTTAAATTGGGAGAATAATGAAGCAATAAACATGTTCTGCGCTTGCGCGCTAGGCAGGCCATCATGTCATTATGCATGTATTGACCGTTGTTGTCAGCCTGTGTCTGATAGACAGTCTACAGTTGATGAATATTCACTATAGCCCAGGTTTTTTAGCATTTAACATGAAACAAATTAATCCACGTGCAATCTTCACGGTATCGTACCCACTTAACCTTACTAAACAACATACTAAAAGTCCCCAACTTTCCTCCGTGTGCGTCATAATTTTTGAGGGGGGGGGTCAAAATTTTCATTAAAAAAATTCTAGGACAAAAGTAATCTAGCCAGTGACTTCAAATTTATTATATTTGGATACATTGGGTTATAAGTGAAACTTATTGACAAACTAGATGTCTATGGTCCCCGTGAAGGGAGCTCGGGAGGGGGGCAATTGGTGACCTATGCAAGAAATTTGGTTTTCATTAATATTGAGACAATACTGGCATGTTAGGTATCGTTTCCCACTAAATCTGACCTTGCAAATCTGATTATGACATTTAAATTTTATTTAAAAAATCTTTTGAGCAATTTTCGGCAGAAAAACGTGATTTTGGGACCAAAATAAAGCCGGTTTTTCAATTTGGGTTATTTTTGCGTTTGATGCATTATTCATTTGGATTTAAGATTGGATGAATTATATGAACTTTTCTGCGTAAGACTATCATATCATAAACGCGACGTAAGTGGTTACAAGGTGAGAAAAATAATTCATTGAAAAAAATGGCGAAGTCCAAAATGTCACTCAAAAATATCCCCGCGCAGTTGAAAAAAATGTATTGTAGCTGCAATATGGCTTTGATTTCATCTTCCAAGGTTTCTTCTTGTAGCCAAAACAATTCTCTAGCTTCCGAGAAAAGAACACTCTTTATTAAAATAATAATAATACAACAACAGCAACTTTCCCGCGGGTATAGCCACATTTTTCAGTTTCAAGCTGGCTTACACCGAACATCAATCCAACTCGATTTTATAGTATTCAAGAAATGATGATTATGTCGAATGCCTGATGTAAATGCGTGAAATAGTTGCAGTTATCGATCCTATTTGAAATTTCGCACATTGATGTATTCAACGTGAAAGTATCGTAAATTAAAAATCCACAATTTTCAAGAACGAATTATCATTTTTTTCAATCAAAAAAGCTCACAATCTTTTCAAATCAGAGCTCCAACATTGTATTTACATATTATTAGTGTATTGGAAGTCTAGCACAGCACAGGAAGACTTTTATAGCCATTCTCTGCAAAAAATATCAAATTATCATAATTTCAAGTTCACTAGTAGTCAAAAAAAAAATCGCATCTAGCTTACCATCCGTACTCTAAGCTTATTTTGTCCAATATTAGTTTCGCTAAAAACTCGTCTATTGATTTCCAAACAAATCGATAGTTACCCCAAATACCTACCGATAGTACCTATACCCATCTAAAATAATAGCAAAGTTATCTAGCACCTAAAGGGACTAAATACATAAGTTTATAAAAATAACAGATCGTTCTCAGGGTCATACTCAACAAGGTGGGGTAGATTCTCACATGTTGTGCCTCTACAGAACTTATACATCTGCGAACAAGACAAGGAAGATCGCCTGCATCTACATTTTAGACCGCAGTTCTTCTTGCATATGCAAGACACTATCTTCAAAATAGTCTCCGGAGCTGGAGAAAGATGCGTCTTGACGGGGACCAACTACACGTGGGTGCTTCAGCGTAGCCCACCGTGTTGTTTGTTTACACCTAGAGTACCTTAGCTATTATTATCTAGCGAAAACCCGAGGTTAATCCGAGGTCAAGGAGCCGCGATATTGCGTGGAATGACAGACACACAGACGGACGGACGGACGAATAATGAAATAAAATATCTTTGTTGTTTGTACATCTAGAGTAGGTACCTAAGCTATCATCTAGCAAAAACCCAAGCGCAATCCGAAATTTAGTAGCTGAGATATTGCCGGACACTGCAGACGGCAATAACAAGAACAAACTATAAGGCTACAAGTAGTAGCGCTAAAAGCATAGAAGGAAAATTGCGAAACTGTACCTAGTACCTACTCATACGAGTACTACCAGACCAGATTTAGTCAGTACGATGCTGTGCATATTGAACGTAGGATCAATTTTTATGGATCAAAGTCTAGGTTAATAATGTTGAAGTGATTTTCCCCATATAATGCGTTTGACGTAACTTCATAGAATCGTTATTGGAATTGCTGGACAATTCAAAATGGAGCTGAAAGATACGTCATTTTTAAGCTAAAACTGTAGGGAATCTACTGCATATAATAATACAAAGTGATATTCAGTGGTCGATGCAAAAGTGAGATGTTAACTGAAGCTTAAGAAAAAAAACACGAAAAAAGTGTCATTATCAAGAAATTAAGTCTGTTAGTGCAAATTTTGGACAAAATCTAACCCATATCATTCACTTTGATTCATTATCTTTCATTCAAGACCAAGATAAGAGAAATCGATTGGGTGGTTGAGAACTAGGAGCATTTTAAGCTGAAAGTGCATTATGAGGTGTCTTCATCTTTGCCTGTCAAAATAACAATGACGCACATGGGGGAAAGTTGGGGACTTTTTGTATGTTATACAGCAAAGTCTAGTGAACCCAAAACTGAAGAGATTGACCGTGTTTTAATTTGTTTCATGTTTTGCCGTTTTTTCGACTAAAAAGCCTGGGCTACTAGTTATGATTGAAAATTAGGAAAAACAAAACAAAACATAGAAGCATCTTTCTGTATATTGTGAATTTTATATATAAGAAGAAGAAGACAATTTGATTCTCGGTTTGTGGTAGCAGTTCACTGTAAATTTATCAAGTTTGCATGAGAGAACGGGAAAGCGTTGCAGAGAGATGTATGCCATGTCGAATTATGTTAATGTCTTGTGATTATACCATGCGATCAACAAAATTCGGAATTTGGGTAGGCTGTGCTCTGGCCGAAAGCAGCTTGACATCCTGAAATTCGACCAGGTCACAGCCTACCTCAATTCCGAATTTTGTTGATCGCATGAAATATTCACATGACATCTCCTTCAGACTCTGTATGTCTTTGCTGTTTTTTTCCGGTTCTCATGGGAAAGTTTCGTCCAAGTGATTTTTTTTTTCAAGGGCTCCTCCAACATCTTCATTTTTACTTTTCCAAAAAATAGCTGCGCCTTCTCAAATCGCAACTTCTAAGAAATTAGGTAGCTCTTTGAGGCTTTTGATCAATAATAGCTGCGAAACAAAGTGTTTCTTGTCAATAAAAGGAAAATGATTCAGACAACATGCTGCAGCCAGATATCCTTTCAATGTACCAAGGCAAAATACCGATTAAGCTGGGGTTCTTTTTACAACTTGAGTGAAGTTAGTGTTCTTGCCTGCGTCAGGTTGACACAAGCGGGAACCTGACACAGGTTTGCAAACAATCGGTATATTTTTGACAAAAATATTGGACCACGTCCGCACCACGACATCTGGGAACTCTGGGTTCTCCTTAAACCCAATAATTTACATTTCTTTGTCCAGCAGCAATGTTTTGAGCACCAAACAGCAAAATCATATCAAAGTTGATTGTTAACTTTTTTTATACTGTGACTCTTTCGTTGACTGTTTCTTGACGTTCATGCGGCAACCTGGTATTGTGCTTGGCCTGCTTATTTACTTATTCGAGCCGATGGACTGCGGTGAGTTGAATTTCTATATCCTTTCTCGGTGCCAGATTTTTTGAGTACTGTTTTAAATGAACAGTAGTTGACTATATTCATTCAGGCATCAACCTACGGCTATAAAAATCGTATTTTGTCATTTTATATAAGACCCCATTGCAGAAATTTGTCTACTAACAGGGCGGAGGTGGCGGTGGCAACCTTTCCATTCAGCATTCACCCAATGATAAATTCCAGTGTCAATAAAAGTGGGTCTTTGTTTTGGAATTTGAACTCAAGTATACCCAAGTATAATATTTCATTGAAGCGCAGTCTCTATTCGAAGGGTTCTCCTTGCTCCTCACAGTTCCTCTGTTTTTTTTTGCTAAAAGATGTTTATATTTCTGTCACGTATTTTTTTTTGGAAGAAGGAGTTTTACAGTAATTTAATTTCAAGAGTCTATCTAGACTCTTGAAAAATTTCCATCAAGAGTTAGAGTCTTGTCTTGAAATTTTGAAAAAATCTTGATATTTCAAGACAAGACAAGAGTAAGACAACTCTTGTCTTGTCTTGTCTAGACGGCAACACTACTCCAAACGAAGGTCTTCAAACAATACTGGTGACACAAGGGGGTCCATGGGGCTGTATATAACAAAACAAGTGAGTATGCCTTCACGTGCGTGAGTCTCAGTAGCGCATTTTCTCAAAGAGGCATATTATGAACGTAAAGAAATTTGGTTGAAGGAGAAACATCATTCCTTGCCCACTTTCTCCATTCGAAACTCATTGTGATATTGTGTTATCAGAATGGGGTACTTACCAATGAAATAGATTTGAATGAAAATTCTTTCACTCATCAATATATTTTTTTGTTTGAGGTTCAGGGCGGGAGCTGAGAGCGGCGACTAATCAACAGTAGTCTATTCTTTCCCATTCTTAGTCGGCTATCCAGCGAAAGAATTAGATCGCTATGTCTTCGGGTTTATGTTTTCCATTTATCTCTTACTTTGAGGGCAGCGTGTGGGGGTGGCAGCATTCGGCAAAGTAACTGTTGCACAGTTTGAGTTAAGAATTTCTAAATGTTTAAGGAAATATGACAATCAGTGAAAATTGTGAAAGTTGCATTTTTTGTTTGTTTGGGGGCGGGAGCTGGAGGCGGCGACTAATCAAAAGTGGCCTTTCTTCCCATTTTTAGTCAGCTATTTATATAGCGGAACAATTAGATCGCAATGTCTTGAGGGTTATGTTTTATATTTAGCTCTTACTTTGGGGGCGGCGTGTGGGAGCGGCAGAGTTTGGCAAAGAAATTCTTCCACAGTTTGAGTTGGGAGTTTCTGAATGTTTGAGGTAACATTCAAATGTAATTCAGTGAAAATTATTGAAAGTTACACTTTTTTTCTTTTGGGGGTGGAAGTTGGAGGCGGCGCCATGTCAAAGGTAGCCTATTCTTTCCCATTTTTAGTTAGCTATCCATATAGCGAAAGAATTAGATCGCTATGTCTTCGGGTTTATGTTTTCCATTCATCTCTCACTTTGAGGGCAGCGTGTGGGGGCGGCAGCATTCGGCAAAGTAACTGTTGTACATTTTGAGTTGGGAGTTTCTTAATGAGAGGGAAATATGACAATCAGTGAAAATTGTGAAAGTTGCATTTTTTTTTGGAGGCGGCAGCTGGAGGCGGCGGCTAATTTAAAGTGGCCTATATTTTTCCAATTTCAGTCAGCTATCAATATAGTGGAAGAATTAGATCGCTATGTCTTCAGGTTCATGTTTTACATTTATCTCGCACTTTGGGGGCGGCGTGTGGGAGCGGCAGAGTTTGGCAAAGAAATTCTTGCACAGTTTGAGTCAAGAGTTTCTAAATGTTCGAGGTAACATTATCAGCTAAATCAGTGAAAATTGCTGAAAGTTGCACTTTCTTTCTTTTGGGGGCGGAAGCTGGAGGCGGCGCCATTTCAAAAGTAGCCTATCCTTTTTCATTTTAAGTCAGCTATCCATATAGCGAAAAACTTAGATCGCTATATCTTTGGGTTCATGTTTTTCATTTATCTCTTACTTTGGGGGCGGCGTGTGGGAGCGGCAACGTTCGGCTGAGCAAATGTTGCACAATTTGAGTTGGCAGTTCCTAAATGTTTGAGGGAACATCTCAATCAGTAACATTTGTGAAAGTTGCACTTTTTATCGTTTGGGGGCGGAATCTGGGGGCGGCGACTAACCAAAAGTAACCTATCCTTTCCCATTTTCAGTCAGCTATATATGTATATACCGTCCGTTTTTTTTTCTAGGCCCCAGCTTATAGCGCCTTTATTATGGGTTTTACACCAAACATATTATATATTTTTGAAATCAGAAGACCAAAATCTTTCGATTGATGATATGTCAAATTATTTTTGACAGATGTCATTTTTTGACAATTGACGGAATAGTACTTGTGACACACCATTTTAAAGCTCATAAAATTCTTAGAAGAACTGTGTTTTCATTTCTAGAATAGGATCTCTTTTACAGCTACTGGAGGTCTTTGAATAGGAAAAATTGTTAAAATTCAGAAATACCTACTCAATAATTAAAAGGTATTTTTAATATCAACTGATGATAATATTCTGATTTTAAATCGTCCAAATTAGCGGGAGACTCTATAAACACCTTATCTTTCAGATAGGCTCATGAAAAAAATCGAGGGGGTCACACCTGGCCAGTGGCCACCTCGGATACTATCGCGTTGGGCTGGCAGTTCCAATTCACCGGTCGTTGAATCTCTCATTCAAGGAACAAGGAGACGGACATTTCGAGTAACTTCTTCGGGACATTTTTCGTTTCATCAATTGTGATTATTTATTGATTATTATCATTAGTTATTATTGAAAATACCTGTTTTGCCTATACTTACGTACTTATTGAGTATTTCTGAATTTCAACAATTTTTCCTATTTGAAGACCTCTAGAAGCTGTGAAAGTCATCCTATTCCAAAAATGAAGACACAGTTTTCCTCAGAATTTAATGAGCTTTAAAATGATGTATCACAAGTTCTATTCTGTCAATTGTCAAAAAATGACATCTGTCAAAAATAATTTGACATACCATCAATCGAAAGATTTTGTTCTTCTGATTTCAAAAATATATAATATGTTGGGTGTGGAACCTATAATTAAGGCGCTACGCGCTGGGGCCTAGAAAAAAAAACGGACGGTATATACCGAAAGAATCAGATCGCTATCTCTTCGGGTATATGTTTTTCATTTTAAAGTGATTGGGGGCGGTTTTTAGCAGTTTTTTCATGTCGGCGGCGCATATTGAAGACGGAATGTTTCTTGGCTTACGTTTATAAGTGGCAACTATGTATTATTCAAAAAATGAGAACACCAGAGCATCAGGTCTGGTAGAAAGTGCAATATTATGTTATTTCAAGTTTATTGGGGGCGGTTTTCTCTATGTTGGCGGCGCAATATAGACATCCAATATAGCCTAGCCCTCCTTTGGGAGTGGCAGCTATGTAACAGCGAAAAAATTAGAAAGCTAGGTCGTCTAGTTTGGGAGGAGTTCGAGGAACGGACGGACGGACGGACGGACGGACGGACGGACGGACGGACGGACGGACGGACGGACAAAGCGGTTGCAATAGCGATTTTCATCAAGATGGAAAATGCGCTAAAAAGGCAAAAGATGGCTCACTGGTACTCTGAAAGTCAAGCAAAACCGAGATAAAAACATGAGTGGGCTGATTATAGGCCTCCTAACTACACATAAGGCTACAAAGGGGACCCGGAATGTCTCTGAATGACATGACGGCACAAAGGTGATTATTATGCTCTGAAAGTAACGGGAAATGCAAGAGGGCTCAGCAGGGCTTCAAATTACATTACATTGGAGAAACACGAGGAGAAACAATAAGGGGGAGTCCAACTGAGTCTACACTCTACATAGCACAAGATGGCAAAAAAGGGCTTATTGGAATGCCGAAAGCCATGAAGCACATAAGGGGGCTCATTAGGGCTCCAAATTATATTTGAAGACACAAGGGGGCCCACTGATTTGGGGGCTGAGTATCACATAAAGGCACAAAGGGTTTACTAGTGCTCCGAAAACCTCGGAAAACTGCAAGAGGGCTCAACAGAACTTCAAACGGTATTGAAGACTCAAGGGGGCAAATATTTCATGAAACTGGCGGCCGACAGCAGTTTTCTTATTTTCAAGACGTAGTTGAATGTGTTTAATAGAAATTTCCCCGAATAAATGCAATTTGGATAGTTAAACGGATAGTGAATTGAGATCGGGGCGGTATCAGTTTACTATGGGGTCAACGAATAGTGCGTTCTCCTGACCCGACGGCGCAGATGCAACATGGACGCAACTGTCGCTATTTAGTGCCAAATTTGAAACATCCAGACAAATATCGACTTTTCTATGGGATGCCAGGCTATTTCATGACTAAGTCTCCAGATAGATACAAAAAAGTTTCTAAAAATGTGAAGAAGAACCAGTCGCAAGCCAAATTTCTATTTTGTATAGTTCTTTTTTACAAAATAATAATAATATTGGAAGTTCCTTGCTTACTTCGCAAATGATCCACAGTCTGTTAATCGCGATGTTGTCAGATTTGGCATGGCCGCCGTTACCAATAATACGTTATATTACATATACTGTCACCTCAAATAGTCACTATAAAATCAATTTTTTTTGCAAGATGTTTCCTTGCGCTCTTCTAGTTAGGAAATCTGACACCATACGGAATGAAAGTTGGAAATTATTATATCGAAGTAATTGAAAGTTATACTTCTTGTTCACTTGGTATGCAATCCACAGTACATTCATGTAGCAAGGATTGCCTGAAACGTACCATATGAGAGTGGCTCTCGCGGCTCGCCTACCTTTGGCCCCAGAGGGTTTCAGTTAAAGGAGACTCGGAGAGGACCCTGATCAAAACTTCCAGGGCACGTGTTTGCGGAAACGGAATAAAATAAAAACTTTTTCTTCATCGCATCGACTCTCGCTTCTACACTTGTCATGACGCAGTGTTTATTTCCATTCTTTCTTGTAAGAACCGAATGCTTGCCTTCCTATTCCACCTTCAAAATGATTGTTTTAATTGTTTAAAGATTGAAATAACATCAGTCTCACAACTGACAAACAGTGAGCATCAATAGTTGAAAATGTCACTTACACAAACGATAATTGATAGTTTTTCTGACCATGTTACGTGTTAACAGACGCTATTTGTCTGGAAGTTTCATATCAAGCGCTTAAATCTACGCGCATGGGCCCGGATAACACGTAAGATACACAGTCCTATTAAACGTCTGCATTTCTCCATTGTTTTAAAAAAACTGGCGGCCGACAGTAGTTTCCAGTTTTTTAGGACGTATAATTGAGCGTGTGTAATAGGATTTTGTCAAAAATGTAGTAAAGTACGTACGCTAAAAAGACAAGGACGTGAGCGAGGACGTGAGGCTCACTTTGTATGAATATACTCGTATATACTCGTACCATTATTCATGTACACCCATACATGAATAATGGGTGTACTCGAAAATGTTAAATAGAGGAACTGGCCATAGCTAAACTATGGACTGTCATATTTGGAGTAACGAGACTTGTTAAAAAACGGTGAAAATAGTATATTATATACCAAGGTTGAGAAGTGAGCTATTATAGCGTGAGCACCGTTTAAATCCCGAGCCGCGTAGCGGCGAGGGAGATACGTGCGAAGGCTATAATAGCCTTCTCAAGCGCGGTTTATATACGATTTTTTTCACTACTAGCAAAGCAGATCCGATTTGTGAAGTTCCAAAATTTTACAAAAAAGCTCTGCATTTATTGTATATCTCAATTACCTAATACCAAGTAGAGCATTTTGCAAGTTTTCAACTTCAAATACCAAAATACTATTCGCCGGGGTGATGATGACAATGAATGACGGTCGCGAGACACCTTTCGGATTGTGCGAGGCAGCAGATAAGGTCACTTTTGACTTCTGTCAGCAAAATAAACAACCAAAAACGACTTGACATGACAAACGTACATGAAAACGTATGCAACTTTCAAGAACTGGTCCCTTTTGAGACTGTATACTCTAATAATAACAGATTGTAAATGATATGTGTGCTGATCGAGAAGTGAACACAGGTAATTGGGAATAATTCCAAAAAAGTAGATAATGTGAGGTTATAATTATGTTGTACTGACCAACTGACCATTCGGCCTTTAGCTGCTTTTTTACAAAACCGACCAAATTCACGTACACCACATCAAGCTCTTCATCAAATAAGATCCGGTCGAATAATTTCCCGACCTTTTCGTGTAAATGAGCTGCCGTTGTCCAAAATTTGAGAGATTCGAACGCCAAGTCGCCAAACGTCAATCATACGAAGCGGTTGATAATATGCACGGCCTGTTTGATTGTGTACGTTAATCGAACGAAGCGGTTAATAATATGCCCGGCCTATCTGATTTTACTACAGGTTGTGAAATTTCACTTCACGACCTCTAAACAGGTCAATAATGGCATGCTTCACAGCTAGTAGTGAAAAAACGATATTTATAAGAAATTTTGTTGTCTAATTTTATTCAGTTTCATTTTTCCAATCGACCATTTCCGCATGACGTCACACGCACGTGTTGAACGGCTGATTCGGGGCAACGTTATCATGATGACAACTGTACGTGCCAGTTTGACAAAACTTTGTGACACTAGTGACTTTCACACACCGACATCGACTGACAGACAGACATACTAGCAATCTGACTGACGCACATGACTGACGTAGCCCACGTGCCCCGTGACAGATAACGCACATCTGACTGACATTGCCCCGAATCAGCTGTTCAAGAGAAGCTGCGTGACGTCAGTGGAAATGGTCTATTGGAGGTGCCGTTATTGCGAAAAAAAATACGAATCACAAGAACTAGGTACATATTTGGCGCGGTTTTTCCAAGATGGCGGTCTTAAGCTACTTGATACAAAAACGTATCATGGCTCATAGCGTTTTCCACTGGCTTGCACTTTTGTGCAAATCGTGGAAGTGCAATGACGTTACGCACTCCACGAGCTTTGCATTGGAACCACCCTCATGCGCCGGAGTGCGCGATGCGTTAAAATTCAGTGGAATATGATGCAGCGTGCACTTGCGACAATTTTGGCGCAAGTGCCTTTCCCCACTCGAAAATTCGCTTTAAATTGGAAGATGAAGTAATTTTCTTACAATAAAAAATAAAACCAAACCAAAATAATCAACTGAATCCGAAAATTTATGAGCAACATGTTCAATAAAGTTGTGAATTTTGGGTTTCACTCTTTTGTTTTTCTTCATCAGTGCAATAATTTCTATGTCCGAGTCCGAACAATCGCTGGAATTGCTGGACTCTACAAATTCCCTAACAAATTGATCAATTTTTAATTTAAACTGCAGTTTACTCTGTTAACTTCGAATGGGGAACTATAGGCAAAACGATTTGTAGAGGGCGACGTGTTCCATGCACCCATATTGACAGTTAACGTACATAACCTCAAAGAAATACAAAACAAATGTACGGAAAGTGGAAAGTGCTCAAAGAAGAGTTGCGGTGGATAGGAGCCCCACTGAGAGGGAATCAAAAAGAGCTGGTGCAAACTGCAAAGGTATGGTCCTTTGGAACTGTTACAGCCTGATACACAACACGTCACTATACCAAATTTTTTTCCGCGATTTTTGGCTTGTCGGCGTTTCTACTTTTCAACTCACGAAGTGACGCAAACCGCTGGTTATATGCTGAGTGCTGACAAATGAAAATGAAACGACAATTGAAAAGTTGAGGTCATGTACGCTTAAAATGACACTGATGATAGCTGGGGTGCATGGAACACGGGCGCCATTACTTCAGGCGTTTGCCACTATAGTTCCCCATTGACGCCATAGCTGCGTTCGGTTATTACGTCAGATGCCCGATTTACATCTACATCGTTCGGTTATTGCATCTCAAGCAAATCGACGCAGATCTGAAGCGTTCGGATATTCCCTGCCAGACGCGTCAGATGTACATCCGTTTGCTCGGAGGTTTTTGGCCGAGGTCCCAGATCTTTTTTTGACGTATGTCAACTTGTCATTCCGCGTTGCTCGTTTGAGGTTAGGGATTAGGCATATTTCCGCATTTGAGTGAGCAACAAGTGTGACAGTGCTGGCTGGGGCTGGTTATTTGGCGTAAAAATGGCAGAAGGAGCGAAAGCGAAAGCGAAGTGGCGATTCAATGTAAACAAATTCGACTAAGCGGGAGCGCACGCCGTCAGCTGTCAACTTCACTTATTGTTTTACCTGTCATCTGTCATTATTTCATCTGCATCGTTCGGTTTTGTCAAATCATATTTTGGTCACGTGACTAACAACCAACACATATCAGACGCATCTGCATCGCCTCTCACATGTAATTACCGAACGCAGCTCATATTGCATTGCACTGCACTGGACGCACGAGCTCCCAGAGGTCGTGTGAAAAATGCGCATTTAATGCAAGTTCATCTTTCCAGTGGAACGTGCACTTTTAATTTGGTACGACGCACTCTCGCCAGTGGAAAACGATTCCACTGCCTCGGTGCAAAAAGTGCGCACTAAAACTCCCAGTGGAAAACGCTATTATTTTCATGCTGGTGTTGTGGGAAATTCAAAAAGGTACGAGAAAAGGTATGACACGTCAAGTCCTCAGGGTGGAAACCACAATCGTGATTTTTGGCTCCTGGCTCATCGACTATAGGCGGGGTGTACCTAAAACGCAGGCGGTCTGCAAATTGCAGGCGGGAGGCAGGGGCCCCTCCGAGGGGGTTGATTTTTTACACAGAGGTGCTGCTAAAACTTTAGCATCCCCTCCCCAAAAATCAACCCCCTACTGCCAGCCGAGGGGTAGTTTTAAAGAATTTATCTGAATATCGCCTAATGCAGGCAACCAAGAATACACCAGACAAAAATTGGACGGTGTGGGATCACTGGTACTCACGGATCTGGTACTATATCGATTTATTCAATTTTCATACCGACACCCCACGAACCTGTAATATAGCTGGACTGATGATATAGTCAGGGGGCATAGGGTCAAAAAAAGGTTGGCCGTGTGCAGCTTCGTGAAGATATATAGGGATATGTCCTAATCGATTCCTGGGCGATCAAGGACCATGAAAAATTATGGTGGAATATTGACATCTGCTGCAGGCAAATATGGTGGAGGCGCCAAAATGGGCTTCATTTGATGATAAGAAACTGGCTGTAGCTCGTTTGTTTTTCAACGGATTTCAACATCTGAAACATCATTTTGTAGACAAAAAAATTCTCTTCTTACTTTATGCCTAAGTTTACAAACGTCATTCCGGGAAACTGTCAAAATTGTCTTCATAAGATATGCTAAATTCCGGCCTTTTTTCAAGAATATCTGATATTTTTGAAACTTGGCAGTATTATAAATCTTGAGGTGCCCTTTCCAAATTTTCACTTTTCCACTTCGTATATTTGCCGTTTTGGCCGCCATATTGGAAAGATGGCGCCCAAAAAACAGTTTTTTGTCAATATCTTCATTTCAGTCAATGTGAGGTGGAAGCGTTTGTATGCGAATGAAAGCTCATTCAATTATCTACAATTTGACACCTTACTCGTGTACGTGCTATTTCCGGTTCTTGGGTTATGGCTTCCAGAGCTCCCTGAAGCATCAACTTTTGTCATCCAATCAGCATGTCAAGTTGAGCTTAGCTCCACGTGGCAGTCAAATTAACCATAAATAATGATAAATTGTCAACCACAGACCATTAATATCCAGAAAATCAAGCATGGTAGCGGTTGCTATGCAACTACAGGGTGAACTCTAAGGGAAAATCAACTTTGAGAAGGTATAGCTTGAGAACTGTAAGTCGCACATGAGTGATTCAGACGTCAAATTATAGATAATTTAATAGACCTTCACTTTTGATATGAATTCTCAAGTTTTATGACAAATTTTCGAAAAAAATCGGAAATATGTTTTTTGGGCGCCATTTTTTCAAAATTATCGCCAGAACAGCAAAGATACGAAGTGGAAAAGTGGATATTCTGAATGATGACCCCAAATCTCATCATAATAATGAGTTTCGAATGTATCTGATATCCTTCAAATGCTATATTACCTTTTTTTCTTTCTAAAGTCAGTTTGCTTCCACAGTTCACCCTGTAATTACACAAATAACATCACCATGATCAATTTTCTAAATTTTTGTCATCTATGGTTAATGGCCAAGAGCTATTGATGGGTTATTTGCCTACTACATGACGATGGTATCAATTTAACATGCTGATTGAATGCCGAAAGTTGATGCTTCCGGAAGTTCTGAAAGCTCTAACTCAAGAACCGTAAATCGCACATTAATGACTGATATGTCAAATTGTAGAGATTGGAATGGGCTTTCCTCCGCATACACACATTTCAATCTTGAGTCAGTTGAATTCAAGATATTGACAAAAAACTGTTTTTTGGGCGCCATCTTTTCAATATGGCGGCCAAAACGGCAAAGATACGAAGTGGAAAAGTAAAAATTCTAAAAGAGCACTTCAAGATCTATGAATACTGCCAGGTTTCAAAAATATCGGATAACCTTCAAAAAAGGGCGGAATTTAGCATGACTTATAAATACAGATTTGACAGTTTCACGGAATGACGTTTGTAAATTTAGGTATGAAATAAGAAGAGAATTTTTTTGTCTACAAAATTACGTCCCAGATGTTGAAATCCGTTGGAAAACAAACGAGCTAGAGCCAGTTTCTTATTACCAGATGAAGCCCATTTTGGCGCCTCCACCATATTTGCCTGCAGTAGATACGAATATTCCACCATCATTTTTCATGGTCCTTGACCCCCCAGGAATCGACTAAGACATATCCCTATATATCTTCACGAAGCTGCACACGGCACGACCTATGCCCCCATACTAATAACAGAGGGAGAAATGACGCCAGGCGGGCGCTGCCATGAGATTATGTGGACGTTGCGTTTTTGTTTTCAAGGGTTGGCATCACCCAGTGGCGCCGAATAGACCTTATTTTGTGGCGCTCGCCATACCTCAAAATGAGGGGGGGGGTCTGGAGGGGAAAAAAAGGAGAAAGGAGAAGAAAAGAAGAAAGGAGAAGAAAGGAGAAGAAAGGAGAAGAAAGGAGAAGAAGGGAGGAGAAGAAGAGGAAGAGAGATTCACCCAGCAAATCATTGGATATTAGGATTATTAGGCACTTTGAATCTAAATGACAGTTTACCTAGGTGACATGACGGTACTTAGGTAAATATTCACGATATTCACCTATAGTGGGGGCACTAGGTGAATGAACCTTGCAAATGGTGATGAAAGCATGAAATTCGGTACACATACTCAGAATGAGCACCTCTCTCAGATAAGAGGTGGAGCCACGCCGAATTTTCACCGGAAGGGGGCTCGGGGGGCTCCTGAAAGTTGAAGGTGCTAGGGCTCCCACTAAACGGCTTATCAGTTCGTTTTGACAATCAAAAAGGAAACTTATGAATATATTGTAAACATTGACGGCGTTTATCGTATTGTCCCGGGAATTTTTCATTATGAAAAAAAATAAGTTCTTCGGCAGAACACACAAATTGGTTTTATTTTATTTTGACCTACAAAGAATAATTAAGGAGATGTGCAACACGTTGATTCCCACAAATTCGTATCCTCTGAATTCGTTTGTGGAGTCAAAATTTTGATGGTGTATCTTCTTGAAGAGGGGCATTCCAAAGAGTAAGCTATTTTCAACACTAAGTTCAAACATAATTTTTTCAATGTTCTGAATCGAAATTACTGAATTCCTTCCAGCAATGCATACCCTGAACCCTTCTTTGGAAGTACCGCGTGCGATTGAACGTGGAGTAAGTCCTGAAACACTATCAGAATTTTTCTTCTGTGATGCTACTATCCACTCTCGACCGGGGAAATTAGGTTCCTACACAGCATGCGCGGAGTGTATACACGTTATTTCAATATTATGACACAATTTCAATCATAAAAAAGTTGACTGAACCGAGAAAATACCCTGCATCGTGTATACACTCCGCGCATGCTGTGTGGGAACCCAATTGCCCCGGTCGAGAGTGGATAGTAGCATCACAGAAGAAAAATTCTGATAGTGTTTCAGGACTCACTCCACGTTCAATCGCACGCGGTACTTCCAAAGAAGGGTTCAGGGTTCAGGGTGCTGGAAGGAATTCAGTAATTTCGATTCCGAACATTTGAAAAATTATGTTTGAACTTAGTGTTGAAAATAGCTTACTCTTTGGAATGCCTCTCTTCAAGAAGATACACCATCAAAATTTTGACTCCACAAACGAATTCAGAGGATACGAATTTGTGGGAATCAACGTGTTGCACATCTTCTTAATTATTCTTTGTAGGTCAAAATAAAATAAAACCAATTTGTGTGTTCTGCCGGAGAACTTATTTTTTTTCATAATGAAAAATTCCCGAGACAATACGATAAACGCCGTCAATGTTTGCAATATATTCATAAGTTTTATTTTTTGATTGTCAAAACGAACTGATAAGCCGTTTAGTGGGAGCCCTAGCACCTTCAACTTTCAGGAGCCCCCCGAGCCCCCTTCCGGTGAAAATTCGGCGTGGCTCCACCTCTTATCTAAGAGAGGTGCTCATTCTGAGTATGTGTACCGAATTTCATGCTTTCATCACCATTTGCAAGGTTCATCCCGATTTTGGCTCTTAGCGCCCGCACTACTAGGTGCCATATGAGCAGAACGATTTCACTTCAAGAGTGCTATGACTTATTTTTTTGCCTTTTTCAATTGTTGGTAGTAGTATATCCTGCAATTGACCTCAAAATGACATCTGCATGTTGTTTGGCAATCTCCAATGCTTGTCGGTAAGGAATACGACCACTCTCCGTTTCCCAATTTTGTGCCATTTCGAAAATAACTTTTGATAATGAAAAACTTCTTATTCAGTTTTTACATTTATCAGAGACCGACACTGGCATTCAACAGTTTCTTCAGTCATTATGGCCTCGATTACGGCCAACCTTTGATATACATATGAAATAATAATTTCATAGCACTCTAGACTAGAGGCAAAAAGGTTTTGATCATACGGCATATTTGAACAGCCAACTAAATGGACTAGGAAAACCTCACGATCTTACGATCTCACAAAAAACTTCCGATTTTTGTGTAAAAGATAATGAAATCTATGGACAATTTAGTCAGCGGCATACCCTTTTCTGCTTATTATTATTAGTATTATTATTTTGAAAAAATTTCGTCTGCGGCGCCAACTGCACGAGGGGCTCTTAGGCTCCCAGGCCCGACCGTAGCGTAGCAATAAGGGGGAGGCTCTGAAATATTTTTCGCCATAGTAACTTTTTAGGAGTTCGGCGCCACTGGCATCACCTGCCACGGCAACGGTCTGATTCTACGAGTTTACCTAGGTATATCCTGTTCACTTTTTATTTTCAGTAGAATGACATTTTGGAGCAAAAATAAAGTGACAAGCTGGAGCGCTGGGAGGATACGGCTGACGGCCGCTGATAGTTTCGATCCAAATCTTTGCAGGTGCCATCAGCTGTAGCCGTAGCCCCCCATCTTGTCACTTTATTTTTGATACAAAAAGTCATTCTACTGAAAATAAAAAGTGAACGGGATATAGGTACAAGTCGCCGAAATCAAAACCAGAAATCAAGATATTATTCCAGATCAAAATAGCGCGGCACTGACAGCCAAGCACCGACTGTCACCGAGCGAAAATTTTTCCAGTGAACCTCAACTCAAACGTTCTATGTAATAACGGTAAACTCTTGCAAATCTCCATAGATCGGTGACCAATTAAGCTAAAAATTATATTAATATACACTAAAATCATATATTTATAAAATAGAGAATATAGTCATAGTCATCAATACATAAAACGGCTCCGTTGAATATTGAAAGCCACTCTCGAGGCCGGTACCAAACGTTTTGGGTACCGGTCATGTACCGGTGCATAATAAGATGGCGACTTCCAGAGGAGGGGTCATAATTTGTTGGGGGAATCTGGGGAATTAGCAGTCCAGCTATACTACAGGTTCGTGCGACACCCTCACCTGAGAAATACTGTAGGGCCTAGTAACTACTCCCTCCCCTTCCCCTTCTCACTCCTGTTGAACGATTACAGTAGATGATGGAGATTAAATTGAATTCACCCCCGCTACCTAATTTGCAGACGGGCTCATATCTTTGAAACGAGAGGCACTAGCGCCTCGAAACTTTACGAATATGTTCAACAGGTAGAGGCCGAGGTAGCAGCACTAAATTATTTTCGTTGACACCACCCCTTCGAGGGGATGGTTCTTAAAAATCATCCGTGACAGCGTCAGGGGTGGTTTCTTTCAATTCTCTTTTTAATTTTCATTAGTGCAGCGTCTGGTCAAGACGACTGCCAAAAATCATCCCCGCAGGACACATACAGCGGGAGCAGCAGCTGGAAAAGTGGATTCACCTTCACTACCTAATTTGCAGACGGGCTCATATCTTTGAAACGAAAGGCACTAGCGCCTCCAAACTTTACGAATATGTTCAACAGGTAGAGGCCGAGGTAGCAGCACTAGAAATTTTTCGTTGACACCACCCCTACGAAAATGTTCGTAAAGTTTCGAGGCGCTAGTGCTAGGGTTGCCAGATGCAAAAATTGGATTTCCAGGACATAAGCTTCCAAAAACCAGGACAGACGTCGAAAAAACAGGACTTTTGAAACTAATGATCAATTTATCAGTGAGCTTTAATACAATTAATCTTATTCAAAATCAAAATAAACTCAAATGAATAAAAGGACCAAGAAATTCGCAAAAATTTAGAATAAAAAAACTCAAACATTTTTTAGAAACGTATTTTTGTTCGGACTTCACCGCCTCAAGAACTTTTTTATTTTTCAGTGCGAAGTAATAAGATTCTTTGCACGACATATTGAAATTGGTTCTATAGCTGGTATTGCACTACACAGTTTCTTGTACAATTTCTTGAACAATCTGCCAAAATAGTGTCAAAAAACAATGAACTTTATTGTTGGTTTGACAGATGGTTCAAGAAATTGTACAAGAAATTGTGTAGTGTAATACAGCTATTATTTGTAGCTCCGATTTCACATGGTCAAGTACAAGTTTATTCCGAGCATCTGTCCAAGAGGTAGTGCACAGCGAGAACAGTCTCTCGGAATCGGCATTTGAGCCATAAACCGAAAGAACAAATTCTATAATTTTTAAAAAGATAGACCATGGAGCAGCTCCGGGAAAAAATGTAGAGAATACTCACAAATAATTCGGAACTGTAGGTATATTAAAAATACAGGAGAGCTTTGTTTAGAAAATACAGGACATTTAGCGTCCTGCGGAGGTCTTAGGAAGGACGCAAAATTTTGAGGCTGAATCCAGGACGTCCTGCGAAATCCTAGCTAGTGCCTCTCGTTTCAAAGATATGAGCCTGTCTGCAAATTAGGTAGCGGGCGAGGTAGCGGGGGTGAATTCAATTCTCGATTCAATTTCATCTCCATCATCTACTGTAATCGTTCAACAGGAGTAAGAAGGGGAAAGGGGGGGGAGTTTCTGGGTGAAAACTGGGCCCTACAGTATTTCTCAGGTGAAGGTGTCGGTATGAAAATTGAACAAATCGATATAGTACCAGTGGTCCCGTACCGTCCAATTTTTGTCTGGTGTATTCTTGGTTGCCTGCATTAGGCGATATTCAGATAAATTGTTCAAAACTACCCTTCCGCTGGCAGTAGGGGGTTGATTTTTGGGGAGGGGATGCTGCGGCTTTAGCAGCACCTCTGTGCAAAAAATCAACCCCCTCGGAGGGGCCCCTGCCTCCCGCCTGCAATTTGCAGACCGCCTGCGTTTTAAAAACTTCCCTATAGCGCTCTGTTAAATATTTACAATCGTTTTCGTATGTATTCCAGTATTTTTAATATCCATCTGTTGTGCTTGTTAACTATGTCTTTAAATTCTGATGATGCTCTTTAGACAAAGGCGAAACGCATCAATATTTCCTATCATGAAATTGTGTGGATTGACAATAATTCAATTTAATAAAAAGTAAATAATGCTTTCACTAACAAAGCATCAATCGAACTTATTCCAACTATATTTTTTTAGGTTTGAACTAGTTTTTTACTCTTTCTCTTACTAGATATAAATACAATGCAACTGCTCTTTGAAATACAATTTGGAAAGTTGTACACAATGCAGATATGTCAAATTAAGGTACCTATTTTTGTTTCAGTTGGGTCATTTACAATAATATGTTCAAAGCAAAGCTCTGTTCAAAGATCCTGGAGTGGTAAAAAAAATCTCAGAACTTTCCCAATTCAACAGACTCATTTCTCCTTCTAATCAGAATTAGGACCCATATACCTATCACAACACCAAATTTGGACATATCTACTGTTGTAAATTTCCCCTGTACCTACAGCACTAATACTTACAGTACAAGTAATAGACACTTTGATTGGCCATGAGAATTTTGAGACAAATTCTCTTAGCTGAGTATAACCTTGCAATAGCCATAATTAGTTTTCAAATCTTTGTCATAAGGGAGCCTAACTAAGAGTCAAACAGGAAAACTAAACTAAAACTTGTTCAATGTGTAAGTAAATAAATAATATATTGCATAAATCTATGAACTGTTTTCTTCAACAATATGACCCTATATAAGTTACGGAAGGCTGTTGGTGAAGTTTGGAATTATTATTGGGAAGACTAATGGGACGCCAATACCACCAATTGTACCACACTGCAACAAAAACATAATTCACAACTACTGAAACAAGTAGCTACATTAAACCAAATCTTACACACATATGATGGCTTGAGCACCACAGAAATTGTCCGGCAAGCCTCTCCACACTCTCTAGAAGGTTTCAAGATCAATGTGCGCTCTCCTGAGCCCTGGACTGCAAAAACGTAGCTGCATTCGGTATTTGGAAACTTGTACTTATCGTTTCCACCAAAGAAAAGAAAACGTTCCATGCTTTGCCCTGCACGTTCCGGTACGATGTATGGTCTTGGGAATAACGACCTCACGAGCCTTGCAGGGGTTATTTTGTTTACTCTCCAAATTACAGAGGCGCCAAGCTTCCTATCATCGAAAAGCTGTTCCAAGTTTTTCACGGATGGATCATTTGACCTTACATTATCAGCTTCAGCATTGAAAACTGCCTTGTGCTTTGTGTATAAGTTGTGCAAAGTTTCGAAATTTATCACCTTCTCTTGAGTCTACAAAATCACGTATTTTACGTTTAGGTAGTTCAGGTTGATAGAAAACGTGTACCTTAACTATGTAGGGAATTCCAGATTGATACAAGCTGTGGTTGTCAAAGCCAGTGAGATCAACTACAGAATGCACGTTCTCACAGGGCCAGCATTCCATGTCGGAGACGTAGAAAAAAGGATTTTCAACCAGGCAACTTTCATCATAAAGACCTGCAACACTCGAGATAACAAACGCTTTTGAGCTGATTACCGTTACTCACTGGTAAGACTAGGGAAGTTCTTGATGACAGGCACAGAGATGGATCGTAAAACTCTCAGACCCGGATGGATGAGACCCTGCACGTTCCGCAGGACAATACTGGAAGTTGGCTGGTGTACGTTCAGCAAAACGTACAGAAAGAACACAACGGTTACTGTTGTAAAAAATACTTTGGCAATTGAGTGGATGAACTTTTGAGCTTTATGATTTTCACCGTCCAGGATTCGGAAGCAGTCTTCGAATAGCCGTGCGATCTCGTCGTCGCTCAGGCCCGACGTTTTGGCACGTTTTCGTATGGTTTCTACATTTTTTCTGTATTCCTCGAGCAGTTCTTGTTTTGACATTTTCTACATAACCTCAAATTGTTGTTGCCCGAACAGACGTCAATGTGACAGGTGACAGCTGACGTAAATGACGTGACACGACGCGTGACGCATGAAAGCAGGACCGGGCCAGCCCTTTTTTGTCGGAATTGAATCCAACAAAGGCAGTTTTTTGATAGTATCAAAATGTTAGTCCAACAGCCCAATGTAGACCGAACCCTTACAGCTAAGGGCGGCTATTCAGGCTATTCTTGAATCATGGAGAAAAACTCCTTGGGAGTTTTATGCAATTTGCAATTTGGCGTGGTTTCGTGTAACACAAGTTGTCTGGGAAGCCTACTAGGCGAGAAACAGTTTGCACGTTAGCACGTTGCACGGTCCAAAGGACCAAAGGCTCCACTGGATGGTGTACAGTGGTTTCGAGTTTCAGGTGAAGGTTATCAGAATCGAAACACGTTACATAAAACGAGCAACTGCAAAATTGACCGAATCGGCCATTTATTTCTTTCACACTTAAAGAATACGCGTTCGGACTGTCATGATTATGTCATGTAATTTTATCCCACAGATGGCGTCTGCAGGCTGCAGCGTTATAGCTCATATCCATGTGAGAAAACGGAGGAGAAATAGTATATCAATATTACATACCGAAGTGAAAAGCGTCAGCCAAGGGATTCAATATATTACCAAGGCGTGCCGAGCGTGCCGAGGTGAGATAGAATCCCGTAGGCTGTAATGACGCTTTACTCCGTGGTATGTATATAGGCCCTTATTCAGAATGATCCAGTTTAAATGCAAATAATTGGCTTTATTTGGAGAAGTTTTTCGCTTCAAACGGTTCCATCAGGTAGGCATAGGCAACCTTTTCAAACAACGCATCCATCAACACTCCGCGCTCCGCGACACCTGTTTAGATCAGATTACCTCTTTGCATACGTCATTTCCAACCTGTAAGGATTCAGGAATCATTTACTTTCCAGCTTTTTAAAAGTATTAATAATAATAATTAAAAGTAAGAATTTGAAAAGTTTTTAAAGGAATGTATCGATTGCTAACTCATTGTGAATAAACACTATAACGCTTCAAATCAGGGGCATGGGAAATGGTCTGTTGCATGCATATTTCACGCTTTCATCTTCGTTATCCTTACCATACACATTGCCATACACAAGGGTGAGTGAATCATGATCCGTCATCATCCTAATTGTCATTTACTTGTACCTATAGTTGGAGTTGGATAGTTATAGTAGGTTCACTTGTACTGTGACTCTAGTTGGCTGGGCAAATTTTCTACTATTGTAGGCTTGCCGCCTTTTCACCTGGTGTGAAACTGACTTCTCTGGAAGTGAAGTTATATTTCTCATCAAATTGATATTAAAATCTTGGAAAACTGACCTGGTCATACGTGGAAATGCGAATAGAGGGGCGCAAAGCTGTATTACTGTCATTTAGACACTAGAACTCTACGGGGCTGCCTTCAATTTGAGTCATCTTGACGGCGGCCCATTCCGAGTCGACAAAAACTCATCCCGGAAAGCCCAAAACGAAAGCAAATTGCAAATTGAAGGTACTAACATCAATTTCGGTTCAATACGCAACTTTGAGCGGCTGGGCTTTTTGAAATTGGGTTTAATTTACTTTTTACACGTAAATTCTTTTGCCAATGACAGACTGCAGGGCAATCCTTGTATCGCCCATAATTCTTCAGGGTTTGGCTTGTATTTTTGACTGTAAGAGGCGAAGGGGCCCCATGATTGCATGGGGCCCCTTTTTTGGACGAAGGGCATTGTATACTCTTTAATTTGAAGCACCGAAAGTTGAACCGGCTCAAGAGGTTAGGAATATTTTTCACAACTGTCAAATGTCAAGGCTCTCTTGATTTATTTGTTCATTGGCGAAAATTAAAAACAGGTCGAAAAATTGTTACATTTTCCAATAAAATGGAAAAAAGCGTCAGACATCACGTCCCGCAAAATGTTCCGGCTATCTGTGAAGGAAATACGCAAAAAATGTGTTTCAAAACTGGTCCGGCCAGAGCAGCCAACTGCAAAGTTTTGGGAATTTTCTATATTTCACATTTGGAAACTTAGAAACAAAATCTCACAGCCGACTAGAATCACGGTACAAGTGAACCTACTTTATCCATAAGATAGTGTACCTACGTTGTAGGAGACGTTGACGGAGCACGAAAAAAATAGTAAAAAAAAATTGGCTCATTTATTCTTCGTGTTATTAAGAGGTGAAGTTGAGAATTTAACTTTCTCAGTTTGCATGATTTTGAAGCAAAGCATTGTTACTTGCGAAGAATTATCACATGTCGTTACTAGTTCCCGAATGAAAATTTCTTTCGCAATTGAGATTTAAGTCCTATTTTAAATTTTAAAATTCGTCCTTTCACCTTAAAAGTGCTGTGAAAATACATTTGGCAAGTATGTTTGGTATAGTCTGGCAGGTTCTACGGAGCTTCCAGGGTGACAATATAGTAGGTTCACTTGTACTGTGACTCTAGTTGGCTGGGCAAATTTTCTACTTCAGCATTGTAAGCTTGCCGCCTTTTTACCTGGTGTGAAACTGACTTCTCTAGAAGTGAAGTTATATTCTTTATCAAATTGATATTAAAATCTTGGGACACTGAGCTTGTCATACGTGGAAATGTGACTAGAGGGGCGCAGAGCTGTATTACCGTCATTCAGACACCAGAGCCCTATAGATAGCCGCCTTCAAATTCAAGTCATCTTGACGGCGGACATTAAAGGCCGACAAAAACTCGTTTCGCCAAGGTTCAAAACAGAAGCAAATTGAAAACTGAAGGTACTCACATGAATTTCGGTCCAAAACCTACGCAACTTTGAGCGGCTGGTTTTTTTTTAAATTCGGTTTAATTAACTTTTTACGTCGTAAAACCTGCTGCAACAGCAGGCCTGCTGGGATGTTCCTTTGTTTTGCCAATAGTTCTTCATGATTCGGCGTGTCTTTTCGACTGGAAGAGGTGAAAGGATTAGTGATTCCATGGGACCCCTTTTTTGGACGAAGGGCTGGTATTTTTTCAGTTTGAATCATGGTAAAGTTGAACCGGCTTCGAGAGGTTAGAAATATTTTTGACACCTGTCCAATGTCAAAGCTGCTTTGATTTATTTGTTCATTGGCGAAAATTAAAAATAGGTCAAAAAATTACTACATTTTCCAATAAAATAGAAAAAGGCGTCAGACATCACGTTTCGCAAAAATGTTCCGTCTGGGGTTTCGTCTATGTGCAGAGGAAATGCGTGAAAAATATATATTCAAAAAATGGTCCGAGCGACTTCGTGTCTCTTCGTGAATTCGTTGTGCCAAATGAAGCCAGAGCAGCCAACCGAAATGTTTTGGGGATTTCCTATATTTCAGATTTGGAAACTTAAAAACAAAATCTCACAGCCGACTAGAATTACGGTACAAGTAAACATATACTATACAATAATGGAGTGTTATACTAAAAAAAATTTGATTGAAATGGAAACTACATTGAAAAATAATTGACCCGTGTTTTTTTATTCAGTCAAAAACTGTATCGTTTGGGCGCAATAAATAAATAACATCAACTAGTTCTGACGTCACAGCGAGTCACCTCCTATACTGCCTGTGTAAATGACGTCAGAAATAGGCAGAATATAGGAAATTCGTTCATTTATTGCGGCCAAACGATACGATTTTCGGCTGAATAAAAAAATACGGGTCAGTTATTTTTCAATACAGTTTCTGATTCCATCGAAATAAAAAAAAAATTTTTCAAAAGTATAGTTAATACTCTATTGTAATGTACCTTTTTGATCTGGAGGTGCCAGGGTACTAATGCGATGCTGCCAGATTGGACAGATTTGTTTTTGTTAATAACTTGCAAATCGAAGCTCCGTTAAGGGCGGTGTTGAATTGGTAAAATAAGCGTTGCGAAATCAATCCGTGTGGGTTTATTCTTTGACGGATTTTTACCATTTTGGTCTCTTTCGAAAGCTACAAGGATGTACTTTGGTTTGAGCCTATTGGCATTTCCAAAATCCAAAAATCGAAAAAAATATTTTTGGGCTCAAACCAAAGTACATCCTTGTATAGCTTTCGAAAGAGACCAAAATGGTAAAAATCCATCAAGGAATAAACCCACACGGATTGATTTCGCAACGCTCATTTTACCAATTCAACACCGTCCTTAACGTCCACTATAACGTGCCCGAAAGGAAATCCGCCATTTTTTAATCACCCTGTATATAGGCCGCTCACGTTCTAAATTCAGTAGAATGACTTTTTGGAGCAAACATAAAGCGACGAGCTGGGGAGCTACGGCTGATGGCGCCTGCAAACTGTCATCGGCCATATCAGCCGTATCCTTCGAGGTACCTATCCTCCCAGCGCTCCAGCTTGTCACTTTATTTTTACTCAACGTACAAGGTACAAATAAGTCATTCTACTGAAAATAAAAAGTGAACGGGATTATACAACTACCTAAGTATACATAACAGTGCATAACACTACTGCATACTGCATCACTGTATGAGTAAGTATAGGCACCTATACCATCATTGTTTGTACTTACCATTTACGATTGTTTACGATTTACACTGAAATTCGGGAACGGCCGAAACGACTTTAAAACCATGGAACAGAATGGCATCGAGTGGGCAATTGGACATACTGGACAACAGCTTCCAACAATTAACCTCACGCACTATAGTCAAGTCTCCTCATCACCTCGACAGTCACTTTCTTATCGCGATTTGAGTTTTAATTTAAACCTTCACGAATTTTTTCGGTAGTTGTCGGGCTGCCTGGGTGCTGTTGACTGCTGTTGAGCTGCATAGACATGCCACACTTTTATGAAAATCAAGATTTTGGTACCACGGGCTTTTGTTCTAACGGTACAAGCACTGTATACAAGCCACTCACAACACACAATAGTATATTTTATCTATTCCCGTATCGTAGGGGAAGGTCACGTACCTTGAGCCACCTCAATTTTTCCGAAAGTGTTTTGTGAGGGTGACCGCTAATGCGCTAATACTGCCCAAATATGCATAAAGACATGCTTGTTGCCCCCCTCCACAATTGGTTTCAGTTTTCAGTTGCCACCCAAGTAGTCATTTAGAGGGCAGTGTTCCGGTTTTCGCCTCTCAAAGTAAGTTTATTATTGACTATCAGTTCGGAGCTATTTTTTTCGATTCCATCACAAATTTTTGCAATATAGAAGTTTCCACGGACTAACACATGTATTTAATCCATGCTTAAGTGATTTGGCTCACACCGTCTTCTCTTTTCTATCTTAGGTTAAATCATAACATCCGACATGGTGTTGTGACGTACCTTGGGCCGGCCCAAGGTACAGTGATTTGTACCTTTAGCTGGCCCAAGGTACAAGAAAGTGCCTCGATGTTGAAGATAAACACAGAACAATCATTTTTTTGTGTCATTTTGGTCATGACATGCTACGTGGCAAATATGGGAATAAAAAGGCCCAACCATCGCAAGACGATTTACAAAAAGTGAAGAAGGGAATCCACGGAAAAATCGTCTCCAAACGTGCAGCTGCGACGAGATTCAACGTTTTACGCGTTTCTTTTCAGCATTATTGTTTGAAACTGGAAAGTGCAAAACCCATTTTACTCATGGCTCAAGGTACGAGATGGCATCGTACCTTGGGACACATTTAAAAAAAATGTGAAAAAATTATTTACTCCCTCAGTGTTTACTACAGAACGTTCTTGGGTATTATTTCAACATCCAGTGGGCATCAGGCGAGCTCTCACAATTTTGAAAAAAAGCGGCCCGAGGTACGTGACCTTCCCCTACTCGTACTGGCCACTTTTCGACACGCAAATGCGTGTCGTACTGGCGCTTGACTTTTATGACACTGAAAGGCATTTCTACCTCTAGAATTTTCCAATTTATTCCAAATATTTGCGGCAAAATAGATAATATACTATTATGTACTTATTACACTCGTTTAATAAGACGGTTCGTCACACTCCTTCCTTTGGGACCCTCTTTACTGCGTTCGTCGTGCCCCAAAAATAGTCGTGGACTAGTCGTCTGGTAGATGGCTCCAACAGAGGAGACTCCAATCTCCAATAGAATAATGGAGGTACTTATCGCGTTGTTAACTTTTTCTTGTTGAATGTTGAATGGCGATATTTTTTGCAAAAAACTATAGGTACAAGCCACTCGCATTTTTTGTCAAGATAGCGGGCTACAATTGAAGAGAAAAGTACAGTTTTCCAGCGATGAAGAAGGTGGAAATGATATCGGGACTTCGACTCGGGACAGTGTAAGAAGTAAAGATTAGGTATAGGTATAAGTATGTGGGAGACATCAGTTCCAGCGAATCTTGCTCAGATTCCTCTGTAGAGGTAGGTACCTACCTAAAAGAAATATTATTCCGGCATGTACTTTTTACGTTTTACTGAGAAAAAAATCGGTTGTGTCACCCCAAAACTTCCCCGACGAGTAGCAATAAAAGGAACGGATGGAAATACAGGGTGATTCATGAGTGACCTTACATAGACTAATGAAAGATAGAGGACTTCGAGGCGAGTCAGGATCCACAGAAGAAATTTTGTTTTCTCCATTGGTTACAAAGATACGGGGTGTTTTGTGTGTTTCGTTTAAGACTTTGATAAGCGATATTTCTGAAACAACTGGAGATATTTTGTTGGAATTCACCAGTAATGTTTCTCTGTTGGAACTTATCCAGAAGCCATACCAGGTAAGTCAAAATCCAGGGCCGGGTTAGAAAAAATGTGCCCCTTTCTTATTCGATCAAAAAAATACAATATCTGACCGCTTTTCTGAAAAAATTTTGTCGGATTCGAAAAGTTAAGGAAAAATGCTTCAAGAATCATTCTTCAATTTAGATGGCACACCTTAACGGTTCGACAATAAAATGAAAAGTAAAATTTGTGAGTAAGTTTCCATTTTCAACCGGACATAATCGACTCATTGTTTGATTTAATTCATTCAAATTAATTTTTGGGCTTGTCTCTGTTGAATAGAAGGGCTTGGTTGAAAGAAAAATTCTAGAGCCGACCTTTTTTTAATGACAAATTCGAGAGTGAAACACAAAATTATACTCGATTTGGTCGTAAAAAAATCTTCGGCTATGGAATTTTTGTTTCAACCAAGCCTTTCTATTTCACAAAGACAAGCTAAAAAATGAATTTGAATAAATTCAATCCAACAATTAGTCGATTATGTCTGGTCGAAAATGGAAACATACCCACAAATTTTACTTTTAATTTTATTGTCGAACCGAATTTTTCCTTAGCTTTTCGAATCCGATAACAGTTTTTTGGAAAAGCGGTCAAGAGAGTGTATTTTTGATCAAATAACGAAGGGGGCACATTTTTTTTAACCCGGCCCTGGATTTTGACTTACCTGGTATGGCTTCTGGATAAGTTCCAACAGAGAAATATTACTGGTGAATTTCAACAAAATATCTCTAGCCGTTTCAGAAATATCGCTTATCAAAGTTTCATACAAAACACCCTGTATCTTCGTAACCAATGGAGAAAACAAAATTTCTTCTGTAGATCCTGACTCGTCTCGAAGTCCTCTATCTCCCATTAGCCTATGTAAGGTCACTCATGAATCACCCTGTATTATTGTAAGACGTCCCTTCGGGTGGGATGGTGGGAATAGGTTAGAATTTGAGAAAAATATCAAAAAATTGAGATGTTTTCTCTAATAAGGGCTTTATTTTCAGCTTCATCATTAAGTTCGGTCTCGATAAGCCATACCAGGCCGCGGCCGCGGTTAGGTAGGTAGGTACTCGATCATTTTAAAGTGGTAAACTCTCGAAAAACTAAGAGAATTTGAAGAGAAAATGCGTGAAAATGTTCAAAATGAATCAGTTACCCTTTGTTTAATGAAAGTTGATATTAATCTGTAGGTACCTATGTCCCATACACTATATAGGACATATGGGACTATGTCCCATATCCTATATCCCATGCACTTTCTATTTTCAGTAGAACGACTATTTGAAGCAAAAATAAAGTGACAAGCTGGGGGACTACGACTACGGCTGATGGCACCTGCAAAGTTTGGGAGCGAAACTATCAGCAGGCATCGGTCGTATTCTCCTAGCGCTCTAGCTTGTCACTTTGTTTTTTCTCCAAAAAGTCATTCTACTGAAAATAGAAAGTGTATAATATGGGATATACCTCGGTACCTACGCACAAGCTAAAAAGTTAGAAATTTGCAGTTTTTCACAATAAGGAACCAAATTAGGTATGTAGAAATAAAACGAGTGAGGCAGTCAGAGGCATTGGGTACAAGGATGAAGGTGAACGATCTGAAACTGGCACCACAGAAAGATTGGAAATAATTGCCAGGAAATTGAAAATTTGGGAAGTTTGAATTTTCCGAGGGAACCTTCAATCTTATTTCAAATTATCTTATTGTAAAAATCGTCAATTAAGGCTTCACTTCAGACTCCCATCATTCAAGTCTGGTCTCGCAAACCCAGGCCTTTTTCACATTTTCAACATGGAAGTTACTAGGAAATTGAGAAGAAAATTGTTGGAGGATGTTCAGGAGCCAGTTTTTCCTCCAAAAATTGATTCAATCTTTTCTCCAACTTTCATTCCCAGCATGTCTGCACCTGAAATGAATATTTCGTGGGGCTGACCGTGCGTGGGCTCACCGCATGTCGAAGTTTGCACTGCATTTTTTCAAGTTCACTCATGTGCAAATTTCATTTGCAAAAATTACCGTGGAGGAAGAGGTAGGAACCGTGTCGATTTTGAAAATAGGCCTACACGACGCCCAATCCAATCTACTTCCGATATCAGTTGGAATTGTTCAAAAAAAAAGTCGATCCCCGAGCAGGAATGTATTTTTGAGTGGAGTTCTGCTTCAAAAGCGAGTCGTTCTGGTCAAAACACGGGCGAGAGGCCCTCTCGATTGCCGGTTGGCGGATCTAGGAAAAAACGCCACCAGCAAAACATCCCCGGAAAAAAACGTCCCTGGAAAAAACACCCCCGAGAAAAAAACGCCCCCCAGGAAAAAAGGTCCCCGGAACAAACGCCTCTACAATAAACGCTAAATGAGCCCCCTTGTGTTTTTTTTTTGGCTATCAAAATTCCAGTAGGTAGGTACGTCCCCTCTGCCTTCTTGTGTTATCCGGAGCTCCATTGGGCCCCCTTGTTCCTTCAACGTCTTTTGAAGCTCTGCTGAGCCCCCTCACATCCGTTTTCGAGAAAGTAGTAAGCACCTTGTGCATTCATGTGATATTCGGGCTCCTTGTGTTTTCAAGTGTAGTATGGAGCCCCAATTAACCCACTTATGTTTTTATTGGCTTTCAAAGTACCAGTTAAGCTCTCTTTTGCCTTTATTTGTTATATAAAGTTCCATTAGGCCCCCTTGTGTCTTCAATGCCCTTTGATGCCTTAGTAGCTCCCTTGCTTTGGTCCGTAAGTGTGGTTTGGAGCCCTAGTGAGCCCCCTTATGTTTTTTCTGGCTATCAGAATTCCAGTGAGCCCCCTGGTCGCCTTCTTGTGTGTGTCCAGAACTCCATTGGAACCCCTTGTTTCTTCAACGCCCTTTTAAGCTCATCTGAGCCCCCTTACATCTTTTTGTGGCTTTTAGAGCAGTAGTAAGCACCTTATGTTTTCAAGTGATATTCATGTCCTCAGTATATTATGGAGCCATACTCAGTGGCGCCGAACTCATAAAAAGTTACTATGGCGAAAGAATTTTTAGACCCCCCCCCCTATTGCAACGCAACGGTCGGGCCGGAGGACCTAAAAGCCCCTCAGTTAGCGCCGCAGGCGAAATTTTTTGCAATTATAATAATAATAATAATAATAATAATAATAATAATACTAACAATAATAAGCAGAAAATGGGAAGCCGCTGACCAAATCTCAAAATTTTCACAAATCTCTTAAAAAATAACCCCGTTGGGCTAAATTTCATGTAAGAACTCTGGCATAAAATATTGCTGCGTAGTTTGTGGGTAGAAGTAGGTAAGACCCTTATTAAATTGGACCCCAGTTTTAATCAGAGTAATAAAACTAACTTATCTGCCATTCCATATAATACCGTGTGATCCAAACCATTCCGAATTGGGGTAGGCTGTGACCTGGTCAAATTCCGGGGTGTAAAGCTGCTTAGCTGCTTTTCGCCAGGGCACAGCCTACCTCAATTCGGAATGGTTTGGATCACACGATAGTGTGCAGTGTGCAGTGCAGCGCAATGTAGCTAGCTGTAGGCACAAAAATTGAAAGTTTATTGTGGGATCTTAAGATTTTTCCCAATCCATTCAGTTAGCTGTTGAAATACCGTCTGATCAAAACCTTTTTGCCTCTAGAGTGCTATGAAATTATTATTCTATATAGGTACTCGTATATCAAAGGTTGGCCATAATTACCTACTGAATATACTGTTAAATGTCCATGTCAGTCAGTGAAAATGTTCAAAACTGAATAAAAAGCTTCCATTATCGAAAATTATTTTTGAAATGGCACAAAATTGGAAACGGAGAGTGGTCGCATTCCTTACCGACATTCATTAATCAAAATTTGCAATTAACATGCAGATGTCACTCTGGAGTAAATTGCAGGGCATACCTACTACCAACAATTGAAAAAGGCAAAAAAAACATAGCACTCTTGAGGTAAAATGGTTTTGATCATACGGTACCTATACCTACATCGTAAAGAACTTGTCATTCGACAGATTCAATGTTGTACCTAATAATCGTAATATCCAATGAGTTGGTAGGTAAATCTTTCTTCCACTTCTTTTCCTTCTTTCTTCTCCTTTTTTCCTTCCTCCGTCGCCTTTTTTTCCTTTCTTCCCCTCCAACCCCCCCCCCCCTATTTTGAGGTATGGCGAGCGCCACAAAAAAAGGTCTATTCGGCGCCACTGGCCATACTTAGTCCACCCAGGCTATTATTGACTTTCAGAGTAGCAGTAAGCCCCTTCTGTCTTCACTTGTTATATGAAGCTCCATTAGGCACCCTTGTGTATTTAATATCGTTCGTAGCTCTGCTAAGCCCCCTTGCATTTTTAAGTGGCTTTTGGAACTCTATCGGACCCCTTTATATTTGCTAATGTTTTTAGAGCCCTTCGAGGAACCCTCTATCGGGCGCCTTGTGGCTTCATGTGTAATAATAAGCCCCATTTCGTTCTGAAGACTTTGTCGTCTTCTTTGTCGTTCCTCTTGTGACCTCGCTTGCGACGAATTGTCCTAACACCGTTTATTTCGGGAGACTTTGTTCCGGAGGCGCTTTCCGGGTGCGTTTTTTCCGGGAGTGTTTTTTCCCGGGGGTATTTTTTCCTGGGGGTGTTTTTTCTTGGGGGTGTTTATTCCGGGGACGTTTTTTCCGGGTGTTTTTTCCGGATACCCTCGGTTGGCCACGCCCAGGAGAAATTTTGAAAATTCAAAACGCCTGTCTGGAGAATGGTGGAAAACTGCAACTGCAGCCTCAATTTTACTCTTTTGTTGTGTTGCTTTCTGCCAAATTTAATAGATTTTGAATAATTAAATGGTAAAGTTTGAACTTTGACATTTTTTATTGTTTGATAAATGACACATAGGGTAATGCTTTTAACTGTTCTGAATACAGTTTTTTGGGGGCTTTCAAATGAGATATTGCAAGTCAAGTTCCGTGAGATACAGCTTTTGACATTTGTTGACAGTGACACGTTCGTTCGACAGATGACGGCCAAAAACTAACAGGCTCTTTCCAGAGAAAAACCATGTCCGCATACCAAGTTTCAAGTCGATCCGGTCAACGGTTCGGCAGTTATGGCGAAAGATCAAAGACAGGCAGACAGACACACACACACAGACACAGACAGACATCATTCTGAAAATGGTCTTTATCGTCTTGGGGGAGCTCAATCTCAATTTTTGTTTCTGCACGATTACAGTACCTCCTCTTCCATGTTGGTGGGGGTCGGGAAAGTAATACAAACACACACACGAACAAACGTTCAGACAGAGATCATTCTGGAAGGTGGGAATGGTCATAATCGAGGTCTTAATCGTCATAGGGGACCTCAAAACGGATATATTTGTCGAAATGTCTAAAAAAAATTTTTAGCGCGTTCACAATACTTTCCGGTGGCTCCGAAAACCGGCTCCAGAAATAGTACGTCGGGTACACATTAAATTAAACCAAAAAGCTGCACATTTTGATTGGAATATGCCGCTTGCTATGATCATAGATAAGGTCAGAACAAAGTTTTTTGGCAACAGCGCCACTTAAAAATCGGTGCAGGAAACAAGATGGCGGGCTTCAAAGATGGGCACCACCTGTTTTTTGTAATTTGTGGTTTTTCACCATCTAGCGGTCCGATTTCAATTTTCAAGCCGGATTTTGGTTTTCAGAGTCGGGTTTTCGAAGCCCGCTTTCAATACTAATTTCACCAAAACTGGTAGTCAGCAAAACCGGTCAACGCTTATTATTGTTCACGGTTTTGCTAGTGGGTATCTATTACTAAAATTCATCTTTTTCTTCAGGGAAATATTGCCAGTTTTTAGTTGAATGAAATACCTAAAATAAAATTGAAAATCTTTGTTTGTCAAGTGGTACAAGCCACTCTTTTCATCTGGAATAGCGTTCGAGTGATTTGAAATGAAATTTCCAAAAATATTCCTGGAAAATTTCTGGTAATTTTTTTTTTTTTTTTTTAATCAGCATACTTCTCAGTGGGATTTTTAGACCATCAATTTTAGACCATCCATATTCCATACCCTACACGTTATTGGCAGGCATTGGTTATTTAAAACATTGTATAGATCCTGCAGTCCTCGCCAGGTTGTTGACTTCTACCTCAATAAGAGCCCAAAACGCGCACACTGTGCCAAAAATCGACCAGCAAGAGACATCTAATTGGTGCGTTCCTCTCGATTAAGAAATACCCGAAGTGCACGCAGCCAGTTTGTTGAATGGCTCTCTGGAATTAGGTATCGTCCAGGAATAAATTCAATTTCACTGTCACACACACCAGAATGAATAAAATTTCGCCAAAACACCTGCGACGATGGCGACGCGACGAAGGCCTGATGCCTGATGATGCCTCCAGGTGCTGCTGGAAACGGGACACTCAGTGTTTTCTGTGTACCTTGTGCTTGTGTATTTACAAACAAAACTAATTGCCTAGTTGCTCTCCTATATTCTATTTTAAACCGCGCGCAGCTTATGCCAATTTAAAGTAAAAATTACTACACGGCCGACGTGATTAACGACACATGCCACACCAGCTAGCACCGCTAGCAGACCTGAAAACAGCATGCTAGGCAAAAATTACCTCCTGGAAAAGACCTTTTGGCAACGTGTCTGTTTCGAATATTGCGAGGAATATTACGTAACGTTTATGGTTACCAAGTTAGTTTTTAACTTTTTGACTTATTACCTACTTACTGGACTTTGGAGCATAATAAGTTGTCCCAACGACTGGAGGTTATCGATTGATGTTATCTTGAAATCCTACTTTATCTGCAAAGAACTACCTTGTTGTTCGTAGGTAACAAACTAAACATCAGGTACTCCTTATCAGAATCGGTTTTGACAACGCTGACACAGTTGAAACCGAGGTGGAAACATAACTCCGACATGATCGCCCTCTACTAGCCCAGTCATCCTAGCTCATTTCAGGGCTTGAGGTCGGAATCTCTCCCATAAAGCTGGATTTTTGCATACATGTCCAGAAAACAGCCCTCTTTCTATTAGTGATGAAAAAAATTTCTGAGACCCGGAGCGTTTTCCGCCATTTTGGAAAATCTGTCAATTTTTTCAGTTTTTGTTGAATAACTCTGTAAATATTCAACTTATTGGCATAAATGTTTTTGCAGTGATTAGAGCTTGAAATTCTGCAACCAATGTTGCCAAAAATATTTTTCTAGATTCCATGGTTTCTGAGAAATGTCAAATGAGTTAAGCGACTTCATTCACTTTCATCATTTCATTTGACCAATTGAAAAAAAATTATCGGGCTTTCAACAGATCTGCCCTCTTTTGCATTCGAGTATACATAAAAAAGGCTCCCAAAAAATATTCATATGTCGGTCGGTCTGCAGGTCTCACGGTCAGTCTGGTGGTCGGTCTGTTGAATTTTGTGCCCAGATTTATTTCCAAGCCGTTGAACCAATCCCAACCAAATTTGGTAGATTCGTAAGTGACAAGGTTTCAACGACAAAATCCAAATGTCATCTTGATCTGTCATTTGGAAGTGTCACTACAAAAGAATGACAGATGGTCCATCTCACCGAATGCAACTTGTGACACATCATTTTAAAGCCCTCAAAAAAATGCATACAAAATGGTCAGTGAGAACTTTCAATGTTGCATCTGTCAAAAAATCACAAGCTGTCAAACTTTGAATTTCAACTTTTCATAACTCTTGAAGACGGAACGAAATTGAACCAAATTTTGTTCCCAACAAGAGTGTCTCGCAATAATTTGATGGATCATAAAATATACCGGCAGCAGACAGGGATGCAACCTGAAAAAAAATTGCCTAGTCATCCGAACCTGTAGTGTACCTACTACAGTCAAAAAATCATCCCTTGCTTGGAAAAAGTAGTTCTCAAACGGTTTTTTTGCTATATGGTTAGCTCTTCCACACCTCTTCAACATGGTAAAAGCAGACATTTCTGTGACGTGTAGTATTCAGTATACAGGGTGAACATTGAAAAATGAATATTTAAAAATGTTTTTTCCGTTGAAATAATCCTCGAGAAAAACAGTCTTTTATCATTAAGAAACTTTATAGTCTCCTGCTGAACATGTGAAAGATGTATCACTCCATAGCCGCTGGTATTCTACGTACAGGGTGCAATCGATTTTCACCAATATTTCTATCTTTATCGAATAAATCAAGACAAAAACCATTTTCAGCCCTGTTACAAGCCTATAATTTCTTATTCAAGATACAAAAATGTCAGATTCCTCAAACTACGAAAACACAACATACAGGGTGAAACCAAAAATTGATTTCACCCTGGTACGTAGAATACAGCGGCTATAGAGAGGTACATTTCTCACATGTTCAATAGGGGATCATAAGGTTGCTGAATAATGAAAGACTGTCTTTTTCGAGAATTATTTGACCTTGCATAGAAAAAGTCGAAGATTTATTTTATTATTTTCACCTTGTACACCTACTAAGTAGTACGCGTCACAGGAATGTATGCTTTTGACATGTTAAACAGGTAGGTATGAGCTAACCATAATAGCAACAAACCCTTTGAACTAGTCATCTAAGCCTAGCTGCTGTGAAACAGAAATTTCTAAATCGCACTTGGATCGAGCTCAACATCCGTACATATCGTCCGTCATCACACGTAGTGTCGTAACTGATTTTTGATATTTTTTGCATGTCCTTTTTAAAAAATTCTCCATGCTCAACTGATAATATTATCTGGCCAACCTAGACTGAAAATTAATGATCTTCATTCTTCTCATCATTTTCGATACACATTTGTAAGATAAAATCGCCAGTTTTGCATGAAGAATTTTCAGAAGAGGACATGAGAAAAAATACCAAAACTCAGTTACAACACTACGTGAGATGACGGAAGATATGTGTGAATAAGACCCCCTCTCACTATAAACATCTAGGGCCCGAAGGATACAACACCATCTTCGAGACAAGAGCCATGTTTTCACAGTTGCTTGTAGTTACATTTTCATCGAAAATGCTGCCTACGTACCTACAGTTTTCAGGAGATTTGCGACAAAAGACTTTATGAGGCAGGGGCCTCGGTCATTGCGATATGTTGAATACCATGGGGTGTATAGCTTTCCATCCCTAATCCAGAAACTTGTTCTTCACATCATGTCCATCACGATGTTTTTAATGTTAATGTTTGTACCTGATGGTACACTTAAAAAGAATGCTGTGTCTTTAAGGGTTAGAGAGTATTCAAGTCCACTTTTTCGCATGTATTGATTTTGATAACTTCTTACATCTACGTCCAGATCTACGTACACAGGTAGGAACCTTGCTTGAACAAGTGAGATCCCATCAGATAGATGTTGAAAAATCAATAATAAATATGGAACCACCATCAATAGTTAAAGTCGCTTGCTATCAAGGCGGTTGTTCTGAATGATTTATTTTTGTTTCTGCATGTCACCTTGGATATGAACTTTTTATGGTTATTATTTGCCGTCAAAAAACTGCAAAAATGGCCTTTCTTTATCTGGAAGCCGTTTCTACGCCAGAAATGAGCCAGATTATAAAGTCGATCCTCAGCCGTACTTCTTATACGTTCCCTTATTTACTGATAAAGCTTCTAGTCTTATATTTTTTTGTATAAGTAGATATACTTATACTTACTTATAGTATATAGTCTATACTTAATAGTCTCCTATTGAACATGTCAAAAATGTACGCCTCTAGGTACAGCCGCTGGTATTATACGTACACGGTGAATGTGAAATCAATTTTTTGTTTCACCCTGTATGTTGTGTTTCTGCAGTTTGAGGAATCTGACATTTTTGTATCTTGAATTAAAGACTAATGGCTTGTAACAGAGCTGGAAATGGTTTTTATCTTGATTTATTCGATAAAGATAGAAATATTGGGAAAAATCGATTGCACCCTGTACGTAGAATACCAGCGGCTATAGAGTGGTACATTTTCCACATGTTCAACAGGAAACTATAAAGTTGCTAAATAATAAAAGCCTGTTTTTCTCGAGGATTATTTCAACGGAATAAACATTTATAAATATTCATTTTTCAATCTTCACCCTGTATACTAAATAGTACACGTCAGAGGGATGTCTGCTTTCACCATATTGAAGAGATGGAGAAGAGCTAACCATATAGCAAGAAAACCGTTTGAGAACTACTTTCTTCAAGCAAGAGATGATTTTTTGACTATTTCAAGTAGGTACACTACAGGCTCGGATGACTAGGCAAAAAAAATTTCTCAGGTTGCATCCCTGTCTGCTGCCGGTACATTTTATGATCCATCAAATTATTGTGAGGCACTATTGTAGGGAACAAAATTTGGTTCAATTCCGTTCCGTACTTCAAGAGTTATGAAAAATTGAAATTTAAAGTTTGACAGCTTGTGATTTTTTGACAGACGCAACAGTAAAGGTTCTCATTGGCTATTTTGTATGCATTTTTTTGAGGGCTTTGAAATGATGTACCACAAGTTGCATTCGGTGAGATAGACCTTCTGTCATTTTTTCGTAGTGACATTTCCAAGTGACAGATCAGGATGACAATTGGATTTTGTCGTTCAAAACTTGTCACTTATGAATCTACCAAATTTGGTCGGGATAGGTTCAACAGCTTGGGAATAAATCTGGGCAAAAAATTCAACAGACCGACCACCAGACTGACCGTTAGACCTGCAGACCGACCGATATATGAATATTTTTTGGAAGCCTCTTCTATGTTTAGTCGAATGCAAAAGAGTGCAGATCTGTTGAAAGCTCGATAATTTTTTTTCAATTGGTCGAATGGAATGATGAAAGTGAATAATGTCACTTAATTCATTTGACATTTCTCAGAAACCATGGATCCTAAGAAAAATATTTTTGGCAGCATTGGATGGAGAATTTCAAGCTCTAATCACTGCAAAAACTTTCATGCCAATAAGTTGAATATTTACAGAGTTATTCAAGAAAAACTGAAAAAATTGACAGTTTTTTCAAAATGGCGGAAAACGCTCCGGGTCTCAGGATTTTTTTTTATCACTAATAGAAAGAGGGCTGTTTTCTGGACATGTATGCAAAAATCCAGCTTTATGGGAGAGATTCCGACCTCGAATGCTAGGATGACTGGGCTATACATGCAATACGCCCTATTATCAATACATAGCATTTGTGATATACTACTGCATTCAACACTTGACTCGACACTTTCACGACCCATTATTATCGATTCGACTTCAGTTCATATGGACATTAAGTTTCATAAGTTTCATATTTCATATTTTTTATTTTGGAGGCGGAAGCTGGAGGCGGCGCCATATCAAAAGTAGCCTATCCCTTCCCAATTTCAGTCAGCTATCCATATAGCGAAAGAGTTAGCTCGTGTCTTCGGGCTTATGTTTTTCATTTATCTCTTACTTTGGGGGCGGCGTGTGGAAGCGGCAGCGTTCGGCTAAGCAAATGTTGCACAGTTTGAGTTGGCAGTTTCTAAATGTTTGAGGAAACATCCTGATCAGTAACAATTGTGAAAGTTGCACTTTTTGTCGTTTGGGGGCGGAATCTGGGGGCGGCGGCTAACCAAAAGTAGCCTATCCTTTCCCATTTTTAGTCAGCTATTCATATAGCGAAAGAATTAGATCGATATGTTGTCGGGTTGATCAGGGGCGGTTTTTGGCAATTTTTTCATGTCGGCAACGCATATTGAAGGTGGAATGTGTCTGGGCTTGTTTATAAGTGGCAACTATGTATTATTCATGAAATGAGAACACCAGAGCGTTAGGTCTGGCAGAAATTGAAATATTATGTTATTTCAAGTTGATCGGGGGTTTTCTCTATGTTGGCGGCGCAATATAGACATTTAATATAGCCTAGCCCAGCTTCCCACTCAGCAAGAAAACATCTCTGTGACATCACTTAGGTGTTCAAGTCACAACTGCGATGTTAACAAAAAAAGTCTATGCGATATGTTAAGTGGACATCTCTGTTACCTCTTATGTCCGGGTATTCAGAACATGAATGAGATATCTCAAAGATGTCCAAATGTGACATACTATCTACATCGCTATTCCACATCTCGTAGATATCACTTTTTGACGTACATACAACGTCGCATTTTGGATGTGTATTTTTAAATAAAAATTAATTTTTCATCACTTTTCAACATCGTTTTGTGTCATAGGAGGTTCACCACCTATTTTTACTAATTTTCACAATCCATACAGCACGTTTTTTCCCTAAGAAAAGTTGCTCTTCTATTGGCGTACTCCGGAGGATTCGAACCTGGATCCCCACAGGTGATAGTTAGAGACACTGCTGCCGATTCGTCTAAGCTACCAACTTGTCTAACACAGTATATTTAAACAGCGAACTTGATGTTCAGAGATATTTCTCGGGATATTTCATCAGGACTCCAAACGATACACCGAACCCAGAGAGCCTCGCTGGGGCTCGAAACGTTACAGCAAGACACAAGGGGCTCCGTTGGGGCCCCGGACGTTACAATAAGACGTAAACGGGAGTCATCAAAGTATTCGAAAGCACAATAAGACAAAAGGGGCCCATTTTGGGGTTCCGAATAACACAAGAGCAGACACAATAAGGGTTCACCAGAGGTGCTAAAGCCACGACAAAATGCAAGAAGGCCCAGTAGGCTTTCGAAGAACACAAGGAGACACAAACGGGACACACAAGTTTCAAAAGCCACAAGCACAAAAAGACACAAAAATGGTTCCAAACGACACATGTAGACATAAAGGCTGTTCTGGCATCACACACATGGAATAGGGGGCAAAACTATTAATTGAATATTTTCCGACACACGAGGTTTAACGATGACAGCCCGCGAAATTTGAAAAATCTCTCAGACTACCTACATCTCATTGACGTCAGTGAGATGTTACACTTCGATCAGTTGAAAGAAGTAACATTGTTACGTCCTGTAGATGTCTCATGTGTGATGTTCAATTTAAGTTCATTTCGAAACATCTCTCAGACATTACATCGTATAACATCGCAGATGAACATCTCATAGATGTAGATGTAACGTTCATTGTGATGTTATTTTGTGACATGATTGAGATCATCTCATTTATGAAACATGACATGCTATGCTGAGTGGGTTTGGGAGTGGCAGCTATGTAACAGCGACAACATCAGAAAGCTAGCGAAGAGTTCGAGGAACGGACGGACGGACGGACAAAGCGGCTGCAATAGCGATTTTCATCAAGATGGAAAATGCGCTAAAAACAACACTGCCTTTGCATAAGCCCAGGCGCCATACATTTTATTGTTTGACCTGGTCTTTGCTCATTTTTGACATTTGTAAAAGATGATATTCTTTGTGATAAATTTAATTCAAGCCCAATTGAAACAAGCCGCAACTAATCAATAGGTAGAGGGCAGGTGGGCTTCCGCTGACGGCAGTAATTTAAAGACGGAAACAAATTTATCTGTTTCGGTTTCCACGCACGTATCATAAAAATATAAATTACCCTTTCAGACTGATAAATTGAAGCTGGATTCGGTGAAGCGCTGGTTCTAGCAATAACAACAAAGAAGATATCACAGTCATCACACCCAGCATATAGTTAATATTGTAGGTAGGTACACCTGTCTTATCAGTAATCGAATACATAGTTTGTATGTGTATATTGTATAGATACCTACTTTGACCTTCAAAAATTGCTGCTAGGTATTGGTATACCTAACAGTAGCTTTTATTATTTTCAATATTTTTTATTGATGAATTCAGGAACTAAATGTAGTAGCTGAAGACTTGGAATAATAATAATAAAGAACCGTTATCAAGTCTGTCCAATCGAGAAAAAAGATTATCTAAGATATTCTACGGACCCACAGATCCTTGAAATCTAAATCATTCGAGAGATTGCATTGTGCAGGGAGGCGGAATCTTGATATTCTTTGAAATCTTCGAACAACATGAAAAATGTCCTTATTCTAAGTAACAAAGTGATAAATCTAAGAAAGCTTTTCTTCCCTCTCTAAGAAAGAGTCTCAAGGGGTCATAGAATTTTTGAAATTTTGAAGCTCTATGCGTCTCGGAAATGTTAAAGCTACCGAAAGCCTAAATAATGCTTTCAGAAAGCTAGGTTCACATCTTGGTCCAGATAGAATTAGATGGTACCTACTTCTCGAGAGTAAGATCGGAAAAAACTATAGGAAAAACTGATCAAGCGTCAATGCCAAAAAGTATCTACGGTTAGAAAAAAGTTAGATAAGGCTGTAGTGATATTGAATACATTCCCAAAACTACATCAATATATTACTTACTGCTTGTATTGTGTTTGTGTTGTGTTTTAATTTCTTGTTTCAATGGACGAGCACGGAATATGGCTCACCTCTGACTTCTCCGAGCGACATAGTCGTACAGTTTGTTTTATGACGACAATTTTTTTCTCAGAGGTAAGATTCCTTTAAAACCTTTTTTCTTCATCTGCATACCTAGTCAAACATTTTACGTGAATCTGTTCTTCGCAGCTATTTTTATCGGCACATTGGATTGGAAATGGCGCACTATTATTGGACAACATTTACACGAAGTTCGGAACCTACAATCAAGGCATTTGGATGATAGTGTGTTTTATGGCATCTTGGAAAATCTCTAGTAATAAATAACCGGATATTGTAGAGTTTCCAGTAATAAATATTCATCAATTCCAGGACCGGTCGTGGCGTTTTTATGCAGGCTGCATTTGAATAAAAAGACGGAACCTGTGATAGCCAGGCGAAGAATCAGTTGTCAATGTAGACATATCGATGCATTTAGGGATGGACAAAATAGAGATGAAATTGTTGAAAGTGCGGAGGCTTCTGGTACTTTGCTTCAAGCGGCCACGTTTACTGCTGGACCTTTACAATCTTCTGTAGAAGTTTCATCTTCAACAACGCCGCCTCGTGTTGAAGGATCTTCTCCAGTTGATCAAGCTGCTCAACCTGAACGTGCTCAAGAACCTGCAGAACAAAGAATTGATAACGGTTTGGTTCATGATATTAGCGAGCTTAGGTATGTTCCCACGAACACATTTCAAGTGATAGCAACAGTGGCGAGCTTATTACTGGGATGTTGCATGGTAGGCGCGGCTTTCATCACACACTACACCATGCAGATGGTACTTTATGGCGTATCTACTGGTAAGTGACATGCGATCAAAAAAATTCTCCTCCAGTTTCTTACGATGCCCTCAGTAATTCCTGAAGGTTTGGCGAAAAAAAGGCTAACAAGAGACCATAACTATAACGAGTGATCAAATAAATTTCCCGTCGAGTCACCGATGATTCCTGAAAAGCTGGCGGAAACACATGGCTACCAAGGAGACCGAGGCCTACCTTGAGGAGAAATTTATTCGATCACTCTTTAGTTTGAGGATCAAAATTTTGTGATAACTTGTTTTCTGCAATGACTACTGATACCTAAACTGTTTTCAGGAATCTTGAATGCTGTGATTTCAACTAGCACTCGGTACCACATCAAGCAATTTTACCGAATTTACCCGTACCACATACATAGGTTCACGAAACAACTCGCCAGGTGCACCAACTTATTGGTCCTGCCTTTCGCCTTTCCATATCTATCGATGATCGATGAAACGTACAGATCATCAATGCCATTTTTCCTTTTGGCGACATTTGCAGTAGCCTTGATGGTAGTCCAAGCATTTTTGTGGCTCTGCAGCCGCGAGAAACACGATGGAACGCTACCAAATTCTTCTTCTGCAGAAGAAGAGATGAATCAATTGATTTCGCGATATGCAAACTGTCGTGAATCTCCGAACCAGCCGGCCACTTTTTGCAGGAACCTAAGGGAGCTTTGGTCGAAATTCGGCAACAGTTTCAACAATACGGTTTTTGTGTTGCTCTTTTTCTTTTCAGTTGTGTCGTCTGCTTTGATAGTGGAGGTGTTTTCGCTGTATCTGGTATCGTTCCCATACTTGCTGTACCAGAGGAAGGTCGTCATGGTGGATCCGTTGAAGGAAAGCACATTCAGGTCCGCCTACATAATTCTCGGATGGTTGCCGACCGTCGTTGTGGCGTACTTTGGTCCGCACAATTCTAAAAGGAGAGGCGAATGTATGGCGCGGTTGCGGTCGAGGAACAGGCGGATGGGGAGACTTGCCGCCTTCGTTTTAGGGCTGATTTTGATCGCCATCAGCCTTTTGAAACGTAAGTAACGTAACGGACTCTGCTGGTTGGTACAATAGGTACCGCATATTTTTTTCCTGAGCTAACTAACTGAAATATCTTGACAGATGGCTCACCGTCTGGTTCGGAAAAGATAGTGAGCTGTGAGCTCGTGGAACATCTTTTTCTTACGAATTCTCACCGATTGATTACGATAAATTTCTAAAATATCCGAAAAAAAATTAATTATCTCATAAACTCTGTATTAGAAGGAACTTTGGCTACAGTTACGTAAACTTCATTTTTTTTTTCTAACTTTTGTTGGTAACGAAACACATCACAATCAAATTCACTTCTACAGACATTTTTGTGTCAATGAGGGTGAGGACGAATGCTAGTCCTATCAAATGGAGCAAAAATCGGCCAAAACCCGAAATAAATCCGGGAGTAGACGAAATTTGATTGATCGATGCAAAATTCAATGCAGAATAACATATGTATCGAAATTCCCGAAAATTCCAAGAATTAGAAGTTTTTTTAGGAACAATCAAACGGGCGCCATCCTTCAAAAGTTCCGGTTTTTTCTGAATAACCTGTAAACTGGCGCCATTATAACAAAACACATGTGAACAGATGGAGCCCGTTAAATTCCCAAGAGACCAATAATACAAAGCTCATTATTTTGTAGTTTATAGTCTCTGAGATACAGCTTCTGTAAAAAGACTGAAAAATTTGTGGAAAATGTATTTAAATACTAGAGCCTTCGTAGAGCTCACATATTTTTATTCGATTTTTTGCGTTTATTTAGGCCCCGACAAAAAATAAAGAAAATTACGCGTGACGTCACGCATCCTGAGACCAAGGTATGTTAACAGATGGCGCCGGGTAAAGCTGGATTCCCAGATGCGAATATTCGGACAGAAAATGCGAAATTTTATGTCAAAGTTCTCATACTGGCCAATTAGAGCCTCGAATTCAAAATTTGACACAAAAAATTGCATTTCTGTCCGAATATTCGCATCTACGAATCCAGCTTCACCTAGCGCCATCTGTTAGCGTGCCTTGGTCTCGGGATGAGAACCTGAGAGGAATTTAAGTTAAAGGATGAAAGCAAAACCACAAATGATGAACTTAATAAAACGACTAAAGCAAAGAAGATACGGGATACGAAAGATGAAACAGACAAAAAGAAAGGGATGGACAGAAACAAGTAGCAAAGGAAAATGAGAAATTAGCAGAAAATAGAAATAGTCAAGAGCCTGATGGAATGTGGAGGATGGCAATTTGGAACGTGAGAGGACTGATAGGAAAAGAACAAGAACTGATTCAGGAATTTGAAAGGGCAAAGCTGGATATATTGGCATTATGTGAGACAAAGAAAAAAGGAAAGGGGGAAGAAGAATCGAACGAAGGACATTTACTCATTTACAGCGGAGTAAGACAGGAAAGCAGAGCGAAGGAAGGGGTTGGATGCATAGTAAAACGAGAAAATATAAGATACTTGCAAAAATGGGAATTTATAACAGAACGTATAATGAGACTAGAAATGCAAATAGATAAAAAGGAAATGACGAATATTATAATAGCATACGGTCCAAATGAAGACGAGAGAGCAGAAAACCAAGATGTGTTTTGGGAAAAGATGAACAACATTATAGAAAATATGAACGGAAGAATGATAATACTGGGAGACTTAAATAGCAGAGTTGAAAAAAGAAAAAATTGAGCAATTGATGTAATAGGACAGCAGGGAGAAGAAATAAGAAATAATAATGGAAGACGACTGATAAATTTCTGTACAGAAAATAACCTGATTGTGACAAATACGTTTTACCCTCACAAGGACATACATAAATTCACAAGAGAGGTTAAAAGTAGAAACGAGAAATCGATAATAGAATACATGTTGATAGATAAAATGCACAGAAAGGAAGTAATTGATGTGAGAGTCAGGAGACAATATGAAATATATAGTGACCATCACTTAGTTATTGGAAAAATGAGAATAAAAACACACGGAAGAGATGACAAGATGCCCAAAGGAAGTATGGCAACGAAGGAAGCGATGAAGACATATAAATTGACGGAGGAAGAAATAGCAAAAAGGTATAGAGAATATGTAGGAGATAGAATTGAAGAAGAGAGTTGGAACAACAAAAACTTGGTACAAACATGGCAAAATTTGAAAGAAATTTTATCAGACGCAACGAAGAAAGTGTGTGGAACAATCAGAATTGATAAGAACAAAAAAACAAGCGCGTTGGTGGAGCAAGGAAATAAGGGAACAGGTGACGATGAAGAAGGAGAAGTGGAAGAAATATTTGGCAAACAGGTCAGAAGAAAACTATGCAGGCTACAAAGAACAGAGAATAAAAGTAAAGGAAATGGTGAAGAAGGCAAAGGAAAAGTCCTGGGGGGAGTTCGGGAAGAAAATGGAAGAGGACAGTAAGGCAAATCAGAAATTATTCTACAATGCATTGAAGAACTTGAGAAAAGAGAAAAAATACACGTTAAAACAAATTAAGGATAAAGATGATATTATGACTAGATGGCGAGAATACTTCCAAGAAATGCTAAATCCAGATGTAGAAGACGAACAGCGAAATGGAATGATGAGCAAGGCACAGCACCACCGGAAAGAAGACCAAGAAAATACAATCAGTGAAGAAGAAGTTATAGATATGGTGAACAGGATGAAAAATGGAAAATCTGCAGGACACGACCAAATCACATCCGAAATGCTGAAGAACTAGGAGAAAAAGGCGTGAAGATGTTGACGAAAATTTTCTGTATGGCATGGAGCTCGGGAGAAGTACCAGAAGATTGGCGGACAGGAATCATCATCTCAATATTTAAGAAAGGAGATTCGAGAGATTGTATAAATTACCGAGGCATAACTATTATGAGTGTGGTAGCAAAAACCTACGAAAGAATACTGGAAGGAAAACTCAGAGAAAAAATCGAACCACAGTTGGAGGAAGCACAGAGTGGGTTCAGAAAGGGACGGAGCACGCAAGACCACATGAAGTATGTCTCGCATTTTTAGATCTTGAGAAAGCGTTCGATCGAATACCGCGGAAAATGATATGGGAGAGTTTAGAGAAAAGAGGAGTTGACGTTAAGTTGAGAAGAGCTATAGAAGGACTATACAACAACAACAACAACAACAACAACAAGAACTATGTTAGAACAAATAATATGCAGTCCGAAGAATTCTCAGTGAAGCAGCGGCTCAAACAGGGAGGGGTTCTAAGCCCGACCCTGTTTATTATTGCAATGGACGACATATTGAAGGAACTCAAGCAAAAAGTACACAAAGTGAATGTAGGATACAGGAAATTGAGAATTGTCAAATTAGCAGCGTGTGCATTCGCGGATGATCTTACAATTTGCGCAGAAGGAGAAGCACAACTGAAGGAAAATTTGAAACTATGGGAAGAAGAACTGACTAAGAGAAGGATGAAAATAAACACGAATAAGACCAAAGTGATGGTGATAGGAAAAGAAAGCAGAAAGATAGAGATAGAGGTGTATGGAAACAAGCTGGAACAAGTGGAGAGCTACAAATATCTCGGAGTAACTATTAAAAACGATGGAAGGATGAAAGAAGAAATCAGCAGTCGAATCAATAGCGCAGCAAAGATGTACCACGCACTGAGCAAATCATTTATAAGCAAGAAGGACATAAGTAACAAGACCAAAATGACAGTATACAACACCATATACAAGCAAATCCTGATATACGGTAGCGAGTGCTGGGTATTGACCAATGGTATGAAGAGCAGAGTTCAGGCGATGGAAATGAAATACCTAAGAAGAGTGAGAGGAGTGACAAGGCTAGACAGGATAAGAAATGTTCAAATTAGAGAAGAACTGGAAGTAGAACCGATATATGGCAGACAATCAAAGGACAGCAACTAAGATGGTTTGGACATTTGGTGAGAATGAACGAAGAGAGACCGGTGAATAAAAATGGAGGCTAAGACGTTGGGCAAGAGAGCAAGAGAAAGGCCAAGAAAAACATGGGACCAGACGGTAGCAGAAACACTGAAGGAGAGAAATGTGGAATGGAATGGGCGTTTTCCATTTACCGACACAAGTCGACTTGTGTCGACACAAATCGACACAAATGCGTTCCATTTGACCTGTGTTCCTTTGTCTCATCGACACAAGCTAACACAAGCTGACACAAACCGACACAAATGTTTTGAATGGAAAGCGCCCAATGAAGCAAAGAGAATGGCTGAAGACAAACGAAAATGGAGGGAATTCGTATACGGCTCGGGATAACAATAATTTAATTCAAGTTTGAAATTTTGTTAAAATTGTTATTGTAAATCAAAATAAAATGTAATTTTTTTTTTAACCTTTACACCTTAACGGGTAAAAAAGGAATATATGATTATATATATACGCATCTACGAATCCAGCTTCACCTAGCGCCATCTGTTAGCGTGCCTTGGTCTCAGGATGCGTGACGTCACGCAAAATTTTCTTCATTTTTCTCGGGGTCTAAATGAACGCAAAAAATCGAATAAAAAATATGTGAGCTCTACAAAGGCTCCAGTATTTAAATTCATTTCTTCTCAAAACCCGTGGAACACCCCATTTGCATAGTTTCAATTCAGAGACTGTAACGTAACAACAAATGTGCTGATTTCGATATGTTTCACATACAGAGTTGTAAGTAGATTTCGTCAAAATATGACAAAAACCTCCACACAATTTTGCGAAGTTCAACCGAATGACGAAGATACAGCCCTTCAAAGTTCACTTTTTTGTTTTCAAAAATTTGTCGCTCAGGAACATTTCGACAAATTTAGTTTTCATTCAGCATAAGCTGGGTTTGTCATAATTATTATCTATTAAGCCAAATTTTTAAATAATCCAATCAGTAGCGTAGAAGTTATGAGTTGTCACCTTGAGTCAACTTTTCTCCGGATGCTTTCAAATTATTGACCCCCATCCTCCTACACCACTTATTGAATTCTTCCAAAATTTGGCAGATCGGTGGATAGTTTCGACAAATCAGTCTATGCTGAATTTGAGTTATTTTTGTCAAAACGTCACACGTCACGTTTCAAAGTCAACTTTGAAAGGCTATACCTTCGTTATTAGGCCGAACTTTGCAAAATGGTATAATTATGGATTTACCTCGGGATTTACGTTATATTTTGACGAGATCTACCCACAGTTGATTTTTTTTTGCTGTCATCGCTGAAACACCATACACATAATATGTATATGAAAAGCCAATTTGATGCTCGTTTGCTACCTTTCAGCTGAAAGTTGTTGACTTTAAGACACTGATTTTCCTCGACCTTTGAAATCGATACTGGTTGCTTCAAACCCAAAGAATCCCCAAATTCCGATTTTTAACGCATTTTCATAAGAAAATTACGCTCATATGGCCGGTTTGTCTGTCTGTCTGTCTGTCTGTCTGTTCGTCTGTCTGTCCGTCTGTCTGTCTGTCTGTCCGTGTAGAAATTAAGAAGTTGTACTCCTCCTCGGGGAATGAAGTTAGAGCCTTGGAACTTTTTTTGATGGATAGCTGATGTCCCCAAGGGTGGACAATAGGCTTTTTTTTATCCATGCATAGTTATCATTATTATTATCAAAAAATGAAGATTTACTGTTTTATTCTAAGAAGTTGAACTTCTTCTCGGGGAATAAAGCTAGAGCCTTGGAACTTCGTCCGATGGACAGCTGATGTCCCCAAGGGTGGCCACTGGGCATTTTTTTTATACATACATAGTTATCACTATTATTATCGAGAAACAAAGATTTCTTGTCCACTTTTAAGAAGTTGAACTCCTCCTTGGGGAATGAATTCAGAGCCCTGTTACTTTCTCCAATGGATACCTCAGATCCTCGTGGGTAGCAAGTGGGCAGATTGGATTGCATGGTTGCGCCGCCATCTTGGCCGCCATATCGAAATTTCTTATTAAAGTTCAACGATTTTCATGAAACTTGGAAGTTACCCTTGTCTTGTATGATCATTTTTATTTTTAAGCTGCATTCCATGATTCCGCCACTATCTTGGCCGCCATGTTAAAATTCCTTGTTAGTGGAACGATTTTCATGAAACTTGGAAGTTACCCTTGTCACGTATGGTCATTTTTATTTTCAAGCTAAATTTCATGATTCCGCCGCCATCTTGGCCGTCATATTGAAATCTGTTACCAGTGGAGGGATTGTCATGAAACTTTAGAACTCACTGTTGTCTTGTATAAACATTCTTATTTTCAAGGTGAATTTCATGATTCCGCCGCCATCTTGGTCGCATATTGAAATCTGTTATCAATGGAGGGATTGTCGTGGAACTTGGAAAGTACTCTTGTCTTGTATAAACATTCTTACTTTCAAGCTGAATTTCATGATTTGGGCTTGGCCGCCATATTGAAATTTCCCATTTGTGGAAACGATTGTCATGAAACGTGAAACTCACCCTTGTCGCCATATTGAAATTTCCCATTAGTGGAACGATTGTCATGAAACGTGAAACTTACTCTTGTCTCGTATGAACATTTAATTTTCAAGCTTGACTTCATCCCTATCAATGACAGACCAGGCACTGAGAAACTGCGCTATTGAGACTCACGCACGTGAGGGCATATCCACTTATTTCATTCCATATGTCATTTGCTTGATTTTTTAAGTAGAACAAAACCATACAAGGAATGCACGAAGATATATAAACCGAAGACCTACCATGTAATGTTTGAATACCTTTTTCCTAGTAATGGTTCCTGGGGTACCTACATGGCTTAAAAGACTGAAACGACCTATTTGGAACAAAAGGTAGTTTGGACAATGACTGCTGAATACTGTACGGACCTTCATAGCTGTTACCGACAGGATAACCCCAAGCTATATTTCTTTTTCAAAATGCGCCGCCGAATCAAATAAAGCCGCTCTCAGCCAAATTATAATTAAGAAAAAAAAACGTCAAGCTCAAGAAAGCGATATGATTATTTCCGTAATGGATAGCTGACTCAAAATGTTGACTGTGCAAAATGTACTTTGTGAAAAACTGCCGCCCTAACACGTTGCCCCTAAATTAGGAAATTGTATTTACATTTTACTCCTCAATCTAAGATGCCACTTTGGTTCTTCCGCTCTACCTCATAGCCCGCTAGTGGGGAGAAGAAAGTTGATTTACATTTGGATTTTCGTTAGAATCGACAAATACAAAAACTTCACAAAACGGGCACAGAACTAAATTGAACCACTGCAGTTGGAAGAGAATAACGAAGAAAAAACGTTCAATTCACGATTGAGTTGATAAATAGACAGCTCTTTGATTGCGCGCCAACTGGAAATGTATGGTTACCATTGCCGAAAGCCTAACAAATTAAGGTTGAATTGCAAAGTCCGGAATCAAAAGTTGAACTACTTTCTTACTTTTATAACCAATTACGAACAAAAGTATGCTTTTACGATCACGAAAGTTGACCACGCTCGGTTAACCCCCCAAATGGAATGAGAAATTGCGATTAAGACAATATCTGCCATCAAAGCCTGGTTAGTAGGCACTCTTATGATAATTTTATTTTATTTTCAGAGAAACTGAGCCCTTTCTTCGTAGACCCTGGGTACATACTGTTCGGCGTAGGCTCCGCTGCAGTCTTCTACTTGGAAAAAGACGTCTTCAGCTTGATCTTCAAGAAAAATTTCAACGTGATAGTTCCCTTCATTCAAATCGCAACCGGATTTTTAATTCTGGTGATACATTCGACCTGGCTCGCGGTCACAGTGGAATACGCCAACGGAGACTTTGAGACGACGTTAAAACAAACCGGACACTGGATACTTGTCGGAGTTGCGCTCTTCTGGGCGGTCGTTTTGCTTTTGAAAACAGGAAAGTTTTGCGTTCGAGTTTGGCCAGAAAGAGAACCACGAAATTCTTTTCCCGTCCCAGACAATTAATTACGAAGATGCTCAAAGTCACCACTGGAACAGACATCAGGCCATGCTGGAAATTCTGGAGGTTTTGTTCATCCTTCAGCTCCTATGTAGTATTCAGTTCTGGAGATACTATTGTCATTGTTAGACTTGCAATTGATTAATATTGCAGTCGATTTTGTTGTGTTTTTTTTGTCAGTATTTGCCAAAATGTTTCTCTTATACTTATTGGAACTGACGCTGATTAGTAAAATGCTAACCTCATAGTTGTAAATAAAGTGTGTATGGTCGACTATTTATTTTGTATTTATTTCTTTGTTGTATGAATTATCCAGATTTTGCATTTAATGAAATATGTAGCAGTATACATTTATGCTATTTCTAAAAAGAGACAAATTTTCGAGACTTGATGGCTCGCTTGATGATTGTTATTCCAAATTTCCAAAATATGTACATGGAAACTTATTTACCTGCATTGTGGCCATAGAGACCGCGTCTGGAAAAAAAGAGCTACATTATTCATTACCAAGTGCTGGGACAGCAACAAAAACTACTTCAAGTTAGTATTGGAGGCTCAATTGACTACAGGATATCAGCCTTACTAAAAAACTGAGTGCATCAAAAGTTGCTCTAGATCCCGCTTTAGAACACTCACGATAGTGCCCGCTAATAGAAAAACAAAAAAGAAAAAAGCACCTAAAAAGTAAAGCGATAACGAATTTCTGTTTAGTACCGTCCGTCCCCAGTAAAGTAGTGTTCAAGTTTCCATCCACAATGAACGTTGAAAGAAAAAGAGAACCAGTAAACTTCTTCACGTTACCTGCTGAAGTTACGATTGGAGTCTTTCTGATTGAAGTAAGAATTATTTTTTTCTGGGCTCTCTCATGCGATCACTTGGTTAACAAAAATATATCAATTCATTTTCGAAAACACGCAGGTTATTTTATCATCAGTATGGATATGCCATGGGGCATTTATTTTGGAGAACGTCGAACTGCAAACCATCACGCTTCAGCAAGGGTTGCTGTCTTTCGTGGCCTTTGTAGCTGCTTGGAAAATTACACGTTGGTATTTTCAGGAAAGTCTAAAATCTTTTTTCTTGATTCCATTGCAATTTTCAGGTGGCTGGGCCGGATTGCTGTGCATCCACGAGTTGCGTTTCTCCAAGCACGGTTTTTATTATTTAAACAAGAGCAATAAGGAATTCTGCCCTTCGGATCTGCAATACGCCATTATCATAATCGGGTCGACCTTTGTGGTGATATGTGCTGCTGCTTCGCAGTATGTCGAGAACCCTTATGCGGAATTTTTCATTTACGGATTAGGAGCAGGTACGATTTCCAGAAAAACTCACTTGAAACTTGTCTATAGTATGATTCCTTGCAGGCTCTTTCACAGGCACAGTGTCTGCCCATTTCAAATTTTATGTACAAAGGTTGTACGTGGGCTATCCAGACAGCATGCATCATTTCGTGGAGAGCTTGGGACGGTCCACTGGTTTGATAGTGACTGCCAATTTGATACCGTACTTGCTGACAGTCGGTACTGTCTCAAAAGGAAGAACAATTTTGAGTTGTATGGTCGCAGCTGCCGTGTACCCGATAGCTTCGGTTATTCACAGAAGAGGAACGCAACACTTGAAGAGAGAAGTTAAAATGTGAGTACGAAAGAACTAGAAAACTTGGAAAAACAAAAGAATTATTCCACGCATTTTTTCTCAAAAAATATAGCATTTTTATAGCATATTTCATCATCATCAGAATCACCCAATGTTGAGGCTGGAGGCTAATCTTGACCTCTAGATACCTATTCCCATTTTTGCCGCTGGTACCTACCTCGTGACGGTTCCCTGATCCTTTATTTTGTTTCTCGCGTGAGGTATTCTTGCTCGACATCTGCTCCTGTGTTTTGTATACGGGTCAAATTTAAAACATGCAAATGCCTGTAATTCTAAAACCAAAGCAGATATCGAAAGTTGCCCAAAACCGTTTCGACAAAATGGAAGGGGAACCATAATAATGAAGTCAGTTAGCTACTCACCCTCACCAAGTGGTGTCTGAGCCCCAGCCCCTTCCACTCCTTTTTGTCAAATGCCCACCCTCCACTTGTGATACATCATTGGAAAACTCTTGCAAAATGCTTTCCATTAGTACCAGTTATTCCATATTTTCTTTGGGTAGTTTTCGATCAATTTGGAAAAAATTGTCGAATGGGTTTACTTACTTTGATTTAAATGAATTCACTCCACAATAAATCAAATTTTAACTACTTCAATCCAGAAAGAAAGGCCGAATGTTCACAATAAGTGTTCAAAATGATCGCTGTTATTTTCAAGGTAATAAATAACGCCTGTTCTCAATCTCTTGTCGAACGTTTTCGAAGGTTTCTCTTGAAAGCGCGCGACATTCTTCGGTAATTCGACGCCGCAGTTCTTCAATCGACTCCGGCCAAGTTTTGAAAACAACAGACTCAAAGTGATCCCACAGAAAGAAGTCTGGAGAAGTCATGTCCGGTGATTGAGGAGACCATTCAATGGGTCCTCTTCTGCCAATCCACCGATCTGTATAATAGATCATCTAACCATTGACTAACTAGACATTGTGAAGTGGAGCTTTGTTCTGTTTGAAATGAAGTGAGTCCTCGGTCAAATCAGGGTTTCCATTTCAAGTCCGTCTGATTTCCCAATTCCCGAACTATATATTAGGAACTTGGGGGTTGGGGGATGATAATCCTGATAGGCGGATTGAGTTTTGTCAAGCTGTGATGCAACGAATCGCCGCGAAACCTCAACTCCTGTAAAAACATTTGTTTCGGTGACGAATTAATGCACTTTTTACTTGAATAGAAAGTTAATAGTGCGGCGGTTAGTCAAACCTACCTTGCATTTTATTCTAGAGCGTTCAGACTTGACACAGTTGCAGTACATACCGGAATCATAGTGTTTCTATCACCATTTTCAATAACTCAGTTATTTCTCAAGATATTCGGATGAAATCCGGTAAAACCTTAGAGAGTGAAGTCAGGAAGAGAATGCCGTGTGCTGTCACCGTCCTTGCCTGCTATATTCAAAAATACGATAGTCAACTGTCAACTGTTTTCCTCCTTATGGCCGCCATCTTGAATCCACCCATTATTGAATAACTGGAAAATCAATTGGTAATACAAATCATGGTCTTAAGGAATGATATAGATGCAAAAATAACTATACCCAGTAAGCAACTTCTTTTTAATTGACCAAAAAGAGCTGTAGGACCGTTGGACATATTTTCATGAGTTTCACAGTTTCACAGAGCTTTGGCGCTCACCATGGTCAAAATGACCATTGGATAGATGAAGGAGGGTGTTTAAAATTATCCTCTATCTTTTTCGAGAAAAGATACAAAATAATTTTGATTCAAGTTCAGTCTTTCCTGAAATAGCCTGAAAATATTCGGGAAAAATGGGTAGTTCACTATAAAATTTTATACTTCCAAATAACCGGGATTATAGTCAATTTAAAAGGATATACTCACTGGGAAGGATTATTTTTGCACTAAGATTATTGCCTATGACCATTATCATTAGTGCAGATTAATTCCTGACTTATTCAATAATGGGTGACTTCAAGATGGCGACCATGAGAAGAAAAAGAGTTGAGTGTCATATCTTCGAAGATAGTGGACAGGGACAATAGCAACAAACGGCATTTCATTATTGATTTTACTCTTCAAGGGACTACCAAATTTCACTGAAATATCTTAGGAAATCACCTCGGAAATTACAGATTTTTTGAAAAATTTGAATTTCCATGAAACTGACCACTAATTTCAGGATTTCTCAGAAACGGCTGAGGATATGGAGACGCGGTTTATTTCATCCTTACAAACATCAAATTGTGAATTCATGTTGTGACTTTCATGACTCCAACTTTTTTGGTTTAGGAATTGGAATTTTTAAATTATCGAACATCCTGTATACGACGTCTGCAAGGAGACTCACCGTGACATCGCCTCTTAAAAGTTGCCCAGGGGCCCAATGAACATTTTGTGACAAGTCTCATCGCTTGATCATTCTTTGCAAGGTTGTAGCCCCGTAACGTCCGGACTAACTGTGATTCCGGTGATTTCTGTTTGTGCCCCTGGAAGATAGGCAACCCGTTGCCACAACTCATCGCCAAGGTCGATATATGCCCATAACTAGTGAATGTCAAGTGGAGGACCGATCCCGGCCCATGAAAGTCAGCGAAACGAACGAATTGTTGAGGTTTTGAAATCTACCCCTGTTAGGTAGACAAGTCGCTATACTGCTGCTCTCCCGGGTTTGCAACCTTGTTTCCACTTCTTAAAAGTAAGCTGGGAGTATGTACTACAACTCTGCCAAGTTTGAATGCTCTAGAATAAGATGCAAGGTAGGTCTCAATATCGTCCACTAACCGCCGCACTATAATGTGAACAAACAAAACTGTTACTACTGTAGTGACGATAATCCTCACGTTTTCCGGAAAGAGCATACCCAGTACCCCAAAAAACTCGGCCCAATATTCATAGACAGAAATGTGAATTGGAGGCTTTATTCAGAAATGTTGAAAATCGCCATCGAGCCCCTAATAGTTCAGGAATTAGGAAATCAGATGGACCTATATGAGAACTTTAATTTGACCAAGGATTTACTCCATTTGCAACATGATGGAGCTCCACGTCACTATGGTCACCTCACTATGTCTAGAGTTAGTCAATGGTCAGATGATCATTATACAGATCGGTGGATTGGCAGAAGAGGAGCCATTGAAGGACCTCCCAGATCACCGAACTTGACTCCTCCGGACTTCTTTCAGTCGGTTGAAGAACTGCATATCGTAGAATTTCCGAAAACGTTCCACAAGAGTTCGAGAACAGGCTTTATTATTGCCTTGAAAACAAACGGCAATCATTTTGAACACTTACTGTGCACATTCGTTTTTTCTTTATGGTTTGAAGTAGTTCAAATTTGATCTATTGTGGAGTGATTTCCACAATTTGGAATTGTAAACCAAACCCATTTGGCAGTTTTTCTCCATATTGAACGAAAACAATCCAAACTAAGTATGAAATAACTGGTACCACTGAAAAGCATTTTTCAAGAGCTTTCCAGTATCGCAAGTGGGGGGTTGGCATTTGAAAAAAAATTATGGAGGGGGCTGAGGCTCAGACACTGGGTGGGAGTGAGTCACCGACTCCACTATCATGGTTACCCATCCGTTCTGTCGAAACGGTTTTGGGCGATTTTTGATATCTGCTTTTGTTTTAGACTTACAGGCAATTGTAAGTTTTGAATTTGACACCCTGTATGTTATAGAAGGGTATTACGTAATTTGTACAAGGAACGAACGGCAGTAATCGATTTGGGGCAGCAACATAGAAAAGTAGATATTAGGAAAGGGTTGAGGCAGGAATGCGGGCTATCACCTAACTTTTATATCGAAGAGGCGGTTAACATTATCAACGGCATAATCGATTCTGGAATGAGGATAAAAGGTCAGACGATCAATATATGCTTGGATTTGTGGACGATACATTGGTATTACACCCAGCAAGGAAGGACTAGATATACTTTGAATGAAATGGAAGAAGTTTTGACAGAGGGTAGAACAATCTGACCATTTTACATTTTACAAGAAGACTAAAATTTTGGTATGCTTATGCAATCAAGGACGTGAAATAGGATGACCACGAGAATACCGATTGGAAACGAAGAGGTAGAAGAAATCGCAAATTTTGCTATTTGGAGTTTGGACAGTCAAATCAGTCAAGATGATAGGAGTAGGAGGAACATAAGGCAGAGACTAGCACAAGACCGAGTCACTTCCAACAAAAGGAAGCTTTTGTTCACAGCGAGGTTCACATTCTCCATCTCTCAATGTTCAGCAACGGTAAATTCCCTATAGTGGGAGCGGTACGCAAAAGCATACCGCATTTTGGAGTGCAGTAACGAGATTTTGCATGGGCGTACTTTATACCAAGACAAGCGATTTGACCCGCAGCACTCGATATTTCGTCCCTTAGGGGGCCAATGGGGGCCCTCCAAATTTTCAAGATGCAAGAACTTTCACAAAATGATCATTGAGTATCGTCATGTATGTCATAAGTGAAGCTTACGGGTCTATTGAAAATGTTTTCATCAAATGTCGTCGTGTCCGATTCATTCTTCACATTTGAAAAACAAATTCTTTCGCAGAGGTCAAAAAAACTGTTTTTATTTTTTCTGCTGTGCAAGGAAACGATAAATTCATATGTTTTGTTGCGTTCCCAACTAAATCGCGTTCCGTAAGCCCAAATATGAAGACAATTTTTTCGCAATATCATTTTCCCAAGAAGAGGTGACCTCTTCAGTACACTTTTTTCAACAGTATTTGTTTCAATGTTCCTAGTGGATAAGACTGTCAATTTTCGCTGATATGAGAAGCTTGAACTCTTTTCTTAGTAATTTCTATGCAACATGGCTTCAAAACATACAAGAGAGCCCTAAAACTTTTTTTTTCTGCTGGGCCGTCAAATTTTTGGCATGTTGATTTTGTAGTAGGGGAGACGCGCAAATAAATAAGATCTAGTCTAGGCAAATAAGCTCTACCGGAAAATATACCTACTTACACCTAACGACTCTGCGTTTTGTTGTACTGCAATAAAACACGTCATGGAAGGATATTTTCTGTTGAAACCAAATCGCCTGTGCCTGCAGCCTGGATTGAATACTGGTCCGCGTCTCTCCTACTATAAAATCAAAATATCGTAAGTTGGACGGCCCAGCAGAAAAATATTTTTTTTTGGGCTCTTTTGGGCGTTCTAGAGTCATGTTGCTTCGCAACCACCAAGAAAAGAGTTCGAGGTCTCCATTCCTGCAAAAATTACGAGTTATATCCATTGGGGACATAGAAAGAAATGCTCTTGGAAAAGAGGTACTGAAGAGGTCACCACTTCTTTGAAAAATACCATTACAAGAAAAATTTCTTTATAATTAGGTTCAGGGAATGCGATTTAGTTGGGAACGCAACAAAACATATGAATTTATCGTCTCCTTGCATAGAAGAAAAAATAAAAACAGTTTTTTTGACCTCTGCCGAAGAAGTTTTTTTTCAAGTGTGAAGAATGAATTGGACACAACGACAATTGATGAAAATATTTCCAATAGACCCGTAAGCTTCACTTATGACATACATGACGATACTCGATGATCGTCATGTGAAAGTTTTTGCATCTTGAAAATTTGGAGGGCCCCCATTGGCCCCCTAAGGGACAAAATATCGAGTGTTGCGGGTCAAATCGCTTGTCTTGGTATAAAGTATGCCCATACCAAATCTCGTTACTGCACTCCAAAATGCAGTATCGATGTGTTTTTAGGTGTGTACCGCTTGCACTACTAGATTTTACGATAACGATAAATTCAGCAGTTCGAAAGAGACTTTTGAAAACATACATAATATGAAACACAGGACGATGCGAAACATGGATGGTAGGAAAGGCGGATAAGATAAACATGAGGATAAACATGAAAGAGTTTGAAATGTGGTGCTACAAGCGCATGGTGAAAATACCATGGAAGGATAGAGTCAGCAATAGGGAAGTACTGGAAGGAAGAGGGGAAGGAAGGAATATATGGAAAACAGTTGATAAAAGGAGAAATAGGATTGTAGGGCACCTTCTGAGACACGAAGAGTTAGTTCGAGATATACTCGAGGTGGAGGTGGGAGTAAAGAGACGTAACGCTAGACCAGGGTTGGGCGGTATTTCAAATACAAGTATTTGAAATACGTATTTGAAATACCTTTGAGTTATTTGTATCTTGTATTCAAATACATTTGATTAAGAAGTATTTGTATTTTGTATTTTGGAATAGTTCAAGCAGCTAGTATTTGTATTTTAAATACATTTTTCGGAGAAGTATTTTGATTTTCAAAATACAAAATACAAACTACATTTGTTCCCCATACTCTTTAGTCTGTTCGGGTCAAAATTGTTTTGGTTATACTATATTCACCCCATTGACATTTCTTGCTTTTGCACACTATCTGGGATCGATAATGAAGTCGATTGCATCTTTTACGTTTTACGTTTTACTGGTGAGTGCATCCTACTGCCAGCCACGAGAGGTCTGATGTCGGACAATATTTTTAAAAAGCTGGTTGTCCTCAGAGAAAATCCACATCTGTTATTTTGAAGAATTGATGAATGAAGTAAGGAATAGGTTTGGATATGAAGTTTTCTTTATCTTATGTTCATTTTATTTGTCTTTCCATAGTTCATGATAATTTACTTATTGTTATTGCGACTGAATCAATGAGTGTTCCAATTGAAATACTTGCATTTTACGGTTTTTCCAATAAAATGGTTGAAATACGCAATAAGAATGTATTTTGTATTTTGTATTTGGAATACTAGAGGTTGTATTTTGTATTTTGGAATTTATTGGTTTTCCAAAATACGTATTTTGTATTTTGTATTCCAAAGACATTTCAAGAAGTAGTTTGTATTTTGTATTTCGACTATCTTGGATCGTGTATTTTGTATTTTGTATTTAAATACATTTTTCGAAGTATTTTGCCCAGCCCTGCGGTAGACCCAGGTCAGGCTACTGCTCCCAGGTAGTTAGGGTGTAGGATGCTTGGCATTAAGGAAAATGCGTAGGTTAGCGCAAGATAGGAGGGATGCAGGTACGCATCCTAGCAGTTTGAGAACTGAGAACTTTATGGTGATGATTTTTTTCTCTCCATCCCCAACCTTGTCCTCAACTCTCTGCAAATCCCCATCCCAACTCTTTGCAAAACTGAATATAAATAAAAATATAGGTATACTTAGCAGTAAAATCGTCTAAATTAAATATAAAACAGTTTTTGAATTCCAGGGACGAAGAGTACGCTGCGTACATGCTAAGCAAACGGAACAACGAAACATTGGCTGCTACTGCTGCTGCCGTACAAACCACTCAGCCAACGACTGTGCAACCGTCCACTTCGCAGAGCCAGCCGCCGACTTCGGATTGCGAACCTTCAACTTCTCAATTCCAAGCGGCAATTCCGCTTCTGCTACCATCATCGGGAGAAGCTTCATCAGTTTCAGACTCCGAAGAGTCAATCGACGAGGACCAAACTTCCTACAAGAACATTTTCATGTCATTGTGGCACTTTGAGGTCCTGTTTCCGGCCGTCATTTCCACCGCCACGTTTGGACTGTCTCTGGTGATACTAGCCACGATTCCCTATCTCGAATGCAGAGGATTCGGACAAAACTGCGAAAGTAAAAGACAAGCCGTCAATGACCTCAATTACGTCGCCTTCGTCTGGCTGGTTGACGTGTGCTGCTTGTATTTGACCGAAAGACTCCGGAACTATCGCTCTTCTCTTCAGGACTTCCTCTCGGGAATCCTGCTGACCGGCACTTCAATCGGTAAGCTATAGCTCAAATTGTATAGCATTGTTATGTTACAAACTTAATGAATTGGTTTGTAGCATTAGCATGGCCAACATAATACTTGCATTCATTAGTTCTACTGAAGATCTTTTCCGTTTCAGTTATGTACAGCTACAGAAAAGCCCCGGCAATGGCGTTCGTAATGTTTGGCGGAGGACTCGGACTGATGGCATACCACGAAAGCTATTTTTATCTGTGCACCATCAGGGATCAAAGACGATTTGAAACGATAAAACTACAAGTTGAAGCGCTTACTGGAATACTGATGCTGGTTGCTTGTATTCCCGTGTATTATTCCGGCTGGACAATCATTGCAGTACTGACTTACATCGGCTACTTTTATTATGTCATGGCATTTGTATTAGCTGCCTGGGTTTACTTCCCATATGCAAGATCACGCGTGTCAATTTTTTATATTTCGTACATGGAACGAAGAAGAAGGAGAGAGGAAATAGTCCCTGAAGAACATGAAATGCAAGTGTTGGATACAAGAAAACGAGAAGAGATTCAGAATCAGATCCCAGAAATCAGTGAAGAATCGGATTGAAAGTATGTTACTAGGTTTAAATTTTTATTAATTGATGTTATTATGTTTTATGAAAGTTTTAAGGACAACAATATTATTTCAGTGTATTGAGTTTATCGAGTAAAGTTTAAAAATGTTATAGAGTCAATTTTATTTCAATTTAATGGGGACTCACCTCTACAGGTAGTTCAGTTTCAAGTGCAAGAAATGAGCAATCGATACAGAATCGAACAATTGAATATACCCTCACGGGCATGATGCTTGGTAGCGCATTTTCATTCAAGTGGATCCGTCAAGGGATCCGTGATTAGTGATGAACAAGATTTCCTGAAATCTGTCAAAATAGTTTTTTGGAAAAAAAAAACAAATTTCACCTGTGCGAGCGTCCGCAGAGCTTGACTAGGGTAAAACAATTCCCATCATTCAATATTTTTATCAGAAAGATCGTTTTTTTGGTTTTTATGAGTATGACTTTCTGATTGCATTGAACTGTTGTTCTACAGTTTTTCCGGTTTTTTCATAAGCACAAGCTGTATTTGTATGTATAGTATATTCCTTGAGGCCATATTTTTGATTCGCAAGAAATCAGATCTCATGGGAAAAAATTCTCTAGAATGACGACATATTCCAATGTAAATAATCATCATTAACTACTGGCATTGCCCACAAAAACTTATTTCACCCCTGATTCAAACATTCTGACAAAATATCTGATGACCAAACCCGAGACCAAACCATGAGGTCTTCACGATTATTTCAGAACAACAAAAAAATTAAAGAAATATATATGCAGAAAGCTTTATTGTAATAATGAATCATTGCAACAACCTGTTATTATAGATAAACCAACGACATATTCAGGCCTATTCTGTATCTCGTAACGTCTCGTTAACGCCAGATAGACAAAGAAGGAAGTACAGGAGATTTATAGATACAGACAAAGGACAAAGATAGCATGCATATAATGATGTCATTACGAGACACAGAAAATACAGAATAGGCATGATTATCTTCTGGATTCTAAATATAAGCATTTCTCAAGAAGATGATGTATCCTGAGAATAATTCACACTAAAATAAAAACATTACGTCAACGAGTAAGTCTTTCAAATACAGAGCTATATGAAACCGTTCCTTCATCGACAAAATCTCCCAAAATATCGACTAGGTACAGATTACTTAGGTACTGGTAAATGACAAAAAAATAATCACTAGAGTTTTTGTTTGGTTTGTTGTGTATGTGTTTGTGATGTAAAAAAAACATGTCTTGCACATTTCGATATTGTTTGGTCGTACTCTCCGTATTTCTGATAGAAGTCTTCCTGTCTTCCATTTGGACCAGTTTTGGCGCTCTGTCCATCAACAATTTCATATGCTCGTCCGAGACTACTTGCAAATATGAAGATAACGCTTGGTTGTTATTGTTTTTTATTTGTTTGTGCCGATTTATAGGTCAGTATCTTTACTCACTTTCCTTCGAAGTGAATGTCTTTTTCTTTGACATCTTCTTTATAGAACTATGGGTTGAACTCCACTGCAGGTATCTGCACACAAAGAGCGACAAGAAAGATGCAGTCTACACGCATCAAAAATTGCTATATACCATGCCAGTATTTCTTATAATCGCTTTTGTGTTATCATGTTACTTGTCCTATGGACCTCAATTCTTGCTATTTGGTCTTTGTGGAGGTTCGTATGACTTTACAGTGCGGGAAAAAGCTCATGATTGTATTCTGCAGGTATTCTAATGGGAATCATATCAGCACACGTGAAGTTTTATGCTAAAATGTTCCACGATAAAGAAATATCTGAGAGACAGTACGAGTTTATACTGCACTTGGGCAGATCAACATCGCTGATGTTGACTTGTGTTCTCATGCCGCTTGCAATCAGGCACTACTATGGTATTTTTACCACGCGTTTGTTGCTGGCGATTCTTATGGCGAACGTAATTCCACTAGTAATGGTCATAAAAGCAGGCTCAGTACAAAAAATACAAAATAAGTAAGTGAATAAGCCTCAGTATAAACACTTGAATCTTGACTTGAATGTTACATCTGAATCACTTCCATTTTCTAGGAAAGATATAAAGAGCTATGTTCGGTACGATTCGCTTGTCTATGACCCAAGTAATGTTGAACCGGTGGCGTTAGAGAAAGTCGAAAACAATTTACTGAACGTTTTATCACCAGAGGAAGAATACGAAAGAGATTTACAAGCAGCCATTGATGCGAGCATAATAGAATCAATAAATATGTCTGAAATGGAAGAGTCCGAGAGAGATGTTCAGAAGCAGAGGAATCAAGAACAGAGTCCAATTGCAGAAAAAGCGAAATTTGAAACACAGGCATATTTCCATAAAATTGAAATTGTTGAGGATGCGAACAAAATTGAGAATTGCGAAAATCAGTCAAGCGAAAGTATAGCAGAAATTGACAAGGGAAGTTTGGAAATGCGTGTTACGCCAACGAGATTTTCTTGGGCCGACTTTGGTGCCGCTAGCGACGATTCCAGTGACAGTCCACCTCCTTACTCGGATGCTGTGATTTATGGCTACCACACGGTTGAAATCCATCACGAGCCATCGAATTATGGAAGAAGAAACATCAGGTAGAGCTTGTTCGTTATAAATTGTTCAATGAAGTGCTTGACTCTATTTTAGTGCTACTTCGACTTCAGCAACGACATCTAGCCCGAGATATCAGCCAATCAGTGTGCAAGAACTGGACAAAATCGAAACGTTGCAAGCAAAACCTCGTAGTCCTCGGCGGAAGGAGCCAAGATCATTCCGGCCACGCTGTGAAAAAGACTTCGAAGAATACTCCAAAGACTACTGCAAAGTCAAATCGATCATCACAAGCATCACTTCGTACCCAAGCATTCTCTCAGTCGTTTACTCCAACTCAATGTGTCTGATCTACTTGGCGTCGTTTCCGTTTATGCTGTACCAGCTGAGAGTCAAGCAAGATGATCCAAGAACCGAAACCATAGAACAAGCAACGTTCTACAGCTTATTCTTCCTAGGTCTATGCTGGCATGCCATTCTATGGTTCTTGTATTACTTTCCAAAATATATCTTCATCAAATACGTTTTTGGACTTCTCTTATTGGGAAGCAGTCTATGTAAGTGAGATCATGTTTTTTATTCAAACCTGAAATCTGGTCTTTACAGTGCTGTATTTCCTCACCGGCTACGTCGGTCTTAGCGGACCGCTGTTTGGACTTGGCTACGGAATCACTAGCTACCTCGAAAAGGACCTCTATGCGTATTTTACAAAGTCAAAACATTCTCAACGATTGGTTTTCAATTTCCGGGTGGTGGCTGCGTTCTTATCTTTGTTGAATTGTGCGATTCTACCGGTGCTGGCGAGGTTCCTTTCTTTGCTTTCAGTCTACAGCGCAGTACCTTTTTTCGTGCTGACCGTGGGCTTGTTCACGGTTTTGAGGCAAAAAGTCAGTGAAAAAGAGCAGACGCTGTTGCCAGTGAAGAGGAAACGTCAAAGAAATTACCATAGCACTGAAACGAAGTGGACAGAGGGAGACGACGTTTCCGCAAAAGAACCGGTAGATTTGTTTTACATAAAAGAGCCCCCTGTTCTCTCGTCCGAGAACATGAAAGCACCCGTGGATGATGGCCGTGGAAGCAACACCTCTTCTCCGAGACATAGCTGGGGGAATTGGATGAACACTATGCTGATGACCGGGGGGCCTCCGCAATTTCACATTTATCACGACGTGTTGGCAGGGTTTTAAACAACGGTTTTAAATTTAATATTTAAGATATCATTTCTGTGACTGTTGTACGAGTCAAACTAAAAATTATACGTACGAACTGTGAATAATTAGACCAGATCTAATTAATTTGCTATCGTTTAATTTTTGTGCATGTGTTTACCTATGTAGTTATTATGTAATTAATTGCAATTTTAATAAATACTTATAAATATTTCTTAAGTTGCATCAAACTTTCCACTTTTGGTACACATACACCTTCTATGTTCTATACGTTTATAAGGCGGGACTTTTAGGCACAGTTTTACTCTGAGGTAGAAGAGAGTAGGTATATAAATTATAAATACAAGGTCTCAAGGTCACGTCGGGTGAACGCATCAAGGTAGGATTAAAACCTGAAAGGCTTTTTGGGAAAGTGCCATCGGTTCTTATCACACATTTTTTGTGCCCAAGGGAGAAAAACACTACGAATAAAAGAAATTTCAAGAGCTCATTCTAATTGTGATAGTCTCATTGTATCCGACTTATTGTTTGTTCTGTACGTGATTAGTGTATTTACCTAAAAATACAAGAAACAAAAACTTTACACTTTTGTATTTTATGTATTTTTTACGTAAATTTTAAAATGGATGAAGCAGCAGCATTCCCATCACCATCGACAACATCAGCGGCACGAAATCAAAATGTAGCAATTGAAGTTCCAGAAGCAGAAGCTTCGTCACCACCCCGAAGAACGTTTGAAGAAGTCTTCCAACAAACCGGTCTAGGTTGGCAAGCATACTTTGCCATTTTTATTACAGAGGTTGGTCGTTTCTTCTGTATAGCCACCTACATAAATTGTTTGTTCAATTCTTTTTGCAGTTCATCGTGGCAGGAACGTGGGCCACGTATTGTATTATTACGTTGTACAATGTTACTGAAGGAGAACGTCTGCTCGATGACGAGTTCTGGCAAATCATTTTATTGCTTTGTTCCATGAAATTGTCTGGTATGTTATGTTGTTGAGCTAGAATCGACTTTATTTCAATTGATAACACTTCTAGCACCTTGGTTTGAGTCTTGGGGCCAGAGCTATATCAGAATTCAACAGGCAGAAGTAGAAGCATATGGCCAAAATAAACCAAGCAAATTAGCATACAGGAAAGCCATGAAGATATACCATTATGTCAAAAAAGACTTCGCGGCATGGACGGGATCATCAGCGTTTATGACGGCTTTATCGTGGATCGGTGTTAATTCCATGGGAAGTATTGGAAACCAACTGGGTGAATTAGCGTTCCAATTGCCTTTAGGTTCGTATTGAAATTATTCGGGTTCTTCCCTCATATGCTTGTGATGTCCTTTTTAGGCGTATTCGCTGGCGCAACTTTAGCGTTCTTTCGCTGCCTCACCAAATACGTGTACTGGAATCATTTCCCGGACGACATATACGATGGCATTTCACAAACGGCCAAAGCCACTTGCCTTATCGTGACCTCGATAGGTTTTGTGAGAGCTACAGAATCCTACTTCGATTTGATATCTTCACGAATCAGCACCATAATGTTGTTTCTCGAAGTTCTGCCCATGATCATGATGATTCTTTATGGAAACCATTTTGCTAAACCTCCTGCATGGATTAACAAGTGAGAATTTTGGCTTATTTTATTTAGCTGTGGGTAAGTGCGCTTTCGACGGGACACTTCTTGGAGGTTTTTTGGTTCTCTCGCTAACAGCATTTATTGACCAAACAATGAATTATAGGTCGACACTAGTACTAGCGACACTACCACCACGTGAGCCATTGCCACCAACGCCTCCACCCCGTCCCCAGTCAACGCTTCAACGCCCGTCTCCATCACGAAAATTGCAATCTCCTAGGTTGTCCATTTCTTCGAGAACATCATACGAGGAATCCATGTCAAGCCAAAAATATCAGAAGCTTCAAGATGCTTTTTCCACTCCAACCAGAGACGAAAACAGGTCGGTTTTTGACTTCTTCGCTACCTACCACCTTTGTTCACCAGTTTTCAGCATTTTGTCAACGGTAACTTATAGCACTTTTGATTTTTGTTTCAGGGGCAGGATAGTAGTAGCCGATGTGGAAGTACACTCAGAAGTACACAAAAAGCCAAACAGCTCAGAAAGGCGACGCTCCCAATCACCAAGGTAAGTTATATTCAGCAGGTACCCACATTTCAAGAAAACTTCGCCATCCATTATTGAAATCAATTGTTAATGGATAGAAAATCACTAACATAGGCCAACAAAACAAGAACTGGTCTCCGGTTAGCGTGGTCAACTTTTTTTTTAATCCATTATTCTTGGTAGTTTTAATTGAAAATATTATTTTTAGCATAGATTTGGGCTGTGTTTCTAAGAGTAGCAAAACTGTTGGAACGCCTGTGAGAAGTAGGCCATCCCAAGATGAGACACGTGATGCAGTTTTACGAACAGCCGAGTCCATAGAAGAATCAACCACGTCAAGGTTTTATATAAAACGACTCAGTATTATGTTTTATTATTGATTTATTTTTCACAACAGATCTAGAAGCATGGAGCGGAAGACAGATACACTTAAGCCAATAAGGTGAAATAATAATTTATAAGCTATTGGGTAACATAATCTTGGGCACAAAAGGTCAGTCCATGATAATAATCAGTGATTATTACCCCATTTGCGGTGTGAATTATTACTAAAAGCGCCTGTCGAGAAACAAAAAGAGCTTTGAGTGAATGAGTACCTTCATTTGCTTTCAATATCGATCTCAACGATTTTCTATAAGAAAATGAGGCTCTTTAGCACGAAGGCGTAAGCGCATTTTATAGTAATCGACCGGCGCCCTTGAACCATCTTGCGGTTTAGTGGGTATAAAGTGGTAACAGGCCATAATCCAGGATTATCACCCTTGTTTTCACCACCACTTGCAAATTGGAAAATCAAATTCGCGTGTATCAAGAACAACAAAGACTTGTGAAGAGTGAAAATATGGATCCATGAACCAATCCGAGGTCATTCGTATATAAAATGTCATATGTATCACGGGCATCCGACATACCTAATTACTCAACTATTTTCCTTTGCAAAAAAGGTGGTAATATTTTATTTTCGTCACTAATTTTCTGTTCCAGCCTTGAAGGTACAGGCGCCATCAGAAAACTTGCTCCACAAGTAGTACACAGAAGTCCCAGAAGGTGAGTACAAAAATACTTTTCAAGCTCTATTATACCGGTGATGGCAATCTGGTTCTTGATGATAATAATAATAGTGCGGCTCTACATCCCATTGAGAGACTTCTGTAGCAGTAAGATTAGAAACTATCTAATGGTGGCCTTACATTGAGCATCAAATGCTGCAAAGAAAGCTGCAGCATTTGCTGCTCAATGTAAGGCCAGCATAATAGTAGTTGGAACCTACGTAGTTTGGAAAGAGTTTTATTTGCGGCAGTTGCTGAAGGATTATAGTCACGGCTGGACATAAAATAATTATACACCTGGTAACACTGACTGCTAGCGACATGTCTCACTTTTCACCAGGCGTCGTGGGTGGAAATGATTTCCAGCTTTTCTGTTGATTTTGAAGATTGAAATGAAATTTTCAGGTCGCAACAAGATGCAGATTCAAGGCAAAAGACGATGTCAACAGAAAAACGTCAGTCTGAACTAGATGGTGAAGTTGCAGATGTCTTGAGCAGCGTGAACACTTTGGGAGATATTGAGCCAGATACAAGGTGAGACTTGAAAAAAAAAAACTATGGGTTCTATCCTCGGTTCTATCCGTCCAGAGATTAAACATGGTGGATTGCAAATGGCAAGAAGTAAAAGAGCCGTAAAAAACAATTGAAATCTTTGAAGATACTAGGTTTCCAAGCCTCCTTAAAATCTGACCAAATTTGAGGAAGTTCAATGTTCCTAATACATAAATTGAAATAATATATAGGCGCTTTCGTTTTACCACAATCTCACGTCTTCTTAGATCAGTTCGCGTGAAATCACTGACGAGCGAGTGAGACACCAGTACCAGCTGAGATAAGAACATCTGAGATTGATGCCAAAAGAGATGCAACTATTATAATCTTAGTTGTCGCCGTAGGTGTATCAGCTGTCGAAATCGGGACTATCACTGTCTGTGAGTAGGTACCTAAAGATTTTAAGCAGATGCCTGGTAGGTGAAGGTAACTTCCACTTCATCGCAGATCAGGAGTGTGACCAGAGACCAATTTATCATCAATGCTGAAGTAAATGCCCCAGTAGTAGCAAAGAAATATTAGAGACATATTCGACAAAAATATTCATATAATATTAAAACGACAGATTTATTTATATAGGGGGAATATTCGAAGTGAATATTTATAAATATTCAATTTAAATATCTATACCATATTAGTTGCATCACATCTGGTGGATATTTAAATCGAATATTAATAATTGTTTGAAACAGGTTCAAAGCTGAATATTCAAAATGAATATTCATAAATATTTGACAAGGATATTTCAATTATATTGCATGAAATATATTCATATTTTTTATTAGAACTGTAAAAAATAGTAACAAAATAAATGAAGTAAAAAATGCAACAAAAAATATAATTTCAAAACAGAAATTGCATTACAGCCTTCATTCTTCTGCGTTCTGAAACATAATATACAGTATTTTATTCATAATGAGGTTTGTAAATACGAATGCAGAAAACTTACCGCCAGGAGAATGATGCGAAAAATAAACTGTTGACTTAGCACCCATTTTATCTTTCTGATGGCACCAACCGCGACTTACTTGTCGCCAGGAACAACCCTACTTCTTTGTCGATTTCCGTATCCGTTGCATTTGGATACCGTCTTCTAACAGCTTGACTTCCGTTTACGAGTTGCTCTGAATTTTTTGCAGTAAGCTGCATTTTTTGTTTTAGGCATACTGATTGGGAATTTGCATCCGTAACCTATAAGTATAAATAAGCAGACTTTAGGAACAGAATAATTCCAATTTAATAGGGCAGCTGCAGGCGACCAGTACATAAAAATGAAACATATAATAATGGGTATCACTTCATAAAAGTCGCCCCCTAATCCCTCCCTGAGGGTGAGGGGGCATGAATAGCAGAACACAACACATAACCATTACATGCAATGTGTAATAATAAATGTATTCGACTTACCAAGTTACCTGTGACAAAAATTAATCGAACTAATTAAGAAATAGCGTCTCTGCACTCTGGAAGTTTCTGCTTCAGAAGAGTAAAAGACCAGACCACAAGACCGTTTCCCACTGGAAGCAAAAAACCGCGAAACACTGCCAAAAATTGACATAATTCTCACTGACGCTCTCTTGACAGCCAGCTCTGCCAACCTAGCAGCGAATACGCAACTAAACGCAAACGTTTTTGCACGTAAAATCAGCACTTCAGATCATTCTCAGCTTTACTTGACTGGAAATGTTAGGATATAGCTCGGTAATTTTGATTTACGCCGACTCCATGTCTCATCACCCGTTGATCTGGATTATACTTACAACAGCATGATTTGGTAATTTGCGATTTGACGTTGGCTACATTTCCCGCGCGGATTTCAAATCTCCATTTTAACTACCATAAATTAAATTAAATTCTATTTTCGCCCTAATAAACATATTTTCTAGATGGGATTCAAATTGGTACAATATACATAGATTTACATTTATTTTCCTCAGCTCGTCTACCAAAGTTAGCTGGCAACTATGGATGGCAGTCATGTAGGTAGGTACCATCGCGTGCAAAAAAATCTAGTACAGAGAGTGAAGCGGAGTGTACTGATTTTGGCTTGATGTCACTGTGACAGCCGGCCAAAATCGGTACACTCCACTTCACTCTCTGTACTAGATTTTTTTGCACGCGATGGTACATTAAATGACCTTGGCCTGGAGACAATAATTATCATCAGCTTTGTTCAGTAGTCAACATGAAAAATAGGATTAGGTACATTAAACACAAAATCTCGACACAAATATTTTTGCACATGATGAATGTCTGTTAGTTGTAGGTTCAAAACTCCATTTTTTTTTTCGTACGACTTGAGACAAACATTTAATGAGCATTGGAAGTTGTACATTTCTTTTCGCAAATGACATATTAATGTTCATTGCATATTATGAACTGATGGCCTATTTCCATATATCAGCTGAATGTTCAATCCACATTTAGAAATGCACATTTGTTTCCAAATACAGACGAATATTCAATGCACATTTAAAAATGCACATTCGTTTCCACATATGAGACGAATATTTAATGCACATTGTGAATTGCTCATTAGTTTTCATATATTGTAAAGATATTTGATGTACATCCAGAAATGAATATTTGTTTGCAAATATAAGACAAATATTGATCCAATATACGTAATATTTAGCCAACATTGTAATATTCCGGCAATATTTGGAACATATTAGGTGAATATTGCTTGCACTGGGGATGATTTCTAAGTAGATTTTTTTTTAGAATTTCAGTTTGCCCAAGCCAACCTTCTGGATCAATTATTGACATAAATCTGGAGAGTCAAAGAGTAAGGTGAGTTTTACATGGCCTTCATTTAGTTTCCTATCCACCTAATCTACATAGGTATATGTAGTACATATCGAAGCAATCATAATAATAAGTACCTACTTACACACTTTAGGTTCCAAAAGCAAGCTGAAGAACCTGGGACAACATCAAGGTATTGAAGTGTATTTGAATCCAAACTTCTCAGATATTTACGTGCAAATTTTTAGGTCTGTTGATGTACCGAACACGCCAGAGCAATCAAATAGCCAAGTGAAGAGAAGCGCCAGAAGTAGAAAAAATTGGTTCAGTTGCTTCTTTGGTTCTACTGCAGCTGCTACTACGACTGATGAAAGGTAAAAATCATGAGTTCTTCCATGTTTTCAATAGAAATTTTTTTATAATTATGCAGCTCAAGCCCGGCAATTCCCGCCTTGAATCTGTTACCCTCGTCGCCGAGTTTCTTTAGACCGACTCTGGGGATTCAAGATGAACAGTACTTGACGGTCAGAGGTCAGCGAGTGGGACAGAGAAGGCTCTCCAGAACTCTTAATCCTGATCCCAATCAGATCTGCATAGATCCTGAGCCGGAGCCTACGAGATTTGAATCCAGTGCTGTACATGTTCTCTACGAACCAAATGACCCGATCCAAACTCTGATGGAGAACGTGGCGGTATCAGTTCAGCGTCTTATATTCTCAATGAGACGAAGCTTCAGAGCAGTGTGGTTCTGGTACACCATCATATCCACCGCCATGGTGAAACTGATTTCCGTGATCTTCCTCGTGGCGTGCCCACATTTCGTTCTGCACCACACCGCTAATCTCGTCTCAGCTGCTGACACACTAGTATGGATCGCGCTTCCATGGCTTGTGGTTAGCATAGTAGTGAGTTGGCCTATACAAAAGCTACAGAAAACAGAAAGAGTTCTTTTCATGATTGGTATTCCTTTTTACCTACTTGGTATCACCTTAACATCAGCAGGAATGAGTAGGTAGATGGTTCATCATAAAGTGAATTGCTAACTGGGTATGATTTTCAGCTGTGCAACTGCGAGAGTACAGCGGAATCTATCCATGGGTGCTGTTCGGAACCGGCTTTGGAGTCATAGCGAACATGAAGAAAACTGTACACAAGTATTTCTGTTGCTGCAGTAGGAAGTTCAATGATGAAGATCTCGGTAATGATGCTTTAACCAGAAATGCAGAACTCGGTACGGCCATTGCTTCGTTTATACTTTATTTTGTTTATTACATCTGCATCAGAGAAAACTACATGTCGACAAGCTTTGCTTACTTCATGTGCACCTGGACTGGTTGTAGCTATATTGCTGCATTGATAAAAGCATATACCATACTTCATGGGTATAAGTAAGAGCAATAAAAGAAAAACAGTGAAAGGTGTGGTGAGAGTCTGCCTGCTGTATGACAAAGATTCAATGTTTAAGATTGACTTGCAAACAATAAAACTTTGAATTTGAACTTGGTTTATACTTTTACTCGTACTTTTATTTTCAATGTCTCAAAGGTCCCAGCTCGGGTTCCAGTATCAGTGGCACACAATTACGTTTCCAATTAGAAAAATCTTTGTCTCTGAAAGTAACGCAATTAAAAGAACGCCACGGCAACAATGGGGTATGGTAGGGTGTGGTGTTTTCTCAGTTGCATATGTACCAGCAGCCGATCTGTGCTTGAAAATTGTAAATGGTGAGTTTCTCAAAATTCTTGCAAATACTTTTCCCGATGATACAGAATACCTACATTTTTACAATGAAGAAGACGTTTTTCCGACATATTAAACATAACTGCCTTGCCTATATTTCACCAAAGTTCCTTTTTTTCGCATACTTACTTATTCTTTTTTGGATCCAATTGGAGTAAAGAGCTTATTCTACGAATACCCGCCATTCGTCTCTGTTTCTCGCCTTGACCCGAGCTCCGCTACATTTCAAATTTTCCTTATTCAGTTCTCCACGTATCTATAACGACGGTCAACAGTCTGCCTTGTTTCCTTCCCTATCCTGCCACGTTGTAGTCGAGGGCCTGCGTCGTGATTACTGTTTCCTCCTTCCTCAACATCTGGCCAATCCATTTCCAGCTTCTCTTTTGACTAAATGTATCTAAGCTGTTTTGGTGAAGCAATGCATAATTATTAATCAATTAATCATCTTTAGATTCATCCACCCTCGCATCTATACCTATACCTACCTACCTACCTACATACTGTGTCTCTCACCGGTTTCTAACCTGTTCTCTGCCATAAGTCATCAATGAGAAATTCAGAAATTGTTTGACTCCGGAAGACTCAGGATTCCATTGTTGGTTTTTCATGTTCCATATCCGTACAACAGAACAAATTTTACATTTTGTCAAGGACGGAGTTGAATGGTAAAATAAACGTTGCGAAATTAATCCTGGGCTTATTCCATGACGGATTTTCACCATTTTGGTCTCTTTCGAAAGCCACAAGGATGAACTTTGGTTTGAGCCTATTGGCATTTCCAAAATCCAAAAATATTTTTTTGATCTTCGAATTTTGGAAATGCCAATGGGCGGGCTCAAACCAAAGTACATCCTTGTAGCTTTCGAAAGGGACCAAAATGGTAAGAATCCGTCAAGGAATGGACCCACAGGGATTGATTTCGCAACGCTTATTTAACCAATTCAACACCGTCCTTGAGCTTGAATAATCTCAGTTTCCTTTTCATTGACAGCTCCTGCCACTTGCAGATGGTGGTAGGTACTATGAGGATGTTGTAGGCTTCCCACTCAGCAAGAAAACATCTCTGTGACATCACTTAGATGTTCAAGTCACAACTGCGATGTTAACAAAAAAGTCTCTGCGATGTTAAGTGTACATCTCTGTTACTTCTTATGTCCGGGTAATTAGAACATGAATGAGATATCTCAAAGATGTCCAAATGTGACATACTATCTACATCGCTATTCCACATCTCGTAGATATCACTTTTTGACGTACATGATACGTCGCATTTTGGACGTGTATTTTTAAATAAAAATTAATTTTTCACCCACTTTTCAACATAGTTTTATGTCACAGGAAGGTTCCGCACCAATTTTTACTAATTTTTACAATCTATACAGCACGTTTCTTTCCTAAGAAAAGTTCTTCTTCTATGGCGTCCTCCGCAGGATTCGAACCTGGATCCCCACAGGTGATGGTTAGAGGCACTGCTGCCGATTCGTCTAAGCTACAAACTTGTCTACTACAAACTACAGTATATTTAATCAGCGCACTTGATGTTCAGGTATGTTTCTCGGAATATTTCATTAGGACTCCAAACGATACACCGAGCCCAAAAAGCCTCGCTGGGGCTCGAAACGTTACAGCAAGGCACAAGGGACTCCGTTGGGGTCCCGGACTTCACAATAAGACATGAACGGGAGTCATCAAAGTATTCGAAAGCGCAATAAAACAAAAAGGGGCCCATTTTGGGGTTCCGAATAACGCAAAAGCAGACACAAGGGTTCACTAAAGGTGCGAAAGTCACGACAAAATGCAAGAAGGCCCAGTAGGCTTTCGAAGAACACAAGGAGACACAAACGGGGCACACTAGTTCGGGAAGCCACAAGCACAACAAGACACAAAAGTTGTTTCAAACGACACTTGAAGACATAAGAGGGCCCGCAGGGCCTCACACTAAACATGAAGACATAAGGCTGTTCTGGCATCACACACATAGAATAGAAAACAAAACTATTTATTAAATATTTTCCGACACACAGAGCTTAACGATGACAGCCCGCGAAATTTGAAAAATCTCTCAGTGACTACATCTTATTGACGTCAGTGAGATGTTACACTTCGGCAAGTTGAAAGCAGTAACAATGTGATGTCCGGTAGATGTCTCATGTGTGATGTTCAATTCAAGTTCATTTCGAAACATCTCTCAGACATTACATCGTATAACATCGCGGATGAACATCACAGAGATGTGTAAGTAACGTTCATTGTGATGTTATTTTGTGACATGATTGAGATCATCTCATTTATGAAACATGACATGCTATGCTGAGTGGGTTCCGGCGCTTTCCCAATCCTTGCTCCGACATCCTTTTCAATCCACCACCTTTAGCCATGGTCCTACTTACAAGGAACTGATAAAAGTTCAGAGAATAAGGAAATTGATACAATCGAAGGACGAAAAACAAATAACAAATTTAAAGTAACTACTTACTTAAGTACTTAGGTATTACTTTAACTTTAGTAACAGAAATAATCCACATCCTTCCCACTATAAAGTTTACACCGCTGCGCGCTGCGTTAAGTATCCACTTTTTAAACTTTATTCTTAGCGCACTTTCCCAAAAAATAAGAAAAAAGCGCTTTTAGTTCCACTTTGTCCGCCCGTCCGTCCGTCCGTCTGTCTGTGCCCGGGATGACTCCTCAAGTGATATCGATGTGGTGTAAACGCTGATCAATAGTAGGCACATACAGGGTGGTGAAAATTTCGATACTCACCATTGGTATCTTGGAAACGGTAAATGATACGAGGTCGGTTGAATTAGAAAAAAGTTGCGCATTTTTGTGGCGATTGAGAATCTAGAAAGAAACTTCGAATATTTTGATTGGTTCCCGATTTATCACGGAAAAACTAAAAATTCTTATTTCAAAAATTTTTATTCATCTTCCCAATCATTCAAGCTATTTCAATCAAACTTGATGGTTTTATGTTTTTGATCACTCCGAGTCGAATAACGTTGACAGAAATTTTCCAGGCCTTCTAGATTTCAAATTATGATTGTCAACTTTCTTTTTTCTCATGGCCGCCATATTGGATTTTTGCACTAGTAGATAGAAAAAAAAAATAGCTTTCCGAATTCGTAACCAACATAATCTTTTTATGATATTTTTAGCGTCAACTTTCGAAATTTTTGTAAACTATTGACAAAATCGGAAATACTTCAAAAAACAATTGAAATATTATCAATAGCAACAACAAAAAAGTGACAGATTGTGCGCAATTGACGTATCTAACTTCTTTAATCGTGTTTTGGGCTTGTTTGTACCGAGATTTCATAAATTAAATTAGTCAAGGGTGCCTGTGAATTCAAAAACGTCTGTCTAAACTATAGGGTAATCCTTACTCCTTTTGTAATACATTTGTCAAACTTCAACAAAAACTATGCTAGTTCCGACAGACGTTTTCAAACTCACAGACACTCTTGACCCATTTAATTCATGAACTCTCGGTACAAACAAGCACAAAACACGATTAAGAAGTTCGATTAAGAAAAACGATCAATTGCACACCATATCTGTCACTTTTTTGTTGTTGCTATTGATAATATTTCAATTGTTTTTTGAAGCATTCCCGATTTTGTCAATATTTCTCGAAAATTTCGAAATTTGACGCTAAAAATGTCATAAAAAGAACATGTTGGTTACTAATTCGGAAAGCTAATTTTTTTCTCTATCTATTCAAGCAAAAATTCAATATGGTGGACATAAGAAAAAAGAAAGTTGACTATCATAATTTGAAATCAAGAAGGCCTGAAAAATTTCTGTCAACGTTATTCGACTCGGAGTGATCAAAAACATGAAACTACCAAGTTTGATTGGAATAGCTTGAATAGTTGAAAAAATAAAAGATAATTTCTAAAATCAGAATTTGCAGTTTTTTCGTGATAAATCGGGAGCCAATCAAAATATTCCAAGTTTCTTCTCAGATTCTCAATCACCACAAAAATGCGCAACTTTTTTCCAATTTAACCGACCTCGTATCTTTTACCGTTTCCAAGATATACCAATGGTGAGCATCGAAATTTTCACCACCCTGTATATCCAGGATGTCAAGTTGGCTTTTGGTTTTTGTGTTACTCAGCCGCCATTTCTAATCCGTCATTTTAAATTTTTCTGAAAGTGATTCGATTGGAATGAAATTTGCAGGCGATGTAAACCACATCAAGACATATCCAATTTTCGACAATTGATGCTCTGCCGCCATCTTGTTTGTGTTCTCCATATTGAACATGTTTTGAAGTCATAGAACTAAGAGAATTATGTCTTAACGAAACAATTTTGATGTGGTGCAAATGTAAATCAATCAATCGTACGTACTGTCTACCATATAAAGTTGACCAATGGTTTTTGTCACTTGGCCGCCATCTTTGATCTGTCCGTCCGATTTCGGTGAAATTTGCAAGCGATGTGACCTTTATCAAGATAGGTACATCCTCGGGTACATCCGATTCTGGACGATTGATGTTCTGCCACCATCTTGTTCTGCCGCTATCTTGTATTCTCCATATTGAACATGTTTCAAAGTGATAAAACCAGGAGAATTGTATCTCAACGAGAAGACGTGGTACGTGTCCAACATATCAAGTTCAACTATCGGCTAAATGGTTTTTGCCACTTGGCCGCCAGCTTTGATCTGCCGTTTTGAATTTCTCTGAAAGTACATGGTCCGATTTGAGTGAAATTTGCAGGTGAAGTGAAGTTCATCAAGATACATCCAATTTTAGCTAGACAATAATTTATGCTTTGCCGCCATCTTGTATTCTCCATATTGAACCATGTTTTAGAATGATATAGAACTAGAGAAATTTTGTCTCAATGAAAAGAGATATCGATGTGGTGCAACCTTTATCAAATAGGTACGTACGTGTTCACCATAGAGTTGACCAATGGTTTTTGTCACTTGGCCGCCAGATGTTTGATCCGCCATTTTGGATTTCTCTGAAAGTGGTCCGATTTAAGTGAAATTGGCAGGCCATGTAAACTTCATTAGGATAAATCCAATTTTGGACAAATGATGCCCTGGTGCCATATATCTTGGCCGCCATATATTGAAATTTCTCATCAGTAGAACGATTTTCATGGAACTTACCCTTGTTATTCTGTATGACCAATGATCATTCTTATTTTCTAGCCAACTTTCAACATTCCGTTGCCATCTTGGCCGCCATATTGAAATCTCTTATTAGTGGAAGGATTTTCATGAAACTTGGAACTCGGCTTTTGAGAAAAAGTCAAGAAGGAGGTTTAAGGGAGTGTGGTGGCCGTGAATTTTAAAATTACTAAATAATAGCAATCTGGAGTGTCGTGAATTTTAATTACTCAATAATATTTCAATTACTCAATAATTAACAAAATTACTTTTGATCAATCAATAATTGTGCGAATTTAATTCGATTACTATCATTCGTGAATGGCAAAGCATTCAATTAACACACGCATGTGCAGAAGTAACTCAAGAAATCGTCAAATTATTATTTCTTTAGAGCACGCCATATATTCAAAGTCGTCCGAGCTAATGATATGCACCTTTCATCGAAGAGAGAAATGCATGGCAGTGCTAGGTCTGCGCCGAGCTGATGGTGGGGATTGGTACATACCCACACATACCTACCGATGCATTCCGCCAACCAGATAAAAGACTGGGAAATCGAAGTGAAAAACAAGCTAATTACTTCGCAAAGAAGAATACATAAATTACCTTCCTTTACGACATTTTGCAGAATACAAATACAAATCTACGCGATTTTACCAACAGCGGAACCAAACATCACTTACGAATTCACAAGAAAAATACCACCATAAATCTTTCGGTGCTATTAAAAACCCAGTAAATACTTAGAAAATCTAACACCCAGCCGGACGAAAGATAAGGTTCCACAAGCAAAATTCAATAGATATTAGGTCGTAAAATTCAATCTCTAACGAAGCGGGTCTAGGATGAAACAGAATTCCAGAGAAAAAATGGAAAAAACAAAATCGTAAATTACCAGTGCACGGGAAAGGTTCCCCTAGTACTCCATGCCGACTGCAATCATCGGTTTTAGACGCGGCTAGGAATATAGGCACAGATGAAGGCACGGGCGAGCGTGTACCGTGAGTATCTATAATTGGGTAAATAAATCGTAAATCTTACTGACGCGGGAGATATTATAAAAGCAAAAAAAAATCGGAAGGAAGACAAGAGAGTGTAGTCAGTCCAGTTTAGCCTGCAGTATCGACAAGAAGTAGTTGCAACAACGAAACTATGTAGGTGCACTTCAGTTTTAGTCAGTTGATTTTGAACCAGTGAAAATCCAACATACAGTCAGTGCGATGCAATTCATAATAAAAATACACAGTGCAGTGGCCAGCCAATTAAAATATTACCAGCAGTTAAATTAGTGAACAGTGTTAATTCAGTTTCCGACAAAAATGTGACACAACGCTACGCAGCCACTTTCTTCTCTGGTGAAACCTTTTTGATTCTTTTTCTTATACTTATACCTTGAAATGATTTTGATTTGTGCTTTAATTTTAGTATGTTTTTATTCAGTCATGTCCCATCTGCATGACCATTCTATTGTGCCCGAATTATTAAACAATAGTCATACGTAAAAGCCTCGATTCGAACCCAAATTCTTCATGTATCTTCCCTTTGTATATTTTACACTAGTTTATTTTGAGACAGTAATTAGATAAGGACTGTAATTACATCCAATGTTTAAACCTGTGAAATTTCCATACTTAAAAATATGCAGTCATAATTTTTGCAGCTTGAAAGAAACTCTTTTTCTATATTTAATCGTGTTGCTAAAAATTCGTTCAATAATTATACAAATTTTTCTAACGCATGTTTTCCACGTTTCCGAATAGAGTGATAAATTCAACCCAGTCAACTATTTATTTTTCAGTTTTCTTTGGTAATACTTTTATCGCGAAAAATCGCGCAAAAGATCCAGTCAGTGATTTTGGAAATTATTCGCAAACGTTGAACACCTCTATCTCCTTTCTAAAATAGGACTACCGTCGGATAAAATTAATGCAATAGTTTTTTTTTTTATGCCTCTAGGCACAAATAACGCTGTTTTCCACCGTTCAATGGTTGAGATAATAGTTCAGTCGTTTCAAGAAAAACTACGTACTTCTATATTGTTTTTCCTCGCAAAAATCCAGTATTAATTACCACGCATAATTTTCTAATTGTCTTTTCGATACCAGACCTAAAACAAATCGACAAGGAGTTGTCCAAAATTGAGTAATCCTTTTTATACTACCATAAACTATTCAGTGAAGCGAGCTTTTGAAACCATTTTTGACAATAGCTAATTACGTATCAGTAAATTCAGAAAATACTTTCCAAACATTTCTGTGACGCCCTAAGGCATTAAAATTATGCTAAAATATCAAAACGTATTTTCCAAATAAATTAAATGCCTCTTTTCGATGCTCACATTTCATGTAAGCGACGGAAACCAGTTATATTCAATTTCACACCGTCAAGCCAGGACCACTTGTCCAGGAATTCATTTTCTATAGCAATAAGTCCGAAAGCTAAACAATCATTCCTACAATTTTTGTAATCATTTTACTTATAAATCAACAGGCATAGTAAGCTTGAAATTTTCATTTTTTGTGTAATAGTTTTTCCCTATACTTAGTAAAATCATGCATTTATCCAGCGTACCAAACGTGACTAATAAAATTCATAGGTTGCAGTTATTTGTCCAAATTTCATGTAAATTGTCCAAATTTTATGAACTTAGATAAACCAGTTTTTAGTTACTAATTAGGTAGTATTTTAGACTAAGCTTCATTTCCATTTTCTGTACATATTTTCATTCGTTAATTTTTGTAATAAATTCTATTAAATGTTGCTCGTTTTCAAGTTATTGACTAACATGAAGTAAATTAGGACTAAAAAGGGACATTTCATCTATTCTGTTCGGGTTAACGCTACCACATCTTCAAGGGCATAAGTAGATAATAATTGACAGTGTTTTTGAGACAGAGTAAGTATAAAGTGTTTAGACAATAGATTGACATCCACCAGTTGACAAAACCCTACCTGGGAAGGTAGGTCGAATCCACACCGCCTTTTGTGAAAGTAGATTATTGTAAGGGCGAATAAAGGCTCCCAATGGCCTTTTAAAACAACCCATTGGGTGGTGTCAGATTTATACGGCCCGTTGAGCCTTTCCATCTAATCAACAACTAAAAAGTGTCGCGTAAGCTTTGCTCAGATAGCCTGCGACACTTGACTGATGCCACCAAAGTATGCTCCAGCACTGCCAATCCTGACTACAAGGGCTGGACATATTTTTGGTGTCAGAAGTGGGATTGTCAAAAAGAGATTGTCAAGATTGTCAAAAAGTCAAAATTGAAAAATTCCAAAAAAAAAAAAAAATTTGAATTTTTTTTCTCGTGTGCGAAACTTTTTTCCCTGAACAATTTTCCTCCGAACCTTGTGTTATGAGTGAACATACCATGAGTTTTGAGAGGAAGAGAACCGCCTGATTTTTGTTTGAAAAAAAAAAGAGAACCGAATAATTAAAAAGGAAATGACAATAGCGACGGACAACTATTAAGCTGGAAATCCGTAACGGAGGAACTACACTCGTCATTCATTTAATTCTAAAATAACCTCTTTTGTTTTATCACAATTAAATTTTCTAATCAAGAACTTGAGTCAAATTTGGATTTTTGGTGAAAAAAAAAAAAAGAAAGGTTTTACACACTCCTACTTGGTTTTGTTTGAATCATATGAGACTCCCTGTGTAACGCAAGTGCACGTGAATAGTAGATGCGCGGGGTCGTGCACTTGAGATGTTTGGGAAAAAATAGCGTGAGAAAATTTTTATTGGATACGTACACAATATTTGGAAATTACGAAAATAAATTTTCTTTCTGTTTGATTGTTTGAGTACACATATTTGGAAAATTGAGAAAAAATTTTTTTTCGTTTGCTTATGTACACATATTTAAGAAAAAAATTTTTTGGTTGATTGCTTACGTACACATATTTGAGAAAAAAAAAATTCTTGGTTCGATTGCTCACGTACACATATTTGAAAAATAAATAAATTGTTGGATTGCTTAGGTACACATTTGAACATTTCAAAAAAAAAATTTCTCTTTATTGTTTGAGTACCTACACTATTTGAAAATTTTTTGGAACGAATATCTGTGAATGTCATAAATAAATTTTATAGTTAAGACTTTCAAGAGAAATTGAATTGAAATTGAATTGAAATAAACTTGAGATGTGTGAGAAAATTAGATGCATAGTTATCACCAGTGGCAGTGTTAAGAACTTATTAGCCTCTTTTTGACAATACGAGTCTGAAAATAAGCATTTCCAACATCCGGTAAAATTTTTATTTTTTTTCCATACTCAACTTCACTTTGACACGTGGAAGATCTTGAGCTGAAATTTTCCTCGGAAAATTCAAGGTTTCCACCAGTCAAAGACTAACCCGGTTGGTTACTGTGAGGATTTTGGTTAGTTAGCTGCTAATTCGGAAAGTTTTTGGTGTTATTTGGCAAATTGTGGATAAGTAATACAAAATTCAGGGGAATAATTTGGAGTGATGAAGAATAAATTGCTTCCTATTCCTGATACAATGAGTGCTGAGAATAACGGACTGAGAGAACTGAAGTCACAACTTAGTTCTCTTTCTTTTTAGTTCGTTTGACTTTGGAACCAACTGGTGTTAACACGGGCAGTTGGTTTGAAAGCAAACTAAATAAGGGACGCCTTGCATATTTCGGGAGTACTGGATAGCCAGTGGAAAAATGTGCGATGCCCCTTATCAAACCATCCTACAGGAGTTGTGTGAAGTTGTCTGGTATGAGCAGCAGTTAATGTTTGATTGAGATTGATACAATACCGATACGGAACAATTTTCAAGCCCAAAACCCGACGGAAGGAAGGAATGTCCCTAATCAAACCATAACGAGCTATTTAGCACAGTTATTTTTTTTATAACAACTATCTACTGATAGAGTTCAGATATCATGACGAAATTTTTTTTTATTATGAGAAAATTTAATTAGTTTTAGGTTCCGAAAGATTTTTTTTTTTTTGTTCTGACCATAGCAGAAATGGATTGCACAACTGCCATGATACAGTTGTTACCGGACTATGACGGAGAAGGTCCGATTAAGAGTTTCTTGCGAAGAGTTGACGAAGCTTCGAACCTTGCTGGATGGACAGAACAGGAGAAAGTATCAGTTGCCACATTGAAGTTGCAAGGAGCCGCACGTAAAACATGGGAAATAAATTCCTTAACCAACCCCACCTGGGAACAATTTTCCAAGTTGTTGACTGACCGGTTCGAACCAAAGAAGCTAACACTTCAGTGTATGACTGAGTTTCAACAGTGCATCCAACGCAAAGATGAGTCAGTGAGGGCATTCGCTGGAAGATTAGCCGAGACAGCAAGAGCATTTGGTGAAAAATTGAAAGCAAGCAGTGATCCTTTTGAACATGAAATATTGCAAGAACAGTTCGACTGTAAGGTTCGCTTACAGTTTGAGAGGGGTCTCCTTCACCCCCTCAACTACAAGGTTATGTCATCTGAGCCAGAAAATCTTCGGAAAGCTGTGGAAATAGCCGAAAAAGAAGAAACTTTTCTGAAATACCTTGAATCGGTCCAGGATCGAGAGCACTCGTCAACTGAAGGTGTAGAATTGTGGAAAAACAACAATGATATACCTAGTACACCTGTTGCGTACTGCCGCTACGATAATGAAAGAAAGACAAATTTTAATTATCAACCCAAGATCAGAACGGAAGTGAAGAAAAGTACAAGACCTTACTACGATTTTAAAGCAAATCGGAATGATGAGTACAGATCGGGAAATAGTATTGAATTCTATTCTAGTGCACGAAAAGCTAACCCGGATACATTTTACTATCAGAGACCCTATCGGCAACATAGAAGAATTTTAATAACGTGCTATTCATGTAACAAGGCAGGTCATTTTGCATCACAGTGTCGGAGTCAAAATTTTGCTAAAAGTTATCAAAACCACCATCAGCAACGTGTTACATTTCCAATCAAGTGTTTCTCGTGTGGAAAAGCAGGCCATTTTGCCTCGCGATGTTTTGTTAATACTACCAACAATTCTAGCATACGACACGCTAACGAAAGTTTTTCTAATTTTCAAAAACCTCATCAACGTAAATTCTCATCAACGTGTTATTCATGTGGCAAGGCAGGCCATATTGCAAAGTACTGTCGGAACCGAAATTTTGAGGATGTTAGTACAAATAAGCAAAAACATTATCATAGGAATCGCTTCAGTGGAAAGGAACGAATCGACTCCTTTAATAATGGAAAAAGAACTAGGAGGAATGCCAACACCAACGGTATTTTATATTCTCGAGGGCGAAATTCTGTATTTATGAACATAGAAGGAACAGACTATAAAGTGGTTTTAGACAGCGGCGCGGCATTATCGTTGGTTAAACAGAGTTTACCGATTACCATCACCGATAAAATCAAGAAATTACCTCAGTCCTACATTTGCGATATTCAAAGGACTCCTATTCCGCAATATGGAATGGTTGACATGGAAATTACTTTACCGAATGGAGTGACAGTGACACATCCTTTTGTCATAGTGGGTGATGATACTCTATTTGAAGGGAACCTATTGCTTGGGATGGATTTCTTTACAAAAACACAAAGTGTAATTTCATGGGAAGAGAACTGTTTGAAGGTTCACAACTCTACCCTACCGATGGTATTCGAGAACACGAACAATGCATTGAATACGGTTGTTTCATGTACCAGAATGGAAAACCCTCGAGCACGAACTAATCTTACTGGATATTCCTTGAGGACTTATGCTAACAGCCTCTTTGACAAGTCAAAGAAAACAGCTACGGAAGCTGAGGCAGGCTCGTCAGGTCCTCTGGGGAAAACCAGTAAGAAAAATGGGAGAGAAATGGTGGAAGCTCGGAAAGTAACAACTAATCTTAGTGGGTGTTCCTCGAGGACCAGTGTTAACGGCCTCTTTGATAAGTCAAAGAAATCAGCTACGGAAGCTGATGAAGGTTCGTTGAGTCCTCTGGAGAGACCCAGTAAGAAAAAGAAGAGAAGAATGATGGAAACCCAGGAAGTAACGAGTAGATGTACTTGTGAAGAAGGTTTAAGCCACCATGGGAAGACCAGAGATCAAGTTTGTCAGAAGAGTGAAACTGTCAGGATTGCTCATTTAGCAGGAACAAACACAGTATTTGTAAATATTTGGGGTAAACCTCGTAAACTTATACTAGACACGGGAGCCGCAGTCTCACTAGTTAAGGTCACCATACCAATGAACCTGACAAAAATCAAGAAATTACCAGCTATACATATTTCAGATATTCAGGGTAATGTCATCCCTCAGCATGGGGAAGTTCCTGTAGTTTTAGAACTGCCAGGAAATGTGGAGATAACGCATAATTTCATCATAGTCGATAACGACATGAATTTCGACGGTGATTTATTGATCGGATTGGATTTTCTAAAGAAAACCCAGACGGAAATCTCGTGGAAAGAAAATTGTCTGAAAATTAATGATGTTATTATACCCCTTCATTGTGGAAAAGAAGATGTTCCAAGTGATAGAGGGATTATCTCTAGTGTGCAACCTGCTCAACGCAACAATGAAATTTTTCTTTTTCACCAAAAAGAAAAATTTCCAAAGGTTACGATGGACTTGGAAGAAATTGTGAATCATGCTGAAACGCAAGTAGAAAGGCAAGAAGTAAAGGAAACATTACGCAATCGGAAGAAAGCAAAGAAAGAGAAGGAACGAAGGATTCAACAGCCTGTAGCAACGCATCCTCATACGAGGAGTGATACATGTTCCCATATTCATACTTCGAACACCACAGAAGTTGAAGCCATTAGCAGAGCAGAAACATGTGAACACAGAGAAACTCCCAACTGCAAAGAAAATCGCAGAAGACAGGGAATTAGCAATAAACAGGTCGGCACAACATCACGAGAAAGTACGAAAAGAAGCAAGCAAAAATCAAATGGAGTAAAATCAGGAGAAGCACAAAAAGGGATTTTGTTGAAAACTCAGGAAAGGAAAGTTGAGGTTATTGAACAAGGAAGTTCAAGGGAACCTCCCAGACAAGTAGGCGATGAAGAAATTGCGGAAATTGATGTGAGGAATTCGAACAATTGTAGGAAGAAAATCAAAGAAAATGACTCTGTGAGGAGAAGTTCAGGAAAAGGACAAACAAGCAGACAAGAGATGGGAAAAGCCGAAGAATCAAAGGAAAAAGAAGCACTCACGAAGAAGGGCCCTCTTCATGTGCACCTTGTATCCGACGTGATTCTTCTACCCAGATCTAAAGCTATTTGTCTTACACGTATCAAGAATAATGCGCAGTTCGAGAACGTGTTGATTGAACCTTATGAGGAAGTTACACCAGGAGTGTTTGGAGTCAGAGTATTTTGTAGAAGAGATAATGGAATGCCGTTTCAGTTGATTAATGTCACCAATCAAGAACAATCGTTGAAGGAAGGAACGATTGTTGGTACAGCTTACGATGCTCAAGTGAGGCCAAGGTCTTGTTCTCCAAGGAGAAAACGAGTTAGTATAGCAACCATGAGGAAACGGAACTCTAAGGAAGAAGAAGAATTGATTAAGAATTTGAACATCCAAACTCAAAATGAGGAAGACCAACAAAAGTTAAGGGATTTAGTGAGAGAATTTAGCGATATCTTTAAAACACCAAACCAGAAGTTAACATGCACCAACAAGGTCAAGCATCGAATCATCACCGAAGACGTACAGCCTATAGCAAAGAGACCCTACAAGGTCCCTTACACCAGGAAACAGGCATTAGATGCTGAAATAACCAAAATGTTAGCAGATGGAATTATTGAACCAAGTTATTCACCCTGGTCAGCGCCAGTGGTCTTGGTAGAGAAGAAACGTCATCCCGGTGAAGAGCCTGAACTTAGAATCTGTATCGACTATAGAGAGTTGAATGCAATCACGAAGGCAGATTTCTTTCCTTTACCGAACTTATCAGAGACCATCGACCGTCTGAGTGGTTCAAAACTGTTTTCGACTCTTGATTTGGCCAGTGGCTATTTTCAGGTCGAAATGGACCCTAGGGACAGGGAGAAGACAGCCTTTAGCACGCCATACGGGCACTGGCAATTCATACGTATGCCAATGGGCTTAAAATCAGCCCCTAGCTCGTGGCAACGTCTCATGTACGTTGTTCTAGCAGGACTCACAGGACTAGAATGTTTGGTCTATCTAGATGACATAGTTGTCTACAGTTCGGACGATGTTGACGAACATTTGAGCAGATTAAGACATGTGTTTGAAAGGATGCAAGAGAATAATTTAAAATTCAAGCCTACCAAATGTAGTTTCTTAATGAAAGAAGCCAAATATCTAGGACACGTCATCTCTGCAGAAGGATGTACGACAGATCCAGAGAAAACCAAAGTAATTGAGAACTATCCCCGACCAAAAACTGTGAAAGAGATCAGAGCATTTTTAGGACTTTGTGGATTTTACAGAAAGTTCGTACCAAAATTTTCAGAAATTGCTAACCCTTTAACAGCTCTTACTAAGAAAGATACCAAATTCTTATGGACTCCAGTACAAGAAAGAGCCTTCGAAACTTTGAAGAGAGCGTTGATAACACCACCGATTTTAAGATATCCCGATTTCACCAAGGAATTCATACTTGCAACCGATGCTTCTGGCATCGCGATCAGCGGAATCCTATCTCAGAAACATGGAGATGCAGAACACCCTATTTCATATGCTAGTAGAGTACTAAATCAAGCCGAAAGAAACTACAGTACGATTGAAAGAGAATGCTTAGCAGTGGTATGGGCTATAAAATACTACAGGATTTACCTCACAGGAACACATTTCACAATTTATGTTGATCATAGACCATTGAAGTACTTATTAAACATCAAAGATCCATCCTCTAGATTAGCCAAGTGGGCTATGTCACTTATGGAATATGATTTCACCATCGAATACCGCCCAGGAAAATTAAACCATGCTGATGCGCTCACCCGATTGAGAGATACAGACGAGGAAGAGAAAGCGGAAGCAGAAGAACCTAAGGAATCGCATATTACTACACCAGGAACAAGTAGATCTGCCATATCTAACATAACGATTGCAACGATCCATGAACAAGAACCGGAAATAGATTTGATTCCAGTAATCTATGACCTGGATGAAATCCAGAAGAAACAAGAAGAAGAAGAAGCAATCCAACAACTAGCAGCAAAAGAAGGTTTCTATAGAAGCAGGAACAGATTGATCTACAAAGAGCGACGAGATGAAGAAAGAAAAGATCGGCTAGTGTTGCCGAGAGTCATGATGAGACGAATACTACAGTTGTATCATGACGCTCCAACTGCAGCCCATGGAGGACAACAGAAGACCTTAGAACTAGTGCAGAAGGATTTCTTTTGGAAGAACATGGCTACGGATGTCACCAAATACGTAGAGAGATGCCACTCATGTAACATCATGAAAACTAACCCACAGAAACCAGCAGAACTTCAACGGATGAGAAGTCCCTCCGTCCCATTTGAACTCATTTCTTTAGACATTGTAGGACCACTAAACATGACAACAAAAGGCAACAAATACATTTTGACATGTATGGACTACCTCACAAGATATCCTGAATGTATCCCTCTGCCAGATATACACGCCTCAACAGTTGCTAGAGCTTTTGCCGAAGGTATTATTGCAAGACATGGAGCACCTAGAGCACTACTTACCGATTGTGGATCGCAATTTTTGAGTAATTTATTTAAAGATCTTTGTAAATTATTGAAAATTGAAAAACTGCAGACAAGTCCATATCGACCGTCAACAAATGGCGTAGTTGAAAGAATGCATCATACATTGAAAGTAATGATATCTCACTATGTTTCCGAAAACAATCCAGACTGGGAAAATATGTTACCTTTCTGTCTGATGGCCCTAAGAAATCGTATACAAGAAACGACGTCAGAAACACCATTTTACCTAATGCACGGAAGAGACATGGAATTACCATTCCACGATATTCTACATCCAACCAGAGTGCGCTATGACGTTGATGAAAATTACGCTACAGAATTATCAGGAAGAATTCGGACCGCATATAGATTGGCTAAAGAAAGTATAGATAACGTAACTGCAAAAAGACGCGAAACATTCAATAAACACGCAAAGAAACGCGAATTTTCAATAGGAGACAGAGTCTACTTACGCAATGAAGCTGTAAAGCCAAATAGCAACCTTGCTACCAAATTTCATCCGAAATGGAAAGGACCATATCGTGTTATTGAGCAGACGGGACCAGTCAATTTTAAACTCCAGGAAATCGGAGGATCCCAAGAAATGATTGTTCATGCCAACCGCATCAAATTATGTAAAGGAACCGATCAAGATTTCGAAGCAGGACCAGGAGAAGTTAGTTCTGAAGAGCAGCCAATGCTGCCTCTACCCTTCTACCGTCCCGCAAGAGCAAAACCATCAGCTAGATTGCCAAGATCACCAATCGTTACTTTTGCCCCAAGTGAAATACACCAACCTGAAATAATATCACTTCCTCCAACTGAATCTAGTAGTCATTCTGTAACCGACAGAAATAGCGAAGACGTCAGTAACCGTACTAACAGTTCACCTAGTGCTAGAAGCGAGAGTAGTGACGAAGGTTCTGAAACAGTCCACACTGATACCAATGCGTCAAGTCAAGAACATGAACAAAGCAGTGCAGAACAAGTTAGGGTGAGAACTCCCGTACAACCAAGAAGGGCAAATACCCCACATTCACCCATTCAATCACCAAGAAGGGCAAATACACCCCATTCACCTATTCAGCCACCAAGGAGAGCAAGTACACCACCTTCACCCATTCATCGTACCCGTAGTCACGGTGGTGCAAGAGATCACCCGTGGGTGTTGAGACGCGCCATTTAGAAAATTCACCGTGAATGATTTTTTTTCAAAAACGTTGCTGAAAACAAAGATTTTTTTTTCTCGTTACCACTTACAGGGTAATGATTTTATTTATCAAATAGTAAATTTCATGTATATCCACAAACATTGCTCATCTAACATATTGCATCATTTTGATTTCCTAGATAGCTTAGGGATGTCTCTTTAGTTCTTGAAGATTTCAGTTCGCCAAGTGAGTTCATTGGAAAGAAGCGTTTCACCTTGCGTTTTCACATAACCCCAATGGTAATGGTCACTGACTCAAAATGCTGTATCGTGGTGCGTATGGTTACCAGTAGGAGCGCTCTAGTGTAAATAAAATCTGTGTGAATCAATACTATATCATGAAAATGTAATAGTGCTCAGTTATTGAATAAATTGTCTATCTAACTGCTTGTTGAAGTTGCCTCTACTAAGAAATCGTCGAACAGCATTTTCTACTTTACATAAGTCAGGAGCCATTATCCAAAAAGCGAGATTAGTGTGATTTTTCGCAAATAAATCACATCTAGTCTCTCTCAAAAGGCAAAGGCCTAGATATCCCTGTTGGGACAAGTGAGAGGGCAACCATTAGTGTTTTCTAAGAATTGGTTTCAAGATAGTAAAGGTGTTAAAGTAAAGTTTTCAATAAGAAGGATAGTAAAACCAAATGAAGGGTGGAAAATTGAAGCGAATGAGGTTACTCCTATTGGAAGGTTGAATAAAATTGAATTTTCAAATGTGTAAATTCAACTGAATACACATCCACTGCTACATCATTTGAATTATGGGGAATCCAAGAGATTGTAGCAGGGGAAACTGAGATCCATTGCTGCGTCTCTTGAATTATGGGAAATCCAAGAGATTGTAGCAAGGGAAACTGACCTGGACTTTTTGACCAGCCCTGTTTTGAGATGATTGGAGAACTGAAGAAAATTGGACAAGCAAGATATTGACTAATTTAAAAACGGAAATCTCAAGAATTTCTCCTTTTCAAAAGTTGCAAGATTTACCTGCATATTTCACTGTATATTTAAATTGAATGTCCTTCAGAAAAACTTAGTTAGAAAGTATCTATAGGCAAGAGTATCAAAAGTAAATTTTCACATCATAAAGTTCAAGTCAAGCTAGGGAACCTGTTTGTAAAAGCACATTCAAAGTCAATTCACACAAAAGGTATGAGAAGGAGAAAGTGTTCACTTGGTAGCTGGACCACCCAACCAGTTACACTAACACCTAGTTGAGTGAGAACATCCACTCAAAGAACATGGAAGTATCCTCCAGGAGCCTACAGGAGCGCAAGTCGTGCTAAGTCAAAAGCCAAGGGTGCCAAAGAAACTGTCACCGCACCCTCAGGAGGCTGGTGTAATCCGACTGGATTCACTCACCACTACCCAGGGTCACCGACACTACAAGAACGGGAACAGGTGGGTGTTCACAGACACTACCGTTGACGCGTTTTTCAACAGTTCAAGTAAGACTAGACTCAAGTCATGTGTCACGCGAGTGCTACACCCAGTGCAACCGTTATCCTAAAGGTACTTTAACCCTTGGGACATTTTCGTGCCAACTACATGGACATGTGAACCCAAGAGTGTGGTGAACCCTTATTAGCTTATTTCCCTCGATACGAGTCACATTTTGCACCTTTGCGACAGAACCGTAGTTCGTCAGTGCCTCGTGGACACCACAGTAAAAGTGCCAGAGACCTAAATGGAATGTATTTCCATGATTAGGAAGAGTGTTCAGTTCCCTGACAACCACCTGTCGAAGAATCGGCATCAAAGTTTTCTTCCACAATGAGCATTAGATAATGCTCACACGTACACCTTCGCCGGAGTTTCTTGCCGAAGCAGAGAGGTTCCTACTGAGTACTAGTACATGGTACTCCCCCATGACACTACAGAAGAAGCCGCAACTGCCGTTTCCCTCAGTTTTCCCTCCAGTTCTTTGCGCAGCACCCCGAAGCAGGAAGAAGACATGAGTGAGTGTGTAAACGTTGAAGTGTTAATTGTCTGTGTTGTAATTATAAATTTATTTATATTCTTGAAAGTGAATGTAATCCTTTTGTGTATATATTGTCTTATCTATTTTAACCGATTGTACTTAATCATACTAGGTATAAGATGTTTTCCTAGATGTAAGCGTAGTGTTAAGTCTTGAGAAAAATTATTGCTTGTTAGCTGATAAGTTGTCAGTTTAGATGCCAAGTGTACTTAGTTAAGTACAAAGTCATTTCAAGAGGTACATAACTAGAAGGTCAAGCTATGTAGCTATGTAGAAAATCAAGCTAGGTAGCTTGATTTTCTTTAACGGGGAAGGGAGTATCTGTGGTGGCCGTGAATTTTAAAATTACTAAATAATAGCAATCTGGAGTGTCGTGAATTTTAATTACTCAATAATATTTCAATTACTCAATAATTAACAAAATTACTTTTGATCAATCAATAATTGTGCGAATTTAATTCGATTACTATCATTCGTGAATGGCAAAGCATTCAATTAACACACGCATGTGTAGAAGTAACTCAAGAAATCGTCAAATTATTATTTCTTTAGAGCACGCCATATATTCAAAGTCGTCCGAGCTAATGATATGCACCTTTCATCGAAGAGAGAAATGCATGGCAGTGCTAGGTCTGCGCCGAGCTGATGGTGGGGATTGGTACATACCCACACATACCTACCGATGCATTCCGCCAACCAGATAAAAGACTGGGAAATCGAAGTGAAAAACAAGCTAATTACTTCGCAAAGAAGAATACATAAATTACCTTCCTTTACGACATTTTGCAGAATACAAATACAAATCTACGCGATTTCACCAACAGCGGAACCAAACATCACTTACGAATTCACAAGAAAAATACCACCATAAATCTTTCGGTGCTATTAAAAACCCAGTAAATACTTAGAAAATCTAACACCCAGCCGGACGAAAGATAAGGTTCCACAAGCAAAATTCAATAGATATTAGGTCGTAAAATTCAATCTCTAACGAAGCGGGTCTAGGATGAAACAGAATTCCAGAGAAAAAATGGAAAAAACAAAATCGTAAATTACCAGTGCACGGGAAAGGTTCCCCTAGTACTCCATGCCGACTGCAATCATCGGTTTTAGACGCGGCTAGGAATATAGGCACAGATGAAGGCACGGGCGAGCGTGTACCGTGAGTATCTATAATTGGGTAAATAAATCGTAAATCTTACTGACGCGGGAGATATTATAAAAGCAAAAAAAAATCGGAAGGAAGACAAGAGAGTGTAGTCAGTCCAGTTTAGCCTGCAGTATCGACAAGAAGTAGTTGCAACAACGAAACTATGTAGGTGCACTTCAGTTTTAGTCAGTTGATTTTGAACCAGTGAAAATCCAACATACAGTCAGTGCGATGCAATTCATAATAAAAATACACAGTGCAGTGGCCAGCCAATTAAAATATTACCAGCAGTTAAATTAGTGAACAGTGTTAATTCAGTTTCCGACAAAAATGTGACACAACGCTACGCAGCCACTTTCTTCTCTGGTGAAACCTTTTTGATTCTTTTTCTTATACTTATACCTTGAAATGATTTTGATTTGTGCTTTAATTTTAGTATGTTTTTATTCAGTCATGTCCCATCTGCATGACCATTCTATTGTGCCCGAATTATTAAACAATAGTCATACGTAAAAGCCTCGATTCGAACCCAAATTCTTCATGTATCTTCCCTTTGTATATTTTACACTAGTTTATTTTGAGACAGTAATTAGATAAGGACTGTAATTACATCCAATGTTTAAACCTGTGAAATTTCCATACTTAAAAATATGCAGTCATAATTTTTGCAGCTTGAAAGAAACTCTTTTTCTATATTTAATCGTGTTGCTAAAAATTCGTTCAATAATTATACAAATTTTTCTAACGCATGTTTTCCACGTTTCCGAATAGAGTGATAAATTCAACCCAGTCAACTATTTATTTTTCAGTTTTCTTTGGTAATACTTTTATCGCGAAAAATCGCGCAAAAGATCCAGTCAGTGATTTTGGAAATTATTCGCAAACGTTGAACACCTCTATCTCCTTTCTAAAATAGGACTACCGTCGGATAAAATTAATGCAATAGTTTTTTTTTTATGCCTCTAGGCACAAATAACGCTGTTTTCCACCGTTCAATGGTTGAGATAATAGTTCAGTCGTTTCAAGAAAAACTACGTACTTCTATATTGTTTTTCCTCGCAAAAATCCAGTATTAATTACCACGCATAATTTTCTAATTGTCTTTTCGATACCAGACCTAAAACAAATCGACAAGGAGTTGTCCAAAATTGAGTAATCCTTTTTATACTACCATAAACTATTCAGTGAAGCGAGCTTTTGAAACCATTTTTGACAATAGCTAATTACGTATCAGTAAATTCAGAAAATACTTTCCAAACATTTCTGTGACGCCCTAAGGCATTAAAATTATGCTAAAATATCAAAACGTATTTTCCAAATAAATTAAATGCCTCTTTTCGATGCTCACATTTCATGTAAGCGACGGAAACCAGTTATATTCAATTTCACACCGTCAAGCCAGGACCACTTGTCCAGGAATTCATTTTCTATAGCAATAAGTCCGAAAGCTAAACAATCATTCCTACAATTTTTGTAATCATTTTACTTATAAATCAACAGGCATAGTAAGCTTGAAATTTTCATTTTTTGTGTAATAGTTTTTCCCTATACTTAGTAAAATCATGCATTTATCCAGCGTACCAAACGTGACTAATAAAATTCATAGGTTGCAGTTATTTGTCCAAATTTCATGTAAATTGTCCAAATTTTATGAACTTAGATAAACCAGTTTTTAGTTACTAATTAGGTAGTATTTTAGACTAAGCTTCATTTCCATTTTCTGTACATATTTTCATTCGTTAATTTTTGTAATAAATTCTATTAAATGTTGCTCGTTTTCAAGTTATTGACTAACATGAAGTAAATTAGGACTAAAAAGGGACATTTCATCTATTCTGTTCGGGTTAACGCTACCACATCTTCAAGGGCATAAGTAGATAATAATTGACAGTGTTTTTGAGACAGAGTAAGTATAAAGTGTTTAGACAATAGATTGACATCCACCAGTTGACAAAACCCTACCTGGGAAGGTAGGTCGAATCCACACCGCCTTTTGTGAAAGTAGATTATTGTAAGGGCGAATAAAGGCTCCCAATGGCCTTTTAAAACAACCCATTGGGTGGTGTCAGATTTATACGGCCCGTTGAGCCTTTCCATCTAATCAACAACTAAAAAGTGTCGCGTAAGCTTTGCTCAGATAGCCTGCGACACTTGACTGATGCCACCAAAGTATGCTCCAGCACTGCCAATCCTGACTACAAGGGCTGGACAGGAGGAGTTCATCAACTACAAGACAGACGGACGGACAGACTTGAAAGTGCGGCTATAATGGCGGATTTCCTACGAAAATGCACTTGAAATTTATGCAGATTATTTGTAAAAAATACTCAATTTATGACTTTATGCTCGTAGCGCCGAAAAATCCATTACGTTCGTAGCGTCGAAAGCTCATAGCGCCGAAAAAATCGTTGATGCGAATATTTACGGCAACAGTGTAAGCACGGACTCTCTCCGTGTGGTTTCAGACAGCACAGTGTAGCTTTAAACTGTTAGGTGGCAGCACAAGTAAGACTTGATTAGAGAGACTGTACTATTGGCGAAAATCAGCGGCCACCAGAAGGCGCTGAACGCAGTCAAACATGGTGGCCCAAGAGGCCTTGACAAATAGGTACCCAGCGCACAGCCCAGCGCAGTAGCCACGCAGTAGCGCAGTAGCACTCGACAGTTGACAGTACCTACTCCAAATCATAAAAATATTGACAGTTTTGACAGTTGAAAAATAATTAATTTTTTTTGTCTTCCTTGTTTACCACATCTTCGTGAATGTGAGCGAGTGAGTGTTGTAGTTTGACTTGAATTACTGCGTTAGTATACGCCGATGGACACAATGAACAATGCAGCAGCAAAAGCCGATACGTAAGTTGGTGAAATGCTGGCCGAAAAATGCAATCTCTGAATGCTTATTTACGTTACAGATGTTAAGTTGTGTGAGCCCCTTGCACACAAGGTGGAAATACTAAGCCCCCACAAGACAAGGCATAGGTACAACAGGACGCATCACGAAAATGAGCCAACAATTATCGTTTAGGCCAGAAAGATGAACATTCTTTTGGAGTAATCGTACGACTCATACATTGACTGTAAAGTAAAATTTCAGTAGCTAATAAGCATTTACCGCTGTCTAGAATAATAAAAATCATAGTTTATCAATAATAATTGAGTATTCTTCAATCATAAGTTTAATCAAAGCATCATCGGTTGATATTAGAACAATGATATTAGGTAGTGTTTCTACAATGGAAAATATTTTCATATCGATTAAGTTGTTCTAAATCTGAACTGATGAGGCGAGTGACGGATTCTGATTTGCAGGCCAGGTATCTTCTCTCAATACCGCTGGCGTTGATCTCCAGGCTCTCCGGCTGCTCTCACTGGCTTATCGGAGATGGCTTCACGAGTTCACAACACTGTTCTAACAACTGGGCCACAGAACCTAGCCTCCAAATGGTTTTCAATTATCCATTTATGAGACATAACAAAGCACAAGAGTCTCAGTCGCAGTGAGCCCCAGTCACCCCACACACGATTAAATGACCTGCCTCAATCACTTCTTCGCACTTTGTCGAGTCGAGAGGGGGCTGATTTGGTCACCAACATGACCATGAATATTGGGCAAATGAATCTGTATTATCGGCATTTTCTAAAACAAAAATAAGTTAGAGATAATGCTACGAAATTCCATTCCCAACGAACCCACAGTTCTTGGCCCACTGTTACGGTTTCACTGACAGCTATCACTGTTGACAGCTGTTGTGATGTAAATGCGCACTGCGTTTACTATAAAAAAACTTATTTGTCAAGGCCCCTTGGGCCACCATGTTTTATTGCGTACAGCGCTACCACGCGGAAAAGATTTTCGCCAATGGGATGTTTTCAGCGTAGTTGAAGAAACTCTGCTAGATGTCCCTAGTGGTTCGTAAGGGGCTTGGGAACATTTGTGTTCTGTATGTTGACAACTCAACCGACTGCTTGTTTTGAGCGACGTTTCTCAAAAGTGTCAAAGTCTGAAGTGTTGAGTTTCGCTGGCCTTTCTTTGTTCGTTGAACAATCACAACGAACGTGAACTGCAGCAAAACCATGCCTGTAAGGTCAAGGAATAAGAAAGTGCAACTGACGCTACTTAATTTTGAATTCAACACTTCGCCGAAGTGCTTATCTGAAGATGCTTAACAGAGTTTAGTCTGGGTATTATGGTTCTGGTATCCTCCTGCTTCCTGCTTTGTGTGAAAGAAAAGGCGACATGAGAATACGAGTTAGAATAATTAATAAAACCTGGTAATATTTACATAATCTTGTTTATTAAAAACGTTTCTGAAATAATTTGCATGGCTTTCACTCGACCTCTTCGCATAGCGTGCTGAAGTTCACGTTCAATTCAGTGGTTGTAGCTACTCTCTGGTTGTAGTCTGCAGTCTGCACTACACCTTTTTGTCTCTTCAGCCTCTCAAGCTACGAAGTTATCCACAGAACCATTTGTGGCCACGCCTTCCACAGGGTGCGTGCTTCTCTCTTTGTGTGAACAGAAATTTATACCGCAATTTCGTCACATCACCCAGCAATAGGAAAATTGTGTTCCATGTTCAATCGATTTCTATTATTGTATCTTCATTTATACCAAGCTGTTCAGCACCAAAAAGCTTTCGTACAAAGGACGTGCGTGATGACACGGGAATGGGAAATCTGGAACTGACAACAGCTGCCACATAGACAATTTAGCATTCGGCATATTTGGCAACGACTCTATGGCAACGACCGCAAGCTGTCGCAGAACAGTCACATTCAAAAATCCCGCTGAAATATCAGGGCAGCCGAACTGCCTCAGTGTCGCCAACTTATGATAATTGAATGTTTCTCAGCCCCTTACGAACTACCAGGGACATCTATTGAGAACCTGTCAGGAAAACATCCCATTGAGTGACGAAGCTATGAAAGGGATAGGTATATCGGTATTCTCTGTCAGTGTCTCGGCATTTCCTGGCCTCGTCAAAATTTTAAACATAGTCAGCTGGGTGGGCGTGGTTGCTATTGACATTTGTCATTTCCCCGATTTGTTTACAATCTTGAATTGTCATTATTTTGCATGCCGAAATCGCCGAAATCCGGGCTAAAAATGCCAAAACGAAAAAGGTGCACCGTGAAGCAGTACAAGAGTCGGGAAGATGTGATGTTTTCCTTGCCGAAGAAACCATCAGGTATAGAATCTTGCAAAATTGATGAACTTCTATTATTGTACTTTTTGGGTTTTCCAGCTGTTCGGGGCCAGTACCTACTGAAATACATAATATACCTACTGCGCTTACGGCAATTACAAATCTATCTTCACGATGGGGTCACCACGTCGACGGTTGCGGCATTCAACGATCAACGGAATTTGTGTTCGAGGGAATGAGTTGGATGATGAAACCTACGTTCGACTAAATGCCAGCAGTACTTGAAATACGGTGTACGAAACCATCTGCTATGTATGGAATACAATATACATGCCTAAAACAGTTTTTAAGAGTTTCTGTTAAAGGACCCCGCACGATTCTTATGGAAAATGGCTCCCGGTTAAATTCTCTGAATTTTTGATATGTTGTAGCTCATGAGATACTAATCAAATACCGTGAACCCCAAACTCAAATAATGAACAGTTTTTTACCCACAGGGGGTTGAAGTTGGAGGTTTTGACGGCTTAAAAATGATATTCTGGCGTAAATAAAAGCTTTCTATTTGGTTTCTCTTCAAATTGTGTTTCATGCTAAATGTTTTTATTTGACAGAAAAATATCAACCCCCTCCTCCACCCCCATCCCCTATCTATCATCACAAAATTCGAGATTACTCTCAAAAGCCATGCAGATGGCTTCTGTGATTTAAATTATGAATTTTGACATGAAAATTATTTTCCACCCCTAATGTTGGGGTGCCGATTTTCCAATTTTCTTCGGTTAATTTGGCTGAATTTTTGGTATTATGTACTTCTAATTCTGCTGAGCAAAAAGTTCCCATGCCAAAACTTCATCCTATGGACAGTTTTTGTTCTACAGCGGACTGAAGTTGAAGATTTGAGAGCATAAATATTGAACTTCAGTCCCCTGCAGAACAAAAACTGTTCATAGAAATAAGTTTTGGTACTAGAACTTTTTGTTCAGCAGAATCAGAAGTACACAATACCAAAAATTCAGCCAAATTAACCGAGGCAAATTGGAAAATCGGCACCCCAACATTAGGGGTGGAAAATAATTTTTACGTCAAAATTCATAATTTAAATCACAGAAGCCATCCGCATGGCTTTTGGGAGTAATCTCGAATTTTATGATGGTAGATAGGGGTTGGGGGTGGAGGAGAGGGTTGATATTTTTTTGTCAAATAAATACATTTAGCATGAAACACGACTTGAAGAAAAACCAAATGAAAAGCTTTTATTAACATCATAATATCATTTTGAAGCCCTCAAAACCTCCAACTTCAACCCCCTGTGGGTAAAAAACTGTCCATTATTTGAGTTTGGGGTTCACGGTATTTGATTAGTATCTCATGACCTACAACATATCAAAAATTCAGAGAATTTAACCGGGAGCCATTTTCCATAAGAATCGTGCGGGGTCCTTTACCGTGGGTTCCACAAAACAGATAATTCGAGATTAGTTGATTTGCGATTTTTGTTTGTCAATTTGTAGCTTACTGATCAATGGAAATGCTGGTTTATCCCTCAATAATGGGAAGATTATGGGTCTAGTACAAATTTCAGGCATTTTTTGTGAGTAATCACCTAGGATTCAGCAGAGAAAAGTTCAGTTAATCTGCAATCAGCCTTGATCGCTGATCATCTTTTTTGTGGAACTGACGGTTAGTGAGAAAATCTGTGTTGAAAGATGAAACCATCAAACGGTCGACTTGATAACCTCAACAAAAATATTGACAGCTCATGTCATGCATTTTGACTGTGACGCAGGCTCGACGCAGGGTGGTTTAGTAACAAGCAATTGCACCACACCCTGACGTGCAAAATACCCTAGTGCTCTAGCTTTCTCTCTCTCTATACCCTCTCGCTCAATGACTTGGCTTACGTCTCTCTCTGGGTGACCAGATCCCAGGTCTCTCTAGACTTGATCCATACTGCCAAAATGTCCATAGCACCGAAAGATCGTAGCGTCGACAAATTGAATACGTACGTAGCGCGGAATGTTCATAGCACCGAAAAATTAATTATGTACGTAGCATCAAAAGCTCAGCGCCGACAGATTTACTATGTGTACGCAGCGCCGACAGATTTACTATGTAGGTACACAGCGCCGACAAGTCCATGATATCCGTAGCGTCAAAAACTCAACTATGTGGCAAAATTTGTATTTGCTTCACGATTTTTTGTCAGTCTGATTTTTTGTCGGTCTGATTTATCGTCGGTATGATTCATCGTCGGTCTGATTTATCGTCGGATTGATTTTTTCCGAGATTTTTTTAACGACCTTTTTTTTCGGTCTGATTTTTTGTCGGTCTCATTTTTTGTCGTTCTCATTTGTCGTCCGATCAGACCGGTGTAGACAAAAATTAGACCGAATAAAAAAATCAGACCGACTAAAAACATCAGATCGACTAAAGATTAGACCGACAAAAAATCAAACTGATGAAAAATCAGAACGACTAAAAAAAATCAAAGCGACAAAAAATCAGACCGACAAAACATCAGACCGACAAAAAATCAGACCGACGAAAAATCAGACCGACAAAAAATCAGTCGGTGCCTTTTTAAGATAGACTTCCCTTTAGTTCGCTAAAACAAGTTGATTTCATCGTCTAGCTTTGACAGATGACGGTTTTCTCGTTTTTTTTTTTTTCAATGAGGAGCGCTTTGCACGGTGTGAAGAAGGGTCACCAGTGTACACCAGATTTCCAAGGTGGTTTACCCCTATCGACATACTTGGTACAGAGAAATTGAAATTTTCCCGTCTCGTCTAAGGTCTTCGTCTAGGTATTTGCGAATGCTCCCAACAATATCCACTGAATTAGTAAGCTGTCCTCGGAATTCCTATATTTCTTATTTTATTAAATACTCATCCGGGACTCAGGTAGGTATGCTGTCTGCTTTCTATAGTGGGTACGTGGGTACCTACCTACCTAACTCTTCATCCCGACATTATTCGGAAGTTTCCTCGTAAACTTTCGCACAGCTGTCGTGGATGAGTCGCATACCAAGAGTCGCCAACTTTTAAGCAGCATTTCAATTTATTATAAATAGGGATGCCAGGCCCCAGACTGCACTCTTTCCCTCAGAAATACTTGCACGATTTTCAGTTTTTGAATTTACTTCTTATGTATGATTTGATGTGTGCATTTAACTAGAATTTACGATTGATGTATATTTAGAGCAATGGAAAGGAGTATTAAAGGAAAGCCAAAATAGACGCGCACTTGAATCAATAATTTACAACCCGCGGGGTCTTATTTCGCAAGTGAGAAGGCGTTTATTTTGCTTGAATTCCCAAAAATATGTTGATTACTTCATTAACAGCCAATATCAGTTTGCCGTGGAAAGCTTTAAAAAGTAGGTAATTATTCAGTTTTCACTGAAACGATCTTCAAAACAATCTTAGTCGGCATTTTACGGTGCGCGCTGTTGTAAAAAGCCCTGCCAAATAAAACACGTGGAGACATGTTTCGTACACTCGCCAAGGATTCATCAGTACACCTTGCCGCTTATATTCAAGTGTAGCTTGCCATGTAATAGTATATTACATACCGAAGCGGGAAACGAGTTATTACTGCGGAGGGCAAAGATCGCTGCCCTCCGACGCAGGCAACAATAGCCCGACGCAGTAATAATCGTTTTCGCCGAGGTATGTATACTATTTTACTGACAATTATTCAATATATATTATTATTAGCAATGCATATAAGCCACATTGATTATTATTGTGTTGAAAATCGTCTTTATCGAGTGAGCGCTTCACGACAGTGGCTCTCACTTTGACGTGTTGACAATCTGACATGAATTTAAGTCATAGCCAATTTTTCTTTTGGGAATAACGGAGGGAATAACCGATCATGTATGAACCAGACTTAGAAATATTTGATCTCACGTCTCCTGAACCTCGGCAAACGGCCAAAGAAGCTACAGCAAATCTAATAGCTACCCAAAAACAGTCGCGATCGATTTCTTATTGATAAAATAGAAGCCCGGCACATGTATGGGCTACGGGCTACCTCGAGGGATAAACCACCGACGGAGTTTTTGTACACCGATTTCCAATGATTTTCCAAGTGATTTCCATTGATTTCCAAAGATTTCCAATGATTTCCAATGATTTCCAAATGATTTCCAATGATTTCCATGGAAGTGTACACCAGATTTCCAAGGTGGTTTACCCCTCGGGCTACCTATTCCAGGCTGAAATGCTTGGTGAAAATTAGTGTCAAAACTGACATCTCGCAATCCCAGACTCCAAGCATTTCTCAAAATGTGAGTCATCCACTCCACTTTCCTCTCAATAATCACATGCCGATGTACCTAAAATGGCTAATAGAATTTTTTTTGAATAAAATCACGCCAAAACATAACCTGGAACGAAACAAACAGCGATCTGTCAAGTGTCATGTGCAGAGGGAGGTCATGTGGATGCAATTTTTGCACGCAATCACGTCAAAGACCAGCGATCATAGAAGGCTAGGTTTTTCTGCCCAAGAGATGGAACACATACGTTACCGTTACCTACTTCTTAGAAGTCTGAAATGAATCAGTTACTATGTTGATTGTCAGTAATAGCTATTTACGATACGAGTGTTAAAAGTGACAGGTATTATTTTGTGAGCGGGGACGCTTGCGAAACGAGCATAAGCGAGTAGAGCAACCCCGCGAACAAAATAAGACACTTTTAACCCGTGTATCGTACAGGATTTTATCTACAATGGTCTTTGAAATGTTTGGTAAATGTCAGAATTTATTGAAAATATGACAGGAATGCGCAGAATCATCATTTTTTCACGTCGCCCATGACGACGTGCTAAAAGTGACGGGTATTATTTAACGCTTGTAGATAAAATATATTATTTAATCATATAGCTGTCTAAATAAATTGCAAATAACTCAATACTTATTTATTATAGACAACAAAATGTGGCAGTGAATTAGCATAGTTTTCAATATCTAATAAATTAATGCTACTGTCGTTCTGCTAAAGTTGGAGCTGGCATGGGTTTTAGTTCGGTTTTACCTGTTTGGTTCATTATTTCTGCATCAATAATGACTAATAATTGACGATTTGTCGACGATATTATACGGGAGCGGCTTGCTGCTTGCTTACTTGCTAATTTGTACTCTTCACAAAGTCTGTGAAGTGAACAATAATAAAAATAACCCAGGTATTTCCGGTGAAATTTTGGTCGAACCCTGAAATTAATAGTTATGTCTCTTTTGAAAATTTGCGCAGTCAAGCAGTGCTGAACAACACAAATCTTCGGTCCAACAGGTGTGCACTTCATTGATGTTTTGAGCAAGAAAGGAATAAGTGCCGTCAAATCTTGTAGCGCCCGACTGAGAGATGGTAGAAAACTGCAACTTATTTGTTTACTTTTTATAATAGAGTTCATAGTTTAGTTTGCAAGTGTTTGTGTACCTAAAATGGTAGGTACCTAACATTGAAGATGACATTTTTTTCAATAATCAAAAATACCTTTCTGATGTAGATGTTGATCGTTGAAGTATGATGGTGAAGAAATCTCACAGTTCCCTATAACAGGTAGGTACCTGGCCAGACTTGGGTCGAATCCCGAAAAAAAGTATTCGAATACGAATCCTGAATCCCGATGCAAGAAAGGATTCGAATCCAGAAGATTTTCTCTCGAATACCTACTGACTCTCGAAAGTATTCACGAATCCATGTATTCGTGAAAATGAATACCGTTTATAAATAATACCCACACAGATATACCTGTTTACGTACTTTATTAGGCTTTATTGGCTTTTTTTTTATTCGTTTATTCAACGTCGGCCTATTTCCGCAACGAGGCCTAACACCGACGCCGTTACCGGGTATTCGAATACTACCCAAGTCTGTAACCTGATGGCCCTAGCATTGGTAGCTCACCGTTTCCCCAAATCGACAGAAATATGTCATTGAATCTTGAAAGCATATGGTTTGATAAACGAGATTGAAGAAATTAAAATCTCGATTATAATATATCGACTATTCTGAAAATGGCGACCTCTTTGCTTTTTAATATTGCGTCGCGACGTCATCCGTCGGAACGCGTCGTTGTATTTGAAAAGTAAGTGATAATGAAATCCATACCAAGTTTCATGTGGGTATTGAAACCCCCCTAACTCTTTAACTTATGCGCCTGGATGGATAGGCAACCCAACATACTCCAATTTAATTCAACTTATTTGAATTAAATCACTTTTCCCGCTCTTGGGACTGTTTTGGCCGGTGATCGTCTAGTATCAGGACACCATCCTGTTGTGCATCCTTCTCGTGGTTCGAGGATAGAGCTCCTAGGCGTGTTGAGATCGAATTAACCTCTAGTTTGCACGCAGTAAGACGCAGAACTTAGTTGTAACATAAAATCATTATATTGACATCTATTTACATGTCAAGGTGTTTAAATAAAGGCTCGTCCCTATACCTGACCCTACCTCAACGCTGGTAACTAAGAGAGCTAAGTTCTCTAAGTGTTCCCTAAGAGATGAGTAGAGAGCGGATTTATATGCGGTAAAAAAGCTCAAAATATGCAGTTTATATGCGCTTAAAAAGTATCAAAATATGCGGTGAGAATATTCAAATTAAGCAATATATGCGAGTAAATATGTGATATAAGCTGCAAAAATAGTGAAAACTTCAACATTTACATGTAAAACCAACAAACCAACTTTGGGCATCAAAGTAATAAAAAAAATATTTCCCGAAAATTTTCAATTATTTTTTTCTTGGAATGAAAAAATCGTGATTTTCTAGCACATATAGATAAAATGGCCAAAATATTGACAAATATTTAGTTATATCAAAAAAAAAATGGACTAAATATGTGGCTATATACGATTATATGGACTATCAATTTGTATGCGGTAAAAACTCAAAATAATAAATTATATGCGAAATAAAACTTGGTATTTAGGTTCCTTATAGCTGGAAACGTCAAGCTGCAAGTTGACAGTTGCATCTAACTTAGCGAATAGAACATGTAAAAAATTATAAATCCGCTCTCTAGAGATGAGTTACCCCTAATAATTATTTCAAAGCCGTCACACATCAATCCCCCGATGAACACCCGATTCTACACCTTGACCAACATTTAAACTTTGTTTGGGGAGCGTGGTTCGAAATTCTTATCGTGGCTTTATCAGATTCAACATTTAAGTTAGTGTTATAGGTTATGTTAGGGTTAGGCCCAGCGTCTACGCACCGAAAAAGGGGGTGAGTGACTTTTGCGAGCGATGGGAACTCTCCCCTCTCTTTTCTGTTGTTTCCCCTGTTCCCTACAATCTAAGTTCGTGGGCCGGTGTGTGCGGGGCTCCTCCTATTATGAATCTCTTTTCAAAGGGTGCGTCTCTTATATCTGCTGGACTATTCTTTTTACTCACAACCACTATGGCAATTGATTCATTATATACCTAGTAGGAGGTCGGGAAGTGACCCATTGCCGACCTTCCGAGAAAGTGCAGAAATGGTAGCTTTAGAAGGAAAATTTCAAAATATGCATCCAACCAAACAATAAGTGTGTTGATCAGTATTTCCTGAACCACGTTTCAGCAAAATTAATCGGATTATCTGGAAGTTATGACAAAAAGTTAATTTTCAGATTTCAGCTTTAGAGCGCCTGTGATCCTGCAAGCTGAGTACATGGTTGTGAGTAAAATAGTATACATACATATGTAATATACTATTGCAGGCTCTTTTTAGGCTATGGTGATCTTTTGCTCGTTTTTGAAGGGATTGGATATGGCCGGTGCCTTTGTGGAGAACTGGACCTATTTTCACCTTGAATTGCCCTTCAAGCTCAGAAGGATTTCACGACCGCGAGTGTCTATAGCGGGAAATGTAAAACCCAATTTCATCCTTCCAAAAACTTCGGAACCAATGGTGTAGGCGAACAATTACTCAAGTCAAGGTAGAAACTCTCGTGTGAAGACCCTTTTGATTGAACCCCGTTCTGTTTTGTGTGAAGTGAATCCCATTGTTGCTAAAAACCTACAAAGGTGCTCACCGACGAACTAAGAACTAACGCGAGAAGACTTCGAATTAACTATTTTTCCCTATAAATAAATAGCAGATCGCTAACCAACTATTGAGCCGTGACAATTCATTATAGGTACAAATTTATCTAAGCGTCGCGTTGTCGAATATCCAGGTAATTAGACGAACAGCTTCTAACAGTTTTTCCATCTCACGATTAACGACTAAAGCCACATGGATCTATCAAAAATGTTTCATACTACCTCTCGAACTTTCTCCGTGTAAAGTACATCGCTAGCGACATCTTTCAACCATGTGGTGAATTTGAATATCGCACGCTCAATTCCCAATACTCTCATTGATTTTTCCTCCGCGTATTTTCGACCCGTACAAGCGGTGGGCTTCAGTTTTTATCACAGAAAAAAACAACTTGCTACAGCGTTCCAGCATTTAGTATGATGACCATTTTGATCTAATCTTTATCACTTATTATTACCAACTATCTTTGTCAAATGACTATGCAACTTATTTTCAACGTCAAAATCGACATCAGCAAATAAAAATCATTCGGAAATGACTACTCGCTCGCCTTTGTGGGTCTTCATTGGACTATACTACAAGACCTGGAGCATCTGTGACCTGGAGCTTTAAATACCGAATATACCCCCACCCCCCGGGAAGAGTGTGGCAGGTTAGGACTACTTTTTTCAAAAATTCATATTTCGAAGATACCCGAGTTTTTTCTGGGAATTTTGTACTTCCGAAGATACATGGTCAATTTTGAGCATTTTGACCAGTATGTTACACAGGACAATGCAGAAGTTTTCATTCAATAAATTTTTTTTCTAGAATGATGCATTTGTCCGGAACTACCCCATAGTGGGGTACTTCCGGACAAGCAATGGGGTAGACTCGGACAGGTTTTATAAAACTCCTCTTTGCTCTTTTTGAACTTCAAATGAGATTATAGGAATGAAGATGATCAAGGAAGTTTTTTACTGCACATTGTAACCAAATAATCTTACATCACAGTTGTAAACTGATGCAGTTCTTGACGTCCCTGGAACTGGCTCTGAATGAGGCAATTTCGAGACTATGTCTTCTCTTGAAATAGTCGAAACATCCTTTACATCGGGAAAACGGAACCCTATTCTGTATTTTCTCAAGAAAGTTACGTTGTATTCATGATTTTTGCAAACTTTTTCTACTTTTCCATGTAGTCCTTCGCAGTTTAGGTCACATTTGGACAGTCCGAACTTGCCCCGTCAACTTTGTCCGAGCATACCCCATGTTGCCTAAATACAAACATGATAGAATATCACGTCAAAGAATGAAATGATCAACTGCTTTTTGAGGTCATGTTCTACTGAACTTCCCTATGAATGATATAAACAGGATATACCTCACCTGTGACCAAAAAAGCTTACGGGAGCTACTGAAAATGTTACAACAATGACACTCAATTTAGATTTTTCCACAAAACTTTCTTTCCTTTTAAGAAAACCGCACGGCACTTCCTACCGAAGCTTTAACTAGGCATTTCCACATGACGTCACGAGCTCGTCAGTGTTGCCAACCTAGTTGAATTTATAACCTCAAAAAAAGTGTAATAAACAAGAAAGTTTGGTGGAGTGCTTAAATCATTTTCATCGAAAAAAAAAAAGAAATCCGTGGCTTTTTCGAAAAACTAGATCCCTGGAAGAAAGGAGCATCTCAGGAAATATATCAAAGTGCCAAGAAATGCGACTTAAAGACATCTGGGAAGGAGAAAATATGCCAGCTTATTATCCTGCCGATAAGGTAAAAAGCTGACTAAATTGTTGAAATACAGAATAAATGTGAGATGATTTCACAAATTATCCATTACTGAGAGCCCTTCTGATTTCAGAGAGTATGGCTGTGGCAAAAACTATGACCTGTGGCGATCTCGAAATGGGAAAATCCAGCGACCAAGGAATTTCTAAGTTGACCACAGTTTTACCTCAAATCCTGTTTACAAGAAGAAATTTCAGGATTTTTTAAGCAATGTGTCTTGACTTCTTGACGCGATGAAGCCATCAACTGAAAATTCAAGATTGTCAAGTCAGGTGTACGATTTTGGTCATCAGAAGATACTCGGATCCGATCCCATCTGGTTCACATGTGCGAATATCTCAGCGAATATTACAACTACAGTGAAGTAGAAAATGGAAACTATTGTCAATTCAAACATCTAGGCTTGTCAAAAGCAATGGAGAAAGCATGGCTAGAGATGTAGAGGGCTCAATGAACGTGGAAGTTGGGTTGGAGTTTGGAGTGGTTGAATCTTTTTTTTTAAGGAAAAAATGAGAAATTCATGATTTTCTCGAAACGCTGGACTCGTGGAAGTACAAGGCACCACAGAATGTATCGCAAAGCGCCAAGAAATGGAAAAGAGGAAGGAAGGAATACACTTGAAAAAATATACGGAGGTTGTACCGATAACAATTAGGATGGGTAACTAAATTGCTGTAATACAGTTATGATGTTTGCACAAAATTATCTGTTGCTAAGCCTATCTAGTTTCAGGAAGTACCTGTGTCAAGAATTGTGGCCTTCGGCATTTTCAAAATGGGAAAATCTACGGACTGAGGAATTGCTACGTCAACCACAATTTGGAGCCTAGAATCCCCAATAGAACAATAAATATTTGTATTTTTAAGAAATGTGTCTTGACACAATCAAGTTGTAGTTGAAAATTCAATATCGTTAAATCAGGTGTAAAATTTCTGTCAAGGAGGGCTCCGGTGACCGAATACATCTTCGGTGGCCGAACAGCTGTTCGAGTTAAACTTCCATGTTTTGCCTCTGTCCATATTCTACAACCGAAGTGAAGACATTCCTTCACTTTTAAAATATAAAATATAAACAAGAACTATTCTTTGTTTCTTTAATCCAGCAGTAAAAGCTGGGCCTCAAGTATTTGGGTGATTGGGGAGCACAAACCGAAGAGGTACATATACCTAGCCCCACACAAGGCATATCAATCCAGCAATGCCGGGAATGTAAACCCCCAACATTCAGGTGAAGTTTGGTGGCAAAGTTCATGCCCAATTCGTCGGAAAATATGAATTTTCACCACTACCCTGTGCAGTTAACCTAACATGTTTGGCTTGCTTTTTCACAAAAAAAAACACACTTTTCCACGAGAACTTATTTTGCAGGCGCATTAAGGACATTGCTTTGAACTTGATACATAAGTTTCAAACTCAAACTCAAAAAGGTAGCCGAGGAAAAAAATGCAGAAACTGGAACTCCATAAGCGCCCTATAGTTCGGTTGTTCCCGAACATTATTTGGTTCAAATTTGGTGGGCAATTCTGGACAGTTGGCAACACTGCTGTGAAGTCAATGGAAATGCCTAACTACCCAGAGAGATCTGTGAATGTCAAAAGAGTTGGTGTAGTGAGATGCTAAAGCGGAAGTTTGAATTGTCCGGAGGTGCCCCTTGTCCGAACCTGCCCCACCCTACCCTACTGCACTGCGGTACCGATGTCATTTTACTGATCGAAGATCAAAACCGCCTGTCTAGTATATTTCTGTAGTAGGTATAATTCTGTGCTACCAGAAGATTAAGTACTTACCTAAGAAATTACAATTTTTTGCGGTATGAACAGCAAATTTACTTCGAACTGCCCGAACCCGGAAGCAATTATTTCAAATTTCAACATCCAAACATTGACCCCGACAGACCCAAACAGTGAATGTCGGTTCAAAAATAAACACCAAACTCAAAAATGTCACCGTTACGCGGTACCTTCAACTTTTTCGCCACCACATAAATCTGTCAGGAGTCTCACATGATACTTGGATACTTCCAGTCTCATCATCTTGGCACCCCATCCCGTGTTCCATAGGAACTACCACCACGAAACGGAAACCCAAAAGCTCCCCACCAGTCCACCACGCGCGCCACGCAACAAAATCCGTTCTTCGGCGTGTTGTGTGTGTCGAGTGTCGTTTCGTTTTCATTCATTCAGTTTTCAGAAGTTTGCCGCAAAGAGCAGGTTGCGCGCACTTGAAAGAAATCGTCTGAAATTTTCGAATGCTTTTTTACGGCTTAGAAAATTCCACGGGAAATATATCCCGCGAATGGACGAACTTGGAACTCTTGGATCAGCATCACGTGGTTTTTTTATTTTCGCGTCGACTCGCCGTTCCCTTCCACTTCTAATTTAGTTGGAGTGCTGCTTATTTTAATACACACTCCACTCAAACCTCAATCTCGGGCCAAACTCAAGCGGTTGATGTGCAGACTGCATTTTGGCACGGACGACGCCGGCTTGCGGACGCGCGAAAACCGTGCAATATCCTAATATGTGGCGGAAAAGTGTTTGTGTTTTCGTCAGTATTTTTCGCACATAGACGTCGACATTTATTTGGATATACCCGATGGGAATTTCTAGAGTTTTTGGGGTGAGTTGATGAGTTCTTTTTTTTTTCTTTTTTATAAATCGCAGTCGATGCTTTTGAAGCTCGTTTTAAAGGTTTCAATTCATGTACTTTTTTGTCAGCTTTAGTGTAAGCCCCGGGGTTATATGGATGCATTTGAGTTTATTTTCTTTTGTGTGTATCGTTGTTGACTAGGTAACCTAGTAGGTAATAAGTAGTAGTAATACAAAGTGATCTGCCACAGTGCCACACAGGGAAAAAACTTTGCTGAACCGTTTTTAACGTTTAAGTTAAGCCATCTTAAGAGGGAACAATCAGAGTTTTTTTTACTAGACTATAAAGTAGGTACCTATAAAAGTACAGGTAAGTATACTTGTTTATTGACTATAATGTAGTGGAGGGTGCCTCGGGAGGTGCCATCATGAGCAAAACAAACGAGTCCAGGGCTTCGCGCGGAGTATACTGATTTGATGAATTTTGGCTTAGTGTCTAAAGTGACAAGAAGGCCAAAATTCATCAAATCTTTCTTCAAATCAAATTTTCTTTAAAAAAATTTGAAGCGTCGAATCGAATTATATCATAAAGGTGATTTGAAATTTGAGGCGTCAAAAACCTTAATACAGGTGACTTTTCGGTTTGCAGAGTGACGTCATAGGAGCGTTTAAAAATCTTTTTTTCGAAAACGAGCGGTAAAACGGACGCGCTTCTTTCACGATATGAACAATTGAATCAAAAACTATGGTAAAGCTCATTTAAAATCCATATTAATTCAAATCAACAGCAATACTCACAAAAATGCTTATAGGTTGTCACGATAATTTTGGCCCGCGAGTGCTGACTCTGACTGTCGTACTCTGATGGGTCGTATAGGTTGTATGATACCGTGTGATCAAAAACTCTCCTGCTCTAGGCAGGCTGTGGCCTGGCCAAAATCAGCCTCGTTTGCCTGCCAATGACCAGACCACAGCCTGCTTAGAGGAGGAGAGTTTTTGATCATACGGTATAAACTATACGCAACACTCAAAGCGTCGTTCTCGAAAATTTTGCCCTTTCTGAATTCGATGTAACTTTGGACTGCTAGAATAAATTTGTATTCTGTTTGAAGTGTTCGCTGACTTGATCCTTTGGCTATCAGTCCGTGGTTTTGCAAGACACTTTTTTATATAAGGTTTGTATGGGGGTGTTCAATAGTGCAAACATTTTCTAAACCGTCAAGAAGCTCCCGTTCGAAAAAAATTTTTCTTTTTTTTAGTTTTAACCACAAAGATACCGAGGTAGGCCTTGAAGTACAGGATGGTGTTTGAATTTTCCGCTTATCAGTTTTATTTACAGAGCGAACACAAAAAATCATCATTTTGGTTGTGCAAACGACAACTTTCTTCGTCGTCAACCGATTTTGAAAATTTGCGGCTCCTATTAAAGCTGAAACTTGGGGTAAAAAAACCTTGGGATCAGAACTGACTCAAGACAAACAATCAGAATTGAGAGTTTCATAAAAGGTGGCTCAAATCTGAAACGCCCGCCGTCGACAGCCCGTTGGGGAGAAGGGTTTGGTAAAAGTCATGTCTCTTTCGGAGAAATAATTTATTCTGATAACGTTAAGATTTTTCTTGCTTGTCCTGGTCAAGAATTGTAGGTGAAGGAATCCCTTGCCCTCGAGGAATCCAATTACAACTGCATGTTCAAGAAGGGAAAAACAGCCCCGTGTTCACCCAATATTGATCGTAACCATATCACTACGAAAATCGAAACAATGAATTACCTGAACTGGTTTGTCTATTACTCATTGTTTTGATTTTGGTAGTGTTGACCACGACCATTTTTTCGTGATCAAGGGCTGTTTTTACTTCTTAAACATAAATTTGTAATTTGATTCCTCCACCTACAATTCTTGGCTAAAGCAAGCAAGAAAAACTTAACATATTGAGAATGAATGATTACTTCTGACTGTTTGTTTCGAGACGTTTCTGATCCTCAGGTCTTTTTACCTAAAGTGTCAGCTCCAATATAAGCTGAAAATTTTGAAAATCGGATGACGAGGAAAGAATAGTTCTGTTTCCACTGCAGAACTAAAAAGATGATTTTTTGTGTTCGTCCTGTGAAGTAAGTAGATAAACGGAATATTCAAACACTATCCCGTACTCAAGGCCTACCTCGGTATCTTAGTGGGTAAAATTGGAGAAGAAGAAATTAGTTTTCAAACGAGAGCTTCTTGATGGTTTAGAAAATTTGCACTGGTTTACTCAACACCCTGTACAAACTTCATGTAAAATATCTGCTGTTTTTAAAAACAACGGGCTGATAGCTAAAAAAATGTGCTCAAAAATCGAGTCAAAAATAAACTGTTCAACGAAAAATAAGGATATTGAAAATTGTTGCTCAAGTTCAAATAGAGATAACTCAAGGAAAAATTACCCAATTCGAAAAAAATCAACATTGCCTTATAGGACTATTCTTTAGCTACAAGGTGGTTCCATTAGTTTAATCATCCATCGCATTTTGCAAGATATACAGGGTGCCAAAGGAAGAGGTGAAAATCGGTGAATTTTCGAAGTCATCTACCTGCTTCAGAAAAAATGTCAGTTTTTTCTGAGTTAATTTTTGGAAAGTCTGCGTCAAAATCTGTCGACTAATAGTAATTTTTTTATTCAGTTTCCTTTTTTTTTAAAATTTTTGAATTTTTTCATGAAATCGAAAAAATTTGATGTCGATTCTGCAAACGGCTTCTGCTGAAATTTGGTAATAAGGTATGATTTTTTCACTTATGTTTGTTTGAGAAATCTATAGCTGAAAAACACATGGGCCTAGAATCGAAAGGACCCCGCACGATTCTTATGGAAAATGGCTCCCGGTTAAATTCTCTGAATTTTTGATATGTTGATAGCTCATGAGATACTAATCAAATACCGTGAAGCCCAAACTCTAATAATGGATAGTTTTTCACCCACAGGGGGTTGAAGTTGGATGTTTTGACGGCTCAGAAATGATATTCTGACGTAAATAAAAGCTTTTTATTTGGTTTCTCTTCAAGTTGTGTTTCACGCTAAATGTATTTATTCGACAGATAAATATCAACCCCCTCCTCCACCCCCAACCCCTATCTACCATCATAAAACTCGATATTACTCCAAAAAGTCATGCGGATAGCTTCTGTGATTCAATTTATGAATTTTGACATAGAAATTATTTTCCACCCCTAATGTTGGGGTGCCGATTTTCCAATTTTCCTCGGTTAATTTATCTGAATTTTTGGTATTGTGTACTCCTAATGCTGCTGAACAAAAAGCTCTCATACCAAAACTTATTCCTATGAACGGTTTTTGTTCTACAGGGGACTGAAGTTCAATATTTATGCTCTCAAATATTCAAATTCAGTCCCCTGTAGAACAAAAACTGTCCATAGGAAAAAGTTTTGGCATTGGAACTTTTTGTTCAGCAGAATTAGAAGTACACAATACCAAAAATTCAGCCAAATTAACCGAGGAAAATTGGAAAATCGGCACCCCAACATTAGGGGTGGAAAATAATTTCTATGTCAAAATTCATAATTTAAATCACAGAAGCCATCCGTATAGCTTTTGGGAGAAATCTCGAATATTATGATGGTAGATAGGGGTTGGGGGTGGAGGAGGGGGTTGATATTTTTCTGTCAAATAAATACATTTAGCATGAAACACAACATGAAGAGAAACCAAATAAAAAGCTTTTATTAACGTCATAATATCATTTTGAAGCCGTCAAAACCTCCAACTTCAACCCCCTGTGGGTGAAAAACTGTCCATTATTCGAGTTTGGGGTTCACGGTATTTGATTAGTATCTCATGAGCTACAACATATCAAAAAATTCAAAGAATTTAACCGGGAGCCATTTTCCATAAGAATCGTGCGGGGTCCTTTGTTTTGAATCACAGGACAGAAGGCGCATAGGTACCCATATTCCCATAGCAAGGATGTTTCTCAGAGCAAACCCGACTGGGATGGAGGATGGTTTGGACATTTTCAATCAGCAAACATTCTTATGCCTGCTGTCCAAAGGACAAGACAAATATGTCAAAAATTATACTGGTGATGGTTGGGAAGAAATTTAATGCAACAATAAGCCTATACAATGAAAAAACATCAAACAATCAATAACTTGCATAATCGACTTCTCAAAATCGTAGCATTCTCGAAGGGATTTATTCGAGAACTGAACGATTGAACGATCTTGCCTTGCAGTGCAGTTGTCTTTTGTCTTTGACTTGAGCCAGGTCTTCTAGCGACACCAGCAGTGTCCATGTTGTACTTCCATAAAAGTCTAGAAATTAGGCTTTGTGATGTTTCTCTGACCTAACTATCCTGATCTGATGAATCCAACATGTAACAAAGTATTGACGGATACCTCCTTGGGAAGTCACTTGTATCGGTTGGTTTTATGATTCAATGAGACGGTTTGTGAAGTGAAATCATACTTTACTATCAAATTTCAATTGAAGCCGTTTACAGAATCGACATCAATTTTTATTTGATTTCATGAAAAAAAAATCAAAACTTTTTGAAAAAAAAACCTGATTAAAAAAAATTCACTATTTAGTTGACGGATTGATGCAGGCTTTCAAAAAATGAACTGAGAAAAAATCTGACATTTTTTCTAAAACAGGTAGACCACTTCGAAAATTCACTAATTTTCACCTCTTCCCTTGCCACCCTGTATATCTTGCAAAATGCGATGTATGATCAAACTAAGGACAGCACCTTGTAGCCAAAGAATAGTTCTATCAGGCAGTGTTGATTTTTTTCACATTGGTCAATTTTTCCTTCAGTTATCTTTATTTAAACTTGAGCGACAATTTTCAATATCCTTATTTTTCGTTGAGCAGTTTACTTCAAACAGAATTCAATTTGTTAGTTGCAATCCAAAGTTACATAATTCAAAAAGGGCAAAATTTTCGAAAATGACGCTTCGAGTGTTGCGCAGTTTTATAATATAATCAAAAACCTTTTCACTCGTAGGTGTCAGGTAAAAAATAGTAATACATTTCATTTTTACAAAATCCAAAATACAAAAAGTGTTATATCAACCTATTAATAGTGATAAAAATTTCTAAATTTGTGTATCAACCCATTAGTAATCTTCAACCAATCTTTCATCTTGTCAAAATTGTAATTACTTCGCAGTTCCAAGTCTTCTTCGGTCTTCCTCTTGCTCTACTTTTCTGTATACTAGCTTCTCATACTTCTCGGTCTTGTTTCTTTCGTTCTGTTGATGTGTCCTGTATCAGCTCGTAGGTACTCTCTTCCATAAATGCTTCTTATGTTCCAAGTTCCTGTTATCCATATTTTGTAGTTCTTGTCGGTTTTTCCCCATTCAATTTTCCTTTGTAGCTTCCGATATAACTTTTCTTGTTTTCTGCTTTTCTGTATTTTGCCGGTTCGTAATTTTTTCCAAAGCCGATTTCGTTTTCTCCATAACTAAGTAGCACTTCGTCATTTTCTACTCGCTCGTGTATCCCATGTTTTCCAGATCGTTTTGTTTTTATTCTTCCCTCTCTATTTCATGCTTTTTGTTGTTCCAAATCCATTTCTTCCCGTCAATATTATCAGCTTTTGATAGCCTGTCTGTCAATGTGCCCCATTTGTCTCTCTTCTTGGGCCTTCTTTGAGAGTTTTTTTTTGGTATTTCTGGCTCATGTTTTGTATAATCGTTGTTAATGTAGACTTTCTGGTTTTCTAAATTGCGTAACTTCTCTTTGTTTTTCATTATTTCTACCTTCCTTTTCCTTTCGCAGCTTTCCACCTTGGCAATGCATGTTATCACTTATTCTGTACGCTTTCATTTATCTTCACGTCGGCCAGCAAATAAAGTTTCATAAAATCCTTCATTTCCTTTTTTGAATGCTCGTTGGTTTTACCCTTGATGGTCATTCCATTCATCACTATGATGTTCTTTTTTCCGTCTCGCTTCATTCTTTCCAATCTGTACTCCACTTTCTCTAGTCTCTGCATTTTTTTGCTCGTATTCTCTAAGGTAGGTTGTAAAAAATTATAATTCTCAATTTTGAAATGTGCAGAAAAAATTGTTCAACAGAAGTTTTTCCCTCTTCAAATTATTTCAGAGACGAAGCCTTTAGTAGTGGGGAGAATTCTCGCGTGATCACCCTATGCAGACATCTTTAGTCAGCCTTATTTCGCAATTTTTTACAGGGTGTTTTATTGAAAATGTTTCGAATCGAGTTCCTAATCAATATATTTCCAGAATGACGTAGAATGATCTTTCTACATTTAGGTCACATAAAGTGATACACTTTCGAGCATTAAACCCAACTATCGTGAACCCAACCGAGCACGCCGAAACAGCTTGTGCAGCCGTTGTCATTCAAGCCCGTCCGGGACGGGCATATTGTTATTTTCTGTCAATAGAAATAAAAGTTTGCCTTCTTTGTTGCATTTATTGACGAAAAAAATAAGTATCTATCGAGTGAAGAACATTGAATCAAACGAGAGAATATTCCTGCTGCATCTTGTAACGAACTACACCGAACCCTCGACCGAACCTATCAGAACAATTCTACAAGCTGTAAAAGATAATTATTATTAGCATTATTATTGTTCTCGAAAATTTTTGCCGGCAGCGCAGCTCGCCTCGCCTTTTCTTGGCAGTTAAATGTCAAATCTTCTTAATAGCCCCCGAGTTCAATCCGGTTCAGTCCGCCCCTGATGTGGAATGGGAAGTACAAAAATATGGGAAGGGAAAAAGTTAATTTTTCAACATGGTCTTGGTCATGAAAAAAAGTTAAATGGCCGGTCATTTGTGACACTAATGAATGACTGTCGTTTTACATCAATGGTTAGGTAACTGTTAATAAATATTCTTAGTAATTTTTTCCCTTCTTTAATTCCATTATTCGATAGATGATTTGAAACTTGGAAATGTTTTGCGCGATTCGACTGCCAGACCCAGAATACCAAATACGTATTACATTTCTAGCAGGTTCCCTATCCCGACACTGCTTATTTCTTGGCAGTTCACCATCACGTTTCTTGTAATATTCTCATTCACCCTGTATGTGTGTTCTGCAATTCATCATTATGTATTTGTTGTAGCAAACAATCTAAATTAGGTAATGGCCCCCTATTATTCATTTAAATCTTGAGATTGCCATCAGTGCCGATGCTGGATGAATTGAAGAAACGAGACCATGCACCACATGGCCTTCCATTATGGCGGCTTGGGTCAAGTGCCCCTCGAGCACAAGGGACCTTTGAAGGGTCGTCGATTGAAAACACTCCTACTACACACACCAAGCCAAAGGGAGCACAGGTTGATAGTGGACTTCCTTGAGAAAATCTTTTTAGCTAAAAATAGACTACTTAGGTGTACAACAAAGGGATCTGAAAAACCGCAGACTGATTTTATTGTTACGCTCGAATCATCAATAATATATAGGAAGAGATGTAATTAAATGACATCATCCGGTATAATGGTGAACCATACCAGATCGCTAATTGCCGCGCACTTATATGCGCTGTTGTAACAACAATAATTTGGCATTCAATTTTCTTCAATCATTAGCCATTGATTGATGTGCCAGTAAGAGGCCAACATTTTCGTTTGCATGTATATTATGAATGCAATAAACATCACTGAAACCAAGGTTTTACTCGATAGAAGGCCTTTGTGATTATTGCTTTTTTAAGTGTCGAATATCAAGATTATGTAATGCCTTTGCCGGACGTAAAAAATATACGTCCAGGTGCCATAAATATTAAATAGGCATAATGCACACGCGGTGCCGTCAAAAGTTCGGTGTAGGTAATATTGTTATGCCCAGCTAGCTGCCCGTCGTAAAAACGTAGCGATATAAAAAGTTTGTGGGTGGGTCCATCATAGAAAGAAACAAAAATTGGGAGGAAGTGCATAAAGTTGGTGGCTCTCGGTCACATAAACCATAATGTCCTGTAGTATATGGGGCTGTTTGATGGTCAGCTCGATGGTCAGGTAGCTGAATCGAATCAAAATGCTGATTTTTTTATGTGCAGGATAGAAGCCATCAGAATACATCTGGGAAATTACGGACCCGTGATTTAACTAGTAATAAGTTGAGCACGCGAAACCACGTGACACTAATCAAGATTAGTGGGTTTAATTGAAATTGACAGCTTAGCTAGCTCGTGTTTGTTGCTCGAGGGGTTAGACCCTTCTGTTTCTGAGGAGTTAATTTGCACCTTAATGCACACATCATTGGAGCTCTGTAACTGTGACCGGAACAAAATATTTTAAAATTAATTTTAAATTATTGGCAAATAGAAATGTTTACAATGTTGCGCAAACTTTCCGCAGGCCAGGTATCTACTCTCTACTACGTATAATTACTCATACTTAGTCATTATTTATTAGAACTCACTAGATCGTCAGATAACGGTTCAGCATTCCAGCCAAATATGTATTGCTTTTTGTCAGCAAAATTCGAGGCAAAATTACTAAGCTATATAATTATCGTTTCCAAAGTTCAGTTGGAACCTATCGGTTGGAACATACATTCTAGGTCTGTGCTACTACCAAGTACCTAGTTGATTCACAGTTTTCAAATTGTGAAATGTTGAGGAATTTCAATTAAGTGATAAATTAAAATGTTTCTCTGCTACCGTTGAAAAAGTTGACAAGTAGGTACTCTTGAACTCTATAATAATTGAAATGGAATAGCTTCAGGGCGGCGTCACCCTATGAGACAGACTTATACATCAACTTGTGGAGTGAGAGAGACGGAAACGTACACTTTGGACTCGTAAAACGACCTATGTGACTGGCTAGCTAGTTTAGTTTGTTGTCTTGGAGGTAATGCCAAAATTTTATTCAGATTTGCTAATATCTTGATAAATTCAAAATCTTACATGTATATGCCGTTCACGTATTGAATTCAGTAGAATGACTTTTTGGAGCAAAAATATAGTGACAAGCTGGAAGACTACAGTTACGGCTGATGGCACCTGCAAAGTTTTGGAACGAAACTATCAGCTGCCATCAGCCATATCCTCCTAGCGCTACAGCTTGTCACTTGATTTTTGCTTCAAAAAGTCATTCTACTGAAAATAAGAAGTGAACATGATATATCATACTCTTCCTAATGGTATTGTAGGAATCTCTAACTGTTTTTATCACTTTCCATTCATTGGTTTTGGTGAGAAGTACAAAGTTCTCGATGATTTGTGGGTTAGGAAAAAACTACAACAGAATTCAAGACATATCCGGCTAGTGCAAACACTTTGTTTCAATTGTTTTCCACCTACAAGCAGAAGACAAATTGGCGCGTTTGATGCCGTTTCCTACATTTTCGCACCTGCTCATTCGGCCATTTATAAAGTCGAAATTGCGATTGACCTATTTTTAGGAAAATCACAAGCAAAAAAGTAAGCAATTTCCATTGCTCAGTAGAACAGCGACTTCTACAATATTCTCAATCGATATTACCTACTGATAACATTATAAGAAAAAAAAAAGATTGATTTGTCATCTGAACAAACAAAAATTGCGATACGCCGCCCCTGCGGATTGAGCAAGTGTATACCTACTGTACCTCCATCCCCATTTGGCGTAAGAACAGCTTTTTAGTTTTTTGTTCGTACTGCTCACAGAGCAAAATTTCATTATACTAGGGCCCTACACTGTGTCCTCGAGTCCCTCGACTGTACCCAAACTAGTCTTGGGCCCTCGTGCAATGAAATTTCGATTTTGAAAGTGATCAGAGCGAAAATTTTAAAAAACTGTCCTGCGGCACATAGTATTTTATAAAAGTTTGAGAGGATCAAGTCAAAACTAATTAGTGTGCGACAACTATAAAGAGAAACTACGAAGTCAATAAGCATGAGGCAAGGCATAAAGATGAACTCAACGATTGCCGATGATCAGACGATTTATCACATTGTAGGAAGCAAGCAGAGGCTTGGCCGTCTGTGAAGAGTTTGCCATAAAATCAGCGCCGTTTGCATGTAGGTGTGATTGTTACCAGATCCTTGTCCTTTTTTTTTTGTACGTATATGATTCCTACACCGAAAGCACAGAAGTTATGCAGCGTATATGATGAACGTGAATTATGGCGACCATATGTCAAAAGCAGTGTGTCTCTTCGTCCCTTGTCTCCTCTAGTCCTAATGCAAACAGCATGACTTTTACACGCCTCAAGGAGCAGGACCGTCGTGTTGTTGTCTGACGTGTTTATTTTCGACCTTCCCATCCTAAACGCATTAGCGACACCGCAAAATTCAAGCTTTCACCCCGGACCCCAAATGCCCAGAATGGGCCGGGCATCTTGGATTTCAATTCAACTCCAAAAGAAAGCATCTTTGGCCTTGGTCTTGTTGACTTTTTAACGCAATAAAAATGTTCATTGTTATCTTAGGAACTGCACCTCAAAGTCCTCGCTTTTACGACGTCGGCATCATTTTTTTTCCTGGGCAGTGCAGCAAAACATTGTTTAGAACGAACTCCAGCACGTTTTCTCGAGGTCGCTCAGTCTGCTATCAATTATCGGTGCTTCAGAAAAATAAATTCTAAAATTTTTCAAAATTTTGTTCCAATTTTTCCATAAATCTCAATAATTATTCGTGTCAGCTTCACAAGAAATCACGGGCAGAGGAACCTCGACTGGCGATTACGGTGAAGCTTTTTCTTCAAAACCTAATCCAATCCTAAGATATTTTATAGACCGATCTTCTGTTCGACGAAAACAAGGATTACGTTGTTATAGAGATACCTACTCCTGGAAAGGAATATAAAAAGGTTTCCAGGTAAACACTATGCCTGTTGAAATATTATTTCCCTCGCTGTTTCCCAATTAAGCTTTTCGGCGAAATGCAATTATTATAGAAACCCGCGCAAAGCGTGATGAACAAACGTCAAATTGCATACCTCGCAGCGATCTATTAGGCACTCCGGTACAAAAGGCATTTCCAGTAATTTGATTAAATCCCGGTTTTACGCAAAACTAACGCTTCCAGGTATTCCATCAAAAGTGCGGTTATTGGACGTGGAATGCAATAATTTCTCCGTAAAGCTCCGCATATACTTCATACACACAAAAAAGGACTGGGGTCCCACTCAGAGGGATAAACGTGGATTTAGGTATGAAATCCCGATTTTCCAGATTTATGCCCATACCCACGGACTAATTAGCGAAAAACCTGCAGGAATACAAGGTGCGAGGATGGGACCCTCCGATTGCCGGGAATTATATGCCTCGACAGCGCATTTTCGCGGAACCGCACATCGCACAAGCTTTAATTAAGCTTTATAACCCTGGCCCGCCACCAGCACACGCGTCTTCGTAAAGCTTTGTTAGCTCAGGACGCATATTTGCTGGCCCCGTCCCATATCCTGTTGGCAAACCCAGTTATTATTGCCCAGAGGCCTAGCAGATCAATAATACGAAATTAATTTTCTTGGAGATCTCGTGTCGTACACCGTCTCCCAGGAGGATGATTCGGCCATTCATCACCATTAGAAACGGTCGTCAAGAGCAAAATTGTGTTTTACATCATGGGTATGCCGTGTAATGCTGATTATCTCGACATTATGCCTCTAAAGAGACATTTTCTAATTAGCCTTTTTATTATGCTACTCTCGGTGATCCCAAAGGAGCGGATCAAAACAGTACTGCGGCATATAAAATCTTCTATGTATAAAGCCCACAAAAAATAATAAATGAATTCTTCCACCTTCATTTTCGAACGTATCAAGGGCAAGGGTGATCCTTCGACCCTTTTTAGTTTCGTTTTCGTTCTTTCAAAATATTTTAGTGCTGTTGCTGTTGGTGGCAAAAAATATGAGAAACAAGTATCATCATACAATAATAACAATTTAGTGTGGCTCGGCATCGCCGATGAAGTACTGCATTTCAGAGGCCGGCTGGATGTAAAAAGTTATGACATGCGGACAAGTATCCGTTCTTATCAAAATGCATCAATCGAGCCATTAATATATGTAAAAAGTTATATTTAGAGGAGAATTTCAACTTTCTTTCAACAGAAATTACACATTAGTACGACCCACGGATCAGTAGTTACGAATGTTAGAAAATGATCCGGGAGCTACGGCTCGGTGGCAAGGATTATTCCTTACTTGCTGACGCTTGAAATCTCCTCCAAACGGACCGGAATCCCAGACAAGAAAGATTTCAACTCAGATGGGTCGCTCATGGCCTTGGTACCCGAATCAAAAAGATCTTGCCGAAATAGCGACAACCAATTGCAGTAATAAACTGCTCGTCAAAAGTTAAGCATAGACCAAAATTTGCTCCAATTTCAAGTAAGGATTTCTTCGGGAAAAGATATCTGATTTGAAAAAAATGTATGGTGCTTGGTAGAGCCTTTCTTTAGCTACAAGACGCTATGTCGATTTACGTCACTATTGACTTTGTCCATGATATACAGGATGCCAAAGAAAGAGTGTCAAAAGTGTTAATTTTTGAAGTCGTAGAACTTTTTTAGAAAAAATTCCGGATCTTTTTTCTCTTGTGCTTTAGAAAGCGTATATCAATATCTCGAAACGGTTTTTGACTTTTGATCGTATTTTGTTTTTTCAAAGAGTTTTGATTTTTTTGTGAAATTTAGATTCTTTGATGCAGAACTCGCTAGAGCAGTTGCTTTTTCTTGAAAATTCACAGAAACGTACACAGTTGCTGGATGAATTATACCATGAGAAAATTGACCTCATGGACCTCCAGAAGAGGTCATCCCCTGGACCTCTTCAGGGGAGATGCCCAATGAAGCATGCTGCGACATCATTTTGACACTTATTGAACCCAGCATGGATAAAAATGCAAGACTTGTAACCATACGTTGAATCAAAATGGTTGCCAATTAGTCCCATCATGGGTGATTTTGTTACTGCCCAAGTCATTGAAAATTTTCAGAAGTGATATCTCCTAGACGAGTAGGGATAGAGCCATAATTCTTTTTTTGATTTTAATCGGACACATTATTGGTCATTCAAGCATGATGTGCAAATTTTTCACATTTATACTTTTTCAGTGGTGGTGGGAAATTTTGACGTTTGTCATGTCAGATTTTTTTTTTGTGCTTGTCATCATTAAAATGTCAACATGAATGTAATCTACCACTTCTATATCAGTAGTGAAAACAAAAGACCTACAAAGGTTTTCTCAGTAAACCTGGACTTTGAGGAAGAAAAACACCGAACGCAAACTTGAAAATCATCAGCTGAAACTGACAGTATACATTCATGTTGACATTTCAACGATGACAAGTACAAGAAAAAAGTTTTGACATGACAAACGTCAAAATTACCCCCCACCACTGAAAAAGTATAAACGTGAAAAATTTGCACATTATGCTCGAATGACCAATAATGTGTCCGATTGAAATCAAAAAAAGAATTATGGCTCTATCTTTACTCGTCTAGGAGATATCACTTTTGAAAATTTCCAGTAACTTGGGCAGTAACAAAATCACCCATGATGGGACTAATTGGTAACCATGGTGATTTTGATCCAACGTATGGTTACAAGTCTTGCATTTTTATCCATGCTGGGTTCAATAAGTGTCAAAATGATGTCGCAGCATGCTTCATTGGGCATCTCCCCTGAAGAGGTCCAGGGGATGACCTCTTCTGGAGGTCCATGAGGTCAATTTTCTCATGGTATAATTCATCCAGCAACTGTGTACGTTTCTGTGAATTTTCAAGAAAAAGCAACTGCTCTAGCAAATTCTGCATAAAAAAATCTAAATTTCACAAAAAAATCAAGAACTCTTTGAAAAAACAAAATACGATCAAAAGTCAAAAACCATTCCGAGATATCAATATTCGCTTTCTAAGACTGAAGAGAAAAAAAATCTGAAATTTTTCTGAAAAAAGTTCCACGACTTCAAAAATTAACACTTTTGACACTCCTTCTTTGGCATCCTGTATATCATGGACAAAGTCGATGGTGCCGTAAGTCGACATAGCGTCTTGCAGCTGAAGAAAAGTTCTACCAGCCACCATAAACTTTTTTCAAATCGGATATTTTTTCCCCAATATATCCATGCTTGAAATGGGAGCAAATTTTGCTCTATGCTTTACTTTTGACGAGCAGTTTATCATTTCAGTGTGGGGTGGCGTCGCCGATTAAGTGCCGGAGTTTACAAGTGGATTTAAAAAGTTACGACATGAGAACAAGCACATGTTCTTATGAAAATATATGAACACAGTAGAAACCTAGTAGGTAATATAAATCACTTTACGGATATTAACTGGGTCATGTCATAACTAGACATAACTGGGAGATTGTAAGCATTTATTATGAGTTTGTGTCCTACCTCCTGCATTTCAGCATACTCTTGGATAGCTCATAGCACGGATTCATATTCTTGATCTTGACAACCAAAGTAGGCGAAAGCGTGTCTAAATGGTAGAACCCTGGTTAACATCTCGCGTTCACTGATGATCGTTCAAAAAAGAGCGCTATTGAGCCTCACGCTCTCGAGGGTATCTTTACTTGTTTACATTTGCCCCGAAATCGAGCCCAAATTTATCATTTGGACACTGTATCGGAAACTGAAATTCTGTTCCTGATCCGAGTTTCTCCCAATAACTTCATGATTTCAAACTTGTCAAGTCTTTTTAAAATTTGATAGAAATTATGGAAGAGAATAACTCCTGATATAGTCCAGTCAAATTAGCCCAAAATGGCGGTCAATCGTGCATTAAATCATAGGGTTGCAATTTTTTCAGGAATGTGTTGAGGGTGGTTCCCTGAACAACGCCTAATAAAGTCCCTTCGATTTTAGGCGCCGCGGGGCGGGGGAGGGGGTGACAAATGTCAGTTTTGTCAGTTTTTGCCGTTTATCTCAAAAACGGTGCGTCGCACAGAAATTTCATACGGATCAAAATTAAAGCCTTAATTATTTTCAATATTTCTCTCTAATTCCAACTTTCCACCCGAAGGTACGTTTCGAACCAAAATTTCCATAGGTTCCTGAATACTAGTCGGGAAAGTTTTGGGGTGACACAACCGATTTTTTTGTTTTTGTTGCTGAAAATTTTCAAAAAAAAATTCCACATTTTTTGGGAAAAAAAATAGCTATTGAACTGGCCAATAGCCAGTTCAATTGACTTTAGAAATACGTTTTCTTTCCTTTTTGCATTTGGATCATTGGCAGCGCCAAAACCGCATAAGAACAACTCTATCTCTATCTCTTCCTCACTCGAGGGACCGTGTGACCGTGACATATCATTAGTGAGGAGAAGATAGAGATATTATGATGTTCTTCTACGGTTTCGGCGCTACCAATGCTCCAAATGCAAAAAGAAGAAAGGAATTTCTAAAATTGAAATGGCCGATTCAATAGCTATTTTTGTTATTTTTTCCAAAAAATGTAGAACTTTTTTTGGCAACTTTTCAGAAACAAGAAACAAAAATAGCTATTCGACTAGATTTTTATTAGTTTCTTCAAACATGGCTGCTCCCCCTTCTTTAAATTTACTGGGAGAAATTATATTAATTAATTCTATTTTAAGTTTAAATAAATTTAATATGATTTTCTTAGGATTAATCTCATTTTGGACAATCCGATTTCCAATCCAAATTTGAAGCACTGATAGCAACGGAACCGTAAGGAAAAAAACAACATTTTGTAAGGCCAACCTTAAATATTTAGTTGGAATCGAGATTGATAACGAGGCTTGAAAAATAACGGCATCCATTCCGACGGTCATTTACAGAATAACCTTCCAGCTCATTTAAAACTCATTATTGAAGAAGCTTTCCTATAATTAGGAAAAGTTTCTGATATCTCTGATGAAAACATCGAAAACGAGACGGAAAAATTCCGAAAAACATTCATGAACTACGCAGCATTAATAACGTCGTACCCCAAAATTGACCCTTTTTCAAATCGGGACTACTTTTTGACATTTGACAGCTACCAATAATTTGAATTTTGTTTGAACTTTTCTCCAGCTTGATGCCATCAAGTCGTTCAAAAACCGTTGGACTATCAACGTGGACCAATTCTCTTAGTGGACACAATTTCATAGTTCAGTCTTGTAGTGTTGAAAATAGACTGCGAAATTCTGAAGCCATGATTTATGGTTTATATCCAATCCAAGGATAGATACTGGTCAGAGTCACGTTTCAAGCACCAGCATACAAAAAATGTTTATCCAACTTCGAAGATCTTCCTCATTTGCCATGTGTGTGACAAAGGACGTGCCTTCTCATCCCTGTAGTACTAGCCGTGGGAACTTCACAAAACTATGCCCTGATGATTGCTCCCGATGCCCTTTCCCGTCAGTTTTCAGACCAAAGCGAATAATGTCGATAAAGTTGGGGCAAAGGGCTCCGGAATTTGGCACATCACCGGGGCTTAATCGTCCCTCAATTAGCTGAACTTTCGTTAATTAACGAACTTTTATTGACCCAACTTTTCCCCATAAAAGTTCTCTGAACGTTTGTCATCAATCACCACGTATATACCGCACATCCAGTGGCGGAGCTTGTGCCCCAGCGATAAGCACGATGGCGTGACTTGGACCATCATTTCGCATCACATGAATTATTATTTATTCTGGAAAAAAAAGTTACCTAATGGGCGTTTTTGTCGTCTCTTTGTTGTACGGAACACTATGATGACCGATGATGGAGCGGGGTGAACCAACTTGTGTGTGCCCGTCGATATAATTAAGTTAATTGCATCTACGGGCGCGAGGATGCTAGGGCGCTTCCGGTGGAGTCTATCTTTTCTTTAATTGGAAAACACCGTGTAATGTGTCCAACTTCTTTCATCACGGGCCGCGTTTGATGTCCTACGTGTCTACCACGCTCGCTCTAAAAACTATACACGCGTTTACACCATCAGAAAATATTTTGTGATGGATGGCGGAAAACTGGCTCGGAAGTGGAGCCCGGTGTTTCAGTTTATTTTATTAATTAGAGCCGGTTCGGGATCCTTTCGGATTATTCCTGGAATCGTTGCTCTAAAATTAGAGCTCACTGTTCCTAATCTAGAGGTGCATAGAGTTCAAATTTTCATATTCTATAGTTTTCAAACAGCTGCACTTTTTAAGATGGTCAGCCAATCTCTACCGATCTAACGCCGCTTGACTTTAGTCAGTGCTTTATGTTTTCCAACTTATTCGTTCTTTTGAAGGCTTTCCCTTGGCGCGTTTTTCATATTTGATTTCAAAAGCACTCAATTTCTTCTGCCTAATCATAAATTTCTACTTTCGCGACCACTGCCTGCTACACAATGCTACTTATTCTATAGGTACGCAGAAACTCCTGCTATTTTCGTATCACATAACTTCCCGAGCATTTATAACGCTTGATAACTTATTCCCGGGACGTCCAAAGATAAATTGCCGTTTAATTATTAATAATTTTGCGAGAAATTCGCCGGCTGATAGCGATCACGAGGCCATTTGTCTATGTCTTCGGTGCGATACTTCGCATTCCTGTCATTCTGGAGCGTGGCTGCTCATCGCGCAATTAGCATAGGCGTGCATTCAACCTTCCGACGCACTCATTTAATTTAAGTATATTAAAACAACAAAAAAAAAAGGCACAAAAAGACAGCTTCAATCTCGACGTCAAAATGGTATTAATTTCCATCACAATAGACTTCCGCCGTTTCAAGAAAGGATTCCGAATTTCCTTAATCCCGTTTCGTTGTGCTGTGCTGTATGTTCCTTTCTTAGGGAATTTAGATTGGCGTTTTGTAAACACCATCGTCACGGCGTGCGCGTCTCGGGATTTATCCCGGAAAGGTAAACACGCGAAATTATTCATGTTTATTGTGATAATTTGAGCTTTATTTTATTGATCAGAACGGATTGAGTTCAGCGGCAAAGGAAATGGAAATATTCGTCAACCTTAATGTCTTGGAAAATGCACTGATAAGCCCTCGAGCGAGGGGTTTTTCCCGAGGAGTCTGCGGCTTTTCCGCTACGTTAGATTTGAGCCGGTGTGAATTCCGCAAAGTTTTTTAGTAAATTGGAACCGAAGCGCTTCCTTTTGAAAAAATAAATGCGATATTTGCTGGTGAGGACTAGTCGAGCGGAACGGTTGTTTGCGGCCAAAACGCAGGTCCCAATCAAGGTTTTCTGTCAAGTGTTGAGAGGTGTGTTTTTAACTGTCGACTGTATACAGGGTCCGCCAAATATAGTGACCTAAAGTAGGGACTTTGCTTCCAAAGCACTTGACTTGTATCGTCAGTTCCTATCGAAGAATAAAGCTGGAAGCTTCAAATTTTGTGCTGTGAACAAGTGGAATTTGTAAGATCGCTCTCGGACTGTAGAGCTATACTTTGAAGAAGTCTTGTCATTTTCGTTTATTTGAATTTGGAGCAGACGGCAGCGGGGTGTTGAAGCCTGTTTTCCGACTCAAAATAGCCTATGCCAATCCAATAACCCATTCGCTATCCCCAATTATTCCTTCGTTTCGCTTGATGTGTCGTAGAGACAGGTAAACAGCGAATGGCTTGTTATTTTTGCCTGGTGTCAGTAACTGAATAATGTAGTATTAGCCCACGTAATTTTTTATTGTCCCGAAGTGCATGACACGACGCCTATGCGAGTGTCGTTGACCAAAAACCACGCTGAGATTTTTGACTGATGTTCGAGCTCGAGCTGATAGAGCATTCATTATGATTTCTTTTGGATTTTTTTCAACCACCATCAACCGAGATAATTAACGTCAGTCAGACGTCTGCCACTGAGCCAGTGTTCGGTGTATGGTGTATAAATTAGTGGATGTTTCTCCATTGTCATCCGTTTCGGAACATCTGGGACGCTGCCAGTATAGAGCGTGTGGTTTCGGGGGCCATTGAATAATAGACTTTTGTAAACACACCATCACCACCCGTGAAACGGACGTTTTCTTGGAGAATTTACTTTGTGTGTGCTAGACAATTGGCTGTCAATCGACGGTTCAGCGTTCCACAAATAAATTCCGAAATAATTTGGGTGAAGGACGTCTTGAATTCCACCCAGAGAAACCGCAATAAACGTCCCGATCGTCCTCTGTGTGCTTTTAGTTAGAATCTCTCTTGCTAAGTTTACTACCTACTCCTACTTCTCTCATTCCTCCCTGAAATACATTTATGAAAGCAGTGTCTAATGTCCGGGTTTCACCAAAGCTGAGTTTAGTTGTTGCGACCCGGTTACACAAAACAGTGAAGGACTGAAGGAACGAAGGAAGATTCTAAAAACACCTTGTGAAAGGTTATCTGTAGAATAAGTAACTACGTAAATTAATAGGTGAATAAATAGAATAAAAGTGATTATGCTCATGTAGAAATTTTATTTTTTACCAGGTGAACTCAACTGGCACTAATGTTCAGTAAACAAGTAACCTCAACTCAAGTTAGCCTTTCCCAGCCTTGTAGGTGCAACCCATTCACTTAAACAGGACTGCTGTTCAAATAGACCGGGAGATAGAGACAGATTTTCGGACGTGATTTTAGGCAGTATGCCTTTCGGAGGGTATCATAAAATGCGTATTCTGATGATATTGAAGGATAAATCAAAGTCATCCCGGGTCCTTCATGTATTAAAATTAGTTGACATTTTTTCGCAAAATGAGCGTTTTGATGATGTGATTTTACTCAGGCTGCCATGCGTACTAAAATAAAATTCAACGAAAAAGCTACCTGCAAAATGATAGGCATACCGTTTGCGTGAGTCCAACAGGTTGGCATAGCCAGGTGAATTTGCATTTAAAAAATTGATTTTCCCGCGATTCTGAACAGGCTGCCATTGAGAGTTATTCATGTTCATACTATGCAGCGGCTAAAAAAAAAGGCATACCGTTTGCGCATGTCCAAGTTCACTTTATATTTAAATGACGGAAAAAGTGTGCAGAATATTTTCAATATAAAGTGTACTTGGACATGCGCAAACGGTATGCCTTTTTTATTCTAGCCGTTGTATAGTATGAAGATTAATAACTCTAAATGGCAGCCTGTTCAAAATCGCGGAAAAATCAATTTTTCAAATGCAAATTCACCTGGCTATGCCAACCTGTTGGACTCACGCAAACGGTATGCCTATCATTTTGCAGGTAGCTTTTTCGTTGAATTTTATTTTAGTACGCATGGCAGCCCGAGTAAAATCACATCAAAACGCTCATTTTGCGAAAAAATGTTAACTAATTTTAACACATGAAGGACCCGGGATGACTCTTCGATTTATCCTTCAATATCATAGAAATACGCATTTTATGATACCCTCCAAAAGGCATACTGCCTAGAATCACGTCCGAAAATCTGTCGCTATCTCCCGGTCTAAAACAATCATCTCCAAAACCTCCCAAATAACACCATCTTGATGAAAAAGACGAAACTAGTAGGCATACCAAATATCCGAGTTTCATATCAAGTGTAATCAAAAGGAGTGTAATATACTTGTTCTTTGGTCTTTCCCAAACATCTTGGTAGTCTTTTGTTTTTCTGAAAACAGCTGAAAACTTTAGTCTATACTTTCAGACTTCTTCAACTTTGGATTTCAAATACAAATACGTCTATACTAGTTAATGTTAACGGACTTGAGTTAACGGAACCTGAATATAACGGAAGTTACTTAGTCCGTAATGATTTTTCGAAAATAATCGTGCGATTCTCTAAATAATAACATTCCATAAAAGCTTTGTTACGCTGTAGTTACCTAGGAAACAGCCAATGGCCGACAGGATTTTTTTACATAACAGAGCTTTTATGGAATGGTATTTTTTACCATGTTAAATCGTTAAGGAAAAAGTTACCTTCGTTAATTAACGATTAACGGATTAACCATTTGGCGCCCAGCTTAGGTTTTTCAATTTCATTAATTTAGCTCAAGTTTTAATTTATTCTATAATTCATTATAATCAGACCGCAGTATGAGCATGGTGCAGACAATAATGGAATGCAGGCAGTAATTACCATTTCTCGCACAAATATCGCTTTTCTCAAAATTCCTCGGATAAAAGCCAACAACTTGTTGCAAATCTGGGCCGCATCATAAGCACGCTAAATTTTCCGGCGTGTGTTACATTAAAATTTCAACGGCGTCCGTGTTCAAATGGCACATTAGATCGTCCTTGATTCGGCACGCGGCCGTTAAATAAATTCAAACAATAACATCCTTTGGCAGAGTGAAATCTAATGATTTGCACACCACTTAAAACGTGATAGTTTTCCTCGTATAGTTTTTTTTTACGATTTTCCTAGCACACAATCCCCGAAAATTTTCCTTGGGCTTTGGAAGAAAAAAAAAGGTACACTGTGCCCGTTAACGCCAAGGAAGCTATAAATAACGTAACGGAACTTTTTATTATGAACGTAATCATAACGTGAAGAAAAATAATATCAGATGGTGCGGTGCAGACTGCCGTGCCGTAAAACCGGCACGGCAGCTGGATTATCATTATTATTACGTTTATGATTATGCCTATTTTTGATTTTTTGAAGGTAAACAGATGTAAAGCTGGATTTATTATGACGGAATGGCGTGCGTGGGTTTACGACGTGTCTCGGGTATTTGAAGTTGAGATTCGGGTTTAAAGTCCTTATTGTGAAAGGTAAAATATCTAGAGAATTAAAAATGATTGAACAGTCGTACCCACCCACTTGCAAGGTAGATATCAATACAATATTTCAACTTTCGCAATAATCAGACCACGACCAGACGACAGGATGAAACCTAGACGTAACTCAGTGATTTCAAACTGAATAAATAGTGCTGAAGAAGTCGACAGCTGACTGACTAGAGGGGTGGGTGGATATTGATCAAAACTCCAAAAGGATGCATAAATCATCTTTCAAATACCTAATTCTAGTTTTACCGTGGCCCTAAAGAAAATAATTATGACGCAGCAGCAAGTTACTGGGTGTCATGCGCTTATGCCCACGGATCTGATACCTGTTGCTCAGTTGCTTTTCATTTTTTATGTGAAAGAAAAATCATAAAAACTCATGGGACCTGAGTTTCACCTCAATATCGACGTAAATACAAACCTCGCCAATCATCATCAATTAGGAAGTTTCCAGGTGCTGCAATTTCTAAAATGCTGCAAAATAGCACCGCACCGACTTCATCATACCCTCATTTTACAAAAAAAAATTATTTATTCTAATACAAAAATCATGAAGTGTGATATATTATCTCGAAACGGTTTCGAAATCACCCAGATTGGAAGTCTAACATTGAAAATATGAATTTTTATGTTGAATGTTACAGATTTGCCTTGTTGGCACGCGAGATTGAGTCACTTTTGATGAATGGATGTTGACATTGAGCAAAATTGTTCGTACAGCAGTCCAGGACAATTTTACTCTCAATATAACCCGAATATTTGGTGTGGGGCCAAGCAGGGGGCACTTTTTCCAGTGGTTGTCACCTTCTGTTTTTCGTACGTTGAATTTCATCAGAATTTCAGATGTGAAATATGTCCTATTTACAAGTTTAGGCTTGGTACATGCTTGGTAACGATGTAAAACTTCGGTTTCCGAGTGAAGTAGAGCCCCCCTGGACGTTATACTTTTTGTGCTTGTGCTATGCCTGAGTTTCGTAAATCTGCAACATTCAACATAAAAATTGATATCTTCAATGTTCGACTTCCAATCTGGGTACTTCCAAAACCGTTTCGAGACAAGACACAACACTTCATGATTTTTGTAATAGAATATTGAGAAAATATATTTTTGAAAAATGGGGGACGATGAAGTCGTTGCAATTTTGCACCATTTTACGTATCACCCTGTAGAAAATTCACATGAAGTTTCTCAATATTCACTATTATAAGATTGGTTACGGAAAGATCAGGCTAGTTAACGCAACAAACAAAATTGAAATCGCAATCGGCGATCGGGATATATTGGTCTCCAAAGTCGACCTATTTTTCCAGTTTAATTAGGGACAGGATGAAAAAAATGGCGATGTAGAGAATGGAAAAGTGAAAAAGAAAAACCAAAGTTTCATTTCCAGCTATCCCGGGATTTCCTACGAAAATGCGCTAAAAAATGAAGAAGATGGAAAAACATGCGCCGCAGTTTTTCTTCTTGAATAATGAGAGAACGGTGAGAGATGTGTGAAAAACTGAAAACCGTCAGGAACAAAGTTGTAGGGAATGGGCTACTTGCCAATGAAACAGATTTGACTGAAAATACTTTTAATCATCAACAAGAGTAATAAAGAGTATTTCCTGAAAATTTCCGAAAAATATATCTGTTGGTCAAAAAGATTTTTTCCTATTTTTTATTTTTCAAAGGGTTGGTAACAATAGGGAAACGTCAGTGGGATTTTTATGTCTGTATTTTTCAAATATTGTGATGTCACTCTAACAGTTTTTTTAGCTTCCAATCCAACAGTGCTGTTTGTTTAGTTTTTAGTATATTTGTGACGTCACAAACATTTTTAAAACACGCATCACGGCCGCAATTTTGAGAATTTAGGAAAAAGAAAAAATACTGGTACATTATTTTTAACCACACTATCGATTAAGCCAATGAAAAAAAATTGGGCAAGTACCCAATTCAATAATCTACAAAAAAGTTCCGGGGTGCATATGTCTAACTTTTTCAGTTCAGCCGTTAATCGCTGTCAAAGTTGCGCGCCTTTCTAGCTAAGTGGGAAAACTGTCTGCGTGATCTTCTTTCTTGAATGCTGCAAGAACGACACGACATATCCAAAAATTGTGTGCAACGAAGTTGTAGAAAATTGATTGCTCCCTAGAAAATTTCAATTATTAGCTCTTCTAGTTGAGCCGTGAACCACGTTCCAAATTGCGAGACAGTCCTGTTAGTGAAGTGGTTATTTTAGAAAGCTAACAATAATCCTAGACTCGATGAAAAAAATATGACGATGTAGAAGATGAAAAACTGGATCTAAAAGACCAAAGTTTCATTCCACACCGTTCCGGACCAAAGTTTCATTCCACACCGTTCCGGGAAACTTGAGAAAAAAAAACTTGAAAAATAGCGATTTTCACTCCCGTGCTCAGTCAAACGTCTGGTAACTATTGTTAGAAATCTAACTCCCTAACCTAGATAATGAGATGTTTCCCAACTCATTTCTGATGAATACTGATCATTCAACACTAGCTCGGAGATAATAAACAACTGTCCACCTGAACAATGGGGTTGGAAATTGAACATTTCTCTGTAAATGCCTATTAGAACCCAGGATAACGTAGCTCCCAAAAATCTGCCTTGGCTGATTTCCTGCAGATGCTTGAAAAACTCCCGCTAGAAGCTTTGCGGATGCAGAAAAGCTGACCTTGAGTGTACCAAGTTTTGTCACCATTGCGATGGAGCCACCTGTTTTAACGCTTCCTGCATTGCCGTTTTGGAAGACGATGATGATGACTATACAAATCAGCGCAAACTGGCCACATATGTGACGCATCACGAGTCATGTACCCCAACTTTGATAGCGCTCCGCAGCTAAGTCGAAAAAGATGCATACATGACATCACGGTATTTTTTACAGGTAATTTAATTCTCTACAAGCTTGTTTGTTCAGATTTTCCATATTTATATCGTTTGTTTCAGTATTAAACGAGTAAACTGGGAGTGCAAATCGCTATTTTTCAAGTTTTTCTTTTTTCCCCAAGTTTCCTGAAACGGTGTGGACTAAAACTTCAGTCTTTTAGATCTAGTTTTCCATCCTCTACATTGTCATATTTTTTTCATCGAGTCTAGGATTCTTGTAAGTTTCCGAAAAGAACCACTTCATTAACAGGATTGTCGCGAAACTCCGAACGTGGTTCACTGCTAAACTAGAACAGCTGATAATATAAAATTGGCCTCGAAGATTTTCTAGTGAAGCATTCAATTCCCTACAACTTGATCGCTCACAATTCTCGGATATCTCTTGTCGTTCTTGCAGCATCCAAGAAGGAAGATCACGCGGACAGTTTTTCCACTTTACTAACGCACTCCGGGACTTTTTTGTAGATTAATTAAATCCCTACAACTTTGTCCCTGACAGTTTTCACACATCTCTCGCCGTTCTCTCACCATTTCAGAAGAAATACCGCGGCGCATGTTTCTCCATCTTCTCCATTTTTTCCCATGTATCTATCCCGGGATGGCTGGAAATGAAAGTTTTGGGGGGGAGCGGTGGGCGGGTATCCGTGTTGTCACTGGCAGTACCTCCTTAGCGCCGCCTTAGTACTCTAAGGGCGACGCCGGGTGATTTACACACCACCCACCATTTTATAGATGCATCAACAGCGAGGTTATTAGCACCCTTTTTTTCGGTGTCCTTCTCGTTACACAATTTTTTCCTTGACGTGACTGCACGGTGGTACACGCCAAGGTACTAAAGAGCGCCTGAAAATTTCCACCTGGCCTGAGCCGGATTCGAACCCACGATCCCTGAAATTGCTTCCAAAGACGGAGTCCGCCGCGCTATTCAGTTTTTCATTCTCTACATCGCCATATTATTTTCATCCTGCCCCTAATTTGTTCCAAGTTAAATCCTTATTTTACTGGACTATAGTAGTAGTTGCGATCAAAGTGTTTTGCCCGATTTCGTTACAAGGTAGCCTGAATTCTGATACCCTTCCCAGAAACCACATCTCATCCACCTTCACCACAGCGGATTGCCTTTTCATTTCCTATAAAAACATGGTATACTTTTATAAGTCTGATGACATTTCAACTCTGACTGGGACAGTGATGAAGGTTGGATTTACACACAAAAAAAGTTGAAGTGCGGGACATTTCTCCGTTTCTACTTGTTTGCTTGTTTTGTCCCCCACAGTTCTTCATTTGGGAAAAAGACTTCGAAGTTTGAAAATTCAAATTTACGGCAACAGGAGCCAAAGAGTCATTGACAGTAATCATGGCAGTGCAAGATCACAGCATAAAACTAGAAATTACCGAGTTAAAAGTAGCAGTTGGTCTAAAAAACGACGCTCTGGTAGCACTGATGATAAACGACAAACAACCTATACTTTGAACAGGCTGTTTCGTTTGGGCAGGTGCGCATGCGTGAAGGCGCCAAATTTTGAAAACTTTCGTACACCTGCCAGTTGAATGGCAACGCTGCATGTTCTGTCTATCCCCCTGACCAGCTACTGGTTCCTGGCTGTCACTTTTACACACTAAATTATTTGTGGAATTTCAGGTGCACTACAAGATTTTCTAGTGTTAATTTTCAATACAGTAATGTCTGGATAATCCGAACAGAAAGATTGCAGACCCCGTTCGGATTACCAAAACGTTCGGATTATAGATACCTTACTAGATCATAAGAATGCCGCCAATATAAATAAAAAAATATGCAACTTGGCCACGAAACCTTTATTTCGGATATTATTTTGTATTTTTTCGTTATTATACTATGAGTTCCATAAGGCATGACTCATAGTATCGTCACACAACTAGTTTTGGGGCACGACAAGCTTACAGTTGGAAATTCTGACTGCTAAAAATAGAAACGTTTGACAGGTGACACTTCAGAACTGACGTTCGCCCACCTTCTGTTGTCAATAAATTAATAATGTTCCTATCGGTTGGAAAACAGTATGATAATATGCTCCATTTGAGCAATGTTCTCGGTAAATAATAAATCCATTAGTAACGCAAAGTAGATGAAATAAAATATAAGTAACATCAGCTATAAATAAGTGACAGTTCGGATTACAGGATACAGGGGTTCGGATTATAGATATCATTTTACACAATCGAGGTGTTCGGATTATAGAGTAGTTCGGATTATAGAGGGTTCGGATTATCCATACATTACTGTATCGGTGTACGAAACTATGAAATTCGCTTCTCACATGCGCAACCCAAACGGAACGAACTATTGGCAGGTTTCAGTAGTTATAAAGCAAATACCAAATAAAAAGTGGAAAGGTGTTTGCTGCAAAATCTCAAAAATGCAATGTTTGTTCCTTGAAATGTTTGTTTCTGCTACTTCTTCACCAAACTGCTTAAACTTGATTCAAGCAAATGAAAGGTGAGAAGGCGATTTTCGCAAAATCTCACATCGGAATTAGATTCGTCTGCCTCAGATATACTGGCAATTAAAAGGATTGTGACGAAGGAAAACGAATACGATAATATTTAGTTTAGACCGACTGTCCGCGTAGGAAGCATGCGTCAAGGTTTGACCTGACCTGACTTTCCCAAATTTACTAAAGTTTTCAATCAAGACCGCAATGCCATCAACAGTTTACTAGTGATGTCATTATCATAATCTACTTTAAAAGGATTTGATCCACATGAAATTAAATGAAATTGTCCGATTTCGGAAACTGATGAGAATAAAACCAAATGTTTGGAAAAAAAAACGGGCGAGCCAAGTTTGTATTCTTACAAAACATTCAAACACGGAGTTAGATCCCAAGTCATTTTCATATTATTCAGGGAAAAAATTGCTCAATTTCTTGAGTTCCAATATGACTCGAATCCTCTAAACCTGCGAGTTATAACTTCATGTTGTCGTCCATCTTTCTTCAAACGATTGAATTTGATTTTGACTCCAACACAAGTTAGAATTTGAGCGCCCATTCAGTTATATTTCGTGTATGGAATGCAACAGCATAGAGTCGGTGAGTCAAGATAATGTGCATGATTCTGTTGCACCGTCGAGTATAGTTTTGATCGAGATCGACGATTCACCGGCAGAAAAACTCACCGACAAAACTAGTTAAGTTCAAAAACTGATGAGAAAGCTATCGTGTCTTACGCATCAAAAGTGCCTTGATTTGACCTGGCCATACTAAAAGTACTTTGACTCGGTGTATCCGTATCGAAAATTTATTTTGCTGTTGGTAAGTTGACTGGTCGATGAACTGAGCTATAAATTGGGTATTGGGTCTATCCAGATTTCGTCTCGTGCAACACCAAACTACCATCGAGACTACCATTAAATTACAACTTTAGTTTTTCTAGCACCAGCAGCAATTCAGAATTTCACTCAATGCTGCACTGGTCATTCTAGTTTTTATCACTCCGCAGTTGCACAATGCACGCCGATTTCACGCCGTTTCTTGCGCCTTCCTCTGCAAATAACAACACACAAACTTGAAGCTGAAGCTATCTACACGTTTCCGACAATCATCAAAGTGAAATTTTGCGGTGTAGATGACCCAGCACTCGAAGTGAACGACTTTTCAGCAGTTGCTGTATATTGTTGTGCTGTGCACATCCGCAGGCAGCAGCTCTGCTCCGGCGTTTCCCTCTTTCCGCCGCAGGCCAAACGCAATTTTGTGTGAGTCGTTAGGCGGCAATTATATCTCTTGTGTGGTGCTCGGTAGCCCATCAACCGCGGATGGGAGCAGTACTCAAAACTTCCAAATAGTTTTACGTGCGTGATTATGCCCATCATTAAGCCAGGCCGAATTGTTGATGAAAACGAACTTCAGCCGCTATAAGCTGGAAAATCTGAGTTCCGCGACGATGACGGTAGGTCGAGCCGTAGGAGGTATAGTATGCACAAAGGAAAACGCAAAATTGCATTAGCGAACTCGCGAAGGTGGTCCTTAATTGAATGCCGGAATCTCGTTAAGGCCGCGCTAACGAAGAAAAACCCGTTGTTTAGGTCTTTGTTGTACGGGTTGCGAGACGCTGAATCAGGAGGGATAATAAGTACAAATGACGTGCCAGTGCGGGAGCAAATGACGTCTAAAAATTGCACTGGTGGCGCCCCGGTCGGCTGGATGTAGTGAAGAGGTCTTTATGCGACACCAATTTGCGCTGTTTTTGTCAGCAACGCGCGATTACGGGGTCGGATGGCCCAGAGTGCACAGTGGTGAGAAATGACTGCGAATTAACCGTGTGGCTCAGAATAAGATTTCGGTGACAACAGCTAGACTGATTATTTTACGTGGGTATCTGCTGACGTTGAAGAAGAGTTACCAAAGAAGTTGGATGAGGAGCTATAGATAAGTTAATCTCATATAATTATTCTACTTGAGACTAGAGGAGTTCATTTCATATAATTATCTCACTGGAGGAAATTTACTACCAACAATCATGTAGGTATGGAATGATGACGGTGGTGTCATCCAGTTAGCTAATTTCTAATTAACAGTAGGAGGTATTGAGCTCTACGTCCCTTCGGTGGGGTAGGCAGGTACGTTTATATCAAGTTTTCTAGCATGCTTAGCTCTTAAGATGAGCGGGTAAAATGCCATATATGTCAGGTCAGGTCAGGTCGGGTCCTGTCGCTCAGTCAGCTTCTCCCTACCTCAGTCAGCTTCTTCCTACCTCAGTCAGCTTCTTCCTACCTTATTGAGCTGTCGTTACCATAACGCTACAATATCGAGCTCTTATTATCATAACTAGACTTAGACTGATACAAAAATTTGAAAAAACGCCTTAAATTACCCCCTAGAGTCATTTCTCTAGGCATTTCATATAACATTTTGGTAACAAGTGTTTCTAGACTACATAGCCCCTTCTGAATCTGAAAATGCCTGTTACCAAGGCGAAATATTGACCGGAAGTGAGTTATCCACGATAGTTGAAGGTGGCGTCCAATTAGGAGGAAAGGATTGTTTTCTGCCGCATCTTTTTAACCGCTTTACCAATTAAACGCAAATTTAATACAGATAGTTCTTAGGTACGTGTCAATGATTTGATGAAGAAGAACTTCAACAAAAGTATCTTCATGTTCCAATTTTCAAGCTGCTGTAAATTTTCTAAAATTATCATAACTTTGAATTCTGGATTCAATTTTGATCCTGAGATTTTCTAGCAAAATTTGAAATATACTGCTCAACCTATGAAATGGAACACTATGAGTGGATGTGGAGTGAAAATTATAGTGAAATGATAGATACAAATTTTCTAACAGTTGCATTAACTAAGAGACAATCTTCTGCCTCAATGATCGGTTGCCACCGGCCCACCAGTCATCATTACTCTCATGGAATGACCATTTCTTCACTCGCATGATTTACATCACTCAACTCCGTCTCGTGTTCAAACATCATGCTTATGAAGAGATGGAGATCATTCCTTCTCACACGCTGTATAATGGCTACGCCTCATGATGACAAACACGGCTTCGGACCTAAAAACGCGTTCTTGTATCGAAAAATACTATTTCATGCAAGAGCCTATTATTGACTTATTCATTATCTTGCAGTGAGTGCTATTTAAAGCCATTATCAGGCATGGTTCATTCTGAAGATAACCATAATACTGATCATTGTTCGCTGCGGTTATCTTATTATCCAGGTCTGTTCTTTCTGGGAGAATGCCCACTTTCCTTTCCCCAAACTTCCAGAATTGGAACAATGCGGTTGAAAAGCAGTATGACCTCAGACACCATCGCTACATCGTGTCCCCGAATTGGAGCTTCCGACTGCAAAACAAACTGTAGGACTCGAATTTGCTCTTGCAGAAAGGCTGGCACGAAATGCCTGAAACTCTGCCTCAACAACCACAAAATAGATAAATAAGTCCAATGGCTTCACCGAGGGCTTCACGAACTGTTGAAATTCTTCTTTTGACTACATACTAGTTCTGTTGGATACATTGCTTATTTTCCTGAATCTAAAAACTTCTCTGGTGTTGACACTAGGTCAGTGTTGGGTGTTGACAAGATTCTTGGCAAGGCTCTGAGTAAGTCTTTCAAGTACTAAGTCTGTTAACTAGGTTTCTTTCAATTAAAACCAGTTTTTATTAGTCTCTAAAATGGCTAGGAATCCATGTTCAACTGTGTATTCTCTCTATTCTAGATCTACGAATAGGCAAAAACTGAAGGCTGAAACATCAATGGGTTGCAAGTTAGTGCTAATAATGTTTGGATAGAGTGACAAGAGAAGTACCTACAGTTTCTGAATAAATTAGTGTCTGGGTTAATTCTGGACTTCGCAGTATTCTATAGGGCTAAGCTGTGCTTGAAAATTTCAATTTTTACTCTTTTTTTACTTCTTTGAGATCTGATGATTATATCTTTGCCCAAGGAATGTGTGGTCAAAATTCTTCCACTGGTCATTAGGCTTGAGTACCTTACACTTGAAAATTATGTATAGATGAGCATTTTGTTGGAAATCAATCAGAAGTTCCTTCTCATGCGAAGGCTGCGTAAGGTGAATTTTTCACTAGAAAATTTCCCAATTTCCGCAGTAGAACCAATACTCTGGTAAAACCACCAAACTAAAAGCTATGTTTTTGCATTTTTAGGTGGCAGAAATGCTCTATCTAGAATTCACAACGGTAAAAAGCGGAATTGAAGCTACATAAAAGTTATAATGCCAAATATGGAGTAATAAGTGTGTCTGAGTTAACGGTCGAAAATTGAAGTCAAACGGCCTTGCGAACAAATCTGCTTTTAGATCTTGTAGAAATGGAAGACTCATACAGCCCATCATTTTCAGATGTCACTTACTTGTAGCTAATGATTTACGTAAGCATTTCGACAGGCATTACCTTTGACAAAGATACATAACTTGACTGAAGTTCAAGAAAAAAAGAACATTGAAAAACATCTTTTTTGTATAAAACTACTTTAAAATTGTCTTTAATCGAGATATGAAGCCCTTAGTTGAGTTCTAAATGTGGAAAATAGTTAGAAACGAGACCAAACTTGACAATATTGATCCAAAATCACAAAATTAGAAAATCACTAACACAGGCCAAAAGGCCTCCGGCTAGCTCCTCCCTTTGAACCTAGTGACACTTGGCTTGTCAGTTTGGTACTACATGAACCTGTTGGGTCGATAGGCGGTGTCATTGAGCTCACATCAGTAACAGCTTGAAATCTCGACATTTAATTTGTTGATTTTACTTTCCTCCCCTATTGCAGCTTTCCTGTCAAAATTTCGAGTTAACAGGCATTTTCGTATTCAGCGAGGCCCAAATACCCCAGCATGTCTTGTTACCAAAATGTTATAGGAAATGCTTCTTGCATATGATTTTTTGGAAAATAGTCCTGGTCTAACTAGGCTAGCTTCCTGAAAAGTGACATTCAAAGGGCATTTTATATATCAGTTGGGATACAAAACATTTTGGGGTAACAAATCGCGCTGAATATAAAAATCTCTGTTGGCACCTCGAAATTTTGACCCTAAGACCCCCAGGGCCCCAATTTTCATTATTATTTGGTTTTCAAAAGTTCATAATGTTTTGTATTCAACCTGCCGTAACTCACAAACCACGAGAGGCAAAGCGCAGATTTTTCCAGCTCTGTAATTATGAATCATTTCCAAACTTCTATGCCAAATTCCTTCTCTTCAAACGATAGTCTGTTATCATCAGAAGAAGAACAAAAAATCAAAGCAATGATATATTACGACTCTAAGGATTACTATTTCGTACCTGAACAAGATCACTGGGGGTGAGTTTTTGACCTCTTGCGGACTTACACGTTCGCAATTGCTATGCTATGCGTCGTTTGATTGGCTGCAGCATAGCAACTGGGAACGTAAGTGAATCTGTGAAGGATAAAAACTTCACCCCCCGTTCTCCAAAATACGTAGGTTGGGGATTGTTGGGATTAGTTCTGAGATGATGTAGTCATAACAGCTGTGAAATTTACTTCTAACGCCCTCACTTCATCCTAGATTTTTTGTTCCAGGTGATGGTGTCGGGGTACATCCCTCTGATTTTGGTAGTAGTGTACGTGACGGCACTGCCCGCGAGCTCGGCTACGTTCTGTCTGCAGGGCAAGCAGTTCATGAGCAGCGAGAAGGAGATGTGTGTGAATTGTTCAGAGTGCGCGGAAGGTGACGTCGTCTTGCGTCCCTGCGAGGTGCACAGGGACACCACGTGCGGTTCCATCAGCGATCTGCTCAAGTTCGTGCAGACCACGAGCAACAATAACAATCACATCAGGCACAAGCACCGGCAGAGGCACCGGGGAGGGAGCAACAACCAGGGCGGCGACATCATATGGAAGTACGGCGACGACGTCGGAAAGAGCGGGACGGCCGAGGGCAGCGGCGGCGGGGTCACCAGCACCGAGGTGCCGTTCTCCAGCGCCGAGACGCTGGTTTGGGACTGGCAGGCGGTGGCGCTGTCGGCGGCCGTGTTCGCTTGCATCCTGTTTTTTCTAGCCATCACACTGTACTCGCTGCACCAGGCCAGGCAGTGGAGGCGGCTGAAGGACAACTTTGATGCTGGTGAGTTTGTTTCTGGAGAAACTGCAATTTTCTCTGAAATTTTTACTGATCCCTCAAGTTATCCTCATTGCTCTGCAGACTCCCAGTAGTTATCAGTGCTGAAGTTGCGGTTTTCTCGTAGTTCTAGAATGATGCAAAAACTGCCTATCCAGAGAGAAAGTTTATTCACTTTGTTATTTTGGTAGCTACCAGGTGGGTAGGTATACTTCACAAGTATCGCAGGTTAGTCCAGTAAAATTAGGCGATTTTTATGTTTAAATTGGAACTAATTAGAGGCTTGATGAAAAAAATATGGCAATGTAGAGAATGAAAAACTAGTCTATTTTTTGAAACGGTGAGAGAACGATGAGAGATAACCCAAGAAACTGGTCAGAGAAAAAGTTGTACGGAATTCAATAATCTACAAAAAAGTTCCCGGGGGTATATTTATCATATCTATCTAACTCCTTCGATTTAACCATTAATGCCGGTCAAGTTGCGCGCCGGTCCAGTGAAGTCGAAAAACTCTCCGCTTAATATTCCTCCTTCAATGCTGCGAGAACGGCAAGAGATAGCCGAGAATTGTGAGCGACGAAGTTGTAGAGAATTGAATATTCCACTAGAAAATCTTCGAGGTCAATTAATAGCTTTTTTAGTTTAACCGTTAACCACGTTCGAAGTTGCGCGACTAACGTTCGAAGTTGTGCGACAATCCTGTTGATGGAGTGATTCTTTTGGAAAACTTACAAAAATTGTAGACTCGATTGAAGAAATATGATTGTATATGTGAAGGATGGAAAATTGGATTTGAAAAACCAAAGTTTCATTTCACCCCGTTCTAAAGTTTAAGAAAAAAATTGAAGAACCTGGAAAATTTGCGAGTTGCACTCCCTCATTGAACACTGAAATAAACGTAATGATGATGAGAAAGGTTCAAAAGCAAGATTGTAGAGGATGAATGATCTATAGGAAATCTCCTGATGTCATGCATGCATCTTTTCCGGCTTAGCTGCGGAGTGCTATCAAAACTAGGGCACACGACTCGTGACGCGCCGCAAACGTGTCCAAACTGGCACGAGTCATGTGCCCTTACTTTGGTGGCGCTCCGCAGATAAGTCGAGAAAGATACATGCATGACATCACGAGATTTTCTTGAAATCATTTATTCCCTTACAAGCTTGTTGTTGAACATTTTTCATATTCATTACGTCTATTTCAGTATTCAGTGAGGAAGCTGGGTGTGCAAATCGCGAATTTTCCTGTTCTTTTGTTTTTTTTTCTTAGATTTCCCCAGACAGTGTGGAATGAAACGAGGAATGAAACGAGGAATGAAACTTTGGTTTTTCAAGTATAGTTTTTCATCCTCTACATTGCAATTTTTTTTTTATCCAGATAAACAGCAGGTGTGCATGGAAGATGTAAAGCTCTGGACTGGATGGTCAACATATTCACTTAACGTCTGCTCATCGCTTAGCCCGTCACTGTGTTCGGAAGTGGCTCACTCACTCTACTAATTACAGAACGTCAAAACCTTACCAAGGTCTTCAGTATTCCCAAATTTCAGGCGATCATTCAATTCCTTAGTCGCAGCTAGGCCAGTTTGGTCTCTTGAAGAATCTTTTACTTTCGCTTTTTCCTCATCCACCTCATCAGCTACCCATGTACATGCTTTACGATTCTGAAGAACACTCATTGTCTTTGTAGTAAATCGTCCTTTCAGGAAGTTGACCCAACGAGCCCAGCACCATAAGAACCATGTTTTTGGGCCTGTGTACATTGATAAACTTGGAGAGATCCATGAGATTGCCCGAACTGATAATTTCATGGTTGAATTTGAAATACGTTTTCGACGAGGTTTTCGCTTATAGCAGGATAAATAGCAGGGCGGTATTCTTGGCCCTGGCAGGTCACAGCTCGGGTCACAGAGTAACTTCCGAGATAGTTTGATGAGAGTGCCACCAGGTCCTGGAACGAATAGCACAGGCAAATGTCATCGAACTCGCGGGTTAAAGGACACAACGGGCATCAGGGAATTAAAGGACCTGATGAGCTGACGAGCTGATTTTACCGCTATGTCGACCGTAAAAAGCCTGATAAAAGAAGATGCCATCAGCTAGATGCCATATAGAGATGTGGATAATCACGAAAGACTGCAGGTAAGGGAGCGCCGCAATGGCCAAACCTTCCAGAGATGTAGCCAACCTCGTAGCTAACGATTGCTCTAAATTGGTCACGGTAAATCTCAAAAAACTTCTGGGGACTTCGACAGGACATCGCAGGCTGAACTACCACATGCACAAGATAGGAGTTAGAAGTAATCCTATACATGTCCAGGCTGTGAATAAGAGGAAGAAACAGCTGAACACGTGTTTTTTCACTGCCCAACTTTTTTATCAATGGGAGAATCTATACTGGGGGACCTCTGGCCTACTATGCTCAGTCTTGGCACTCTCTGGTCGTGTGTTCGGGTTTGTTGAACGGTTCGGCTGGCTGGCTGGCTGCTCCAATAGTAGGATCTACGTACCTACACTTCCCCACTGAGTCCAGAATTTTCCTCAGGCAAGAGGGGTTTTCGTGCCGATACAGAGTTTCTCATACCAGAGTTTTCTTTGTATTATTCACTACAATTTCCCGCCGTTCTGATAGATACCGGTGGTGAAAGAATGAAGAATGGTTCCTAGCGTAGCTGACCAGAAGAGTATCGTCCCTCTTTTTCAAGGGGACTGCTGCGGCCTGCACCGGCAACACGTGCCAAGGAGTGCATTTCATTCTACTTCCGTTCCATCCTGGAAATTTTGGACTTTTAGACGACCCAGATGCTCTGTTATCTCGCAACAGGGACCATTTCTCCTTGAGTTTCGCAATATCGATTGCTTTTCCAGCTTCTGGCAGGAGGTGACACGGTATTTTTGGCTTAGCATTTTTGCCCTGGGAATATTTGCCGTAATCTTTCATGGCTAAAAATCACAGAATCAGAGCTAAAATAAAACACACTATTATACAGGTGTCCCTGAATTAGCCTGCCATACTTCAGCAGCAGATTCTACGACCAAAAATAAGAAAAAAGTTCTCATAAACTTGGGTCAAAAAATGCTTCATAAGGGCTACAGCCCCCTGAAGGTGGGTCCCTGAAGATGGTTTTTATCCAATATCTCCGAAACCAGCTGGAGAAAAATGGTGAAATTTAGCGCACACTCAGAAGTTTCGATGCTTAATAGGATGGGATAAGAGTTATTTAAAAAATTTGCCTGGGAGTGGGGTAACTTCTTGGGTAACTTGTGAGGAGGTGGGGTAAAAATTACCCCAACTTTTTTGTGTATGTCTTTTTTCGAAATTCTATGCAAAGTTATGAAATTTTAGGATATTTTACGGAAAAAATGTGCTCCTATTGAACTTCGATAGCTTGCCCAATTTTCGAGTAAAATCATTTTGAAATTTTTTTGCATGCTGAATAATCGAATTGTGGACGATGGACTTTTTTCTGGTTTCAAAATCAGCCCTGAATATTTCATGAGTGTATTCTACAACCAAAAATTAAAAAAAGTTCCCATGAACATTAGCCGAAAAATGCTTTATAAGGGGGCTACAACCCCCTAAATGTGTGCCTCTGAAGATGGTTTTTATTTATTACCTACCTCCGAAAATAGTTAGGACAAAATGACGGAATTTTGCAATAAGTACCCCAGAATTTTTATCCTTGATAAGATTGTGAAAATCATTCAAAAATCACCCGGGGATGAGGTAAGTCGGGAAGACGCCGGGGAAAAATTACCCCAAATTTTTTGTGTTCCAAGATTTCGTGCAAAATTATGAAATTTCCGTGTTTCACGAGACCGTCTTCTTTCTGGTTCCAAAATCAGCCCTGAGTATTCCATGAGCGTATTCTACGGCTAAAACCATGAAGAAAATTCACCTTGATCATAGGTCAAAAATACTTCACAGCCCCTGTTCGGGGGTTCGGGGGAAGTAGCCCCGTTATAAAGCATTTTTCGGTCTATGTTCATGGTAACTTTTTCGAAGTCGATCGTCCACAAATACAATTCTTCAGCCTGCAAAAAAATTCAAAACGATTCTACTCGAAAACGGGTGAAATTTCATAATTTTGCACAAACTCCTGAAAGAAACACACAAAAAAGTTGGGGTAATTTTTACCCCGCTTCTTCCCAAGTATACCCCACCACGAATAATTTCTTATATTAATTTTCACCCCATCTTATTGAGCATAAAAAAATTAGTGTATGTATTTGCTGAATGTTGTCATTTTGTCCTAACCAGGTTCGAAAGTAATAAATAAAAACCATCTTCAGGGGCACATATTTAGGGGGTTGTAGCCCTCTTATAAAGCATTTTTCGGCTTATGTTCATGGTAACTTTTTCCTTATTTTTGGTCATAGAATACGCTCATCAAAACTCAGTGATAATAAGTGCCAATAAAGACATTCTATTATTATTATTATCATTATTATTATAATTTTGGAACCAGAAAAAAGTCGATCGTCCACAAAATCGATTCTTCAGTCTGCAAAAAAATTTCAAAACGATTTTACTCGAAACCAGAGCAAGCTATCGAAGTTCAACGAGAATACCTTTTTATCGTAAAACACCCTGAAATTTCATAATTTCACATGAAATCTGGGAAAAAACATACACAAAAAAGTTGTGGTAATTTTTACCCCACCTCCTACCAAGTTACTCAACTCTTGGGCAAATTTTTCAAATGACTTCTACCCCATCTTGTTGGGCATGAAAACTTCTGGGTGCATGCCAAATTTCATCAACTTGATCTAACTAGTTTCGGAGATATTGAATAAAAACCTCGATAAAAACCATCTTTAGGGACCCACCTTTAGGGGGCTGTAGCTCCTTGTGAAGCATTTTTCGATCCAAGATTACATCAACTTTTTTCCAATTTTTGATCGTAGAATCTACTGCTGAAGTATGGCAGGCTAATTTAGGAACATCCTGTATGCTTCAGATACCTCACACAAGCTTCAAGCTCATCGACTTCAAGGTACTTGAAGCTCGACTTCAAGGCACTTGTACTTATACCATATTGCTCAGAGGCCAACACTAACCCCTCGTATAAAAGATGAACAATGCAAAAGAAAACGCCGAGAAACTTGTGATTGTGAATTATTAAATGGGGTCGCGGTGCAGTTGTGTATACGCCTGCTTTCCACCTGATTCCCAGCAGAAGCAGCAGACAAAAAAGCAAGGATAGTTTACTGGCCTGGAGATTTGGGGCTATTATAGCGCTAGGTTAATCCATCACACCACCTTCGTTCGGGATTTGCCTCTCCCGAAGAATTCAATCTCCGCGGGGAATAACGCGTCTTTTAATAACAGCAAGTCGTAAATCGCTTAGTCTTCCCTGAACTGGGCCCCATCCATCAGCCTAATTACAATCGAAAAACCCAAAACGGCGCGGGCATCACCATCACCAAGGCGTCTTCATCATCTCGCGGCCTCCGGAGTAATTTATGGCGTCTCATTATTAAATCTTCACTCGCGTTATTGGGGGTCGTAAATCTACTCTCTTGTGTCCACACAAACACACATTTTTGTTCTTGTTCCGTACCATAATCTAACCCTCGGGAAATTCGCTGGCGCTTAGCGCTTAGCTTTCGATTAGCTTGGGAGAGCGTTTTCGAAACTTCTAACCCGATTGCTCATCGTCAGTAGAGTAAGTATACCCTACTCCGAGCCCTACTCATATAAATAAATCTCTTCTCCCCAATTTCAACTTCAAAGCGAAGCGATGTGCTTTTATCGAAAGGGAAAATAGTATGAAACAAAAACACCAGCGTTACACGTCCATAAAGCACCGGCTTTAAATAAATCCCTCGCACTTCGTAAATTCACCTGCGTTGCTAACTAACTGTTATGCCCTAGCTGTTACCTAATTTTGTGTATGCGTTCAGTTCTTTTGGAACACGTAATATGAGATAGCGGACACTAATTCAAAGGTGTACCGCTTTTTTTTTTTCGAAAAGCAAAGTCGACACAATTTCCTTCAGCAAAGCAACCATCAACCGCCTATTTGCTGAGCACATAGCATTTTACAGCCCGCTTTGGAACAAAATCGCCGTAAAATAAACAGCTCGGCTGTAAAATCTGGGGCGAAAATAGTCCGAGGCCTGCTCACTTTTCTACGAAGCCGTAGAGACGACATGTGGCAAATGCAAATAAATATTTTTGGACGCTCGATATTTTTGTACATCTGTTGAATAAGGCGATATTTCGGCTCAATAACGCGAAATTTCGGCATAATAAGGCGATATTTCGCCTTAATAGTGCAATATATCGGCTTAATAACACGAAATTTCGGCTTAATAAGGCGATATTTCGCTTTAATAACGCGAAATTTTGGCATAATAAGGCGATATTCCGCCTTAATAGTGCAATATATCGGCTTAATAACACAAAATTTCGGCTTAATAACACGAAATTTCGGCTTAATGAGGCGATATTTCGCTTTAATAACGCGAAATTTCGGCATAATAAGGCGATATTTCGTCTAAATAAAGCAACATTTTGCCTTAATAACGCAATATTTCGCCTTAATAACACGAAATTTCGTCTTACTAACCCCTCAAATAATTTCACTAAATGTGTCTTCAAAATGGAATCTAGGAAAAAAACGCCCCCGGAATACACACCCCCGGGAAAAAATACCCCCGGGAAAAGACACCCCGGGAAAAAATACCCCCGAGAAAAAACGCATCCGGAAAAAACGCCCCCCATGTTGTCTTCAACGTAATTTAAGCCCTATCCCCCATTGCATTTTCCATGACTTCCGGAGCAGCGTTGTGCCGTTAAGTCATGTCCGGAGCCCTATCGGGCCCCATTGTGTCTTCAAGTGTAGTTAAAGCTCTATTAAGCCCCCTTATATTATGGTTTTTCCTCGTTTTTTTCATGGCTCACGGACTAGGTACCTACCAGTAAGCCCAGTTTTGCGGAATTTTGTAATACAGACCTCCATCAGGGCCCCTTGTGTCTTCAATAAAGTTTGAAGTTCTGTTGAGCCCCTTTGCACTTTTCTGAGTCTTTCAGAGCACTAGAAAGACCCTTGTGCATTTATGTTATATCGGGTCCCAAATTTGGCCTCCTCCTGGTGTCTGTAAGTACCGTATGATCAAAAACTTTCCTCCTCTAGGCAGGCTGTGGTCTGGTCATTGGCAGGCAAAGGAGGCTGATTTTGGCCAGGCTACAGCCTGCCTAGAGGAGGGAAGTTTTTGATCATACGGTATAATTTGGAGCCCCAATGAACCCCCTTTATGTGCTTAATGGCTTCCAGAATTCCGCTAAGCCCCCTTCTGCCATCTTGTGTTACTTATACATGCACGATGGGCCCCCTTATTATGTTTTTTTCGTGGCTCCCAGAATTCCAATAAGCCATCTTGTAGATTAGAGGTGGTCGTTTGGTCTCGGAGGATCCTTTCTGCACTGCGACTTATAAGATCTTTTGTGCGTTTTGGGCTCCATCAGGCCCCCTGCTTGTTCCTTCAATGTCTTTTGAAGCTCTGCTGAGCCACCTTACACCCGTTTCCGGGGCAGTCATGAGCACCTTCTGCTTTGGTGATATTCGGAATCCTATCGGACCTCATTGGGTCCGTAAGTGTAGTTTGGAGCCCTAATGAGCCCCTCTATGTTTTTCTTGGCTATCAGAATTCCAGTGAGCCCCCTGTTGCCTTCTTGTGTGTGCCCATAACTAAATTGGGCCCCTCGTTTTTTCAACGTCTCTTAAAGCTCCGCTGGGCCCTCTTACATCTTTTCGTGGCTTTCAGAGCAGTAGTAAGTAGCTTGTGTCTTCATGCGGTATTCAAAGCCCTATGGGGCCCCTTGTCTTTCAAGTATAGTATGGAGCCATAATTAGCCTGCCACTCAGACTATTATTGGTTTTTAGAGTAGCAGTAAACGCCATTTGCCTTCCCTTGTTATCTGAAGCTTCATAAGGCCCCCTTGTGTTTTCAATATCGTTTGTAGTCCTGCTGAGCCTCCTTGCATTTTTCCATGACTTTCGGGACTCTATCGGACCTCTTTGTATTTCACAGGCGCGTGGTGGCCCGCCGGGCAGCCGGGCATTTCCCCGTAGGCCCTCAGCCGTAGAGCCTCAAGGGGCCTTTCTTGTCGTTTTCTTTTTCTATATATTTCTTAATTTCCCAAAAATTGGATGAATTTTCCTGAAGCATAAAATTGTCTACCTATTGGGTAAATGATTTCCAGACTTTTGAGATCATAAGGATGTTTTGGACCAGTAATCAGTTCACACCGTCGTGGCCTGGAATACTAAAATATCTGAATTTTTCAAAGGACCCCGCACGATTCTTATGGAAAATGGGTCTCGGTCAAATTCCCTAATTTTTTTATATGTTGTAGTCCAATTTGACACGAGCCAAAAACCATCGTCCGTTATTCACAAAAGAGAAAAGTTTTTTTTTTCTTTAAGGGGTTGATGATGGGTTATTTCAATGTAAAAAATATGTTTCAAGGTAAGTAAAAACATTTCAACGTCCTTTCTTACGCATATGACTCATGATACAATATACCTACAGTGTTTTTATGATTTTTTTGCCTGGATATCCGTACAAAAAAAAAGTTAGGAACTATGTACAGGTAAACATAATTAACCTGCTGTGAAGTTGAAACTTGATAGGAACATCAATATTTTCAATAATTATCTAGGCAAAAAAATCATTGAAAAAATGTATATCTCACCCTGCTGTAAGGATGCTAACATAAGCATAATAGTGAAAGTGAGTTTTGAGAGGGGATTCTCACAATCAGATGCAGAGAATCCGACCATAGACCTTCTCCTACATTTTCAAGATTTATTTCGAATTTTCGAATATGATGTTCAGAAACAAGGATAAGGGATGGGAGACGGGGTTGAAATTATTTTTGAAGAATAGACATTTTTACAAAACAAGATGATGTGAGAGTCCACTATTTCCATTCATTTGGTTTATGACATGGAAGAATGTTTTATGCTTCATTATAGTCAAATTCAACCCTCTGTGGGGTGGAAACTGGTCATACGAATGAATTTTCCCTCGGTAATCTTGTTTAGCGTAACTGGTTAAGCACAATGGGTAGTATTAATAGAAAATATGCATAAGCATTTGCTTGGATTTCATAGGCGTTGCCAGGGAAAGTTTGCTCAGCAACTCCTCAAAAATCTAAGCAGAAATTCAGCCGAATTGACCGAGGTTTTTTTTTCAACCCCACCCCCTATTTGGGGGTTGGAAAAACAATTTGTGCCAAAACTCATACTTCGACAAAATAGAACCATCTGCATGACTTTCAAACGTAATTTCGGATTTGATACTCACAAGTAGGGGTTGGGGGTGAGGGCTGATTTTTTCACAAAAGAAAAAGGGAATTGTCATGAGCCATATGTGTTAGAAAGGACGTTGAAATGTTTTCACTTACCTTGGAACATATTTTCTTACAATGAAATAACCCATCATCAACCCCTTATACAGGGTGTTCGGGTTTGGTTATTACAAACTTTGAGGGATGATTCCCCATCAAAAATAAAGCCGAAAGAACAAAAAACTCATGGTCCTAAAATGCTTCCTGGGGGTTGAAGTTGACTTTTTTAAATGGTTTTTTCACCGTAACTTTTGAACCGTTGTTGGACCGATTTTGATCCAATTTGAACCAAAGTTTAGTTCAATGTTTCCATAGAATAATAATACCACAATTCATCAAAAATTTCTGGGGGCGTAGATAATAGGAGACGGTTCCCTATTTTCGCCCCAATTTTTATCTTCCCTGATTATTTTTCATTATTGTAAATATTTTCGGATTTTACGTTCAATTTAGAAAAAAAAGTTACTACTGCGAAATTTTGATAAGAGGCTTCATTTCCGAGATGATTGGTTTTTAAACTTTGGAAAACATCTCGAAAGCGCCACTTTCCAGAGCCCAAATTGTTTTTCTCTGAAAACGCCTCGTTTCCTAGCAAAAAATGACAGTAAATCAACTTAAGCGACCCAGAAAACTTACTCTAGTTGAGAAATCATAAGTTTTCTTGGATTTTAATTTTTAGGCCTTTGAAAGTCGTGATTTCGAGGAAATAAAAGGTTCAAACCCAAGTATCTCGCAAATGAAGCCTCTAATCAAAATTTTTCAAGAGTAATTTTTTCTTCTAAATTGAACGTAAAATCAAGACATTGAAGGGACAAGGGGGCCTAATGGAGCTCTGGATAAACCAAGAAGGCAGAAAGGACGTACTGGAATTTTGATAGCTAGAAGAAAAACACAAGGGGGCTCACTAGGGCTTCAAACTACACTGGCGAACGCAACGGGGTCCGATAGAGCTCCGTATATCACATGAAGGCACAAAGGACTTACACTAGGGCTTCCAGAAATGCAAGAACGCACAAGATGGCTTAATGGAATTCTGAAAACCATAAACATAATAAGGGGGCCAATCGTGCATGTATAACACAAGATGGCAAAAGGGGGCTTAGCGGAATTCTGGAAGCCATTGAGCACATAAAGGGGGTTCATTTAGGGCTCCAAATTATACCGTATGATCAAAAGCTTTCCTCCTCTAGGCAGACTGTGGCATGGCCAAAATCAGCCTCCTTTGCCTGCCAATGACCAGACCACAGCTTGCCTAGAGGATGAAAGTTTTTGATCATACGGTACTTACAGACACCAGGAGGAGGCCTAATTTGGGACCCGATATAACATGAATGCACAAGGGTCTTTCTAGTGCTCTGAAAGACTCAGAAAAGTGCAAAGGGGCTCAACAAAAGTTCAAACTTTATTGGAGACACAAGGGGGCCCAATGGAGGTCTGTATTACAAAATTACGCAAAATTGGGCTTACTGGTAGGTACCTAGTCCATGAGCCATGAAAAAAACGAGAAAAAACCATAATATTAGGAGGCTTAATAGAGCTTTAACTACACCTGAAGACACAATGGGGCCCGATAGGGCTCCGGACATGACTCAACGGCACAACGCTGCTCCGGAAGTCATGGAAAATGCAATGGGGGATAGGGCTTAAATTACGTTGAAGACACCATAGGGGGGCGTTTTTTCCGGGCGCGTTTTTTCTCGGGGGTATTTTTTCCCGGGGGTGTTTATTCTGGGGTCGTTTTTTCTGGGGGTGTTTTGCTAGGGGTGTTTTGCTGGGGGCGTTTTTTCCTAGAACCCATTTTTAAGACACATTTAGTGAAATTATTTGAGGGGTTAGTAAGACGAAATTTCGCGTTATTAAAGCGAAATATCGCCTTATTAAGCCGAAATTTCGTGTTATTAAGCCGATATATTGCACTATTAAGGCGGAATATCGCCTTATTATGCCGAAATTTCGCGTTATTAAAGCGAAATATCGCCTTATTAAGCCAAAATTTCGTGTTATTAAGCCGATATATTGCACTATTAAGGCGAAATATCGCCTTATTATGCCGAAATTTTGCGTTATTAAAGCGAAATATCGCCTTATTAAGCCGAAATTTCGCGTTATTAAGCCGAAATATCGCCTTATTCAACAGATGTACAAAAATATCGTGCGTCCAAAAATATTTATTTGCATTTGCAACATGTCGTCTCTACGGCTTCGTACTTTTCACTCTTCAAGATATTAATATTTCTCGGCGCATGTTGACCCTCGTTCAGAAAATGCAGTTGAAGTCGCCGCCTTCAGATTTAAAATGCACCTGGCGAGCTGATCTTGGTGATGTGCACCGCCAACGGCCTCTTTCCATTTTTAACGAGAAGTGCTCATTGGCAACCAGAAAACGCCGCCGCGCAAAGCCGAACAAAATGTGTTGTAAATGTACAAAGGGACTGCTGAAACGTTCTTGAATATGCATGATTGAAATGCCAAAACCAGGTGCGTATGTGCAGTGTGCATTGTGCAATTTCGATGGCCAGTGAATAGCAATTTCGCGGCTATACTGTAATCGGTGCTAGGACAATTCGTCCCGCGGACAATTCGTAGCGGACAATTCGTCGCGGACAATTCGTCCCGCGGACAATTCGTCGCAAGTGAAGGCTTCGGAAGGTAAGGGGGTAATATTACACATGAAGACACAAGGGGGCTCAATAAAAGGATCTAAAAATCATAAGCAAATACAAGGGGCTCCGACAGAGATCCGAACGCCACGAAAAAATGCAACGGGGCTCAGCAAGGCTTCAAGCGATATTAAAAACATAAGGGGGCCTTATGGAGCTTCGAGAGGGCTCCGAATATCACATAGAGGCACAAGGTGCTTACTACTGCTTCGAAAGCCACGGAAAGATGTAAGGGGGCTCAGCATGCATGGCTTCAAAAGACGTTGAAGAAACAGGGGGGCCCACGGCAGCTACGGATGACACAAGAAGACAACAGGAGGCTCACTGGAATTCTGATAGTCGCATTGAAGAACATAAGGGGGCTCACTAGGGCTCCAAGCTACACTCATGGAAACGAGGGGGCTCACTAGGGTTGCAAGCTACACGTATGGACACAAGGGGGCTCACTAGGGCTCCAAACTACTCTTGCGGGCACAAGGGGGCCCGATAGAGCTCCGTATATCACATGAAGGCACAAGGGACTTACACTAGGGCTTCCAGCAATGTAAAAGCGCACAAGATGGCTTACTGGGATTCTGAAAGCCACGAAAACACAAAATGGGGCTCATTAGGGCTCTTAACGACACATAGAGCACAAGGGGCCTAACAAGAATCTGGAAATCACGGGAAAATGCAAGATGGCTCCGTAGAACTTCATATAATATTGGTTACACAAGGGGGCCCGGGGGGCTCTTCACAACAAGAAAAGGCAAAAGGGGGCTCACTGTATGATACTCTGAAAGCCAACACAAGTGGACTAATTGGGGCTCCAAACTACACATAAGGGTACAAAGGGGACCCAATAGAGCTCCAAAAACCATGGAAATACAACAAGGGGGCCCAATGGAGCCCTGTATAATCAAAAAAGACAAAAGGGGGTAACTGGGTTTCTGGAAGCCATTAAAAAACAAAAGGGGCTCAATAGGACTCCAAACTACACTAACCGGCACAAGGGGGTCCGATAGGGCTCCGAATATCACATAAAGGCACTAGGGAGCCCAAGGAGCTTTATATAACAACAGAAGGCAAGAGGGGCTCACTGGAATTCCGGAAGCTACGAAAAAACACAAGGGGGCTCATTAGGGCTCCATACTACACTTGAAGACACAAGGGAGGCTCGATAGGGCTCTGAATATCACATGAAGGCACAAGGTGCTTACTGCTGCTCCGTAAGCCACTGAAAGATGTAAGGGGGCTCAGCACGGCTTCAAAAGACGTTCAAAAGACGGCAACAGGGGGCTTACTGGAATTCTGATAGTCATGGAAAAATACAAGGGGGCTCACTAGGGCTTCAAGCTATACTTATGAACACAAGGGGGCTCACTAGGGCTCCAAACTAGACTTGCGGACACAAGAGGGTCCGATAGGGCTCCGTATATCACATGGAGGCACAAGGGACTTACACCAGGGCTTCCAGAAATGCAAAAGCGCACAAGATGGCTTACTGGAATTCTGAAAGCCACGAAAACACATGAGAGGGCTCGTTAGGGCTCCAATGGATACATAGGACAGAAGGGGCCTATGAAAAATCCAGAAATCACGGGAAAGTGCAAGGGAGCTCCGTAGAACTTCATCTGATATTGGTGACACAAGGGGCTCTTTATAACGAGAAAAGGCAAAAGGGGTCTCACTGCATAGTACTGAAAGCCAATAAAAACAAAAATGGACTGATTAGGGCTCCACACTACACATAAGGGTACAAGGGGACCCGATAGAGCTCCGAAAGCCATGGAAATACGACAAATGGACTCAATGAAGCTCTTTATAATCAAGCTTATCTGCTTGCACAATGGGGCCCGACAGGGCTCTGAATATCACCTGAAGGCAGAAGGTGCTTGCTACTGCTCCAAAAGTCGCGAAAAGATGTAAGGGGGCTCAGCAGGGCTTCAAAAGACGTTGAGGAAGTAAGGGGGCCCAATGGAGCTCCAAATAATACAATAAGGCAACAAGGGGCTTACTGGAATTCTGATAGCCAGACAAAAAACAAGAGGGCTCACTAGGCGCCAAACGATACACTTGCGGACACAAGGGGGTCCGATAGGGCTCCGTATATCACATGAAGGCACAAGGGACCCAGGTACACTAGGGCTTCCAGCAATGCAAGAACGCACAAGCCACGAAAACACACAAGGGGGCTCCTTAGGGCTCCAAATGACGCAGTGCTCAATAAAAATCAGAAAGTCACGGAAAAATGCAAGGGGGCTCAGTAGGGCTTCAAATGATATTGGTGACACAAGGGGGCTCAAGGGGCTTTAAGGGGGCTCATTAGGGCTCCAAATTATATCTGAAGAAACAAGGGATTAGGGGTCGAATATAACATAAAGGCACAAGGGACTTACTACTGCTCCAAAAGCCTATAAGAAAAGTGCAAGGGGGCCCAACAGAACTTCAAACGGTTCTGAAAAGACAAGGGGGCCCCCATTGAGCTCTGTATAACAGTGTCATGAAAAAACATAAAGAGGCTCAACGGGGCTCCAACTACACCTGGAGGCACATTAGGGCCCGATAGGGCTTCAACATGCCATGACGGCATAACGCTGCTTGCTGCTCCGGAAATTGAAAATTCGAGGGGCCTCAGCAGGGCTTCAAGTTACGTTGAATATAGAATAAGGGGGCCCAGTGAAGCACTTGATAACACAAGACTGCAAAAGGGGCTTTATGGAAATCTGAAAGCAATGAAAAACATAAGAGGACTCATTAGAGCTCAAAAATTACACAAGAGAAGATAAGGGGCCCGATAGGGGCCAAATATCTTATGAAAGTATAAGGGAGCTTACTGGTGCTCCCGTCAGTGGGTGCTCCCAAAGCTTGGTGTACTAGCAAAAATTTTCGGAATGATGCAAGGGGACTAAGCAGAGCTCCAAAGACATGAAGAAACCAGGGTGCGCAGTAGGGCTCCAAATACTACAAAAAGGAATAAGGGGGCTTACTAAAGTTCGAAAAGCAACGAGGAAAGACAAAGGGACTTGTTAAAGTTAAGACAAAGGGCAAAACATTATTTTGAGACGAATTGTCCGTGAGACGAATTGTCCGCGGGACGAATTGTCCGCGAGACGAATTGTCCGCGGGACGAATTGTCCGCGGGACGAATTGTCCGCGGGACGAATTGTCCGCGACGAATTGTCCGCTACGAATTGTCCGCGGGACGAATTGTCCGGTCACGCTGTAATCGATGTGAACCCATCAAGAATTGGCTTTTTCTCGGAATCTCCAATATTCAAAGCCGCTTCGTTGCGTGCTTGCTTCTTCAGTCGTTCCACTGTAGTGCTTTTCTCAAGACCGACACTTTCTTGGTATCGGTCTCGTCACGATACTGGCATGACCGAGACCGAGACCGGGACGAGACTGCCAGCCATCCCATATACCCCAGGCATACTACAGAGCTTGATGATTAGCCTGTGGATCGCCATTTATTTTGCCTTGCTGTCTTGTTGATGGAAAGTGAGACCGACAGTCGCGCCGAAAGTACGAGACCGAAACGAGAGCAGTCAATTGCCGGTCTCGGTCTCGGTCTTGGTCTTGAATCACACTATTCCGCCGTTTCCCCAGAAAATTCGTTCTTTTATTTTAAATCGTGAAGGGTATCAATTTTCTAGTAGGAAAATTCTTCGGAAAAATCTATATAAACCACGGCTGAAAAAGTCACTATTAGCTTCGGCGCCTTATATTCCTCAGCTGTGCTTCAGGATTCAGTAATGCGGCGACAAAATATCCCAGCCAAAAATATCCCTGCGACAAAATATCCCCGCCAATAATATCCCAGACAAAAATATCCCCGCGACAAAATATCCCAGGCCAGAAATATCCCCGCCAATAATATACCAGCCAAAAATATCCCCGCGACAAAATATTCCAGGCCAAAAATATCCCTGCCAATAATATCCCAGCCAAAAATATCCCCGTGGAACCTGAGCACATGGACCCAGTCAGGTACGTCCGAAGAGCGGTAATTTCCGGCTACACTATACATTTTTGACTCAAAAACAACTCTCGGACGCGAAAGTGTGTGCATGGACTTTGTTAGGTGCCCAAGGGGCTGTTTGTAACATCCGACCGTGACACTGTTTTCTGACTCAAAATCAACGTGGACATTGATTCGACAACCAAATCACCGACTAGCGAATCCACCGACAGGTCAACTCACGGACTCACCAATCCACCGACAGGGTATCTCACCGACTCACAGTGGGCCGATAGCTCAGATTAGCGTGGCGAAATGCCCGGTGGGTCTGGGTATATGGGGGTCGAGGTTCGAATCCCACCACGGATAGATATATATTTTTTTTCTTCTGGAAGTTTTTTTTTGAGGTATTGTTATTTATTCTTGAAGTACTTATCATAACGTATGCACTCCTCAAATTTCACTCGATTATGATGAAAAATTGGAAAAATAAAGCAATAATAATGAGTAATGCAAAATTTTCAATGCAAAATTTTCTTGAAAATTTTATTTTCCCCAAAACCGCAAGTAGATGTAAATGGGAATGACATCATTAGAAAGGAGAACCTTTCTTCTATATAAAGTGGCTGTTCACTTTGTGTTTCTTTTTGTTTTTAATGTGATTTATTTATTTTTTCAAAGTTTTGGCTCAAATCTCAGTCCCTGCAACTTTTTTCTTTTTCTTTTCTTTTGAAGGTAACTGAGGGGTTATTTCAACTTATTCTCAAAGTAATCATCATAGTCCATAAACTTCCCCAAATTCACTCGATTATGAAGGATCATAAAAAAATACAGCAACTTGAACAAATACAACAATGCATTGAAACACAACTTTGAAAAAATAAATAAATCACATGAAAAACAAAAAGAAACACAAAGTGAACAGTCACTTCACATAGAAGAAAGGTTGTTTTTTCTAATGATGCCATTCCCATTTGCATTTACTTGCGGTTTTGAATCATAGTTTTATCATGAAGAATTAAAAAAATAGCAAGAATAATGAGTAATGCAACTCTTCTTGAAAAATTCATTTTCCCCAAAACCGCAAGTAGATGTAAATGGGAATGGCATCATTAGAAAGAAGAACCTTTATTCTATATAATGTGGCTGTTCACTTTGTGTTTCTTTTTGTTTTTCATGTGATTTATTTATTTTTTGGAAGTTGTGTTTCAATGTATTGTTGTATTTGTTCAAGTTGCTGTATTTTTTTTATGATCCTTGATAATCGAGTGGAATTAGGGAAGTTCATGGACTATGATGATTACTTTGAGAATAAGTTGAAATAACTCCCCATTTACCTTCAAAAGAAAAGAAAAAGAAAAAAGTTGCAGGGACTGAGATTAAAACCACAACTTTGAAAAAATAAATGAATCACATGAAAAACAAAGAGAAACACAAAGTGAACAGCCACTTTATATAGAAGAAAGGTTCTTCTTTCCAATGATGTCATTCCCATTTGCATCTACTTGCGGTTTTGGGAAAAATGAATTTTTTAAGTAAAGTTGCATTACTCATTATTCTTGCTATATTTTTTTATTTCTTCATGATAATCGAGTGAAATTTGAGGAGTGCCTAAGTTATGATGAGTACTTTGAGAATAAATAACAATATCTCCAAAAAAATCTTCCAGAAACAAAAAAAAATATAGATAGATAGATAGATAGATAATTTATTAATGTTTCTGCATACAAGTGCTTACATACGTCAAAAGAAATAATAAACAATAATAACAATAAATAAATAAATAAATAAATAGACAATAAATATATATATACATATATATATATATATATATATATATATATATGTACAAGTACCATGATCTGATTTCGCAACAATGTGCATATAATCGATTAAAAGAGCCCACAAATTTCAACATAACCTTTTTTTTTCAAATGTATGCTGCAAAAACTCCTGATAGCTGTAAAACGCCCCTGATAAGAGAATGTCCCTGACTGCAGCAACAAAAGCCTTAGTCGACAAATTGCGTACTTCCAGTGGGAGAGAGTTGAAGGCTTTTAGAAACAAGACGTTTGGTCCATTTTGAGCTTTTTTCAGTCTGCAGTAAGGGATTGATATATTATACCTAAATCGGGTATTTTTTGAATGAATATCATTGTTTGTTTGAAACTTGTCCTCGTTCATTTTGATATATTTCAATCCCTCAAAAATATACAGCGATGGGAAGGTCATGATTCTGTGCTGAATAAAAGCAGTCTTGCAATCTTCCCTGTAACCCAAATCTGACAAAATTCGTACAGCTTTTCCCTGTAATCGGAAAACTCTGTGACAGTCTGCGGCATGTCCCCACAATGTTATTCCAAAAACCATTACACTCTGAAACAGGGAAAAATAGGCGGTCCTCAGGGTGCTCAACGGAACCTCGTCCCTCAAATTTCTTAGCAAAAAAATTGTGCTGCTCAATCTTCGAGTTATCATGTTCACGTGATATTTCCATGTCAAGGACGAGTCCAGCCGAACACCCAGAAAACGAACGTCAGTGACTTCTCCCTCGAAACCCCTAGCGTCTCTCAAAGTGAATGTCATAGTCTCAGTTTTGTCCCTATTCAGCTTCAGTTCATTCCTAGTGAACCAATCCTCAGCGTCCGACAGCGCCTCGCACGACCTCGGTATCAAATTTTTTTTTATCATCCGTTTGTACAAAAATTGTCGAGTCGTCGGCATAGAGGAGACAGTCCATGCCCTGTCCTGCTACGGAGAAGTCATTTATGAAAACTATGAATAACAAAGGGCCCAAGATGGATCCTTGAGGTACTCCAACAGTCATCAATTGACGTTCAGACAGGACCCCACCAGACAGGACACTTTGATATCTCCTCGCAAGATAATCCGTCATGATTTCGACGCTCTTTTCCTCAAAACCATACTTTTTGATTTTTTTGATTAGAAAGTCGTGCGAGACGCAGTCAAACGCCTTACTGAGGTCAAGAAAGATCGCCCTGGTGTATTTTGAGTTCTCAAAGCCGTCCAGTAAGATGTCCACCAGCTTTAACAAGCCTGTAGTGACACTGCGGCCACGTCGGAATTCATGTTGTGCTGTATTGAATATTTCATTCGACTCGAAATAGTCAGCAATTTGAACCGCCATGCACTTCTCTAAAACCTTCGAAAGAACAGGTAGTAATGATATCGGGCGATAGTTATTTACATCATTTATATCTCCCTTCTTATGTATTGGAATCACCAAGGCATGCTTTAAGACTGTAGGGAATTTACCAAACGCAAAACACTGATTGATTAATTTTGTTAAAGGCAGCACTATGAGATCAATTACAATTTTTATTATTTGGACACCAAGTCCGTGTATATCTTTGCTTTTTGAGTTCTTCAGTCCTACAAGCACATCTCTTACTTCAATGAAGCTCACCTCCCTGAAATTGAATTTCTTAAAACGGGATGTGTCTATGTGACTCAAAATTTCATCTGGCTCGTCCCCAATCCCACCAATTTTATCCATGATATCATGTGCAACATTTTTTTTTTTTTTTTATTACTCCTATGAAGGTACAGCGATCTGCCAAATAGGGCAATAAGCGTAGTTGTATGGTAACGAAAAAAAAAAGACATGTAGAGAACTACTCCAGTGAGTAGCCTCAATAATAAATAAAAAATAACGACTATTTCCTAATAATAATTTTAACTAACTTAAAAATTGTATTGACACACACCACACACTTGCTATCCTTATAGCAAATCAACCGGCTGGAGACGTTTTAGTCTACGTACTGCGTTGTCACTTTGGTCATATAAATGTTTGGCCAACATGTGCAACATTGGCGAAGTAATCATTGAATTCTTCCGATGCTATACGATGGTCATCACATTTTTTAGCTACTTTTCTTTTGCTATTTATAATGTCCCACATAGTTTTAGCTGCATTGTTTGAGCTGTTTATCAATTTTACATTTGATTCCGTTTTTGCCATTCTTATTGACTGCCTATACCTTGTTCTAAACTTCTTATACTGGCTCATCCAATCACCACACGGTTCAGCCCTTGACATATCCCTCAGATACTTTAGTTGATCTCTCATATTTTTAAGCTCCGGTCCAAACCAGCTCACCTCGTGTTTATCTTGGCTCTTAAGATATGTTCTTGCAGGAAAAGCGTCAGTGTATGCAGTCTGCAAATCCCCAACAAATCTGGTGAACTTCTCGTCTATATTTAGAGTGCAATCCGTTATATATTCCCATACCTGTGGTGGGATTCGAACCTCGACCCCCGTAAACCCAGCCGGGTATTTCGCCACGCTAATGTGAGCTATCGGCCCACTGTGCGACTTGCTGATTCACCAACTCACCGACGAGACTTTTTACAGGCTGATTTTTGACTTAATTAATATCCAATAAGGAGTCTATTTTCGTCTCAATCATCATCCTTCTTTTCGGACCCACCAGATAAAGAATTGATTCTTGACTTAACCATCCTCCTTTTTACACCCATCAGATGAGAAGTTCATTTTTTACTCAAGTATCCTCCTTTATTTTAGACATACCTATTACATAGATCAATAGTCTTTTTTTGACTCGAGCATTCTTTTCAGACCAGCCAGATAAGAAGTTGATTTTTGACTAGAGTATCATCCTTCTTTTGAGACTCTTTAAATACGGTAAAATATATTTTTGGCCTGAGATATTGTGTGACAAGGTTATTTTTGGCTGGGGTATTATTTTAGGCTGGCATATTTTTGTCTTGGAATATTTTGTCGCGGAGATATTTTTGGCTGGGATATTATTGGCTGGGATATTCTGTCGCGGGGATATTTTTGGCTGGGATATTTTTGCCGGGATATTTTTGGCTAGGATATTCTGTTACCCGACCGATTCAGTCTGTCGCCTCAGCTATAATACTTTCTCAACCTTGGTACATAAAAAACTATATTTCAGCATGATGGTTCATGGATTACTAACGACAAGAGTTAGGTGGATATAGCCGGTGTAGTTTTCTTTTATGACCGTGAGTACATTCTTTTCGCACATTTCATTCTCTCATTCTCAAAACGCGAGTATGTTCACTCCAAAGCACTAGTCCATTCAAATTAAAAAAAAAAAAGTAGGAAGAGGTCAAAGGGACCAAAACCGTCATAGCTGAAGAAATGAGGACAGCGATTTGGCATTCTCACCTCTCTTGAGTGAACTGTTTCTGAAGTAAACACCAAAGTTGATCCTAGAATTTCTAAATGGCCTGCCTCAAAGAAATAACACTGAAAAAGAACCGTTAGACTGATGATGGGCGAAAGAAATTGCATCAAACTTTTTCAAACATTCAAGATTATAATAATAAGGAAGAACCGTTCGCCAATTTCGTCCAGGTGTGTCTATTCATGGTAGTCACACGACTACGCCGCCCGCCTGCCTTTGCTGCCGACGTGTAAAATTAAAGACACACAACCACAGAAGACAAACCGCATGATGTGCATTGCTTTGAATTAATTATCCGATGCCTTTGTATAATTAGTAGACAATTTACTCCTTATCTCGCACTCATCTGTTTAATGTTAAACACATGTTCGGGAAGAGTAATAGATATTTAGTCGATAAAACCGCAATTTGTTTGCGTTACCGCACCGGTTGGCCCGCGCGGTCCCCATATTTTATGCCCTGCGATCATCTCTCTCTCTCTCTCTCTCTCTGAAACTAATCTGAGAGTTGACTTTTTCCACGCCTCTTTCGCTGCTTTATGTTTTTCGCAATAACAATGTAAAGTTACCGAGATTCGCTCTTGTGTATCCTGAAATGGACAAAGTCGAGTGTCCTTACGCCATATGGCTGAAGAGATTTCATCTCTGACTCACGGAATATTGCTCGACGACGTTGCTCTCTCTGTGTATGTGTTATTTGTCTTTTTTAGTTTGGCTGGCTCGTTTCTTGCTCTACTATTTGTCCCGTCTGCGATGTTTTGTTTCACACCTGATGGTTTTATTCGCGCCTTTATGACAAATTTGGAGTCCTGAAATATATGGCATTTGGACGGAGTATGCATGTGGTGCGACAGCGTGCAGGGCCCATACATCATGCGACGTTTATAATTTTTTGACAACTTCAAGCGGAGGAGAAAGAAGAAGCTATTTTCATATTATTGCGGTGAAAAAAACAGTATTCGAACATGCGTTCGCTGGTTTTTAAGACGTTAATACGGCGAATGATGGATCGCACTCGCGGTTTTTGGCAGTACAACACGTACTGGTGTGGTAAGACACCTGTTGCTCAACGAAGCGTTTGAGTAGGCAAAATCGGATTGCAAACGCGAAGAAAATCTCCTTACGTTGCTATTATTACTGTAACTTTGTTCATATTAATTTATTGATATACGTACGTACCTTAATACATCGGCTTGAAGCGAGACTAGAAGAGTGAGCATTGGATGGGAGCAAATTGACCTAATAAGTGATTATTTCAAATTCATCGCATTACAACGTTTACTTGCAACTGATTTATGTAGCTTAGCTTAACAAGTCCATCAGCAAGGAACACTTAACAAAAGCTAAGTTAAAATTCGACTTATTCGTTTAGATTGTAGATAAACTTATCAAATGAAACGCAAAGCAAAAACCTGCAGGTTGCAAACGAAACGTCTGTTTTGCGCAAATCTACTGAAACTTCATTGTAAAATTTTTCAAATTCTCTTCCTGTATTTTCTTTTGTGTTTTTTTTTACCTTGCTTTGTCCGATAATTAGATTTGTATTGATCTCTTATTTTTGCTTCTCTTTCACTGCATTGTATTTTTTCTTATTAAACTAAATTTGATCACGTCCACACTCGCGTTCTCACGATACGTGAATACACTCAATATTTATAAATAGGTAAAAATTCATTTTCTTGGAGTGATGTTGTAAAATTATAAAGTAAGTATATTTATTTTCCTTTGAACTACACCACAATTGATTTTTCTGCTTTCACTTACCGGTTTCGCCTTTCGGCATCGTCAGGGTTTTGTAAAATATTGGGAAAGTATTCGTTTTCGAATAAACTTGTAAAACTTTCCGAAAACGGATATTTTTTGAATATTTCACAAAACACTGACGATGCCGAAAGGCAAAGCCGGTTGGTGAATGCAGAAAAATTGATTGTGGTGTAGTTCAAAAAAAAAAACTCCATAAATACATATACTTACTTGACACTGAATTCACGGAATCATGGAAGTTTTTACCATTCCGAAAAAAGTGACATAGGAATGAAGGAGCCCTCACGTTGTGTATTCATCATGAAGTCACGAATCAAGTTTTTGAAGTGAAACTTCTATTCTCGCTCCTAGATCACAACACACAACTAACGCAGAACCACCATCAGTGGTTGTAACGAACGCCTGTAACGTTATCTTGTCTGACCTTGGGGCGACCAGCGTCGTCCCAGGAAATGGAAGAATAAGCTGTTGCGGCGTTCGCCGCGTTCGGTTCTATTTTTTACTAATCGCCGACACTGGACTGCTCTTCGTGTTGTCGTATTGTTGGCCCGACAGGAATTGTGGTTCTCGACTTGGCTTGAATAGATTCGAGCAGATGTATTCTATTATAGGGATAGGGAGGTATATTCAGGGCCGGGCCTAGCAGGCGTGCAGTGCGTTCCGGCGCGCAGGCGGGTATGGCAGGCGGCAAGTCATAGGGGCGGTAATATAATAATAAAGTTGAATTTCGAAGGATTCTTTTCATTTCCGCATTTGGTGGGGCTCTCCACTGCCGGTGAGGGGGGCGGCAATTTTTCGGTAACACGCAGGCGGCAAATAGGCCAGGCCCGGCCCTGGGTATATTCTTCAACGGACGTTCATAATTCAAAAATGAAATCGAATGCCGCACACCCAAATGTAGACTCAACTTTCAGGTACCTATGTACCTATTAAGCAGAAAAGCAGGGATGGATGATTGAAGCCCAGAGGGGAGAAATAATTTTCAACAATTGAGGCTGAAACAGTTGCTCAATGTTCTAGATGTCAGCTGATTGTATAGCGATGATATTATACTGGTTTGATAATCAAATTCTTATGTTTGGAAATTGATTTTTGACATTATTCTTCGTTAATTTTTTGAATGGTTCGATTTCACCTCAATTAAATGTGACATTCTAAATATGAGTACGGTGGCGAGCACATAACTGGAAATACTTATATCAGTTCTGTCAATATTTCAATTTAACCTACGGCCTTATTTTGATTGGAGAAGATAATATCGTAGAAACTCTAAAACCACGTACCTACCTACATACCTATGTAAATACCTATGTATTTTATATTTTTTCAATTAAAATTAATACCGGATCGAGTTTTCCAAATGAGATTCTTATACTTTGTGGAGATTATTAGATTGCCATGCTGTGCCTGCCAGAACACAGTTTCCACCGTGCTGTAATATAACGGGGAAAATCGTACAGTAAGAAAATCCGTCACGATGTCACCGAGGATGTCACATTCTCATAATTATTTGGAGAGAATATTATTGATGAAAATAGATATTTATTGTATTAGGGGTATGAGTGAGACTTCATGTGACTGAGACTGAGAGTTTAAGCGCCGAGCGCAGCGAGAAAAGAAACAAAAGAAGTCTAATCGTGAAAAAATCATGTCGAAAGTATTCAGCCCTTTGAGTGACTTACAATAATGATAATAAGATTGATAATAAGAAAAACAAGATGATACAAACCGTTAGGGAGCGGAGCGGGAGTACGAAAAGAACACCTGTTCAAACGTTGTTTGCTGATTCATATCTACAGAAGTTTCACTTCTTCCGAGGGTGACTATGGTCACGCACCCACGTTTTATTATATTCTCTCAGGCCATGATCACAATAAAGCAAGACCTTGTCTTTTTCCTTTTTTTTCGATTGACAAAAAAATTGATATATGAAATTCTGCGCTTTCCACGGGCTTAGTCCGTGACTTAGAAAGTCCATAGTTTGAAATGTTCGTAGGTTAGAAGGTCCATAGCTCGGAATGATCCAAATACTGAACCTGACGACACCAATGTACCTACATAGATTGGTGTGCAAAATTGTTGAGAAAGTTAGAGAACTTCTAGTATACGCACTCTGTGCGCGCAAGTTTCCGTCGAATTCTAATAAGCTATGAACTTTCTATGCTACACGGACCATTCAGAGGTATTATCATTGATCTTTCTGATCTTTGGACTATTCTACGCTATGAACATTCTTAGCTATGAACTATTCCAAGCTATGAGCTTTCTAAACTACGGACTATTCTAAGCTGAGAAGTTTTTGGCTATGAACTTACTAAGCAACGGATTGTCCGCCTTTCCACTGTACTCACATATTTAAAACAAACAGTGCCTTTCTAGCTTGTTTAACATTTTTTATTTCGTTTTTTTTTTCAATAATCACTTCATATCAAGCTTCATATTGTATTTTAGCCACTCGCAGACTGTGAATTTTCAATCGCCGGCACCGGCTGAATGTTTAAAAGTTTGGAGCGTCACCCGAAATAGCAAGCGCCCCGTTAAATTTAGCTAGCCATGCTTCGAGTCGTGAGCCTGGTAAGTTAATTTCCGGTAAACGATACCTGCAAGATACCTTGTTACCTTGATATGCGATACGTAACCTTGGAGGATCACTATCGAGATCTCTTTCGCTGTCTATGTTCAGGCAGGCAGGCAGCCTGCCGGCTCCAAATTCCCGCGCAATCGGGCACCCCGAGAGGAACTTGCGATTTCTAGAAGTTTACTCCAATCAATTTCACTCGCGCCGCGAAGGCCAATTGAAATTCAGACCGTGCCCTGTTAGCCAAGCACTGATGCATATTTTGCTCGACGGCTCCGACGGCCACCTCGTGGTGAATACCTAACCATTTTATAATCGGAGCTAGAATTTGCCACACACGTGATTCGGATTAGATCCGCTTCGTTGCTTATTTTCTTTAAATTCGCTTGAGGCTTGCCCCTTTGGTGGGGAAAAAGTAAAGGGCTGTCGGCAAGAATGAGGAGCGACAGACGAATCCCCTGTTGAAAGTGGCGGCATCACTGATCGGCAGAACAGAAATTGAAGATGCACATAGCGAACGGCACGATCAAGAAGTGCTTCCGATTAGGTCTGATCACGATTCCTGACACGAACATTCGTGGCCTCGCCGCTACGGAAGTGACGTACCTGCTCATCTCGAACACTATTATTGTCTTAATACCTGATGGTTGTTGGGCTGCTAGTGCTAGTACAAACAGCTTCGAATCCAATACCTACTCTTGCACTTCCACGCACGATTCTCCAGGAACACCTTCCAATGTTGTTTACTTTATTGCTGGTGTCGTTAACACTATTCTTTGAAGGAAGCAATTGACTTTCTGTTGTTGTAGTAAATTTTTATTTCAGAAGCTGTTCGGTTGCACACATATTGCATATTACAGAAATAAGTTGGACGGGGAGCTGCTGCTGGTGCCTCAAAACTTACGTCATAAGGTACATGATTACCTCTGTAGGTCTAACGTGCGTTGATAAGGTTGCTAAACATTTCTTGGTCTTACATGTCAGATCGGGGGCTTTAGGCTGGTATTGGCTTGTCAATTTTTGAAAAATGGCCAAAATGTCATAAGGTACTTGGATGAAACCAACAGGCTTTTGTGTGGGAACATCCCCTTGATCAAAAATCGGGTCATAAAACTGAATTTTTGGGGCTCTCGGTCCATAAGACAAGTTTGAAATTTTCAAAAAAGGCCAAAATTTACCTCCTCCTGGAAACTTCTCCTTCGACATAATTTAAGGAATGAAAAAAAGATTCTTACATGATTTTTCACGCAGGTTTCGAATTAGTCCGGTGGTTAAGCGTTCTAACTATGCATTTTGAGCTTAAGCAATGCGCTTTTGGGGTTTGATTGGGGGTCCCTCAACTTTAATTTCAAGAGTTGGAGACATCGGTGCACTCGATGCGGAGGGGGTCTGGGGGGCCCTTGAAAGTTGAAGGCGCGAGGCTTCCCACCAAATCACCGTACCACCACGTAATTCCTACTGGGAGGCCATCAAACGACTCTAACCTGTACATTGACAACATTTGTTACCATGTCCAAATAGTTCTTCACACTGAAAAAAATTAATTCTTATGACAGATCGGAAAAAACAGTTTTTCTCAATTTTTCATCCCCACAACAAATAAACTGCCAAGTGTGGTGTTATTTGGGAGTAAACGGCATCCTCTGATTTAATTCACCGAGTCAAAATGTTTGTGAGACCACCGTGCAAAAAATGACACGCCAAGAAGTGAGCATTTTTGAGCACCTCATTTAACAGTAGTTTCTTGGCTGATACCAATCGATATGTTTGATAATTTTGTCATGGATCAATAACTTGAACTCTTTTGTAACGGTAATGCATGTGAATGAAACTCGACACGAGCGTGGAGGCCTGGAAAAAAAAATTTTCTCCAGGGGTCGAATTTATTTCACGCCTACTGAGCGTTAGTTTGTTGGGCTCAGGCAGGCAGCGTTTGGATAGCTTTGGAAGCAAAATTTCCATATCTATCTGAAAAGTTGAGCAGTGTAATTCTGGAAATCGATTTATGAATCATCAATGATTGTTTTGTCGGTCAGTACCCACATGGTGGTTAACTGCAGAGGTGATGGCTAACGGCGGAGGGAATTCAACGTCCAAGATCTTATTCTCTGCCACTCTGACAGTCATTTTCACGGTTGTTTTTATATAATTATTTTATCTTCAAACATAAGAAAACTTACACGTACAAAATGATAACAACCTTAAAGGTTGGTAGAGGAGAAAAGAAAATAACACTTTAAAAGTTGAAGGCCCTCCGTTATCAGCCATGATCCCTGCAGTTAATCCCCATGGGGGTACCTAGTGGCTGTCAAAATAATCTTTGATGATTCTCAAATCAGTTTCCAGAATTATGCTACACAGCTGCATAGAAAGATATGAAAATTTTGTCTCCAAACCTATTCAAACGCTGCCTGTCTGAGCCCAACAAACTATCGCTCAGTAGGCGTGAAATAAATTCAACCCCTGGAGAAAAAATTTTTTTCCAGGCCTCCACGCTCGTGTCGAGTTTCATTCACATGCATTACCGTTACAAAAGAGTTCAAGTTATTGATCCATGACAAAATTATCAATCATATCGATTGGTATCAGTCAAGAAACTACTGTTAAATGAGGTGCTCAAAAATGCTCACTTCTTGGCGTGTCATTTTTTGCACGGTGGTCTCACAAACATTTTGACTCGGTGAATTAAATCAGAGGATGCCGTTTACTCCAAAATGACACCACACTTGGCAGTTTATTCGTTGTGGGGATGAAAAATTGAGAAAAACTGTTTTTTCCGATCTGTCATAAGAATTAATTTTTTTCAGTGTGAAGAACTATTTGGACATGGTAACAAATGTTGTCAATGTACAGGTTAGAGTCGTTTGATGGCCTCCCAGTAGGAATTACGTGGTGGTATGGTGATTTGGTGGGAAGCCTCGCACCTTCAACTTTCAAGGGCCCCCCAGACCCCCTCCGCATCGAGTGCACCGATGTCTCCAACTCTGGAAATTTAAGTTGAGGGACCCCCAATCAAACCCCAAAAGCGCATTGCTTAAGCTCAAAATGCATAGTTCGAGCTTTTTTTGGCGCTTAACCACCGGACTAAATCTGTCCACAAATTTTTTTAATGGTACATCGCTTACAGGATGCAACATCGAAATTTTTTCTCAAACTGTACACCCTGTATTTGAACATAGAAATCGATTCCGTCTTTCATCCTGATTCAAATATATTTTACTTTTAGGCCCAGTCTTACGAAACCGGAATAGCGTTATTCGAGTATAAACCTGGGATAAATGGCATGCTGACAAAGGCGAGGACAAAGGTAACCTGAGAGGTTATACCGAGTATAGCTATACTGAGTTTCGTTTCGTTCGTTCGTCGAGCATACCAGTTTCGTAAGACTGGGCCTCAGTGGGTTAGTCAACAAAACGCCTGTGAAGAAACTGATACATTTTTAGAAAATTTCAAACTTGTTTTATGGACCGAAAACCCTAAAAATTTTGTCCTACGGCCAGATTTTCGATCAAGGGGATGTTCTTACACAAAATCCCGTTAGTTTCATTCATGTACCTCATGAGATGACTTGAATTTTCAGCCATTTTTTCGAAAATTGACAAGCTCATACCAGCCTAAAGCTTCCGTAAGCAATTTTTAACAACCTTATCAACGCACATTACACCTACAGGGTTAAAATCATGTACCTTATGACGGAAGTTTTGAGGCACCAGCTCCCTGTCCAGTGTCCATGTGTCATAATTAGACTAGACATTTTTGTAGATTTGTAGATTAGAGGTGGTCGTTTGGTCTCGGAGGATCCTTTCTGCACTGCGACCTTTAAGATCTTTTGTGCGCGTGACCATGCTTCTATTTAATGTCCCAGGAAATCCACCCCCTCACCGAATCGGATGATTTTCTTGGGAGACTTACCTCTGATAGACTAGACATAGGGCATAAGTACTAAGATACTAAGATACAGCAAAATTTTTGTCTCCTTATTCTAGTGTATAAGTAGTACCATTGTTACAGTACCTACCTGAAATAATTTGCAGAAATTCCGAAAACTCCACAAATCTTAATTGCCAGTTTTGCCTTACCTCAGAAATTGAATATGTGACAAGGCGGCTCGCAAGACGGACAGGCTGCTGGACAAAGAATCGCTTGTAACAGCATCAAGTTTTTTTCTTCTAAAGCACTAAAAGGATGTGTTCTTGCAAGCAGGAGTGATTTCAGATTCCCTCAACGAGATGATGGATAGGTAGCAGAACTGCAGGAAGAGTTTAAAACTGCTACTGCTGCTTATAGGAAGCATTCAAATCAAATTCCACGAAAGCACTGTGCTCAACAAAAAATTGATACACTTCTTGAATAATAAAACACCCTCTTTCATATATCGTGGTACTCGCAGGATGCGCTCAAGAAACGGTCTGAGAGCTCGAAAGTTGACGAAAAGTGGAAACCGCTTAGCGAATTCGCCACAAAATGGGTCGTTATCTCTATACAAGCACCGATAGAAGAAAAGTCCGCTTGGATGCCGAGTCGCTGCAGTCGTTTAATTGTTTACACCAATGCACGTGTAATAAAATCATAAAACGGAAATGGGGTTCTTATGCCATTTCTTTTGTATACTTTACACACACACATACACGAGCTACAAGCAAGGCTAGTGCGACATGCGTAATGCACATGTGCCCGTGTGGAAGTAAACACAGGAAGAAATCCTCTCAATAGCCTCATTATGCCTCCATAAGTTCCATGCTAGAGTGAAGAAACAAGGAAGCGAAGCACACGCCAACATTTCTAGTGTTTCCACAAAAATAATGCTCCATGTCGGCCAGGCCGGCAACAGTACGAGAACAATAAAAATTACACTTGATTGGTTTCACAATGACATACATTCCATAATCAGAGTCCTATTTGTGTTGATAAATGCGTGAGTGTGGTTGTTATTTTCAATTAAGGCCTTATTGGTAACTGGTGTGTGTGCACACGTCCTGATTTAGGGTCTATCGTATTATCTTTTGAATAGGAATACGTAATGGGTTTTTTGATGTATCGCTCATCATCTCAATGGAGCTCTGTTGTAGGCCAGGGATGCCAATAAAACGTGTGGGTTTTATTCATCGAGGTAAAAACTTCATGAGACGTAAATATAAAATTCTAATACCATACATGGGGTGTTCCACTTACTCTATATGGAGTTCTAAGTTTGAAGGACAAAATGGGCTGATTCAGTCTCTCACTATTTCCTAAATGCCAATCATTCAGCCTTATTATCTAAATCTCTATGCTATTGAAATTGAAAATTGGAGATTTTTCGTTTTTTGTCTTTCGGTTTTTCGGTACGAAAATTGATACGTTTATAAACTTACTCTAATATGAGATTTCATCGTGACAGCAACTGTCAGCAATGTGTACGTCGGCGTTAGCGCTGTTCCCGATTTTACACTCGCCGTCAGCAAAAAATAATAGTTTCATTTTCATTGAAGAAGCTTCCACTAACATAGTTTGTTTTATAAAATTGTTTGTTATCTTACTATACAACCGCAAAAAAACTTTCACGTAAACTTTCGACAGATATGAAATAAAAATGTATCGCAACGTGGCCCGCGCGTATATTATTTTGAACCGCAGGGAGTCCCGAACGGTCTTTTTTGCACCCGTCCCGCTCTGGAAACTTCCTTCTTTTTTACGGGCGTCGGCAGCAGCACGTGTGTCAATAAGTTTGAAAAATCGTTTGTTGGTTTTTTAACCGGCTGGAAGCTTTGATTGATGGAGTCCAATGCGCTCCCTAATTGACGTGGCATCATCCAGGAGTTAATCAGAGGATCGGAACTGGAGCTCTTTTCGCGCCCCTCAAGTGCAGGGTCGGGCCTCGATCTTCCCTGCAGCACACGTGACGTAGTTGTTCATTACATATTTCTTTGTGATTTCTTCACAAACGATGAATACCGTACAACTCACGATATTAGTAATCATGTTTTTACGCACTGCATGTGTGAAGTATTAGCACAGCATATATAGGTAGTACATTCGCACATTTCGATGCCGACTCGAGCCTTAAGGACGGAGTTGAATTGGTAAAATAACAGTTGCGAAATCAATCCCTGTGGGATTCCTTGACGGATTCTTACCATTTTGGTCTCTTTCGAAAGCCACAAGGATGTACTTTGGTTTGAGGCCCATTGGCATTTCCAAAATTTGACGACCGTTTTGAAACACAAACTGTTTATTACTGCGTACTACAATAAATACACGTCAATAATAATAATTTACTCTTGGGAATATCGCTGGGACTATCGCTTCTTATCCTCTCGCTGTCTCTTCCAATTCACTATTGCTCGTGAGACGACGATTGATGCCCTATATAGGTCCGACCAATTCATCTTGAATGTTCCATGCATTCTCCAGCAGTTTCCATAGTGATCCGGCATATGGATTCTAGACGGCTCCTGAATAATCACACACCTTTCGCGTGCTTCCCGTGTGCTCCGGAATGCCTGCACCTCCGCCAAAATGGACAAATGTGTCTTGATCGAGCGTTGGAGGTTCCATGTATTTCAATTACCAAGCCATCACGTATATGCTGGAGACGTTCAGAACTCTGCGCTTGTATCACACCGCGATCTGTAATGGATGGAAGAATGTAGAAAGATCGCGTGTTCACCGTATAATTTTTGTTGTTGATTGAACAGCCCTATGTTCAACCTGTGAAGAAAATGTGCACTTTTAACCCTTCGTTACGCCAATAGCTATTCCTCCTCTTCAAGGCCGGCCCTGGACGCAGCCGTCTGTTGCTCCAATGCTATTTTCGCAGCCGGTGTGTATATTTTCGTGTTTGGGATCGTGATGGTGGTAAATCGAGTAACTGGCTGCTGTGCCGTTCTTGTTTACAACTGGAACCTGGCCAACCACAATATATGAGCTCGGAATCGATACAAACGGCCCATCGACGGCTGATTTTGATTTGATTAAGACGTGCGATTTGAGGGATTTCGAGAGACTCAACTTCTGGCATAAGTATACACGAGACTGTGTACCTAACTGGATTAAAACTAAACCGATAATGATGATGTTTTGCAAGGATCCAATTAAAGGTCTCACGGTTCCCACCCACGGAAGTTGGTTGCACCAACAAGAGGAGTGTAACGAGCGGAAAATCGACGTTTAAAATTAAAATAGGCACCAGTCACGATTTTTGCTGCAAACGAAGTATGAATAAGTAGGTAGGCTCGTTTATCAATATAAGTGCAATTTCCTCCTCCCCTCCACCCCTCCTCCCTCCTTTTTTCGAAAACGTTTATTTTCCAGTAATTTCGAAATTTGGAACTAATAAATCCATAGATAACTTTAAAAGTGTTGTACGGCTCTGTTAATACGGTTCGTCCTCAAGCTTTTACGAAAATTTAGGAAACATATCTAACTATTGGGTGTAGATATTTGTTTCAAACAAAAATCATTTCCACTAAGAAAGGGCTCGATACCAATTGCAGTCGCAAAGTTTGGGTCGGCGTAACAGCGATCTGATTGGTTGGTATCCGCCGTTGCTATGGTAACAGCACTAACGGTGGTCTCAGCCCCAACTTCGTATCGAGCCGTAAGACTATTAACAATTTTTGTGAAAACAACTGAATATTGCCATGTATCGGTCAAAAACCCTCTGATTGCTTGATGCCTTTTATGTCGTATCCTCAGTTGTGTAGTGCCTGTCTACTAAGAATCTGAATAATGATTTCATTTGGTACTTCTTCATAATTCTTTACAAACTTTTCATTTTTCTTGAAGACTACATTGAACAACCAATCAGGCCCGTGGCAACTGGTTCTTATCACCGTAGAATTTATTTGACGAGACATTGTGGCGAAAAGCCGTTTACCGTTTTTACTCCACTTGGCATACTCACGGTCAAAGTGAAGGAAGTGATATCCGGTTCCACGTTAGTCTCTCGGCGTTCTTCGTCTATGCAAAATTCATCTCCTTAGTAATCTACCACTGGAAGCATTCGTGAGATTCTTATTGAAGGAGGAAAGAAACTCGAACATCTTTTCACCTGAAATTCTTTTTCCCCCGTTTATTGATTTTGAAAATTTTAGGCTCATGTTGAAGTTGAACCATCAGATGGAAAACACAGCCCAGAAATAACTCAAGCCAAACATTGAATACCAAGTTTCCATCAAATGTGACGGTGACCCAAATCTGAAACGCCCGCGAAATTCAGTTTGGGAGGAGAGTTTACTCAAAATCAATTTTATTTCAGAGGAATCATTGATTCTTGATGTGACACGGTTTTCTTGGTAGCCCAAGTCCAGAATTCTGAGTGAAGGATTCCAATAATTACTACTGACTGCATGCCTTAAAAGAAGAAACAGCCAATTGATTTGATCACGTGAAAACACTTGTATCCAACACTAACTACGGAAATCAGAACAATGAGTGAGAGACAAGCCAGGTTATAAATTGCTCATTGTTCTGATTTTCTCAGTGTTGGTGGCTACGGACATTTTCAAGTGAGCAAGAGGCGGATTTTCCTTCAACAACATGCAGTTCTAATTGGGTTTCTCCACCCTCCGCTCTTCCATTCAAGCAAAAAAAATTCACTGTATTTAGAATGAGTCGTTCGAAATTGATTTTTATTGAATTTCATAAGTAAACTGGATTCCGAAGACGTTTCAGATATGGTTCAGCTTTGGTGGAACCTTCGATTTAAGTGTTTGTCTTAGCTCATTCTGACTTTTGGGTCGTTCTACCCGCAGTTTCAGCTGCAACAGGGAGATATGTGGAAAGTTCGGAAGCTGCCCCGAGATGATGAGGTCATATTTCACGCCTCTGGTGTTTGATTTGAAAAAAATCTTTAAACGGGACCCCCTTAACAGTTTAGTAAACTGTTTTAGCTAACATTCTGTAGAAATGACATGTGAAGTATCTATTGTTTTGCATTATAGGGACTAATCGGGGGAGTAATATTCCAAGAGTTTGGCTAGCGAACAGTTTGAGCAGAATTTAAATCATTCGTAGCTGTCAAAGTTGTTGCTATTTGGAAAAAGTCGCAATTCTCGGGTGCGACGTAATTGATTAATGTTGCGTAGTTTAGTATTGATTTTCACTCGGAAGACAAATTAGTGCTATACACTATACAGGTAGGATAAAAGCTTCAATTATGCATTTTACTGCCTCACTTCATTAACCATACATTTTGCTATTGCTGCCAAAATGCACTGACTTGCGTTTCTTCCAAGATTACGGAAGCAAAACTGTCACCTTATGCAACTTGTTAATAATTGACAAATGGCGTCTTGGTGGTGTCAATATCTCCGAAGAAAATAATGACCAATATTGTTCGATACATCTACTATTTATGTTGCTCAAATGATGATAATACTGGAGTTATAATTATTGTTAGTAATATCATGAAGATTGACGTCATGATATCTTCCATGATACACTCATTCGTACTGTTCGACATACGAGTACCTACCTGTTTAAATAATAATCGAAGAGATTTTTCTAATTAGTTTGGCATTGGAGTTAATTTTAGCTTAGATAAAATAGTGTAAAACGTACCTATACCTGCTAACAAGTTATAATCTGCTACTTATAATGCTCACCTGCCCGGGCCGATTTTAATAAATAGGTAAGTAGGTACCTAATTAGATATCTACGTGCCTACTCTTTGTTATTATTATTATTATTATTATTATTGTTGTTCGCTAAATTGAAAGTTGATTTTATTCTAAATCATGTACACTTACTGAGTACTTACGAGTACAGTGAAGCCAATCTAGAATTAGTGTAAAATTTGAAAGTTCACCCTGTAATTTTTGTTATGCAGTATTTTATTTTTGAAAGCCTTCAGGTACAACAGAATTTCATTTTTCTAAAGTTTCAAACCAATGTATCGTCGTGACGATGCCACTGGTTCGTCACGGTTATTTCAGCATAAAGACACATCCTCCGTCTTGCATTCTTGAAAACAAAAATGTCTTATTATAGAGGTTGCCGTTTTCCCTATTCGAAGGAGTTCGTGTAGGGCTGCCAGGACCCCGCACGTTTATTATGAAAAAGTGGTTTTGGTGAATTTAGCTGAATTTTTTATGTGTTGTAGACCTTGATTTAAGAAACATATTCCTGAACAATTGGACCCCTCCTATGAACAGTTTTCCCCCTACACCCCTATTAAGGTCCAAATAAGGAATTGTCTCAAAACTTACGAAATTCATGGAACGAGCTCACATCGAGGCTGTGATCCTAGGAAAAATTACTAAACAAGTGACTAATATCTCCTCACGTGCGTGAGTCACAATAGCGCATTTTCTTAGTGCAGATCTCTCATTGATAGAAATGAAGTCCGGCTTGAAAATTAATAAATGTTCATACAAGACAAAAGTTAGTTTCACGTTTCATGACAATCGTTCCACTGATGAAAAAGTTCAATATAACGGCCAAGATAGCGGCGGAACCATGAAATTCAACTTGGAAATATTTATATTTCTCAAACCAAGGTCTACAACATACCAGGGTGTTTCAGGGATGATAGCTAAAAATTCAACTGTCGGTAGATCTCGTGAAAATATACGAAAATTTATATACCATTTTGCAAAGTTCGGCCTAATGACGAAGATACAGCCCTCCAAAGTTCACTTTTTTCGGATTTCAAACATTTGTAACTCAGGAACGTTTCGACAAATTTAGCTTTATATTAGCCTAAGCTGGTTTGTCATGATTATCTATCAACCTGCCAAATTTGGGAAGAATCCAATCAGTGGCGTAGAAGTTATGAGGGGTCACCTTAAGTCAACTTTTCTTCGGATGCTACTGAATTATAGACCCTCATAACTCGTACACCACTGGTTGGATTTCCTCCAAGCTTGGCAGGTTGATAGATAATTATGACAAATCAGCTTTTGCTAAATTAAAGCTTAATTTGTCGAAACGTTCCTGAGTTACAAATTTTTGAATTCCGAAAAAAGTGAACTTTGGAGGGTTGTATCTTCGTTATTAGGCCGAACTTAAAATGGTGTATAGGGTTTCGTCATATTTTGACAAGATCTACCCACAGTTGAATTATTTGCTATCATCGCTGAAACACCCTGTATAAGAAATTTAGCCAAATTCACCGAAACCACTTTTTCATAGTAAACGTGCGTCGTCCTTTCTCCTCGCGTTATTTCTCCCTCTTTTATTCAACTGACAACGCGTTGAACGATTGAAAGTTTCAAAAATTTCCAGATCGAGGTCCCGTGATTGCAAATTGTTTGCAACAATGTGGTCAACTAATTATATAATCCGAACGTAAAAACTGGCCCAGACAAGATCTTTCCGCGTCCTTAATCTCGCTATTAACGCTATAACTCCCCTGCAAATTACTCTTGAAAGAGATTATCTATAATAGACAAGATACCGGGTGATCATTTCAAAACTATCCACCTGCAATATCTTCAGATTCCTTGTGCAAATGTCTTTGAGCAAAAACAGGTCGATTTTTATATCAAGGGGGACATCTAAATCATACATTGGAGAATTTATATCTCTTCGCCCCCTCGCCCCCACTCACTCCAACTTTGAAATTTCAAATGACACCACCTATCTTGCGATAGATAAAATTAAAGAGAATCGAATTCTCTTTCTAAAAAAAATATTTTGAAATTTTTCAACCCCACCCCCCGTTCTTCCTAAAATTCTCTGAGTGTCCAAGTTAATATTCTTGACCTCCATTTCCCTTCAATACAGTAAACGTCATCCTGCACAGCATCGAAAGAGAAAATTTTCTATAAAAATGTGCCACCCAAATTTACCCCTTAGCTCCCCCCACCTGACCTCAAAAATTTAAAATGTCAATACCCACTTTGTAACACATCAAATTGAAGGAAATTGAATTCTTTTCCAAAAAAAGATTTTTTCACAATTTTTAAAGCCCCCCATTTCCCCCTAGAATACTCCAAATGGCCAATTTATTGGGGGAGTGGCAGAAAATTTCAAAAAATTCTTTTCGGAAAGAGAATTCAATTCCCTTCAGTTTGATGTATCACAAAGTAGGTGGTGTTTCGTTAAATTTGGGAGTTGAGGTGGGGGAGAGCAAAGGGGTGAATTTGAGTAGCACTTTTTCTACCGAGAATTTTCTTCTTCGATGCTATCTATGATGACGCCGACTAAATTGAGAAGAAAATGAGGGGTCCAGAATATAAAATGGGACAGTCAGAGAATTTTTATGAAAAGGGGGTGGGGTTGAGAAATTTTTAAATATTTTTTTCAGAAAGAAAATTTAATTTCCTTCAATTTGATGTATCGCAAGGTAGGTAGTGTCATTTGAAATTTCAAAGTTGGGGTGAGTGGGGGCGAGGGGGGTGAATATAGAAATTTGCCAATGTATGTTTTCGATGTCCCCCTCTATATAAAAATCGACCTGTTTTTGCTCGAAAAAATATTTACTAGGGATCGAGAGTTATTGCAGGTGGATAGTTTTCAAATGATCACCCAGTATTATGGTATCTACGCCAGGTTATTATGCAGGTACGTAATGGGGAGTATACAAGGGCTCGCTTGAATCATTTCCTTGGTTATTGGAAAAATAAAGGTGTAAAACTCGAGGTAAAACTGGTCAGCACTATTCGAACTTTGCATTTTGAAGAAATTGACCTAACAATTGATGAAATTGATGTCATTATTGTAAAACGCTCGGTAAAACGTCTACACACAGTTAGTAGACGCTCCTAGAATGCGACTCGTTAATTGCCAATGAAGCGTAATAAATGCATCTTGATATGCAAACAACGCAAGTTTAAATAGAGAATACTGGGCAATTGCACGTATGTGATGGGCATCTGAAGTCGTTTAAAGTTTTCTCTGAGGCCCCCCCCCCCGGAACCTAATAGCTGCCGCGTTGACCATTTCGAGACAGGAACTTTTGCTCATGATTCTGCATATTTTAGCGTACACTATTTCAGCAACCTGCCGCTACAATTTTTATTGTCTATGTTATCATGCAGTAGGTATTTGTCTTCTTAGTAGGTCTTTTCCTATTTTTTTGCCACTCTTCAAATTTTCCAATTATATTCGAAAATCGATGCGATTTGTTTGCTCTGGCACCAAGTCTGGCACAAACTTTATTACATAAGTAGCTGCACCTCGGCTACCCTCTCCTTCCCAAGTGAGATTTTCCAAGCTGTGTGGAAATTGAAAGAGAAAACAAGCACATTTTGTGCTTCCCGCACAAGGTAAATTTGATATGCAAAGAAGAATCCCGTTTTTGCACAAACATTTTGCCAATCTAGTTGTTCGGCAATTTTGCGTGCACGCGGGGGTGGAGCATCGGAGCACCAGTAGCGGAACATCACGCCGGTGTGAGATTTAATAAAAACATTTTCCGTGTTAAGCCCGAATTTTCTCCCCGGACGCGCTCCTGCATTATGCATGAGGAAATATTGTTTATTCAGATGTTGTGTATGTTGTTTCGAGGAAAATTGAGATTACCTATCCTGTCCGCGAGTAGGTACACAATTGATTTAGCGCTTGAATGAATTAAGCTGTTATCACGAGAAAAAGAAAGTGGGTACCCATTTAAAAGTTTTATGAATCCATCATGATGCCTCGAGAGAAAAAAATAAGTCGACAACTCGGTTGACAAAACAGAAAGGGGGGCTTCCGTATTCCGTATACCAATCAGCACCACCAAATAAAAATTAATAGACTTGGAAATTGTCTCGGCGACAATATAAAGAAACTGCCTCGCTTCGTCCTTAATTTGATGGCACCATAAATATACGGCTTGGTGGCAAGTTAAAGCTCTATTTACACGTTCCAAAGTGACATTGGAAGGTAAATATTTATAGAATATATTGTTTTTGGTGGCTACAAGTCTGCTGCAGGGGCGACACTTTGAGTGCTATTCAGGCATTTAGACCATGTCCGCCGAGCTGGACAACATTAGCCACTGACATGCTTAGAAACTTTGGGGTCTTACATGAATTCTCCATTTATTTTAATTTATTTGCTCAATTTTGGTTTTGCGCGACCATGTTAGGTCGATTATCTATTCATTCAAAGCTCTTGCACCTATGGCTTATACCAATTTGATTTCGATGGTGGTTGCTTGGTCGGTCTGATGGTCTGGGACTTATAATTGATAATTTATTGCTTACCTGTCTCACTTTTCGTTGGCAAGCGAGTAAATTACATTTTCAGGCGATCAACCAAAAATACGTTGTTTAGAGTGCTCTGTGGCGGCCCTAAAGTTGAACTTTTTTGTACACTAACTTGTAAAAATCGCTTCGCGGCCGCTAGGCTTCTTTTGTTTATTCGCTGCGGCACGGGCTGCATAACCAAGGTTAGAAAGTATTTTCTGCTAATTCATGAAATTCTAGTTTATCTAGTTTATATTGAATTACCACAATGATAAGCCTCAGAATGTCAAATTAGGCATAATGGTACAAATTTTATTAATCCCAGCCACAGACATAAATTCGCAGCCCATCCAAGATACCAGCAGTACAATAGTGGAATAAAATAGTGTAATGGTGGTACCAGGAGTTTTGTTTTTAAAACTGTGACGTGCATTGTCTATGACGTGCATCATGCGACATGCACGTTGTACACGCAAAAAGGCGCCAGCCTGGGAATCTCTCGGATACAGGGTGAACGTTAAACAGAGCTCACTTGTTGTCCTGTGTACAAATTTGGCTCATTCTCGCTTATTCTTCGCCAACTTCGTCGCCTTGGCCTATGACATTGCTATCTTCACAAAATTTGTTGCCGCACCTCGTCATTTCACGTCTTCTTAGGCCTTCCTCTTGCTCTTGCTCTTTGACAGTTTTCGATTGCCATACTCTTCGTTGGTATTTCTTTTTTCATTCGGTTCAAGTGTCCAAACCACTTAGCTGCTGTGCTTATATCGTCTGTGTAATTGGTTCTATTTCCAGTTTTTCTCTAATTTTTTGTTTGATACTTCTCCTTCTCATTCTCTATTAACATGTTTCCTGGTGTCAACGTGGATTTTCATTCCATATGCCTTTGCATGGGTTTTTTTTCCCTTCGTATGTCTCCCCATTCTCTCTATTTCATACTTCTAATATCTTAAAGCTTCGCACCTTCTCTGATATTCTTCTATCATTTCGTTAAAGATTTTGTTTCGACTTTTGAGATCCGTTATTTCTTTCCTGAACAAAATATTTCTTTTTCGTATTTCTCCTCGATCATCCCCATTGTGTTCTGATTCATCATCCCATTTCATCGACATCAATAATTTTTCGGTGTGCTACGCAGTTGATGTTGGCAAGAAAACCAGACTCGCATCATCTTTTTTACGAGCGTAGATCTCACAAAGTTGTGGTCACAATACACAAATCAACAAATCGTAAAAAAAATGCTGCAACATTTCCAAACATCGGCGGAAGTCCCACTTTCGAGCATCTATTTCGATCCGTTCCGCATGAATCCTTTCCCTCCTCTTTGGCTTTTCTTAGCTCTCTCGTCCTCTTCTCGAGGCCTCTGTAAGAAATTAATCGCCGCTGTAAATTTCACTTGATAGTCGTTTAAATAAATACGACCCAATAAAAATCTCAAGCATCTCTTTCGTTCTGTTTTTCAGATGTGGAGGACCTGTCGGCCAGGCTGAGCCTGATGGCGGCCGCCGCAGCCGCCGCCTCCTCCTCCTGCAGCGAGAAGGACGCCGACGGCATCTTGGTGGAGCCCCATCATATGATAAGCGACGGCAACTACCTCAATAGCAGATGTGTTTATTTAGAACAACTGCTGAACGGTAAGATTCCCCAGATAATGAACACACATGTAGCCATAAAACGTAACCCGAGCAACTCCGAGACACGCGCCCCCGTATATCCGATAAAGAAGCACTTTCTGTATTTTGTTCATCGTAATGGTCCAGTAGCTTTGTCTTTTCATACATAAATAGATGATCCAGTGGTTCTCTTACATCGTATAAGGTAGCTTGCTATCTTTTAATCGGTTCCTTTTGTGACTTGCGTAGCTCCATTTTGAACAATAAATTTACTGTTCTATGTTTATCTTCACGAATCTGCACCATTCCATCTGGTTTTTAGCCATGATCCTGTATTTCGTTTCTCTACGAGTAGCTAGTTCGCACTGATCGTGCTAATTTTGTTTCTTCAGATACTTGCAAGTAGTATTACATAGTTTTTTTTTCTTCTCCATAGCTTCTTGATGAGCTATGTCATCTTCTAAAAATGCTTTCTTGAACAGATGAAGTTACATAGTCTTCATCATTGATCTCGTTCCAGGTTTTTAATGACAAGTATGATTTAGAGAGGCTTAAGTCGTAGAGCGGAATAAGGCCCAGTATTTCAGTTGAAGTTGAACTTCCGTCAAGTAGAACTTAGTTTAGTTTATCATAGGTTTCATTGTTGATCAATTGTCTCTGCAGCAATAAAACCAAGTTTTGCTAAACGAAAGTTTACCTCCAGCCAAAATACTGGGCTCAAGTCATAAAGTCATAAATAGGTATACTGAAAATCTATTTTTCTTGGAGAACACATACGAATAATAGCGATGGAAACGAGCCGTGTTATTTTCTGCTGTAGGACGGTGTAAGGACCTTTCTAGCGTATTCTGCAGTGTTTTTTGGAAAAAGTCGATTTCCAGGATCAAGACTAGTTTAATGAAAAGTTAAAACGAATTAGATTGTTTAAAATGTTGTCTCTTTGATCTGTTCTAAGGAGTATAATAAAATCTCGTCAGATATAACACATCGAAAGAATTCTGGACAGACAAAGGTTCAGGGCAGGGCAGGGCGGGGCAGCCCATTTTTTTCTGTCTACCTAGACGGCTAATCTTAAAGAAAGAATAAAGAGTGACCAGACCGAAGTAGTAGTCATCGAGAAAGAAAAGTTCAAGTTATGGTCCTATGCGGACAATATAGGGCTATTGGTACCAAGTGAAACAGAAATGAAAGCAATTATGAGGTCAGAGAAGTTCCTGAAGAGAAAGAAGTTGACTGTCAATGTCGAAAAATTGAAGAATAATACTAATGCTCTAAAACTTCATTGGAAGTACTGGTTGGAACTATAGCGAGACATACTTGCTAAATTCTACCTGACATAAAATAGCCATTAATGAAGAAAGTGAGGAAACGAAAGTAGAAGAAAAATTGTATACAATAGGTAACTACGTAAGAAAAACGGGTGATTATTTCACTTATTTGAAAATTTGAAAGACACCAGCAAAGCAAGTGTCTGAAATGAGATCTTTCTATTATAGAAACTAGCGGGGAATAGTTAAATTCATCTCCATTATAACTATTTCACGTCAACACCAGCGCACCATTGAGGGCGATTTTCGCCTCATAACGATTTCTGTGAAAGCTCAGCTTTGCATGAAAAATGGCTACCTCACTTCTTTGGCTTGGCTTGGCTCACTTCATTGGCTTCTTTGGCTTCATTTGCTGCGCTGACTGTATATTGAAGAAATTTGCATAGCGTTCATAGCTGATCAAGATGTTTTCTGGTCTATAAGTAAATAATTTGACAATAATTGTTTCTTGACTACTGTTATACTCTCAAAGTTCCCTATGTGTACTTCAATTTAAAGGAAAAATTAATCTTTAGCTTGATTAGATCCAAAGATATGATGACGTAAGGGTTAAGAACTGCAGTGCATATTCGCGCATCGTTATCTCAGACGAGCTTGACGACCTGTGCGTATTTCTTGTTGTTGAAGATTGTTTATATTTGACTGTTCATCCTCAAACATCGTTGGTATCGAGCTGAAATAGATAAGATTTGATTAAGGAAAGAACGAACTCGATATGTAAAATAATTCGAGAGATATGGAAGATTCAGGAAAATTTTGCTAGGAAACGAGGGAAAAAATCATGGAAGAAAATTTAAAAAAAACTGCCAAAAAGCCTCTGGCATTACTCTTAAAAGCCAGGATGGACGATGAATAGAAAAGAAATCGAAACGGTTATGATTTTCATAAAAACACTCTGTCTTGAGTCTGTACGTTTGTGGCCACTGTTTGTGTGTGGCACTTTTTCCTTTTCATGTCAAATTATTCTACACGTGCGCGAAAATTTAATCAACATTCTGGAAATGCTTCGGTAGGTAATTCACTTAGCTATGTGAATTTTTTACAGTACCTACCTATCTAACTGGAGTATAAATAAATATCGAAAAGAGGAAGAAGAGTGTGTGGAACCGCATCATTTACCTTTCATTTAGTGAGAGAGTGGAGCGCTCATTTCCTGTGACACAACCGAATTAGATTCCTGGATTCCTAAATCTAATCCAGGCGGGCGAGACAGGACCCCGGAAATCGCGTCGAAAACTGAGCGTTCCGAATATATCATATAAGAATGTCATTAGGATGTAGCACCTAACTACCCACCTACGCTTTGAGGAAATGTTCAGTCGAGAAACTAATGCATTTATCTTTTGTTACAGTGCGAAAGGACACCAAAACTGGCTCTCCGAAACGCGGCGGCAACGTCTACATAGAAGACAGCACCAACGGAAAGGCCTAAGAAACTGATCCTCACCAACCCGTGTAGATAGCGACATCCCCCTTTCCTCTATTTATTATGTCCAAATACCCACCACCACCACCACCTCGAAACGTTGTTGTGTTATAAATTATTGCCAATAAACCCGCGCTATTTATTGTGACTAGATTTAGTTTGATAAAATTAGAAGACTCTCTCTTGGCATTCGGAGCTGTAAATATAAATCAAAACCAAAAAGTCTAGACTCTGGGAGTATGAATGAACTCCTCCGCCGAGGCCTCTGGCATCATCGCCACCATCATCCTCAATATTCATATGTTTGTGTAGCCCATTCGGGGTCTAAAAATACTTGGCAACATCTGGTTAGTTTGGGAATTTATTCCGAAAATTTGACCGTTGTGGACGCGCACCGTGCCAGGTGCGGAGTGCCGTTCGATTTCCGGTCCCTTCCCCTTAATTACCCACTTCCTTCCCGTTGTAGTTTCCAACCTTTGCTGCTCGTTAAATAAATCTCGATGTTGTCTAATATTGATGATTATACAAGTATTATTAATTACAGATGTACCTTTATAGTCGTAAATGTAGAGTACAAAATATTCTATTTTGTCTAATTATCTGTAGATATTTATTATTTTTAAGTTTTACTGAATGCGCATACTATGCTCGAATACCGAGCGACGCGCTCAGATATAGTTTTCCCGTAGATTGGAAGACTTTTGTACAGTTATATGAAGTGTTAAAGAGAAACGGTGTCATCCACCACTTTATGCCCCACAGTCTTGTATAAAATTTATTGTGTATAATATGTGTAGAAATAAATTTATAAACAATGAGATTTAATGATTTTGGTCGAACCACACTTGAATAAAAATGGTACCTATAACTAGCATCGCGATCAAAAAATCCCTAAAGATATTGAGGATACGAGGACAAAATCTTTCTGCTTTGAGTGTATGCAAATTGGGTTGAGTAAAATCGCGAAAATAACCAATACAAAATTGTGATTTCAAAATAAGTAAGTATCTATACATAATACGAATAATACCTATGTAACATTGCTCGAGCCACTGGACAAATCTGTTGGCTAACTATAACTAAATACAAAGGGAAATGGATTGTTCGGACTACCAGAAATGGGTAAGTCCCCTATGCTTCTGAATAATTTTGCTGGCTTCACTATAGTACAACAGTTACAACGCCAATTTATTCGATTGGATTCGAGTCCAGTCAAATATCAGCCATTGAGATTCAGATGACCTCCGCACTAGAACTCGACTGCTTATAAGATTTTGCATAAGTAATCACTCGGGTAATCAGGTAGGTATGCTTAACAAAATAGTCCAAGTAAATTACTTTATTTCGTACATGCAATTATGGCGGAGTAGGTACATGTTTAATGAACATTGTTCATGCCCATTTTGTATCTCGTAACGACCGACCTCGTTATGTGCATGTGCATGGTCCATAATGGTGGATTCATGCATGGAAATTTAAAATTTAAGATTTAACATTTAAGTCGAGATTTAAGTGTTCACCCATTGGCTTCTTATGTGAATAAAATAAAATGTTAAATTTTAAATTTTGAATTTCTATGCATGAATCCACCGTAAGTCTGTATCTATGAATAGGCACCCTATCCACCATGTGCGTTCGCCAAAAAAATGGGAGGAGTCGACATCAGCGCTCAAGATGACGATTTACGAAACTGAATAATGCCTATTTGTTCTGTTTTCGGTAGCTAGATGTCGCTACTCGACTGATGAATGCACATGTGATTCCGCTATGTGCGTTCGCCGGGAGGAGTCGACATCAGCGCTCAAAGTGGTGATTTACGAAACTGAAGGATACCCATTAGTGTCATTTTCCGCTGCGAGCGGTCTCTACTCGACTGAATGCACATAGCGAATACCTTCCTCTCTGTAAGTATTTCTGACGTTGACGAGTCTTTACGAGGTGCAGAATAGCCCTGTTTGTCTTGATTGTACATATAAGTGAAGTAAAGTAAGTAAAGTGAAGTAAAGTTTATTTACCATCAAACATTACATGGTAAGGTCGAACAATAATTGTATACTGGACAAAACATAACAAAAATAAAAACATGTAGAAATATTTTCATATTTTAAAATTTGTTGCGAGGAACTCTGCAACTTTGTAGAAGGCATTAGCTATAAGCCAGTTTTTTACGGTAATGGCAAAGCCACTGCTGCTCATCCGCTGGACATGGATTGGTACATGGTTGTATAGTTTGGTGCTCCAGTACTCCGGGGACTGCTGGGTAGTGGAGAGTCTATGATACATCGCTCTGAAGGTATCTCCCGTTCTTGTGTTTAGTATAGGGTGATTAAAAAATGGCGGATTTCCTTTCGGGCACGTTATAGTGGACGTTAGAGCCTATGTCACACGGCCATTGAAATCATACTTGTCATTGAAAATCTAGGATCTAGGACAAGATCAATGATGACAACGAGTAGGTATACTTGCGAGTATGTCAGAAATCTTTAAAAGTTTTCACACGGTCATCGTCATCAGTCCTGTACAGGGTGAAAGGAGTAGGTTATCTGACTAGATTAGGATAAAGTCAAAGATTTGAAATAGAACGCGTTTCATCATAGCTTTCTGGCAAACTTGCAAGTATACTTGCGAGTAGGTATACCTACTTGTTTTCATCATTGATCTCGCCCTAGATTTTCTATGACCACGTTTACACGGCGTTAACCGTTAACTCCTCCAGTAGTTGTAACTATCGTCGTTGTAACTATCGTAGTTATAACGCCTGTTTACACGTATTTGAAAAAAATCACTCATTGTTCTCAGTCGGGAGTTATAACTCCCAAGTTTTTGAATGTCAAAGTTGAAGTCTCTTGTCAGCCAACATTTGCGAGAAACTTTGGGCGAAAATGGACTAGGTTCCATCACAAGGGTCACTGATGATTGTTTGGACAGAACAGCGATACCTTAAAAAGCAAAATGCCATGCAGTCTAGGGATAATCCGCTCAACACGCGGGTTGGCTTGGCATAACGATAGCCGATAGCCGGTAGTTATATCGCATAACACTGCGATATAACTACCGCAGTGTATACACACCAAATGGTGGCCAACTACCGATCGATGTTGAACGGGAGTTATAAATCTACCCTGTTTGAAAACAGTGGTAGCGTTACCAGTCAGGAGTTATAACTCCGGTATTTAGATTTAGACTCCATATACACGGCACCCAACATCCGTAGTTAGAACTACGTTAGTTATAACTACCGGAGTTAGCAACCGTGTAAACGTACTCTATGACAAGTGACAAGTATGATTTCAATGGCCGTGTGACATAGGCTACCGGAAAAAGGCCCTTCTCGCGTTTATCCCCGAGGCTTCACACCGATGAATCATCCCACGGCTCAAATGTCCCCCTGAGAAAAGTTCACCGCTCATTTAGCCACTGTCATATGCCGCCTACACCCATAGACATTTCAAAACTAGTAGATGGTCTGTTGAATGTATGTTCAGTTGCATAATTGTATTAGCATTAAAAATAGCAGCAGTTCATTTCTTGTCCATAATATTACTCGACAGATGCTCGTTTTCTAACAGTGATCAGTGAAAGGTTTGGAGATACAAAGAGGTACAGGCTTGAGAAAATTTGTTGCGATAGCAATGCCTAAGTTCAATAATTATGCAACCAAACATACACCCACTTTCATTTAGTCTTGCAATGTCTATGAGTCACCTATGTCTTAGTCACCTGACACTCCTGAGTCCTGACAGTGGATAAATTCGTGGTGTACCTTTTTTCGTTGAGACGTTTGAGCTGTGGGCTGATTTCGCCGTGGACTGCTGAATATGAACCCCTCTACAGAAAATATTACGTCGTGTCGACCTAAACTAAGGAAACTTCAGGCCGAGACAACGTAAAATTTTAAGATCGTAGCGACGTAAAATCTCCTTTTTATAAGTAGAATCAATTTCAACCTCATGGTTAAAAAATAGGTTGAAATTACGTCGTCACGACGTAATTAAGCTTTATTTAAGCTGGATTCCCAGTTGCGAATATTCGGACAGAAAATGCGAAATTTAATGTCAAAGTCGTCATATTGGCCAATCAAGCCCTCGAATTCAAAATTTGACATATAAAATCGCATTTTCTGTCCGAATATTCGCAGCTGGAAGCCCAGCTCCACTCTCACTTTGGTTAAAATCACGTGAATATTACGTAAGTTGAAATGCCTAGATCAAACTGGATTTTGTGGTCTAATTCACTCGAGATTACGTGAATTTGATCTAAATTACTGCTAGAGGGAAAGGAAAATAATTTGGGTAATTATTGACGACCACTACTTCTCGACTAGCATTTTCTAAGAGTTAGGCAACCACTTAAACAGCTATGTAGGACGCTTCCTTCTTGCCTGTACTTACGTCGTAGGACATTGGTGGATAAGTAATGGAAAGAAGGAACATTTTACAGTTGAAATAGTGGGTTTGCCCAGGAAACTACGGTCGACGAACGTGATGTTGTGGTGGTGTCTACCTACCGTGAAAAGTTGGTGGCTGAAGTCGAGAAGTAGTGGTCGTCAATAGTACCTTTCATTATCCAGCGCGCCATTAGCGCGCATACTCGTCTTCTGAAGTAATGGCGTCAAATACAAAATTTGCGAACAAATGCTAGAAAATGGCGTGAAAAACCGCCATAGAGTTGAAAAATACGCGCCGCAGCGAACAGGGGTAATAGGCTAGAGGTTAATACACACTAGTGATTACTCATTTTTTATCAAAAAGTCCGCATTGTTCATTAAATTATAAATAACTGCGTTTTACATTGGTCGGATGTGCGTACGCAACCCATAATGCAACCCCCAACAACTCTATTTTCAGTTTGACTAGCGAAAGTTCGCAACACTCGCTACATCAGTGTACTGCGGAATGTATTTTACTCCCAGGGACTTTTCCCACACGATTCAAGAATAGCGGTCCTGTGCTCTTCAAAGTATAAAAATCAGTTTTTTCGAAACTGAATCAGCGGTGTTATCCTTCCAAAAATCATGGAAAAACAAGTGAAAGGGGCCGTGAAACATTGTGCTCGTGGGAATGGGCACAGTGATAGTCGGTATAATGACAAAAATATGTATTTCTTTATCCGATTCCCAAAAACGTGCTTAAAATAGCGTAAAAACTTGGCACTGGAGAAATTTGAAAAACACGCAAAGTCTTGCGAGGAATGTGACAATGTGCACGGTGGGTGAAGCTGTGTAACCGGAAAAATTTCACTCCGAAACGGGTCACCAAGGATAGATTCAATACATTCATACACAATACATTCCGCAGTACACTGATGTAGCGAATGTTGCCTAAAATCGTGGTTTTTGGGCAACTTTCGCTACAGAAGTGTAGTACCTACGGATTATATAAAATTCCCAGGGACTTTTCTCACACGATTCAAGAATAGCGGCCCACTTGTTCACAAACGTACGACACTCGGAGCGAACTTCAAAATGGCGAATAAATAGTTGATGTTGACAGCAGACAGCAGCGGGAAGTCACGGCCGTTGCTTGTCAAACTGAAAATAGAGTTGGTGGGGGTTGCATTATGGGTTGCGTACGCACATCCGATCAATGTAAAACGCAGTTGTTTATAATTTAATGAACAATGCGGACTTTTTGATGAAAAATAAGTAATCACTAGTGTGTATTAACCTCTAGCCTATTACCCTGTTCGCTGCGGCGCGTATTTTTCAACTTTGTGGCGGTTTTTCTTGCGATTTTGTAGCATTTGTTCGCAAATTTTGTATTTGACGCCAAAATTTGGCGCAAGCGTTGGGTATACCACTATAATGAAAGTTACTATAATTACCATAATTTGAATCGCGAATTTTTCTCATACTATTATGTTCTGTGTAGCGGAGAGCACGGAATTGCGTAGGTAGGTACCTAGGTATAGTACATCAAATTTGTGTCATTCCAAAAAAAAAGCGACAAGGGACAAGGTCTTTGCTTCTTTGTTATTATGACCTGATAGAATGTAAAAACTCCTTCACTGCCATGTCGCTTTTTCGGGATGACAAAAAATTTGATATGTACCTACACCTACAAAAGTCGATGCTCTCCGCTGTAGGTACTTATATTATCTACCGGGTCTTCATTCATTCCTGAAACCAGGTGACAAAGTTCAAAGTATTTAGGCCCACCACCTAGATGCACACCTTGAGAATAAAAATTTCGAAAAACTGAAGTCTTTTTCGAGCGAGTAACCGTTCATGACCGGTTACACTTGGTTATAGAATTTGACGTTTGAGCGAGGATTGGTTATAAGCGGTAAAGGAGTGCCGCCATTTTGATATCATCACCGGTTATACATTTCATAACCTGGTCATGAGGCTGGTTATTGTTATGGTGTGGGAACAAATTGTGGCGGCAACAGATTTGAATTTGAAACAAGTAGCGTGTTTACCTTGACTGATACAAGCGAAAACTACGTCGAAATGTTCGGAGTGAACCGTTCGTTTGAAAAGCGGTTGATTTTGTCCTACATTTTTCATCCAAACCAGATCCCGAGTGTACCTATAGTAGCCCGAGGCACACATGTTAAATGGAAAGAAAACGGCATTTGATGTTACAAGCAAGCCACTTTGCACAGTTGTTACTAAGACACTAACAAACATTTTTTTCCGCAGCACATGAAAATCGGTCCCTTAGGAAAGCGGGAGAGGGGGAATCCCCTTGGAAAGAGTAACTTTTTCAAATATTGACCGATTTTCACAATTTTGGTGTCGATTCCACACAATTGGATATCACCAAGAAAAATAGAGACAATGCTAATGCTGTAAGTTACAAGGTATGGTTATTTTTAGGCGCCATTTTCAAAATATGGCCGCCAATTTCGCAAAATTTTATCTGATTTGAAAATAACCATGTCACATGTCCAAACCGACTAATTCAAGGATGCTCTTCACGTTTCCGTTATCTAAAATGATATTCGGTGCATTATTATAACTATTATTATCCGGTAAACGTGAAATGGGGGTGCATCAGGGGCACCCCTCAGCAGCGGGTGTGATTGTGCACTCATCTGAACTTCGCCCTAAGTTTGATTTTTCAGTGTTTATTTTATTTTAATTTTCATTTCTTATACTTAATTCTGGAAAATCAATAAAGAGAGTTTATTATTATTATGAATGAGTTCCATAAATCTTACGTCTTATTTCAAATTCAACGCCACAACCCGAATGTGGATTTGAATATGCGAAATGTTTTGGCGGCAGTTATTCATGTCTGCAGCTTGCAGCGCTGTTGTTCCAAATTAGTGACATAATTGAGGTAAGGAAACAGATGTATGAAGCCAACATTGCCTTCAATTACCCTCAGTTGATCTGTAAGTGGGTTTTCCCCACAGTGAATCTCAAGAATGATATTTGAATTATTCAGATTTCTTTCAGAAACGTTTCTTTCTGGTTTGCCCTCAAATCATAGGCTCAGTGACAACCGTAGATGATATCGTCAGATCTTCGGATTATCTCAAAACACCAACCTCAATGATGTCACTTGCGATCAGATGGAAGAAGCTGATGGCATGGTAATTCTCGATACTAAAAACGTCCCCATTCCAAGTTCCGATACAGACGTCGTAGTCCTAGCGATCTCCTACAACTTCGACATAAAAAGCGTCGGCCTCAGGCAATTACGGATTCTCTATGGTACCTCCAAGCATTACAGACACCTAGCAATCCATTCAATTGCAGAAGCTCTTAGAGAGTCCAGATCCGTTGCTCAGCGTGGTTTCCACGCCTACATAGATTGTGATAGCGTCTCGTTTTTTAGTTGATAGAAAGACAAAAAGACAGGTGGAGTGCTTGGAAAGATATTTACACCGATGCATTCACACCTTTAGCTCGTCTTCCTGCACATCCTCTCACTAAGGATACACTGAAGACCTCGGAAGAAAACACAGTCCGCATGCCCACTCAGCAAGAAAACATCTCTGTGACATCACTTAGATGTTCAAGTCACAACTGCGATGTTGACAAAAAAGTCTCTGCGATGTTAAGTGGACATCTCTGTTACTTCTTATGTCCGGGTAATTAGAACATGAATGAGATATCTCAAAGATGTCCAAATGTGACATACTATCTACATCGCTATTTCACATCTCGTAGATATCACTTTTTGACGTACATGATACGTCGCATTTTGGATGTGTATTTTTAAATAAAAATTAATTTTTCACCACTTTTCAACATAGTTTTATGTCACAGGAGGTTCCGCACCTATTTTTACTAATTTTTACAATCTATACGGCACGTTTTTTCCCTAAGAAAAGTTCTTCTTCTATGGCGTCCTCCGCAGGATTCGAACCTGGATCCCCACAGGTGATGGTTAGAGGCACTGCTGCCGATTCGTCTAAGCTACCAACTTGTCTACTACAGTATATTTAAACAGCGCACTTGATGTTCAGGGATGTTTCTCGGAATATTTCATTAGGACTTCAAACGATACAACGAGCCCAAAAAGCCTCGCTGGGGCTCGGAACGTTACAGAAAAGCACAAGGGACTCCGTTGGGGCCCCGGACATTACAATAAGACATGAACGGGAGTCATCAAAGTATTCGAAAGCACAATAAAACAAAAAGGAGCCCATTTTGGGGTTCCGAATAACGCAAAAGCAGACACAGGGGTTCACTAAAGGTGCGAAAGTCACGACAAAATGCAAGAAGGCCCAGTAGGCTTTCGAAGAACACAAGGAGACACAAACGGGGCACACTAGTTCCGAAAGCCACAAGCACAAGAAGACACAAAAGTTCTTCCAAACGACACTTGAAGACATAAGAGGGCCCGCAGGGCCTCACACTAAACATGAAAACATAAGGCTGTTCTGGCATCACACACATGGAACAGAGGACAAAACTATTTATTAAATATTTTCCGACACAGAGCTTAACGATGACAGCCCGCGAAATTTGAAAAATCTCTCAGTGACTACATCTCAGTGACGTCAGTGAGATATTACACTTCGGCAAGTTGAAAGCAGTAACAATGTGATGTCCGGTAGATGTCTCATGTGTGATGTTTAATTGAAGTTCATTTCGAAACATCTCTCAGATATTACATCGTATAACATCGCGGATGAACATCACAGAGATGTGGAAGTAACGTTCATTGTGATGTTATTTTGTGACATGATTGAGATCATCTCATTTATGAAACATGACATGCTATGCTGACTGGGTGTATGGAGTGTGTAATCCTGAGTGTATCACTGTAGATCAGGTTCGCAAAAACCTATTTGCCACAGAGAATCGACCTTCGGCCCTGTGGTCCTCCGACATCTGGTGCCCTAGTACAGCATGCTCGACGAGCCGCTCACCAGGCTGGTCAGTTGTTGGGACAAGCCACGTCCACTAGCCTAGACAGTGTGACACAACTCCAGAAGGATTGGGTTGGGCACTCCAAAATGATAAGTGGGAACCAGTATGGTCTCAGTTATAGGAAGTGTGGAGTGCTTGTCATGCCTTGGACCTATGTGGCTGCAAGACTGGTTGCCAAACTATGCAATGTAAATGCAAAAGAAATCGGCTACCCTGCACTCTTAGTTGCAAGAGCTGTAAAGGAGGCTGCACCAACAAAAACTATGCCTTCAGTTTTTTTTTTATAAATTTGGAGGAAAGTATAGGTACTAGAAGCACCAATAATTAGTTTTCAGTTCAGGACTTGATCCTACGATTGGTTCAGCTGATCCAGGGAACAGTGTGCAACAAATTAATGCGAATAATATGTAACTGAATATTTCTTCATTAGTATAAATATTAAAAAAAATTGCCTTCTATGCTTCCTCCATTCAATAACTCCCTTCAGATATCTCGAATGTTATTTTAGATGAAGAAAACGTAGAGAGCGCACCAAAATTAGTCGGTTTAGACACGCGACAAGTTTATTTTCAAATCAGATGAAATTTTGCTAAATAGGCGGCCATATTTTGAAAATGGCGCCCGAAAATGAAAAAATAACTGTATCTTGTGACGTACTTCATCTCTATCTTTCTTAGCGATATTGAATTGTGTGGAATCGACACCAGAATTGAGAAAATCGGTCAATATTTAAAAAAGTTACTTTTTTCAAGGGGGGCTCCACCCCCCCCGCTCTCCTAAGGGACCGATTTCTATGTGCTGCGGAAAAAAATGTTTGTTAGAGTCTAAGTAGCAACTGTGCAAAGTGGCTTGCTTGTAACATCAAATGCCGTTTTTTTATGTGTACCTCGGCTACTACTACTTCTTATTTGGGTTACCTTTGGTAGAGTCCATTGTTTCGAATGTTTTTTTGAGTCGATTATGATTTTCAGGCTCCATCTCCCAAAGAATAAGCTTCAATTCGCCGTCCATATTTTGAAAACTGGATAACAAGGAATCCCATTATCAGTGCAAAACCAATTTTTTTTAGACCACCCTGTAATTGAAAGAGATAGACGGGAATCCAAAAAACGGTTTCGAGACAATGAGTCGAGCTTTCTAAATATGAAGTCACGAAAAGTCTGGTATCATTTTTACAATAGTTACACATGATTCGGATTCAAACTTGATCATTTCTGTACAGCTTCCGTTTTCACCCTGTATATCATGTATATTGCCGACAATAGAAAAAGCTAACATCAAACATCGTAGAGAAAGGATCGAGGAAAGGATCACTCTATTAGACGTCGTATACCGTTTTGAAATCGACTGCGTCTTTCCGCTGATATTTATATTTGAAAGAGAATAAAAAATTTGGGTGACCCACTACAATTGCTGACCTGTTTAGATTAATAGTCTTTTTTTGACTCAAGCATTCTTTCCAGACCAGCCAGATATAACGTTTATTATTGACTAGAGTATCATCCTTCTTTTTAGACTCATTAAATGCGGTAATATGTATTTTTGGGCTGAGAAATTGTGTGGCAAGGATATTTTTGGCTGGGGTATTTAAGGCTGGCATATTTTTGGCTGTAATTATATTGGCGGGGATATTTTTGTCTTGGAATATTTTGTCGCGGAGATATTTTTGACTGGGATATTTTGTCGCGGGGATATTTTTGGCTGGGATATTATTGCCGGGATATTTTTGGATGGAATATTTTTGACTGGGATATCTTTGGATGGAATATTTTTGACTGGGATATCTTTGGCTGGGATATTCTGTTACCCGACCCTCGAAACATATTTCCAAATGTAAGCAAGTTTCAAGTAAAAGTCAAAAATACTAACTCCATAAAAGTTTATTTAAACCCTTTCACCAGAATTATAAGAATCTGCAATTTACAAGTTTTGTGTAGGTATAAATAAAAAATAAATATAATAACTATAGCTTTGTTCCTTCGGAATGTCGTAAAAATCGTCTCAATATTCTATAGTATAATTTCTATAATTGGGACCAGGCTGGAGTACTAAACCACTCTTTTTTGCTAATAAGCTAACAAAACTGGTTCTCAGGCAGAGAGTGTTTTTGACAGTTTCGATTTTCGTTTTCAAGAAAGCCTGTTGTGTGCCAAAATGTAGGAATCAGCCCAATGTAAACAAAACAACTTTTCAACAGACTCTCTTTTTCATACAACGCATTTTCTTGAGAACGAACAATAAAATTGTACAAAACCAAACTCTGCATTGTAAAAATGCGTTAACGTTACAAAAGTAATCAAAAACATACAAAAATATGGAATATAAAAAAATATCTTCATAAACAGTGGTTCAAAGACCCCCGCCTTCCTCTACTTATAACAAAATAAACTCTTGGTACGTAACAGCTACAAAATTCAATTCATTAATAAAAATAAAAAATACAAGAAAGATTAGTGCAAGATTTCTCAAGGATAAGGCACTGCAAAATATATTGCACGAAAGTATACCACCTTAAAAAACAAAAATAACAATAAATACTGTACAACCTATTTTGGTTCTGTTATTATTATCTATTTATTTATAAAAAATGGAATCAACAACGCATAGCCCTACATCTAATAATAATGGAATGCATGGAAACTTAAAATCTAAGAAATCATGTCCTTTTTTTGTAAGTATAACAATAATGAAGCTCTCTTGTTTTCGTTCTTTGTCTGATAAAACACTAAAGCTCTCTGGAATAATAATATAATAATATTCTGGAAATATCTTTGTAGTAATATTAAATAACATTTATTTATATTTTTTCCTCACTAATGGACGGATCAATTTTTTAGAGCAATCTTCAGGTCATTTGGTAGGCGAATGGTAGGCACTTGCTGTTCTTTGTTACTTCAATAAAACGGGAATGTTTTGTTCATTAAGGCGCATTTTGGTCGCCTCTGGAATAAAGTGGTAAACATTTTGGAATGAAAGGGCTCGTGTGCCCTAGATCAACAAGAGTTTCAACAATAAATTATCACACATGGTTTTGATTTTTGCAATATTTGTACGGTCCCACACACGCGGCTTTGCTGCAGCTTTTGTCAGGCTTGTAAAAATCCCGACGTCAAGTCGGGTCAACATTTAAAATTCATAAAACGAAACAAAAGATTTGCCACCTTTGAAAGTTACGATAGAACACAGTTGAGGTTGTTTCACCGGTTTTTGCAAGTTCATTTTCAGATCGCAGGAAAATACGCTTACTGAGTGGCTTCAATCAGAAATTCTTTTGCACAAGAAATTAGATAGAGGTATCTAAAACGAAAAATGCCTACAAAAGCCACAGCTGAAACCTCCAAGCACCGATCTATAATATATCCTTTAAGTATAGCGAGCCTCTGTTTCATTGGTGGCTTTTGCTTAGCAGATGAGAATTGAATTCGTAAACGTTGCAGCACTGCTCTCCACAGATGTTGCACTTCCATGGATTGGCGTCGGAATGACAGCCTTTGTGGAGGAAGTATAGGGTTTGATCGGGAAATCCGATGCCGCAAAAAATGCACTGTAAACTGGAAAGAGACCTTTTCCCCATTGCCCTCCAGAGAGACGAGTCTGACGGCTGTTCGGGCCCCGTCGAGGTGATTGCGCCGTTGGTGGTGGTGGCGGCATCACTCGGAGAAGTCTCCGAGTGTTGGTTGGGCGAAGCGGTCGATCTGCTGCTGCCTCTGGGCGAGGAGTTCATCCTCGATACGATTTTCCTCTTGAGATCGTCGCGCAAAAGACTCTTTAGCGGGCTGACTTTGATCAAGGAGCTCAGGCTGCTCGACGTGGCCGTCTGCATTTGCACGCTGCCCGAGGGCGAAGTGCTGGGGTTGCTGATGGGTCCGTTTCTTTTGGACACGTCGTACGACATCTCGTCTCCCGGTTCCTGCTTGATGGGTATGAGCGATATGGAAGGTGTTATGCTCGTTTCCTGATCTATCCGAAGGGAATTGGGCTGGATGTGGCTGCTGGACGGAGCGTTCGAGTTCGAGTCGGCGGACTGGGGCGAACCGGGGCACTCACCGTTCATTCTTTGGGAAACCTCGCCGCTTTGACCAGGCAGGTTGGACCTCTGGTCGTTCTGCAATCAAGCGAAATGTTAGCAATTTAGTGTAGGTAGCTCTTTTGGAGCATTTCTTACAAAATGCGTGATGTGTGCGCCCCTGTTGAAAATGACCATTTAGAAACAAATCCAAACCAACAGAGACTCATTCGGTTTGCTTGCAGTAGTCTGTATCCGGGTCTATACAGGGTCCGCTTGGTTTGACATAGAATGTTTTTCATGGGGTCACGAGTTCCTAGTGGTAAATTTATTTCTTATTCGCTCTGTGTCTGACTGCTACAGTGCCAAGTAGGGTACATTACGTTGGAGATGGAGACGACATCTCCATCTCGACGCTATAGTAAAACGAAATTTGTGAAGCCCCTTATGGGGTTTGCATGATGGAAGAGTGAATGATAAAATGTTTCTAATGTATAACGAATTCTAAGTAGGCCTTCTCATATAGGTGGTTCACTCTGCACGCAGCTTGTGCGCAAGTGTTGGCGTATCGAAATTCAAAAATATTCGCTGCGTTTGTAGCGATGCACAATTGTGATGATGGTCGAATTCATGCAACGTGAACGAAAAGCGCGCCCACTGATTTCATTGGTTGTTTTACAGGGAGCGCTTTATCAATCGAGCTGGTTGCATGAACTCTACCAATGACGGCACCAATACGGGTGAATCTGCGTTCCGAGGACCCCAGGTAAACGAGAATGGTTGTAGGATTAAAAATCAATCCGAAATGTAGAGCATGTCCACATTCACTTAGCAGTTGATAGTTTACTGGGGCAATAAAAGCCGAATTGATTTACTTCCATTACCAAATTTTGGTTTCTCACCCGACTAACAGACTTCTTATCTGAATAACAAACTTGGTACCTACCAAATACAACTGCCTAGCAAAATCTTTCGGTTCCTGGGTCATTTTAAACAATCTAAATAAGCTCTCTTGAACATATTTATCAAGAATCTCATAAAGATCCATTTGATTCTCTTGTGCATTTGTTTCTGCTGGTCATTCACAACCTAGGGCTTATCTTAGAGAACTAAGCCAGTTCATACCGGTGTCGGTGAGAATACAGGGCCGGGTGCATCGGCCATTGAAATTTCAACGTGAGGTGTTAAAAAGTGCATGGGTGGTGTTGCGTTGTCCGTCGATCGAGCACCCGTAGAGTCTCCGGAGTCGCTGTAGTTGGCGCCACCCGTGACACTGACAGAGACGCTTCCGGCCAGGTTTCCCAGAGAACTGAGGGCGCTGTCCATAGAAAATCCCTGTTGAGCAGCAGCGGCGAACAGTTGCGCCTGAGATCCGGCCGGTCCAGGATTGTCCAGGTCAATTCCGTGTCTGCAAATTGGCATAATACAGTTGAACAGTCTTTGAGAAACCCGGGAATTCATCAGGAAAAGATGTTGGAATCGTTGAAGCGGGAATCGGTGGTGGAGCCTTGCTAAGTTGGGTTGGATGCTCCAATAACATTTTGACATTTTTGCGTTGAAGCTCGCACTCTCGGCCATCACATATCCCTTCCGTCCAACGTGAGCAACGGTTTCATGTATTCAAAGGTATGTATACAGGTTGATTTGGAGAAGGAACTGCGAAGGGAAGAGAGGATTTTGGAATAAGATGGTTGCAGCTCACAACGGGAGCATATTATTAAGCTAATTGGGATAAAGAGTTTTCAAGGTAAGGTTTCAATTTCATACAGAACAAGTAACTACAACAACAAACAAAACAAATAGCTCAGTTATACACTACGTGGGTTAGAATTAGTAGGTACATAGGTGCTTGCCAACTAATAACGTGCTCAAATGGATTATACGAGCCCTAACCACTATTATGTCAGGACATTGATAATTATCCTTACTCTAGAAAAGAGATGTCCACTTCAAGGCCATGGACGCGATTGCGCTGTTCGAACTTCGAACTTGATCACGTGGGTCAAGTAGGTAGTTTGAAACGAACTGATAGGGGACACTGAGGTGACTGTTAACACTGAATGTATCACAAGAAGTAATAAACGTGAAAACGAACATGATCATCATATGATATTTGGTCACAATTTTCAGAATGAATTTTTGAATGTTGGTGTTCTGCCGAAAGTTCGGTACTTTTTTATAAGATAATCCATATTTGATTGCGTTAGCTTAGACACTGTTCCCCTACATCAGTTGAAGTATGTTTGGTTGTCTACATCTGAGTGTGGTTGAGTAGTCAAATCTTGGTGGACATCTCTTTTCTAGAGTAAGGACTACGAAAATGCGTAGTAGGTTCGGTCGGTCCTTTCTTTCTTTCGCATTGAGTACGATTATTCGTCTCACTCTCAAGCTCAGCGAAGGTTACTGTTGTATGTTGTGTTGCCTATTATTATGCTCCAAGCTCAATGAAAGTAAAATGAGTAGGTATATACTCTATACACTGATAGAAAGGACCACCAGATTCCTCCGCTTGAAAAGTAGTCCCGAGCGTTACCCGCAAAATTTAGAATTCCAGCTAGAAAGAGGTGCTTATTTCCGCTAATCACAGCTAAGTGCTATGGTAATTTTAAATGACACCAGTCTAACACCAATTTTAATGATTTTTTTTTAATGAGGCTGATTTTATTACACAACACTCACAACAGCCGAGCCGACTAAAAATAACAAACATCATAGAGAAATGAAGGTAAGAAATCGTACGTAAGTGATAAGTGTCAAACTCGCTGAATGTAATGCCATTGGCTTGGCGTAGGAATGATTTGCCAGGGTAAGACTACCAACCGAACAAAACTGATATTAGTTCCAAACGCGCCTATGTTGTTACAGTCTTTGGTGCTTTTGTTTGCTATAAGTTACATCACTGAAATTGAAAAAAGTCCGTTCTATCGGTGAACAGACATACCTAGGTGCATCTCATTAGATTATACATTGTTATCGAATGTTATAACGGTCAATTAGAACACCAAAATTGCAATAGTGACTTTGTGAATATCTGGAATAGCGTTTGACTGATCTGAATTGAAACTTTTGAAAATATTCCTGAAACATTTCAGTTACTTTTTTTTTTCTTCTAATCAGCCAAAGTGTGTCAAACAATCAAGGAATCGCAATTTATAGCATGTTTCATGGTGGCCTCCGAATCTTATACATAACTATCAGATTTTGGGAAGAAATTTCAAGCTATGAAATGTTAATGATCTCAAAAATTGATTTCTTTTTCATTATGTGTTCTACAATAACGGATGAAAAAGTAATGTTGAGGAGAAATTATAATTCGAATAATTTCAAGGGTGGGATTCATTCTTTGAGATTATTCAATTTTCAAGATTATTCAGATTTCGAGATTATTCAATTTTCGAGATGATTCAATCTTCAAGTTTATTCAATGTTCAGGACCACCTGACCGCCTTTATGACCTAGTATTTCCAATTTCAAATGAAGCCACTACTGCTCGGAACGAAATTAAATCTTGGATCTGTAATCTCGAATCTTTACATCCCCTGACGGCATTTTTCACAACATTTGATTCAAGGGCAAGTTTTACCTTGTTCAAGAAAAACCCTATTTTCAAACTTTTTTTGTGGTGGAGGTAGATAAGTTTAGATATGATATTGTAGAACGAGTTGTAGAACGTATTTCTCTTGGTGAATCCTGAAAATTTGGTTCAAATCTACCAAAGCGTCTTAAAGTTACAGCTATTCAAAAGTACCATAAATGACCGATTCATGACCGATGTGCCACTTTCTTCCAACAAAAAGTGTTGATTTTAGTCAGATTTGAAGAGCTGCAACTTCAAGACACTTATGCTGATTTGAGCCAAATGTTCAGGATACACCAAGAAAAATACTTTCTACAATATTATGATATCTAAAGAGTAAAGTTATCTACCCCCACAACAAAAAAGGTTTCGAAAATGGGGATTTCACTGAACGGGGTAAAACTGACCCTTGAATCAAATATTTTGAAAAATGCCCTTTAGCCCAGGCGCCAGGGAAAACAATAAGGAAATAATTGTTTCCTGGCTGGAAACTAGCTTAAAACGATCTGTGTAGCTTAGGTTTTGACATACTAGTTTCCCCCCTTTCGGAAATGTCGGCGTCATGTCGCCATCATCAACAAGAAGTGCACCAGCGTGGTTTTTGCCAAATATCTTAATTTTGGGTCATCTGACAGCAAAAGATGTGAGGAGTCATTTTGAAGCCTATGAAATTCCCTACAGTTTGGTTTTTCAATCAATTTTCTGCGACCTATGGTCTTTGAGATAGAGCTTCTGGAAGCGAGAGTCATTGTCGTGAAAGCTCCATGGCCACTTGACTCGAAAAACTAATATGTCGATGTGACAAAAAAAAATTCAAAATGAGATTACTCGAGAACTCTTCATGCTATAGTTGCGGTGATAGTCTTAAACTCTTCCTCTTGAACCGTAGATCACGAATATTGAAAAGTCAGAAACGTCACATTGTACATATACAGGGTGTACTACGGGAATCAAATCAGAACAGAGAAACTTGACATATTTCTTCGATTTAGCCTATGCGAAACTCTAAGCACTTATCACGAGTCCAATATCAATATGCATTGCTCTGTAAGCGTCACTTGATACACTTAAGAAGTGGTCAGCTCACAGCCTTCCTGTAAAATGTTTTGAAGGCCCTCTGAAATCATCAAAATTTACAGTAGCAAGAAATGTATGTAACAGTATATTATATACCAAAGAACCAAAGTGAATTTTTGATCCTTTGGGTGAATTTTGTTGCTCGAGGGCCCTTTGGGTCCAAATCCCCAAATTAAAAATTCACTTTGGTCCCTTGGTATATAATATACTGTTATATACATTCCTTGGTACTGTAAATTTTTAATATTTTGATGATTTCAGAGGGCCTTCAAAACATTTCACAGTAAAGCTGTGAGCTGACCACTTCTTTCGTGTATTAAGTGAAGCTTATAGAGCAAATCCATATTGATATTGGACTCGTGTTAGGTGCTTAGAGTGTCGCATATAGGCTAAATCGAAGAAATATTTAAAATTTCTCTGATCTGATATGATTCTCTAAGTACACCCTATATATGTACAATGTGACGTTTTTGACTTTTCTATATTCGTAATCAACGGTTCAAGAGAAAGAGTTTAAGACCATCACCGCAACTATAGCATGAAGGATTCTCGAGAAATCTCATTTTGAAATTTTTTTGTCACATCGACATTTTAGTTTTTTGAGTCAAGTGGCCTGGGGCTTTTACGACAATGCCTCTCGCTTCCAGAAGCTCTATCTCAAAAACCATAGGTCGCAGAAAGGTCATTTAAGAACTATTCCGTAGGGAATTTCATTGATTTCAAAATGATTTCTTACATCTTTTGCTGTCAGATGGCCCAAAATCAAGATATTCGGCAAAAACCACGCTGGTGCACTTCTTGTTGATGATGGCGACATGACGCCGACATTTCCGAAAGGGGGGAAATTAGTATGTCGAAATCTAAGCTACACAGATCGTTTTAAGCTAGTTTTCAGCCAGGAAACAATTATTTCCTTATTGAGCTGATTTTTGCTCCCTGGCGCCTGGGCTACTTAGGGGATGTGAAGATTCGAGATTAGAGATCCAAAATTTGATTTCGTTCCGAGCGGTACTGGTTTTATTTAAAATTCGGAATATAATTATGAATGTCCGGACATATGGTAGTTAGGGCTCGTATAAGAATGCATGAACACAAAAGGTAGTTGATGCATTGGTCTCTAGACGTCACTTCATTCGAGGTATTCTATTTCACCCAAATAGCATTCCTAGTGAACCAACTGGTAATAAACAGGAGATACACAGAAATTATTATTTTGTTTGTATCCGTTAACTCCTACAAGGGGCTAATGACAGGAATGCCACTATGGGTTAAATGCATGACCTTGAGCTCTGTCAACGCGTAGGAGACACAGAGCCCATGGTGGAGGAAATTAGAAATTCTTGTCGGACTTCTTTGACAGCAGACAGCTCTCAAGTAGTTGCATGGTTACTTGTTTTCATTTGTTTGACATTCATTTCTCGTGTATTTGTTTACACAATCATCCGTTGCTAAGGGGCGATGGAAGGGGCTAAAATTCAGCTATGTGTCAAGATTCACCATGAGGAAATTTGCGGGGTCCGATGCTGTTGCTTGATGTCAGCAACTCAACATACATGAAAATTTTATTTCATCTGGCGACATAAAAGACGTGTTTTGGAACTCATCGGGCAAATCATATCCACCCCGCACATGAATTTGTACACCTAAATCATAGGCTAAATCCAAAATAAACACGCTCTTGGCAGCTAGAACCCGTTGGGACGTTGGAACGCCGTGATCCGTGAGGCCGACAGCTGTCAGTACCTGACTCCGTGAGGCCGTTCAGTAAACAAACGGTCGGCCAGAATGCGGTTCCCTTACACCGGCCGGCCGGTCGCGTGATAATGAGAGTCCCTAGAGATGGATAGGGAACCTAATTATCACGCGACCGGTCGGCCGGCGTAAGGGTACCGCATTCTGGCCGAGCGTTTGTTTACCGATCGGCCTCACGGAGTTAGGGACTGACGTCTGTCGGCCTCACGGAAGGCCATAGGCGTCCGTCTCAACGGGCTCTAGCTGTCAAGAGCGTGTTTATTTTGGATTTAGGTGTACAAATTCGTGTAAGGGGTGGATATGACTTGCCCGATGAGTTTCAAAACACGTCTTTTATGCCGCTATATGAATGAAATTTTCATGTAGATAGATAGATAGATAGATAGATTTATTCTCACTGCAATAAACATTGTAGGGAACGTCGGCAAAGCTTGAGGGGCCTAATGGGTATGTATGTTCGGTTGCGGACATCAAGCAACAGCACCGGACCCCGCAAATTTCCTTTTTTCTCCGCTCATGATAAATTTTGACACATAGCTGAATTTTAGCCCCTCCCATCGGCCCTTAGCAACGGATGATTGCGTAACCTTTGTACAGCCAAAGCTGTCGATAATCTAGCAACCCTAGAGATGGAGCCGCCACAGCGCCATCTAGTGAGATGTTCGCGGAGCCATCACAGCGCCGCCTAGTAAAATGTTCGCCAACTGAACCGAGTCCAACAAGAACTTCACATTCCGCCGCGGCGCTACTACATGTCATGCACGTAGCCCATGGACCTATGGGATGCTATGATGGACATTCCACTACGGTTCTTTCTTTGTATATAAGATTCTATTGATTTTAAGTCTTTTACATATGTGATTTTGAATCGAGCTTACCCTTAGATATGGTAAGTTCCCAGCCCCGTAGTAACTACAACCCTAAAAGTGTACAGGGCTCTATAGAGCCAGGGCAGACATGAGTATGACATGAGTATGACATCATACACAGCCCATAGAAAGTGCGAAGGGCTATATAGTGGAATGGTATTTCTTTGGATTTCGGAAAACAGCAGCGTTTAATAAGCCATGCATTCCCGCACACAAAGACATAGTGAGTACGTGAGCCCGTACCGATTGAAAAAGTGCACCCTGAGGCTCTTCATGGATCCGGCCCTGTAACTGCACAGCGGACAGGACTTGACCAGGTCGTGCTGGCCGACGTGCTCGTTCTGAAAGTGCGCCCTCATGGCGATCTGTCTCTGGAAGCCCCTGTTGCAGATGGGGCAATGGTAAGGCAAGGTCTTGGTGTGGGTGGTGAAGTGCTCGGCTAGATGATCCTTGCGGAAAAACCGCTTCTGACAGACCCTGCATTCGTACGGTTTGACGCCGGTGTGACGCATCTTGTGCCGTCTCATGTTGGCCCCATTGGAGAATTTCATGTTGCACACGTCGCACTCGAACATCTTGCGGTGTATCCGATCCGGCGGTGAGTTTGAGTTGTTGTTTTCCATCTGAAGATAGATGCGAAATTATTTGACCTTGCTCGACTTATCAGAAGATTTGATAATCAGCTATTGAGTATTTTACCTAACAAGAACAAGTTTAGATACCAGCGAGCAGATGACTTTACCTCCATTTTGACTTCGTTGCTGCCGCTGTCGCTGCTGCCATGGGCCTGGCTCATGTGGGTGGTGAGGGCGTTTTGGGTGGCGGCTTCAAAGTCGCACCTAGTGCACCTGTGGCCGCTTCCTTCGCTCGAATCATAGTTCGTGTTCGAACCGGTCACGCGCTCCGCATCGTTTTGTTCGGCATCGTCTTCTTGAGATCCGCCATCGGGGGCCTCCTGGACCGGACAACTGCTCCCAGAATCGGCCTCGTTTTCGGCCGCAGTGTCCGCCATGATCACCGCGGGTACTCAGTTATGTACGCTTCAGAGAATGTTGAGGGTTCCATCAACACCTGCAATAATCACACTTCAATAAACATGGAGTTTCTTGTGCAAAATGCGGTATATTATATTTATTATAAAGACACCCTTTACATAGGAAAGGAACGGCTGATATCCAAATGGGAGACTGCTAACACTATTAGTCCATAGGACTTCACCGTGAGCTTGACCAGCCAAGGATATTTTGTGGGTAGGTAGTATACTTATTGGGTATTACGTATTCCTGCATCAAATTCGTCAAACACCGAAATTGCCAAAATCGTCAGATGCGCTTGCTTATCATTCCCCTGTGCAACAAATCTGCCAAGTTGTCAACTCTCAAACTGCAGCTTGTATACTTCTTCCTCGACTTCTTCTCATCAGAATTAAAAGGGGCTAAGAAAGCTCGAGTACCTACCTCTTAGTTTTTTTGAGCACCTCTTATTCTCAGCTGAATTCCTGTGATATAAAAGTTTTTCCATAATAGCCGCAGCAAAGGATACACTTCTATAGATGGGACCCTACTTCGGGACTAAGCCAAGCCTGTATATTTATTTAATTCGATATTTACCTACAATATTATTTTGAGAGTATCTCTGGTGATTAGATAAATCAGTACCTACTTATTTTATACTAAATCGGGAAACTAATATTTATGCAGACATGTTATCGTATTATACGGTAAATGTGGTCCACATAGTCACAGAAAGCGGGCTGGATTTTTGCAAACAGACGCTACGGGCCATGAGAGCAACAACATATCAAAATCCGTATTCGTTCTTCAATTATTTTATAGAGACAAAACTTTTGCCCTTGAATGAAACTGGAAAGGGCGAATTTGACACAAGTACTAGTACTTTCCAGTAGACTAGTGAAATATATCATTTTTTATTGAATGTTTGACCTTCAATCTCCAATACATACTCAGATGCATTGGTGTCATTGAAGTCTATTCCATTTGAGAAATACAGTGGACGCTTAGACATAGAGAATATTATTTGTCCTTATTTTTCGTTGACTTAGAAGCAAGCCAAGTTTACACTGTGCAACTCTCATTCTAACCGCACCGCCGCGAACGAGTATATACCGCTCTCGCTCCAACTCGGATTTGACGGGTTTGCTAGCGTAAACCAGACTCTGCTCTGCGTGCCATCTACTTCACTCTTAAATGGAACAGAGTATAGGTAGGTATTTCAAATGGTAGAAACTCCGATCCCTCTACGAGCAGGTAGGCTTATAAATCATAAGCAAAATTTCACATAATTAATTGCTGCTACTTCAACGTGCATTATACTGATGATCGTTAATTATTCCGAAAGTCTCACTCGAACCACGCCAAAAACTGGTCTCCGAGCTGGTCTCTTTTAACTATGATTTTGAGATTTTACGGAAATATTCAACAATTTAACTTCAAAACAGAGCATGTTATCTGTCTATCACAGGCTTGAATTGAAAATTAATATAGTTTTCAGTTGTGTCTAAATTTTGACGTGCCCTACAAGTATCTGCACCACTGCACCTATGGTGCATCTTTTTGCCATCACCCTCGATACTTCATGAAAAATAACGGAGATAGGTACTATAGAAGAAGTTGAAAAAATAAACCTGCCGCTATTGCGGTTTTGGGGTGTTGCAGTTTATCAAACTTGACCCTCGACTTGACCTTGTTACCTTGGTCCTTGACTTCCTGACCCCGGTAGCCAGCCCCCAACTTAGATGAGAAAAGACCACCTCTTTACTTCCTTACAATATTTTAATCAAGAGCTGCTGGGGCAAGGGATATGGAGACAGGTTACTTGGTCAAAACTGACAAAGATATGAGGACCCATTAACCCGTTTTCGACGTTATTTATTTATTTATTTTATTTTATCGACTTATTTAACGAGGCGACATTCAGCTATTAGCTGCTCTACCATGCAACCTCGGGGACAGAACAAAATATCCATGGATGTAGCGTTAAGGACGGCGTCACCCTGTGAGATGTGAGGGAGAGAGAGAGACCTACACCTTTACCTATTTACACCTACGTAACGTGGTGGAGTGAGAGATAAAAAAGATTACAGACCCTCGCAATTCCAAAAAAATTGTACTTGCATACCACGTGGACGTGGATAGATAAGAGCCTTGCTTTAACACGTCTTTATGCTATAACACTTGAGCGTAACCGCTCGAGTGGCAAATTTTCTTATTCTCTAGTCAACATTCTAGCTTTGTATATTGTAAGCTTGCCGCCTTCTTACCTGGTGTAAAACTGGCTTGACTGTTCAAAAATTACTTTGCCTGTCGAGATGACAATGTGTTGAAATCAAATTTGACCGTGTCATGCGTGGAAGTGCGACTCGGGGGCCGCAAAGAGGTGTTACCAGCGTTCAGTCACCAAAAACACATTTGATCCTCGATTTGATGCCTTCGAATTTCACAGAATTTGAGATTCGTCTTGGCGGTCAGGCAGCGCTGATAAAAACTCATTTCGCGCGGGTCCTATAACGGCGGCAGATGGCAAACTGATGATAATAACATTATTTTTGGTACATAAGCAGCTCTGAACGATGGGTCCTTTAAAATCTAAAAAAATTAACTTTTTCTCCATAAATCCTGTTGCCCATGGCAGACCGTCGGGATGAATTTTGTTTCGCCAATAATTCTCCAGGGCTTTGCACGTTTTTTTTTGGCTGAAGCAGGCCAAAGCATCGCTGCTTCCACTGCGACATTGTTCGTGGAAAGGTGTCATTGCATTTTTTAGATTAATGCGTCAAAAAATTGAACTCGCTTCAAGTGATTAGAACAATTGTTCTTACTTCTCAGCTGTCAAATGTCACAGGCTACTTTGATTTGATTTTGTTTCTTGACAAAAACTGGGAACAAGCTGAAAAATCATGCTATTTTCAAAAAAAAAAAAAATTGAGAAAAAGGTCCTGCAAAGAAAATCGTTCGTATGTAGCGGAAATGTGCAAGAAAATGAATTTCAATAACAGTGGCCCGGAAAGTCTCAAAGTAGGTCGGATTCAAGCAAGACGTACCATCATTTTACTTGAATAAATTCATTACTGACATTCAACATTTGAAATCTTCTCCTTGAGGCTGTATACGCAGGGTATCATATTTCTCCATCAAAAATAAAAATAAAGAGATTGGACATGGAACTGGTGCCTCAAAACTTACGTCATAAGGTACATGATTTTGACCCTGTAGGTCTAATGTGCGTTGATAAGGTTGTTAATTTTTTTTTGTCTTACATGTCAGACCGGGGGGCTTTAGGCTGGTATAGGCTTGTCGATTTTCGAAAAATGCCCAAAATTTACGTCATGAGGTACATGAATGAAACCAACAGGCTTTCGTGTGAGAACATTCCCTTAATAAAAAATCATAAGACAACATTTTTGGAGGCTCTCGGTCCATAAGACAAGTTCGAAATATTCAAAAAGAGCCGAAATTTACCTCCTCTTGGAGACTTCTTCTTTGACATAATTTTAGGAATGAAAAACGATCCTTGCGTAATTTTTTACGTACGTTCCGAATCTGTCTACAAATTTTTTTAATGGTACACCGCTTACAGGGTGTAACATCAAAAATTTTTTCTCAAATCATACACCCTGTATTTTAACATGGAAATCAGTTCCGTCTTTCATCCTGATTACAAATATGTATACAGCGTGTCCCAGTGAAGTGGAATCACCTACGTATTTTCTTTCCTGGCACTTTTTCGGAAAATTCCTTCATGGCGTATGAAGATTTTCATCATTGCGGATGTGTTGGTGACGTTAGTTTTTCATTGTCAATTATATTTTTTGACGGATGACAATTTTTTTGACTATCTTATTGGTAACTTCTTTTAATTGGCAGCAATAAAAATTGAATATGTTTCTCCGCATGGTAACATATTTTTTTTGTTTCTGTCATTATCCTGTCACTAAAAAATGACAGTTGATTTGTCTGGAAGAAAACGAAATACGATACTACTGTTGGTTGAATTTGATGACCGCAGAAAATCCGAAAGAAAACTTTGTGATATCTCAACACCATGCATCCGAACAAGAGCCCGGTATGTCAAAACTCGAAGCCTTGTAAGCAAAATCCACGTGTCTCAGGGAAGTGGAATCACCTCCTTATTTTTTTCTTGGCACTTTTTCAATAAATTCCTTCGACTTAGACCATTGCAAATGTGTAAGTGACCTTAGTCTATTATTATCATCAATATTTTTTGACGAATGTCAAATTTTGTGGCATTTTTTTGACAACTTTTTTTTTAATTCACAGCAATAAAAACTATGCATCTTCCTCCGTATGGTGACACATTTTTTCTTCTTTTCATTAAAAAAAATGCCAGAGAAAAAATATGGAGGTGATCTCATTTTCCTGGGACACGTTGATTTGGCTTTCAAGGCTTTGAGTTCTGACATACCCGGGCTCTTGTTCGGATGCATGCTGTTGAGATATCACAAATTTATCTTTGGTATCTTCTGCGGTCGTCAAATTCAACAGTTGTTTCGTTTTCTTCCGGACAAATCAACTGTCATCTTTCAGTGACAGGATAATGACAGAAACAAAAAAAAAAAATGTTACCACGCGGGGAAAAATGTCTAGTTTTTATTGTTTCGAGTTGAGAAAAAATTGTCACTCGTCAAAAAATCAATGACAATAAAAAGTTAATGTCACCAACACATCCGCAATGGTCAAAACCGTTATGCCCCATGGAGGCATTTTTTGAAAAATTGCCAAGGAAGAAGATATGGAAGTGATCCCACTTCACTGGGACACGCTGTATATCACCCTTGGTGGGTCAGTCAACAATACACCTGTGGAGAAATTGATGAATTTTGTTTTTTTTTTTTGAAAATTTCAAACTTGTCTAAAGGACCGTAAACCCCCAAAACGACCAGATTTTTGTCCAAGGGGATGTTGCCACACAAAATCCAGTCGGTTTCATTCATGTAAGTCATGACGTGAATTTTTGGCTATTTTTTCGAAAACTGACGAGTTCATACCAGCCGCATGATTTTTGAGGGCGCCCTGTATCAATAAATCGCATTTTTTTTGCATTGGGATATTGGACTTAGACTTGACCATCCCCATGTTAAGTTTCATCTCTTAGTTTTGAAAAGCAAGGCCGCTACGATTTTTTCAAGCAAACTGTGAAAATGCGATTTTTTTCATTTTCAATTTTTAGTTGATAACACTGCCTTACAATTGAAAAACAAAAATACAGGCAAAGAACAGTTGAAAAAGTTGAACATGAAAAATGCGAGTGAAAATGCAAAAAAATATAGGCTGTTCCATTTGAAAAAAAATGACGTTTCATTGATCCTGTCAAAATGGGACACCTGTATAGCTGAAAAAAATTTTAGGTTATAGGTCTCATCAGACAATATAACTTTTTTTTCTCCTACATCTTTTTCTCTATTTTGAACGGTAAGACCGCTATGGGATAATTACCCTAGGATGGACCATCCTGTATACAGGGTGTTTCAAATTCAAGTCGCGTCCTTTCAGAAAATGATGGAAAATTTCAAAAATTTCATGTCAAGTTTAGGAGAAAAAGTTAATCTTGCAAAAATTTGATGAGAGGCTTCGTTCTCGAGATATTTGAGGTTGAAACTTCGGAAAACATCTCGAAAACACCATCATCGCACTTTCAAAAGCCAAAAAATCAAAATTTAAGATAACTAATGATTCCTTTATTGGATAAGGTTTTCTAGGTATTTTAAGCTGATGAACCATGAGTTTTTCTAAGAAACGAGAAGTTTTTAGGAAAAAAACATTTTTTGGGCTCTTGAAAGTAGATATTTTGATGTGTTTTTCGTAGTTTCAAACCCAAATATCTTGAAAACAACGCATTCAATCAAAATTTTGCAGGAGTAACGTTTTCTTCCAAATTGAACACAGAATAGTATGAACAATCTACAAAACTACTTGAAGGGGTGAAAAATAGGGGTGAAAAAGCGGAAGCATCCCTCATTATTCACGCCTCTGAAAAATTTTGATAGAGCGCGTTATTGATACCGACTTATTTCAGTAATCTTCGGTTCAAATTTTAACAAAATCGGTTTGGAAGTTTCAACGTTATGACAAAAAATCGATTTTTAAAGTTCAACTTTGAACGTCTATATCTCCGTTATTATTTGTTTCTGACATATATTTTCTCGAAAAAGTCTACTTCTTTTGACGATCTTCATCATTTCCTGAAAGGACGCGATTTAAATTGTATAACGGCGACTCTGCACCGTCGATTAAAATGTTTCATACTCGATACTCGGTTCATAAGTGAATCAATGGTCTTCGTTGTGGTCGTATGAGCAGAAGTAATGCCGAACGTCCAGGACGCCAAAATGAGGTTATCTCTCCTGAAATCATCAAGAAAATCCGTGACGGATCTCAGATGAACGGGTGCCCAACATCTAACACCAACTAGTATGGGGCCATAGGTTGTGCTTTGTGCAGCTTCGTGAAGATATATAGAGTTATGTCTTAATCGATTCCTGGGGATTAAGGACAATGAAAAATTATGGTGGAATATTGGCATTTACAGCAGGCAAATATGGTGGAGGCGCCAAAATGAGCTTCATCTGGTAATAAAAAACTGGCTGTAGCTCGTTTGTTTTTCAACGGATTTCAACATCTGAAACGTCATTTTGTGAACAAAAAAATTCTCTTCTTATTTCATACCTGAATTTACAAACGTCATTCCGTGAAACTGTCAAAATTGTCCGAGAAATTGTCTTTATAAGATATGCCAACTTCCGCCATTTTTTTCAAGGTTATCCGATATTTTTGGAACCTGGCAGTATCATAGATCTTGAGGTGTCCTTTCCGAATTTCTACTTTTCCACTTCGTATCTTTGCCGTTTTGGCCGCCATATTGAAAAGATGACGCCCAAAAAACAGTTTTTTTCAATATCTTGAATAGAACTGACTCAAGATTAAATCGTGTATATGCGGAAGAAAGCCCATTCAAATCTCTACAATTTGACATATCAGTCATTCATGTGCGATTTACGGTTTTTGAGTTTTACGGCATTCAATCAGCATGTTAAATTGATACTACCGTCGTGTAGTAAGCAAATACACCATAAATAGCTCTTGGCCATCGACCATATAGATGATCAAAATTTAGAAAATCGATCATGGTGATGTTATTTGTGGAATTACAGGGTGAACTGTGAAAGTAAACTGACTTTAGAAAGAAATAAATGTAATACAGCATCTGAAGGATATCAGATACATTCGAAACTCATTATTATGATGAAATTTGGGAGTCATCATTCAGAATATCCACTTTTCCACTTCGTTTTCCTGCTGTTCTGGCCATTATTCTGAAAAGATGGCGTTAAAAAAAACATTTTCGGAAAATTTCCGGAAATTTGTCATAAAATTTTATGATTCATATCAAAAGTGAAGGTCTATTAAATTCTCTAAAATTTGACATCTGAATCACTCATGTGCGACTTACGGTTCTCAAGCTATGCCTTTTCAAAGTCAATTTTCCCTTAGAGTTCACCCTGTAGTTGCATAACAACCGTTACCATGATTGATTTTCTGGATATTAATGGTCTGTGGTTGACAGCTTATCATTATTTATGGTCAATTTGACTGCCACGTGGAGCTAAGATCAACTTGATATGCTGATTTGGATGACAAAACTTGATGGTTCAGGGAGTTCTAGAAGCCACAACCCAAGAACCGGAAGAGCATGTACACGAGTAAGATGTCAAATTGTAGAGAATTGAATAAGCTTCCATTCGCATACAAACACTTCCACTTCACATTGACTGAAATAAAGATATTGACAAAAAACTGTTCTTTAGGCGCCATCTTTTCAATATGGCGGCCAAGACGGCAAATATACGAAATGGAAAAGTGGAAATTCGGAAAGGGCACCCCAAGATCTTCAATAGTACCAAGTTTCAAGAATATCAGATGACCTTCAAAAAAGGCCGGAATTTAGCATATCTTATAGAGACAATTTTGACAGTTTCCCAAAATGACGTTTGTAAATTGGGGTATGAAATAAGAAGAGAACTTTTTTGTCTACAGAATGACGTTTCAGATGTTGAAATCCGTTGAAAAACAAACGAGCTACAGCCAGTTTCTTATTACCAGATGAAGCCCATTTTGGCGCCTCCACCATATTTGCCTGCAGCAGATGTCAATATTCCACTATAATTTTCCATGGTCCTTGATGGCCCAGGAGTCCATTTGGACATATCTCTATATATCTTCACGAAGTTGCATACGGCCAAGCCTTTTTTGACCCTATGCCCCCAGACTAAACACGAGACTAAACATTTGGAATCGAAAAAGCCATACCATAGCCAAATTCAATGAATTACGCTACGAATTGCTTCCACACCCATCATATTCACCAGATTCAGCCCCCTTCGACTATTTTCTGTTTCCGAACTCGGAGAAATGGCTTGGAGGCGAGCTTGAAGGAAAAAGATTCAGTTCTAATGAGGAAATCAACGTTCAGTGAGATCAACACGCAAAAAACAGCTATTTTGCAGGCCTTGAGGAGTCCTCCTATTCGGGTGGGATCGGGAAAGTGGAAAAACGTTGGACTATGCTGAAAATTATTTGTTTTGCTAAAAAACAAATCGCTTGTTTCATTTTTACCAGACTTATCACTGCACCCTCGTGTTATTGATTTATAATCGAGATTATAATTCGGCAATATAGCAAAATGTATAAGAAAAAAAATTAAACGAGTCGAATTATCAAAAAACACCTACTATTTATTATTAATTATTATTATTGTATAATAATTGGCAAAGTGAAAGTCGTTAGTTTATACCTAAACGAGCAGGTACCCAAACGGCATTTTTCCATCGTTTTCCGCCTATTTCTCGTCGATGAAAAAACTGGACCAGCAACTTTTGAACTTTGGAAATATCAAAACTCTCCTAGGTAGGAATGGTAGGATACACTCTCGATAAATTAGCTTTGAAAGAAAAAGACTGATCGCGACTGAAGTTGAAACAAAAATAAGGTAGGTATAAGCAGATAATCTGAGAGGGAATCTGAATACTCATGCGGGGGTTTGAATTTCGCAACTCGTGGTAGTAATGCAGAATTGGCGGCAAACCCCTGACAGCGACAACCACCTGCTTGAAGCAGTTGAAGTACGCCATGTTTTTGTCTTGTGCGGTCCGTGTAATTAGTGCTGAATTACCGGGTGCATCCTGCATGCCTCTGTGCAATTTCCGGCAATAAGACTAACATATATTGCAATTAGCGCCACTTTCTAAAACCAAACGACCAAGCGCAATTTTGACACCCATGCATTCCTCGTGGAACCAAATCGTAAATAAATAACGCAGAGAGGTAAATATAAGTGTGTCTGCATGTGTACGAGTCGGATTCTCAGGAGGCCCATCACCGTGTACGAAAACGTCCGTTGCGTCGTAAGTATGTGGCTGCTGGCCTGGCATTCTGGTCGTCGATTGGGAAATGCAATTTACAAACAGGAGTTGCATAACACCATACCACCATAACCACTGAGCTAACAGGTAGCAAGGCGATGGTAAACCCTAAATAACAGGACCGTATGATAAGGTGCATTGACATCTCATCAGACTGGCTTTTTGTGGTGTGCTACTGACCGTGAAGGGTATATCCGAGGGGTGATCATCGATCATAATCTCTGCAGTGCCACTCGTCCCATTTTCCAAAACAGAGCCCGCAAGTAGGTATACTTTCGAAACACACCAACAACACCACTATTATTACATCACAGCCATTGGAAGTCGTACCACTACACTCGATCGAACTACTAACTGGAACCGATGTACGGATAAAATGAAAAAACTACTATATTATGTTATTGATAAATAAGACTCGTGGAAGAGGCTCCGCGCGTAAGGACAGCGAGAGATAAAAGAGGTGGCCCACAAACTTCGCAACGTCGACACTTGTGCTGGCTGGCCAAAGTAACGTTACATTTGGGAAACGAGGACCCACAGCCGAGTCCCGATCGAGTGCACTGCACTTAACTTTATGCACTACATACTATCCATCAACAAAAATTCTGTGTGTGACTTACTCACTCACCAGCAGACGGGATATCATAACCTGTATGACTGGACGATCGATGGAAAATTGCTGGGAAATCGAGAAACTGGCGGCCGAAAGCTTCTCGGATGGAACGCGAACACTACAAACTACATTTAAAAAACACCTGTACAGCGTTTGACCGCTTTTCGGCCATTCCAGGCTGACCTGTCGGAGGAAGTGGGATTGTGAGCCGAACAGGACCGGCCTGAGCCGAGCCGAGCATCCTCGGGGAACACCAAGCGGGGACCCTATCGACCTGAATAACTTTCGCCGCATCTCAACTCAACCTCAACTACTGTTACTGGCTATAAAATCGTTAATTCAAGGAGACGAGCCTCTCCACTTGAGACCGCGTCTTCATTCAACTGGCGAAAATCGCTGGAATTTGAATAACTGAACCTAGTAATGAGAATATTGCAGCAGCAACGCCGATGACAATATCCCTCCATCGTGGTATTCGAGGTCATGGTATCCCTACAGTCCATGCGTTGATGATGATTTCTAGATGTATTATGATTTGTTGATTGTTGGACATCTAACCAAAAGAAAATAGGTACCCACATATTTCTTATTCTAGGAGCTCTGGAGCTAATCAAGCAAGAGGCAAAACAAGCATAAAGTTCTTCCCAAATCTGGATCCTGAATCAGTATAGAGATCAGATCAAATGAGTTGCATCACATCCCAGTTCCAGAGATCCTTGCTTATTATAATATAGCAATGGCCCAATGGAAGCAACGTCCAGCAACCAGCGAGGAATAACAACGGATAAAATAAGATGCTCCTTCAGTACACCTCTGGCTCGGCTAGAGATGGGCGCTGGAACGCCTCAAGCGTCCGTTCCCATTTCGTTCCCATGTGCTTGCCACAGCCACGCCGAACAATTAACTTGCAACACGGTGTGCGATTGCAGAAGTGCGGACTAGAAACCAATTTCACATCCAATTAGGCCCATCCATTGGAAAAGTCACCTCGCACATTGAACGAAACCCATCTCCCATCTTTAAAAAGGGGACTCTGGGATAGGAGGAGCAGCAGGCATTTCAGTTCAGTTCACTGTTATTGCGATCTTTATTGCGCACCTAGCTTACACACAACAGGTGTGTGCTTTTGTGGAGGAAAGACGCGCCAGGCAGGTAGAGGCCAGCATAATCGAAAAGACTTTGACCACCTGCGTTGTACGTAGAGCTCGATGGTAATGGAATTAGTCTATGTTTCTAAGATTGCTTTGAAGGTTTGGCAGCGTCGCCGAAAATTTTAGCCTTGGATTGAAAAAGATTGTTTTTGGTAGGAAAAAAGAGGTCAAAGTTGAGGTAAATGTAAACAATAAAATTAAAAAGATGCCTATGAGATGGATTGCTATTTGATGTGCGCTGGTGTATAACGGGTTGCAGTAGCAAGAAAGGAATGAATAAAATACGAAATGCGGTGTATTCCTGGTTGCCTACACTGCAGTCTTGAAAAGCTGCAAAATAATACTATACTGAAAACGCTGATAACGGATAAATGGATACCTGCTTCCAAACTTTTTGCCATTGCTGTTACTAGTTTACGGGCTCCAGTACATCAAGGTGAAAACCGGCTAAATAAGCTAATTTGAAGGCTGATAGAATTGATCATTGAGATTGAGAAGCCAGGATAGGTTTTGAAAGGGACTACCATCAAGTAAATAGATGCCGTTGCAGAAAAAAATTTAAAAAATTCCAATTACTTTGAAAAAATGTCAATCGAAAAATCTGAATGTGATAAGCTTACCAAATTCCCTGAAGAAACGATTTTCTTTTCTAGTCACACAGACAATGCTCAAGGGCTCTACAGCGTTATTTTTTGTAGTAGCAAAAAACTAATTCAATTTGGGGGCTAATGGCTACAATTGTTTTAGAACAGGCAATCGACAGAGTAGGTACAGGGTGTTCACGATAAAATTCACCCCCCTACAGTAGATTCCATTTCAAGATATTTCGAATAACTGAAAACTTTTTTTCACGATTTTTCTCAGGGACCTTGAATCGATCCTCTAAAAGTTTCTAATTGGTACCGTATACAGGGTGTGATATGTAACTTTCTTATTTCAAATGCAACACCCTATATTTTATTCCGTGATTTGGTGAAGCTTTTTTTTCTGATTACAAATATATATATATCACACTTATGATTTATTTTGACTAGTAATTTTTCGAAAAAATAATAAAATAGGTAGTCAACTAGTTTTGTTTCGCGCCAAGATGGCTTTGGATTCTACAGTTCACTTAAAAAAAATCATTCTCGCAGCATTTTGTCTGCAGAGTTCGAACTCTGCATGAATAAGTGGTCTAATTTGTTCCTAATACAGGGTGTCGCGTAACTTTTAATTTCTAATTCATTCGACTACCTATTTTATTATTTTTTTGACAGCTTCCTTGTCAGAATAAATCATGAATGTTATATATCTTTGTAATCAGAAAGAAAGGCTTCATCAAATGACGTAATAAAATATAGGGTGTCGTGTTTGAAATAAAGAAGTTACATGTCACACCCTGTATACGGTACCAATTGAAAGCTTTTAACGACTTTCGTCAGGCAATCAAAAAATTGATTATAGACTCATTTGAGTTGATCCCCTCCACGGAAATCTTTAGTAAAAGGCGAAAGATTTATTCGCAACTGAAGGGAATCCAGAAAATTTTAGACGATTGATTCAAGATTCCTGGGATAAATCGTTGGGAAAAAGTTTTTAGTTTTCCAAAATATCTCGAAGGGGAATCTCCTAGAGGGGGGTGAATTTCACCCTGAACACCCGGTACATACAGGGTGATTCATGACTAATGCGACATGGTTGAGGTAGAGGACATTGAGGCAAGTCTAAATCTGTGTCAAAAAATTGTTTTTGGTCAGCGGTTACGAAGATACAGGTGTTTCCTATGTTTGGGCTTAAATTCCAAAGTGCGATATCTTTGCAAGGGTTTGACGAAATCCGACAAAATTCAGAAGAAACACTCCTCCACTAAGGCTCTTCAAGATGGCCTATCTCCAGATTGAAAATCCAGGACCATACTTGAAGAAAGTTGTTTGTATTTTTTTGACAGAAAATCACATTTTCCGATCGACCCATCGGAAAAAAACAGTATTGGACTCGAAAAGTACAGACAAAATGCTATAAAATAAGCTTTTTAAATCGCACGGCACACCTAGACCAGTTTCACAAGAACAAATCAAAGTGAGAACTTGTACACATTTTGCGGTACCTTTATTCCTAATGTTCGTCAAAATTCATACGAAATTGTTTCCAAAGCTCCCCTGCTGTGAATGTACAAAAAATAGCCCATTGCCAGAATTGAATATCCAGAATTCAGGACCGTACTTGGAAAAACTTGTTTGTTTTTTTTTTGACATAAAAGCAAGCATATTATCTGATCGCTTTTGGTAAAAATGACATTGGATTCGGAAAGTACAGAAAAAATGCTATGAAATAGACTTCCTAAATCGTACGGCTCACTTCGACTAGTTTCACAAAAACAGATGAAAAAAAGAACTTGTACTACATTTTACTATTTTGCTGTATCTTTCTTTCCAAATGTGCTTCAAAATTATTTCCAAAGCTCTCCTGAATTCCTGAGATGCCCTACTGCCAGAATTCAAAATCCAGGATCCAGGACCGTACTTGAGAAAACTGGTTTGTTCTTTTTGACATGAAGCATATTTTCCGATTTGTTTCAAGAAAAAAGACATCGGATTCAGAAAATATCTACAGGAAAAATGTCAGTAAAAGAACTCAAATCGCACAGCATACTTTGACCTGTCCCACGATAATGAAACGCTTCGAAATAAGAGGTCTGGAAAGGACAGTTTGTGAGATTTCCAATAACGTAATGGTAAAAACAGATTTCGAAACTCAAAAAACCAACAACATTCAAAATTGTTCCATTGGAGAGAGAGATTTTCGAAATGCCATCATCAGCTCAAATGCATTTTTACCGGCATTTTTCGTGTAGATATTTTCTGGATCCGATGTAATTTTACCCGAAAGTGATCGAAAAATATGCTACATATTATGTGAAAAAAGATAAGATAGAAAGAAAGAAAGATAGGCAAAATTGTAAAATTTAGTACAAATTCTTCCTTTCATCTGTTTTTGAGTATTTGTAAAACTGGTCGAAGTGTGCCGTGCGATTTGAGGAGTCCATTTATGAAATTTTTTTTGCACTTTCCGAATCCGATGTCATTTTTTTCCGAAAATAATCGGAAAATGTGCTTTTACGTCAAAAAAGAACAAACAAATTTTTCAAGTAGGTACGGTCCTGGATTCTGGATATTTAATTCTGCAATAGACTATTTCGTACATTTGCAGCATTGCAGCAGAGGCGCTTTAGAAATGATTTCGGATGAATTTTGACGAACATTAGGGAAAAAAAGGCACGGCAAAGTTGTAAAATGTGTGCAAGTTCTCACTTTGATCTGTTTTTGTAAAACTGGTCGAAATGTGCCGTGTGATTCAGAAATCTGATTTTATAGCATTTTTTTGTACTTTTCGAATCCGATGCTGTTTTTTTCAAACCTCGATCGGAAAATGTGGTTATCTGTCAAAAAAAGGCAAACAATTTTTTTTCAGTACGGTCTTGGATTCTCAATCTGGAGATAGGCCATCTTGAAAAGCCTCAGTAGAGGACTATTTCTTCTGAATTTTATCGGATTTCATCAAACCCGAGATCAAACCGTTGCAAAAATATCGCTCTTTGAAATTTGAGCCCAAACAAAGAAAACACCCTGTATCTTCATAACCGCTGTCCAAAAAAAATTTTTTGACACAGATTTAGACTTGCCTTGATGTCCTCTACCTAGCATTCAACCATGTCGCATTAGTCGTGAATCACCCTGTATTTACAGATCGAACGTGGTTGGTTGTCCTGTAGTCGGTACCTATACTGGATAGTCAAAGAATACTAACTGATGGTTATTTACACAGACATTCAATCTGCTTTTCCTATATTTACTCCTCGATTTATTCCTTTGTGATTTATCTTATTTGAATGTACCTTCTGAAACTAACTTCGGTATCTGCTGTATTGGGCATTAAAAAAAAATCTCTCTATTCAAACTATTTTTTCATCATCATTTCATCCCTGTTGTAACAAAATTGGCAAGTGTAAATAATCATAGAAGTTTGTTACTATCATGTTTATTTTATTAAAAACAGGTATTGAATGTGTATAGCTGCATTTATTTCATTTAATACCCTATTACATAATAAAATCACTAACAACATTATGATTATTCCCAGAAATAATAAGATAATATTAGTACGTACCTACCTTCGATGTTCCTTTGGTCAATTTTATGGATAAATAAGTACCTGAATAAATAAATCAATGGGTAGGTACATGAGCAATAATCATTATTGTAAAGTTAAACATGTATAGTCCGGGGGCATAGGGTCAGAAAAGGCTTGGCCGTGTGCAACTTCGTCAAGATATACAGGGTGTTTTAGGGATGATAGCAAAAAATTCAACTGTAGGTAGATCTAGTCAAAATATGACGAAAACCTATATACCATTTTGCAAATTTGGGCCTAATGACGAAGATGCAGCCCTCCAAAATTCACTTTTTTCGGATTTCAAAAATTTGTAACTCAAGAACGTTTCGAAAAATCCAGCTTTTATCCAGCATAAGCTGGTTTGTCATAATTATCTATCAACCTGCCAAATTTGGAAAGAATCTAATAAGTGGCGTAGAAGTTATGAGGGTTCACCTCAAGTCAAGTTTTCCTCGGATGCTTCTAAATTATTAACCCTAATAACTCCTACACCACTGATTGGATTCTTTCCGAATTTGGCAGGTTGACAGATAATTGTGACAAACCATCTTTTGCTGAATTGAAGCTAAATTAGTCGGAACGTTCCTGAGTGTTACAAATTTTTAAAATCCGAAAAAAGTGAACTTAGGAGGGATGTATCTTTGTCATTAGGCCGAACTTTGCAAAAAGGTATATAGATTTTCGTCATATTTTGACGAGATCTACCCACAGTTGAATTTTTTGCTATCACCCCTAAAACAGCCAGTATAGAGCTTAGTCTGAATCGGTTCCTGGGCGATCAAGGACCATGAAAAATGATGGTGGAATTGGCATCTGCTGCAGGCAAATGGTGGAGGCGCCAAAATGGGCTTCATCTGGTAATGAGAAACTGGCTATAGCTCGTTTGTTTTTCAACGAATTTCAACATCTGGAACATCATTTTGTAGACAGAGGAATTCTCCTCTAATGTCATATCTACATTTACAAACGTCATTCCGGGAAACTGTCAAAATTATCTTTATGAGATATGCTCAATTCCGGCGTTTTTTGAAGGTTATCCGATATTTTTGAAACTTGGCATTATTATAGATCTTTAGGTAGGTACCGTTTCTGAGTTTTCATCTTTCCACTTTGTATCTTTGCCGTTTTGGCCGCCATATTGAAAAGATGGCGCCCAAAAAACAGTATTTTGTCAACATCTTCATTTCAGTCCATGTAAGGTGGAAGCGTTTATATGTAAATGGGAGCTCAATCAATTCTCTACAATTTGACACTTTACATTGTGTACGTGCTACTTTTCGTTCTTGGGTTATGGCTTCTAGAACTCTCCATAAAACCATAAATAATGATCAGTTGTCAACCACAGACCATCAATATTCAGAAAATCAATCATGGTAATGGTTATTATGCAAAACTCTTAGGACAGGTTGACTTTGAAAAGCTATAGCTTAAGAACCGTAAGTCGCACATAGGTGATCCAGGTGTCAAATTCTGGAGAATTCATTGAACAATTGTATGACGAATTAAACAAAAAAAATTCCGAAAATTTGTTTTTTTTGGCGCCATCTTTCCAAAATTGTGACCAGAACGGCAGAGATATGAAGTGGAAAAGTGGATATTCTGAATAATGACCCCAAATTTGAGTAATGATGTCAGTAATGCCAGTTTTTAGACCATGCGGTCTTGAGAGATGAAATACATATTCGATTGGGTCAGGTTTCCTCCAACACATTTTTACTGGTCTTTTAATTAAAAAGGTTGCGGCCAACGCATCCTTCCTCGCTCATCGTGCGGCCCGCGTAAGAACGCACGATGAGCTCAAAATGAGGTAGGGGAACCTGTTGTACGTTGACCATCGGTGTACCACAGAATAGTTGTAGGTAGGTACCTCGAATATTGTTTTGAAAGTCAAAATTTGCGTGCTTTTTAAGTTTCAGATAGTGAGTCATTATTGAGCCACCAGATGGCATTCATCATCAAAGATCAAAGTCATCCGTTTTCAAGTACCGCGTCGCAGAGAGCTTGGTGAGATTTTCCGTTTTTCGACTAAAAAGTAAGTTTTTTCGTTCTGACATTCTCAGAAATAAGTTCTCTATTCAACTTATTATTGATAATGTTTTTTTTTTCAATTAATTTGATATGTTTACTTTCCGTGACTAGACTCGATGTGTTCATAGCCCGAAATTTCCTGCAGCTATTTCTATACATAATATATAAACTGACATAGTGTTGTACCTTGGACATGTCCGTGATACAAGATACACCGTGATTTACCTTGGACATGTTCCAAGATGTACCTTATCTTTAAAATTCAACCTTTGTAGCGTTCAGACTACCTAAGTGTGCACTTTCACTCAATTACCTTCAACTAACTGATTTATGTTGAGTACCTATTATTCCATTGCAGTTGTTCATCTTGGTCAAACATACCCTCATATTTCTCCTAAAAACTTATTTTTTGTTTTTAGTCCAGGAGTTTATGTAATCCCGTGGGATTTTGAATGAAGGAGCATAGCGACTATGTGGAATACATTATATAGATGGCCAGCAAACACACCTCACCAGGTGTTTTGCTTGAATTTCTTGCAGAGGATTTATACAGGGTGAAACAAGAAAGAAAAGGAAGAAAATATATACCGTCAACTATAATAGAGGGTGAGCGGTACAAATCACCACGACCACCTTTTATGTGACCTGACCCTCCATATTAAAAAAATAAAAATACATTTTTGCTTCCAGGATGATGACGTCTTGATACTAAATATAAAATCACCGGCCAAGCGGTTCCAAAAGCGGAAAAAACGATTTTGATTAATTCAAATAAGTTGAACTAAATTGAAGTATGTTGGGTTGCCTACCGATCCAGGCGCATAAGTTAAAGATTAGGGTGTTTCAAGGTATACTGAAAATTTAAAAACAACTTCTAAACCATTTTTCCACTGGTTTCAATAGGTCATTGATAAAAAATTATCACTTTATGATCAACAAAATTTTCATTCGCAGGATTACACAGTTTTAATATCGCACGTAATTACCTCTGATCACTGACAGGTGACAGGTAACGTGAAGATTCCAGTTATGTCTTGAGCTATAATTTGCGAGATTTCCTTGAATATCGGCATATTCGAGGGCATATTGCAAAGGTTGGCTTGTGTAATAATGATCAATACAATTTTATTTACCACAAAAGCAAAGTGCCCTGGTAGTTTTTGGGATCAAAACCAACGGTAAAAAAGTTCTGCAAGAAACGTGTTAGCTTTGTTCCTGTGGTATAGGTGAAGTTGGTCTGAGTGGTCTTGATTATGGACTTCTATTCTCATTTCACAAGTAAATTATGATTTTGGTCCAATCTTTTCTGCACAATTCGAATCTGCTCCATTGAAATTATGGATGGATGGAATGACGGGGTAGAAAGTTCTATACACGGGGCAAGATATGGGACATGGGGGTGTGGCGTAACTCAGCATCAACTCTCGGTAATAAAAATGGACGAAACCAGGTCTTCATTTAATCCCCAAGAACCACGCGACCAAGTTTTTAGGCAACCATTGAAGACCTTGGGAAAATATCTAGTCTTTTTCTGAAAGGTGTCTCAATAATGTATCGTAAGTGGTTGCCTAAAAACTTGGTCATGTGGTTTTCGGGATTAAACAAATACCCGGTATGAGCTTAAAGCGAGGCATAAAGAGATCATGAGGTGTGATCGGACGCGTGATGTTGGGAAATACGCAACAAAGGTAAAATAAGACATCTTTTTCATCTAAATTTATCCATGAGATTCATCAAAGGTTCGTTTACTAGCGTCCTACAATTTATGGCTAAAATAAAATCTAAGTGATTAAAAAACTTCCATGGCACTGGGTAAATGCCCACCACATTTGGTAATTCGAGGGCCATCTGGTCGACGTCCTGAAAAATGACTGAATTAAAATTCAACTTATCACAGGGTACCTATTAAAACATACCTCTTTAGTGACGAGCATATCACCAGGTCCATAATGTAATGAGATCGGGGCTGTGACTTTGCTCAAGTCGTACAAGGGTGGCACTGTCTTGTTGTAGTGCAAGACGTTCAACATTTTGCTGCCGTAGTCAAAATGTGCGAATCTACCTGGAGAGTGTTTATCGTTACGATTTGTCGGAATTAAATAAAAAGACTGAATATACCTGTTAAATAATACTGCATAACGTTTTGTAGGATTTTGGCGGAAGTTCCCGCCGGAAAGTGCTTCATGAACAGTGGGAGAGAGGTCTGGAAATGTAAGAATATTTTCACTAAAGTGGAAAAATTTGTTTGTGGAAAGATCAAACTTACACTGTTTAATTGTTCGTAGTCCATTCCGATAATTATGAACATCATTGCAATGCACAGCTCCTGCGACCTTGCCTTATCCTTGCAAAAATTTCTCAGAGTTTTGGAGATGTAATCTCTTCTCGGCATCACTTCATGGATGTTTTCGGATATCAGTACGGGCTATGAATAAAAATTTAGGTTAATGTTCAATAACCAGGTAAAATATGTCAAAAAAACCGCAACATAATATAATGTTTATATCTGAGTAGGTACCTAGGTACAGTAATTCTTTCGAAAAAGAGGGGACCAATAACAGAAGTGGATAGATATATTTTTTAACGTTTTCTTTTTCAGCAACCCATGCCACAACAATCGTTTCTAGACCTCTATTGAACTACACCTTTTCCAGTTGTAGTTCAGAAAATATCAGTTGTATTTCAGATATCGTCAATTGTAGTTCAGAAGACGTCAATTGCATTTCAGATTAGTAAAATGTAGTTCAGAAAGTATCAATTTTATTTCAGATTAGTCAAATGTATTTCAGAAACAGTCAATTGTATTTCAGATTAATAAATTGAATTTGAGAAAGCATCATTTGTATATCAGAAAGCGTGATTTGTATTTCAGAACATGTCATTTGTAGTTCAGAAAATAATTTATATGTATAATTTATCAATCAATGCAGCTCCAAGATAATTGTAGCATTTGTCGTTCTTCAGTGCTGCGGAAGCCGGTCGTGCGATTAACACCCCCGCAGGCATCTGTTACACAGAAGATGTGCCGAATATCTGCAGTTCATCATACAGAAGATCAAGAGTTCGAAGCTGTGGCTGTGCAAAAGTGCCCCAATTTGCAGGAGTCCGAATAAAATTGATACTTTCTGAACTACATTCTACTAATCAGAGATGCAACTGATGTCTTCTGAACTACAATTGACGCCTTCTGAACTTCAATTGACGCTTTCTGAAATACAATTGACATAATCTGATGTACAGTTCAAGTTTTCTGAACTACATTTGATAAATCTGAAATACAATTGACGCCTTCTGAACTACAAGTGACTAATCCGAAATACAATTGACGCTTTCTGAACTACACTTGATAAATTCTGAAATTCAATTGACGATATCTGAAATACAATTGATATTTTCTGAACTACAACTGGAAAAGGTGTAGAGATAACGAGTGATCGATCAAATTTCTCCTCAAATCGCCTTTGATTTCAGAAAATCTGGCGAAAAAGCATGGCCTACCTTGAGAAATTTATTCAATCACTCGGTATCTCCAATTTGACAGATGCATTGTGATAATTTATTCATTTATCAATGTGCAAGTTTTATAAATCTGAAACTGATCGGAGGAATGAAGAAATCTGAAGATATTCAAGATGGCGGACTTGGAAAGTGTCAAAATGTCAAGTTCGACAGATACTACATATCGATTCTTTATCAGGAATGAAGGTACGTGGCTCACTGATTGAGTAGGGGTTCGTCTTAGTAGATAAGCATAGTACGTAAATACTAGGATTTTGAGGCTTTTTTGCTGGATTCTTCCTTTTCCAGTATATCGTAGCTAATTTGGACTTGGTAACAATACTGTTACATCGTCAGAAGGGTCTCTTGACTAGAAAATAATTTGGGTATCTCGTTGCCTGTCGGCTTGTCTGGCATATCAATGATGTGGTGTGGAGTGAAGGAAAGCTCACATTTTTGGAAAATTAGGCAGATGCTAGCTCAGAACAGAAAATGAGAAAGGTTATTAGTTAGTGTTTGAAAAAGAAATGCGCATATGCGCGTCATTAGTGAGAATTTGACGGCATTTTACATGGTAAAAGAATGTTAACAATGCCGTCAAATTCTCATGTAGTTTTAAGGGTTTAAAAGAGCGACTTACCAAGACATTGGCTGTTAGCGTGTAGACGAATCTGTGAATGGGATTGAGCGTGTGTTTGATTACTGCCAGTGGACCCAGTCCCATCATCAATCGAATTTTTTGGTTGTATTGCGGTTTCATCGAGCACATAATCAAACCGCTCGTTACGCCCAACGAGTGCCCGACAAAGAACATGTCTTGCTGATTGGTGATGTTGAGGATGTAATCAATGGCCACTGGCAAATCGTAATATCCCGTTTCTTCGATGCCGAAGTCCCAATATTTGGCGTCTTTGTTTGGATCCAAAGTCTTGTGTTTTCTCGAGTAAACGTTTCCTCGCACGTTCAAGAACCAAACATCGTATCCACGATCGACCAACATGTACGCTGTAAAACAAACAAGTTTCCGCATTTTTCACACAAAACATAGAAAAATCATTGTGCAATTTACGCAAATCGTGTTTCGGTCCTCGCAGTATCCACACGTCCGTGGATGCTTCCAGTCCGTGGTGGATCAAAACAACTGGCTTGGGAAATTTATCTCCTTCGTCCCGTTTCGTTCCCCTCGGGATGCGGTGTAGCGTCAGGATGTGCCCAGTTTGAGAAGCCACTTGATGCGTGTCCATTCTGTATCCGAAACTCCTCACTATCCTTTCCTGCACAAACAGAATGAAATTATTTAGCTTACTCAAACACGACAATTTGACACTAATCGTTTGATATGATAGCCCCGGCGCGCGCGCTTTTAAAAGCCATGAGTACCTATCCCATTATTCACAGGAACAGTTATAAACGAAAGTGGCATTTCACAACTACCAACTTCCTTTTCGGCACTGTCATTAGCATTGCAATATCCACACCGCAGAAAAAAGTTTATATGCATAAATTCGTGTCAATGAGAGACAGGAGTAAAGTACCTATTGAAAAATGTATATCATCCGGAGTTGCATAAGGTATGCAGTGCAATATCAGGATTTTCTTTACGAAAGCGCGGAGTGTTCATCTAATCGACTTGTGTGCACGCCCAAAAATTCAGGTCAATGTATTCGATTAGGTTCTGAACTAAATAAATTATTTAAGACTCAAGAATCCAAAATTATAGCACAGAGCTACAATAATTACCAATATTGCGGCAAAAATGTTGGCAACGCTTAGCATTACAGTACCTACCTACCTAGGTAGGTACTTGCCAATAGTTAGGCTAATACCCACGGGCCAAAATATCTATAAAATAAAAATATTAGGCCTGACAAAGCTGGGCATCAAATCGTTAATTAACGAAGTTAACATTTTCGTAACTCGAAAGAGAAATAGTCTGGAGCAGTCGTGGCCAAGTGGTGATGGGAAGCTGACCCACTCGCGCTGCGTTGTGCGGGTTCGAATCCCGCGACATCCATAGATATTTTGTTCTGTCCCCGAAGTTGCATGGTGGAGCAGCTAATAGCTGAATGTCGCCTTGTTAAAGACAGAGTTGAATTGGTAAAATAAGCGTTGCAAAATCAATGCCTGTGGGTTTATTCCTTGACGGATTCTGATTATTTTGGTTTCTTTCGAAAGCTACAAGGATGTACTTTGGTTTGAGCCCATTGGCTATCCCAAAATCAATTTTCTTTGATTTTGGAAATGCCAATGGGCTCAAACCAAAATACATTTTTGTAGCTTTCGAAAGAGACCACATAGCCCAGGCGCCAGGGAAAACAATAAGGAAATAATTGTTTTCTGGCTGGAAACTAGCTTAAAACGATCTGTGTAGCTTAGGTTTTGACATACTAGTTTCCCCCCTTTCGGAAATGTCGGCGTCATGTCGCCATCATCAACAAGAAGTGCACCAGCGTGGTTTTTGCCGAATATCTTAATTGTGGGTCATCTGACAGCAAAAGATGTAAGAAGTCATTTTGAAGCCTATGAAATTCCCTACAGTTTGGTTTTTTAATCAATTTTCTGCGACCTATGGTCTTTGAGATAGAGCTTCTGGAAGCGAGAGTCATTGTCCTGAAAGCTCCATGGCCACTTGACTCAAAAAACTAAAATGTCGATGTGACAAAAAAAAAATTCAAAATGAGATTACTCGAGAACTCTTCATGCTATGGTTGCGGTGATAGTTTCAAACTCTTCCTCTTGAACCGTAGATTACGAATATTGAAAAGTCAAAAACGTCACATTGTACATATACAGGGTGTACTACGGGAATCAAATCAGAACAGAGAAATTCGACATATTTCTTCGATTTAGCCTATGCCAAACTCTAAGCACTTATCACGAGTCCAATATCAATATGCATTGGTCTGTAAGCTTCACTTGAAACACTTAAGAAGTGGTCAGCTCACAGCTTTCCTGTAAAATGTTTTGAAGGCCCTCTGAAATCATCAAAATTTACAGTAGCAAGGAACGTATGTAACAGTATATTATATACCAAGGAACCAAAGTGAATTTTTGATCCTTTGGGTGCAGTTTGTTGCTCGAAGGCCTTTTGGGTCCAAATCCCCAAATTAAAAATTCACTTTGGTCCCTTGGTATATAATATACTGTTATATACATTCCTTGGTACTGTAAAGTTTTAATATTTTGATGATTTCAGAGGGCCTTCAAAACATTTTACAGTGAAGCTGTGAGCTGACCACTTCTTTCGTGTATTAAGTGAAGCTTATAGAGCAAATCCATTCTGATATTGGACTCGTGTTAGGTGCTTAGAGTGTCGCATATAGGCTAAATCGAAGAAATATGTAAAATTTCTCTGATCTGATTTGATTCCCTAAGTACACCCTGTATATGTACAATGTGACGTTTTTGACTTTTCTATATTCGTAATCAACGGTTCAAGAGAAAGAGTTTAAGACCATCACCGCAACTATAGCATGAAGGACTCTCGAGAAATCTCATTTTGAAATTTTTTGTCACATCGACGTTTTAGTTTTTCGAGACAAGTGGCCATGGAGCTTTTACGACAATGCCTCTCGCTTCCAGAAGCTCTATCTCAAAAACCATAAGTCGCAGAAAGGTCATTTAAAAACGATTTCGTAGGGAATTTCATTGGTTTCAAATTGACTTCTCACATCTTTTGCTGTCAGATGGCCCAAAATCAAGATATTCGGCAAAAACCACGCTGGTGCACTTCTTGTTGATGATGGCGACATGACGCCGACATTTCCGAAAGGGGGGAAATTAGTATGTCGAAATCTAAGCTACACAGATCGTTTTAAGCTAGTTTCCAGCCAGGAAACAATTATTTCCTTATTGAGCTGATTTTTGCTCCCTGGCGCCTGGGCTAACAATGGTAAGTATTCGTCAAGGAATAAACCCACAGGGATTGATTTTGCAACGCTTATTTTACCAATTCAACACCGTCCTCAAATAAGTCGTTTAAATAAAAAAAAAAGTATGAAGTAAAGTTTTCACTTGTAAAAAGAAAACAAAGAACTTTGAATTTTTTGGAAGCGACCAAAAACGTTACCCATCAATGAATTCATTATAAAGTTACTTACATCGAAAAAAGGGCTCTGATGAAGCATGCATAAAACTGCGTTTCAACCACTGAAAGACAATTTATTGCTAATAAAAGGTAGGCGAACGTCGGCGTCGGTGCCGAGGTGTCGGTCGCTTGTCAAATGTTCCTGTTTTCAGCGGCCAGAATTTCTTGTTTCTAGATAAAATGGATTTAGGTAAATTATTCGAAATCAATTGCTCGAAAGTAAATTTTTCGAAATCAATTGTTCGAAACGCAATTAACTATTCGAAAATAGAATTTTTCGAAAAATCAATTGTTCGAAAATCAATTTTTCGAATAATCAATTGTTCGAAAATCAATTTTTCGAATAACCAGTTGTTCGAAAATCAATTTTTCGAATAATCAGTTGTTCGAAAATTAAATTTTCAGATGGAAACGAGGATAAAAACAAGAATAGTGCAAAGGAAAAGGAGTTTTGAGGAAAAATGCAAAGGAGCTCCGTAGAACTTCATATGATATTGGTGTCACAAGGGGGCCCAAGGGGCTCTTTATATCGAGAAAAGGCAAAAGGAGGCTCATTGTATCGTACTCTGAAATCCAATAAAAACAAAAGAGGACTGATTAGGGCTCCAAACTACACATAAGGGTACAAGGGGACCCGATAGAGTTCTGTGTAATCAAGTTTACACGATGGGGCCCGATAGGGCTCCGAATATCACATGAAGGCACAAGGTGTTTACTACTGCTCCGAAAGTCATGGAAAGATGTAAGGGGGCTCAGCAGGGCTTCAAAAGACATTGAAGAAACAACGGGACCCAATGGAGCTCCGAATAACACAAGAAAGTAACAAGAGGCTTACTGAAGGAATTCTGACAGCCAGACAGAAAACAAGAGGGCTTACTAGGCGCCAAACTACACTTGCGGACACAAGGGGGTCCGATAGGGCTCTGCATATCACATAAAGGCACAAGAGACTTACACTAGGGCTTCCAGCAATGCAAGAACGCACAAGCCACAAAAACACATAAGGGGGCTCCTTAGGACTCCAAATGACACATGGGGCACAAGGGGGCTCAATTAAAATCAGAAGGTCACAGAAAAATGCAAGGAGGCTCCGTATTGTTTCAAATGATATTGGTGACACAAGGGGCTCTATTGACCTAAAGAGGGCAGAACGGGGCTGTCTGGTACCTACTTTGAAAGCCAATATAAACATAAGTGGGCTGATTAGGGCTCCAAGCTACACATGAGAGCATAAGGGGGCCCGAAAGAAAGGACTTAGAATGACATGACGACACATGGGTGATTACTGTGCTCTGGAAGTAACGGAAAATACAAGGGAGCTCAGCAGGACTCCAAATCACATGAAAGGCACATTTTGGGGGCTCAATGGAGCGTGGATAATTGGATAACAGAAGATGGCAATAGAGGGCTTAGTGGAATTCTGGAGACCATTAAGCACATAAGGGGGTTCATTGCGGCTCCAAATTATGTTTGAAGAAACAAGGAATTTGGTGCCGAATATAACATAAAGGCACAAGGGACTTACTAGTGCTCCGAAAGCCTAGAAAAAGTGCAAGGGGGCTCAACAGAACTTCAAACGGTATTGAAGACACAAAGGGGCCCCATGGAGCTCTGTATAACAAAATTGAGCGATATGGGGCTCACTAGTACCTACTCCGAAAGTCATGAAAGAACATACGGAGGCTCAACGGGGCTCAAACTACACCTGAAGGCACAATGGGGGCCGATAGGGCTCTGAACATGCCATGACGCTGCTTGCTGCTCCAAAATTCATGGAAAATGCAAGGGGGCTCAGCAGGGCTTCAAATTACGTTGAATACAGAATTAGGGGGCCCAGTGGAGCTCTTGATAACGGAAGACTGCAAAAGGAGCCTTATGGAAATCTGAAAGCAATGAAAAACATAAGAGGACTCATTAGAGTCCAAAAATTACATTAGAGAAGATGAGGGGTCCGATGGGGGCCAAATATCTCATTAAGGTACAAGGGGCTTACTGGTGCTCCCAATGCTCGGTGTACTAGCAGAAATTCTCGGAATAATGCAAGGGGACTAAGCAGAGCTTCGAAGACCTGAAGAAACCAGGGTGCGCCGTAGAGCTCTAAATACTACAAAAAGACATAAGGGGGCTTACTAAAGTTCTTAAAGCAACAAGAAAACACGAAGGGACTTGTTTAAGTTAAGGCAAAACATTATTTTGCGACGAATTGTCCGTGAGACGAATTGTTCGCGAGACGAATTGTCTGGTCACGATTTGCAAGTAGGTATGCTAAAAATCTAATTATTATAATTATTGCTTTAGTGTCAAAAATATTGCAAAACCGCGCTTCCGCAACTGATTCTCTAAAAAGTAACTTTCGAATAATTCAACTTTACTTTTCGAACAATTGCTCGTTCGAATAACTGACTATTCGGAGAATTGATTTTCGAATAATTGACACTTTCGAACAAGTGATTTCGAATAATTTGTTTTCGAATAATTGTTATTTCGAATAATTGATACTTTCGAACAACTGATTTCAAATATTTTTTTTTTCGGATAATTGCCTTTCGAATAATTGCTATTTTCGAACAATTGATTTCGAATAATTGTTTTCTGAAAATTGATTTCGAATAATTTACCGGATACGAGATAGGATAGTACCGTGTGATCCAAACCATTCCGAATTGGGGTAGGCTGTGTCCTGGCGGAAAGCAGCTTCACATCCCGAAATTTGACCGTGTCACAGCCAACCCCAATTCGGAATGATTTGGATCACACGGTATAATCATATGTATAGGTACCTACTGGTGGTGTAGTTATCGTAGTTTCGTATGGTGTTATTTGGGTGGTTTTGGAGATGATTGTTTGGTTTACAAAATAAAAAGTTTTTGTTATATTTTAAATAAATTAACCGATAAACGATAATAAAATAAGCTTTTTTCGTTAACGATTAACCGTTACAAAGTTAACTTTTTCGTTAACCGTGCCCCACCCTCGACGCCTGATTTGCGTCAGGAAGAAAACAGTTGTGTGGATCAAGAATTTATGTTTTCTTACTTTGATTCAAACCTGCAAGATTGACATTGAAAAGAAAAATCTTGTTATACTGAAAAGGTTAAAAGGAATACCCATCAATCAATGTGAATCAAAAATATAGGTTTTGGAAATTGCTAGGTAGTTCAAGGTCAGTCTTGTTGTCTCAAGTGTTGCTATTGATTACCTATTACCATTGTTATTGAAACACAGTATTGCCAATGTCAGTTAATTAATTTCAATAACAATAATATGTCTATCTGTGTAAAATATCTTACACCGAAGAATTTATATTCGAAATGAATAGGAAATGAATAAGTACCCATAATGATGATTTGAAAATTTCAGAACATGCTGAGTTGGATTCTTTTCGTGCGGCTTTGGACACGAATCCAGGACAAAATCCTGGAATGGTCCCAGAACAACATAATTATTCACTAATGAGCAGAATAACCGGTTGCTTTCCTGACAGTGGGTGAGTACAAGCTAAAAATTGCCTGCGCCCATGTTTCCCAAAAAGTGGATGTACCTATTTCTGTTCAGTACTGTACAGTGTACAATCTTCTCATTCCCAGGTTCAGCTGTTTCAGGCTAGGAATTTTGGGGAGCTGTTTCCTATTTTCGATTAATCTGACATATAGTTCGATGTTGTTCAAATGAAGCAGAATTATTATAAACAAAAACAAATAAAAATAACATATTTACAAAAAAACTTGTGGGAAGACAGAAAACCAAAAATTTACAAAACAAAAACAACATTAACCATCTTTCATTTCTATTTCGATAAATGATTGAAATAATAATTCCTGTATTTTTATAATCGTTTCAATAGATACATAACGTCAAAAGTGATACGTACAGGTTATTCAAAAGCCCGGAACAAAATTCATAATTTTGTACCAATTTTTTTTCGGAAAAAACGCTCGGACAGGTCGATTTCTAAAAAGGGCAAGCCGTTTTTCTATGATACGTGTCATCATCAACCGTCAACCCCTTGACCCCTACCCACCCTTGGTTTTTTTTTAATCGCACCCTATGGCTCATGGGACTCATTGGAAAGCTTGTCAAAAACTGTATTCAGATCTACCATTGAAAATGGTTGGACGCTTTCCAACGAGCCCTCACAAGCCATAGGAGGGTGCGATTCAAAAATACTGAGGGTGGCTGGGGGTTGAAGGATTGACGGTGAATCATGACACGTATCATGGAATAACTGATGCTTACCGTTTTTAAAAATTGACCTGTTCGAGCGTTTTTTCCGAAAAAATATAGTAAGAAATTATTAATTTTGTTCCGGACTTTTGAACAACCCTGTATTATAGACCAAATACATATATAGATTAGATATCACCATATACCGGGTGATCATTTGAAAACTATCCAGCTGCAATAACTCCCGATTCCTGATAAAAATGTCTTCGAGCAAAAACAGGTCGATTTTCATATCGAGGGAGACATCCGAAGCATACATTGGCAAATTTCTATTTTCAGCCCCCTCGCCCCCACCCTCCCCAACTTTGAAATTTCAAATGACATTACCTATTTCACGGTACATCAAATTGAACAGAATTAAATTATCTTTCTGAAAAAATATTTATAAAATTTTCAACACCACCATTCTTCTTTAAATTTCCTGAGTGTCCGATTTAATATTTTTGACCTCCCTTCATTTCTCTATGGAAAAAGTACAACCCAAATTCACCCTTCGCTCCCCCCACCTCACCTTAAAAATCTAAAATGACAATACCTACTTTGTGATGAATCAAAATAAAGGAAATATAATTCTCTTCCTGGACAAAATTTTTTAATTTTTTTTAAATTTCCTTGTTTCCCTCCTAAAATACTCCAAATGTCCAATTTATTGGAGGAGGGGTTGAAAATTTCGAAAAAACTGTTTTCAAAAAGTGAATTCAATTCCCTTCAATTTGATGTATCACAAAGTAGGTGATACTTCTTTGAATTTCGAAGTTTAGGTAAGGGGGAGCAATGGGTGAATTTGGGTGGCACTTAATACACCAAAAATTCTCTTTTTCGATGCTTTTCACGATGATGTTGACTGAACTGGAGGGAATTGGGGGGTCCAAAATAATCAATGGGACACTCAGACAATTTTTGGGGAGAAGGGGGTGGGGTTAAAAATTAAAAATAATACTTTTTTCAGAAAGAAAATTTAATCCCCTCCAATTTGATATATCGCAAGGTAGGTGGTGTAATTTGAAATTTTCAAGTTAGGGTGAGTGGGGGCGAGGGGGCTGAAGATAGAAATTGGCCAATGTATGTTTCAGATGTCCCCCTCGATATAAAAATCGACCTATTTTTGCTCAAAAAATTATTGACTAGGAATCGGGAGTTATTTCAGGTGGATAGTTTTCAAATGATCACCCGGTATGTATCACGCTTGACATTGTCGAAAGTAGTGTCAAAATTTAAAAATTCACAAAAAAATTGAGTTCCCTTATCTAATGAGACGATTACGAAAAATGTTGTACGACACTCGAGCGCCGTTCCATTCCAGGTATTCAGCTTCACTGCAGCATTCGGGTGCGCCTCATGCTTAGCAAACCAAAGTTTTGGGCCTGAAATAGCGCTCTTGTATCGTAAATAACTATTTCATACTTGAAGTAGGTAACGTAAAATAATAAATTATACATACAGTGATAAGAGGTGACAGCATGCCTGTAAGTTCCATGCCCAAAATTGTAAAATGTAGATACGTTGGAAATATTCTTATGATGACAAAAGTACAAAAGTTATAACACACCTAGTTACTGTGGAGGACCTGAAACGAAAATTAGCAGGGAGGAAAATGCACGTGTTTTTGATAAGCTACGATGCCAAGTTAGCGAACAAACCCTCATACATGAAACATGCCGACTCGGGCACTTCTCCCCTATCTTAATGTCTAACCGTGAGCTCCACATAAAAGATGATCAACGATCAAGCTGATTGCAGATTAACTGAAGTTTTTTCTGCTGAATGCCAGTCGATTACCCACAAAGAATGCCTAAAATCTGTGCCAGACTCATCATCTTTTCACTATTGACAGAATCACCAGCATTTCCATTGATCAGTCAGCTAAAAATTGACAAACAAAAATCGCGAATCAACTGATCTCGTATTACCTTTTTTGTGAAACCTACGGTGAATACCTGTCAGTATTTAAGTTTAGGTTCGGTGATTGTGATACTGGCACAAATATGATGAAAAGATATAACAAAAAAAGTTCTCTCGCCCCTACCTCCACCTGCCTAATTTTTACTTAAGCTTCTTGATCGATTGATCTAGTTTCTTAAGCCTCGCCGCAGACATAGTGGCGGAGGCTATTTGTGGGCGCTTTTTTTTTCGTGATTTTTTTGTGATTCCTCGTTCCTCGTTTCCTAACAAATTTCACCTGAATCTTCCGTGTCTTTCGAACGGTTGACATAATCATCCAGGGGGGCGATTCTCGAGTTATTCGCATGACTTTTCGTATACGAATCTCCTTGGTTTCGTGTGCACTTGGACTGTCGGAAAGGAGAATTCGTATACGAAAACTTTTCAAACACGTTCGAGAATTGCACTCCTGTCATTCTTTCGTTAATCGAATCTTAATTATTGCAGGTTGATACCGACGACGTTCAAGGATGATCAGTCAAATATAAACAATCTTCAACAACAATCAAGAATAACCCAGTCGGTAGCACGGTGAGCTCGGCCCCGCTTTCAAAGGCGAAGGTCCTGGGTTCAAATCCGCACTGGGCCAGATGGACTTTTTCACGCGTTTTCTAGTACTGGGGCATTTACTATCGTGCGGTGATGCCCCGGGAAAAGGGATGAAACGAGAAAGCCATCGAAACAAAACCACACTGATTAATCCTCACTGTTCCAAAAATGTCTTCGTTGTTATCGTCAATACTGTTATCGTTACTGAAACCCCCCCCCACAGAAAAACCTGCTAATAACCCAGTAGTTGATGCAGGGCAAAAATAAAAAAAATTAAAGAAAAAACAATAAAGAATGCACAACTCGCGAAACTCATCTAAAATAGAGAAAACGCATATTTTCCAACCTTAATATCATCATATTTTTCGATCTAATGAAGCTATGTGCTGTTTTTTTCTTTTGAAATTGAAATACCTATCCAGACCTTCGTTCCAGTGTGACAGGAATTGAGAAACAATGGTCTATTATTTATTTATTCAGTTTATAAACATTTTCATCGGCTATGAATGCATCATGATTTTCAGCCAGCGAGGGATTTTTTGTTTTCACAATTTTCTATACAGGGTGTTTCAGTGACCTTGCATAATACTTCGGGAGGTAATTTCTTTAAGAAAATAAGTTGAAAGTACGAGTAACTTATTTCCCTGAAATGCTTCCCAAGGGAGTTACAGCCCCTCAAAGGTACGAAATTGAAAAAGTTTTTAATTATTTGCTGAAAAACCGTCAAAGGTAGGAACTTCAAATTTGGCATAGAGAAGTTTCTCAACAGTGCAAATGTACATGCAAAGTTCTAAACAAATCTAACTAGTGACAGCGAAATTAAAGAGGATTGGGATTATGTTGAAAATTATTAATGACACGTCCGTGTTTTTCCACTTCTACTCCACAACGATGCATCCTACGGAAAAAATGCAAGACGAATAAAAGATTTGGATTGAACGAATCTATCGAAAACATCAAATTTAAAGATGTTACCTTTGACAGTTCTTGAGCAAATAATTGAAAACTTTGTTGCATTTTGTATTATTGAGGAGCTGTAACTCCTTCAGGAAGCACTTGAGGAAAAAATGTTACTCCTGCTTTTCGACTTATTTTTTTGAGAGGAATCACCTCTCAAAATTTCATGGAAGGTCACTGGAATAACCTGTATACAACCAGCAAAGCAAATGAAGCCAAAGTATTGGAGAATTTTTTGAAACAAATTTTTTTTATTTAGGACTTATAGTTCTCTAGATTTGATTTTTGACGCAACCGACAACCTATGAAGAAGTGGTGCGCGCATGCCACTTATATTTACCGTGCAAAATGCACTACATGAACTACTGAGGTAGGCATTTTCCGTATAAACCTGAGGTTTACAGAAAAAATTAGATATTTGGTCTCTACAAATGAAAAAAAAAACAAGGTACCCGTTTAGGCTAGCCGAGTTACGTGCCGAAAACCGCCCTCAACCGTCGTGACAATTTAACAAACGATGTAGATCATCACTTCGTTTATTAATTCCAACTTGAAAAACAATGTTTTTCCTATTTTTCTCGCAATAAAATATTCATCTCTCTCAAACTTCAAAATTAGTGGAATAATCATCCGTATTCCTTACATAAATTGTTGCATACAATTTTTCCTAATGTTTCCTTACTATTTCATAAATGGCCATTATTTCATCTCAGGTGATATTTGACAAGTATATTTCGCTTTACCCTAGTTTTAAAGCAAATAATTTTTTGCCAACCAGCTTTTTAGGAGTTTCCAGGGTAACAATAAAGAATAAAACAATAATGATATTCATTGTATGCGTGCATATCTTATATGTATAATTAATTATAGGTACTCAAGTACTGTAGTAGTTAATGTACCAAAATCCAAAATGAATGACTGCTGCGAAGTGAATCCATTTTCTGAGCGAGGCTTCCTATTAAACACAACGCAGGGTGGATACTGGAGAGATGGCCTGGCTCACTAAATGACGGCTGGGGGTGAAAAGTTGAGTGCATAATTGAAAACGAGTACTCCTGCTCCCTTAATCCTTAATCGCCGTCTTTTCAGAAAATCTACCTGCCCCACAGTTCTCCCCACACGATGAAAATCTCGGCTCGATACAGTATTAATCAATTCAGTTTCGTACATACCTACTTAATTAATACTATATACGTATATGAAATGATTAATAGGCGAAAGAAATTTCGCCCATAGCAAGGTTTCAGTGTGCATCTGAGTTGCACATCAAACTGGATAGGTGGGCATACTGTACCCACGTGCATTCTACTAACAAAAACTCATTTACCCTAAATTATTTGAGCACTGGTTACTATATCGTGGCATTTACCAATTTAAATTATTACTAAATACAATAATTACTACGTGTACCTGTATGACATAACATAAATAATAACTCTTTTTTTGTGAACATTAGAATTTTAGATTTTAGCACCGGTTACCTACATTTTCTAATGATTCCACATGATTAAGATTCTATGTGTAATAGTATCTCTTCATTTCGGTTGTGTAGTTTTTGTAATTTTTTTGGCAGAGGTCATTACGACGTAACAGTAGTACCTGCCTAACGTTATATTCCTCGCTTTATACAGTAATTTGGAAGAAAAAACTAATATCATTTTCCTAGGAAGGTAACCTCACAATTTTTGTCTGATAAACAATAGCACAGTCAAGGTTAATTGAGCAGGTGGTATCTACTGAAAAACCGAGATGGACATCTCCAAGAACAGGAGGAGACCTTGTCATTCTGAAAGTCATCTAGCTTGATTGCATCTAATGGTTGATGGTCGAAGCTTCAAGAGAACAGCCTGGAAATGGGTAATAATATTTCGAGGAACGAAAGCTGAAAAGTGATCGTCTGGACAAAATGTGCTCCGATTACCGTCAAGGTCACTCTCGTTTATCATTTCCGAATCTGCTGCCAATCTATGCTTAATTTCAGTCATTAGCGCAAAAGTGATTAATTGATTTGCCCAGCAATAATACCTAGGGGAGATTAGGCAATTGGGGCACGATATGTCCACTTCCAATTGACCAATCATGATCATGATCTATTTTATTCTTCTGTCTAGACTTGCACGATCTTATATCTAATCTCGATCAGATTTAGTTCGAATAGTTCAAACGGTTTCGAGGTAAATTGGGGGACATGAAAACCATCGGCAGATCTATAGACGGACCCACATGTTTTAATCCACTTTTTAGAAATCCATGCCGAAACATGATATCTAGTTTTGTTGAAATCTCGAGAACAATTTTTTGAACAATAATTTTGAGATCAAGTACCAACATCAGTAATATCACTCTTCACCAGTGATAGATACCTAATACTCTTCCCCAATAAAACTACTTTTATCTGTGATTAGAGGTAAAATCTGTTCTCAATTACGACCAAGGTCACCCGTTTACCATATCGGTAACTATCAAATTCATTATTTAGCAAAAGTGATTGATTGATATTCTAAAAGTTTTATACCTAGGGGAGATTAGAGAAACGATGGCGAACTCTAAAAAAAAACAAGCATATTTGATGAATATCTGCTATTTTATTGAAAATTAATTGCTGGCGCCAAAAACCTGTCTTGGAAAACATGTCACGATGGAATTTCTTAAATGATACTTCATTGCGCGCCTTAATTTATTATTAACTTGTATTTTTTTTTCCGCCCAACCAAAATAAAAGCGACCCAGTTCCTCAGGTACAGGACGTATCGTATCCCCGATGCATTTCTTTCAAGGTTAATGTCAACAGTAGGTAACGAAATGGAGATTTTATTTATATGTTTATTGCGACAATGACAATTACAATGGGTAGCTTTCTTTCATTAACGCCGCCCAGGTGATGCTGTTTGAGTTTCTCTGCTTCTTTTGGGCGCCTTGGAGAATCAATTTGGAAATCTCATCTAAGTTATTTATCGTATTCAATCGCTATTGTTTTTGGTAATCTGGAGGGTGGGTGATCTTTTCGAATTCTATACTAGGTTTGGTCGATGCTGGATGTGCATTATTGTTGGTGATCACAATTTGTTATAACGTGTAAATAAAAAATTGATCCCTTCATCCAACATTTTCTCATGGATGAAATACTGCCCATTTATGTAACAAGAGGTGACTATGCGTAAACATTAACAGCACCCAACGTCATGATAGGTGTAAGAACACCTTGAAGAACACACTCAACTTCTTCCTAGTGTTCAAGAACTTTTTTCTAAATTCTTCCTCCCGAGTAACGTATGGTCCGAAAGTTTTGGGAAATTGTTTAAAGCTGATAACTTTTTTTGAATAGTTCTATTTTTATACTTAATATTGCAAAAATTAACATCATATACAACAATAACAAATTCATATTCAACATATTGAAAATGGACCATTATCTTCAATGGATCTCAATTTTCTTCTGCCATGTTCCATACTTTTCTGTATCAATTTCTCAAATGCGAAATTCTCTAAAGTTATTGAAAAATGTGACGCCGTAATTGGTCTTCATTTGCAGCTTCCCATCCCTTGTCGTATACTATCCTGCTCAATACTTACCATAAATCTTACATTGGTCGGGCATGCGGTACATAGGGAGGCAGGAGCTCTGAGAAATTAATCCAGCTGTTGTCCAGAGAATGATCGAACATGGCAGAAGAAAACCGAGAGCCATCAAAGATAATGGCCCATCTTCAATATGTTAAATATGAATTTGAAATTGTTAAAGATGATGCTAGTTTTTGCAATATTGAGTTACAAAATTAAAACTGTCCAAAAAACGTTATTAGCTTTCAAAAAAATTCCCAAAACTTTCGGACCATACGTTACTTATAAGGGAGTGACCAAAGTAAATTAATATCAGTGCAAAAGCGGATTGACGAGAGAAAGGCCATGTGGAATTTCTGCTCAAAACAGACAGGAGGCTATAGGGACCATGAATCAAAATAAATGGACCCTGGACTTAGTGACAAAAACACGAAAATTCGCAGGATGACACACAAAACTCAGCTCTTTTATTTGAGAATGGGCTTCTCCCATTTTTTTTTGTGGGAGGGGGGGTATGGGGCCCTTAAAATTCTGAAGTTTTGGAACTCATATACGAAACCACTTTTTAATAAAACCTAATAAAGATTAAACTTATCAATATAATAAACCTACCGCGGTGTATTCTAGGCAATTGACCAATGTGAATTTTGGTTTAAATCCATTTATAAAAAAATGATCAGGGTTCTTCGGATTTTAAGCATTTTCGGTGGTCAATCAACTAGGATTGGACAGTTAAAAAATCATTCTTCAGCGTGTTAGCGCTAACACTGTGTTGGCTTCTCGGTGGAACCTACGTCTAACCTAATAAAGACGAAACGTGTGACTCCTATTATGAAGCTAACAGCATCAGTCACCATGTCTCTATTATTCATCGGCACGTTTGATATAATTACTCACATTTTCGCATCAGCCAGCAGCTTATTCCACTTGTAAAGTCGAGATTGCGTTAGTCCCATTTTAAAAAGAATGCCGGGCAAAAAAGAGCAATTTTCATTGCTCAGTACAACACAGCGGTTTTCACAATATTTCCAATCTGTATTACTGATAACATAACTGGGAAAAAATAGGTTGGACTGTCCTTTAACAATAAACAACATCAAACGCACCAATTTTTCATTTTATCATAGGTAGAAAAAAATTGAAACAAATTTTTTGCACTAGCCGAGTACTTAATTTTTTTAGCAGCAAAAAATGATTGCCATATAATTCCTTTATTTTGAAAACCGTATATGGCATTCTGCGATGTTTGTAGAACAAACTCCGAGAATCTCAGAGCGATATCTTCAGGGATCATGAACCGATACAGCAGTATTTTGAAAGAACGCGAAGCGACAACCCTGTAGAGAGCCCTAGAGTAAGATGCATCTCTTAGCAAAGGAAAGGATCTTTAAACAAGATTCATTGGAATTACCCCTTTCAAGTAATAATTACTAAATACTTTTAGGAAGTATTTGAATAAGTTACGAATACATCTCACTCGTTCCAAAAAAATATTTAAAATACTGACCCTGGGTTGCACCAACGCTCAATTAATATATTACGAGATTAGTGAATTTTTTTTGGTCAGTACTCGTTGATGAATAATAGAAATTCTGGTTTCACAGAAGAGAATGATCCAATGATTGATTAGTTAAATATTTTATGCATTTCCCATCGTCAACCTACTAGGATTGGCCAGATTGAAATTCATTTATTCTCGTATTAGCGTTAATTGCGTATTATTTTTTTGTGCAACCCAGGGTGAGTATTTAAATGAAAAAAAGGATCAATAATTTGAAAATTATTTATGAGTACAAAATAGATAATGCCCGGGTCTGTTGTCGATTTTAAGGTGGCTTTATACTTCAGCAGTGTGGTGCTTTTCAGGATAGGTGTATAATATTTATTTCTTATTCGCGAAATATTTTTTTGATCACCAAAAATATAAAAATATACTACACAATAGTCATAGATAATGTGATGTTAAAAAATATTATGGAACTCAATTAAATTATCCGCGTTATTGACGGATCCTCGAAGAGATGAATTTGCGTTGCGTGCCAGTGCCAAAAAGAGAGAAAACGAAACGAAATTTTGAAAAGAGCTCTTCGGCGGCTCTTATGGGTACCGGTTGTAGGTAAGTAGGTGCAGTGACGTTCAGATTCGTCATCATTCCATCCGGGAATACTTGAAATACTTAATTGAAGAAAACCGGTACACACAAACACATCACTCGCGCGATGCCGAAGAATTCCTTCAATCATTGTCTCGGCCGAATAACCATTTACAAGAAAAATTCTCCAGCTCTTAGACACACCACCAAAACAAAAACACTCACCGCAGTTCTTGTGTCTCCAGAAACACCTAATCCAGTGGCACTCTTCTCAGTTTGATGGCTCCTTCCAAGTTTCGGCCCAAAAACAAACTCCAACAAATCGTAATTTTGGCAGTTCCCGGCACTCACTATGACGCACAGTACTACGAGAAAAATGCTCTTCATTTTTTTTTTGTTCTATTAGTCTGATGGTGTGGTGATAACAAGTACCGGAGAATTTGAACGAACGGCGCGAGAAAGTTCTTTGAACAAACAATAAAAGTGTGATGCGTGTATTACATGGCCGGTGGTTCCATTTCAAATAATAAATTTGCTGTGTGTGTATGTTGTGGTGAGTTCCGATGTTGACCAGAGAGCCAGGGACTTTTAATCCCTAGCCATCATAGGCGGGGGACTTAGGACCTGTCGCGCACCAAAGAAGTATATTATGCCCAGATACTGGTAAAGCGCCACAACTAGAGGCTATTAATTATTGATTATTACATCAACCGACAAAAATTTTACATAGGTAGCAGCTTGCTTAATAATAATATTTGGGTTTCTAGCAATTTCTGGGCATAGGAACAAGATTGCAGGAATTCAGTAATTAGTAACACTAAAAGACCGGATTACGGACGATAGCTCGAGGCTTTTGTAATATAATAATTTGGTGTCGGCAAACGAGCATTTTTCAAGTGCGACTTGAAGAGCAACAAAAACCCATATTATACAACAAGTAGCGGCAGAAATAAAATGGAACAATATTGGCAAAATATCATACCATATAACTAACATGGAACAAAAGAGGTGTCAGAAATTACTCGAGTGTAAAAGAGATGAATTATCACCAAGAGAAAACACGCCTGATACGAGCAGTCATCTGAGTGAGTAACGCTTTCCAAGTGAAAATCGAAGTTCAAGTACCATCGAGAGCCGTTGAGTAGATCAGGGTAACCGCACATCACTCCCAAATTAATAAAAAGGCGGGACGCTCTATTTCGTCAAATAATCGCACTCATCGTGATTTTCACGTCGAAATCGAAAATTTGCGTCGTCGCAACTCGGTGTTTTCACAATAATCATTATTACTGGTACTTATGACTATTACTTACAATAATTTTTACCTTGTTTTAAACGGCGTTGATAGTTATACCCACCTGTAAAATGGAATGAGCAGTTGTGAAAGAAATTGCATATTACTGACAGTTTCTTAATGGCATAAAGGTAAACATGCAAATTAACCTAAAATGGTCGATCTCTATCGAGAATGAAGAATACCGATTTCATAAATACCGAAGTAAATTCGTCAATCACGTCATCTGAATTTGTGACAACGCCCTTATAACGTTTGTCAATTGGCAACAAACTGCGTCGTTTCAATTCGGTAACGCCACTTGTATAGTGTAAATGACGTCCGATAGCACGTGATTGGATTCCAAGTGGTTATGAACAAGATCTTGTATGGTAAGACCAAATTTGATATTACATTCCCTATCACACATTATCTTCGCAATAAAAATCATTATTTTTCCATTTAGACAACGCACAGCCTTATCTAGCGCAGTTTGCAATAAAGTCGAAAGATGGCCACTTACTTCCAACTCGCCACAACGTTGCTTTTGTTAGTGCTGAATCCAGGGGCGGCGGAACCAGGGAAGTAAGGGGGGCCTACTTCTGGCCTCTCCAATTTTCTCGATAATAAATCTTTTCTACAGGTCAAAAAAGATGATTACGTTTTTTTTTTCCGAAAAATTTTTCACCTACGGCGTTTCTCGCTTCGCTCGCACTTCTTTTCCTCTCACTTGTGCCCCCCCAATGTTTATACTCTTCCGGCACCCCTGGCTGAATCAATGACTTTTTAAACTGCGAATGCTTTGCAACAGTCCGGTAAAGCCGACTATCTTAGTATTATATCGCCTTAAAATTCCATAGTTATAGAAGTGCAGTACTAATTGGATGTTCATGCCATATTGATAACTCTTATTCAAAAAGTTCGAGAAACGAAAATTCTAAAAGGAAAAATCTTTGTGTTATTTCTCTCAGTGGCTACTGACTATTATGTTCAGCACAGTTTTTTATCTCATGCAGTATATTCTTCTCGTTTCACCCTTTTTTTCTTGAAGTGACAGCACTGTAGATACTATACGCCAAGGTATTTACTTACCAGAGAGCGATCGGATCGGCCTATGGCCTCGAGCATTTGAGCTTCAATCACTTTGTTATGCTATGGCCTGTGTTTTTGACATTAAAACGACCTAAAATATCTAGAATTCACCTATTTGATAACCGTACGAATAAATTATATCACAACAATAATAAAAATATTATTTATGGTCGCGTCGTTTTACTGGACAGGGAGCTGGTGCTTCAAAACTTACGTCATAATGTACATGATTTTAACCCTGTAGGTCTAATGTGCGTTGATAAGGTTGTTTAAAATTTCTTTGTCTTACATGTCAGACCAGGGGCTTTAGGCTGGTATAGGCTTGTCAATTTTCGAAAAATGTCAAAAATCTATGTCAAAAATTTGCCTCCTCCTGGAGACTTCTCCTTTGGCATAATTTTAAGAATGAAAAACGATTCACATATGATTTTTTACGCAGGCTTCGAATCTGTCCACAAAATTTTTTAACGGTACATCGCTTACAGGGTGCAACATCAAAATTTTTTTCTCAAATCGTACACCCTGTATTTTAACATGGAAATCGATTCCGTTTTTCATTTTGATTACAAATATATATCACACTTGGTGGGTAAGTTAACAAAACGCCTGTGAGAAAATTGATAAATTTTGGTCTTTTTTTGAAAATTTCAAACTTGTCTTATGTTATGAAAGCCCCCAAAAATTTTGTCTTACGACCAGATTTTCGATCAAGGGGGTGTTCCCACACAAAATCCAGTTGGTTTCAATCATGTACCTTATGACGTAAATTTATGTCCATTTTTTCGAAAATTGAGAGGCTCATACCAGCCTAAAGCCCCCGGTCTGACATGTAAAACAAAGCAATTTTCAACAACCTTATCAACGCACATTAGACCTACAGGGTTAAAATCATGTACCTTATGACGTAAGTTTTGAGGCACCAGCTCCCTGTTCATACCCTTTCATACTTGAAGCTTAAAGCAGCGCTGTCTTTCTCCAATTTTTGCCTAGTCTAGGATTTTATTTGAAGACAAAGCGCCGAGGACTTTGTCAAACATTTCCTCCACTGACTTCTTGTGAGAAAGTGAAACTCCATCAATGCCTCATAGTTAATCTCCCTAGGTCGATGAGTTCACGAAGCATCTTTGGCTGTCTTACTGCGAATTGCCGGGTCAACAACGTCGCTGATATTGGACTGGATTACCACCAATCATGACCATCTGAGGCAGGTCTGGGTTTTTTTGTCCACTGATAGAAGTATCTCTTGCAATGCCGACCATAAGATGAGGATCGACTGAATGTCATGGACAGTCATATTTTTTGCGTGAGCCATAATTCTATCATCATCATCAGCCTTCTCTGCGGCAGCACAAGACAACCCTGCAAGAGATGCCCAACCGTTTCCAGCCGATCCGATGGCCCTCATCGATTCCGGATTACTACCAAACAATAAGACGCCCCGACCGAAAATCAATTCGGTTTCAGTTGTGACTTACCTAACCAAAAGACATTTATTTAGACTATTTGGATCCAAAATAACGGCGCCACGATCTCCACGTTGGTTGGTCCAATCTAGTCAATATCGCCGCCAATCGGTTCAGCATCCTCAAAATATATAAAAATGTTACTTGTCCGGCAATTGTACGACCAATTTGTTGATTTTTCCAAAATTTGGGCGCCATTTCGGAAAGAAAGCTGTGCAGTGCCACTTCCAAAATTTGGGCGCTATTTTGAGAAAAAATGCTGTGCAGCGCCCCTTATCGATTTCTTAGCGAGTAGAATAACTACCTGTTCCAGATTCTGCAATCTGCACTGTCTGCAATTTTAACAAATTCACTTCTCGTTGCCCTTATGGGGTTTCTGATGCGACTAAAAAAGTTGTTGACGGGAATCGGTTTTATTTTATTCTTTCTGTCAAGGAGAAACTCTTCAAAAAAAAAAATGTATGGGCATTGCTATCAAATTTTGAAAATTTTGAAAATTTTGATTTTTGAAAATTCAAAAACTAGATAGCATCGACAATGCATCGTTCTTCAAGGAAGTCGCATGCCAAATTTCAATTTTTTATTTCCAAAAAACGGTACCAAAAATGATTTCTACTAATTCACTCTTTCATGTCTACGAGAAATCATTTTTGGTACTTTTTTTTCTAAATAAAAAGGTCAAATTTGGCATGCGACTTCCTTGAGGAACGATGCATTGTCGATGCTATCTAGTTTTGGGATTTTCAAAAATCAAAATCAAAAATTTTCTGAATTTTTTGGGAATTTTCAAAATTTGATAGCAATGCCCGTACATTTTGTTTTTGGAAGAGTTCCTACTTGACGAAAAAAATACAATAAAACCGATTCCCGTCAACAACTTTTTTAGTCGCATCAGAAACCCCTTATCGAAGCCGGATTAGAGTAGTCGGAATACCAGAGGGACCTGTGGACAGAGCCTAACTGCGCAAATTTAGTTCAACTATTGGTTCACCTAGATATGCAGTGGGATTTTAGGTTCGCCTGTGACCTGGCAATGGTCCACCACTCCAGCTGACGGTGTTGTTTCCCGTATTTCAACACGCGGACTCGTCAAAAACGATTTTTGTTTTTCTGTTAAGCCCCGCCCACAGGTCCCTGTGGTGTGCCGTGAACTCTACTACCAAACAGTTAAAGGCACCTGAAATGCCCGAAAAAAATTATTTGCTTTCTCTTGATACTTGCCAAACCGAACCACTTTTTTCTAGACAATTTGGATCCAAAATAACGGTTCTCCGACTACCACGTTGGTCTAATCAAGTCAATGTTCCTGCCAATCGATCCAGCAACCTCGAAATAAACTGCGCAACAAATATGTTGTCGCGAGGGAAAAATTGGTCCGAGTTTGGACCACAATAACTTTTGAATGACACAAACCATTTCGATTCTGTTTTGACGATTAGCGAGCCAAGTTTTTCCGTTATTCACTTCAAGGAAGTGAAGATCAGGAAGCTCCATGTGAAATATCTACAGGGTGAAATGTAAAACAGTACAAAATTTTAGCAATTTCAACGGACCCCCCATTTTTATATTTTTTTTCTCAAATGCAAATGTGAGGATTATAAAGCGTTATGTTTTAGCTTGCACCCAGTTCTGGAAGTTTTGAAATCTTAAGTCTGGTTCTGACTTTATGATTTTTTTCTCTTGGAGGATGCTGATTTATCCTATCGCTACAAAGAAGACTATGTCTCTGATGATGGGAGGTTGAAATCCACAAAAATTGTTGCTTAAATGGTTCTCAGCAACTTAACTCGCAGACCATCTGAAACACCTTGATCCAAGGCTTCAAAAAGAGGGTCCATTCAAAATGGGCGACACAGGTGTTTTCTTTGAAAATTGAATTTGATCAGATTTTCACAATTGAAACAAGCTTTCTTTGTGATTTTGACCTCTTGTGTCCGGCTCCTCCGCCATTTGTCCAGGTGTGTGTCTTACCCGAGCATTGGGGTCTTCAGCGAGTTTCGTAAATGTATTGTCAAGCTGTCCCATTAGAAAAAGTTTCATTTATGCTCTATCTCATTGGTGTATTGGTGTGCAGTAACACTTTTTGGCAGTCGCAGCGAATGTATCGTTTAACAAATAACTTGTGAAAACTTACCACAAAGTCAGCAGGATTGGAGCGATGAAAACATCATCATGTGGTCAAATACTTGCATAAATATTGTGATTCACCGTGCAGTGAATTGATGCACAATAAAAAGTAGTCTACATTGTGTCGTGGTAATTTCAAAGCTATTGCCCAGGCCCTTCCAGCAAATGAAAGGAGGAAAATGTTGGTGAAAACCTCATTTCGGTTGCTCCATCCGTAGCCACAATTTAGATGGCTTTGGCCTTCTGGCTCACGAGTTTTTTGTGGCCAGTTTTTATGAAGCTCTTTTACGCGTGCTCGCTACTGGGTTATGAATGGAAATCTTTTCTTTTGGATTTTCGTTGTTTGCATGAAAATATTGCATTTCCAGTACGTTTTTTTTCGTTCTTCTGAGTTTACCAACGCATCATTACTGATTTGTAACAGGAAAATGCACTACAGAAAATCACGCCCGTGAAGAATTTGACACTTGCTGTCATCAACGTTCTTATAATACTGTTTACCTATTGTCTTGTGGCTAAAGGTGGATTTATACTAGCAGAAAATAAGAATGAAAATAAAAATAAAAATAACAATAAGAATAAAAATAAGAAAATGTTGAAAATGAGCTTTCAGATGGAAGCACATATACACCAAAATAAGAAATAACAATAAGAATAAGGAATTCTTTCCATTCACTGCTGCGTATTGAAGATGCGCAGATATGGCAACAGTGGCAGCGTAAAAGAGTCTTTGAGGGCGAAATGTTTCCTAAATCCACGTTTACCATCACGTACATCACTTCAGCGCACACATGAGAACGCATACTTGCAGAGCGCGGTAATTTCAATTTTGGCGCACGAAGTGTCACTGTCAATGGCAACTGTCAATCAATAATCGAAATGTAAACAAACAACTAACATAACCTCCTAACCATTCAACATTTAATATTGTTCAGAATGAAATGTTACGTGCCGTATGGCAGAAAGACGCAGAAAAGATTCAGGTGATACGAAACACAACGAGCTGAAAGGCGATCGACGAAACAAGAGCGTTATTTGGTTAGATCTGTCGAAACGTCAAATCGACGTCAAGCGCTGTCAGCTGAAATTTGCGTGATATTACACACGCACACCGTATTACAGTGTTGTCAACTTGTTGTCGTGATATAGATATGGCAACGTTCTACTTTCACAGGTATGCGCAGAAGCCTTTCGGGAAACGTGGATTCTGCACAAATCATCCTCAATGTTATTGATTAATCAAGTTACGCGGTTAACTCATGTAGAATAATATTCTACAATGTGTTTCAAAGCCTTCCGTGGCTTGTGTTTCCTTCCGTTAATGACAAGATCCTAGCCTCTCCCAAAAAATACTTACCCTGCCCAAGAAATTTAAGAATTAAAATAACTTGTATAGATTTTCCTTTTAAACATTTTTACAACGCCTTTGATTTAAATAACCTTTTTCCTCTCTAATCAACCATCCTTCCATTAATTTATCACCCACCTTGTACCATTATTATTAGCTCTATTATTTCATACATTTCCATCAAGTTCTTTTTTCCATTGTCCTTTCTTCCATGAAAACATCATAACTGTTTTATTGACATCTGAAGAATTTGAAAAATATTTACCCAAACTTTATCTATACCATCCTTTTATACATTTTTGGTATGTTATCGTTCTCCTTTTATGTTGCTTTATGTATTTTATCTTATAGCTTTACATTCTGACGAAGAAGGGCCAGAGACCTTCGAAACCGGTCAGAAAGAAATAAATAATATTTGAAGGAAGACTGCGTGCAGTTCATTTGATTATACTCCATATCCTTCTGTGAGATGGCGGATCCTTTCCTGAAATTGAAAAAGTACAAGTTGAATATTTTTAACTTCTGCTCGAAGATAAGCCGAATGAGTGACGAACGCAGTCGAGCTTTGCCGATGACGATGGGGGCTGCTTTCATGCAATCCGCAGTACATCGATGTAGCAAGAGTTGCCTGAAGCCGCCTGTCTTTGGGTAGGCGAGAAACTCCCAGGGGTGGGACTCCGTGTTCTTTGTCAACAGTCGGTTTCTACCTGACCTTGAGCAGGTACATGTAAATTCCCTATGCTTAACGACTATCGCTTAGAAGCGACTGTCGATAGCGACTACACGGAGTCCCACCCCAGGGATTGTTTTGTAACGGCGGTCCAAACGTGGCGCCATCTACCAGTTATCCTCACAAGTTTAACTCAGTGATAATTGTCTATTACTGCAATAATTTAGATCAAGAAGTAGATACCTACACTTCACATGATATCAATTTGAAATAATGCGATGTAAAAAATTCTTTTGGATACTTACCTATTCAAGTATTATTACAGATTGGTGATATTGTATGACACCAAACAAAACAAATAGAAAAACAACCGCAATAACAACAGCATAAAGCTAAAAACTGCAACTAAAAATTTTGACGGCTGTCATTCTAATGCTTCGAGCGACACCTAGGAGCAATGTTTCAAACTATTTCTTATTCTTATTTTCAATTCTGGAGTATAAATGGGCAGTTGCCGTTTTTATTTTTCTTATGTTTATTCTTATCGTTATTTTTATTTTTATTCTTATTTTCTGCGAGTATGAATCCACCTTTAATCAGGTAGATGATAGGAGATAGGGCCCGTTACGGCTTTTTAAAGTGGACGACAGTTGACAGATTTATCAGGATTCTGGCCTGAACGTCGCATGACAGCAAGCCAACTCGTTGACATTGTCGTCCACTTTAATTTGGCCGCAATCGTACAACTGCCCTTGTATGTCGGTATTCGGTAATATCCAAGAACGCATTGATTTTGTATCTGTAGTCTTTATTCTAGGTACTACGAGTATCAAGTTATCATTGGAGGCAAATTACAAAATTTTCCCGCCAGACGGCGCTAAAGCTGCTGTATTTTAAATTAGAAAGCATTATCTAGGGATTTGAACTTCTTGTGCTTAATGCTAGACTACTTTGATGGCATTAAGATGTCATTTTTAACTACTCCAGCTATACGGGCGCCATCTGGAGAACTGTCAGTATTTGCCCCCATTGGATTTATATTTGGTTCTCAAGGACAGTGTTGAATTGGTAAAATAAGCGTTGCAAAATCGATTTTGATTTTCGCATTTTGGGAATGCCAATGGGCTCAAACCAAAGTACATCCTTGAAGCTTTCGAAAGAGACCAAAATGGTAAGAATCCGTCAAGGAATAAACCCACAGGGATTGATTCCGCAACGCTGATTTTACCAATTCAACTCCGTCCTTAAGGCGACTGTAACAAAATTACATTGCTGTCAATGTCAATCACTGCTTTATGTACAAATCAGGTTTCTTTAGATCGCTTTTCAAGTTGTTACTTATTTTCCATTCCACAGGTTTACAGGTTAGCTTTCTGTCACACGTGTCCTTCCTATTGTTCTTCATAGGCCTTATCTGATTCGAGAACACTCCAATAATTTTTTATGCGAATACAATGATATCATTCCCATCTAAAAGTACAAAACTTCGAAGGAGGAGGTGTCAAAAAAATAGAGGCTGTGAAATGGGAACTTGGCGGCCAAAAAAGTGAGACTGTTAGGCTGTCAAGACATACTGATAGCAATGTAATCGTGTAGTAATAGCCGCCTAAAAAATAGGTACTATTGTAGTAACAATCACAACCGCCTACATAAAATCACGAGGAATTTGTAAGCCTCTCTTTAGACACAGCCGCCACGAATCCATACGGCTCAACTTCAACTGGAACCTTGGTGTTGGTGTTCTCGTCCGAACCCTTGCTGGCATCTTTTGGCGATTTTGACTTTGACTTCGACTTGGACTTTGACTCCGATTTCATCATCACTTGCTTCACGTTGCTCCCGAACTGCACGTAAGAGTTCATTTCAGTCCTGAAAGCTTCTCTAAGCGGAATCTTCAATTTTCTGCTCGTGCTGGCGGTAGAAAGTGCCATTTCTACCGAGACGGTGATGGCCGAGCAAAGTATCCCAACGACTGTCACGTAGAAGACACCTTCGACGTTCTGGAAGCCCAAAGGCTGGGCTTCTCCTCCTTCCGACGTGCCCTGAAACATGAACAAGGATTAAGTCAAAATTATACTAATGCGGGTTCATGGCCATGGACCTAAATTGGAGAGCTCTCACTACTGAACATAGGCAACCAGTCATACAATTTCACAGTAAGTGCTACGGTTTGTCTGGGGAAGCAATAAGGTACAAATTAATTTTCCGTTGGTCAGCCTGCCAAATATTTCAGTTCTTTTTCGTTCACTCATGTTTTGTTCTGATATGAAAATAAATGCAAAGGATTTCACAGAAGTGACGCCAAAAAAATAACTTTGCCTGAAGAGAAAGTGTCTACCTACCAGCTGACTTGCTAAAAAAGGATCATTAAAGCTTTTTAACATGACTTTGTTATAAATTCGAATTTCTCTTCAAAGTTCAGGTCCACGGCTATGAAACCGGAAATGGGATTGTAATACCTCGCACTGACCACCTCCTCGTCTTTCTTCCCACCATTTTCGTTTGAGCTTATCTAGAACTCCACTGGACTGCAGCTTCAGCATGGCCGTGTGCAGTTTGTTCCTGTATTTGTATCCCTTTCGCATAGCCACTCCGTAGAACTTCTCGTCCAGTTCTTTGCCGTATTGTTGAAGGGTGCAATGTCTTTGGGTCTCGTATTCGATCGACGTCGATTCCATGAAGAAAGCGTACAGGGTGTCTTCGGCCAGCTTCACGCCGTTTTTGTTTTCGGTCATCATGTCTTCAGGATGGTCCTCCATGTGCCGGGCGATCTTTTGGTACAACGGATTTTGGGAGTCCTGCAAGTTGAATGTGATCAAAACACGTTTTTGGGGAATCTTTGATAACCCGAAATACTCGAGATCTTCGTGACCTTGAGAATTTCAACAAGTTTGGGTTTCGAGTGGCCAAGCACTCGAATGGCTATCAACACCAACATGTTTACCTTGAAAAAGGATGCAGTGGCCCCATTGGATTTGGCACCGTACCTCAACTTGTACGTCTCAGCGTTCTCAACTAACGAATTGATGTCAGTAAATAGCATGATTGGGTTTTCAGTTGCCAAGAATGCGGCCAAATTGGCAGTATAAGATGATACCATGATCAGACAGAAGAACCACCACATTCCTGCTACCATTCTAGTCGAAATTCCTCTGGAATTTAAATTACAGAATCAAAAATCTGACTTTTGGTGGGTTGTACGGTTAGTTTCAGCATTTTAGTCTTGGGGCTGAATTTCAAGTACAAGTTGCAACCCACGCAGCGTGGCGCAAGTAGTCACGTGATCCCTCTGTGCCAATGAGCATGCCATTATTGGATCACGTGACTACTTGCGCCACGCTGCGCGGGTTGCAACTCGGACTTGAAATTTAGCCCTTAGTCGTTACCAGCGATCGCCAGCGAGCAAGCTGATTCCAGTTTTTTTGCAGTTTTCCAGGAGAGTTGAGAAACAAAGTTCTTTAAAGGTTAGCGAGGTTGTCGGTGTGTGGGTTTGGAAATTATCAAGTTGTGTTTTTTTCCCCGGGAAATACCGCACTTGTCTGCGGTAGATTTTAGCTCTTCATGTTTTAGCATCACTTCTGTGAGATTTGTTATTTTTTAGTATAAAATCTACTCAAAAAAATATTTTTTTTAAATATTTACGCGGAAAATCTGAACAATTCTACAAGTAGTAATGCTTGAATGTATAGAGCTGAAACAATCATGAACCTTCCTGATGATTTGCAGAAAATTCAATTTGTATAATGTTTTTCTAGAGAAACCGCAAACAGCTGTGAAATTTCACAACTGTGGAAGCTTGCTCACTGGTGATTGCTCTCAGTGCCAGTGCCAAAGCTATCTTATCAGGTTATGTCACCAGGAAAAAAAATTACACTGGCGCTATTTCCGTTCCTTGCTGCATGAGACTGCCGATGGTGAACCAAATGGAATTCTGGCCGCTGAATTGATTCACCAGGAACTCCGGTTCCTCGATGCAAGGGTACGGGTTGTTCCATTCCTCTGCAGACAACCGTCCCATGATGAACATGGAAACTGACGTGATAACATACGCCAGCGCTAGACCCGTCCAAGTGTCGATGGCGAAAGGATCAGCGAACGAAAAGAAACTCGGCGGTGCCTTTTCCGGTTTTCTGAACAAGATGCTTATGCCTACAAAATCTTCTGGTTAGGTAGTTCTTTTATCTTCGCCGCTTAACAGGTATAGTTTGCCTAAAGTCATGAATGGAGCCGTGAAGTCCACTGCCGCAGCTCGTTCAGATGTAATGGTCAAATCTGTTATGGCCAGATCTGCTTTCTGCAAACAATAAAATGATCCAGCTAAACGAAATCACGGCTCTGGACAAGAAAAACCAAAAGCAATTAGGAAAAGTGGTGCTTATGCAGGCGCATTATATTATTAATCTACAGGCGATAAGTTTTGCAATGTGGAAATATTAGATGCGATGCAAAATATAGAAATTAGGTATATACCTACTCAAGAATAGGAGACATGGGGTGGTAGAAAAAAAAGAAGGAATAGTTTAACTAAGAAAATTACGGACTGACATTGGAACACGTTGTCTGGAGTTTTCTCTATACACACTTCTGAAATTAGATCTCCAATCATCCCGGTCCACTGCTGCGTGGCATTATCCCACGCGCCGTTTTTCTTGTCCTCCCTGATGATAAAAGTGTAATTGAATCCTTCCAAATTAGACAGTTCTTCAAACAAATCAATGCCGAATCCTTCGAATCTTTCGTTGCCATAAAGAGACGCCGTGGTTTCCTTCAGCATGCCGAAAGGATCCGTCTGTAATTTCAATATGCTATTACTTTCATCTTACTGCTTTCGTGGAAAATAATAAGTATAGTGAGTATATGCAGTCTTACGAGACAAGTGATGACAATTAAAGTTTTATTCCTCAAGCTGAACTCGTCGGGCTCCAAATCCTCTCGCGGATAGCTGGCGCTCACTCCGGTCGTGGTATTCCACGTTCCGATCCTCGCGATGCCTTCTTCGTACAAAGAGATCACCTCGAGGTTAAAGTTGCTTCTGTAGCCTTGCGTGTCGAATTGTACCGTACCGGTCAGTCCTGGGTATTTGATCTAGGAAAGAAGTACCTAAAGTGATTTCGTATCGATCGTTGAAGAATGGATTGATTCAACGGAATCAATGATGAAAACTGGTGATATAACATCATCATGGAACTGGAAGGGCATTGGAACTGAAAGTAAAGTTTACTGATTGTGCCTCATGATGACAATTTCCAATCAGAGAAAGTGAACAAAAGAAAGTTTACAATGATATACTGTGTATTTGTGGCTCTTTGAAAAATGTGGAATTCACTTGTAAAGAACGTTGGAGGAGTATACGGAGAAAAGGAAGGACTGTAGTAAGAAGATTTTATGATGTTTGATGTGTGGTGTAAATATGTATATTCCTTTTCCAAAAATAATAATCAAAATTGTCTTCTGAATCATCAGCCTGTGATCAAGTGTATGAGCACAGCATGCGACAAAATAAACTGCAGACCTTTTAACTTCAGGTGTTTCAGTGAAGGTGTCGGGAAAGGTATAGTGAAGGGAAAAGAGAAAAGACAGAGCGAAATGATAAGCGCGTGTCCCCAGACTATTTGCTTTCACCAGAATTTGATGTCTGTTTATTTTGTCACCGAGCTCCTCTTGAACTTGGATCATAGCGACTTCAGGTTTTCCGAAAATGATTACCTGAGAATGAGTGAAGAGTATGGGCAAAGAATATTGTCTTTTAACCGCAAGTGCAAAAACAGTGAAATAACCAGTGGCTATTAGCCCAGGCTTTTTAGCATTTAACATGAAACAAATTAATCCACGTGCAATCTTCACGGTATCGTACCCACTTAACCTTACTAAACAACATACTAAAAGTCCCCAACTTTCCTCCGTGTGCGTCATAATTTTTGAGGGGGGGGGGTCAAAATTTTCATTAAAAAAACTCTAGGACAAAAGTAATCTAGCCAGTGGCTTCAAATTTATTATATTTGGATACATTGGGTTATGAGTGAAACTTATTGACAAACTAGATGTCTATGGTCCCCGTGAGGGGAGCTCGGGAGGGGGGCAATTGGTGACCTATGCAAGAAACTTGGTTGTCATTATTATTGAGACAATACTGGCATGTTGGGTATCGTTTCCCACTAAATCTGACCTTGCAAATCCGATTATGATATTTAAATTCTGTTTAAATAATCTTTTGAGCAATTTTCGGCAGAAAAACGTGATTTTGGGACTAAAATAAAGCCGGTTTTTCAGTTTGGGTTATTTTTGCGTTTGATGCATTAATCATTTGGATTTAAAATTGGATGAATTATATGGACTTTTCTGCGTAAGACTATCATATCATTATTGCGACGTAAGTGGTTACAAGGTAAAAAAAATAATTTATTGAAAAAAATGTCGAAGTCCTAAATGTCACTCAAAAATATCTCCGCGCAGTTGAGAAAAAATGTATTGTAGCTGTAATATGGCTTTGATTTCATCTTTCAAGGTTTCTTCTTGTAGCCAAAACAATTCTCTAGCTTCCGAAAAAAGAACACATTACATTAAAATAATAATAATATAACAACAGCAACTTTCCCGCGGGTATAGCCACATTTTTCAGTTTCAAGCTGGCTTACACCGAACATCAAACAAACTCGATTTTATAGTATGCAAGAAATGATAATTATGTCGAATGCCTGATGTAAATGCGTGAAATAGTTGCAGTTATCAATCCTATTCAAAATTTCGAACATTGATGTATTCAACGTGAAAGTATCGTAAATTGAAAATCCACAATTTTCAAGAGCAAATTATCATTTGTTTTCAATCAAAAATGCTCACAATCTTTTCAAATCAGAGCTTCAACATTGTATTTACATATCAATAATGCATTGGAAGTCTAGCACAGCACAGAAAGACTTTTATAGCCATTCTCTGCAAAAAATATCAAATTATTATTATTATAATTTCAAGTTCACTAGTAGTCAAAAATAAATCGCATCTAGCTTACCATCCGTACTCTAAGTTTATTTTGTCCAATATTAGTTTCGTTAAAAACTCGTCTACTGATTTCCAAATAATAAATCGATAGTTATCTCGAATACCTACCGATAGGACCTATAGGTACCCATCTAAAATAATAGCAAAGTTATCTAGCACCTAAAGGGACTAAATACATAAGTTTATAAAAATTACAGATCGTCCTCAGGGTCATACTCAACAAGGTGGGGTAGAATCTCACATGTTTTCCCCCTACAGAACTTACACATCTGCGAACAAGACAAAGAAGATCGCCTGCATCTACATTTTAGACCGCAGTTCTTCTTGCAGTTGCAAGACACTATCTTCAAAATAGTCTCCGGAGCTGGAGGAAGATGCGTCTTGACGGGGACCAACTACACGTGGGTGCTCTCGCGTAGCCCACCGTGTTGTTTGTTTACACCTAGAGTACCTTAGCTATTATTATCTAGCGAAAACCCGAGGTTAATCCGAGGTCTAGGAGCCGCGATATTGCGTGGAATGACAGACACACAGACGGACGGACGGACGAATAATGAAATAAAATATCTTTGTTGTTTGTACATCTAGAGTAGGTACCTAAGCTATCATCTGGTAAAAACCCAAGCGCAATCCGAAATTTAGTAGCTGAGATATTGCCGGACACTGCAGACGGCAATAGCAAGAACAAACTATAAGACTACAAGTAGTAGCGCTAAAACCATAGAGGAAAATTGCGAAACTGTACCTAGTACCTACTCATACGAGTATTCCCGGACAAGATTTAGTCAGTACGATGCTGTGCATACTGAAGGTAGGATCAATTATTACAGATCAAATTCTAGGTTAATAATGTTGAAGTGATTTTCCCCATATAATGCGTTTGACGTAACTTCATAGAATCCTTATTGGAATTGCTGGACAATTCACAATGGAGCTAAAAGATACGTCATTTTGAAGCTGAAACTGTAGGGAATCGACTGCATATAATAATACAAAGTGATATTCAGTGGTCGATGCAAAAGTAAGATGTTAACTGAAGCATAAGAAAAAAAAACACGAAAAAAGTGTCATTATCAAGAAATTTAGTCTGTTAGTGTCAAATTTTGGACAAAATTCATCCCATATCATCCACTTTGATTTATTATCTTTCATTCAAGATCAAGATAAGAGAAATCGATTGGGTGGTTGAGAACTAGGAGCATTTTTTAGCGGAAAGTGCATTATGAGGTGTCTTCATCTTTGCCTGTCAAAAAAACAATGACGCACACGGGGGAAAGTTGGGGACTTTTTGTATGTTATACAACAAAGTCTAGTGAACTCAAAACTGAAGAGATTGACCGTGTTTTAATTTGTTTCATGTTTTGCCGTTTTTTCGACTAAAAAGCCTGGGCTATATGGGTAGTAGCATGATACTTGTTCATACTTATAGATATACTTAATACTCACTCCTCTGATGAAATTCAATAAAGTGCTCCCAAAAAGATGACTGTTTGTTGTTTCGCAATTCACTTGATTCGAAGCAAATTTGAATACGTTGGGCAATTCTTTCAGGGCTTCACCGAGCAAAGCGACTCCATCGATGAGGAGTGCAGTTTCTGTTTTCAGCGTGTAGTCTTCTTTGCCTGTTCTTGCTGCAAGTTCTTCGGTAGTCTTTACGACTAATGCATGGTCGGGATTGACTAGTCGGATCTAAAAATATTTTCTGATCACTGGCTCCTGCATACCCATGTAGGTAATGTATAAGTTGTTACACAAGAATAAGACACTACCGGCACCCAACAAGGCAACGGGATATTTTTGACCGATTAACAACAATAGTTACCAACATGTCGATTTCACTGTCAGGACGATTCCTTCTTATTGATCACAATACGAATATCTACTGATATCCAGAAACTGAACTTATGTGTATTTTCGAGACATTAAATTTTTAGGCCTCGCCATACGCAGTTGCGGAGGCTATTTATTAGTAGATTGTGACCACTTTCTTGTGATTTATCTTTTATTTGTATTTTTTTTTTTCGAATGATCGAATATTTCCAATGGTGAGTCGGTGAGGACGATTGGTCAACTATGAAGAACGTTCAACAACAAATACGTACTATCTTGAAGTTTGGTATAATTGGAAAAGCCTTAAAAAATCCCAGCACTTCGCTTAGAAATCCGGCAAGCTATCGAACGGCTCCTCCGCCAATTGTACGGGTTAGTGGCTTAACCCATCGGAGTCTCCAGGTTTGTTGTAGCTTATGCTCTCATCGGTATCTCCAGTTGAAGAAATCAGCAACTAACGTGTTTCTATTGCAAATGATGTCCGATAGTGCCTCAAGACCAACGCTTCTGCAGACAAACCTGTGCCATTCCATGGTGACCTACTCAATCTTGTGTTGGGGAAGTGCGACGAATTGGCGTAGGATTTTGTACCTATATCTCGTAACGAGCTCGTTATGTACATGTTATCTTTGTATGTATCTATAAATCTCCTATACTTCCCTCTCTGTCTATACCTGCGTTAACGAGTCGTTATGAGATACAAAATAGGCCTTTATAGCACGGGACAGTTGGAATTCTTTCAAACCTGGGTTACAGAGATAATTGTAGGAGCGTTTTAAATAAAAACGACATCCGACATCCTAACATTTCCAGCGGAATTGATATTCAGCTGTCTGCTACTGTTACTAACTTCGGGCGGAAGCAAACACATACGGCCAGGCTAGCTCGAAGTCGGCTGTTGTGGGAACGTCCACTTCCGTGGACAGTCTCTCCAGGAACTAGGGGTGGTAGGATGGTGGGAGTTTCGACGGGATACAGTGAAAACCAACAGAATTAGTTGCATTGGCCGCAGGTCTTGAAAGCCTTTTTTTCTGTCACCCTTGTCACCTTCGTGTCACCCGATGCAATCTGCCACGCTGATGGCGGAACGAGAAGCGGGTGGCACGACTCGTGTGTTCATCAATAAAAACGCCCAATGGGATTAAAAATATAATTTTGCGTCGCGGTAACACTACATGTATAAAAGAACGAGAGTGCTTTTGTGAGCCACAAAGACGTCCATGGTTACAAAACGCCCAACTGTGAAAAGATTGTACCTAAATTTTCTCGACTACGATAGGTAAAAAAATCCGAAGTTTATGGCCGTCGCTTTTTTTTTCCTTAATTTACTGCCTGCTTCGATCAGAAAGGCACCAATGGAAATGTTTCGCGCTGTAGTGAAGCTGTTCCTCATCGAAAAAGCTGTTTATTAGTCTGTTTATTCTTACGTTTAAAGCCTAACGATTTTCTCTGTTCAACACTGTGATTTGTCGCTATTTTGTTTCATTTCATCTATTTCGGACCTATCGGTTTTTTTTTGCAAATGATAGCTAATTCTCTGCGCGAATTTGTACGGACAGGGAGCCCCGGTCGGCTGGTAAGCTTCCGAACAATGACGCTTCACCCCAGATGCAAACACCCAGTGCTCAGTCGCTTTATTTATCACACTCTCGAAGAGTGAAATGAATATGCTCGAGCAACTCGAGCATCCAGCAACTCTCTAAGAGTGTTGTTGGATATCCAAACAGTCTTCCCATATCAATCAATAATGATCTGAGTTTTGATTTTGTAATTTTTTTACTTTCCCGACCCCCCACCACCAACCCCCCCACTAAGTATACGTCTGGTCTGGCTGCCGACCCCTCCGTGAAAATGTCCCTCATACAGGGTGTTTCAAATGTAAGTACCTAGCTATATATCATTGGATTCAGCTTTCAGAAATATGAAGTTTGCGATAAAAATTAAATGCAAGAGGTGCTCCCTAAGAAAGTTATGGCCCCTCAAAGTTCAATTTTCAAAATCTTTTTTTTGCTGCAACTTTTGAACTGTTCAACCGATGTGAATCAAATTTTGCAAGAGTATCTTTTTCATCTAAATTGAACGTAAAATTCAAAAATTGGAACTATTTCCAAAAATAACTAGGGAAACCTAAAATAGGGGAGAAAAGTGGAGGGTGTTGTTATCTTATCTATCTTATCTTATCTTGTTATCTATTATCTTCGCCTCTAAAAATGTTTCATGAAACGCGTTGTTATCGTTCGATAGAGACTTATTTCAGCAAACTTTGGTTCGAATTTGATTAACATTGGTTGAACAGTTCAAAAGTTACGGCAAAAAAAAAACGATCTTGAAAATTGAATTTTGAGGGGCCATTACTTTTTAACTAGGGGGCGCCTTTTGCATCTCATTTTTATCGCAAACTTCATATTTTGAAAGTTGACTCCGAGGATGAAACACCCTGTATGTAAAAAAATGTTGTTGTGTGAAATTTAACCCTTTTCTGAAAGCGTCAGTGTTGACTCCGAGCTAAAATGCCGAGGTCAGAATAAGATCTGCTCAAAGCAAACGGAAGTTGAGAATCACAACGTATTCAGGTATTTCTACGAGAACATCGAGATTCCGTATAATTTTTCCAGGTTAATTAAAGGCTTACACCGAAGTTCACATCCGATCCAACTTATCCAATTTACACATAGCTGATTGACAAATATGTGATTGAAAAGAATGACAAGATTGAAGTAAATCGATCAAAAATTGCACGAAACTTTATTTAATTTTCTGTAAATTATTTTGACAAGTAATTAAGGCAAAGAAAGGACTGATTTCGGAATACAAAGAAAACCAATTCCATGTGTTTATTATAATTCTCCCTCTCTCTCTCTCTCTCTCTCTCTCTCTCTCTCTCTCTCTCTCTCTCTCTCTCTCTCTCTCTCTCTCTCCCCCCCAAGTGCAATAGGGTCTTGATTATGCTTGATTAGCTTATTAATTAACGGGTTGTTATTATGCAATAAATCAAACTCAAGTGTATCATGAGACCTCAGCTCATGTATCCCTTTTCAAAGGAAATAAAGGAGAAATTCGGAAATAGGAATTGGATTCGGAAAGGCTTAATTGATTAGTCGATTATATTATTATTATTATGTAATTAGGCTGTGATTTCTCTCAGATAATGAACTAAAATTAAAATTGAATGACTCCTTATTGTTAGCTGAATTCAGCACATTTGAGGATATGTAATAAACAATGAATTCAAATGTAGTAATTGAGGGTCGATCAATTAAATCAGCGATTATGAATTTCTAGGCAATGAAGTCAGGTGGTGTTTTCAACTTTGTGTATTTGTAATGTTTGTTGAATCATCCTCCTCTTTCAAAAAGAATCTGGGAATTTGTTTAAACAATTAAGCGCCTTAGCGCCATATAGCAGTTTAATCACAGTACCTACCCACTTTTATGTAAGTACAGTAACACTCAATCTCAGTGAATGCCTATCTATCTATCCCTCCATTATTTACATTAGGCATCGTATAAAGGATGAAAAAGAAGGGTCTGTCGAAGAATTTAATTTCTGAACTCCCCTAATTTTTGCGATAAAACTGCAGATTTTTCTGATGCTGTTTTTGAAAAGTTCACATAAAAATCTCGAAAGAGTTTCCAATTTTGTTTTTTAGACAGTTTTTTGGAAAAACGAGCAATGTTTTGTGAAATTTACATTTGTTGATGTTAATTCTATAATTTACAGAGGCAGAAGCGTAGAATTTTAGTCAAGAGACCGACTTATGGAATGTACTCGCTGGCCCATGAGGCGACTGAATGTCTGTGTCTAGGACCCTTTTAAGGTCGGGTCAAAATGGGTCATGTTGCGTTGGTACAGCATACATCAGTACCTACATGAGTACAGAGTGTCATAGTTAATTAGCACATGTCACGTCACCAGTACCATAGCAAGTAACCATATTAACTCCCTTCACGTCGTTTTCAAGAGGCTTTTTCATTCCAACGAGTCATGATTTCACATTACAAATCTGAACTGCACAAAAAAATCACACTTTTTTGCAAAAGCGCATGCAAGAAGAAAAATCAAGAACTGTTTCAAGATATTGTTGATGTGAGCTTTCCAAAAAGAGCATCAGAAATAATCTGCATTTTCTTTCACGTTAGGAGTTCGAAATTGACTTCGTCGACGCATCCCCCGTTTTCACCCTGTACATACCTACGATGCTTCATGTCAATGGTGGCCTCATCCTATAGACAAAGATGTATATATATCTTCAAGTTATTTATTCTCACAACAAGAGGCCGTGAATTGTTGAAATGCATGGACGCCAACAATTACAGTCACATATCTACTGGTAGACCAACGTACTGGCCCTCTGATCTTAATAAAACTCCTGACTTGGTAGATTTCTGTGTCACCAAAGGGGTTCCAATCGGAAATGTCCTGGTAGAAGAAAATCTAGACCTGTCATCAGACCATTCGGTGGTAATGATAACACTTAGCACCAGAATAATAAGCAAACCAAAACCAGCATCACTCAGCAGCAAACGAACAGACTGGTCCAAATTCAAAACCAAAATCGAAGAAAAGCTGATCTTGGATGCCCCACTGAAATCAGCTGATGAAATTGATACGGCAGTTGAAGACTTAGTCCGCAGTATACAGTCCGCCGCATGGGAATCTACACCAGAGGCCTATGAGACATCCACAATGATCAAAAACAAATGTATTGAAATAATCAAGGAAGCAGTACGTCAAAAGAGAAAACTCAGAAGAACATGGATGATAACAAGGTCACCTCAAGATAAAGCCAATCTGAACAAAGCTACAAGACACTTAAAAAAGCTGCTGCTGGACAAGAAAAATCAAAACATTCAAAATTATTTGGAATATTTATCACCAACTACAGCTACTGGGTACTCCCTATGGAAAGCCACAAAAAAACTCAAACACCAAGCTACACAACCCACTCCTGCAATTAGAAAAAATGACGGAAGCTGGGCTCGTAATGACGAAGAGAAAGCAGATACCTTCGCTCTACATCTAGCTGAAGTCTTTAAACCACATCCCTCAAACCTGACTGCAGAAGAAGAGGAAGACATAAGAACCTGCCTGGAATCACCACACCAGTTGTCACCAGCAATAAGACCAATAAAAATCCACGAAGTCAAGACCATGATGTGGAAACTGGACATCAAGAAAACGCCTGGATATGATCTTATCACCGGTAAAGTGCTGAAGGAACTTCCTGACGTGGCACTGATGAAAATCACCCACATATTCAATGCAATCATGAGGGTGGGACACTTCCCCTCACAATGGAAGGTAGCTCAAGTTATTCTCATTCCCAAACCAGGCAAACCTGCTGCGGAAGTCACGTCATACCGCCCGATAAGCCTCTTACCAACCTTATCCAAGATATTTGAGAAACTTTTCCTACAAAGGCTCAAGCCCATTCTTGAAGCTAACGCAGTCATTCCAGAACATCAATTTGGATTCAGAGAAAAGCATGCGACTATCGAACAAGTGCACCGCCTGGTCAAGATCATAAACAGTACGCACGAAAAGAAGGAATACTGTTCAGCGGCCTTCTTGGACATCTCCCAAGCCTTCGACCGAGTCTGGCACCGTGGTCTACTGTTCAAGTTAAAATCTAAGATCCCACATTCATTTTATCAGGTCTTGAAGAGCTACCTCACGGACAGATTTTTCTACGTAAAATTCAACGACGAAACCACGAAACTGTTCCCGATACAGGCTGGGGTGCCGCAAGGCAGTGTCCTCGGTCCAGTGCTTTACCAAATCTACACCGGTGACATACCGACTTCGGAAACCACCACCACTGCGACATATGCGGATGACACAGCCCTGCTGGCGACCAGCGGCGACGCTACAACAGCATCACGCCATCTTCAGAGCTCGCTGGACTGTCTACAGGAGTGGATGAGGAAGTGGAGGATCAAGGCCAACGAGACTAAGTCTACACACGTCACTTACACCTTACGTCGACAAATCTGCCCCCCTGTTTCTCTCAATAACACACCGCTGCCGCAAGAAAATAGTGCGAAATACTTAGGTATCCACCTAGACAAACGGCTAACTTGGCAGAAGCACATCTTTACGAAGAGGAAACAGCTCGGGATCCAGTTCTCAAACATGCAATGGCTCGTTGGTCGTGGATCTTCACTTTCATTGGAAAATAAAGTCGCTGTTTACAAGGTGATACTGAAGCCGGTGTGGACATACGGAATCCAACTGTGGGGAACAGCCAGTGTCTCCAATTTGGAAATTTTACAACGATTTCAGTCCAAGGTCTTGAGAACAATCACGAATTCACCATGGTTTGTGACAAATGCATCCCTACACCAGGACCTCCGAATACCGACTGTACGTGAAGAAGCACAGCAGGCAAGTTCCAAGTATTTGACACGACTCGAGCGACATCCCAATCCACTGGCGGTGAACTTGCTTGACAACAGTTGTCAAACTTACCGCTTGAAGCGCTTAACACCTCTGGAACTAGTGGACCCCCGATGATTTCGTCTTCCAATTCTTTTGCTCGACTCTTCCATCACGTATTAGAAGTTAAATTTTCGTTGAGTACTATTTATTTATTTGTTATATATTGAAAACCTTAATGTAGGTTCACAATTCTCCTCATTTTAATTTAGAAACAACATTCATTTATTGTTATTATTTTAACAGATTATGAATAATTTATTGGGGTTAATAAAAAAAAAAAAAAAAAGTTATTTATTCTCAGACGAGGAGGAACTTTGTAAATATCTCAAAGTCCAAGACTTACGTTTTCATCAGCTTGCCAAGTTTGACGTAGAATTCATCTGAATTTGCTACTCAATTTTTCTAAATGTAAACAATTTTTTTGGGCAAGGCTCCCTATTGAACACATCGTAAGGTGGAGAGATGGACCGATTTGAAATTCCGTAATAAGCGACAGCCTTGACTGTAACAACACAAATATATGCTGATTGAATTGTTTTTAATTTCTTGCATGATTGCTGGCCTTATGACCAATAAATACTATGCAAGAACTCCTGTACAGTTGAACCGCTTTCTTTGAGAAGGGAAAACTTGGCATTCATTTTGGTACGTGGCGGCATACACCGTACGTACATTTTCTCATGGACAAGTCTTTCAAGTACCGGTGTCTCGACCATCCTGTCGGTGAAAAGAATGGAGGTAGCGTGTCGGTGAAAAATTATGTTGGTGAAACATCCCGTCATCGAGTTGGGTGTCGTCATTGTCATTACGAAACCTACCCCGGTCATGTTAACTTGGCTGTACTGTATGAAGCTAAGATCGATGGTGTGCAAATCCAAACTCGTCATGAAGAAACTGAAGTCATCAGTCATCATTCCGACTTGTTGAGCTTGTATCAGAACTTCTTCCAAAATCTCTGATCGGCAGTCGATTACGAAGTTTTTCTCGCCTGAGGCTCGCGCTGTCTTGAAAGCGGTCCTAGAAACTTGAACTTGCTGAGTTGCGTTTGGTTTGCGTCACTTAGTAGGTACGAATTTCACATTGAATACAAAAGGAGTGTACCTATTTCTCTTGGAATCTCAGATCAGAGATTGTTCAATATTTTGGAGTAAATAACAGTGTCTTGATGGTAAACTGTTTTCTTACGGTAGTCAGTAATGTATTCTTTTGATAGAGTACATTTTATTATTATTATTCAGAAATAAGACTATTTACTATTCACAAACCGGGCCATGAGCAAGAGCAAATTTGTGTGATGCGGAAGGCCCATTGTTCACGGTTATTGCGGTATACTTCCCTATACAAAGAACACAGTTTGTCTCTTATTTTGTCTGCTCTGGGGCTTCGTTCAGCAGATTGGTACTACTACCTCAACATTTGTTTTGTTTCTCTAAAATTCAACTTTACCTGTATATCCCAGTTCGTTCCGGATCGATTTGCTTCACGGTAACGATGTACGAACTCATCTTCGCTTCCCGAATCAAATCGGAAACCCTCACCAGGCTCTCGTTGTCTTCGTAAAGCACAGTGAAGCTTTTCCAGTTCAGCTTGGAGACGACATCAAGGTAAGCTTTGGACAACATGGTCGAATGCGGAAACAAATTGACGACGTTCGAATCTTGAGAAGTTGCGCAACACCACCTGCCGGTGATGTGGGGAATTTCTTTGTCGTCACACAGCGACTGAACCGTGTAAATGTTTTCGACATTCTTGGGTCCGAAAATGCCGACGGTGTTTTCTTTTAGAAACGAACAGCCCGCTTGGAGGGCCTTGAAGGGACCTCCAGATTCGATGTTGCTTATCAACGGGGCCAACAAAACGTTTTGTTCGGAAACGATGTTGTCGATGGCATAGCGGAACGCTTCTTCGTCTTCTGGGTTTTCATCAAATATTCCTCCTGGGTGGAGGAAAGGTTGAAGGGAATAAATGAATAAAACTCTTGGCAGCACTCACCGATAAAAACGCCGGATCCTGTCGCGATTCTCGGGGTGGAAAGCAGAAGCGCGATTAAAATTTTAATATTCATTATGCTCAGGCTGTCACCTACCGACTGCATTTCCTGGTCTATTTTGAATCTGCACCTATTTGGCACGACATATAATTTCAGATTTAAACAAGCTTGTCGTGGAATATGCAATACCCGTAAATTTACCTACACCATTGAACTTACACACGTTTTGATTTGATTTTGGTAACACGGTCCAGGTCATGCAGCTTGATGCTGTGTATTATGCGCAAATCAGCTATAAATATGTTATTTTGCTTAATTCACTTTTCGCGTTTAATTACTGACGTTATTTTGGTTGGGCAAGTGAAGTTATTTATAGGGTGCGATGATCGAGATTGAGCTCAAAATACAAAAGGTAACGAAAAGTAAACAGTTTTTTATAGTCAATATATTTTATTGTAAATAATTATTTTCATATTTATATATTTACATATATGTCAAAAATATATTAAAACGCTTGTTCAAAAGCAATATCAAACAATAATCCCTAAATCAAAAAACACTCATCTCATTTCGCTTTATAACAGTAATAATACAACTCAATAACAAAGAAATTATAACCTTAAACTATCAATATATGTGTTGAGATATATTGAGCAAAGGTTGCCTTTTTTACATCGATCAGAACAGTAGTAAGTACACAGAAGGATAGTAAGTTATAGAGTGTTGTAGTAGTAGATTTCCAGAAAAAGGCAAGAGGTACGTAAAATGTGGGTTTTATACAAAAACAAGTGTATATAACGACATTACTCTTCACTCCGGTTAACCCTTGGGTACAACTGCAACAAAGAATCGCATATATTAGAACAAATAATATGCAATTGACTTTTATTTTAACGCAATTAATGTCAAACAGAAATGCCTTGGCCAGATAGCTGATATAGCTATAGGTACCTACTTCTATGTATCATGGTATAATAACATTTACTGAGCTTGAGTTCAAGCAAATAATAAAGACAATTCCCAATTCCATTAGGTCAAAAATGCATTTTTGATGCCATCTGGCCAGGATACTTCCAAGTTGGTTGAAATTTGGTATGAAGATCTAACGATTTTTTTGTCCACTACTTAGTAGACATAGTTTTTTAACATCAACAGTGCACGGCATTTTTGCACTCAAGTGTATGAAGCAGCAAAGGGAACCAAAACTTACCCCAAGGAGATTCCTAGGAACATATCCCTCTTTATCGCCCAATTTGGACCACCACCATTCCCTTTCGTTTTCGTCACCCTTCCTCAAAACCGTCAACTGCTGACCGGCCTTGAAGCTCAACTCGTCGGGCTGTTGAGCTGTGTAGTCGAAAACTGCGTACACCACGCCTCCAGACAAAATTCCAAGTTTTTCTTGAACGCCTGAAATATTATCCAATCATAAAAAAATAATAATTCATACACCTACAATAAACTTACTGTACAAATATTCAGAACATCCATCGAACCCTTCTTCGTCCTCTTCACATTTCTCCGCGGCGGTTTCGTGGTCGCTTAGGGTGGTTGCAAAAATGCAAGCTCCGTGTTCGACCAAGAACTTGACCATCGCCACGTTGTTACAGCTCGCCGCGCAGTGCAGAGGGGTCCACCCGTCGCTGTCCTGAGCGTTGACGTCACATCCGTAGCCGACTAAATACTTGACGATTTCTAAATGACCCGCGCAGATGGCGTTGTGCAGAGCGGTGATTCCTTCGTCGTTGGCTGCACTGGGATTTGGGACTTGAGTTGCCGTCTTCTTGACCAATTCCAATTCGCCTTCCAGGCTGGCGTCCAAGAGCAAAGCCAGAGGATCGAAGCTGACCCTTCGCGATAAGTTCGATTTCCCAGTTTGTTTCAAGTTACCTGAAATGCACAGTTACTTCAAGTATTGGTATCCCAGTATGGTTACTACATATTAGGGAGTTCTTGTTGCGTTTTATCAAGAACCCCGTGAAATTGTCATATTTTTCCATGAAAAATCGTACCACCATCACATCCCTTCTGTCCAACACAAGTGTCGTGAAATTTCAGTTTTCAGGTATTCAAGAACAAAAATAGTATTTTTAGGAAATAGAACATTTCTTTCAAAAATATCCTGATACCATTATGGTATCAGTTGGCATTCATGGAATCAATGTGTTACGGAATATAATTTGGAAGAAATACGAGGAAAAGTACGATTTCAAATGATGTAAAATCTTGAAAAATTATATCACTTCAAATCTAGTTCGGTATAGGTAGCTATTCCTCCTCACTCCTTCACTCAGATTCTTCACAAGTCATGCTTCGTATTACGATACCTATGCCTTTTTGAAACAAAAGTTTTATTCATTCTGGATCAGAATTTCGAAAAACTACTACGAACTTTGGCTAGTGTTGTCTTTAGATGACTGTTTTTGAAACTGAATAAACAGATCGCCAAGTTTCAGTGAGTGAGTAGTAGGTGTCAACTTGTCACGATCTGTTAGGCCTACCGCAGGTCCTACCAAAAAGTTAACCATCATGTATTAACGCTAACACGCTGTTGAATGGTTTTTGTTCTGGCCAATACTAGTAGTTGCTTCATCATCAAAGACTGGTAAACTATCGAGAAAATAAATCATTCCTGCGTTCTGTTCTGTGAAACTGGGAGTTCTATGGCCCAACTAGCTGGAATTGCCCAAAAACTTCACTAACAGCGTATTGAAATAGCACAGTTTTGGTGGAACTCGAGACTAGTGTTTTCGTCCCAGGTAACCTTTACTCTGAGGTCAACTTGAGGCCAAATGACATAGATAACCATTGTTGCAACAATCGTTGCTATGGTATCCACTCTGCGGTTGAATTTGAACAGAGATAAGAATACTAGGCCTCAATGGAATAAATACTGGGCGAGAACTATTTACTGACTTGTGACTCGACTGTAAGGTGGGTTGCATAATTCACTGGCTGTGAGATAAGCCTAGAAATTACCTTTTTTACACCGCCGCACGACACCGTTTTCAATTTTCTCGTCAGATTTTTCTTCAGTTACAACTTTGACTTCTTCCAAGACGACAGGCGTGAGTGTCGTGGGGCTCCTGTCAGGTTCGTCGACGGGTTGCTTTTCTTTGTCTTCCAGTTTTTCTTGTTCTGCCAGCTGGAACGGTTCGGGTCGCCGCAGGCCGTTCAGTTTCGAATAAGAATTGAGCGTCCTGAGCTTGGGCTGTTCGCTCAACGGCTGTTTCTTGATCGTCAACGGTTTGGCTTTGATTATCATCTCGTTGGACGAAGGTAATGGAGGCGGCGCTTGGCCCGTCTTCACCGGCTGATTGCCACTGGGTTTCTGATATGGAGGTTTCAGTTTGGCTTCGTCCGAGGGAGGGTCGGACGAAGGCAGAGGTGGAGGAGGTTCTTGCAGTTCGACGGACTGGGTTTGTCTGGGAGGAGGTTTGATCGCAGGTTTCGGCGGTAAGGCAGGCTTCGGGGATTTGTCCATAGACGTTTCCACGGGAGTGCTGTTCAGTGGAGTGCTGGTGGACTGCGGCGGTGACAAGGTCATGGACATGTTTGGTGACTGGACAATTTGTTTGGTGCTTGATATGGTTTGCGGTTCCACCGGTTGGACCTTGATGGAGGACGTTTGGTATATGTTGGACAGGACGCCGGAATGATGCACCGACGTGGGAGCTACGCTGCTGATAGGTTTCTGTGGAAAATATTGAAATATAGAAAAACTGAAATGTATTCTATTGGGAAGGTGGAGACCAACAACATGGCAGGTTGCGTCTACGCCATCGAATGGTAAATAACTGGGAGAGCTTTACTTTTGCCTAGCCATGTCGTTGGTGATAACAGCGCAACAAACCTGATATGTTATTCCATTAGGTACTACTGGTCCGTGTTCACCGGGTGGCTTCTGGAACCCGCCGTTTTGTTCGCTGCTCTTTCTGCTAAGCAAATCGGTTTGGTTCAACGGCGTGGCAATGTTCTTGTTGACTATGGTTAGCGGTGCGCTGTGCACGGTCATGTGGGCCAGATTCGTCGATATGTGATTTTCATCTTTGCTTTCCGTTTGCTGCTGCGGCTGATGGTTTTCACTTTCATGCCTGGATATTCGGTTCGGAAGCAGGTTTACCGTGAACTTGGTGTTGTATGGCAAGGTTTGGTATTTGGGGTCCGACTTAGACACGGTGAATTCCTTCAAAGCGTCGCCGTCGTCCGTCGTTCTAGGGGTGTAAATGTTGGCCAGTTTGTCTTGAGAATCGTCGTCTTTTTTGATATGGTGATTCTGTTGATATACCGGGTGATATGCGGCCGGGGTGTTGTTTTCTTTGCCGACATTCGGCCGCAACGGCACGTGGTTGTACGGCTCCACTGCCGCGATGTTCCCTCGGGATAGGCCGTTGGGCTGCTGAGCGTTCTGCTGCTGCTTTCTCGCGAACGCCTGGTTGTTCTGTTCTCCATTCCCGGTTAATCTGTTGACAAAGAATCTGAATTATTACAAACTGGTTCTTTACCAAGCAGTATCTATTAGGAAATTAGTAGTTGATTTATAATAACTGAGAGTTCACCAATGAATCAAGAAAATCACGACTTAACATTTAATACGAATGAACATGATATGCTCGAACATTATTTTCTATATTTTTTTGGGAAACAGGAATTGCCTAGACTTGAGTGAAAGGATCTGGGATCGCAGGTCGCACGAAAGCATAGGATTTCGGTAAAAAAAGGTTTTGAATCAAGCAGAATCACAAAAGTGATGGCAATTACTTTGCAATCCCCGGTAATAATAAGGGTTAGTGCATTATCTCCGCACAAAAGCCAAACTGCCTGTTTGAAGTAGGTGGTCTTGCATGCAAGCTTTATACTTTAATTACCCACAAACGGAATACTCGATGAGTGGGTGCGGTACAAAGCAAACTCACCTCACTAGCTGATGGTAAGCAGCTTTGTGCGAGGCGGCGCTGATCTGATTCGCAAGCTGTTGGTTCAGCAGTCGCTTTTTGTGTAATCTCTCTTGCAATTCCGAAATTCGCTTGTCGATGGCGCTCATCTCTTCTTGCCGCGCAGTCAGGGCTTCCCTTTGCTGGTTCAACCTTTGATTCTGCTGCTCGTTCAGCTTGTTACGGTACTGCAAACAGTTCATTTGAATGAGAAAGGATCAAAATTGAGCCTGCGTACTCACCATCAGCTCTCGCCTCAGCTTGTCGAGCTCCAGGGCGGAAGCCGGCGGCTGGTCCCTGGCCGTTCGGCCCTTCCGCAGCTCTTCCAGTTGCCTGGTCAGCTCATCCACTTTGGCCACCGCCATCGAAAGCTCCTTTTCTTTTTCATTGAACAGGGCACGTATCGAGTCAAGGTCACTTGCTGCAAATAATTAATTTTTCAATTACGTAACTTTTTATATTAAATAATACAAAAATAAGGTAGAATATCGAATATTATTTAGTACATATTATACTCTGTAACCTGTGCAAAAACGCTGCACGTTTCTGTAATTTCGAATACCAATGTCATGAATTGTTCAAGTCGGTATGAAGCTGCAAGTTCTGTTAGTAATTTGGCTCGGTAGGGTTGGCCGGTGGATCTTTTCGTGAATTTTCAAAGCCCTAAATTCCCCAGTCCTGCTAGTAACCCAGGCCCTCAACTCCCCAAATTCTTTCGAAAAAGTCGATTAAACAAATGTTGCGAAATAAACAAAGTCTCTAAAACCACAAATCCTTCATTTACCGATTAATCAATGCTCGATAATTTAATTAAGTGAACCTTAATTACTTCATTTGGAATAATTATTCATTACATATTCTCATGTTGTGCTGCCTTCACCTTACAATAAGGAATTAGTTGATTCAATTTACATTCGGTTATTTCAATCAAATGATTTACATAAAAGTTGAGTGTTTTCGTTTAATCAATTTACATCCATCAGCTGGTGCTGTAATTTCAACTTACAGACTAGTCACTTAGCATAACTTCAATCAGATGTGAAATAAGGTGTGAGCTTTTAATAATTTAACCTGGAAAATTATATTATCTTTCGATGACTTGTAAATATTTTTCTAAGCAACAAACTTGCTCCTTGACAAGTCTCAAGCGGTTCAATTTGGTTTTAAAATTGATTATATTTTTATGAGGGGAATATTACGCGTTAGTTTCAACCCAGATAATGATTTGCATAAAGACTGCTAGCCGCTGCGTTTTCAGCATGATAGAGCCTACAAATTTACCTGACGGAAGCTGTCTTCGGTTGATGTGCAACCGTGGTGACCTACCTGATGCTTTGAAGGTCAGTATAAACAATATAGTTGAAAGCTCACAGCTGAATGCTTAATATCTACTTGGTTCAACAATACATTTGGCCTTTGGCTATTATCGAAATAACCAGAACAACCCACTAAAGTTTATAAACAAACAATTACGTTCACCCCTTTGAACAATTATCATTTTCACATAAAAGGTAACTTGCCTTGATGTAGTCGGCCACTAGTAGATGATACACATCAGTTATCAACAGTTGGTTTATCACTTTTGTCAACGTAATTTATTCTTGATGGATACAAATTTTCTCCCTCGGCCACACATCCGTTCGTGTCGAACTCCACTACACTAGTCCCGCTAGTCATATATCGTCGATCAAATTTTTTGTGCTATGCGTGCCTTTGCACTCAGCAAGCATTCTAACTAAATCGAGGAACTTGTTTTTGAGTTTTTGGGACTGAAATTCGACTCGCCACTGGTGGTGATCGAGTCCATGACCCTTGGCAGTCCTCATGACCTCGGCAGTCGGACGCGCTGATCACCATACCACAAGATTCTACCGAAAAGTTTTAAATATTGTTACGAGCAGCGATTCCCGTGCATTCTGATAAACACGCGATCTTTCTAGAGTCCTCCATTAAGTTGCAGTGTACAAGTGCAGAGCGTTCTAGTGCATTCCAGAGCGTGCGTGTACGTGAAACTGAGTGGGGAGATTCCAGCGCTCGATCACGACACATCTGTCCATTTGGCGGCGGCGCCGGCTCTAGAGCACGGCAGAATTAAAGGCGAAATACGTAACAATATTGATAATATTGGTATGTATCATTCTCATACTCATTTTTTTCCAATTTTTTTTTGAAAACTAATCTCTACAGGTAGGTTCATGCTACCACCATACCTACTTCATTTGCCGATAAGGATTAGGTCAATTATTTCGACGATGAAAGGATAATGACTAAAAGAACTGAGTGTCTTACCACACCAAGAAACATTATGCAGCTTTTATTGTAGTTGACGGATTTTCTTTTCAAAGATATGAAAAAACTGCCAAAATTGAATATTGAAATAAAAATCAAAGTCGCCAACAGATCCGCAATAATCAGAATCGCTATAATACCGTCTGGGGGGATTTTCTAAAAAAGTGCCGGAAAACCAGGTAAAGTTTCCACCTCAGTTCCACTACCACTCACAATTCCACAAGGGTTTCACGGGTCTTTAACGAAACTTGCCGATAAGGTCTCTATTGTTACCGAACCCATATAATGCACACAGCACCTGTTGGCACATGCCATTTGGTATAGTTCCATTAACGTAACCTTACTTAGTAACTAACTTCACAATGCGATTATTGCGTTGTATTCTGATGGTGACCGAGATAATGGGGTGATGGCGCATCAACAAACAGAGCCGGATTGCAGAATGTTGCAAATACTAGAACTACCATTACCTCCAGTGTTTATGTTCTGTGAGTGTGAGTAAATATTTATTGCATTTTAACGAATATCGGTCGGACTTTTAAAACAATCGATTCGATTTAATTAGAGACCGAAATAGCCACTCCATTTTTTAGGTTGGACCCAATTAAAAAACAAAATCGGCGAGGATTATCCCCCCCTTCTGCCTTTCGGTTCGGACTAAGTGTACGCGCAAATTAACTTCATCGATATGCATGGATTTTTTCGAGGATTTTTTTTTATGTGTGTGGAATAGGGAAACGACGAAATCAGTTAAGCTTTTCGCAGTACATCAATCAACATGGAAATACAGGGTGTACCAGAATTCATCAGTGCAAAATTAACCCTCGACTTTCCACTAGCTTGATGTGCGGATCTGCATGCAGTGCATTCAAACTTACAAATGTTGACTTTTTTCCCACGGCCACTTCGTCTCCCAACTTTGCAACCGGCACCTACTCAAATTCTGTCCAAATTTTGCAAAAAGGCCGAATCCAGCTGTATTTGTGGCGGATAAGAGGTGAGTAACTTTAACCCTTGAAGACTGACGAACAGAAAAAAGTCGAACTTGGTATATCTCCATCTCCATCATAATAAAAGCAATAAATTATTCAAAACGTTTGTCAGCGAATCAACATTTCAGCAAGTTCGTCACTCACTTGACAAATTCCAGACTGGATTGGAGAGAGTGATGGAACTTATTTCCATCTGGCACTTGGGCCTTACTTCTGAACCCATTGTACCCCTCATCCAGCTTGACCTCAACTGATGGGTTTCCAGACCACCCAAGAGTGAAAGATGATAAGTTTCTGGACCTAGCATCTTCTTAGTACAGCATTGTGTCCACGTCAACCTCTACCCTATACAATTCATAGGACAAAGTTCACCTAATGGCTCATTTACATAGACCTTAATGATAACCGCAACGCTAAAGTTAGTGTAGAAGTTTGGACCTATACCTAGAACACAATAAAAGCAGGTTGCTAGTTTCCAGTTTCAGCGCCGACAACCCGCTTTCGTAAGGATATAAGCGTCAAGTATGAAATGTACAGGTCCAAACTTGAACACTAACGTTATCGTTACTGTTACGGTTGAGGTCTAGGTGAATGCCACTCAAGTTATAGCAGTGTGTGCATATTTTTAAACACTCTTCATGTACCTACCTATAGTATTATTTTTACTCACAACCACTATGGTAATTGATTCATTACATAACTAGTAGGAGGTCGGGAAGTGACCCATTGCCGACCTCCCGAGAAAGTGAAGAAATGGCAGCTTTAGAAGGGAAATTTCATAATATGCATCCAACCAAACAATAAGTGTGTTAATCAGTATTTCCTGAACCACGTTTTAAGCAAAATTAATCGGCCTATCTGAAGTTATGACAAAAAGTTAATTTTCAGATTTCAACTTTTGAAGGCCTGTAATCCTGCAAGCTGAGTACATGGTTGTGAGTGAAATAGTATACATACTCTCGACGGTAAATACACCATTCCAGCTTCGCCTGGAGGTCTCTGTGCCTGTGCCCTCAGCAGTAATGATGTATTTTCCGTCTCGGTGTGTAATATAATACTATTACTGCTTGGCATCTACAACTACAATCAAGGCAGTTTTTTTTTTGTACACCCAGAAGCAATAATTACAAATGGAAACTTGTAATTTGTCTTTCCGATATTAAGCCTGATGTCGCATGCCCGGCTTCTCATGTCGGTGGTGGTAGCCGGCCGTGTGTAATTCCTCTTCCACGCTCGAATTAAAGGGAGAGACGTGTGTCCCGTTACAGTCCTTGGTGTGCTAATGAAATTTGCGAATTCGTCTGTAATCTTAGATGCGTGCGTCTGATTACGCGTCTCTCCCTACGTGCCTATCAATTATTCGGATCAGGTGAATTAGGGTGGATGAGGGAGAGAGAGGTGTGTGTGTGTGTGTGTGTGTGTGTGTGTGTGTTGATTATCGGGAGTGCGAAGCCCCTAAAGGAGAATATCCCGAGAGAGGACCGAGTAGAGAAAGGGTCCTTATTGGATCACTTTCATCATCACGCGTGGAATGTTGCAATTTCGGGAATTTACGCGGTCGCATCCAATTTAATACATTATATCTTGTCGGGTTTCTTTGCTATATAAATGCGATTTCCACCGTTTACATTCGAAACTCTCTGCACGACTCAGAGGCCGAGATGAAGTAGGTACTCATCTCGTTGAAGTGCACGAAATAAACTGCTCACTGAGAACAATACTGTTACTGTTTTGTTTCTTGTGGTCCACATTACTTCTTGGAGCTTTTACCTATACCTACGTCAGCTTTAGCCAAGACTACTTTAATTGAATTAAGCTGTCTGAGGCGCGTCTAGACTGAGATTCGACACGCATACATTTACCTCTTACAAGTTTTCTCTAACCAGATTGATGCGATTTACATTTCGAACTGTGACTCGAAGCGAAACCAAACATTCTGGTGTAGATAAAAAAGCAGAGATACACACTGAATTTTTTTCTAGTTGATGTCAGCTAGATATGCCTAGTTTCAGCTATTCCGTCTAGTTCTCTAGCACCCTCGTGAAGTTGGCCGCGCCCACAGTCGATATCGCGTTTATGACTATTGGAATCGTTTGTTTATCGTTTGTTTACGTTTGTTCAGCTATTTTTGACGTTTGTTTACACCCCTTCCCCGTCTTTTTTGAAACACCATTTGGGTCGGGCCAACTTCACGATAGCCCGACCCAAAATTGAAAAACGGGATCTCTCTATGGGAATCGTTTGTTTACGTTTGTTTAGCTATTTTTGACGTTTGTTCACACCCTTTCCCCCCCTTTTGTTTTGGAACCCCATTTGGGTCGGGCCAACTTCACGACAGCCCGAACCAAAATACGCTCAATTAATGTGACGTCAAAACGTGGGTTTTGCATGAAAACAACGAACACGTAAGTTGGCAACAGTTCTTGTCAAAGTGACAGCCAATGGAATATTTGCAAATCAATAGATACAACGACTTTCCTGTAGGGTGTTTCGTAACAAAAAAGGCCTTCGAGGGTGGGATAATGCTGGTAAAATACATTTTACATTTTGTTTGACAGCTGCAGTGGAGGATGTGGGGAAGGGAGAGGGTGGGAATCAGGAGTGACAGTAAGTGCTGCCAACCTAACAGAGATTGTTTTCATACAAAACCTAACTTTTAACGTCATCACTAATTGAGCGCATTAAAAAAACGTGATTTCTCTATGGGAATCGTTTGTTTATCGTTTGTTTAGCTAGTTTCGACGTTTGTTTACACACCCTTCCCCCTTTTGTGTAGGTAACCCTATATGGGTCGGGCCAACTTCACGACCGACAGCCCGACCCAAAATTGAAAAACCGTGATTTCTCTATGGGAATCGTTTGTTTATTGTTTGTTTACCTATATTTTTGACGTTTGTTTACACCCCCTCCCCCCATTTTTTTCAACTCCATAACTTCAAGACAGCCCGACCCAAAATGGAAAATTAGTGATTCCTCTATGGGAATCGTTTGTTTATGGTTTGTTTACATTTGTCTGGTCATTGTCAGCGTTTGTTTGCACCTACTTCCTCCTTTTTTTGGAACCCCATATGGGTCATATGGCAACTTCACGAGCATCACGGCAGCCCGACCCAAAATAAAAAAAGGTGATTTCTCTATGGGAATCGTTAGTTTATTGTTTGTTTACGTTTGTTTAGCTATTTTCGACGTTTGTTCACTCCTCCCTCTTTTTAAACATCTTCAAAATTTCCAATTTCCTACAAATTATTTTCAATTTTTCTGTGGTACCAGTTTCAGATCGTTCACCTTCATCCATAACCAATCCGTCTGACTGCCTCACCCGCTTTTTTTTCACATAATTTGGTTGCTAATGAAAAACTCGAGGAAAAACTGCAAATTTATAACTTTCTAGCTTGTAAACAGATTTATACCAACTTCTTTCAAACAAAGGGTAAGTGACTCCAGAACATTTTCAGGCAATTTCTCTAAAAATTCTCCAAGTTTTCCGAGAGTTTTCCACTTTGAAATGAAAAACCGGCCTAGCTTATTCAAACCAGACACAAATGATGGAGCTCAAAATGAATTCCTCATTAGAGAAAATATCTCAATTCTTCAATCTTGTTCTCAAATTCTAACTTCCCACCCGAAGAGACGTGTTATAATAAAATTTCCATCCATTCATTTCTACTCGTCGGGGAAGTGTTGGAGTTACACAACCGATATTTTTCATTTTTTTTTAAATAAACATTGGAAAATGATATTTTTCATTTTTTTGAGAAGATAATTATTGAAAAATGAAGGGGAATAAGAAAAATAAGAACTTTATTCAGTTCAATAAATAAAATATGTTGAAAAAAATTGAATGAGTGAAGGGACATTAAAATTAAAAACTCATCGTCTTCCGCCTGAGAAGCACATACGTTATATTTTTCTGAATCAGGCGGAGAAGAAAAATCTTCTCAAACATTGTTTGGTTAAAACTGGGACATCCTATATACAGGGTGGTTTGATGGGATATATGGAGAAACACCTCGCAAACTTTCAATAATGATATAGGTACAGAGTCCTTTGTTATCTACGCCACTTACCAAATTTTAACAAAATGAATATCATAATTCGAATTATACCGGGTGATCATCTGAAAACTATCCACCTGCAGTAACTCCCGACTCCTAGTGAAGATGTCTTCGAGCAAAAACGGGCTGACTATTAAATCGAGGGGGACATCTAAAACATACATTGACGAATTTAAATTTTGAATTTTGAAATTTCAAATGACACTATCTACTTTGCGAATCAAAGAGAAATCAAATCTCTTTCCGAAAGAATGTTTCTCAAATCTTTAACCCTCCCCCCCTACTCCCTAAAATTCTCGTGAGTATCCAATTATCCATTTTAATATTCTTGACCTCTCAATTCTCTCCAAAGCAGCCAACGTCATCTTGCACAGCATCGAGAAAGAAAATTTTCTGTGGAAAAAGTGCTAAACAACTTCACCCTTTCGCCCCCCCCCCCACACATCCCACCTGTGAAATCTAAAATGACATTACCTACTTTGTGATACATCAAAATGAAAAAAATTGAATTTTCTTTCCGAATAAAATAATTGGAAAATTCTCAAAACCCCATTTCCTTCCTAAAATACTTCGAATGTCTAATTCAATTGGGGAGAGGCTGGAAATTTGGAAAAAATTGTTTTGAGAAAGAAAATTGAATTTCCTTAAATTTGATGTATCACAAAGTAGGCAGTGTCTTGTCAAATTTTGCAGTTGGGGTGGGGGACAGCAGAGGAGTGGATTTGGGTAGCACTTTTTCCACCGAACATTCTTTTCATTGATGCTATCTAGGATGACATTGACTAAATAAAAGAGAATTGAGGGGCCCAAGAAATAAAATGGGACTTGAGAAAATTTTAGGGAGAAAAGTGAATTGAATTTTAGGGGTGCAGGTTGAAAATTCCTGAAATATTTTTTTAGAAAGAGAATTTAATTCTCTTTAATTTGATGTATTGCAAGGTAGGTGATGTCATTTGAAATTTCAAAGTTGGGGTGGGTTGGGGCGAGGGGGCTGAAGATAGAAATTCGCCAATGTATGTTTCAGATGTCCCCCTCGACCTGTTTTTGCGCAAATAAATATTCACTAGGAATCGGGAGGCAAGTGGATAGTTTTCAAATGATCACCCGGTATGTATTTAGGTATAATATTAGTCCAGGAGCTTATGTATAATTTCGTGGGATTTTGAATGAAGGAGCATAGCGACTATGTGGAATACATTCCTTAGATGGCCAGCAATCACACCTCACCGGGTGTTCTGCTTGAATTTCTTGCCAAAGATTTATACAGGGTGGAAAAGAAAAAATAAATAAAAATTCGTAGCTCCAGACTGGGAAAAGGTGGAAAGCTTGATATTGAAGTTATTGAACTGATTATTACAAAGTGTAGCTACCAACCTGATGATTATTTACCAACACTTCTTGTTGATGATGGCGACATGACGCCGACAATATTTTCTGAAAGGGAGAAAACTAGTAGGAAGGTATGTTGAAACCTAAGCTTCACAGATGTTGGCATGTTGGCAATTATTTCGTTATTGGTCCCCCTGATGGCTCCTGGGCTATAATGGATGAAACTGAGCTTACCGTAACTGCGCTGTCTATTCACAATCTTCAGAATAACACTTTTGAATCAACTCAATCATTATCAGTAATCAGTGATCACAACTTGTGAAAATTTCACTGGAACTGATAGGTATTTGCACAACCACAGGTGGTAACATGAACATGTGACATGAGGACATGCCTTAAGGGATGTCTGTTTGGTCTCGTGATTTACCGATAGTTTTAAATTTGACATACAGTAAAAGAGCTATCTTTTGATTTTCTCTAGCCATTTCAAAAAACCTGAGAGAGAAAAAAGTGTGAACAAACGCTGAAAATGACGTATTAAACGTAAACAAACGATTCCCATAAGGGAATTACTAGTTTTCTATTTTGGGTCGGGCTATTGTTAAGTTGGCCCGATCTATATGGAGTTTTCAAAAAGAGGGGGAAGGGGGTGTGAACAAACGTCGGAAATAGGTAAACAAACGATAAATGAATGATTCCATAGAGAAATCACCTTTTTCCTATCTTGGGTCGGGCTGTCGTGAAGTTGGCCCGACCCATATGGGGTTTCAAAAAAGGGGGAAGGGGGTGTAAACAAACGTCGGAAATAAATGAACAAACGTAAACAAACGATAAACAAACGATTCCCATAGAGAAATCACCTTTCTTCTATTTTGGGTCGGGCTGTCGTGAAGTTGGCCCGACCCATATGGGGCTTCAAAAAAAAGGGACGGCGGTGTAAACAAGCGTCGAAAATAGCTGAGCAAACGTAAACAAACGATTCCCATTAAGAAATTACGTTTTTTCAATTTTGGGTCGGGCTGTCGTGAAGTTGGCCCGATCCAAATGAGGTTTCAAAAAGGGGGGAAGAGGATGTGAACAAACGTCGAAAATAGTTGAACAAATGTAAACAAACGATAAACAAACCAGTTTCCAATAGTCATATACGCGATATTGACTGTGGGCGCGGCCAACTTCACAGACATTTCTCTAGCTACTCGTATTATGACTGGATTTCCATTGGAGTCAAAGAGGCGACTGTTAGCTGGACTAGGTTTCAATATTTTGTTCTAGTTGAAAGATGAAGTGGCTAGATATACAGTTAAATCTAAGCGATCAGGTTATTTACTCTTGCTTACAAACTAGATTTCTTATCGATTTGGCTGGATTACAGCAGATTTTAGAGAGATTCCAGTTCGAGTTCCAGTTGATGCTGCATCTGGGCACAGAGTGAGACATATTGATATCATATCACACTCCATTTTGTTCATGTTTTTGGTATTTGGGCTAACTTTGTTGCAATAAAGTACTGAATAAGCACTTGCTCCTGGCTCACAATTATTACTGTACGTGTTATTTGAGTGATATATCCAAGTTTCAGTCAAAGAAACGGACAACGGGCACTACAGCTGATCGGATATTTCTTTGCATGTAAGTACGAGTATGTAAGTAACAAAACTTGGATGGACCTTTTTATAAGTTAATTTTTTAGGCGCTCTTTGGTTTAGCGCCGGATACTCGTAAGGATTGCATACCCAGGCAATACCAATAAAGGAGAAGGATTTCAAATCGCAGATTCACGTTACCCCAACTTTCGGATTTAGACGAAAAAATGGTATGTGACACACATCCCAATTATATTATTAGCATTGGATTGAGGTAGATTTTGAACACCTAGACATTTCTTGAACTGTTGATTTTGAATTCTGCCAATCACTTCATTGATTGAACAGTTTGGAAAAGTTATTACATAGCTATTTTAATTTCAGAACATTTGCGAGCTTGTTGCCAGTTGCTGCCAAATCGACAGCCGAACATCGACAAGAATATGTTACGTAGTAATTATCATAGCTGAGTACTCTGTATTACTGATAAAATTATTATAATACTATGTAAATCTATGTATTTGGTTTTATTTCCCATTCTTTTTCCTTGGGGTTCAACTAGAATATGTAGTAACCGGGTAACTTTATTACCTGAACCTCCACTAGATTTTATTTAGAATAATTAGAAAAGTTCAGCTGGAGTTTTATGGAAGAACTAGATTTCTTAGTGGAATTCTACTTTTTTTCAGTTCGAATAACTAGATGCTCTTTTAAAACGCTCCACTTGATATCTAGCTTGAAATTTTTACTGGATTTTCAACTGTGAAGTTTAGGAGTTGCATTCTAGCTCGTTTTTCAAATGAAACTCAGTTGAAAAAGTTTTAGTATGTAAGGTTGCTTACTGAGAGAAATATTGTTTTGTTTCTGGTGGTCCACTTGTCCTCTGAGCGCCCTGAGCTTCCTCAGCTTCAGTTCCTGGGCATCCACCCGGTCCCTGAGCCGCCTGAGGCGCTCGCTCTCCGCCTGGACGCGCTGCTGCCTCGCCTCCTGCTCTTTGAGGTACCTCAGCCGCTGCTCCTTGGCGGCCAGCAGCTGGTGCTGCGAGTCGATCTGCGACTGCTGTCGGCACGCCATCTCGCGCAGTTCGCTCAATGTCAGCTGCACACCGTCCGGTAACTGAAACAAAAACATAAACATCAGAAACGACATCATCCCCAGAGAGAGTTCCGTACAAAAGGAATGAGAAATTCTCACTACGAGTTATACGACGACGTCGAAGAATTTCTCACGCCCCGATTGCCGAGAATGAGATTAAATTTGAATATCTATTCTATCTTTTGGCAGCGCGCGAAAGCGGAAATATTCGGGACGGGTGTGCTGGCTGCAGGAGAGGGCCGGGGGGTGAGAGAGAGCATTCCTTGTTTTCGATTTGCAATTTTCCCTCTTCTCGCATTTCTCATCGATTGCTCTTCACGCGTGTGTGCTCTTATTCCTCGAAGCAGTTATTTCACGCCGTCGAATCCACCGCGGATTTGATTACGCGAATGCCGGCGAACGCACACTCACACTCGCATGCACAAAATAAGGGAGAAACGAAGGATGTATGAATTAAACCGGGGCGCCATGCCGTCTGTATGGTGAGCGAGCGAGCAGTTTTGACTAATTGCAGGGTCGAAAGGGAACTTGCGGCCTTGAGAGTTTCCCTCCAGAGGTACGGTGTAATTAGGTGCGATTCTGCTATTTGGATGACAGACTCCGAAACGGAAGTGAACGATCGAGAGATACAATCTGATGCCACTGGTACGGTTCTATAAGCAGAAGAGTATTTTTAAACTCCTATTTTATCAAGATTCATCATTGAGCAACATTTCGTGATATCCTGTCGAAATCATCGCTTCGGGTTCGATTCAATTTACTTTTGTGCATGGCTCAATCCGGATGTTTCATCCGGAGGGCGGGATCCTCACCAGCAACAAACCGCAGTATACATTATCTGGAACATGTATAACGTTACAGAGCGGACTGAAACGCATGCTTGCTTATGTTATTAGCGCTAATATCCAAGCTGTGCACAACTAAGTAGTTTGTCGTTTTCATAAACCCTCTGTACAAAGTTCACGGCAGCAGCTTCATCCCCTAATCGTGGGCTAGGGACTTGGTGAGTAGAAACCTTCATGTGCTTCTCAGATATTTCTTACGGGATCGTCAACCGTGAACCGGCGTTGCACGAAAGACAGCACATGGAAGTCTTGTGTCATAGCCTGGTGAGCTGTAAATCGATGTGTCTCAAAACGGTTTTTTAGAATTTGTTTTTTGCTCCTATCGCCTCAAAATTGGAGATCTATTACAAGGGTCCAAGAATATGTTTGGTTTCCCATATAAACCTGAGCTTCAAGAGTTCAACATAATGTTACGAGGCTCTCGAGCGATTTTAGTGCATTCGAGAACAGACGCGTAGGCTCTGGACCGTTTGAAATAACCTGGAGACCCCAACGTGCGAGTAGAACACATCTGCCAATTGGAGGAGGTGCCGATCGGTGATACACGCGCCGTTTCGAGAGCCGTCGTGACCTAATGCCACGGTCAATGTGGAATTTGCCAGAGAACCGGAAAAAAGTTCCCGAAGGTATAACAGTCGAATTATACAGGGTGAGTCATTGATATGGGTGAGCTCAATTACACCTACGCCATCAATGATATCGAAATAAACCAAACGGTACTGCAAACGGGAGATCAAAGTGCAGTTTGTAAAATTATTTTGCTCTTGACAGGGTGCCCCATTTTTGCAGAGCAGTTTTTGAACGAGCTTTTTTAAATGGCACCCCCTGTTTATTTTTGCATATTTGGATTTCCTCTTTCTCAGGCATCACAAATTCGTTTAGTTTTTGCAATTCGCTCCAACCGTTAAGAAGTTATCAATTTTTTTTCTAAAAATTGATGCGTTTGTAGGCACTTACTACTTACTATTATATCGCAAGGCACTTGGTTTTTGGGTTATCAAGTTGGGACTTTGCTCATGTTTAAGCAATAGCATAGGGTATCTTTTGGCGGTAATGTCGCCTATTTCCGTTTTGATATCACCTTGCTGTGACACATGTAATTTTGGTAAACTTTGAAGGGCCATTACTTAATTTTTTCAAATAGCACTCCCTGTTTTCAATTTTCTATTTGTATCAAACGTTTCATTTCACATCTTTTTTACCTCCTATGTTTTTTCTCAAAAGTTGATAGTTTGGAAAATAATTCGGTTTTTTTGAAAACTGGACACAAATTTCATCGCTTGAACTTAGCGTGCAATGAAAATCAACTAATTCTGACAACCAATGTCAAAGTGACTTCAATTGTACGTCACTTTTGAATTTTGACAAGAAATTATCAAGTGAAAATGAATAATGCTACGGAAAGCCTCTCTAATTATTTCTTGCAAATTGCCACTGGTATTGATTTAGGCTTCATACACCCAATCGTAAACAAAGCCCTGGAGAAAAAATTGGGTTAGTCAAGTCAGGTGGCCTCCCAAGCCATGGCACCGGATCAAGTAATCAACTTAAAATCAAACTAATTCTAAATCCAAACTGCATCAACTAATTCCGACAACCAACGTCAATATGACTTCGATTGTACGGCACTTTCAAATTTTGACAAGAAATTATTGTGTAAAAATTAAAAAACTCAAAGTGTCGGACAAAGAAACTGAACAATATTATTTATTGAGGTAGTGCAACAAATCAATATTAATAACATTTACTACTACATTTGCAATCGTAAAAACTGTTCCAAATGACAAAATTTCTTGTCAAAATTTAAAAGCGACGTACAATAGAAGTCACTTTGATGTTGGATGTCAGAATTAGTTGATTTCCATTGCACGCTAAGTTTAGCCGCCAAAAGATACCATATGCTATGGCTTGAACATGATCAAAGTCCCAACTTGATAACCAAAAAACCAAGTGCCTTGCGATTTATTGAGTGAGTGCCTACAAACGCATCAATTTTTAGAAAAAAATTAGTAACTTCTGAACAATGGATCTTCGATTAAACCCTTCATTTGTGCCTAGGTACCGAAGTATTTCTGGACACTAGACCTTTTGAACGATTGGCTAAATCCACGTCTTAATTAAGTGTATAAGTTGCGACCCCCCTCGTTGGTCAGTAAATCCAGATTAGCCAGGATTTCGTTCGCGCCGTTAGCACAAGAGCAACACGTGGTGGCAATATCGTATACAAGACATATTTCTGTTTGTGCTCCACTTTTCCGTTGAAATCGATATTGAAACTTTCCTGTATAAGGTGTCATTATCTCACTATTCTGATGATCTGCGACAATCCGTCCCTTAAGGTGCGTTTAGTCAGCTTATTTAGCCGCAATTTTAATTTTAGTCGTAAGTGCTGCATCGCTTATTGGCTGTTCTGAGGAGGCTGGTTCATAAGAGCCAATGGGCGTCGCTGCGCTTGCGACTAAAATTGAAACTTGCCGCTAAATAAGCTGACTGAACGCACCTTTAGCTGCCATATTCAGAGTAAAATCGACTAGTTATATACAGGGTGTTGCACTTTTTTTGTCAATATTTTAGAAGATGGTAGAGCATCGAAAAATAAGTACTTTCGCCGAAAAAAAAAACGAAAGATGAGTTTTTTTGAAATTAATAAAAAATAAAAATTTTTTTTTCACATTTGACAAAAGTCAATAATGTGACCAGCTTGTAAGTATACATCAACTTGCTTTGTGTACCAAATTTGGTCAAAATCGAGATATTACATTTGGAATTATAAAACAAAAACAAGAGAATGAGAAATGCTCCAAGAACCAGTCGGTTGTTGATTCAATAGAAAGAGATTCAAAAATACATCAGGCAAGACTCTATCGCAGTACAAACAACCAAAAGGCTGATGAGGTGACTGACACCGAAGATTTTGCAAGATACTTGTCTTCATTAAAGTGTAACCTTCCTATTTCAAAGCGAATACCCAGAGGAGCCCGTCCAATTGCTGCGCAAAAACTAACTTCTGTTATAAGCGAATGCTTATCAAGAAATGACCAGAATACTTGGAAAAAAGTCCTAACTTTTGCTTACGATAATCTTAGAGTACCTCAGTCGAAAGAAAAGACATCCTTAACTAGTCTTGTGGAGCAAACTATTTTTTCAAATTCTCCTCCTATTCTGAGAAGAAAGAAGATTCCAGTGACACTTTCTACTAGGGTGGTAGCTAAAGTTTCCGACTTTGATATTAGAGGAGCTCTCAAACTACAGTGCTCAACAATTGAAGTGGAACACCTAAAAATTTTGGTCAAATTAATATGGTCGTTTTCTCTTGAGAAAAAACCGAATTGCAATGAGTTTTTTTTCATGGACAGCTAATGTCTTAGACTACAGCACGATAGAATTCTTTCTTGTTGCAAGCTTGTCATATTATTTATACAGGGTGTAGTAGTGAGGTACTGCAAAAAATGTAAAGTTTGCACCCCTCCCGATCCGCGAAAAAAAAATTTCAAATTTTTTCCACCCATTCTGGGGAAACATTGGACTCATATCTCGAAGCGGTTTTTTGAGTTTTTGTCTAGCTGTGTTAATTACAGGGTGATCTCAAAAAAGTGATATTTTGGGCTTTCAATGATAACTTCTTCCATTGTTATCCGATTTTTAACATCTTTAGCACATATTGAAGCTGAAACTTTAGGCGAAAACGTTGTGAAGTCAGAACTCATTGAAGAGAATAATTCAGTATAAGGGGACGTATCAGAAGTGACCCGAATGCGAAACAGCTTCCGAATATCTGTTTGATGAAAGACAAAAACAAACTGAAACTTGTCCTCGGAGGATCCGCTACTTTGGACCATTTCTATCTTCTTCTCGCTTTAGTTGTCTAAGAAATGTCCGTGGTAGAATCAAAACCTAACTGCGTGTTTTCGCGAAAAAATCGCATCCCTTATTTACCTGAAGGCGGCCGTAACCCAAGTTACAAAATTCACAACAATTTCAAAAATTCAAAACTGGCAGGTATACTTGTTTTATCGCCAAGGAGAATTTCTGAAATTGTTGTGAATTTTGTAACTTGGGTTACGGCCGCCTACAGGTTGATAAGGGATGCGATTTTTTCGCCAAAACACGCAGTCAAGTTTTGGTTCTACCACGGACATTTCTTGGACAACTAAAGCGAAAAGCAGATCGAAATTGTCTGAATTAGCGGATCCTTTGAAGACACGTCTCAATTTGATTCTATCTGTTACTAGACAAACAGTTGGAAGCGGTTTTGCATTCGGGTCACTTTTGACACGTCCCCTTGTATTGAATTGTTGTCTCCAATAAGTTTTGACCTCACACTGTTTTTGCCTGAAGCTTCAGCTTCAATATGAGCCAAAGATGTTTAAAATCGGATAACAATGAAAGAAGTTACCATTGAAAGCCTAAAATATCACATTTTTGACATCACCCTGTAATTAACAAAGATAAACGAAAGCCCAAAAAACCGTTTTGAGGTATTGGTTCAATGTTCCTCCAGAACGAGTTGAAAAAATTCAAAAAAATGTTTTCGTGGATTGGGAGGGGTGCAAACTTTACATTTTTTGCAGTACCTCACTACTACACCCTGTATAAATAATATAAAAAGCTTGTCACAACAAGTAATTATACCATGCTGTAGTCTAAGACATTAGCTGTCCAAGGAAAAAAACTAATTGCAATTCGGTTTTTTCTTGAGAAAATACGACCATTTCAATTTGACCAAAATTTTCAGGTGTTCCACTTCAATTGTTGAGCACTGTATTACAGAGTAATAAGTTCCTCGCAAACTCATCAGATGAAACCTATCGACTTCTTGGCGAGAAACACCCGCCACCTTTCCGTGAACTGTTGTTTCCTGAACCACCAAATGACTTGGACCATCAACTTATTATTGATCCAAAAGATGTTTCACAAAAAGTTTTCTCATTTGCTCTTGGTACGTCTTCGGGTATGGATGGTCTTTCTGCTCAACACCTGAAGAATTTACTTTCCAAATCGGCAGGTCCTGCTGGGGTAGATTTGCTCAATAAATTGACAAACTTGATAAATTTGATAGTTTCTGGAAATGTGAATCAAGATATATGTCAGTTCTTTTTCGGTACTTCTTTATGTGCTCTGTTGTACTCTTCGAAGACTCACTTCAAAAATTTGTTGTCATCTTATAGCAGATGAATGTTCGGCCTACTTACAACCACACCAGCTTGGTTTTGGAACTAAACGCGGAGGTGGAACCATTATCCACGCCACAAGGACTTTCATTGAAAACAATCGAAATTCAGAAAAAGTAATTTTGAAAATCGATTACAAGAATGCTTCCAATGCTGTCGAGAAAAACTCTTTATTACAAGAGATTCAGTCGAAATTTTCACGAATATACCCGTACATGTGGCAAAGTCATACACATCCATCTCTGCTAATGTTCGGCAATAAATCTTCATTATCCCAAGTAGGTGTTCAACAAAGCGATCCCACTGGACCTTCAGCCTTTAGTGTTTCTCTTCATCCTATTGTAGTGAAGATGGCTTCTGAATTAAACCTATTCTATCTTGATGATGGCACGCTCGGAGGGTCAGCGGATGTTATTCTTGAAGATGTGAAAACTTTGATTGAAGATTCAAAAAAAAATTGGCTTAGAGGTGAATCCTTCGAAATGTTAACTTTTCTTCATCTTTGGCCACAGTGACACAGCAGTTGGAGAAAAATTTCAAAATTTACTTCCCGGCATTCGTATCACGTCAGCAGAAAGTTTGAATTATCACTCGGAGCACCTCTCGTTCCTGGAGGATTTGCAAAAGGTTTCGAAGATCGCCTCACATCTTTGAAGGTTTTAACGGATCGTCTAAATCCACTTCCTTCTCATGTAGCTTTTGTCCTCCTAAAAAATTTGCATTTGGGTTCCAAAACTGATATATACGCTACGAACGGTTCCAGGATTTGAAATTGCACCTGTTCTTAACGAGATAGACCTCCACCTGAAAACTGCTTTGAAAAGCTTAATTAACATTTCTCTCAATTATGAACAATGGACTTAAACAAGCTTGCCGATCAATTTCGGAGGTATTGGAATAAGGAAAATATCTGATTCATCCCTTCCATCTTTCATCGCTTCCTGCTACGGCTGTAGAGATCTCGTCTCCACCATACTCTCAGTACCAGTTGATGAGATAACTATTCGTCACTTACCAGAAGCTGAAAATTCGTGGAATAATAAATTTGATGGAGTACGAGCATCAGTACTTTCAGTTCAGAAACTTTGGGACTCCATAGCCATCAACAAGATCGTAGACAGTGAGCTTGTTTTCGATAATGAGATAGATTCCGCCAGAATTAAAGCTTTACAGGAGGGTGAATCTGGTGCATGGTTACAATGCGTTCCCTCTACTAATATCGGAACAATGTTGGACGACAATTGTTCAAGGATTTGCCTCGGTTTTCGTTTGGGATTAGATATATGCCACCAGTTCAAATGTAGCTGTGGAGAAATTGTCAATACTAATGGCATTCATCCCTTGAGCTGCTCAAGAAGTGCTGACCGCTTTTCACGTCATTCTCATTTAAACGATATTTTAAAAAGAGCTTTGAGTACTGCCAAAATACCTTGCACTCTGGAACCAGCTGGCTTATGCGGAGATGACGGGAAACGCCCTGATGGTGTCACAATTGTCCCATGGTCGAAAGGACTTCGTTTAGTTTGGGACGTCACCTGCGCTGACACTCTGGCACCATCCCACCACCCAACCAATTCGAAAAATCCTGAAGCTGCAGCAGAATCTGCTTGTAAACGTGAGCATTCGAAGTGCAGCAAAACCAAAAGCAATTTCCATTACAAAGCCTTTGCCGTCGAGACGATGGGGCCGTGGTGTCAGGAAGCCAAGGAATTTATTACCGACGTTGGATCTAAACTCATTCCAACATCTGGAGATCCCCGGGCCAGATCCTTTCTAACTCAAAGAATCAGCCTTTGCATTTAAAAGGGCAACGCAGCAAGTATTTTGGGAGCTTTGTCAAATTCTGATGTTTTGAACGAAACATTTTATTTAAGTTAAGATTTGTATCGTTATATTTTATTATTCTTATTTCATGTATTAGGTAATATACAATATATACTTTACACAAAAACCATTTTTGAAACTCAACTTTGGAAGCCTCTAAGTATCTCCGTTATAATGCGTTTCCGATATACCTACATTTCCTCGAGAAAGTCTACTTATTTTTTGATGCTCTACCACCTCCTAAAATATCGACAAAAAAAGTGTTACACCCTGTATATGTAGGTTATAGGTTATAGTTTTAGGTTTGAAAATCACTCATTCTAAACTGTGTTTAGATAACCACAAGTGCGTAATAAAAAGGGAAAAATCAATTTTGTGTTGAGTACTCAGAGAGCATTTTCCAACAGCATTTCACAACGGAAATAAATCTCCCGTGGTTCATCAGTTGGACGTGGACGGGCAAATGGTTGAAGAGTTCAATGCTGACCTACTCCGCTGAAATTTGGGTGGTAGTGAGCCGCTGCTATTTCACTTGCAGGGCATCTCTCGTTCGCGTATAGTGTTTATGGGTGTATCCGTTTCTCTTGAGGCTGCCTGGCTGCCTGTGGACCCATTTCAAGTTCACTCCATGATGAAAACTCCTGGTATGGTGAATATTTTCATTTGCTTGAAAACCTCTCTTGCTGAGTCCCATGGTCTCAGGTAGCCCAGGACCCGAACTGCTCTTTTCTGCATGAGAAAGACTTCCTGGAGCTCAGGTGATCCGCCCCACAGGAGAATGCCATACCTATAGGAAGCCAGGTTATGGAAACTGGAAAAATACGCCGTAATGGCCGCCTGGTGAGTGGATATGGCACACATTTTGCGAATAGTGAAAAGCGATACTGCGAACTTCTTCCTTAGCTGTTCTATGTGGTGACTTGTTGTAAGTTCTTGCTGTTGTTCACCACTTGATTACTGTTGAACCACTGTTTCAGATCGGCAGTCAAAGTTTTGGTGTCCCTTTCCAACTCAGACCGGTTCCCGTTTCTTATCAACACCGTTGTATCATCAGCATATAAAGTCACTTGTGTCGCTTGTATACTGGAGAGTAGGTCATTTACATATAATAATGAACAGAATCGGTCCCAGCACCGACCCTTAAGGGACGCCACAATTATTGGTCCTTGGCGTAGACAGGCAGCCCCTCCAAGGCACCGCCTGCTATCTGTCTTCTAAGTATGATTGGAAAAGTCTCAGAGGAAGAGCTCTCACACCATGATATTGCAACTTCCTGAGCAAATGTGCGGGATTCACTGTGTCGAAGGCTTTACTTGAGTCGTATGAGGGAATCTGCAGCTCTTCATTCTTATCGTACGCTTCGATGACATCGTTCAGTAGTGATGCCATGGCCGCTGTGATTGTCAATCTACCCTTTATAAAGCCATGTTGGCTATTTGTTGAAAGACCATTCACTTCAAAAAAATTCAGCAGTCACGACTTGATTATACCCTCAAATATCTTTGAGAAGATGGGCAAAATTGAAATCGGCCTATAGTTGTTAAGGTTGGGCGTTACTCCCCATTCCTGGGCTAAAGAGGTTACTGTTGTCGTTCCAGATAACGAAAATAAGAAAAAAGGGGACAAAAGTTTTGACTGGATCAGAAAATTTTACGGGGCATGTGAGTTGGTTAGCTTGGATCCGGTATAGTTTTTTTCCACAGTTCTGCACAATATTTACACACTAGCGCGCGCACCCAGGTAGATGATGAGAAAAAAAATTTAGCACAACGAACTCCCAAACGAAAAAATAGTGACATCGAAGTTACCTACGTTGAAATTTCGTAGAGAAGATACATAGCAAAAACGTCATGGTGCAATGCAAGAGAAGCGTTACATGAAGGCGTCACAGCTCATTGGTCTGATTTTGGTGAAATGTTGGACAAAAGGTAAATGCCAAGCACTCAAGCAGTGAGGTAATGAACAAGGTTTACACTGTTAGATAACTTTGTTTTTGTAGGTAAAGAAAAATGTATTTCATTCAGCACCTTTTCCCGCCAATAAGACGAAAATAAAACGACAAAACCACAAAATAAATGAGACGTAGAGTACTCGGAATACCAGAGGGACCTGTAGGCGGAGCCTAACTGTGCGAACTGAGTTCATCTAGTGGTGCACCTAGATTTGCAGTGGGATTTTAGGTTCGCCTGTGACCTGGTAATGGCCCACCACTCCAGCTGAGGGTGTTGTCTCCCCTATTTCAACACACAGACTTGTCCAAAACGATTTTTGTTTTTCTGTTTAGCCCCGCCCACAGGTTCCTGTGGTGTGCCGTCAACTCTAACAATAAGAGATACGACTGGATGAAAAATGACGGTAGAGATGTACATCACTTGCTGCCAGAGAGCAGGAGTTATCAACGAATATGATAATTTGGAATCACCCTGTATCCATAACTGTATTAGCAAAGGCTTGCAACCTGCTATATCGAATCCCCATTGTCCCCATCATCCATTTTAGACAGGTATTCGTTGTGTTGATATGTATGCACACAATCGTGTCCGCCGTCTCGTCGCCTTCCGGAAATTGCGTCGCTCCATACACCATTATGCCATTATCTTGTGATAACACCGCATCAGCCTGGCTGGATGCTGCATCCTGAAAAGCGACGCGGATTAGGTACCTATAACCATACCTTCCCACCGTGCGATTGCGAGGGGGGGGAGGGGAAAGCGAAGCATATTTTACGTGTGTGTGACTGTGTGTGCGTGCGATATGGAAAATCTTCAACTTGTTCCCTCGAACGAATCCGATGCACGAAATATACACAAAACATTGTTTTTCCCCCCTTCAACGCTCTTATAATGAAGAAAAAACGTGGGTGCGTGACCATAGTCACCCTCGGAAGAAGTGAAACTTCTATAGATATGAATCAATCAGCAAACAACGTTCGAAGAGGTGTTCTTTTCGTACTCCCGCTCCGCTCCATAACGGTTTGTATCATCTGGTTTTTCTTATTATCAATCTTATTATTATTATAATGAGTCACTCAAAGAGCGGAATACTCTCGACATGATTTTTCACGATTAGACTTCTTTTGTTTCTTTTCTCGCTGCGCTCGGCGCTTAAACTCCCATTCTCCGTCACATGAAGTCTCACTCATACCCCGAATACAATAAATATCTATTTTCATCAATGATATTCTTCACAAATGATTATGCGAATGTGACATCGTGACGGATTTTCTTACTGTACGATTCACCCCACTATATTACAGCACGGTGGAAACTGTGTTCTGGCAGGCACAGCATGGCAATCTGATAATCTCCACAAAGTATGAGAATGTCGTTTGGAAAACTCGATCCGGTATTAATTTTAATTGAAAAAATATAATACATCAATACATAAATCAATACATAGGTATTTACATAGGTATGTAGGTAGGTACCTCGTGAATGTGATTTGAGGTAACTACGTGGTTCTAGAGATCGTACGATATTATCCTCCCCAATCAAAATAAGGCCGAAGGTTAAATTGAAATATTGACAGAATTGATATGAGTATTTTCAGTTATGTGCTCGCCACCGTACTTATACTTAGAATGTCACATTTAATTGAGGTGAAATCAAACCATTCAAAAAATTAACGAAGAATAATGTCAAAAATCAATTTCCAAACATGAAAATTTGATTATCAAACCAGTATGATATCATAGCTATACACTCAGCTGACATCTAGAACATTAAGCAACTGTTTCAGCCTCAATTGTCGAAAATTCTTTTTTCCCTCTGGGCTTTATTCATCCACCCCTGGTTTCCTGCTTAATATGTACATAGGTACCTGAAAGTTGTGTCTACATTTGGGTGTGCGGCATTCGATTCAATTTTTGAATTGTAAACGTCCGTTGAAGAATATACCCAGGGCCGGGCCTGGCCTATTTGCCGCCTGCGTGCCACCGAAAAATTGCCGCCCCCCTCACCGGCAGTGGAGAGCCCCACCAAATGCGGGAATAAAAAGAATCCTTCGGAATTCAACTTAATCATTATATTACCGCCCCTATGACTTGCCGTCTGCCGTACTCGCCTGCGCGCCGGAACGCACTGCACGCCTGCTAGGCCCGGCCCTGAATTTACCTCCCTATCCCTATAATAAAATACATCCGCTCGAATCTATTCAAGCCAAGTCGAGAATCATTCCTGTCGGGCCAACAGTACGACAACACGATACGAAGAGCAGTCCAGTGTCGGCGATTAGTAAAAAATAGAACCGAACGCGGCTAACGCCGCAACAGCTTATTCTTCCATTTCCTGGGACGACGCTGGTCGCCCCAAGGTCAGACAAAACAACGTTACAGGCATTCGTTACAACCATTGATGCTATGAACCAATTTCACTCCCATGTGTGGTTTTGCGTTAGTGGTGTGTTGTGATCTAGGCGCGAGAATAGAAGTTTCACTTCAAAAAGTTTCCAATTTCTTCTTGTTTGTTTTTATACAAGGTACTTGTGGCGGTGAGCGAAAGAACGGATTCTTGCACGTTGTAAGCTTTCTGCATGCTGCGCCATCCTCAGTGGAGAAACCTGGACCTGATATAGATAATTCAATTCAATTCAATTCAATTCAATTTTATTGTATAAAAAGATCTTATCTTCATTTACTGATATTATACTGATTATTATACTGATATAGATAACGGAGTAGGTACAGCCAAGTTGAAAAACTTGTTCAACACTTTCTCATCCTGGAGATGCAATAAATTCCTTCAACTTGAGTTAATTTTGAAATTAGTTGCTGTAGTGTAGCGTCATTATGCACTCAATAGCCGTTGAAATGGAAACAAATTGACGGACGCCTTGAAAACAAGAGGACGCGAACAACTCGACGAGTGGCCAATTTACTCGAGACGTCTCTCCGAGGAAATTTGTAACACCTATAGAGAGAGAGTTACAATCTCCCTCAAAGTTCTCGAAAGCGAATATTTCGTCGCAAGGACTTTGGCTTTTGTCGCTCGGACTTGGACCATAAAGTTGGGGCAGACCGCGGCGCATAAGACTTTCCCTGTTCCTCTTCATTAATCTGACGGGGCTGTACGGCTCGTGTCCAACTTTTATTATTATTCTTCTTTTTCTTATTCCTCACTTCAAGTTTGCGTCTTCGAGCTCGGTGCTGTAGGTATGGAGGTAACAAAAAACTTCCATTAGCTAAGAAAATCCCATTCGCAGATCTGCTTTATAATGCATGAGAGCTAAAAGTTTCCTGTCAGATAATAACGAATGATGAGAATTGGGTTTGAACCGGGCGCCGTTCGGGAGCATCAGTGCTGTAAATTTATGAGTAAAGAAAACGACAATAAATTACATTGTGCATCGTCAAAACCCAAACCCCAAAAACCGCTACGTTTCGACTTCCAATAACGAGACACATCACAACATCAATCATACCTTTGGAAGTTCACTCTCTGTCGGTTTCTCGCCGTCTTTATCACAATCGCTTTTCGTGGTCGCCGATTTCTCACTACCAAGTTTGTCGCTTATTTTCTTATTATCGTTGATGTTCTTCGTGTTGTTGTTGTTGTTGGCGAGCGGTGTCTTCTTCACCGCCCCTTCACCAACGGCGCCGTCACTGATGCCGTTCTTTAGCGACGGGGCGTCGGTGATGACGGCCGGCCCTGTTATCCTGACGATCCGGCCCGGCCTGGGTACGGCGCGCCCTGCAGCCTTCTTCGCTCCCGGAAGTTGGCCTTCTTTTCCGGGAATTTTCAGGGGCGGCGCGCCCAGGGGAATGGGGGACCGCCGGAAAATCCCCGGGTCGGCCGGTTGACAGACGCACGCTAGCATCCTCTTTTATTTTTCCGGGCTGTTTCCGGACGAAGGACCAGCAGCATCGGGGTTGCTGAAAGGACGCCTGCGGAAGAATATTTGCCGTGTTGAAGCCCCCTCAGGAAATGCGCACAAAGCAACAACGGTATATAGCTTTTATTTCTCATGTCCATCAATAATGCAACTTCGTATCATCCGGTGAATGAATTTCTATAATTGATTGCTCTCTATGAAGTACGCCACCTATACCTATACAACTTATTTACAAATCCAAATTCACTTTAGTGAAAATGGCGATAAATTCCGTATGCAGCGTAATTTATTAAAGAGTGGATGGAGTGAACGGGACAACATCGATTTATAGCAGGAGCCGAAGCGGAATTGAAAATTTCATTGCAGATAGGTTTTAGTGGAGTTGGAGCACTCGCAGCCCTGATTTGGAATCAGGGAAAATAACTTGAAAGTGAGTTTCTTCAGGTGTACGTGAATTTTGTGAGTTTTTTCAGGTGTACACGAATTTGCTTCGGGAGATAATGTTTTCATTATGAGTGTGCAATTTCAGTTACTGGAAAACTGGCATAGAAATTCTATATTTCGCCAGGCCAGCGCGGTATTATTACAGTCGTTCTGCATGTTTTATCATATATCTTGCTTTTTTGCATCCATTTTTGCATAAAATGCATTTTGGAGGATGCAAATCATGCATTATGCAAATAAATCACAGGAAAAAAGTATGTTGAAATAAATGGTAGGTATAAATGGTACAACAACCTGCAAAGAGTGTTATATTGATTTCGATTCTCTTAAAAAAGTGTAACGCAGGATTAGCGAAGTTTTGCTTCGGAGCGAAACGTTTTTCAGAGCATTTTCCATCTTGATGAAAATCGCTATTGCAGCCGCTTTGTTCGTCCGTCCGTCCGTCTGTCCGTTCCTCGAACTCCTCGCAAACTAGACACCCTATAGCTTTCTGATGTTTTCGCTGTTACATAGCTGCCACTCCCAAAGCTAAGCTAGGCTATATTGAATGTCTATATTGCGTCGCCAACATAGAAAAAACCGCCCCCGATCAACTTGAAATAACATGATATTGCAATTTCTCCCAGACCTAATGCTCTGGTGTTCTCATTTTATGGATAAAACATAGTTGCCACTTATAAACGTAAGCCCAGAAACATTCCATCTTCAGTATGCGCCGCCGACATGGGAAAATTGCTAAAAACCGTCCCCAACAAATTTAAAATGAAAAACATCAACCCGAAGACAGGGTAAGACATAGCGATCTAATTCTTTCGCTATAATTATGAATAGCTGACTCAAAATAGGGAAGGATAGGCTAAGTACTTTTGGTTAGTTGCCGCCCCCAAACGACGAAAAGTGCAACTTCCACAATTATTAAGGTGCGTTCAGTCAGCTTATTCAGCCGCAAGTTTTAGTTTTAGTCGTAAGCGCAGCGATGCTCATTGGCTGTCACGAACCAGCCTCCTCAGATCAGCCAATAAGCGATGCTGCGCTTACGACTAAAATTAAAACTTGCGACTAAATAAGCTGACTGAACGCACCTTTATTGTTAATGACTGAGATGTTCCCTCGAACATTTAGAAACTGCCGAAAAACATAAACTCGAAGACATAGCGATGTAAGACTTTCGCTATATGGATAGCTGACTGAAGATGGGAAAGGATGGGCTACTCTTGATATGACGCCGCCTCCAGCTTCCGTCCCCAAAAGGAGAAAAGTGCAACTTTCAACAATTTCACTGAAATATCACAATGAGTTTCGATTGAAGAGAGTGGGCAAACAATGGTGTTTCTCCTTGAACTAAATTTCTTTACATTCACAATATGCCTCTGAAAAAAATGCGCTACTGAGACTCACGCACGTGAAGGCATACCTCGAGGCATACTCACTTTTTTTGTTTGCACCAATCCCGTCCGGTCATTCTTGCAGGTGATTGTCTCAGACGAAACAAGTGAATATGCCTTTGCATGCGTGGGTCTCAAGAGCGCATTTTCTTGAAGAGGTGTTATTTCGCATGCGAAGAGAATTTGTATAAGTATCTCAATTTCACAATTGCACCCTTCACAAGTAAAATTTCTTGGGAAACCCACTAAAGAAAATAACGACTTCAATTTTTGGAATCATGTACGCCGAAAAACCAAACTCCACATACCAATCAGTTCACACTGTGAGAGCTAGCTGTTCAACGTGGAGCAGCAACAAATCAACAGTAGCTTTTCCCTTTTCATTTTTTATCAGCTATCCATCAGCAAAATAATCTGATCGCTATGTCTTCGGATGTCGTTTGGAAATGATTGTGGGGGCGGGTTAGGGTTTCACGAGACCAAGACCAAGACCAAGACCCGCTTGGTCTTGGTCTTGGTCTCGAAAATGTCTGAAAATCTGGTCTTGGTCTTGGTCTTGGTCTTGGTCTTGACAGCAAGAGTCTTGGTCTTGACGTGGAGGTCTTGGTCTTGGTCTCGAGTCTCGATTCCCCAATCCCCAAGTCCAAAATAAAAATACAACAACAAGAACAATAATTTAAAAAACTATTGCCTCGACTATTACGAACCCTATCAAACTAAATTATTATTTTTTATCAAGAATTTCCAAAGCTACAATGCCTTGAACAAATTTTAACTAGAACTCCAAGCGTCTCCAAGCGAAGATTAGGATGGAATTTTTGTTTGTTCTTTAAATAAAACACAATACATAAACTTTGGATTCTTTGTATTTTTAAGAAACACCCTCAAACAAAGTTTGAATTGCGTTATTTTTGTTATACTTACATTATAATATATTAAATGTTATATTTCCATACCTTCATGCAATAACTAATAATAAAAGTAAAAGTTCTAATCGAGGCAGTGTTCTTAAGTCAATCACATAATATTTAACATTCCTAAAAATGAACCTGACCACAGACTTGCATAATATGGTATATACTGTTGCTCGCATCTAGCTAGATTTTTTTTCTTTGAATTAGTCAAAATACGGAAAAAAAGTCGAGACTCGAGACCAAGACTTGAAAAGTCTTGGTCTTGGTCTTGGTCTTGGGGGCCAAGTCTTGGTCTTGGTCTCGACAATAAAATGATGGTCTTGGTCTTGGTCTTGGTCTTGAATTCGAGACCAAGACCAAGACCAAGACCAAGACCAAGGCCGGTCTCGTGAAACCCTAGGGCGGGTTTTTGTATTTCAATTGTCGTACGAGATAAAATACGGTACAAAGCTATCATTGGGTGGATAAACAAGCAGACTTGAATATTTTTGTGTATCATCATGAGGCATTGAAGGCATCCCTTTATGTCTAACCCTCTATATTATTATGATCATCAGTTCAATTTGATAACCTCAAAAACTAACCGATGGATTTGCATTAAATTCGGAAAAACAGCAAGGCACAAAAAAAAGTTTTGGTCAGCAATGGCGATTTTTCAGTTTCTTGGTCGAAAGCTACAGATTTTCAAAGTGACATAGAAGCTTTCCATGGTCGACCTCACTGGGAACGGCTGGACGCTGATACGTTTGCGACACACACCCACCAAGGTTATCCAATATATATATATAGTAGGTTCACTTGTACCGTGATTCTAGTTGGCTGTGAGATTTTGTTTCTAAGTTTTCAAATCTGATATTTGAAAACTCCCTAGAACTTGGCAGTTGGTTGCATTGATATTTGAAAGTTTGCTTGACGACAAGATCAACAACTTTACCTTTTGTCAAATCGAGTGTCAAATAGACTGAAAATCACGAGTTTCACGAAAATTGTGGTGAAATTATGCCCATTACTGTGAAAACTGTGTTTGCGCCTCAGCTTGTGTCTTGAACAATAACGTCCAGTGCCCATTTTAAAGTCCTCGAGAGTGCCATCAAGAACTCGCTTCTGGGAGAAAAAACGGGCGGATTAGGTGCTGGGAATGTACCCCATTACGTTCAGCTTTGCGGAGAAGACGTGAATCTATTTTCAAAAACCACATAATATGGAAGCATTGTGAACTATTCCTGGTTTTTAAAAGAAGTACCCACACTCTGGAAGGCTGGAAACGATGGGAAGCTGAACCCTCCTAATTTGTGTGGGGATGGGATTCATCGGCGTTAATACTTGATTTCACTGCTCAAGACATCTTACTGGAACAAGAAATTTGCGGAACTTGTGAAAGGTGAACTACATCCACTCCATATTTGCAATTTGCAAAATTGATTTCGGTAAATTTTTCATTTTTGGCAGCAACAGTCAACACACCATCACACCAACATAACCTATCTTTTGAAGCCAGACGCTCAGGCGCACACTAGGCAGTTGGACGTGAAGTCTACAATGCCAAACTGTGAAATTTGCCCAGCCTACTAGAATCACGGTACAAGTGAACCTACTATATATATTTGTTCAGTTCAGTTCAGTTTATTATTTTACTCACAACCACTATAATAATAGACTCATTACTGACTTTTAAAAAGTTGGGAAAAGACGCTTTGTTGATGATTTTGTTTTCCGCCTTCTAAATCACTGGCCTCCTTGACTGATTGACAATTGACAGATGGATGACGGGATGACAGGTGTGGAGGAGCTCGAATCGAAGAGTCAAACGCAGTTTTGTGAGGTAAGAGTGCCAGTTATTATTATGGTATGGTGTTTATGATATAATGATTGATGATTCTAATAGCCTAATTCACTATTTAAACTCCGAATCTTTATTCTAACCATTCTAAATGGTTTTGAATAAAATAGTATACATACTCTCGGCGGTAATTGCTTTATTACTGCTGAGAGCAAGATAGCTGCGAGCTAAGCTTACATTCCCGCCTCGGTATGTAATATACTATTTTTGTCACAACAGACGGTATATTGAAATACGTTTAAATTAATTCCTTCGCCTTCGCCAGGACCTGCTAGCAAATAACGTTATAATGTCATGTTTACGAACTTCCAAGCCTATTTTGGTTTTTATACCTGTCACTAGTTGACATTCAGCTGCGGTTACCTTCCGAGCATGTCAATTGGCGCACGCTTGGACAAGAACATTTCGATTTTCGATGACCAGCCGACACGTGACAGGAACTACCTCGATTTTGGTCTCTTGGCGCTTGATGTGTCAATCTGTGTTTGGGCCATAATAGCCGTAGCAATGTCTTCGTTACCACTATACGATGCTTTTACGGAACTTGAGAAGGTAATCCGGCGTTGTGAAGGTGGATAAGAGTTCATTTCTGAGGAGGGGAGCACATAAAACCATAATTCTTTGAGGATAAGGTTTTGCAGCCCCCTGAGACGTCTTGAGCCACAGGGCTGTTTGATGTGATTGTATACGCTAATTTTGTCATGTAGGATGCTCGCTTAACATGGCAAGTTCATTTTCCAATCAGGAACGTTTCGATTGGAATTTTTTTGAGTCGCTGGATACCGCCGGGAAAGTATTGTGCCGCCCGGAACGATTTTTTTATTGAGTTTTTTTTCCAAGGTTCAAGTGGTTTTACTATCCGACACTCGACCATCAGTTATAATAATGTGATGTTAGCGTTATACCAGCCATTACTCTGACCTGAATAATTGATAAATTTTCAAGCGGTCATATCGATTATTTAATTTCCACCACCATCGTCGTCGCACAGGGTCGGATTGAGGAGGAGCACAGCAGGCAGGGTTTCTAAAATACAAGCAATTAATCATTATTAAGGTCGTCGCTGTGCAGGGGGGTAAGTAGGTATATGGGTAGGTGTGGGGTTGCACCTTTGACCCTGACCAGGTTTGCGATACAAACTGTAGGTGGGTACCTATATGTAATATGTAAATGGCTCGCGTGCCATTCCGAAATAAATTTATTGCGACGTGGATGTAGGTACTACTGGGCGGTGTATGTGTGTTCAGAAATCGAAAGAGCGAAATAAACTGCTCCACTAAAGTCAGGGGTATTGGTATTGTCGAATTTTGGGTATAGATACCTATCAGCTGCCAATGACCAGTGCTCTTGTTCTTATACCCAATCCACATGACATAAGATATAGGGAGCCTTCCGGAAAGTAGCCATAATTTCAGAATAACTCAAGCAAATGTGTCCACTATCCAGTAAACGTCAGCATTGTGGTGTTCAGATCCGACAGCTCTCAGCAGAGCTTCAAAGGTGTTGTTCTTTCAGTTAATTGTGTAAAAGGTATAGCTCTACATTTTGAGGGTTATTCGTTATTCCAACACTGTGAAGAAGATGATAGAGTAAATACCAATCTTTCATGTTTTCACCACCATTTGAACCTTGGAAATCGCTAGGGGTTAGAGCGTTTTAATCAATTAGTACCTAAAAATCGACAGCTTGAGGGTGGTTTTCACTTTCAAAACATCACTACAGGATATGTTCCGAAATTCTGCAGGGCAGTTTATAAATCGCATAAAAAAAAACACGAAACCTCCACTCCGTACATACGCGGTCCGTTTATGCAAAGTAAAGCTCGCGCCGATATATCCACGGAGGAAGAAATTGTATCTCCCTCAAGGAATAACTCGGACGAGTCCGGGTATATCCCCGGGATTCCTTCCGGACAGAATTGAATGCAAATTTGACAGACAGCTCTCATGCCTATAGCCTTTTGGGAATTCGCTCCTTCTGACGGTCTAGATACAGGCGGCGGTGTGGCGTAACACCGGCAATTTTTTTTTACACAAAAATGGATTATGTTTGGAAAATATATCGACGGAGGAGATTCCGTGGGGAGTTAATTATATTTGCCTTGTAATGTTTACACGGAACCCTCGCGAGAAGGACAAGAATCGAAAATGTCGATGGATCGAGAGGAGAGCCATCAAATAATATGGTAAAGGTAAAGTGATGCCTGAAAAGCTTTTTCCCTTCGGAGTCTGATGTTTCGACAGGTTCATGATGTCATGAATGTAAACGTTTCAATTTGGGTTTTCATCCCTGAAGATTTCCAATTTTCGCTTGAATCGTGTTTTTTTTTGCGCGCCGTGAGTTTGAAAAGCTTTTCGATGAACGCATGTGTGGAATTTCTTTTTGTTACGGCTAAAGAAAATGAAGTGTGAAAAAATTAACACAAAATCATGACCGTGCGAAAATTCTCAAGGTCAAGAAACGCAATGATGACAACGACAATCAAACCTACTTTTTCAATCAAAGCTGTAGTACGTTTTTTTGAAGTTATTTCAAACTTTGGTTTCGCTCTGCATGAACAACGCAATAATAACAATAATAATTATATTACTATACCCATAATTAAAACCGCGCTTCAATCAAGCGAAAACCTGAAAGTGATTGGATGTCGATATCGTGTTGTGCTAACAATATGAAGCTCTCATTAGCGTTTCGCCTTGGGCAAAATTCAAATTCAACAAAAAAAAAACAACCCTTTGGTGTGTCTAAACTGTCACTAGGTGTACGTATTACAATCTCGCGGCAAAAGCTCGCGCTTCGACGTCGTTACTCGTTCCGCTTGATGTTCATTATTATTTTCAATTCAAAATTCGATTGCCTGTCACAACCCCCGCCATTATTTCGCTGCGTGCAAATTTCGACTCAACAAATGGTTTTCAATCCAAATCGGCCTACGGCCACCATACACGCATTTGCTAAATTGCTACGGATTTATTTTGGACTTCCTCTCTCTGATGCATAAGAGAATCGCGCTATTGCTCGTGATCCCAAACAGTCTGCAGTTTTATTTTTGCTTTTTCAACAGACGAGGGTAGTTCATCTTACTTTATAACTATACGGTAAGCCATTTTGTTTTATAGAGAACCGTTGTTGTTCCGTCTTATCAGTGAGATTTGCATTATTCATCGTCGTGAAAGTATGGTAATCTTGTGAAGGCGATTTCCATATTGACGAATGTTCATGAACTTCAACTTCGTGGTTTGATCGACCTGATGCAGTCAAATAAAGTAAGTTTTTCGATACTTGGACTCCTGACGGACGCTCACAACACGCAACTGATGTTTTCTGTACTGGAATTTATCGTCTACGCTGAATCTTACTTCTAATATCCACTGTCAATCATTCAACAATTAGCAAACCCCTCGTGAAGTGAGGTAATTCCAAGTAGTTCCAAGTAAATTGGTCCTCATCTTCACGCTATATTCGCCATTTATTCGAAGAACGTGAGTCTAACGTAAGCGTGTAATGATTGCTATTACTCATGAGAATATGTATATGCAGACACGAGCCGTAGACGGCGAGCCCTACACGAGGGTAGAATACTATGTTTATCTATACGATCTCGACTATTCAAGACGTAGATTGATCTCTTAGAATGAACTTCTAGCACACCGCAAAAAATTAAGAATCGTCATAAACGCAATGGGTAATGAGACTTCAAGTGTTCATGTAAAAGTGCTCATTTATGTTTAGTAGGTAAAGCACATTTCTTTCTCATGTCAGCCCCGCAGGATGCCCTATCTTATCGCTACCCTTTCGATGATACTGTCGATGTCGAACATTCACAGAGGTGAGGTTATGTCCTCTGCTATGTTGAAAGCACGTTCTCAGAAGACGAATATTAGGTTTGTTGTACATTCGCCAATTCATGAACGAATTCTGGTGGCAGAGAATTATACTTTATTCAACTGATCAAGATTGGGGCGGGGCGGTGGGGCTTTGCCCGTGGGTAATGAACGATATTAATTGATTAATTAGTAACTGGAAACGTACACGCAATGTTTATGTATCATTTGATAGGAGTGGATGATAAAGGACGTTTGATGTTTCTTTCACTTCCTTGTAATAAAATCTGAGGTATTTATTTAGCCCTCTATCTTTCCAGAACCATTGCTTGCACACAACGATAATGTAAATTGAGGTCTTGCGGTTGACCCTTTAGAAAATTAGGAGATGTCAAGTAATCCACAACAGAAGAGACACTGGTGGTGATCTAACTCGAAGGGCCGAGAAATCGAGAATATTGAGTTAAGTTCATGGGCATTTGCACTGGTTTATTTCTATTCCTTTTTGGTATCTATACAGGGACGACTTGTACTAGATGGAATAAACTCCGTATCGAGAAAGAGACTACGAAAGTAAATTTGCGTTTTTAGCTCTCGGACGTAATAATTTAGAAGTTCCGGTCCTTTGAAGTTGAATGTTGGTGTTTCCTTCATATTGTTCTTATTCACTGTTCAAAGGATAATAACTACCTTTTGAATTTGAAAGATAAATATAATGAGATACAAGAATACTTGACAGAAGATATGCGGATAAAAAAAGTTTGAATTGTCGGATTTGTTATCTTATACCGAAAGGCAAACTGCTAGAGAAATCTGCTGCATATTTACCTTGAGGAAAATCAGGGGAAATCAGGATGAAATCTTGACAAAAAATTGAAGAAATCAAGAGTAACCACAGTGCACAGCGCATGCGCCAAACGACTACAAACAATCAGTTTATTGCTTAGCCGAGCCCGAGACGCACGTAAATGTTTGTTCGAGAGCAACATGTTGTATTAATTGTTGTTCTTACCGCTTACTTGCTACTTATATTTTGTTCACTTTTCATTTTCAGTCAAATGACTTTTTGGAGCAAAAATGAAGTGACTAGCTGGAGCGCTGGAAGGAATCGGCTGATGGCCGCTGATATGAGTTTCGCTACAAAACTTTGTAGGTGTCATCAGCCGTAGAAGTAGCCCCCCAGTTTGTCATTTCATTTTCGTTCCAAAAAGTGATTCTGCTGAATTTAGAACGTGAATGGCATATATGTACAAGTGATCAACTATTCAGACAAAAAACTGTCGGAAACACACACAAAAACAGTCTGGGAAGCATGTGAAGACGTGAAAACGTAGAAATTGAATAAGTTCTGAGGAACTTTTCTGCATGCAACGATAGGTTATGAGACCAAAACCAAACTAAAATAAATCAATGACGTAGGTATGTCAAGTGGAAACGTCAACCTGCTGAAAACAGTCTGAGACAGAAGTCCCTATGACATCGACAGTATTGTCATTTGAATTGCATTTTCCACCGATTTCCCGCTGAAGACTAACGAAACGCAATACGCATACCTCCATGAAAGAAACTGCAGATCCGAAAAAAAATCAATAAAAGTCAGCGGAATTGATTGGGAAATCAGAGAAAAAACACAAGAGAATCAAGGAAATCATGAAGAAACCCAAGTAAATAAAAAAAAAATCATCGTGAAAACGTGGATTTGGTGTCCTACATATTTTAGCTATCGGTTTGTCCCTCGACTGTTCACCTTCCTTAAGTCCCTTGATACAGCAGTTCATTATTTTTACTTAATTGTCATGAGTGGGACTTGGAGGGGAAAATGAAAATGAAACAAAAAGCTTAGGTATGTGCATATAAGTAGTATACACACTACTATTTATGCTCTGCATGTGTACAATAGACAGTTCAGTACTTGAAGTGGAAATAATACTAATAATTTTATTCCCCATGTCATACTGATTTATGGCTTTACAAGTGTTTTCACCCCGAAAAAAACCAAACAACAAACTTAATGACTCTGTGCTGTTGTATAACATCGAAAACTTTTTCAACCAGCGAGCACTCGAGCGGGTAATATGACCACCATACTTATCTCTCATCGGTGTTGTAAATGAGTAATAAGAGTGCGTAATTTACGGGGTCAAGTGGGGTAAGTAACCCCTTTTATACGATGATCGTATTTCATTGCGGGCGCCGCGTCGTTATAGTAGGTTCACTTGTACCGTGATTCTAGTAGGCTGGGCAAATTTCACAGTTTGGCATTGTAGACTTCACGTCCAACTGCCCAGTGTGCGCCTGGGCGTCTGGCTTCGAAAGATAGGTTATGTTGGTGTGATGGTGTGTTGACTGTTGCTGTCAAAAATGAAAAATTTACCGAAATCAACTTTGCAAATGGCAAGTATGGAGTGGATGTAGTTCACCTTTCACAAGTTCCGTAAATTTCTTGTTCCAGTACGATGTCCTGAGCAGTGAAATCAAGTATTAACGCCGATGAATCCCATCCCCACAAAAATGAGGAGGGTTCAGCTTCCCATCGTTTCCAGCCTTCCAGAGTGTGGGGACTTCTTTTAAAAACCAGGAATAGTTCACAATGCTTCCATATTATGTGGTTTTTGAAAATAGATTCACGTCTTCTCCGCAAAGCTGAACGTTATGGGGTACATGCCCAGCACCTATTCCGCCCATTTTTTCTCCCAGAAGCGAGTTCTTGATGGCACTCTCGAGGACTTTAAAATTAGCACTGGACGTTATTGTTCAAGACACAAGCTGAGGCGCAAACACAGTTTTCACAGTAATGGGCATAATTTCACCACAATTTTCGTGAAACTCGTGATTTTCAGTCTATTTGACACTCGATTTGACAAACGGTAGAGTTGTTGATCTTGTCGTCAAGCTTAAACTTTCAAATATCAATGCAACCAACTGCCAAGTTCTAGGGAGTTTTCAAATATCAGATTTGAAAACTTAGAAACAAAATCTCACAGCCAACTAGAATCACGGTACAAGTGAACCTACTATACCTACGTTACAAATTGCAAAGGTAACGTATCATTTCAATGCTTTTAATAATGGCAAAGGTGGTAGCCGTGTATATTATTCATATTTATAGAAAGTGATGATATCAGCAGCCTAGTAACGGAAGATTAAAATGTAACAGCCTTCATGGCGACATAACAAAATTAAACCGGCTGTGCAGCAAAACGGTCGATTCGGGCCAAATGGAACCCCGGATGCATGCTATGAAGCTCGTGCATGATTAAAAAATAAAACGAATCGGTGACAGCTGTCAGAATTGAATGTCATCTTGAATGACAGCTTGGATGAAAATATAAGTTTTGATTGTTATGAATCCGCCATTTCTGTTTCACTATCTTCCACTGCAACTCCCGCAATGAACATACAGAGTGGTCTATCCTAGCGTAATTATTATTCCATAGTGGTCTTACCGTTCAAGATAGAGAAAAAGATGTAAGAGAGAAGTTATATAGTTTGATAAAACCTATAACCTGAAATTATTTTCAACTATACAGGTGTCCAATTTTGACAAGATCATCGAAACGTCAATTTTTTTTTAATGGAACACCTATACCTTTTTGCATTTTTATGTTCAACTTCTCCACTTGTCTTATGCCTGTATATTTGTTTCCCAATTATTGTGTGTCAGTGCTACCAACTAAAAACTTAAAACTGATAAAAATCGCATTTTCACACTTCACTTGAAAAAATCGTAGCGGCCTTGCTTTCCAAAACTAAGAGATAAATCTTGACATGGTGATAGTCAAGTGAAAGACCAATATTCCAATGTCAAAAAATTGCGATTTCTTAATACAGGGCGTTCACAAAAAAAAACATCAAACTTTATATTTTTCAAAGTATCATAGCTCATTTTTTTCAAATGGCATGCCCCTAATTTTATAACGTTATCTGATAGCTTTTTTATCCTTTCTCATTTTAACGGAGAGTACCCCACCCTTGAACTTAATTTTTCTACCCCACCCTTAAACTTAATTTTTCTCGAGATAATCGGAAATTTTCACAAAATTTGTCATTTTTTGCTTTTTTTTTTTAACTGAGTTGGCCGTGATGAATGACAGACAAGCCAAATAGTACGCAACTCTCAGTTAGTCAGTCTGAATATTGTCGAACAAAGAAGAATGACTTTACGCGAGAGGAAATAATTGATATGATATTCTGGTAATAATCCAGATATCCAGGATCCCACTTTGTTTATTTTTTGCGTTGAAGCCATTTTTTTTTGCTCGACAATATTCAGACAGACTAACTGACAGCTGCGTACCATTTGGCTTGCCTGTCATTCATCACGGCCAACTCAATTTTTGAAAAAACAAAAAAAAAAATTTGTGAAAATTGCCGCTTATCTCGAAAAAAAATTGAGTTAGGGGTAAGGTACCGCAAAAAAACAGAATGAAAGAAGATCAGAAGCCATTTGAAAAAAATAAGTTATGCTGATTTGAAAATTATAAAGTTTGATGTTTTTTTTGTAAACGCCCTGTATCAAGAAATCGCAATTTTTTGACATTGGGATATTGGTCTTTGACTTGACTATCACCATGCCAAGTTTCATCTTCTAGTTTGGAATAGCAAGGCCGCTACAATTTTTTCAAGAAAACTGTGAAAATGCGATTTTTTTTAGTTTTTAATTTATAGTGAAGTTGGTAGCACTGCCACACAATTGAAAAACAAAAATACAGGCATAAGACAGTTGAAAAAGTTGAATATGAAAATGCAAAAAAATATAAGGTGTTTCATTCAAAAAAATTGACGTTTCAATAATTCCGTCAAAATGGAACATCCTGTATAGCTGAAAATAATTTTAGGTTATAGGTCTCATCAAACCATATAGTTTTTTCTTCTACATCATTTTCTCTATCTTGAACGGTAAGACCGCTATGGAATAATTACGCTAGGATGGACCAGCCTGTACATGCATAAAAACATGAAATCGTTGAACACTGATGTTGTCAGGGATACGCCAAGGGTACGAATTATCAAGCCAGAAAAGCGAAAATGTTATGAGGCACTCAAAAAAGCTCAACAAGGCTCACGCCATTTGCTTACGCAATTCTTGAAGCGCCAGCGCTGTGCAGCGAGACAAAATAAAATTAAATACGTCCCGCAAGGATTGTTGAGCAAGGTAGTATGTTTTCTCACTATTAGCTGTGGAGTAGGCAGTTATTGACCTGCTTAGAGATCGTGAAGTGATCTTCCACAACCAGTAGGCTGACTGTCACATTATTAACCGCCTGTCACTATTATCAACCTCCTGTCACATTTTTAACCTCCTGTCAGTCCCGGCACGTTCCATATTCTCAAAAAATTGCTACAAATCAAGGTTTAATGTTTGCTAGTAGTAAGAAAAATAGTATATAAACCACGGTTGTGAACGATGTTATGCTTTGGCGCTTATGCTCAGCTGCGCTTCGGGATTTAAACAGGCGCCGCAGCTATAACAGCATTCTTCACAACCTTGGTATATAATATACTGTTTACGCCATACTTGCACGGGAGTGATTTATTTTGCACAATTGTTACGGGCAAGATTTCATTTATTCCCAAATAGATACAAAGATTCAAATGGTTCGCGCCTTATCAGGCGGATAGTTGCAACTTCGTTTTTGCGGCTCTGGACTGATAAGGAATTTAAATACTTGACACCTGTCAGATTCCTTTTGTACGGCACCTTGCTTGTAACAGTTCTGCGATATTAAAAGTGCCCCGTGCGCTGTAAGGGAAGAGATCGTGAGTTGAGGACTCTGGGAACGATCTCGTTGCAAGTCAAGGTGAGTACTTGAGTTTGAATTCGGTCCAGAGCCGTAATATGTTTTGCGCTCCGTCAGGTGCCAGGGTACAGGCCAGCGAAGCCATCCAATTTGGCAGTGGCAGCCACGAAGGCCCGTGGGGTTTCCCTAAAAGGAAAAATCATAGCCGTCACCCCAGCCAGACTCGGCAAGTAACACATACCACGTCGACCATCAGGTGTTTCACCTAAGGCGAGCCATTTTCCATCGTGGGACTTCGGTCCCCGTCTTGCGACGACCAACACACTTCCGAGGCCGACTACTGGTACCAGCAAGGTCGTCAACTACCTCCAGTTACTCGTTCGCCTGTGCTGCAGCTACTTCGTGGTCCTCCAGACATCGGTGACACCGGACCGTCGTGGAGACCTTCCTGGCTACTGCTGCTGCTCCTGGACTGTCGTGAGGATTTCTCCCGTTTCTTTTCACTAACCCTCTGATTCTGTAAGAAGGCGTAGAGCGCGGCATTTCGTTCGGTGCACGTTTGCACAATAACCACTGCGTAGGTTCGGGTTATCCAATTTCGTCGCCGGGTGAGCTCACTAGGTCGCGGACGGGACACCCTTCCGAAAGGTGCGTTACGTGAAGCTTTCGGCCGTGTTTTGCGTTTTCAGAGCGGATTTAGGGGGCCCTGCGATCAGGAACATAACCTCACTTCACCTCTTGGGGGTGGTGGTGGTGCCGCAGGCGGTCAAGGCGGCGGTCAAGAGGGCTGGAAACAAGTGTCGTGAACACCAAATACGAGCTATAATTAACGCAGCTGAACTTACCCAGTAATAAAGGATAAAATCTGTAAAGTGTCGTTTGTCTATTTATTTATTTGGTTATTCTGTCACTTGACAGCAGTGACAGATTTCGCCGAACCCGCGGCACTAGGCCGGTGCAAGTAAGGCAACACAACGGGACTAAACACACTAACACAATCAACTTCAAAATCAGCTTGAATCTGAAATCTGAAACCACCCTACGTGTAAGTGGATAAATATTAGGTTTGTTTTGGCAGCGATACACAACCGTTTCCAACCGTTTGGATTCTGCGCGCTTCCGTTAAGCCGTTCGGGCAGTGTAAACTTCGAGTTGCCAACTGTTGGTAAGCTGTTTGGGCAGGTGCCTCCAACGGTTCGAAAACAGTTTGTGGACGGTCAGAGGAGTTTGAGAATTAAAAAGAAACTGGTGATCAGACGCATGCGTACGCCTTTCTTCGCAATCGAGCGATCTTTGATTGATGGCGTGGCGCGTAATGTGACAGTGTGACAGTAAAGGTAAATAAAGACGCATTTTCGAGGTTAATTTAAAATGGTCTTACCTGCTGAAAGTTACATATTTACATTAATTCGGTAAATTTATTAAGCGGTTTCTGATGCGACTAACAAAGTCGTTGACGGGAATCGGTTTTATTATTATTTTTTCCCGTCAAGTAGAAACTCCTCCGGAAAGAAAATGTACGGATATTGCTATCAAATTTTGAAAAAAAAAAAATTTTGATTTTTGAAAATTCAAAAACTAGATAGCATCGACAATGTATCTTTCCTCAAGAAAGTCGCATGCCAAATATGAACTTTTTATTTTCAAAAAAATGCACCAAAAATGATTGCTCGTAGACATGAAAAAGTGAATTAGTAGAAGTCATTTTTGGTACCTTTTTTTTTAAACTAGAAAGTTCAAATTGCATGCGACTTTCTTGAGGAAAGATACATTGTCGATGCTATCTAGTTCTTGAATTTTCAAAAATCAAATTCAAATATTTTCAAAATATTTTGGAAATTTTCAAAATTTGATAGCAATGTCTGTACATTTTCTTTTTGGATGAGTTTGTACTTGACGAAAAAAATAAAATAAAACCGATTTCCGTCGACAACTTTTTTAGTCGCATCAGAAACCCCTTAAATAAGACCTCGGCTTGGCGGGGAAAATTTGACAAGTTGTTGTGTCCCTAGTTTCAACTGGAACCGCTCGCTACGCGTTCTTGCAGCAAAAACTTTCCAACCACTTGAAAACTGGTTGGAGTCGAGTATGCGCGCTGAATCACAGTTAGCAAACCGTCCGCAACTCGCTGCCAAAACAAACCTATTGTGGCGGAAAGACTGGAAAATGTCAATTTTGCAGGTGAAAAATTCACTGACTTCTGGATAATCACGTAGCGTGCGATTTTTAGAAATATCACACTTGTATGATATGTACTTTCGAAGTGTCAAGAACATGTAGAACACGTCGCTCTCGTAAGTGGTCGTAGGAAAAAGATATTTGTTATCTCATATTCTGAACTCAGAGGTCGTTGATTTTGCGGTTTCATTTCATTTATTATTATACACCTCATGATGACCACAATTAGAGGTTTTGTTGCGTATTTCGCGTACGGGTTCGATTAAAATTGAGACTAAAGTTTTAAAACACAACTGTCTATCACTGCGTACTACAATAAATACACGCCAACAATTATTCACGCTTGGAAATATCGCAGCTACTACTTCGCTTGTTTCGCACTCGATCGCTTGCAAATCATAACTGACTGTGAGCCGACGATTGATGCCTTATATAGGTACGACTAATTCATCTCGAATGTTCCATGCGATCTCCAGCAGCTTCCACAATGACCCGGCATACGATTTCGCGACGACTCCCGAAAAATCCTACATATTTCGCGTATAATTCTGCCGTGCTCTTCCGGCGCCTCCGCCAAAATGAAAAGATGTCTTGTGGTCGGCCGTTCAAGTCTCTCATTCAGTTTTAATTGCCATCACGTGTACTCTGGAAAGCACTAGAACGCTCCACATTTGTACACTGCAACCTAATGGAAGACTCTAGAAAGATCGCGTGTTTATCAGAATGGACAGGAATCGCCGCTTGTAACCGTATTTTATAATCTGGCCTTCGGTTCCACCAAACTTTTATCAACGCGATAACTTTATCACTCTCATAGTAAACTAAGCAAGTGGCCACCCTATCGGCGTGATAGATTTAATCTGCTTGTTAAAATTTGAGTGGAACCGGAGGTGAAGTGTTGATTCCACAGAAATTTTGACAGCTGCTGCTTATTCCAAACTCTTTCTAGCCGTCGTTTTTTTTTTATTATTTTCTTATTTCAGTTCGGTTTCTTTTTAAAAATACTACCGATGATGATCAGACCGCTTTTCGTGTTACTTGCGAAAATGTAACAGGTGAAACAGACAGCTCAGACCACCTGTAAAGTTTCTCTCAACAAATTCCGCTTCATCCATAGAAACGCGGGGAGAAATTCGTTGTTTTGGGTCACCCAAATATTTTATCACGCCAGCACACCTAATGTTGTTAATTTTATTACGAGGGGGGGGCAGACACCCCCAAAGAAAAAAGCCAGAGGGCGGGGGTTGCGTGCTGGGTCTTATCCGGAATCCTCGCCCCCTCCACCCCTCCCATCCGTGCGTACTTAGCCCGCGGAGCTTTCCCTTAAATTAACTTTTAACGATCGTGTTCCTTTGCGTTACATAGAGAAATCTTTCCCGCTATTTGGTCACGACTGTTATTAATTTTTCTTATCTCCCGGAACTGGGAAACCGCGCGCGCGCGCGGCCAACTCCTTTCTTGTGGTGGTGAAAAAAAAACGACATTGAAATCATAATCGTGTACGAAAATGCGAAAGAGAAAACCGCTGCGTGGGGTTTAAGGCATGTAGGCAGAGGCAGGCAGGTAAGCAAACTTCGTCAATTTGCGAAGTTGAGTCTCGCGGCCGGGAATTGAATCAGAGACGCACGCGGAGATTTGAAACGCCGAAGTTGCGTGCCAGTCAGCTGAAAAGTTGAGTCGCGGGAATTTCGGAGCCGCGAGCTCAAAGAGCATCTTGAAACATTGTTGAGCCCTCGCCAGCCATAAGTTGCGATGCATCAATTCGAAAAAACGTGCATTTTCTTGCATTTTTCCTTATTTAAAGTACTACGCCCTCCACATCCTACCGACTACACGTTCAGTAGGTATATGGTTGCAGTTATACCACCCCCTATTCAAATGAAATGACATCTCGGGTGGCTGTGAAATTTGACATGTGCTTTAGAAATAATGTATTCTCGGAGCCCGGCCTGAGTTTTATGTGGTATCAAACGTTCCCAAATTGATGAAAGGTTTTCATTGTGAACTCGGTTTGACTTAGAAAACGCATTATTTCTGGTGTGAATGTCAAATTTCACAGGCGCCGAGATGCCATTTTATTTGAATTGTACTATAATATGTATACGATAGCACAGCTACCGATATAAAGGTGGCCCCGGTACAGCTATACAAAGGTATTTCGTATTGTGTGACGGAAAATGTGACTTTATAAACTTATGCGGCGACATCCGACCTAAATGCGGAATTTATTGCGAAAAGTCCTCCCGAACTCGGAAGGGAAGGCCGGAGGAGACAGCAGAGACGGAACGAAACGGATTTATGTGCATGTAGCACTGATAACAGCGCCAGAAAACACCTGTTGGTTGTGTTTTGTCGGGAGGCATCAGATGCAACCCCGGCCGCGGATCGGATTATAGGCGTTGCCATGACTGGATTTCAAATTGCTCTCTTCGTTCTCATCTTGATTCTATATTGAAGTTGTTGTACTGAACCTCGCTCACAGAGTGAAATTTTAGAGTTTTATTCAACGATATAAACTCTCTCGGTCTTTTCCGCTTCCTGGTGGTATGTATGTCAACCGCGGCGCAATGTCTTCGAGAATTATGTGAATGATAAGTACAGTCCTTTTTTCCTTTATTATTCTGATAGTTATGACAATGCTAGCGGTTTCGCAGTTTTATCTTAGAAACTGCATCATCAGGCATATAGGAACAAAGCAAGATGGTTGATCTGAACAGATGATCAATTGAACTGGTCCACCTAAAAATTTCACGCTACTCCAAGATCGAAAATCTAGTCGGAAAACAAACCGATTTCAAAGAATGTGGTCATGCCGGGTAAGTCATTCTTCTGGCTACAAAATGCCTTGCTAAGTCACGTGGACGTTGACATTGTAGTAAATAACTCTTTATCGAATTTGATCCCACTGACCATCACGACTGCTACCCCCCGTGAACGTCTGCAACCCCATTTGCAGTCTGTTCCAAACAGGACACGTTCTACTGATACCTTGCATCTTCACCATCACAGGGCGGTTCAAATGAACCATCAGTACCAATCCATTGCATAATAAGTCCCCTTTAGATCATTACAACCCCGTTTCTTTCATTTTTGTCAAGAGTTGTTATACTTACAAAGTCCGAAAGCTGTATGTCCCGAACGATGGAACATAAAGGCAATAATTTTTTTATATCTTAATTGCGATACTATCCTGACAATTTAATACATTGTAAGGATGTTTTGAAATCATCCCTCTATAATAGGGGTTGAGGGTGACTTCGAGATTTTGAACATGTGAGCAATTTTATGTCTTTTCAATATTCTAACATCACTCGTAACATTTCAAGGTGCCCAAAATTGTCCCCCACATCCCCCAAAAATCATCCTCTAATAACTGAAGCTATCCATTGCATACCTATCTTACAGATTTTGGAAGTCTTATCTCAACAGTCCCATTGAACGTATGATGCATCTATGATTTTTTCTTTGTCCACCACTGTAAAAACTACCTTATAAGAAGAAACTTTCACTCCCAAATAGAACTTGTCCCATCAGTTCTGAAAAATCAGTCACACTAGAATTTGTACGCTACGTTACCTCCATCCACAGAAAGTTGTTATTCAAAACTTGTAACAGATTTTCCGAAATTGATGGGACAAGTAGTTTTTGGGAAGGAAAGTTTTCTTTTAATGGGGTAGTTTATACAGTCGTGGACAAAGGAAGATCATCGATGCATCATACGTTTAATGGGACTGTTGAGATGAGACTGGTCAGAGCTCTGAAAGGAAGGTATGCAATGGATGTGTTTAGTTATTAGGGGATGATTTTTGGGGAATATGGGGGATAATTTTGGGCACCTTGGAATGTTATGAGTGATGTTAGAATATTGAAAAGAGACAAAAATCTTCACATGTTCAAAATCTTGAAGTCACTCACAACCAGGAAAGATGATTCCAAAACATTCTCGTGAGGTTGAAGTATTCAGGAAAATATCGGAATGAAGATAAAAAAATAATTGTCTTCATGTTCCGTCGTTTGGGAGATACAGCCTTTGAACTGTGTGAGTATAACAACCCTTGAGAAAAATGAGATAAACGGGGTTGTAATGATCTAAAGAGGACTTATTATGCAATGGATTGGTACTGATGGTTCATTTGAACCGCCCTGTGATGATGAGAGTGCAAGGTATCAGTACAACGTGTCCTGTTTGGAACATACTGCAAAGGGGGTTGCAGACGTTCACAAGGGGTAGCGTTCCTCATGGTCAGTAGGATTGAATTCGATTAAAGGTTACTTTGTAGAGCAAAGTTATGCACTTCTGCCACAATTGAGCCAAGAACATGACCTTGGAGAACGCTGGCATCATAAAACGTGAATTCGTCAAAAACTGACATAACTTTCTTAAAAACTCAGATGAGGCGATGAATCAAAAACCAGTTCGAGATATTGCGATAAGCTATTCAAAAATTCATTGGGAAAGAATCTATGTTTTTTTTTAAGTTTTGCTCTGTTGAAAATTGGCCATTTTGACACTGGTTTTGTTGTCACCCTGTACATTGTAAACAATGTCAACGTCCACGTGACTTAGCAAAGCATTTTGTAGCCAGAAAAATGAGCTATCTGGCATGAACACATTCTTTGGAATCGGTTGGTTTTCTGACGAGATTTTCGATCTTGAAGTAGCGTGAAATATTTAGGTGGACCAGCTCAATCGATCACCTGTTGAGTTACAACAGAAGCGTGGCCGGTCAATTGTGTTGGGAGAGGAGGAGAAAAAATTTAATAAAGGGTCCAAGTGGCCAAGTGCAAGGGATAAGGGGATGAAGCAGTTCAATGGCTTTTTCCAATATTTCAATTATAATCGAAAATTCCCCCAAAGGATAAACCGAAAGGTCTTTGAAAATACATAAAGCTTATGACAACGATCAAGTACAAGTTGCAGATCTCATCCCCATAGCTGCGGCAGACGCCGAACCGTAATCAATTATCTTTCAATGCCGTAGGTAAACCGATTTTTGGAGTTTGAAACGTGCGTGCCGAAAAGCTCCAAAGATGTTTACTTTCCATTACAACGATTTATAAATGAATGCGTGCCTCTTTTTTCAAACTCTTGCATATCTGTGCTGATGCTTCGGTTCAGCTTCCACACAATATTTCAATTTTTGCATGACAAAACAGCCTGAACCCAGCGCCATCGATCGGAACGTGGTTTATGGATGAGATTGGTATAGGTAGGGTGGGCATGATACAGGTGAAGGAGTATACAGAAAAACGCTCAATATAAGGAAATGTGCGATGGCCATTTTTCCCATTCTTGTTGTTTTACCTTTTTTCAGGCATAAATTGCCACAATCGATATTTGGTTTCAGCTTGAAAAAATCCCAGCACCGCCGGCATCTTGTTTCAGCATTGAATGTGGGACGACAGGAATTTCGTATTGGTTGCTTGGATTCTCAATAAAATCAGGCACTTGTTTTCAGTCAATTTGATTCAAATATACGTTGCCCTGGGGTATTGGATGTTTCCCATTGTTCAAGCGAAAGTTATTTACTTATGTACCTAGTGAACCCTCTTGAAATTTCGCTTGGTGGCCATTTACTACAGAAGATGTACTACTCTAGGAGATGGCAAGGGCCGGAGACCCGGGAGAGTCTGGGTGGTCGCACAGACAAAGTTGATGAGAAGAGTGAAAATGAGGCCGGGAATCGGACAGTGGATGGTGGATAAAGTGCTGCTGACAATTCGGCAGCCGGCAAGAATGCGGGAAAGTCGCAGGTTCGGACGGCGTTACGAAAGAATAATGATGAAATATGGTGGTGACAGGAGACATATTCTTTGTGCATTGAGCGGTTGATTGCGTTGTTTAATTGTACTTGTGTCTCTGAAGAATGGGAGTCATTGGCTCTTTTCAGTTAGAAGGGTAGCAAATTGGAATGGACGTGAAAGCTATAGGTTAATCAGAGTCTTAATTGTCCACGGAAAGGTGTCAAAGGAATGCCGATTAAATGAGTTGTGGAAGTGGAACTCAGAAATGTTTTGCAACTTCTTGTAAAAATTCGTGGCGTCAACTTTTATACTCATTTTTCAAGATGTGAGCTTCTTTCACTTTGACTGCGTATCCGTATCTCATTTGAAAAGTACCTATACAAGGTGCAGCAGTTACTTCAAAGGTAGATGAGATGAACCTAGTTTTATTATCACACTTTGGCTTGTCATAAGTTCATAAAAATCTAATCTTTGCAAAGCCCAGCATTATATGTGCAAAGAATCCTTCTGCCTTCTTAACAGTGTTTCAGAATTTTTGTCCGGTGTCACTGACCAGCCAAAATCTGTTGGTGGAACATATCGATACCTTCTTTGAAAAGCCCGTAAGTCCGATTTTGGACGAAAATGACTTTGTTGCTTTATCGCAGTAAGGAACATCCGTATGTCTATACTGTCTCCCGCATTTCTGCAGTCACACTCCCCCTTGTAATTTTTGAACGGCAAAGAGGCAGGCTGCGCTGGGCTGTTTTTTTGCTTTCGCAAGATTTGAGAGAAAACCTGGGAAAGCTAGACCGTTTTTCCCCAAATACAGGCTGTTCTGGACTCACCGTCAACCGCAGAACGATTCAAGACTTCAAGGGTGCCAGCAAAATGTTGCAAAAAATTTAGGTCTTCAATTTTTAGGAATCTGCGGGCAGTCGAATAAGGGTGGGATTTCAAGACTTTCATTTTCTTCATCTGTAAAATTTCTGAAAACTCTTCAAAACAAACTCAACGGTTTTTTCCAACTGTTGAACGTATTTTCGACTTCATTCACTATACAGGGCGTCAAAAATTTTGGAGTCTCGTATTCTTCAAGAACACCCGCAAAAGGTTCCAGAGGTACCTAAACTGCCGTTGAGTAACAAGCGACACGATTCGTTACAATCTAAAACGTTCTGCATGCATTTTTTGCAGAAAACTGGACTTTCCGCATTCAGGACTCACCATGTATGATAATCAAAAAATCAAAACAAACGGTTCGGAAAAATTCTCTCGAGTCTGTTTGTAAAAATAGAGGCTTGAAGCACCGCCCTCGCGTATTTCCAAAAATTAAAAACCCACGCAGATGTTTTCCAATATTTTCCTGAAGGCACTCTTTAAGCACATCCTTGAATTGTCTTGAACTTCTCTTACGGCGAGTTCAAAGCATCCTGCATAAACGTTACTGATTGCCGGTGAAACGCATATTGGTGACAGGCACGAAAAGATGGGCTGCTCGGCTCGAACTGAAGTTACTTATCGAAAAATGTCCTTCAAAACTGAATCTGAATGTAAAGAAATGAGGGAGGCATTTCGTCGACAATGACCTGCATGGAACCTGGTTTATTGTTAATTGATAAAGCAATAAATTACATACCTGAGATTACATATGATGGCACGCTATACCTACAACTTTTACTGGGTCAAACCCAACATACATATTTACACGTAACAACTTCTGTACAAACTCTGAATCGATTTCTTCAAGGTCACGATTGAGCATTTGTTAAGTTTAAAAGCAACTGACGTGACGTTATAGGGATTCCACTTTGTTAAACCTACGGTTGCAATTTGAAAGTCGGGGGGGCGGGGAGACAAAGAACCATTAAGAACAACGGATTACAACCTATATTATAGTCATCAAGCTATTTTCATAATATTCAAATTCTTAGAAAGCTATCTTTTTTTTATGCACTGAATGCCAAATTGCCATGCCAAAAGCAGAGTAAGGGCAAGGGCAAGTCTAATATTCCGCCGTGTACAGAATGTTGAGAAATTTCAAATTTTGTTGACAAAACTTTCAAATTTTTTTGACACCCTGTATTTAAATATTGGAAATGATGCGGATTCTTCTTTGAGTCCAAATAATATGATTTGATATTTTGATTATGATTATACACAGGCTATATTCAATTTTTCAAGTTTCAACCTTAATTTTTTGGCACCATTTTTTTTTTTCAAAACAGGTCAATTTTTATTTCAAGTTGTTTCAACACCGTACCCAACTTTAAAATTTTTAATAGCATCACCTCTCCTATGATACATCAAATTGGAGGTATCAAAATTCTCATTATGACAAGCATATTCTACATCTTTTTTAGATCACTCCCAGAATCCTTCTCAAAATTTAGTTGATTAAAGGAAAGTTCTCCCTAGTAACTCCTGATTCATGAGAATCGATTTTCTAGCGAAAACATGTCGATTTATATTTCGAAATGGACATTGAAACACGTATTGCCACATTTTCATCTTCAACCCGTTTGTCCCCACCCTACCTTATTTCAAAGAAATTGGGGGATAAGTTTGAAATTTTTTGAAATACGTTTGGCAGAAAAAGGATTTCAACTATCATCTTCAATTTGATGTATCACAAGATAGGTAATAACACTATTCGAAATTTCGAAGTAGGGTAGGGTTGGAGACATTTTTTTGGCAATACGTGTCCCCCGTGAAATAAAAGTCGACTTGTTTCGGAATTTTCCTCGAAAAACATTTGTGGCAAAATATCTGAGGTGAAAAATTTACAAATGAACATCATATTCAACTACTACAGGACACCAAAAAAAAATTAGTTTTCCTAAAACACTTTGTAAAAAGTTTTGGTGTCCAAATTTGAATTGAAATGGAAGCCTTACGTATGATAAGTCTTGTTAGACACTTTTGAATCATCCTGTATATTAATAACCGTGGGTCCAAAGGTGTCCAGGCATTGTTGACGTGGTTTTTTTCCTCTAATTTCTTTTAAAATTGTAACTATCTGTGGTATTACCATTAATTATTTCAGTCAAACTGACGACAAAATTTCCAAATCCACAAACTGAAATTTTCAAGTACCGGTGTGTTTTCATATTGATAAGACTGAAAAATGATTCCAATTTTGCACTGTTCAGCAATGTTTCACAAATAATATTGAGAAGCAAATCAAATTTTGGGTGAAATAGATTACAATCCTAACATTTCTTGTATGCATTCCCATTATTTGCTAGGAAATCGATTCATTAATGTCTTGATTGCCTCAAATAATCGATTGCTTCAGTCATAAGGAATTTTGTATAACTGGTAACATCATTATGTTTCTTCCCGCGTCCCCAATGTTGGCGACTCACCAGCGAATAACAGACCGTGACATACCATTAGGGAGGAAAAGATACAAATAGAATTTTACTTCTACAGTTTCGGAGCTATTGATTTTCCAAATACAAAAAGAAAAAAGGTAGATATTTCTAAAATTTGATTGGCCAGACAATGGGGTACTTGCCCAAATTTTTTTTTATTAGCTTAATCGATAGTATGGTCAAAAATAATGTACCCGGATTTTTTCTTCCTCCTATATTCCCAAAATTGCGGCCGTAATGCGTGTTTTAAAAATATATTTGTGACGTCACAAATATACTAAAAACTAAACAAACAGCACTATTGGATTGGAAATTGAAAAAAACTGGGAGTGGCATGACAATATTTAAAAAATACAAAAAAAAACCTCCACTGAAGTTTCCTCACTGTTAGTTACCAACCTTTTGGAAAAAAGAATAAAAAAAAATCATTTCAACCAATGGATATATTTTCTGAAAATTTCCAGGAAATACTCTTCATCACACTTGTTGATGATTGAAAGTATTTTCAGTCAAATCTATCTCATTGACAAATACCCCATTATAACAATGAAACTGTGGAAAGAAAAATAAAATTTTGCAAGGACAACCTTGATGCAAGTTTCGGAAACACAGCCAAGCCTGCAGCATTTCAACAGTGAACGCCCGTCATTCCTCAGGCTGGAGGAGAATTTAGCTTCTCAACTCGCTGCCAGTCAGTCCAGACAAGCAGAATCTCCCTGATTCAACATTTCAAGAGTATGTCGGAAATGCATTTTCCAGGCATTCACGCGTTGAAAAATCAGCTGTCGTGTAGTTGGTAGCAGTTGACTTGAAAGAGAATGCGGAATGCCCTTTACAGAGACGTAACGAGAATTGTTGATGGCGTTTATTAAAGCGATATGTGCGGGACGTATAAAGGATGATATTATCTCGAAAGGGAAATAGAGGAGGTACGCTTGGAAATCGACCACAAATCTGACCAGAATAGATTTAATGAATTATGCAGTAATAAGGTTGGTATAAGGAGGAAATACCACAATCAGCATGCTAGCGTTTAGGTAGCAGGTTCAGAAGAGGCACCGACTAAATTGTGTGGGGACGAAGGGAACGAAAATGACTTTGTACGGCAGATCTGACAAACCGTAAGCCCCCTTACTATCGTCAATGGAGAAATTATTATGAAAGGGTGAGGTTCAACAGGGAGAGCTGAGCATGTAGATGGCGCTTACGTCAGAGTTATGTCGCAACTGTCAGTAGTATCAATATATCAAATGAAAAATCTGCGATCTGTTATTTTACATCTGTCACCTTTATTTCAAGTGAATCTAAAAAAAAAATCCTTATCGCACATCATGATTGCGTTCATAACCAAACTGGGAACCGCAAGGGGCCCTTCTTTTTTTTATTTTTTTCTCTAGTGAAGCGTTTTATCAACCAAACAATACAGGGTGATTCAAAAGTGTCCAGCCGCCCTGGAGCTGCTTGATATGGACATGTAGTATAGTGCTGGAAAATTATTGTTAAAAAAATTTACCCCTTTTAATTTTGAAGTTATGAAGGGACAAAAGTTGGTCCTTCGATCGCTTCTTTTTTTGTTGTTTCAAAAGATTTAAGTAAACTGCTGGTGGAAAAATGATAAGTACAAAAAATCAACCTCTGAAGCTGTATTAAGTTTCTGTTTTCTATACAGGGTGAGTCATAAACTACAATAATTTAGTTTAAAAAAAAACAGAAGCAAAAGAATTGTATTGGAATGAATTGTGTTCTATTGTGTTCTACACAAATTTATTATAAGATCATTGTGACTGTTTGCAGGCACTTTTGAAAAAAATTAATTTCCAAGATTCATGACTCACCTTGTATACAAAACAAATTCATTACAGATTCAGAAGTTGATTTTTTGTACCTACTCATTATCTTTCCATAGACAGTTTGCTGGAAATTTTTGAAGGAACGAAAATAGAAGCGATCGAAGATTTGCAATCGACCAGCAATTGTTCCTTCATAACTTCAAAACTGAAAGAGATAGAATTTTTCCACAATTTTCCAGCACTCTACTACATACATCTTCATATTACGCAGCTTCGAGGTGGCTGGACACTTCTGAATTACCCTGTATGTGATATGATAATATACTATGGATCCATACACAATATCCATTGGATTCAAATTTTTCGAATTCGATTGGGTGATTCAATAGGACCGCCTTTTCGATCGCCTTGCATTCGACCATTCCAGAAATGTTCGATCTATAATGTCCCAGAATTAATGACGGAAAACAATGGTGCGTTATATAAGAAAATTGTGAAAAAATTCTAGGTCTTTTAATTTAGAAGTTAGTTACGGAGAGTCAGCGTTTGGTCCTTTGACCCCTTGTATTATTATGTTAATTTAAAAGGTTTCAGTTAACTGTTTATGGCAAAATAATCTGCAAAATTGATTGGATTGGCCAGCGAATGCTCCGGATTTGAATCCAATCGAAAACGTATGGGCTATGTTCACTACGCAATTTTAAGGACTAACTGGCGACAAACATGGTCTTTGGTATAAAATTTCATTGGAGAATAACTAATATTAATTCTGTTAGCATATGACTGAAAACTATACTTTCAAGAAAAAGGCAGGTGAAAAAATATGTCACAAGCTCATTAAGTGCTATCATATTTTCTGATGATTCAGCTATCAGATCTGTGATCAGGCTGAAATTTAAGGTGTAAAACCACAGTATGTAAGTATGATGTATCGGTCATATTTCTCTGATGGATGCCAATTAGAATAATAATATACAGGTGTCTCAGAAAAAACTCTAGATACCGTATTTCATGTCATGATCTCCTATCAAGGTTATTTTCTGAAATTGGACTTTTTTACGCTACCTTCGCGTCTTTCAACTTTGGAAATACATAGGAGTACTGGATGGATTCCAGTGAAATTCGACTTATGAGTTGTTTATTATTCAAAACAAATCAAAGGTAAATCACAGACAGATATCCAAACTCGTTTATGAATTATTCATAAAAAACTAATTTAAAAAGTCAAAGTCAGTCTACTCTGAAGAACTGCATCTTCTGACTTCTGTATGAAGCCGATTTTTTTTAACCAAATTGAAAAAATATTGCCAGGGGGCCAGGGGCTACGTTGAATAGTTGGTTTCTATCAAGGTAGGTCAGTAATCGCAATAAAATATTCATATATGTGTAAAATATCAGAGGATTATCACGACGGCTATTAACAAAATAGAATTGGAACTGATCAAATTCTGCAATCAATAAGAGAGCAAGCTCCCAGCGCCAAAATCAGGAAAAAAAACGTGATGTGGCTATTCATTTCCCAACAAAGTTTCAAGAAAATATCAGAACTTGAATCAATAATTATAAAAAGTGTTATGATGGTGGTCAATAAAATTCAATTTTCAAGATTTTTTTGTGAAAGAAAAAATTCGAACGAAAGTTGGGAGGAAAAAGTAACAATGAAGAACGGCGGTATATATCATCCACAGATATAAACTCGAAGCAATATTCGCGTAAATGATGTGGAGTTGCAATAACTCAACCATCACAAGATTTATGTACTTGGTCGCAGGTAGGCACGTTCCGAATCCATCGATCCCCAAGGGGCCATCCATCTATATTTGTGTGTAAGATGTGATAGTTTTGCGTGTGGGGCATCGGCATGGATCAAATAAAATTTCATCACTCTCAAAACGAAGGGCTATATATACCGTTGTTGCTTTGCATATTGAAGAATTTTTCATCCTCAATGTTCATAAAAAAAGTTTAAAAAATGTGGAAGAAAAAAATCATACCAGCCAACGGACGCAACGCCAGAGGGTAAAAGTTTGCGATCACTTTGACGCATCGAAACCACTGAAAACGGACGAGCGAGGGTTGTGTACGCAGCCAACGGAAACCAACCCTCCCGCTGTTGTATCCGGCGTCACACTAACCAAGAACTGTTTGAATCCTTGCATTTAAACGAAGCCGCGCATGTCATCGGAACACAGTTGCTGCGCCACATCGGGAAAATTTCGGGAGCTTTCATAAAAGTTGAAAGCTCTCTCAGTTGGGCCCGCGAGATCCAGGGAAATGCACCTGCCACAAGCGAATTCACAGAGAATCGCTCGCTGTTGGCCCAAGCGAGAAACGAGAGAACAGCCAGTGAAAAGTTGAAGCCACGAGGCCAAAGACCGAGTGGTTTAGGTTTTCTAAGCTTATATATCACTTCTTACATGTTATTATAGAATATCCAATTACTCTACCAGTCCAGTGCATATAACAGCATATTATTCAACAAACGAGTAATGATTCTTATTATGAACACTCAAGAGGATGCAGTTTGCCGACACGAGTCTTGGCGAGTGTAGTAAAGCATCCAAATGAGCTATAGCCATTGCAACGAGAGTAGAAAACTAGGCTTTATTTTGATTAATACCGTCACTTGGAATTGTCTAACTTGAATAAACTATACATACAGTTCACTAATACCAAAACCAACCCACTGTTATAACATATAAGAGGATAAAACACGTACGCTGCATTCATGCTAATCATGGTATGTTTCCTTCGAATGTAAAAGCGACCCAAAATTGCTTGAGGGAAAACTTTTCTGGGGAGAAATCGGGGAGGTAAGTTTTCGAATGAACATCACCTGGTATAACCCCCGATTTCTCCCTAGAAGAAATTTTCTGATAGAAATCTCGGGTCTATTTCATGTTCGGAGGTGGACGTAACGATTAGTATGAATTCAATGTTCCTGTCTCATTCCCTGAGGCAGGTGGACACTTTTTCTCAAAAAAATTCAACGGGAATTATTATATTAGTCAAGTACACATCGCAGTTTGAAAGCCTTCCAACTAACTTCATTCTGGTGCAAAAAGGAATAAAATCGAACCTCCTGTTTCCAAGTTGCGATTTATTTTAATTCAAAAAGTCTTGAATTCACATTTTCAATAATATGTATTTCCAGTTGTTGAGCATCCGTTATATTAGGTCAGTCAAATTAGAACAAATTTTTCCGTTTGGGGGAAAAAACTGTTAAGACTTTTGGAAATTTGACAGAAATGTCCGGTAAGGTGTACTGATATACCGATAAACATACTAAAAGTCCCCAACTCTACCTATTGAGCTCGAGCCGCCATCTTGAAAAAATGGTTCTTCGATCCAGTTTTCTGCTTTTATTGCGCAATTCATTGGAGATATTTGATTAGGTTTCATAAAAAATCAAGGTTATAAAATTGTCAACAAAAATTGTCCCATTTCAATTTTTTTCTCGTTTCTATAATAATTGATAGAATTAACTTAACAAAAAAAGAATCAAAGAAATGAGAGCGATTTTTTGCCTATGGCTAGAGATATTGTCTTCAAAATTTGTGAAGATGTTGGCAGTCTACATCAAAGCTGAACGTGACAGTTAAGATAAAAAAATTACGAAAATATATTTTTTCCAATTAGGCAAAAATTTGGTTTTCGAGTTTGATATCTCTAACAGGGCGAAGTAAACGTTTCAATTGAATATCAATTAGTTTTGATATTTACATATTGCAAGACAAGATTTCACCAGTATGGGGTACTTGCCTAATTTTTTTTTATTGGCTTAATCGATAGTATGGTTAAAAATAATGTACCCGTATTTTTTCTTTTTCCTAAATTCCCAAAATTGCGGCCGCAATGCGTGTTTTAAAAATATATTTGTGACGTCACAAATATATTAGATATAGAACATACAAGGGCTCTTTTTCCTCGTTGGGTTGGCAATGATATAACGTCGCCAAGGTGCCGTTTTCAAACAACAAGATCTGAGTCTGACTGACAACGTCAAACCGCCGACCGTAATTTCTTCCTGATGTGCCCTTTTTTTGCCTTTGACTGCTTTGATCGAGGCTTTGATCTACGCGGTAAGTACCTACTCGTTTTGTTCATTTCTTGTTCAACCTAACTAGTCTCTTTCTTTAGTCTTCAGTGCTGTCCACCTAAAAGCCTTTCGCATGTTTGTCACCCGTGCTCTGACCTGGCTGACCCTCGGCTTCATTCTGGACATCAGTGTTCCTGCTCCCCACATTTTATTTAGAGATCCATCGCGTCCTCCCCACATGGATCTTTTGTAGCTCTAAAGTATTACCTATCCGGAATTGTATGCTAATGATGAATCTATAAAAGCTCACTGTTCATTTTCAGCCTCTTATTTCTGTGCTGTTGGTGATCCTCCAGATTTTCCCCTGGAAATAAATGATCTCGACTGAGACAATGTTACAAGAGGTTTCTGGAGTCAGTTTCTTCGAAACCTTGTTCGATTTTATTGTCTAAATGCTCATGGTAAGAGAATTCGATAGGAAACCGATTTTGCGATAGCATGTTCAAAATGACAGTGCCACAGTGACATCCCTGACATTCTTGATTATTCCATTGTCACACAGTCAGACCAACCCCGCTCAAAATCCCAGTCCTAGCGCGAAGCTTTTAGGAGGATTTTTCAAATTCGTTTTTTTCTGTAGAAAACGACGGGATTTTTGTGAAATTCTCAGTAGAGTCCCCTTATCACTTATACTAGCAATCAAAAGTATTTCCAGCTGAATCTATTCCATTGGCAAGTACCCCATTGTGCCGTTACGAGCTTCTGGAATGCTGGATATGAGTTAAACTAAAAGAATAACAGCGGAGTCCAAAAAGTGTTGTCGATCGGTTCTGAAGGAGACATTTCGAAACAAAAGACATCAGCAAAGGATATACAGGAGGTTAAAAGGTTATCCAACTATATATGAGCCCTATATTGATGTGCCTTATCCAAAATAGTACAAAAGAATCAATCAAAATTTCAAAATCCACCCTGTATAACAAGAAGTAACGACACAAGATGAAAGTAGTGAGGCATGCCTGATGTCAAAAATACGGCCCCTCCATTGCTGAAAAAAAGAACAAGATCAATTGATTTATTGGAAAGTTATTAGTCCTCAAACTTGACTTTACAAATTTTAGCCAGTCAAATGAGGAAAAGTAGAGAGTAACTGTCGGAGTTTCAGAAATTTGACAGAGATGTTCGCTAAGGTATACTTATAAACATACTAAAAGTCCTCGCCTCTTAGAAAAATGATAATGAACTTGATCGAAGGACCATTTCTCCAAAATGGCGGCTCAAGCGCAATAGGTGGAGGGGGGGGGGGCTTTTAGTATGTGTATTAGTATACCTCAGCGAACATCACTGTCAAATGTTTGAAACTTTGATAGTTACTTCTCTCTACTTCTCCCCATTTGACTGGCTGAAATTTGTAAAGTCAAGTTTGAGGACTAATCACTTTCAAATAAATCAATTAATCTTGTTCCTTTTTTCAGCCATGTAAAGGCCGTATTGTTGGCATCAGGTATGCTGTACTACTTTCATTTTGTATAGTTACTTTTTGTTATACAGGGTAAATTTTGACATTTTGATTGATTCTTTTGTACTCTTTATTTCGGATAAGGCACATCAATATGGGACTCATACTCAGTTGGATAACCTTTGGACCTCCTGTATATCCTTTGCTGATGTCTCTTGTTACGAAATGTTTCCTTCAGAACCGATCGACAACACTTTTTGGACTCAGGTATTATTCTTTTAGTTTAATTCATATCAAGCATTCCAGAAGCTCGTGAAGGCAAAATACTGGTGAAATCTTGTCTTACAATATGTAAATAACAACACCTAATTTTTGCATTGATTTTAAAAAAAATTTCTCTCAATTTTGTTTATCTCAACTGTCACGTTAACCTTTGGTGTAGACTGCCTGCATCTTCACAAGTTTCGAAGACAATATCACTAGCCATGGGCAAAAAATCGCTTATTTCTTTGATTTCTTTTTTGTTAAGTTAATTTTATTAATATCAACAGATACGAGAAAAAAATCGGTATGGAACAATTTTTGTAGACAATTTTATAACCTTGATTTTTTTTAGGAAACTCAATTAAATACCTCTGATCATCAGCGCAATATAAGCAGAAAACTGGATCGAAGGACCACTTTTCCAAGATGGCGGCTTGAGCTCGATAGGTAGAGTTGGGGACTTTTAGTATGTTTATCAGTACACCTTACCGGACATTACTGTCAAATTTCCAAAACTCCAACAGTTTTTTCCCTCCAACTTTCCTTATTTGACTGACCTATATTTCAACACTACGGACTAGTCTATACCAGTCACTTCATGGGCGCTAACTACTATGTACTAGCCGAAGGGTAAACAACCTTGGAAATCTGGTGTACACTCCCATGGAAATCATTGGAAATCATTTGGAAATCATGTGAAAATCATTGAAAATCATTTGGAAATCATTTGGAAATCATTGGGAATCATTGGAAATTTTTGGAAACCATTTGAAAATCATTGGAAATTGGTGTACACAAATTCCTCCAGTGGTTTACCCTTCGGTACTAGCTATACACAGCTATACTTTTGAATTCGTAAGCTTTTAGGGTTCGAATATTGAAATATTTGACAATAGCTCTTCCAATATTGACAGTTGTGGTGCAACCGTTTTGATATATCATCATATGAACTAGTCCATAAAGAGCCGTTTTATAGCCGCCAATCACAAGTAATTAACATCATAAACAGTGTGATTATAAACTACTGACCAATAAAAAAATATATTACTAGCGTTATCGAGAGAGTTCGGGCTTAGATTGGAGTAGAAACCACTAGAGGAATTTCTGTTTGGGGGACCACTCGGCGATATAATAGAACCTTTATCCCTTTCATTAGGCGCGGGTCTAGAAACTTTGGACATTTTCGATGAGGCAATGGAGGCTATTAACGTGCAATCAAACACTTGGGTCGGGGGGGCTAAGCGCACGCCAGGCAAATCTGACCGTTTAAAACAGGGACGATGACGTTAACTTCCGCCCATTTAGGGTGGTGGTGAAATTCGAAGGGAAGCTAACCGCGTGCCAGACCCAAAATGCTTGTTTGTTGCCTTGTGCGGTTGCTTATCTATGGGATTTCAATTTTTCTGAAAAAAAAAAGTGTTTTTGCATTACGCTTTGAGCCTTTGAGAGATGGCCTGGTTAATGATGCAACCCACCTAGAGAAGAAAGAAGCAACGATCAAAGCTTGTCCTAAAGCATTATTCTTCTCATTTAACATCCAACGGTGTATTTGAACAGGTAGACTAGGTAGGTAAGCACACACACACCGCAAACGGACACAATGATCGTGTTTGCAAACGACCCAATTAAATCAGGCCTTGATGGAATCGATATTGGTAATCTCTCAATGCAATTAAAAATTAGCATCAAATAAGTAATGGGCTATTAAAATTGAACTTTGATGCAAACAGGGTTTGATATTGATATGAAAGAAAATCATCAAATTTCTTTCTATATAATGAAAATCCATACGCCGCACCCCGGCCGATATGAAAATTGCTATATTTATACAAAGTGATAAGTTTAAAAGTCCCCGTAAAGTGATACTTTGAAGTGTTGATTTTCCCTATCTGTACCTATTTAAATTGAATCTGAAAACAATCTGGAAAATCGGGAAAATCTGAATTGAAACAAAATGTTTCAATACTAATTGAAGAAATTTGAACCAAGCTGCAGATTCAACTGATAGTTGGACAGTATCGACAAGCTTTGTGTCGTTTCTGACTAAAGAAGCATCAATGAACCCAATTATGGATGTTAACTATCACTAAAAACGTTTGTATTATGCAATAATAATCCTGTATTAGCTTGACGTCTACCACAGTAAAGATTCGTTTAGAACAAAAAAGTAATGTATTAAAACTATTCTTCCTGGCCCACCACCCATTCTGCCTCTTATAGGAAAACAATACTTCTTTATCGTCCTATAGAGCATTGTGGTTAGCTTTTCGGTAAGAACGCCCTCGGAATCTAAATGCGGGCCTTATCAACCACGAGACTACATTATTGTATAGGAGTCAACTCTAGACGAGAAAAAAGAACTTCTTTTTGCCCCGGCCATACCCTTGCGTAGGTACACAAACACATCGAACGAGAGAACGCTAACTTTATCAACCAACCGGGCACTTTGAAAGAATTATTCATGATGGTGAGTGGCTACACACACACAAAAACTCCCAAGGATTTCCCAAACGAACACACAATTGCCCATTAAGGTCCGATTTTTGTTGCAGATAACCGTGTACAAGCCAAATCGCCTGATGCCCAAACTCCCAACAAACATTTTTCACGTTCAGATAAATACAAATTCACTTATTACATGTTCTTTTTTTTTTTTGTATTTGTATTTAGTATCTGATAAGACACAGCTATTTAGATTTTGAAGGCGTTTTCACTAAAAGCCTACCGCAATAAAAATACCACAGTGTATCTCCGAACAGGCAGGGCAGACGCAACATATGAAATAATGACTTTGTGCTGCTCCTCCGGAAAACACCACTTGTTTCACGAGATAATTTTCCAGCGGCGCGCCGAGAGAGGGTGAATTTATCGTGAATTTTCCCGCCCTCGGAGAGCAAACGATACACGAAGTGATGGATGTAATCGCCGGAGGAATGTAGCACAGCAATGTTTGTCCGGTTAATTTTCGGGACAGGGCCCTTGCTTTGTGGCGTAAAGCGATTACGAAGAGTGGGCGCGGGCCGTTTTTCATCGGTCAACCACCAGGAATTTCATGGAAAAAAAATCTGAACGGGGTCAAGGGGTGTTTGGAAAAAGCATGCGTTTTAGAGACGAGCAATTTTTAGAGAGAGGCGATTTTTATAAAGGAGCAATTTTTAAAGTCTTCAAAACAAATATTGAGTTATGTTGGGCTCGGCCGGCTGGCGATAGGTAATGGAATGTTATACGGGGAAGTGTTTATTTCTTTGGAAAATGCGCGGGAGTGGAGTTCGGCGTGTGAAAACATCCTGGAGCGCTAGCACTTCGTACGACAAGGAACCCGAGAGGAGTAACTTTGGTAACCGCGACGTCGAGGAATCGCCTTTGAGAAATCGATCCATTGGGAAGAACTGATTTTTGTTCAGGCTTCGTGTTTTCCTTGATTCTGACTTCAAGTTTTCACTAGTAGTGAGCTGAGCTGGTAATTATTTCTTGCTCATACGTGCTCAAACTCACAAAACAAAGGAAAAGAATCAAAATAATTGTGTATATACTAAGTGATGGGGTGCGTGTTCACGAGGCGGCCCCTTCACGGGTATTCATTTTTACGAATACATAGATTCGAATACTGAGTATACAGTACGGAGGATTCGAATCCTTTTTTTGCATCGGGATTCGGGATTCGTATTCGAATACTTTTTTGTGGAATTCGACCCAAGTCTGTGGAAAAGGCTGTGAACCATGCCAAACCGGTACGGGTAGACACTTCAAGATCCATCATCATACCTACTCAAAACGACCAAAATCAGTTCAAAATTTCATTTCGAATCACTGATACCTGTCTAAAAATCACTGCAAGGAAGGAAGAAAGGAATGAGGTGAGGAAGGAAGGAAGGAAAGTAAGGAAGGAAAGAAGGAAGGGAGGATAATTTGAAGCAATAAATTTTCTCTTGAGAAGCAAGGTCGTTTATCCCTTGATTTTATATTTTCAGAAATCAGAGAAGCAGCTTTCCGAAACGGTCATCGTAACCCACTTCTTCAGTCGCTTTACAGCCCTATTGAAACTACGACATTCTGACAGTATCAATAATTTTCAAATCACTAAAATCGATCTATCAATATGTCACTTGTAACCACTGCTGTCCAAATCTCACTTGAAAATCTTTATGTGGAAGTATCATTGGAAGACACTGATGAAATCTATTGGGGTGTTTTCTCTGCAGTTGTCAAATTGTCAAGTAGATGGCAGCAGGAGCCAACCCGGGTTATTTTCCCACTATTTTTTGAACGGTTCTCTCATGGAGGGGGTTTTCCTTTTGACTTTGGTGTCTGCCTGCCGGGTCGGCTGTCATGTCAAGTCAATATGGATTTGTGTCGTCAGAGGTGAGGAAGGAATTAGATGGAAAAAACTACGCACACTTGGCTTTCAGAGTAGAGGTCTTCAGTATAGATGTTTTTGAAGAAGAGCATGATTGTATTCTTGAACATGGACAGTGGGGCACACGGCACGGTGGCAGGTAGGTTGCAATAGGTTTCAAATCGGCCGGCGCCGGCGTGCCCGCGAACTGCTCTTCGAGTGCTGTCTCCCGGACGGTCCCTCTGGCAAACATTTGCACGGTCATTGGGCCCTTTCAGCCCTCGAAAATCACCAAAACCGACCAGTACAACCCCACGTTCAATATTTTTTTCAGCAAATGTCAGTCATATGGTCGTTGCTGTCATCTTCATTGTTGGAGTGATCAGTGGCAGGTGACAAAGTGCTTGGTGTAGCATGATGCTGCTAGGCAATATAGCATTACGCATACACACACAGACCAAGGACACAGACACATCCCTGACAGACACACAAACGGGCTGAAGAGATACGAGATACCAACATGGAGCAGGTAGGCTCACCAACCAACAGTAACCTAGTGATAAACCCGGGTTGGCCCCTGCTGCCATCTATCGTCTTCTTCAGTGGCGAAACACCCCATTGAGACATCAAATTACTCAAATTTGCCAAAATGTCACTTTATATATCAAATGTCACTCAAAATATCAAATAAAAGTACGATTGCGGCCAAAATAAAGTGGACGACAATGTCAACGAGTTGGCTTGCTGTCATGCGACGTTCAGGCCAGAATCCTGAGAAATCTGTCAACTGTCGTCCACTTTAAAAAGTCCGCAACGGTACTCAAGTCATCAAAAGATGTCAAAACAGCATTTAAAACCACTATAACAATGTCAAAATGCCACTTGAAATGGCTAGAATCACTGACAAATGGACAACGTTTAATGTCTTACCTCGGGTTCCACCAAACTTTTATCACCGCGATAACTTCATCACTCTCATAATAACTGAGCAACTGGCCATCCTATTGGCTGGTGCATAGCAACTAACAGCGTGATAGCTTTAATCTGCTCTTAAAATTTTGTTGGAACTCGAGGTTAGAACCTCGGTTAGAACCTCAAATATTTGTCAAGCTTCAAGTGATTCAATGATTTCTGACCGATATGTTTGGTAATGGACAAAAAGTGTTTCTCAAAGAAAAGGTTTTAAAAGAGCTGCCGACGAAGATCAATGTCTTATACCGAAAATGTCTTATGCCTGTGAAACAGCAATCGTAGATACTGGAAGTCCAATTCGTTTCAAATTAGTGATACTTGAAAAAGGTGTACCTAGCTTATGCTCATATGTATAGTCGTTTCTCAATGAATTACTCTCAAAATGAAATTAAAAATCTTGGTGAATACGGTAATAAACAACTGTAAATACGAGCATTTATAGCTTTACGAGCTATAACGCAAACTGGCACGGCCACTGAATCATGAAGAACATAAGCTGTGCAACACGGAGTGCTCCATTAACAAATTCTCTCACTGTACATGTACATCGCCAGGCCAGAGCTAAAAAAAAAATCAAAATCGAAAGAAGTGAAAGAATTCAAACAAGTGTTTACGTGTGATGAGTTACGGATTGCCAACCCATCCAGGCGTTCAAGAGGTTACTAATTTATCATAATAATCACTATGCTTCCTCTTTATGGACGAAACTAATACCAAATCTAATTGAGGAGTGCTTCAAGATAGCACGTTATCACGCAGATGTGAACATGAACCAAATTACGGCTTAATAACCATAATTCCCGATTGGCATGGAGTTCCTCCAAGTATGAAATTGACGAAAAACGTGTTGATGTTGATGTGAAGGGAGAAGGGGCCATCCCACCCTTGTGGAGTGGTATCTGACCGCAAGTCGTCAATAGTTGCTAGTGCTGTCGTCTCTCTTCCTCTCTCTCTCTCTCTATCTCTTGTTTTTGTGCTTTTTCTCACTCTAGCTCAATTCAGCAAACCAACATTATTTGGTTTGAGATATGAATTTAGCGTTTGTTGTCTGGTATCTTCTTGATGAACGTACCCGACTACAAAGATCAATTCAATTAGACTTACGATAAATTCAGGGATCTCGACCATCTACCTTCACAATATCACAAAGCGTTCTACTTCGAAATTGGCATATTCTATTATCTTTATTACCTACATAAATGAAATCCCGGCAATGAGAAATCGAAAGCAATAAATACAGCCGTTAGGAGGGTTAATAGGGCACTGAGAGAAAAACAATAGGATAATAAACCAGTTCTTACAAAAAACTCTTGAAAGCGCAGAATTGGAATCACGCCCTAAAGGATGCAAGAAAGCATAATACTGTTTCAATTTTCCAACAATATGACGAACGAAGAAATGGAAAACAGAAAAAAAAGTTCTTCGGAAGGGCTCATTGTTGCTCTTTGTTCGCATAAGATAAAGCCTGTCGCGCTAACGCTGAAGTTGAGAATAACACATAAGCGCTGCCGGCAAAAATAAAAAGGAGATTTTGTGCGGAGAAATGTGTATGAGCACACCAGGAACGTGAATTTTATATTAGTGCGAAACTTATGTTCTGTTTACCTTCAAAACTTCCATCGGTTTCGCGCCGGCTCTTGGAATTACACAAGTTGCAAGTTTTCTGACGGTTCTCATGAACTATCCAAATAAGTTTGATCTATTTCGGTCCAATCATTCTTATACAGAGTGGTCCAGCATAAACACAACACCTTGGATTCAAAAATTCGCGTAGTGGACCTAATACACTAAACTTATTGGACAGGGAGCTGGTGCCTCAAAACTTACGTCATAAGGTACATGATTTTAACCCTGTAGGTCTGATGTGCGTTGATGAGGTTGTTAAAATATGCTTTGTTTTACATGTCAGACCGGGAGCTTTAGGCTGGTATGAGCCTGTCAATTTTCGAAAAAATGGCCAAAAATTAACGTCATAAGGTACATGAATGAAACCAACTGGATTTTGTGTGGGAACATCCCCTTGATCGAAAATCTGGTCGTAAGACAAAATTTTTGGGGGCTTTCGGTCCATAACACAAGTTGGAAATTTTCAAAAAAAGACCACAATTCATCAATTTTTTCACAGGCGTTTTGTTGACTAACCCACCAAGTGTGATATATATTATGTTTGTGATCAGGTTGAAAAACGGAATCGATTTTCAGGTTAAAATACAGGGTGTACGATTTGAGAAATTTTTTTTGATGTTGCACCCTGTAAGCGATGTACCATTACAAATTTTTGTGGACAGATTCGAAACTTGCGTGAAAAATCATGTGAGAATCGTTTTTCATTCCTAAAATTATGCCAAAGGAGAAGTCTCCAGGAGAAAGTAAATTTTGGACTGTTTGAAAATTTCAAACTTGTCTTATGGACCGAGAGCCCCCAAAAATTTTGTCTTATGACCCGATTTTTGATTAAGGGGATGTTCCCACACAAAAGCCCGTTGGTTTCATTCATGTACCGTATGACATAAATTTTTGACATTTTTTGAAAATTGACAAGCCTATACTAGCCTGAAGCTCCTGGTCTGACATGTAAGACACAGAAATTTTCAACAACCTTATCAACGCAGATTGGACCTACAGGGTTAAAATCATGTACCTTATGACGTAAGTTTTGAGGCACCAGCTCCCTATCCATATACTGTACCTAACGTGTTTGCGAGCAAAGAAACGAGGCCCGTTATGAGTTTTTTAACTTCGAGCCAGCCTCCTGGGAGGGGCTGCAACGTTCTAAAAACTCTGAGATAGGCGATATTTTGCAAGCAAATGGAAAATGCAGAAAGAATCGGAAAAATAGCACCGCTGGCTGCCAGGATAATTGCAAGAGCATTGAAATGACATTTCGCTCAGCCTAAATTACAACTCAAAATTTTTGAACCGGCTGGGACCCCGACTATGGGGATGGAACAACACGTTTGAATCAACAATATTAGGATGTCTATCTTAAGAAGAAAATCTGACCGAGCTTCTCTATTCAAGTATCTAAAAATTTTTATTTTCGTTGAATCACCCTGTATAATTAGTGCAAGATAGAAGTTATTTGTTTATTCTTTCAAGCGCTTGGATTTCAACATAAATGCAAAATATGGTGATGGAGCACCACTCTTGGATTTTCCATTCGAGATGGTGTCCAGCCGCGAAAAATTCCTTCTCATTTATAATATAATTATAGTAAGGGAGACGGACGCGGTTTTAGTACTCCTATCGAGTTATGTGTAGAGACTATCATCTATGTATCGAGAAAATATGTGTAACCATGGAATGACAATCCTGCCTAAGTAGATCCTGCCGGAAATGCAATTGATAAAATAATTCAAAAATTGTAGATTACAACCACATCACATTGTTGATGACACACAACAATCACCCCTTTCATGGGCCACTGTCAGAAACTCATCTAGTTTTGCGTATGCGTAACGGTAGTTCGATAGTTTCTTAGCAGCACCATGTACGTTTTGACAGTGGCGCGTCAAAAGGGTGATTGTTGTGTGCCATCAACAATGTGACTGACATTTGTTGACAAGAGTTTTGAAGGTTGTAATCTACAATTTTTAAATAATTTAATCAATTGCATTTCCGGCAGGATTTACTTAGGAAGGATTGCCATTCCATGGTTGCACATATTTTCTCGATACTCTATACATAACTCGATAGGGGTACTAAACATGCGTCCGTCTCCCGGACTATTAAGGATAGAAATTCATCAAGTATCAGTCGTCGTTTTTTTTTGGCGAATTTTTCACTTTCAACTATTTTGTTTGGCATTTCAGCGAGTTAGAATTGGACATTTTTGTTCTGATTACAACCCGCAAGACGATACAATGTAATCAGTCCTAGACGTTACGCCACTGGTGCATCGAAGGCCCTTGCAATCGAGCCTTGCATACATTGTGCTGTTTGTGTTGATCGCCAATAACAAAATTTCCTGCGACTATTCCACACAACATACTTCTGACCAATCAATACGTTTGAAACCTTCGAGTTGAACCAATGAAATTAGTTTTATACTGATAAAACACCACCTTCGTACAGTTTTATACTGATAAAACTGTGCCTTCCTTTTTATAAATAAACATGATACTTGATTTAAAAAGTTCCTGAAAATCGTGCCTGCTATAAGCCTTTCAAGCGTCACCTACACACAGTGACACCGCTTCCAAAAGTGGTAGTATTGCAATCGGTATATATACTCATCCCTTGTGTCCAACTAGAGGTGAGATGTAGTTCACTATATTTGTGAAATACCACATTTAGGTTAGGCAGTTCCTAATTCAAATAAGTAACAATAATTTTGATCTGCAATGATTATCCATGGAACATTATGTAATTTCTGTTTGTTATAATTGCCGCATTATTATTATTTTTGCCACAACGGCACCGTACGTCGCCGTAGGTAAGGCAGGCCAGGCCACCCTCCTGCACAACAGTTGTCACACTGACAATGAATGACATCCGCAATCCGCGCGGAGCACAAAATCGCTGATCTAGCCACAAAGAGGACCAGTTCATCACTTTTGTAAGGTTATGGTTATATTTTGCGGCCAATGTGGTTTCGTTTTTTGAATGGCAAAGCTTTGGAAGACGTTTTTACGATTGAGAAGCACAATAATAATTGAAATATTAGCTGTTTGTTGGAATGTAAGTGCACTTGATTTCCAAAGCAACTTGATTTAATTAGCATGACCGCATGACAGTGTCACAACGCCAAAAAACAATTCCATGTTTTGATATGGGGTGGAGTTGGAATCAAAACGTTTTTATATTTTGATTTTCACGTTTTGTGGAATATTCTCCGCAAATACCACTCGAGCTAGTACGAGTTTTATCAAAATTTTCGAACTGTTTCTCAAGCTTTGTTTTCATGAAGCAATTCAACTCGTGGAAATGGTCACTTTATTATCAAAGACAAAAACCCTCCAGCTACGCTGTCGGGTTTTTTTCAGATAATAAAGTGACCATTTCACACTCGGTGAATTTCTTGAAAACAAAGCTTTCGAGATAGTTCGAAAATTTTATCGATAAAACTCATAGCTCTTGTGGTATTATATACGATAATTTTTTTGGTGACGATCTTTGCTGAGGTTATTGTGAATTCCAGATATTTTGTAGCTGACCTAGAAACATCTATCAAATTTCTGTTGATCTGAATTTGTTACGCTAAGAAACTATTTTTCCAGGACGGAGCATACCCTGAAAAGTAATGAAAGTGTCTCCAATAATTGAAAACTTCATATTCCGGCAAACTCTGTCGTGTTGACTGAGCACTTGAAAAAAGGCAATATGAACAAAAATATGGTGCTTGTTTGCAGAAATGTATGGGGAAGCCGAGCCAGCACAGCGCCCAAGCAGCCCTTTCCAAGAAACGAAAAAAATGGAACGTGCCCGATGCTTGACACACCACACACACATATTGCCAAGCGTGGGAAAGCCTAAAGTTCGATTATTGCAAACGCCGTGTGAGTTATCTTCGTCTTTTTCCCAAAGACCTGTCTGCATTTTACTATAGTAGGCACCGGAGGGGTGCGCGCACACCCACACACACCCAACCAACTCGCCCCACGCCGGCAGGGTGGTAGAGACAGGCCTCCTGTCGGCTCTCTTGGCATGTTTTATGTCATGTCTGAGTGCCTGAAATTCACTTTTTGCCTTCGAACAAATTGTTTTCTGATGTTACCCGAAAGAAATATGAACCTAATCTAGAGGAATTTCGGCACAGCCATCGCTTCTTACGGTCTATCTCAACGTCGCTTGAGGATTTATGCGCTTCTCGACCGTATATACTACTCTACTCTGCACGCAGGCGATTTTTGCGAGCTCTACGAAGAACAAGAAATTCCACAAGAAATTCATAAAAGTCGATGTGGGTGCGAGCGCGAGAGAGGGGACCGAAAAGTTCTGATAAACTCTCTCGGGCACACGTGATTGCCTCCATCGGGAAGCTTGAGGGTGCATGCAGGTCTAAGTGTGGCAAAACAGACGTCAGCTTCAGTTTGCAGATTAACTGAACGTGCCTTTTTGCATTCTACATTATTTTGCTTCCAAGCTCTCCCCGTTCCCCTAACTTCAAGCATCGCTTCATCATCCATCGGACGAACCGACTGATGGTGGATTGGTGGCTATGAGATAGTGGAACGGTGCTTTTTAATGGAAATTGAAAGTATTCATCAACATACTTTCCATCTCTGTCACAGTCTGCTACGACTTTTTCGATTCGTAGAATCTGAAGCTGAACTACTGGACAGGGAGCTGGTGCCTCAAAACTTACGTCATGAGGTACATGATTTTAACTCTGTAGGTTTGATGTGCGTTGATAAGGTTGTTAAAAATTGCTTTGTCCTACATGTCAGATCGGAGGCTCTTGGCTGGTATGAGCTTGTCAATTTTCGAAAAAATGCCCAAAAATTCACGTCATAAGGTACATGAATGAAACTGGATTTTGTGTGGGAACATCCCCTTAGTTAAAAATCTGGTCGTAAGACAAAATTTTTGAGGGGCTTTCGGTCCATAAATAAACAAGATTGAAATTTTCAAAAAAGGACCAAAATTTATAATTTTTTTCACAGGCGTTCTGTTAACTAACCCAACAAGTGTGAAATATATTTGTTATCACGATGAAAGACGGAATCGATTTCCATGTTGAAATACAGGGTGTTCGATTTGAAAAAAAGTTTTCGATGTTGCACCCTGTAAGCGATGTACCGTTGAAAAATTTTGTTAACAGATTCGAAGCCTACTTAAAAAATCGTGTGAGAATCGTTGTTTATTCCTTAAATCATGTCAAAGGAGAAGTCTCCAGTAGGAGGTACATTTTGGCCCATTTTGAAAACTTCAAACTTGTCTTATGGACCGAGAGCCTTAAAAAATGTTGTCTTATGACCCGATTTTTGATTAAGGGGATGTTCTCACACAAAAGCCCGTTGGTTTCATTAATGTACCTTATGACGTAAATTTTTGACATTTTTCGAAAATTGACAAGCCTATACCAGCCTAAAGCCCCCCAGTCTGACATGTAAGACAAAGACATTTTCAACAACCTCATCAACTCACATTAGACCTACAGGGTTAAAATCATGTACCTTATGACGTAAGTTTTGAGGCACCAGCTCCCTGTCCATCATACACTGTTGAATTCCGACCAGCATTCAGGATCAGGACGGCTCCTGTAATCTCTGTAATTGCAAACCGGTAACGCTATCTAGTTGCGACCTTGTATCTCTGACAGCAATCCTGTGTTGATAGATACGTTTTTTCGAAATGACCGGAACCAAGTACCAGCAAGTTTGCGTGATGCTCTTCATCGTCCACTGCTTTTATTATTTGATCAAACACCACTACCAGCTGCCCGTGCTAATTTTTTCCTCTAGTTCACGACAATAGTGTGTTGCTGTCGTTGGTGTCAGCAAAAATTTAAAAGGTTGAAAATATTGGAATGAGCTCAAAGTTTAAGCTACTTATTGAAAATTGCGTCTTGGTTCCAGATTTTAAAAACCAATAACACCGACGACAACATTCTCTCCTTTATTCCTTACCTTAAACACCCCGCGCTCGCTCTAATTCATCGCCGGAGCTCTTCTCTCCACTCTGCTCTGGCAATAAAGTTGATCGCCGATCTTAATAGGTTACAGGCCATTAGAGATTACACATTTCAGAGGCTATAAATGGATACAAATGTTACTGGAATTGCCTCTCTTCCAAGTGTCCTTTTCCTTTCACTTTTGCTCCTTCTTCCTCTCTCTCTCTATCCCCCGCCTTCTCTTCTTCTCTAATACACTTGCAAAGCCGGGATTATCGACATCGCATCATCCCCTATGGTGTCTTTGAAACCTGATACTTTCATGATATGCCGGCCCTCCTCCGTGCCTGCCGGCCATTGTGTACACTCGAACGAATACAAGAAAAACCGCTCCGAGATATGGCTGATGGGTATATGCATTTCTCGAGTGGAAACAAAAAGAATTCATCATCCCTCTCTATGTCCACGGTCGAAACGATATATTTTACATTATGATGAGGATTTCTGGTCGCACATTCCAGATACTCATCTTAATTAGCGCTGCCATTTACCAGACCGCATCACCGGATCACGTAAGCTTGGAGTGGCGTAAAGGACTCAAGGACTCACCCTTCGGATTGCCCTTTCATGGACGGATGAATAAAATCGGGACGTGACACTCACCTGTAACAGAAAACGACAAAAATTAGATACAATGCCATTGGAGAGGGTCTGAAAAAGGTACAAAAAACGATATTTGAGAAATCTCAAACAAGAAAAATCTTTGTCAAGTATTGAAGAAGACTCATTTGAATTGATTCATAACATAGAATATACCACGCACAATGCCAGAGTTTAAAATATAAAGTCGGAATTCGGATTTCCATCATTAGTGTATGATGCCTAATATTTTGAGAATTCGCCTTTTTTTTTCAATTCACTAATCCGATTTGTGCGTTCGATTTGTAAGCTGCTTTATCACGTACCTACAATAAAAAGAAATGTCTATGGCTCTTTCTTGACTGTTGGAAGCCCTGCGTCATTTATAAAGATTTGGCTTTGCCGTCGTCGACGTATCGCCAAACAGACACATGCGGTAATCCAATTTGCAAGGAATTGCGTTGCGATCGGTATTTTTTGTTTATTCGTGTGGGTTGGCAGCCTGAGGCGAACAAAACAGAAATTTGAATCAACATAAACACTTCCAAATGCTTGAAACTGAAGTGAAAAAGTGAGGTCTCAATAATTCAGGTGCTACAGATTTGGGTCATAAATAGAGATTGACTTGATTTGACAAAGGTAGTTAGCGCTCAAAGGGTAGCGCTGCTTCTCGTTCGCTGTCAGATTCCAACAGAACTAGTCCCCTGAAATGTCCGCATCCGCAACCGCATTTATGTGCTGTAGAGAATCTTACGTTAATTCGCGATCTTTACAGAGTTTCCGCGTAAAAATATCCTTATATGCATTTTGATTGCCAACCTCAAGTGAGTGTAGGTTTAGAATCTCAATCAGATCGGTTGAAGAATGCAAAAATTCAATATGACGGCCTCTTGAAACGTCAAAAATCAAAATTTGACAGATGTGTTTTGATCGCCAATCTCAAGTGGCTATGAGTTCAAATTTCCATTGAGATCAGTTGAAAAATGAGAAAGTTCAATATGGCGGCCTCTTGAAACGTCAAAAATTAAAATTTGACAGATGCATTTTGATCGCCAACCTCAAGTGGGTGTAGGTCTAGAATCTCAATCAGATCTATTGAAAAATGCAAAAGTTCAATATGGCGGCCTGTTGAAACGTCAGCCTCTAGAAACGTCAAAAATCCAAATTTGACATATGCATTTTGATCGCTAATCTCGAGTGGCTATGTTTGGCCAAAATACCAATCAGATCGGTTGAAAAATGCTAAAGTTCAATATAGCGACCTCTAGAAACGTCAAAAATCGACATTTGACAGATGCATTTCGACTGCCTAACCAAAGCAAGTATAGGTCCTGAATCCCAATCGGATAGGTCAAAAAATGCGAAAGTTCAATATGGCGGCCTCTTGAAACGTCAATAATCAGAATTTCACAGATTCATTTAGGTTGTCCGTCTCAAGTGGTTATAGGGTTAAAATCCCAACCGAATCGGTTGAAAAATGCAAAAGTACGATATGACAGCCTTTTGGAACTGTCAAAACGTCAAATTTGATAGATAAACCTCGATTGTCCATCTCAAGTAGGGAGGTACCTATTATGTTAAAAATCCCAATCGGATCGGTTGAAAATGCAAAAGTTCAATATGGCGGCGGCCTTAGGACTGTCAAAATGACAAATTTGACAGATATATTCAGATTGCCTATTTCAAGTTGTTATAGAGATTCAAAATCCCAATAGGATCGGTTGAAAAATGCAAAAGTTCAATATGGCGGCCTCTTGAAACGTCAAAAATCAAAATCAGACAGATGCATTTTGATTGTCAACCTCAAGTGGGTAAGGGTGTAAAATCCCAATCGCATCGGTTCAAAATTGCATAAGTTCAATATGGCGGCCCTAGAACTGTCAAAATATCACATTTGACAGATGCATCTCGGTTGTCCACCCCAAGTGGGTATAGGTTCTAGATCCCAAACGAATGGGTTGAAAAATGCAAGAGATCAATATAGCGGGGTCTCGAAACGTCAAAAATCAAAAATTTGACAGATGCATTTAGACTGTCTATTTCTAGTTGGCATAGGTTCAAAATCCCAATCGGATCTTCTGGTAATGATGATAGAAAAATGTCATGTAACGATTTCCGCTTTCATCATTACATTTACTCGCGAAAACGTCCATAACTGTCAGCATAATTCCAACGTATTTAAGAGCACTCGCGAAAAATGACACAAAGAGTCCGCGAAAAATTGCCTCAAAGGAGTGCTGTGACATTACAATCATTACAGTGACATTTGCAAATGGCACAACACAACTGCGACGCTCAATGATGTTGCCACTCTTTGTAGTGAAATTTTGGAAAATTTGACAAAAACACCGCAACAAGGACGCACATCAAAACACGGACCCTTTCTGGAGGTCTGGCCAGAAGTTTCGATGGAATTATTATGGATTCCGTAGAAGACAAGTCGCGACAAAGAACCCCTGTGACCGACATGAAATGTGCTCTGGAGGACCGAAAAGGCCCCTTTCTCGAAATGTGAAGCCGCTGAAAATTGCAAATAAACTGTGAGTACCCCCCAGACGTGTTTTGCCTTCTCAACTTGTCTGTTTTTGTGAAATACGCCGTCAACCTCTGGCCCGGCCTGAGGATTTTTAACCGAAATGCCGTCGAATTTGAAGGAGATGCTGGGTTTGTGGTGTCTGGTGGACGCTCAAAAGTCGCCTCGAGACCACAATTCAATTTCGCACGCTGACACGGTACATTTTTTCCAAAAACACTGTTCAAATGCCCCGAAGTGTCGAGTTTCCCAAAACCCAGAGCGTCAATTGACGTTCCTGTCACTTTGGCCGTGCCGTGGTCGAATTTGATCAATTATACGGCGAAATTTCAAGCAAAACGCCACCGCATGGCCCGCACCGGACGACACTAGGTCCCCGAAACCCCCCGGTCGGCATTTCACACCAAATTTCGCGAAATTCTCCCCAAAAAGCCGAGTTTCCGCCACGAAAAGGTAACAAGGTATTTGGAACGGATTATTCGAACATCGGTTCCCTTGTAAAATTTTGAATGAATTATGAAATTTCGAAAAATCTTGACAAATTCAGCAAAAATTTTGGAAAATTCTCACCCTCAACTTGGGGTGCGGTTCGTTTGCGAAAATTGGAAAAAAATACCCTGCCAAAAATCCGACGTCTGGTTTTCACAAAATCTGACTGCAGGTCGTTTGGTTGCCGTCAGCGGTTTCTATGAGTTGACTACGGGCCTTCGGTCTTTTTGCTTTGTAGCTGTCGCAAGCGTCGCAACATCAACACCAAGTCTCCACGTCGTTTCGGCAGTTTATCCAGTAAAAGCGTTCCCTGACTTTGTCCAAAGTCTGTTGCTAACCACCAGAAGCTCCATTCTGGAACTCTGGAACATGCTTTCTTGGCAGAACCAGCTGCTATACGTTTTGTTTTCCATCCGAGCACTCCCAGGCTTTTTCAACTCTTCGCAGAAGGCCGTTTACTCTTTCAAGTCAATCCCACTGCGACCACACAATTAGGTCCTTTGTTGGAGATGTTGGTCCATTTGGCCTATTTTGTCAACTTGATTTTCTTTTCGCTAACACTCCGTTATTAGGATCCTTCATTTTTGTTCATTACGTAGCTCTGCCGTGATCTGATTATAAGGGATTTGCATGGTAATCGCCTTTACGTGCAACGGTTCCTGCTGCGTCTCAACCTTCTTGCAGTGCTTGCAATCTTCCTTACATGCCTTTGGGGCAGGCGTTGGCATCTCCATAAGATTTTACCAGTTGATGGAGAACTTTGAAGTCAAATTGTTACACTTCTCGATAGATCTCTCAACTTGTCCTTTGGGAGTCTTGGATTGTAGCAGCCCCTTGAATGCAGCATGATCCGTCCGAACCAGAATTTTCGCCCAATTACAGGTAACAGTGATCATGATCAACTGATCAACAGCTTTCACCATGGCCACAGTCCCCTTTCTATGATGCAGTACGCTCTGGCTGAGCATTTTGCTGAAGTACTGGAACATTCTTTTTCTGCTGTTCTGATTTTGCGAAAGCACTTGCGATTCAGGTGTTGCTGGCGTCCTTATCCAGGACAAACTGTCCATGGATGCGATGATCGCACTTGAACATAACGCGATTTTGAGAGTCCCAAATGCTTTCTCACAAAATTTGGACCACACAGAAAGTTTCTCACTTCCCGTCAGTTTGTGCAAGAACTTGGCCATTTCAGCAAACTTCTCCACGAATCTCCTTAGTACGTACACAACAAAAACACCGTAGGTACGTGGTGCTCATCTCTGGGTCTCGTAAATCGCGAACAGCCTCTTTCTTCGGTTCCGTCTCTGTCCCTTTCGCAAAGACCGCATGCGCATGTCCCGAAAAGTTAACTTTATTCTGAAAATGACTCACTTGACACCAGCTTGAGGTGTGCATTCTTGAGACAATTCGGAGATTTTAGATGATCTTCAAAGGTTCGATCACTTCGATCTATCACCGTCACGTCATTCAGATAGACTAAGCAAGTCGAAGGTAGCAGGTGCATCGCAGAGTCCGAATAGCTAATGGCATAACGGAGAACTAGTTTAAGCTACTTCATATCGAGAAAGACGTATTTTTGTCGTCCGGGTGGAATTCTAGTTGCCAGTATCCACTTTTCAGGTCGAGTGTCGAAAAGCATGTTGATCCAGGGAAAGTTGAAGCAGGCAGGAGTGAGCGAGAGAAATAGCATGCGGAAAACAACAGAGCGCGGACGGTGACGCAAGGTGGTGGTATTCTCTCTGCGTTGTCTTACCGAGACGGAGTAAAAACTGTTTATTGAGACTTTACGACTTTATTACCTACAAATTCTATCACGTCTATCCTGAGTAATGGGTAACTGTCTTTCACGACAATTTGTTCCAAGGAACGGCAGATTGTTGATGTCCTCTCGCATAATTGCCCTGAAGCACGTGCTAGTTTTGCTTCTGCTGTAATCAAGTACTGCAAAGGTATATCAGCAATTGTGCAGCGTCAGGGTTTGAACACTCAAAAGACGAACAGTTCGGACACAAGTCTGCAATATTTGAATTGTGGTTATTCATGGCGGAGTCTCCTTTCGGCCGGGACACCACAACATCAGACGCCCGTTAGAAAGTAACCCGATTTGACGGTGCGTTGTAGGTGCACGGTATGTTTGCGTTACAAAGCTGGCTTTTGCCGAATCGATAATAAACATGATCTCTGTTTTCTTCGAGAATTTCGGGCCGACAAGGGAGCGAGAGATCCCGCAACGCAACGATACGGCCCTGCTCCGAAGGCTTATCTCAGCACCTGTGTTTGATGTCGACCGGAATAATTCGGGAGCCGAGCTTCGCAATTTTGGTTGAGTTGACTTCGCAGAACGCACCGGCCACGCATCCTCGAGAGGCGCCTCTTCCTCTACCCAGCACCTTCCTGTATACCTGTGCAACTTGGAAAATTTTCAAATTTCGGCACAAAAGCTGGCGAGCGTGTTTCAATTTTTATGCCACCTGCTGCTGCCTTGCGCCACGCATTAACTCGAATTTTATTATACGTCATGAAATTTTTATTAGGCGCAGCACCATCAGGAGGAGCCTTTAGTGGGTGAATCTTCAGACAGAGAGGGGGTTCTCCGATGTGTGTGTGCAGTAGAAGTAGGTATAGTTGTTCAGACATAACTCACGCCGCGTAATTCAAGTCTGCTGAACACCAGGTGCAGGAATTTCATTTGCCCAGGGAAAATTGCTTCGTTATTATAAACGTAAATTAAACACATGACACTTGCAGCATTATATCGTTATGTGTAAACAATGCTCGCGGGCTATGAAACTTGAAATTACTCCTTTTGAGGACAAAGGAGGCTTTTGCAGTCAAGCACGATGCGCATCATTCGAAAATGAAAAGGATAATAATTGGAATACCTCGTTAAAGAAAATCAATAGTATTTTGCGTGCCTATAGTCGTACCCGTACCTAGAAGCTTAGAGTGACCTTTTGTGTCCGAATCTGTGTTTCGACAGCAAAGCGGAGGAAGGGAGCAAATCGGAAGAGGCCTAAGAAGAACTTTCGGTCGAGCTAAACACAACGTTTGTGGACGAAGACCTCGAAAAATCCAGAAATAGAAATTTCAAAGAAGCGAGTTACAGAAACAAGTGAATAGATTTGGCGGGCAATTCCGGACAGTGGGCAACTTTGAATATCACTAACATTCGCAATAGACCTATTTCTTATGGGGAACAGAGACGTTCAGACATGCAAGGATGAATAATTTTAAGCCACACCCCTGGCCAATTAAACGTCTTTAATTATTGGGCGCGAAATTCGAGAAAGGCGATACTAGCTGCGTTCCTTTTATCATCTGAACTGAGAATTCTTACTTCAATTGCTAGTTGTATCTCTCTCCCGCTCATGCAATTCTCGCTCTCTCTCAGATTATTTGAGATTTTGTGTGAAAGGAATACAGCTAATGTCACAATAAAATAGAATTGTCACTGTCACTATGACTGTAACATGTGTCGTGTCGCTACACTGATCGAACAATTAGAAAAATGCGCGTATGTTGTGTGAAAAGTTGTTCGCACAAAGTTCAAGACAGCATTTCCCCCAAATGTTGCATTCCACGGTCTTCCTGCCGAGGAGAATAAGCGAAATAAATGGATGGCCGCCAATGAAAGAATTTGAAGGCTAACGGAACAACTTCAGATGTTCTACAAGTTGTACTTGCAAGGCCAAAAAGGGGACGTCCAAATCACTGTTCAAAGTGCTGGGAATGCTACCTCACCTTCCTATTTGGCGATTACTGTAACTTCACAACATAACCTCAATATTTTGCTTTAATCTTAGGTGTCTCACGGGGCACTTCAGAGCGGAAGATTTATATTCATCTGTGATTTATTGGTAGAAGGAAGACACTGAAAACAAATGCTGTTCCGAACATTTTCTTGAGGAGCTTGTTCTTTCTTCTGGCTCCTGTAGCACTTCACTTCTACCTCCAGGTTATTCACAAGCACTTCTTCAAAATATCCTTCCGCACTATACTTCAAACCCCTTATCACGCTGGTTCCTCGTCATTTGATACTCACACTTATAATTAAGTGAAGCGTTGTCGAGTCTGTAGGTTTGCATCGTGGCAAGACTTTTGCTCCACATTTTGGTTCTGCTCTACTGACAACTGATGACAAATTGTAACATATCGTTGTCAGGGGTAATGAGAAGTAGAAAGTCACTGACACTGACAGAGCTGCTACGGGAGAATGTGAGGCAAATGGAATTGCCGAGCAAATTCTTCTTAGCGATTCCCGGCTGAAGCTAGTCAAAAGCGAAAGCAATTTTTTTTATCGCATGGTTCCTAGTCAGCATGTGCTACTGTTAACACGACGAACTCCACGGAATGGATTTTCTCGGGAATCCAGCGTGAACTACGCTTTCTCCTGCTTCAAAGCTCGAGGAAATCTTCCACTGAATACTTCTACCATTTGGCAAGAACGCCTAACGAAGTAAGATAAGTGAGCCAAACTAAGCCTAAGCCTCGGCTTAAGCTAACCTAAGCTAACTAAGCCTGTGTAGTTGTTCTCCTACTCAGTTCTGCTAAGTGGTAGGTGTTCTTCAACTTTTCTTTTTAGCATCCTTATTCTTCTGTGCAGCCCGCAGGAAGCGTGTGTGAAGCCCAATTCCATTTCGGTGCCTGCTTTTTAGTTTTTAACAAAATAAAATAGCTGAATTCAAACGTCAAACCGCAATGTAGACAGATTGCATTTTTGCACAGTAGGTATAAATAGACTCTTTTGACAATGCAGAGGTTTCATTGGCGAGTGAAGAGAACTTGAACTGTTCACTTTAAACGAAGCGCAGTGTATCATGGCTTCAGGTAACAAAATACACATTGCTGATGTAAAATTCTGCGGTGTAATAACCGCAAGGCGAGTTGTTCAAAGCCGACTATTCAAGCATATACGGTGGCAAAAGGTCGAGATGGCACTCGAAACTCTCCAGCTTAGTGAAGTTATTACGGAGCGAAGACCGTACCACCACCACTACCACCCATCGTCGGCACTTTGATGCAGGGGATTTCCGGTGCGATCCGGGGTGAGAAACAAGAAGAAGACCGACAAAGAAAAATAAAATTTGATAATACAGCGCCCGCGGTGGCATTATAAAACCCCGCTATATCTGAGTAATAGTTTAATTTAAATAAATGGGCCGAACTCAATCCCGCGACATCAGGTCCATTATTCATCGTTCAAATCCCGCCGTGCTGCCGCAGTTTTAAAACAAAGCATGCGGGAAAGAAGAATAAAAGAATTTGCGCTTTTCAAATTTGCTCGCTTGCTGTTGTCAGTTGGTGTAAAGCAGGAAAAAATAAATAATTGTGATGCTTCAAGGGAGCGTTATTTGTTAATTTGGTTTGCTTGTAGATAGCAGGGACCTTTTTCTTTTAGCTGTTGTACAGGCTGTCCCAGCTAAAACAATCCAGCTTGATTTGCTTAGAAAATATCAAGGCAACCAAATTTTTTTTTCAATTGGGAGGGGGAAGCCTGACTTTTTAGCTTTCTTTTGAGGAAGCGCCGATGCTTGTAGGTGTTCCAGTTTCCAAGTAAATGCAATTTTAATCGGACGAGTCACAAGCATTCAAAGATTCATGAGATGTCTGTACCTGGTCCAGTGAGCCAGATATTCTGTCTCACAGTCCAGCAACCACAATAATCGGAGTCCATGACGTCACCGATCACAACCTTGTTGATTCTAACACTGGTCGTTACTAGGGCTTTTCCACTCACCATACCTGGACTCACCATAGCAATGAATACTAGCTCATGTTAAAATCAATAAAAGTGTAATCGGTGACGTCATGAACTCTGATAATTGTGGTTGCTGGACTGTAAGTTAGAATATCTGCGCCGACGCCCAGAGCAATCTACTTTCAATATAAGCTGAAATTTTTCGAAAAAAGTCGATCCCCAAGCACAAAACAACGTCTTCGCCAAACGCGGGTCGTCCTGATCAAAACCCGGGTGAGCGGCTGTCTCAAGTGGAACGGCTTGAAAAAAAATTAAATTTCTCTCAATCTGAAATATTTTCAATGAAATTTCAGATCTGTGATCCCATTTTCTCTACGTCAATGAATCACACAGCGATTCAAAAATGATTTGTTTTTATAATAACATACAGGGTGGCCTAACAAACACGAAACAGACAAATTTTCGGGCACTTGACCTCATTTGTTTGTATACTGTAATATGTTTACTAGACGGACATAAGCCCCGTCATGGGTCCGGCAACTTCGAGCTAGCCTCCTAGAAGGGGCTGTCACCTCCAAAAACACTAAAGTTTTCACTATCACGAAAAATTTACATCGAATCGAAAAAAATAGCACCGCTGTAAAAACAATTGAACCAGCTTCACAATGATGTATCACTCAACCCCAATTGTTATTTGAAATTTTAAAAGGGGCTGCCACCCTGACTACGGGGGTGAAACTCCACGGTTAAATTGATAGCAGTTGAACGTGCCCATTGAAAACAAAGTTGAGCTGTTAGGGCTTATTTCCAAAAAATGAGGGCGAATGTCCAAAAATCTGTCTGTTTCGTTTTCAATGGGCCACCCTGTGGACAGGGTGTTCACGATAAAATTCAGCCCCCCTCTAGGAGATTCCCCTTTCAGATATTGTAAAAAACCAAAAACTTTTTCTCAACGATTTTTCCCAGGGATTTTGAATCGATCGTCTGAAAGTTTTCAATTGGTACCGTATACAAGGTGTGACATGTAAGTTTTTTATTTCAAATGCAACACCCTATATTTTATTACGTCATTTGATGAAGCCTTTCTCTTTGATTACAAAGATATATAACATTTATGATTTATTTTGACGAGGAAGCTGTCAAAAAAATTATAAAATAGGTAGTCAAATAAATTAAAAATTACGCGACATCCTGTATTAGGAACGAATAAGACTATTTATCCATGCAGAGTTGAATTCTGCAGACAAAATGCTGCGAGAATAGCTATTTTTAAGTGAACTGTAGAAACCAAAGCCATCTTGCCGCGAAACAAAATTATTTGATTACTTATTTTATTATTTTTCCGACAACTTACTTGTCAAAATAAATCATAAGTGTCATATATATTTGTAATCAGAAAAAAAGGCTCCACCAAATAACGAAATAAAATATAGGGTGTTGTATTTGAAATAAAAAAGTTACATATTGCACCCTGTATACGGTACCAATTAGAAACTTTTAGAGGATCGATTTAAGGTCCCTGAAAAAAATCGTGGAGAAAAAGATTTTAGTTCTTCGAAATATCTCAAAGGGGAATCTACTGGAGGGGGGTGAATTGTATCGTGAACACCCTGTACAAATGAATAGTTTAGTGTATGTATATATTTTAATTCAGCTTTTGAAACGGCTCATCAGAATATAAGAAGAATCAGGTCATTACATTTAAACAAAAATTAACCGCTCTGTATTTTGTTGACGTACAGAAAATGTGGTTACAGATCCAAAACATTCATAACAAAAATGATCAAAACAGTTTTTAAATTGCGATAATTATGTGGGAATAGCGAAAATAATAGGGAAAACACCTTCAAGCCGGAGACCCTGTACATATTTTATGTTACTTTTGATTTCCATTCCTACTGGTGGTGCAAGAAGTCTGCGGGCTGGTAATACACAGCCAGATAACCACAGCTTTGGTGTAGCACTTATTTGGCACTGTAACACTCGAGTTCAAAGAAAGTGCTGTTTATAGTTAGTTCAGTCTGTCGTTAAGTGTTTATTTGGAAACAGTGTATAGGTACCTGCTGTATATTATACCTATGTGTACGTAAATAAACATCACGCGTCCCGAAAGACGGCGGCATACAAGAGGACAATCTCGTGCCGGGCAACGAGCCAAGAAAATCCCGTTTTGTCTCCTATTGCGTCTACCGTCATCTCACCCAGTAAGTGAACATTTCCGGTCCGAACTCGATTTTCGTCGTCCCATCGGGAATACCGGGATGGGAATAATACGCAACGGATAACGGGGCGCGAATTCCGACCGGGTGAAATATAATAATGAGAATAATTTATTTTCCATTAATATGCAAATAGTCTCGTCGCAAGCGAAACAATGCAAACTAATTAGGGAAGATCCGCGCGCCGATATTTCCATAAAAGTTTGGAAAGTGGAGAGTGTGCTAGCGACAAGGATGAAGGGGGAAGGGGTGGCGGCCGTCAGAAAAACGCAAATCCAATTAAAGGCTGTTGAATTATGGACGGAGCCTTGTGGAAAAAAAAAGAAGCCAGACGCTGCGCATATCGCAAAAAGAAACAAGATGCTGTTTTGGAAATTTTTACTGGATGAGAATTTATTGATGTATACCGGGTGATCATTTGAAAACTATCCACCTGCAAGAACTCCCGATTCCTATAGTCAATATTTGTTGGAGCAAAAACAGGTCGACTTTTATATCAAGGGGGACATCTAAAACATACATTGGCAAATTTCTGTCTCAAGTTCCCTCGCCCCCACCCATCTCAAAAATAAAATTTCAAATGACACTACCTACCTTGCGATACATCAAATTGGAGAAAATCAATTCTCTTTTTGAAAAAGATATTTTCAAAAATTTCAACTGCACCTTTCTTCTCCCTAAAAATTCTCTGAGTGTCCCTTTTAATGTTCTGGACCCCTCAATTCTCTTCAGTTCAGTCAGCATCATCTTGAATAGCTTCAAAAAAGAGAATTTTTGGAAGAAAAAGTGCCACCCAAATTGACCCCATTGCTCTCCCCCACCTCAACTTTAAAATTTAACAAAATACTACCCACTTTGTGATACATCAAATCAAAGGTAATTAAATTCTCTTCCTAAAAACATTTTTTTTTGAAGTTTTCAACCCTTCTCCCATTTAACTGGACATTTGGAGTATTTTAGTAGGGAAACGGGGGTTTTAAAAATTTTGAAAAAATTGTGTTCAGGGAGAGAATTTAATTCCTTTCAATTTGATGTATCACAAAGTAGGTATTGTCATTTTCGATTTTCAAAGTGAGGAAGGGGGAGCGAAAGGGTATATTTGGGTGTTTTTTTTCCATAGAAAATTTTATCTTTCAATGCTGTGCAGGATGACGTTGACTGAATTGAAGAGAATTGAGAGGTCAAGAATATTTAATTGGACACTCAGATAATTTAGAGGGAAAGAGAGGTGGGGTTAAAAATTTTAGAAATATTTTTTCAGAAAGAGAATTTGATTATGTTGAATTTAATGTATCGCAAAATGGAAAGTGTCATTTGAAATTACAAAGTTGAGGTAAGTGGGGGCGAGGGTGCTAAGGATAGAAAATCGCTAATGTATGTTTCAGATGTCCCCCTCGATATAAAAATCGACCTGTTTTTGCTCAAAAACATTTTCAATTTCAGGAAAGAATCCGCCATCTCACAGAAGGGTATGGAGTATAATTAAATAAACTGCACGCAGTCTTCCTTCAAAATAATATTTATTTTGAACATGACAACATCATAACTGTTTTATTGACATCTGAAGAATTTGAAAACAATTTACACAAACCTCATCTATACCATCCTTTTATAAATTATTCCTTTACACTCTGACGAAGAAGGACCAGAGACCTTCGAAACCGGTCAGAAAGAAATAAATCATATTTTGAAGGAAGACTGCGTGCAGTTTATTTAATCAAAGACATTTTTACTAGGAATCGGGAGTTATTGCAGGTGGATAATTTTCAAATGATCACCCGGTATACTACTTAGTGCAGCTAGTGATTTTCGTAAGACCGTTTCCAGAGTTTTGAGAAACCATTACCCGCTTAAGCAAAAAAAATGTTTTTTTTGTTTCATCACCGCACCTTGTCACCACCCGAATGAAGATAAGACACTTTTGACGTGAGCATTTAATTTATAAGGGCTGATTTCTTGTATTGTGTCAAGCTTCTGACAGTGTTCATACATAGGTTTCTTCATTAACCTTTTACAGAATGTCACAATAAACAGGTACCTATACAGTAAAAATGTATAAGTTCGGACTTGAACGATTTAGATTAGTTGCAACCTGTTCAGGGAAGTCGCTATATCTATACCGCGAAACGGTCTTTGAATTTTCCGTCAATCTTCATTACTAAATCTCCTCATAACGCGATGATGGAAATATACGACTTTATTGTGAGTCTTGGCACCATTGTGCTTCCATGCAGTGGCGCCGAACTCATAAAATTTTACTATGGCGAAAGATTTTTCAGACCCCCCCCCCCATTGCAACGCAACGGTCGGGCCGGGGCACCTAAGAGCCTCTCAGTTAGCGCCGCAGGCGAAATTTTTCGGAATAATAATGATAATACTAACAATAATAAGCAAAAAATGGGAAGCCGTTGACCAAATTGTCCATAGATTTCATTATCTTTTCAAATTTCGAAATTTTCAGGAATCTCTTCAAAAATACCCCTTTGGGCGAAATTTCATGTTTAAGAACTCTGATGACAGAAAATATTTCTTCGTAGTTTGTGGGCAAAAATGGGCAAGACCCATATTAAATTGGACCCAAGTTTTATCCAGTGCCGTCTTTTGAACAAATGGGGCCCCGGGCACCAGGCAGTGAGGGGCCCCTATATAAAGGTTTTTCAAAAAAGCACGCAAGTGAGGCGAGCACCACCGCCGCAGGTTATTATTATTCAACAAACTTCTTTACATAAAAATTTCGCCGAGGTCCTGGGCATAGGCCCTTCGGGCCCATGCCTGAAGACGGCACTGGTTTTATCAAGAGTAATAAAACTAACTCATTTGCCATTCCATATCAACAGATAATGTGCAGTGCAGCGCCATGTAGCTGTAGGCACAAAAATTGAAAGTTTTTTGTGGGATCGTAAGATTTTTCCTAGTCCATTCAGTTAGCTGTTGAAATACCGTATGATCAAGAGTGCTGTGACATTATTATTCTAATAAAAGGTTGGCCATAGTGACTGAATATACTGTTAAATGTCCATGTCAGTCTCTGAAAATGTTTAAAACTGAGTAAAAAGCTTCCATTGTCGAAAATTATTTTTGAAATGGCACAAAATTGGAAACGGAGAGTGGTCGTATCCATCACCGACATTCATTAAAGATTTCCAATTAACATACAAATGTCACTCTGGAGTAAATTGTAGGACATAAGTGGCAATTCTGTAAAATTTAAAGGCCCCTTAAAATTTTTAAAGGCGTCGGTCACCTAGGAACGATCAGAAATGGGCTTCACGATTGGCTGATTTTCTTTTAACGGCCTTTAAATTTAAACGGGTTTGATACAGAATTGGCCCTTCACTACCAACAATTGAAAAAGGCAAAAGAACACATAGCACTCTTGAGGTAAAATGGTTTTGATCAAACGGTACCTATACCTACATCGTAAACAACTTGTCATTCAGATTCAATATACCTAATAATCGTAATATCCAATGATTTGGTGGGTGAATCTTTCTTACTCTTCTTTTCCTCCCCTCTTCTCCTTTTTTCCTTCCTCCGTCTTCTTTTTTTTTTTTTACCCCTCCAACCCCCCCCCCCTATTTTGAGGTATGGCGAACGCCACAAAAAAAGGTCTATTCGGCGCCACTGCTTCCATGTCCGTGCCATTCTCCAAACATTATCGGCAGGTCATAGAAATCAGTTTTTTATTTTTTCTCTGGGATCCAAAATGTAGCCTCGAATTTTCGCCATCCGACTTCAATTTCCAGAGTAATTTTGTTGAGCAGTTTGACTGAACTGACTCGTGAAACGTCTCGATATTTCTTCACTCATCACACACCTCCAATCTTCTTACCTATCAGAGTTCATTCATATTTCATGAGCCACTGTACCATGTAAAAATTAGCGTGCGTGGTGTGTTACGGTCTCTCGTGCAGAAAGTGCACACAACATGCCCACACGGTACACATCCTGTATATAAACCTCCTCAAGAGGTGAATCCTGTAGGTAGAACATAGGCCGATACAAATGATCATAAATCGTATATAACAACTTTTTTTTTGCATTTTGATTCATTTCCTTCTGTTGTTCCGAATCGGAAATTGTTGTCTATCTGGTGTGACGAATGGTTCGGAACGTGCCATCCATGTGAATAAATAATACACACAATCGGGTCGCTCCGAATGGGGTCGATGAAAGCTGCTGATTGCTTTGTCGAATTAAACAGTCATTTTTGTTGTGTTGGTCGGGTGCATGCTCCGATAAACACCCACCAAAATGTACAGGGTGTTTTGCTACAACTTCTGATCTGCAGAGCACTGATGCACGGTGCACGGATTATCTTTATTAATTTATTATTAACAGGTCATTGAGTACTGTTTCGATGCTTCAGGCATCGCCATGTGTTACTATTGCGAGCAGCCCAGACATTATAACAAAACTGAGCCCTGACCATCAGTCATGTTCATCTATCTCATCTGTTGTTATCTGAGATGCCAGTTTTCAAAATTAAACTAAAAAAAAAACAGTTTTCCGGTCAACTTATACAAAGTTTTGCTACACAACCTCTCTGTACATGAATAACTAAACGTTAGGAATCACTCTATATAGTAGTGGGTAAAGGATCTGGTATCGAAAATTGGAAAAATTGAATGCAATTAATAACCATCCAACCAGCGAGAAGGAAATCAGCTATACAGAGTGTCTCAAAAGTACCTATCGCATTCCGAGCCTAGAGCGATATACAGAATCTACCCGAGGACATAAAAAGTTCATAAATAAATTATTTACGTTTATTTTTCAAGATATCAGGGGTCAAAGTGAAAGACTTCGCTTCCCTCTATTTTCGTTATCCAAAGTGTGGTTGACCACCTGAGAAAAATGTGTACACCAAAATTGCCAATTGCTCGACAATAGCTGAAATTGCCAGAAAAGTGCCACACAATTGCCAGAAAATTGCCACAATTGCCAGAAATTCGCTCACGGCTGTACACCAAAATTGCCAAAGCCCGTCGGGACCAATGGAATATTTTACAGGCATCAATGGAGAAAACTGGGTTTTGTAATTTATGAATCACTCTGTATCGTAACGAGAAATTCAGTGCAAACTTCGCTGGATATCTTTTAAAATAAAGTTAATCAAGTTTTCGGTTAGTAAAACATGGCTGTGTTACTGAGAAAACAATTGTTGCAATAACAATACCTAAATTTATGGCAACTAAACCAAGCTTTACTGAACGAAAGCTTTGCTCCAACCAAAATACTGGACCTAAGCCAAACATGAATCACCCTATCTAAATATACGGAAACTCAATTTTTCCCTATTGTTACGTATTTCGCGGACGGGTGTGTTTATAATTGAGACAATTATTTTGAAACACACACTGTTTAGTACTGCGTACTACAATAAATTCACGCCCACAATTATTTATTCGGGAATATCGCAGATTACTACTCGCTTTATAAAGGTCCGACTAATTAATCTCGAATGTTCCATTGGTTCTCCAGATTATTCCACAGTGACCCGGCATATGGTTTTTAGGTGACTCCCGAATAATCTTACACCATTCGCATGCAATCCCAACGTGCGGTGAAGCCGGCACCTCCGCCAAAATGAACAGATGTGTCTTGACCCGCTGTTGAAAGCTCCATTCAGTTCTGGGATGCACTAGAGCTCCGCACTTGTACACTGCGACCTAATGGTGAAGATCGCGTGCCCTCCAGAATCGCCGTTCGTCACACCATTTACCTACGAGCAGTTTCACCTGGATTCACCCTGTATCATCGATTTCACTTTGCTATACATGGGTATACTATCAACTACCGTTTAAACAGTGTTCCGCAATTTAATAGTAATCCAGCTAGATGCACCTGCTGTCAAGTGGAAGGGATTACAATGCGATCTGCGATGTCGCTGGAGCGGTGTGCATATCGAATGTACGCAAACACTGTAACGCAACGTGTTTACAAGTTTGCATTTGAAACGTTGAACGGGAAACGGTAATAACTATAGATGCAAAATATCGTTGAATTGAAATAATCTTTTTTGTACCGCTTGTAGGTGAATTTATACGTAAATTTCAAATTAAAACAAAAATCCTATGCAGAGTTTCCGATTTTTGGCCAATGATGTGCAGAAGTACACGTTGTTTCAGATGAATTGCCATCTGAGCGGCCATGGAATTTGATATTTGGGGGGTTGAAATAATGGGTTTATTGAATCGAATCGAGTTTAAACATCACAGGTTATTATCAATTTGTGTACGTTTGACAATAATTTGTGTTGTTGAACTTAACTCGATTCAATAAACGCAATATTTTAAACTCTATACAGGGTGTTTCGATTTTTGTTTCGAGGGGAACATCTAAAGCATACATTGGCGAATTTCTATCTTCAACCCCTTCACCCCTAGTCCGGACGTTAAGGGCAAAACATCGGGGGTACCTTGCACTTTAATACCAAGCATTGTCACTTTGCATGCCTGTTGCTGAGACAACCCTGGATCAATCTGGATGTGGGGACACCGGCGCAAATCGTGCAGAGACTTTATACAGGGTGAAGTAGAAAAAAACTGTTGGAAAATCGTAAATCTTCAACCATAACAGAAGGACGTATGTAAATCGAGAAATTGATGAAGGATTTCATGCTCATCAAGATGCTGCAAACAGTTTTGACATATCTTAAGGCGTTTTCGAAATACGCTGGAAAAAGTAAAACTTTCTCCATTTTTTCTTTTTTCAATGAATAGATGTTTTTGAAGATATTGAGCTGCAACTTGATATTTCGCCAAACAATCATATTTTTGATGAAACGCGATGTGGGGACATCGATTAAGACCGCTAGATCAAACACTACGATCTTCAACTTTTTTTCCATATCGTGAGCGCCATCTTCAAATTGCCTGTCGTGGAATTGTTGGAAAAACAACAGGTGATGACTTTGTTGGACACACATTATCGTTTTAAAGTGAATAACCAGGTCGTGAATTGAGCCAATGACCTCTTCGCCGAAGAAACGTTATCAGGTTCGTTTTTCTTGATTTCTCTACACTTACGTGACAGTCATGACCAAAATGGAACTTTGGATCGATTAGATGTTTGCGATATTACAATCCGCAATATTTTGTGAAGCCAGTCACTGAATTTCATCATAATCAGCCAAGTGGTGTTTTTTTTGGCAAATAGTTGAACAAAAAGTGTGCTTTGATTTTTGTGGAAAAGGCAAAAACGGCAGGGTCACATCGTCTCCTCAATCCCGATTGAAGAAAACTTGTTACCAAAAATGCTACTAATTGATACTAAAAGAGTTCGAAAGAATGTGTTCTGTAGTTTGAAGCTACACCGAAATAAATTGTTCCTAACTGGTTCTGCAGAAGGGACGTCAAAAATGTTGCTACAGCTCACCTTTGAAGCGTTTCTGGTCATATTCAACAAAAAACGTTCCAAAGATGAGCTGTGTAGCAACATTTTTGACATCGTTCCTGCAAAACTAGGATGGAACAATCCATTTTGGTTCAGCTTCAAATTACAGAACACATCCCTTCAAACTCCTTCAGTATCAATTGGTAGCATTTTTGGTGACAGATTTTGTTCAATCGGGTTTGAGGGGACGACGTGACCCTAGCGTTTTTGCCTTTTTCGCAAAAATCTAAGTAAAGCAAAGTTTTTGTTCAACTGTACTCCAGCCAAAAGAACTCCACTTGGCTGATGATGATGGGATTAAGTGGCCGGCTTCACAAAATAATATGGATTATAATGTAGCAAACAAAAAATAAAGAATGAATCAAGAAAAACGACTTTGATAACGTTTTTTCGGCGAAGAGGTCATTGGCGCAATTCAGGATCTAGTTTTTCATAATAAAACGATCGTGTGTGTCCAACGAAGTAATCAGCTGTTGTTTTTTCAACAATTCTACGAAGAGCAATTTCAAGATGGCGCTCCCGATGGAAAAAAAAAGTTGAAGATCTTAGTTTTGAATCTAGCAGGATTTGTCGATGTCTCCACATCGCGTTTTATTAAAAACATGATTCTTTGTCGGAATATCATTTTGCAGCTCGATATCTCCAAAATCAACTGATTTATTGGAAAGAAAAATGAAGAAGTTCTACTTCTTCCAGCGTATTTCGGAAACGCCTCAAGATATTTAGAAAAAAAACTGCAGCACCTTCATAAGCATGAAATCCGTCATTAATATCCTGATTGACATACATCCATCAGTTATGGTTCAAGAAAAAAATTATTTTCTAGTTCAACCTGTATAAAAAGTCTGCACGATTTGCGCCAATGTCCACACATCCAGATTGGTCCAAGGTGGTCTCCGTAACAGGCATGCAAAATGACAATGCTTGGTATAAAAGTGCAAGGTATTTCCCACTAACGTCCGGACTACCCCACCCACCCCAACTTCAAAATTTTGAATGACACTTGACACTAAAATTTCTAAGCTGTGATTTTCGATGCTGCAACGTTTAGATGCTACAGCCTTTCAATGTTATAAACTTTCTATGCTACAAACTTTCGGAGCTACGACCTTTCTAAAATGTGATTTTTATGCTATAGACTTTCGATGCTACGAACATTCGAAGCTCATAGCCTGAACCCTACCTACTTTGCGATTTATCAAATCAAAGAAAATATAATATGATATTTCCAAATTTTTCAACCCTACCCTTTTTTCCCAAAATTATCTGAATGTCCAAGTTGATATTCTTGACCTCCCAATTCTCTTCAATACAGTCAACATCATCCTGCACAGCATCGCGGGAGAAAATTTTTGTTGAAAAAGTGCCACTTAAATTCACCCCTCCGCTCCCCCACCCTAACTTCAAAATCTAAAATGACACGACACCTACTTGTGATACATCAAATTGAAGAGAATTGTATTCTCTTCCCGAAAAAAATTTCTTCTAAATTTTCAAAAACCACCATTTTCTGCTAAAATACTCCGAATGTCCCAATTTAATGAAGGTGAGGTTGAGAATTGAGAAAAATAGTTTTCAGAAAGAGAATCGAATTTCCTTCAATCCGATGTATCACAAGATAGGTGGTGTCTTGGTGAATTTTGAAGTAGAGGTGAGGAAGAGCAGGTATCCGGAAATAAGATAGCCGACAATCGACAATACATACCCGGAAAAAAAATACCCAGAATAAATAGACCGGAAAAAAAAATAGCCGAGCAAAATATATAGCCGGCCGGTGGTGGCCGAGTGGTACAGGTGATAGCAAGCCAAACCATTCGCGCTGCCCTGTGTGGGTTCGAATCCTACTTCATCCATGGATATTTTGTGCTGTCCCCGAGGTTGCATGGTAGAGCAGCTTATAGCTGAATGCCGCCTCGTAAAATAAGACAATTAAAAAAAAAAAAACATACCCGGCAATAACATACCTGGAAATAACATAGTCGACATAACATACCCGGAATAAATATAGACCAGAAAAAATGTACCCGAACAAAAACATACCCGGTAATAACATACCAGGAAATAAAATATCCGGAGAGAAGATAGTGGTAGAAAAACATAGCCTTGCCAAGATGATGTTTTATAAAAATTGTGATAATATAATCTTTATACCTTGGACTGTTCTAGTTCATAAGTTTCGTTAATCTCATTCATAGAATCAGGCCTGTTGGTCAAATGTTCCTCATTTTTATAATGAAAATTTCAGAGTTTGGTAGATTTAGATTTGTCTTGCCTGCCGCCATCGTAGATTCTTTCTTCAAGCCTGGTATTTTATTTCCGGGGTATGTTATTTCCGGGTATGTTACTTCCAGCTATGTTTATTTTATTCCGAATATATTTTGGTCCAGCTATGTTTTCTCCGGTCTATGGTGCTTTTACTGGATATGTTTTTTGCTAGTATTTTCTTCCGGCTGTGTTTTTTCCGGCTTTGTTTTTGTCCAACTATGTTTTTCCGGGTATGTTTTCTATATTTATGTTATGTCGGCTATGTTATTTCTGGGATCCGAATTAGCAAGAGGATGAATTTGGGTATCACTTTTTCCACCAAATTTTTTTTTCTTTGATGCTGTTCAGGATGAAACTGACTAAATTATAGAGAATTAATGGGTCGAGAATATTAAATTGGACACCTGAGAGAATTTGAGGAGAAAGAGGGGTGACGTTGGGAAATTTGAAAATATTTTAATCATTTCAAAAAGCAAATGTAATTCTCTTCAATTTGATGTATCGCAAGGTAGGTAGTGTTATTTTGAAATTTTGAAGTTGGGGTGGGTGGAGGTGAGGGGAGGGGGTTGAAGATAGAAATTTGCCAATGTATGCTTTAGATATCCTCCTCAAAACAAAAATGGACGGGTCTCGGGAAATATTCTAGGCAGAAATTTATTCAGGGTGGCTCGTTTCCAATAAACACCCCTCGAAACACCTGTATAGTACAGAGTGTTTCAGGGATGATAGCAAAAAATTCAACTATGGGTAGATCTTGTCAAAATATGACGAGAACCTATATACCATTTTGCAAAGTTCGACCTAATAACGAAGATACAGCCCTCAAAATTTCACTTTTCTCGGATTTCAAAAAATTTCAACTCAGGAACGTTTCGACAAATTTAGCGTTGATTCAGCATAAGCTGGTTTGTCATAATTTTCTATCAACCTGCCAAATTTGGGAAGAATCCAACCAGTGGTGTAGGAGTTATGAGCGTCAATAATTTAAGGTGGATTTATACTCGCAGAAAATAAGAATAAAAATAAAAATAACAATAAGAATAAAAGTAAGAAAATGTTAAAAATGAGCTTTCAGATGGAAGCATTTATACACCAAAATAAGAAACAACAATAAGAATAAGGAATTCCAACTTTCCATTCACTGTTGCGTATTGAAGATGCGCAGATATGGCAACAGTGGCGGCGTAAAAGAGTCTTTGAGGGCGAAATGTTTCCTAAATTCTGCAAAAATCATCCTTAATGTTATTGATTAATCAAGTTACGCGGTTAACTTATGTAGAATGATATTCTACAATGTGTTTCAAGGCCTTCCGTGGCTTGTGTTTCCTTCCGTTAATGACAAGATCCTAGTTCCTCCCAAAAAATACTTACCGCCGCTACTGCTCAAGAAATTTAAGAATAAAAATAACAAGTTGAATATTTTCAACTTCTGCTCGAAGATAAGCCGAACGAGTGACGAACGCAGTCGAGCTTTGCCGATGACGATGGGGGCTGCTTTCATGCCATCCGCAGTACATCGACGTAGCAAGAGTTGCTGCCTGTCTTTGGGTAGGCGAGAAATTCCCACGGGTTGCTTTGTAACGGCAGTCCAAACGTGGCGCCATCTATCCGTTATCCTCACAAGTTCACATCAGTGATATTTGTCTATTACTGCAATAATTCAAACTGAGAAATAGATAGCTACACTACCATGATATTAATTTGAAATAATGCGATGTAAAAAATTCTTTTGGATCCTACCTATTCAAGTATTATTACAGATTAGTGATATTGTATTACACCAAACAAAACAAATAGGAAAATAACCGCAATAACAACAGCATAAAGCTAAAAACTGTAACTAAAAATTTTGACGACTGTCATTTTAGTGCCTTGAGCGACACCTAGGAGCTATGTTTCAAACTATTTCTTATTCTTATTTTGATTTCTGGGGTATAAATGGGCAGTTGCCGTTCTTATTTTTCTTATTTTTATTCTTATCGATATTTTTATTTTCATTCTTATTTTCTGCGAGTATAAATCCACCTTTAGAAGCATCCCAAGAAAAGTTGAGTTAAGATGACCCCTCATAACTTTTACGCCACTGATTGGATTCTCTCTAAATTTGGCAGGTTGATAGATAATTATGACAAACCAGCATACGCTGAACTAAAGCTAAAGTCGAAACGTTCCTGAGCTACAAATTTTTGAAATCCGAAAAAAGTGAACTTTGAAGGGCTGTATCTTTGTCATTAGGCCGAACTTTGCAAAATTGTATGTAGGTTTTTGTCATATTTTGACGAGATCTACCCACAGTTGAATTTTTTGCTATCATCCCTGAAACATCCTGTATACTTTGCGTTTGGTATTATTAATAGTTACTCAATGGGCAGATATTTGGACGGGCAGAAAAACCTTAGTTCTTTGGAGGGCACATAGGTACAGCCTGTATGCATTACGCATGATTGTAAACTAGGCGAGCTTCTCCGGTTTCACGTTGAAATGTTGAAAACTACCTTACTTACGTTACGTATGTCCTACGTGAGTTTAAAAAGTGGCCGATGGATAGGGCTTGTTCATTGCCTCAGTGGAGATTGATTGGTCTATATCTCGCATTGCGTAGGCCATTGAACACCGAGACGTTACCTCGAATGTAATATGGGTTGCATAACAAAGAAGGCTATTGTGCTTTCGAAAAAAGCTCAACTTGGCAACGGGAGGTTTGTGCATCGTGCTCATACTCAACTACTTTCAGCAAATTGAAAGAACACAAAGTCACTACTAAAACATTCTGCTCGCAGAATGAGTCCTTGCTCTTTTCAAGCACACCAGAGAAACCGTTCAGCTCAGCCCAGCGCTGAAATTAGAAAAATAAAAACCAAAAGCGCCACGATCCTTTCCAGACGAGAGAGAAACGGCAAAGCAGGAAAACTTACAAGTTTCAGACCGGCCCATTTCAGGGTTCGCTTCAGGCTGGCGACCTTGCTCGTATCGACGAACACGCTGAAATCCTCGAGCTGCTGAAACTGTCCCGAACCCGAAACCGCCGCGTTTTCGTCCTCGTCTTCGTCGTGTCGGCGGTCGCGAAACGTTCGATTTCTTATTAGATTTTCATGGCTGTCCGCGATTTCCGCACGAAAAGCTCCCAGACAAAGCCCCGTCGTGGCGTTTTCACTCGAATTATTTTCCATCGCGCGCGCTCTCGAAGCTCACGCATCGAACATTTCCTCCGGTGCCGTCTGTCACTGGATGCTGGTGGTACTGTCGGTCGTCTTTGGTCTTTGCGCCAGCGAATCCACAGGCAGAAGTCGAATTGATCTTTGTGAGAAAGCTTCCAGGTGATGGCTCGGGGACGTTTCTAATAAATATGCAGATTTTATAGGTATCCAGCTTCCGCTGGATTCTCTTGGAAGAGACCCATCATATTTATAGAAATTTATGTAGTCAATATGTGTCAGGATTGACAGTATAATGCCTGGCTGCAAAATTCTGGATATATCCGTGTGCGCCAGGAGGGCGAAATTTCACTTCCACATATGCGACATCTATCCAGTCCGGTCGATAAAGTGCACATCGGGATTTCACGTCTAAGTTATCACAACTATATATGGTTGCATTTATTTCGAATTGGTTTGGCTGGCAAAATTCGAGAATAAACTGCTCCCTGACGTTTAAGTTACAGTGACAAATTTTGAACACCAACGCTTAAGGATACTATCTTTTAAATTTAGGGATGCAACTAACAAAAACGTGAATGCAACTACCAAAAACACTTCGTTTTTCGAGTCAACTGTACACACGCTCACCTCTTGAAAGCGCCAATTAGTATTTTGGAGTTGGAATAATAATTTATGACAATGTTGAAGGCTTTCCTACACTTACTGGCAGTAGCCAAATTGAGCCAAGACAGCATCAGGGCTAATTGAATGACGATATTGACGATCCATAGCTTATGATCATCAAGCTCTCTATATAGTGTGTCTATATAATACAATTGCTGATTTCTAGAAAAGAAAATGGAAAGCTATAGGTATCCTCTTGATCCTGATAACGTAGAATCACGTTTTGGTCTTCTCCACTAGTTTTTTAGGGTGATGTACCTATGCTTAATTCTACAAGATAAATACATTTCCTCTATGAGATTTTTCTGAAGCCTTTCATCAAATTCAATCCTGATAACTAGCAAACTGTGTCACGCCAGTTCGTCTCAAACTTGTCCAAAGAATTTGTAACTGAGGTTCTACTATAGACCCGCACGGATCTGTAACATCCGGTACACAAAACTTGACGGCGACAGATCAAAAATTTGGCAATATACCTAATTTTGTGGGAGCAGTTTATGAACCTTTCATAATGCAGCTGAGGTCAAGGGATTGCTCTTCATTGCCAAAGAGGTTATTCACGAGCCGAGAATGGCAACTTGACGAAACTCTTCGCGAAATAAAGAAACCCACTGGGACGCACTGTTCAAGAACTGGGTTAGTTAACACTCGAGCGCGACACTTGTAATTACGCGAGAAAGAAGAGACCCGCTCTGTGTGTCTACCAGTCGCGAAGCCTCACAAACGAGGAAGCCTCATACGTGTGGCAGGTTCGAATGTAGTTAGTGCCTCTCCGGTAATCATCACCGTGTGTATACACAGAAGAGCAATAAAAGCGGCACTGAATCCAGCATATACATGGGAGCGACCGACGACGGGTGCATCGGGAATGAACTCGATTTTTAATGAACGCCCCCCGCTAAATATAAACTGAGAGAACTGGTGAAACACCACATTCTCAGTGTATGTTTTCTAGTGGGCATTAAACTTTATGTGCCCCGAATAATCTTGAGTAGGCGCGCGCGGGGCACTCGAGAGCCAACTTCTTCGTTCGGCTCGAGAACATCCAGATTTAATAAAAACGAAACGTCCATGCGGCGAAGAGACCTTGTTGGAATTCGAAATTTATTGGAACACTCCACAAAAGCGGCCAATACGAGAAGAAAAAAAAGCAGCGGTGTGCATAATTTGTACCTATTCGCACAAAAAGGCAAGCCGTCAATCGTAATATTCTGAATGCCGGACGGAGCTTAGTTCCAGAACCGGACAGCGTCGGACTGCCATAGCTTGGCCCTTAAAACACAAGCTCCCTATTTTGGCGTGACACAAAGAAGTATAGGCAAAAGCTTTCCACTTGGGAGTCAGCGTTGGTCAACACTTGACGTCTGTCAAAGTTGACCCAACTTTACTAATTACTGCGGTGCCCAGCTTAAAATCTCGAAGGAGAATAAGCTTTCTGAATAATGACCATTACAGGCAATATTGGAAATGAAAGAAGTGGTACAAGAGATGATGGTGGAGTCGCGCCGCATTCCATAGTAGCGGGGTTTGTTGGCCAGGGGTTTGTCACACTTGAGAGGGGGTGAAAGAATAATCGGTTCGGGACTAAAGAATAGCGGGACTGGCGTAGGTGCGTTTGACACGAACGGATATGTTTGGCTCGAGAAATGTGTTGGATGTTGGCTTGTATTCGTCAAATAATTAACAAGAATGCCAAGCTCGTTGCCAACCAATTGTAATAAATCAGTGACAAGAGAAGAAAGCACCAAGGCAAGTCTACCTTCTATGTAATCAAATGATAATTGTTCGAAGGGGTGAAAGCGATTATTTTGTTTATAAACTTTAGTAAGTTTGTTTTGCGTAAACTGCTCAACAATGAAAGTGTTACAAAGCAAAAATTCACCCAATTTTGAACCGCTATAACTTTTGATTTGCACATATGATTCTGATTTTGTTTCAAATACTCAATAGCCCAATCTTTTGGCCATCTTCCTTGACAATATGGAATGCATAGAGCGTTTCATAAATTTTCTACAGGGTGATGAACAGAGTAGTGCAAAATTGATGAAAGTTCAACATACCCCCGTTTTCGCAAAAAAAAATTTTTGGGAGCATTAACACCAAATTTATGAAGAATGATGTGTTCTCTCGAAACGGTTTTTGAATTTTCGGGATTCCAGTCGAAACAGCCAAAATGTGATTTTTTAGTGTGAATTTACTGTATATTATTCCTGTAGCAACGCAAAAACATTAGAACTTTTCATATCAAGATGACGCCACTTGGTAGGCTTGTTCACTGAACAATTCTGAGCAATTTGACTTGCAACACGTCCCTATTGTCAAGTGTAGGGGTGAAGGTGAAGGAAAGCCCAATTGTCAGCGTACTTTTTGGTACAACTCCTAAAATTCGGGTTTTTAGCATTGAAAAAAGGTTATTCTTTACTTTCTTAAGTCAACGTGGGACTACGTCATCAAAATTGGATTGACCACATTTCCGCCATTTTGAAATTTTTTGCCTTTACCTTGAATTCCAAAACATCGGCATGTTTGGCAACATCTCTTGGAATGTTGGTCCGCTAAATGGGATTATGTCAATAAGATCTGTCTATCTGTTTGTTTATCTGTCTATCTCTTTCCGAAAAAATATTTATAGAATTTTTAACCCCACCCCCCCCCCCTTCTTCCTGAAATTCTCTGAGTGTCCAATTTAATATTCTTGACCTCTCAATTCTCCTCAATGCAGTCAACGTCATCCTGCATAGCATCGGAAGAGATAATTTTCTGTGGAAAAAATGCCACCCAAATTTGACCCTTTCGCTTCCCCCACCTCATCCCAAAAATCTAAAATGGCAATACCTACTTTGTGATACATCAAATTGAAGGAAATTAAATTCTCTCCATGAACAAAATTTTTTCAAATTTTTCAAAATTCCCATTTTTCTCACAAAACACCCCAAATGTCTAATTTATTTGGAGACGAGTTGAGAATTCCAAAAAAGTTTTTTTTGGAAAGAGAATCCAATTTTCTACAATTTGATGTATCACAAAGTAGGTGGTGTTTTATTAAATTTTGAAGCTGAGGTGGGAGAGGGCAAAAGGGTCAATTTGTGTAGCACTTTTTCCACCGAAAAGTCTCTTCTTTGATGTTTTCTATGATGACACTGACTGAATCAAAAACAAATGAGAGGTCCAAAATTAAAAATAAGAAAGTCAGAGAATTTTAAGGGCGAAGGAAGGTGGGGTTAAAATTTTTGTAAATATTTTTTTCAGAAAGAAAATTTAATTCTCTCAAATTTGATGTATCGCAAGGTGGGTCATGTTATTTAAAATTTCAAAGTTGGGGTGAGTGGGGGCGAAGGGGCTCAAGATAGAAATTTGCCAATTTATGTTTCAGATGTCCTCTTTGATGTAAAAATCGACCTCTTTTTGCTCGAAGAAATATTCACTAGGAATCGGGAGTTATTGCAGGTGGATAGTTTTCAAATGATCACCCGGTGCAGTATTCAAATTGAAAATCACATTTTGGCTGTTTCGACTGGAATCCCGAAAATTCAAAAATCCTTTCGAGGGAACACATCATTCTCCATAAATTTGATGTTGACACTCCCAAAGAAATTTTTTTGCAAAAACGGGGGTATGTTGAACTTTCATCAATTTTTGCTCTTTCATTGCTCTGTTCATTACCCTGTAGAAATTTCATGAGGGGCTCTATGGATTCCATATTGACAAGAAAGATGGCACAGAAGATAGAGCTCTTCAGTACTTGAAACAGAATCAGAATCGCTTGTGCCAATCAAAAGTTACAGCGGTTCAAAATTGGGTGAATTTTTGCTTTGTAACACTTTCATTGTTGAGCAGTTCATTTCGAACAGCCACCGGTAGTGTCAAACCAAGTTAATATTCCCCAAATAGCTGTGAGCTTTCAAAATACATTGTTTCCAGTTAACCTTGAGTCACCAGGTGAATGGTGGAGGCCTCAACAACCCTTCTTATAAAGAGATATATACGGAAGCGTAGAAGGGCCAAGCTGCAAATCTTTTTACGGACACAAAGTCGAGTTCCAAAGTCGACCCGGTCGAGTTTCAAACTCGACTTTCTGCGTAAAGTCGAGTTTCAAAGTCGACCCGGTCGAGTTTCAAAGTCGACCCGGTCGAGTTCCAAAGTCGACCCGGTCGAGTTTCAAACTCGACTTTCTGCGTAAAGTCGAGTTTCAAACTCGACCCGGTCGAGTTTCAAAGTCGACCCGGTCGAGTTCCAAAGTCGACCCGGTCGAGTTTCAAACTCGACTTTCTGCGTAAAGTCGAGTTTCAAACTCGACCCGGTCGAGTTTCAAAGTCGACCCGGTCGAGTTTCAAACTCGACCCGGTCGAGTTTCAAAGTCGACCCGGTCGAGTTCCAAAGTCGACCCGGTCGAGTTTCAAACTCGACTTTCTGCGTAAAGTCGAGTTTCAAACTCGACCCGGTCGAGTTCCAAAGTCGACCCGGTCGAGTTCCAAAGTCGACCCGGTCGAGTTTCAAAGTCGACCCGGTCGAGTTCCAAAGTCGACCCGGTCATAAACTGCTCGTCATAAGTTGAGGATATCTCAAAATTTGCTCCAATTTCAAGTAAGGATATCTCTGGGGAAAAATATCCGATTTGGAAAAAGTTGTGACCCCTGAAAGTGCTTTTTTTTGGCTGCAGGACGATTATGTTGACTTAAAGGTGCGTTCAGTCAGCTTATTTAGTCACAAGTTTCAATTTTAGCCGTAAGCGCTGCATCGTCTATTAGCTGTTCTGAGGAGGCTGGTTCATGAGAGCCAATGGGCGTCGCTGCGCTTGCGACTAAAATTAAAACTTGCGTCTAAATAAACTGACTGAACGCACCTTTAGGTCATAACTAGGGAGCGGATTTATATGCGGTAAAAAAGCTCGGAATATGTAGTTTATATGCGCTTAAAAAGTGTCAAAATATGCGGTAAAAATGTTCAAATAAAGCAATATATGCGAGTAAATATGTGATATAAGCTAAAAAGATATTGAAAATTTCAACATTTACATGTAAAACCAACCAACCAACTCTGACCATCGAAGTAAAAAAAAAAATTCTCGAAAATTTTTATTTTTTTCTTAAAATGGAAAAATCGTGATTTTTTTTGGCACATCTAGATAAATTGGCCAAGATACTGACAAATATTCAACAGTAATATCACAAGTGCTTAGATTTTCACGATAATTTTGGTCAGGCGATCGCGAGTGCTGATTGTAGCGATAAATGCCCGACTCCGTAGGAGGAGGGCATTTATCCAGAGACAATCAGCCCGAGGGAAACGCCTGGCCAAAATTATCTGGGAAAATCTCGAGCACGAGTGATATTTTGAAGATTATTACATAAAAGAAGTCCGAAGTGACAGCTGTCAGATTTTGTTGTTTACATGAATTTTATTCCGTTGCTATTGACAGTGGGATTTAGATAAGTGAATATTATCCTTGTAGGTCTAATAATCAAGGGCGTTGTATGTAATAATCAGTTATATGTAAAAATATGGACTAAATATGCGGCTATATGCGACTATATGGACTATCAATTTGTCTGCAGTAAAAACTCAAAATAATAAATTATATGCGAAATGAAACTTGGTATTTAGGTTCCTTATAGATGGAAACGTCAAGCTGCAAGTCGACAGTTGCATCTAACTTAGCGAATAGAAGATGTAAAAAATTATAAATCCGCTCTCTAGTCATAACTGACTTCATGCATTATCAGGGTGTCCCGAAAATACACCGACAACGTACTAGGGCAGCTTCTATATAGGATGCCAAAGAAAGGAGTGACATAAGGGTTGATTTTTGAAGCCGTGTAAATTTTCGACGTATTTTTGTGAGAATAAACTTTTTCCAGTTAATGGCTTATACCTTCAAAGGAAGCCAATAGGCAATATTATTTTATCCATCCATTATGTATCATTATTATTATTATCATCATCATCAGAAAACAAAGATTTACTAAGAAGTTGAATTCTTCCTAAGGGAATGAAGCTAGAGCCCTGGAAGTTTTTCCGATAGATAGCTTATTAGGTCCTTAAGGGTGACCAATGAGCAGATTGGACCTGATGGTTGTGGTGCTATCTAGTTCACCATTTTGAAATTTCTTATTAGAATAACGATTTGCGTGGAACTCCTTGGCCGCCATATTGGAATTGCCTCCGAAATCTGTTATTAGTGGAACGATTGTCATGAAACTTGGAACTTACATTTGTCTTATATAAACATTCTTCTTCCCAACCTGAGTTTCATAATTCCGCTGCCATCTTGGCCGCTATACCTACTGAAATTTCTCATTTATGGAACGATTTTCGTGGAACTTGGAACTTAGGTACCCTTGTTTCGTACGATCATTCTTATATTTTCAGGCTGAATTACATGATTCCGTCGCCATCTTGGTTGTTAGTATGCTGTGTAAATAGTCGAAGTCTCTTTATTAGGGGAATGATTGTCATGAAACTTCGAACTTAATCTTGTTTTGCAGTAACATTCTAATTTTCAAGCTGAATTTCACGCTATTCTGTGATTTCACGCTTCCGTCTCCATCTTGTTTCGGTTTTAATCTGACACATTACTGGCCATTCAAGCTTCAAGCATGATGTGCAATTTTTTCAAATTGATCTCTTTCAATTGATGGGAGGAAGTGATGTAAGACCTCGTGTAAGACATTCTAAAAAGTGTCTAAATATACCCGGTCAATTGTCCTTATGTGCCCGGTCAACATAAGGTGACCAGACGTTCCGATTTGATCGGAACTGTACCGTTTTCGGGAGACACTTTCCGATTCGACTTTCTGTTCCGTAAATGTTCCGATTTGAGTATCTATTCCGTAAATGCTTCGATTTCCGATTTGAGCAACGAACATTTTTATTTTTTTCACATCTTCTATATTTTTGGTAAATTTGGTTGAAATTCATGTAGACAGTAGTTTGTTTACAAGATTGAATTTATTTTAATTGGCACAAATATCCCCAAATACTGGTGTATTTTGCATGTCTATCCAACAATGAACAGACACGGAAAATGTGGAATAGATGGTAGGTAGGTGCCTGGGAGTTCTAAATCAGCAAATCAGTTGACCACGCTCCTTTTTCGTGAAAAAAAAATCGTCCGCGGCGGATATCGGGGGGCTCTACCCTTCGGGCACCCCATGTTCCGATTTCTTCACTGACAAATCTGGTCACCTTAGGTCAACATGATATTTGTCCGGACAATTTTGAAATTGTCCAATATTGCACGAATACGATCACGTCATCCATGGGGTATAAACCAAACCCTGACGACTCAGACTATCCATCGGAAAAAGTTCCAGGGCTCTAGCTTCATTCCCCTAGGAGGAGTTCAACTTCTTTGAAGTGAACAGGAAATGTTAATTTTTTGATAATAATAATGATAATCATGTATGGATGAAGAAATAATGCCTATATTGGCTACCCTTGGGGATATCAGCTATTCATTGGAAGAAGTTTTTCCTCGCGAAAATACGCTGAAAAGTTACACGGCTTGAAAAATCAACCCTTTTGTCACTCCCTTCTTTAGCATCCTGTATATAATGAACTAAGTCAGTTATGACATAATTCGATAAGCGTCCTGCAGTCAAGGGTAATAAGCTCTTTCAGGGGTCATCAACTTTTTCCAAATCGGATATTTTTTACCTGAGATATTCCTGAACTTATGACGAGCAGTTTACGTCCGGGTCGACTTTGAAACTCGACTTTACGCAGAAAGTCGAGTTTGAAACTCGACCGGGTCGACTTTGAAACTCGACTTTACGCAGAAAGTCGAGTTTGGAACTCGACCGGGTCGACTTTGAAACTCGACCGGGTCGAGTTTGAAACTCGACTTTACGCAGAAAGTCGAGTTTGAAACTCGACCGGGTCGACTTTGAAACTCGACTTTACGCAGAAAGTCGAGTTTGGAACTCGACCGGGTCGACTTTGAAACTCGACCGGGTCGACTTTGAAACTCGACCGGGTCGACTTTGAAACTCGACCCGGTCGACTTTGAAACTCGACTTTACGCAGAAAGTCGAGTTTGAAACTCGACCGGGTCGACTTTGAAACTCGACCCGGTCGACTTTGAAACTCGACTTTACGCAGAAAGTCGAGTTTGAAACTCGACCGGGTCGACTTTGAAACTCGACTTTACGCAGAAAGTCGAGTTTGGAACTCGACCGGGTCGACTTTGAAACTCGACTTTGTCCGTAAAAAGTTTCGCAGCCTGGCCCTTCTACGCTTCCGTAGATATAGCATCCGACAGGTGACTGTAGGTTCTATCTGCTGAGAAGAAAACACTAGCAACATCATATAAGCAACATATCTGGGTTGAATAAAATATCGCGAACACAATCCCCATAAAAGGAAATATATTTAACCCTTTCTCAACGTCAAGAGGCCTCCTTTGCATTCAGGTTGAGTTCCTTACACCATGAGAACCGCTTGAGACATGCCAAGGGATCAGTTGTTGCTCAAAAAATATCTATAAGACATCGAAATGTAACGTAATTTTCCGAGTCAATTATTGGCTCACACTCAAGTAAATTCATGCAACACAAATTGACATAAAGCTGATGGATAAGTCTGTAAGTCAAAAACACAGCACCAGCTGCTAGACGTAAATTGATCAAATTAAGACACCCAACTTTTATGTATCTATGGCACAAAATTAAACACAACGTAAAGGTCAATTGCATTGTTCGTCTAATCAGGTGAAGGAGGTTACTATACCACAGTACTTGCTCTTTTTGTAATGCTTTTAGCTATTTTGTGCTTATTTGTAGTTTTTGTAACATAACATTGCCTTTGTTGCCATGCAGAGCTGTCTTGATGCGAAGTGTGGCAGCTTTTGTGAAAGTTCAACAAAACTGCTCTCGAGTGTTGTATTCCAGGAGTTTTAGGCAGTCTGCTGCCAGGTTTCATTCGGAATCGAGCATGCCAACGCCTTTTTTGGCCAGGACGTCGTTTGAACATGGTGGCCTTCATGAAGCATACACACCTTTCTGACAGCACTTCGTGGCAACTAGCGCCACAACAGCTCCCCACAATTGGACCTTCAAACATTTTGTATTCTTAGGGAGATTTATTGTCAGCATGTTTGATTTTTCTTCTAATTTTCGATTGAGGCATCGTCCAGCAAATTACCGCAGGTTAACTGCCTCTTTGATTGCTAAAGAATTTTTTATTGCAACCGAAAACAGAGTGCACTTTGCCGAGGCGCGACAGGCCGAGGTTAATTATATTGCGAGGAAATGTAACCTTGTGAAGTTAGAGCCGAATCGATTTCACTTACAGATCCACGGGTGATTTACCAGCTTGCGGCCGGTCCGGCACTGGAATCAGGTGTGCTCTGGCTGTTTTCAATAGGCATTTCAACTTTGCGAGAAGAGGGCGCCTGGCCAATAACGGGGACAAGTGGTGTGCGCCAGTATAAGGAGTATAGTGCGGCTCCCAAGTGGGTTTTATTAAATCACGCCTTAGTGTACGGCTTTGTCGGATGGGAAATCGAAATTTGAAAGATGATATCTTCGGGAGAACATCCAAGCCCACACCTACAGAACGAGCTTCGGTAGGTGAACTAAGCCGTTTTTTTTCTTCTCGCTTCAACACTTGCTTCTTCGTCTCGAGTTAACAAAGTTTCGCGCGCGCACAACAAGACTTATCATGTCTCAGTTTTAAAGCGATTACTCGACATGTCTGCGACAAAACAATCAGCTTGCGAAACTTTGCGCAAAACACAATTAGAGAACATTCAGCCGGATTGCGGCAGAACACCAAGAAGACGTTGTTGCAATCTACTTCGTGCGTTCGCTATTAGTGTGACTTGGCTTGGCTCTGTTCGATCTCTATATACTCCCTCCTATCATCCTCATATTGCTTTTCAATTTGCAATTTTTCGCGTGTGGCCATTTCTTGTGTTTTATGCTCTGTTTCACTGCCGGTTTTATTGCACGTTTTCAGTTTTATTCGTCCTAGACAATGGGAGGAAAATTGGACATTAGGAGGGTAATCTGAGTCCATTTCCAGCAGAGTCTGTCTTTCGTTCAACTCCTCCCACAGTGGGCGTATAGCTACAGGGTGTTTTCGAACTCAAGTTTTCATTTGCACCCAACGTATGATGGTCTTTGCGAGACTAAACTTTATAAACTTCGTTTTAGTTCATCATTTTTGCTACATGTTAAACAATAAAACATGCCAAGAGCAATCAACAGTGCTTGTGTAGTTTTTCTAGAGAAGCAAGGTACACATTAACCCAGTCGGTAGCATCACGGTGAGCTCGGTCCCGCTTTTAAAGGCGAAGGTCCCAGGTTCAAATCCGCACTGGGCCAGATGGACTTTTTCACGCGTTTCCTAGTACTGGGGCATCTACTATCGTGCGGTGATGCCCCAGGAAAAGAGATGAAACGAGAAAGCCATCGAAACAAAACCACACTGATAAATCCTCACTGTTCCAAAAATGCCTTCGTTGGTATCGTCAATACTGCCATCGTTACTGGAAAACCCCCACAGAAAAACCTGCTAATAACGTAGAATTTTATGCAGGGCAAAAAAAAAGGTACACATTCAGTTTTCTGCATAAGGTTAACAAGGTAAATGATACTTGTAACGTCACTTCAGTAGAGTCCTATGCGTTTATTTTTAGATAAAAATCAAAATTACTTAGAGAATGAACGTGTACTTCATTGTTGCTCTTTTTTGGAACTGATATATAAAACTAAATAATACAAAAGTTGTGTTAAAGACTAAAGTACCTGACGAACCTAGGGGAAATTGAATTTGTTTCTTGAGTTCCCAGAAAAACTATGAAATTGTATAGTTGGTTGCCTACCTACTGATGAATGCACTCAATTTATATGTATACAAGAACCATCAAGCTGTGCCGTGCAGTTTTGCACATTATCGTGGAGTTGCACAGCTAGAAAGTGTATAGAATCGAACGACGATAGCTTCAAACACCCACTTACCTGCTCCTCTTCTATAATTTCAAACAGCGCTACGAGGTTTATGCTGAGATAACTGTTTATTAGGCACTAGTAGAAACGATACCTACCTCTGAACAGTGTGAAATTCGAAATCACCCTGTATTATCGCGAAAGCGATTACATCAGCGAAACATCGCAGGCGGCCGAATGAGGAAATAGATATGAACCGATAAATTCTGAAGGATCTCGATCGGCTACCGATTACCCTTGCCCTGGGTGCGATATGGCATGGGTACGCCTTTGCTTGATTGAAAACCGTAATTCGTCCCGCGTGACAAGAACCATACCAAATTGACATCAATTTAATTCATCTCCCATTTCCTCCCATCTGATTTGCTGTAGCAAAGCGCGCGCAGTACGTATAGTATATGTATACAGGTGTCCCGATTTTAACCCTATTAACCTTAAGGGTGGATAAGTAACCATGAAAAATGAGACTCAACTGACCATTAAAAAAAGGCTTTGCAAACGCTAATAACGAAGAAACATCCCTTTCAATTCTGCGACTTTATTTATTACTTTCCAATGAATAATTTATAAACAGGCTGGGGTTTTTGGTTGTAACTTGCCAGAGATTTGTTTTGGATTATTGTCTGCTCACAAGTAGAATTTTACGTAACTCCAACCAGTGGTTCTAAACTTGGGAAGGGCTGAGGGGTCATAAAAGAGCCGAATTTAAAAAAAAAACATCAAATTAGCTAAGGACTCTACGGTTACTTTTACTGGGGTTTTATATCGGGACATCCTGTACAGCACATTTAAATAATTTATTGTTTGCGACTGTTTGCTGTGCCATTTTTAGCCATCATGCAAAATCCCGAACCAAAAACCGTTCGACGGCGACTAATTTGCGATTCGTTATTATGGAGATTCAATTTTCTGATACCCAATTAAGCAACGTCTGTCAGTGCGGAGCTTCATCCTCTTTACCAATTGAAATCGGACAAAAAAATGAGTCGTTGAATTAATTTGTAACGCCAAGAGGATTTTTTTCTTTTTCCCCTTCATTGGGTGGGACGGAAAAAAGGACATCGCCGCATCGAATTGGCTTGTTCGACCGAGTACAGAATTCATGTAAATGATTTTTAACCCTTTCAATACTGCAGGGATATATACGTCCCAAAGATAATTTGAAAATTACTGTACTTGAACTCGTTGCTTGAAATAACACGGGGACGGGATTATTCGGTATCCGCATGCCTTGGCATGGGATATCAGTCACAAAAACTCCATCAATGCGACGTCACATAACCCATTGTCAGCTATTCTTTCGCCTGTGCACGCTAGGATCTGAGCAAGACCAGTCGTGTAACCTATTTCCTCCAGTTTTTGTGTAAGTTCCACCTCTGTTTTATGTCAGTTTGTCTGTATTGCCTGTGACTACACATCCCAGATATCGGACAAGTATCTCTCCGATATTTTGCTACATTTCTTTGTCGAAAATTCACGGTGGGACAAAAACGTCCCTGCAGTAATATGCCGGGGGACAATTTCGTCCCATCAGTAATCAAACCTCAAGGTGAAGTCTGACTATTTTGAAGCATTAGAAGGCCACTTTGACCTAAGGAGTTACAGGAATTGACTGAAGGCCTATGTCTGACATCGAGGACGATCCCTATCATGATAGTCATTATATCAGTTATCATAACATGACATCAGAAAGTCTCGTGTCATTTTTTCTCTTTTTTGTTTAGTTTGTTTTATCACTGATTACTGTATTGTGCTCACCTTTTTTCTCTTGCGTCGTCGAGTAGATGAGCAGAGCTGATTCTGATGAACAAAGCGGATTCTGACAAAGCAGATACTGGCAAAGCAGATTCTGACAAAGCGGATTCTAAGCAAAGCGGATTGTAACAAAGCGAATTCTCAGCAAATCAGGTTCTGAGCAAAGCGGATTCTAACAAAGCGGATACTTACAGAGCGGATTCTGAGCTAAGCGGACTCTCAGCAGAGCGGATTCTGTTGCGGAGCAGATTCTGACCAAAGCGAATTCTGTTGCGGAGCAGATTCTGAGCAAAGCGAATTCTGTTACAGAGCAGATTCTGAGCAAAATTGACTCTCAGCTCTCAGCAAAGCGGATTCTGGTATGAGGCAGACCCTGAGCAAAGCGGATTCTAACAAGGCTGATTCTCAGCTAAGCAAATTCCATGCAAAGCATATTCTGGCTAAGTGGATTCTGAGCAAGCGCTTGTTTTACGCCATATCATACCTGGAACCAGGTAGAACCCAGTGGGAGTTTGATGTAACTCTATCTGAGCAATGATGCATTATCAAACTTTGAATCAGCTTGTCAAGTCAATCATTTGTGTCGTTTTTTTCGCTTATTTTAGTTCTATTTCGAAACGTATCTGAACTTATATTCAAGCCGAGAATTTTTTGCGCTTGTCTATTTATTCGGGCCTAGTGTTCTAAGCTCACAAATTTTCTCTATATGTTTGACTAGTGCAGTTCTTGGTTTAGATTTATTTTTGACATCATCAGCCTGTGATATTTTGGTCTTATCTCCAATTTCTGACAGTTAACACTTTTTAAAAAAATGACATTTCCTTACTGTTGGGATAGATATATCCCACTGCATATCACTGCAGGGATAAATTTGTCCCAAGATTTTTTTCAAAAAATTAGTGAATTCAAAAATCCCAAAGTCAGTCAAGTAACTATTATAAGGGTTGAAACCAGATGGACACAAAAAAAGAAGTTCTAACTCAATTTCCGAAAAGTCGTATTGAAAGGGTTAAGTGAGGTCGACAAACCCTCCTTGATTAATTCAGAGCGACTTTGCAAGATATACAAGTTAACCGGGCATCGCACGTCCTGAAATAATATTGCCACCAGCTTACATTACCATATTTTTGCCTCTTCGAGTATTGCCAGGAATATTAGTCCAGTATAATTAGCAGCCTGGAACGAAATCCTCGTTGCAGTTAGAAATAACAACAACGGTAATGATTGAATGAGTCCTTTTTTCCACTATGTGAATTTCGTGAAAAAAGCGCCTGAATCACAGCGCCCAGCAATACGCAATCATCCAATAAGAAAATCATACAAAAACGTATAAAACTATTGAAATTTATAAATTTATATACATATCTATTTATACAGGTGCTTCGGCGATGATAGCTGAAAATTCAACTGTGGACAGATTTTTTATGAATTTACCATAATAATTGACCAGTCCCAAAAAAGATTTATATTGTGTGACATTAATTGGAACAGGTGCATCCTCACTGATTTGATGATGGATTCGCACGTGAACAAACCAAATTTATTTGTCTTAAAACCTAGGTACTCAATTTCCCTTTCAAAAACGCACATTTATCTACAGCCAGTTTCAAACCTGAAGCATGCAACCTTTCTTATACTTTGAGTAAAGTTTTTAAACGGCTTTGGAAATCCTCACCACCGCCAACACTCATCTAAGAAACTCACACAACCTGGAATGTTCTGCAAAACGCTTCAATTATTCTTTCAAACTTTCCAGGCGCTGCCGAGACTTTATACGGAAGCATTGAGTATTAAAACAGTCCTTTGTGAGTAGAAATTGTCACAAATTCTTGAGAGCTTTTGTCCAACTCTATTTGTTGATATGCCTGTGAAAGATCAAGTTTGGTGAAAATTTTACCACCTTGTAACTTTTAAGAAAGATCCTCCACCCTTGGCAAGGGATGTCTGTCCATTTCCAAAACTGGATTGATCGTGACTTTGTTATCACCGCATATTTTTTCTGAGCCACCTTTTTCGAAAACTGGCACGATGGGTGCTGCCCAGTCGCTGAAATCAACAGGATACAAAATTTTCAAATCTACTAAATTTTCAGCTTTTACTCTATCTCGTTCGGAATACGGTAAAGGTCGTGGTCTGTGGAATTTTAGAGTTGCCTTCTCATTTTTCAATTTCAAAGAAATTTTGCAAAAATAACTCGTTATATTTTTCAATCAATTTCTTCTCCTTTTTTTTTTCTGAAAATCCAGTTTTATTTAACCTTCCAGTAGTGGCGAGAAATTTTAAACGTCAGTGGTGGCGTCGGTCTCACAGACCATATACCTAATTTACTCCACAAAAAAATAGTAAACTTCAAATTGTCAAAAATCACAAGCGTAGATGTTTTAACAACACAATAATAACCAGAAGGGAAGACAAAAACCAAATTTGGTACATTTTTCCAAGATCACCATAGAATTTTCAAAAATAGTGTTTCTCAATCAATGTTGCAATTTATTCAGGCACATGAAAAAACAAAGAAACGGAACATTGCAAAGTGTGTTTTAACAAAAATAGAACTCTTTCTCAATATAAAAAAATATAAAAAACATATTCCTGGCAAACTCCAATAAGATGCTCTAATTATGATGAGTTATAATTATGGTAAACTACCACTTCAAATCGGTACTGTACTTCGGGCGCAACCCACTGATAAGATACATAGAGGGAGAAATGGCTCCGTTTTTGTTTTCCAGAATTGTGCAAAAAAGTGCATGGTCGGTCTCACACACCGGGCGCCACTACTGGAAGGTTAAGCAATTCATCTCATTTGAAGATATTTTACAATTTTGAAAAAATCTCACTTATAATACCATAAGTGATCAAAGTTATGTGTTATGGCTACAGCATAAAAGAGAAAACGGCACCTGAGGAATTGAACGGGATGCTGAGAGACTGGGTAGCGAACATGAGTATAAAGGATGGGACAGAATACAAAGAGAGTGTGATTAAACATACCGGGTAATCATTTGAATACTATCCACCTGCAATAACTCCCGATTTCTTGTGAAAATGTCTTCGAGCAAGAACAGGTCGATTTATATATTGAGAGAGACAACATACATTGACGAATTCTATCTTCAGCCCCCTCGCCCCCACCCACCCGAATTTTAAAATTTCGAATGACACCATCTATTTTGCGATACATCAAATTCAACACAATTAAATTCTTTTCCTGATAAAACATTTTTCAATTTTTTTACCCCACCCCCTTTTTTTCCTTAAATTCCCTGAGTGTCCAATTTAATATTCTTGACCTCTCAATCCTCTTCAATGCAGTCAAATTTTCTATGAAAAAGTGTCAGCCAAATTCATCCCTCCGCTCCCCCCACCTCACCTTAAAAATCTAAAACAACAATATCTACTTTGTGATACATCCAATTGAAGGACATTGGATCCTCTCCCTGAACACAGTTTTTTTGAAATTTTCAAAACCCCCCGTTTCCCTCCTAAAATAATCCAAATGTCCAATTAAATGAGGGAGGGGTTGAAAATTTCAAAAAAATTATCATTAGGAAGATAATCAATTTCCTTCAATTTGATGTATCACAAAGTGGGTGGTATTTTGTTGAAATTTGAAGTTAAGGTGGGGGAGAGCAATGGGGTGGATTTGGGTGGCACTTTTTCGACCAAAAATTCTCTTCTTTGATGCTATTTAGGATGATGCTGACTAAACTGGAGAGAATTCAGGGGTCCAGAATACTGAATGGAACACTCAGAGAATTTTTAGAGAAAAGGGGGTGGGGTTGAAAATTTTGAAAATATTTTTTTCAAAAAGAGAATTTAGTTCTCTTTCATTTGATGTATCGCAAGGTAGGTAGTGTCATTTGTAGAGCTGGGCCGATACCAGGATTTCGGATACCGATACTCAGATACTGACTCTTCCGATACCAATACAAAGATACATGTATCTGAAATCTAATTTAAAGTCTGAAAACCGCGAGATTCTATTTATTTAGCTGCGACAAGTAAGAATCACTTAGTTTCAAGTATATCTTTCAGTTTTCAATAAACAAGGCTCATTCAAAATTATTATTCTCAACATTTTCAATTCAAATTCAAACAATAATCAAATTAAAAAAACACATTTAAAAATCCTAATAATTTTCCAACAAATTTCTTTTTTTTTTCAAAAATATGTGCTGTTGCACATGCTTTGCAGTCAGACTTGTCCTTTTGATAGTTACGATGCCCCTAGTTTCGAGTCAACTGACTCCGAAAACACAGAGCCTGCTAGAGTAGCAAGGTAGTATGCAGCCAGTTTTTTCAGATGGAGAAATGTTGTTTCCTTCTTCCACTAATCCACTGGATCTGAATGCAGAGTTTGGGCACCTTCAAACTCCCGAACGCAAGCACCAGCTGATGATAAAAATCAGTTTGGGTTAGACAAACGAATTCTGGGAATCCCTGGGTGCAAAATAAATTCCTATATGGAGCCGGAGGCTGCGCGCGAGCGCCGCGTAATCTTCAGATACTTTTCAGATACAAGTATCTGAATTTTCTTGGTATCGGCATGTATCTGAAAATAGGGAGTATCGGCCGATACCAGATACTGAGTATCGGTATCGACCCAGCTCTAGTCATTTGAAATTTCAAAGTTGAGATAAGTGGGGGCGAGGGGGCTGAACATAGAAATTTCCCAATGTATGTTTTAGATGTCCCCCTCGATATAAACATCGACCTGTTTTTGCTCGAAAGAATATTGATGAGGAATCGGGAGTTATTGCAGGTGGATAGTTCTCAAATGATCACCCGGTATGTGGAATATGGAATACCAACGCCAAACTCCTACAAGACGAGTAGTCGAATAAGTGGGAAATAACTATAAATCATTCTACTGACTTGGTCTTCAAATCGGCCAGAGCCTCCAGTCCAGATGACAAATGAGTTGAATAATCTATGGTATTTGAAATATTTTTAGATATTTTTTGAGATACTGTGAAAACTGGCGAAACTGAAAGAGCAGTCATCCAGATTTCAGAAGGCTGAAATCGAGAAAAGTATAAGGTCTAGAGAGGTAGCACGATAAAATGAAAATAGTCGCTGTTTCACGCCTCGGAAATATTACACACTAACTGCTTACAGCCATCAAGTTGTGATCCGACGGCCTGACCTAATGGTCAGCCAGTGGAGTGTGAAGCCATTATTTTCCAGGCTCCGGACTTGACAGGACCTACTCCATATTTCATGCCGCGGTCGTCTTACACCATAATGGAGATCCGAGAATTTGATTTTTCTGCGTCTTGCATCATCACCCGCCCACACACACACACACAACGAAAGCGAGAATTGAGTAAGGTGCATAAAATACCAGTTTGTTTTTATACCGAAAACAGCCGTGTGCCTGGAAACATGAAAAAAAGAGCCCGAAAACGGAATACATTAAAACCGCATTTTTTCATCTCCAGGAAGTCGCATCGATCGAAAAGTGATTGAACTCTCACTCAACATAAACAAATTGGAAATCTGTAACATTGTGTGTGGGACTTTGTGGAGAGACATCCAGGGTCCGTCCTATCGCAGTCACACACAAAGCTGATTGCATATGGATTTACCGTCACGTCCCAGGACATCGTCGTTGGGTTCGGTTTATTACTCAGCGTCTACCTATTCATTTAAGCCCGTACCACGTGACGCATACTGAAAGAGGTGGCGCTACACTGCACGAAGACCTCTCTTGGATAAACAGCGCGCCACCCCGGATGATACCTACGCACATAATGGTACGACGAGAACTTTTATTCACGATCCACCCTGCCGCGCCACTTTGCATTCAAAGAGGTAACTTTTTTTTAAACTCATTCTCATTGTGTAAAACCCTCACTGATGAACAGTAGTTCTCATGGTACCTATCAGCTTCCGCGAAGATTTTCTTCAGGAATCTATGGTAGATGGTGGCAGCTGACGTTAGCATTTGTGACCAATTTGCAACCGATTGCTCTCAGATGAAGAAACTGCAAACGCACGAACAGTTGATTGCCTAGGATTTAAGTTCATAGGTCGTCGAGTAGATGGTTCTTTGGTAGGATTGAGATATACAACGGCAAGATGTTGGAAAAAAAGTGTGTGGTCCAGCGCTTTCTGAGGGATAAATAGACATGGCGAGCTGTACTCTCGGCTGTACCGCGACTAGAGATGCAAGAAAAACGGGGAACTTTGTTGATTTTATTATTTTCCATCAAGTCGGGCTTTTGGTTGGTTGGTTTATCTCATTGATTGCTTAAACATTTTCAGATCTCTTTGTGGATCACATAAAAATACAGTGTCAAAGATGTGTCATTTAGAAATACGATTTTCCTGCGGTAGGAGTGGTAGAACAGATTGCAAGGAGAAAATATCTATGAGAAGAACGTGCTCAACTACTCTGCAGACTGCTGACTTTAAAACGGTGAACTGAATAGGCAACCAGTAAAACGCTTCGTGAAACTATACCAACACTCGTATAAAAACAAAAAGCTTTCGCAGGCGCATGGGTTCGGTTTCAAAAAAGGAACACGAATACCAAGAAGAGACACACCACCACAGAAAAAAGATTGGGATGCTTTGCACACAATGGAGCGCGTAGGAAGGCCTTGTCCCAGATCGGACCACTCCGCATGAACTCCCCATATATACAACAAGAAGGTCAGATGTATATTTGATTATAAGTGATTTGCGTGTTGACATTCATAAAAGCGAGTTCAGCGCCCATTCAAGAGCTCGTGGCTGTGTACACACATACACACACATATACGTATACACATGCATATACACCACACGCCTCGATCAAAATCGCTGCGTACTCCTTCTCTTTATAGGCTCTGTTTGTTGTTGGAATGGGAGTGGTCATGCTTTATTACGCATACATACGTAAGTATACGTCGCGGTGGTGTACCTACGCGAAGTCTAATGACTTCTCGATTGCTATGCTCCATTGGTATGCTACTCCACATTGATTGGCAGTTCCTTGCAACGAATTGACAAAGCGTAATGTTGACGTGGGCAGGAACACGAACAGAAATATCTTTGGTAACGTCATGATCGCACCGCGACGTTTCAAGAGGTAAATCGCTGAGGACATATTTTGTACAAGTTGAAGAGCCTCAGGGGGAACTTTTGGACCTCCGGCTCTCTGACTTTCAAACAAAGCTGAAGGAATTCCGTGGACCTTTAAGGTTTCACAAGCTCCAGACTTAGCAGAGAAGCTCCAGCAGCTCTAAACTCGGCGGACCTCAGTAGTAAAGACGCTAGAGCTCGCCGCTCTCGTCAAAGGAAACTCCAAAAGCAAAGGAGAAATCAAAGAAGTGTCGGAAAGACTTGAAGACTGTTCATATAGAATCAAGGCCAGAAGGGTAAATAACTTCCTGAAAAAAAGCGGTTGAAGCGGAACCAAAACCCGATTAGGAAGAAATAGAGGAACACGAGAAGCGAAGGAAAGTGAACATGATCACAACTGGAACACAGGCGGATATACAGGAAACACTTGAGGTGGATGTAACCTCCTGCAAACGCTGCGGTGGAACGGGGCGGACAGAAATGTTCCGACACTCCGAGATAGTCGAGGAAACTCCCTCGAAACCGACGCTCCCTGGCTGTTGGTGCTGGTTGGAGACGCGGAAAAAAGAATGGATAAAGGGATTCATCAAGCAGTTATGTAAAGGTACCAGCATGAAAAGCGTTACGGTAATAGAAAGCGGAGGGAAGGGAATCTCAGAAACCTGCCGGATCTGGAAAGCAGCCAACCAACCACGAGAAGAACTCAAAGACATGGGAAGAGATAAGAAAAAGGAACCAAGAAGATGGCAACATGACCACAATAGCTATGCCCAAAACCTGTTCAAATACCATGGAGAGGACCCGAAAGGATATCAAAAATGCCCTTGGAAACTCAAACCTCATGATCAGAATACACGTCCCAAAGCGAGAAGAGCCACACAACCCCAAGACTAGAAGCGAAGCCCTCGTAGTCCGGATGCTAGTTGCATGAAATGGAATGAACCTTGCATTTTTTGATGAGAAGATGCTACTTGGTGGAAATGTTCTTTGAATTATACTCTTCCGATCCAGAAAGGTAGCCATCAGCGCCATCCATGCCGGCAGCGTATACAGAGTGAAACAGAAAAAAAAAGTTGGAAAATTATATTTAAATAACCGAAGCATGTGGGAACGTGTAATTCACCACATACATTAATTGTTTTATGCTCATGAAATCACGGCAAACCGTTCTTGATTACCTTGAACCGTCTTTGAAATGTAGGGGGAAAACAGAAAAAGAAAAACAAGAACACTCTTTTTTCCATAAATAAGTGATTCTTAGAGATATTGACACAATACTTGGTATTTCTCAAAATGTAATGTTAGAAATGATATGAGCTGGGTAGCCAATTTCTAAGCCAACTATTTCCAGAAATACGATTGGAAACTTTTTTTCCTCTTGAGCACCATCTTGAATCTGCCCTGTGAGGCATCGTTGAAAAAGTGATTGGTTATCATAATAATGGTAATATGTAATCATTGCATCGTAAAAACAACTTCCTTATCATAATTGAGTGACCTCTTCGGCGGGAAAGAATTGTCATTCACGTATTTTCTGGCTCTTCAAAGCTTTAGTGCCCATGATGAAAATTTGCAACATCTGTAAGGCAGCAGTCACACTGAGCCACCCACCACCACCCACTACCATCAACCAAAATTCAAACGCACGCAATGTAATGATGGTGGTCACACTGCAGCCACCTCCTACCACCGCCCAGTGACCACCGGTGGCCATGTGTTTGAAATTTCCAAACTGGTGGTCAGTGGTCGGTGGTTAACAATACGCATCTTTATGCGCATCCACAACAAACATTTTTGGCGGGCCAAAACTAGTTACATTTCTTGTCTAGGGTTTTTTCGTTCTGTTCGTTGCCGTGGCGTGAGGGCGTGACCGACTGATATGCGCACAAACGTTGAATGTCGTTAAAGTCAAAATGAGTGAAAACGTGCAGCCCTGGAGTCCGGACGAAATTGACCATTTGATTAATTGTGTAAGAGAGAGACGCGACTTGTACGACCAAAGCTGTGCTGGATATTCCAACTTATTAGTAACTGATGCATTGTGGCGTCAAATACGTGTTCAATTTCGAACAAGAAGTGGTAAGGCATTCTAACCTCAAATAATTGCACAGCAAACTATATTTTTAGTTTTTAGATTCAGAATTACGCAAAAAGTGGCAGATTTTGCGTACTGGTTACCGGAAGAGGAGGACAGGTGACAAAAACCTACCTTCTGGTTCCCAATCCAAAATTGGAAAAAAGTGGGCGTATTTTGATGCCCTCTGTTTCTTGGAACCATTCATGGCAGAAAGAGCAACAGAAGGAAATATGAGAAAAAAGCCCGCTGAAAATATGGCTGCAGGACCATCTTGCTGGCAGTCACCAGACACTCTGGCCGCTGCAAGGTCACCAACTATTCAACCCGAGGATGCTGAGCGAGATGCTGAGAGTGATAGTAAGTTTCAAACATCCAGTGAATATAGATCCGGTTCACTTTTTACCTTCAGTAGAATGACATTATGGAGCAAAAATAAAGTGACTAGCTGGAGCGCTGGGGGATATGGCTGATGGCCGCTGATAGTTTTGTTCCAAAACTTTGCGGGTACCATCAGTTGTAGCTGTAGTTCCAAAAAATCATTCTACTGAATTTAAAACGTGAACGGCATATAGCTAGTAGTTATTTATAACTTTGATGATTGTTTCAGGCCAGGGTACAGGCCTTTATGTCTTATCCGATGAGGAAGAAAATTTTGGTAATTCATCTTCTGATGCGCCTGTACCTGCTGAGATGGCACCGCTAGCACGAAGCTCGAAACCAATGAAACGAAAATCCAGCACTGTGGACGAGCATTTTATTGCCTACCTGCAGAAAAAACAGGACCCCCCCAAGAAGCTCAAGTCCTCCAACGAACTATTTTTGAGAAGCCTGTTGGAGGACATGGACAAATTGTCACCTCGCAACGTGAGGAAATTTAAACGTAAAATATTATCGGAACTTGATGAACTATTAGATGATAATGATGAATAAATAAATTAAAACAATTGGGTGTTGTACTTATTTTTTTTTTTTTTTTTTTTTTTTTTTTTTTTTTTTTTAGTTTTGAAAAAGTACTTATTATTCATTTATTGTATCGATTCCAATGTGTCTGTCTTGCCAGTCTAAAGCACCTGCATGACTAAAGTAATCACAAAATTTACTTCTAATTTCCCTTGCTTGTCTTGTAGATTGATTGCTAGACCTTTGCCTTTCGGCTCTGGCATTTTGGAATGCACTATTTGATACATTAACCTCTAAAGCTGTCCTGTCCATTGTCTTTTCTTCCACTCTGATCATATTGTGAAGCACACAAGCAGCTTTTATTATCTTGTCCACTTTATCAGGGTGTACTGCAATACTACTTTCGAATATTCTGAATTTTGAAACTAGCATGCCAAATGCGCACTCGACGGATCCTCGAGTGTGGGAAAGGCGAAAGTTATACCGTCTCTTCATGTTATCTAAATCTCGCCGAGGATATGGTTTCATTAAGTTTTCAGATAAACGAAAAGCTTCATCACCAACAAAGACAAAAGGTAACTGCTCTGCTCCATTCTCAATTGCTCTTGGCTCAGGCAAATCAATCTCTTTTCTGTACAGTAACTTCCCAAACTCTGAATGCTCCAATACACCACCATCACTATTTTTGCCATAACTGCCAACATCAATCATCAAAAATTTGCTGTTGACATCCACAACTGCCAGTAAAACTATTGAGTGATATAATTTATAGTTGTAATAGAGTGAACCACAATTGACGGGTTTCTTTATTCGCACATGTTTGCCATCAATTGCTCCAATGCAATTTGGGAACTTCTTCTTGATATAGAACTCGTCTGCGATTTTCTGAAATTCATCCTTTGTGGGAAACTTCAAGTAGGTGTCCTCTAAAGCATCATAAATTATCGGTAGCATTTCATTGATGATTGCAGAAACTTTGTTATGACTTATACGAAATCTAAAAGATGCTGAGTGAAATGAGTCTCCTGTGGCCAGGTATCTACAATATAAATTCAATAATTAGCATAACTTCATAGCAGAACCTTTTGTGACAAAAACTTAACAAATTTAAATGTTATATGCTCAAGTACCTCAATGTCACTGTTAGTCGCTCCTCAAAAGTTATTGTCTTTCGACAATGCGTATGTCCCGAAGAGAACAAAGGTTTCACTTTTGTCACTAAAAAGTTGTAACATTTCTTGTTCATGCGGTAATAACTGTAAAATTTTTCTTCATCATTAATAAGCTGCGGCACTAATTGATGATATTTTCCAAGTTGTTCTCTATCGAGAAACATTTGACGCACCCACATGTTCCGGCGTCTTTGACGGATTTTTTTCCAAATGTAGTATAAAGCTACTACTTCGTCGATATCTGAATCGTTGGACGAGATCATTGCAATCCTGATTGCAATCACAGAACTTGTTATTGCTTGTTATGAGCTGATGAGTGATTTAGCGGAGCACTATAAGGTTGGCAACATGAGAAGTGACAGTTGATGGTTGATATGTCAAATTCAGGAAGGGGAAACGGTGGTTGAAGGTGGACGCTGGACGGTGGCTCAGTGAGACCATGCCGGATTATTTTGCTTGGTGGTGGTGGGTGGTGGTGGGTGGTAGTGGGTGGTGGTGGCTCCAGTGTGACTGCTGCCTAATCTGTAATGATAAAATATGTTACGCATTATGAACCTTGATGTACTTTGAGGTAGCCTACCAAGTCTTGCAATCATCGATTGGAAGGTTTGTTCTTAAAAGCTGTTTGAACAAAATTTGTGTCTTTTTTTTATGAAAAATACAAAACATTGGGTCTTTCACCCTTATTTGATCTTTCGTTGAGGAAAGCCTGAAACCGAAAGTCTCCAAAATTTTCATGCGAATGGTTCACTGAGAACTGTTCTTCAATGTGTAGTTGTCAAAATCTGTATAGTTGCGTTCAGATTCCAGACAGAGAGCGACAAAGAAGTTCATGCAGGGAAGAAAGACACAACTTTCAATGCAACGGAGAAATCCCGGAAATGTCCCTTTTAGATAGGCTTCGCGCAATACACAGGTTCTGTGAGACTCTCAAGCGTAGGTCAAAGGCTTGAAACATTACTAACCTAAGGCTCTAACAGTGTACCAAATTGCACATTCATGTTATAAAATGCAAGGTCTCCAGACAGCTTTCAGTCTAGCTCTGGACTAGTTTTTTCTCGACTGTAATTTATGTCTTTTTTTACTGCATGAACTTCTTTGTCGCTCTCTGTCTGGAATCTGACCGCAACTATGCAATTTTTGACAACTAAACATTGAAGAGCACTTCCCACTGAACCATTATCATGAAAAGTTCAGAGACTTTTGGTTTCAGGCTATCCTCAGTGAGGGATCAAGTAAGGGTGAGAGACCCAATATTTTGTATTTTTCATAAAAAAACGACACAAATTTTGTTCAAACAGCTTTTAAGAACAAACCTCTCAATTGATGGTGGTGAAACTTGGTAGGCTACCTCAAAGTACATGAAGGTTTATAATGCGTAACATATTTCACCATTTCAGATGTTGCAAATGCCATCATGGGCACTAAAGCTTTGAAGAGCCATAAAATACGTGAATGACAATTCTTTCCCGCCGAAGAGGTCACTAAATTATGATGAGGAGGTTGTTTGTGCGATGCAATGATTTCATGTTACCATTATTATAATAACCAATCACTTTTTCAACGATGCGTCACAGGGCAGATTCAAGATGGTGCTCAAGAGGAAAAAAAGTTTCCAATCGTATTTCTGGAAATAGTTGGCTTAGAAATTGGCTACCCAGCTCATATCATTTCTAACATTACATTATGTAGAAATATCAAGTATTGTGTCAATATCTCTAAGAATCACTTATTTATGGGAAAAAGAGTGTTTTTGCTTTTATTTTTGTTTTCCCCCTACATTTCAAAGACGGTTCAAGGTAATCAAGAACAGTTTGCTATGACTTCATGAGCATAAAATAGTTAATGTATGTGGTGAGTTGTATGTAAAGTATGTACACGTCTCCACATGTTTCGATTAATTAAATATAATTTTTCAACTTTTTTTTTCTGTATCACCCTGTATACGCCGCGGGCATGGATGGCGCTGATGGCTACCTTTCTGGATCGGAAGAGTACGATGCAAAGAACACTTCCACCGAGTGGCATCTTCTCATAAAAAAATGCAAGGTATTTTCAACTAGCATCCGGACTATCATAGTAGAAACGAAGGGGAGCTACGGCAAAGTTCTAAAAAAGATTAAAACCAACAACGACGTAAACAGGCTGGATGGAAAAGTGAAAGGAATCAGGAAAACTGGAGGAGGTGACCTCCTGGTTAGCATAGCACACAACAGAAAAACAGAGCCACTCGTCAATGCCCTAAAATAAGTTATAGGAGATCGCCAAATACGCCTCGCCACGGACAAAAAGAGATTCATTATACGGGATCTAGGCGAGCTCATTACGGAAAAAGAGGTATTGACCGAGGTTGCTAAGATAACGGGAGAAGACAAGACCCTACTCAAGAGCCTTGCCTGAAGATATGTTAACACGGTTCCAGAAGGAGGATAAACACAAGGCAAAAGGAGGGGGTTTAGTGGGTAGGGTTTGCAGAGGTGCGGCGAGTCCCACACTCCCCCGGTGTCATTCCAGCCGGGGCGTGTTGAAAAGCATACGCCTCCTCCCGATAAAAAAAATAGTAGAGCTCTCTTTTGTACGATTTTCTTCAGCGGTTCATTCTTCGTGCTACCCATGGCTCAAGGAAAATTTTGACTCGTGTTTTGCGAACATTTGAAATTTGTATTATAACTATTCCTATTGGTGGACCAGAGCGATAAGGATGAACGTTGAAAAATCATGAAACGTAGGTGTGCTATATGAACCTTTGACGAGAAGTCCAGGACGGAACGTATGCCCCACTAAGTTTTAATAAGAAACATCCTTTTTTAACTCGTTCAACTTAAAGTAAACGAACGCTAATTTGAATAATTTGTTAATCACTGATTATTCTCCATTGAAAAAGCTTCTGCTTTTGCTATTCAAGCTAACTAAATATGTACTTCAATTTTAATTCCCACTCTACATTCAGCGTCTTCTAGCACCGTTATCAAAACTTCTCAGATGGTGCTTCGCGGCGCGATTTCATGAATGCAAGTGAATAAGATGTTTCAATTCAATGACGCGCTCAGCTCCGCGCCGTAATCCCCGTTCATATTTATGCATAAAGTGCACGGGGATACATCTAATTGCGTTATTATGTATTACGTATTCCCTTGCTATAAAATTATCAACTTTAATCCATTCGCTATGATGAACGCCACTGTTGCATGCCTAATTCAATTTATATCTTTTCATTCGTTTTCATTACAACAGACTTTTTCATTCCGAACAGAAAAACATCGTTTTCTTCGTATCATTCTTAACGTAGGTATGCGGATATCCACACGGGAGCGTTTAGCTGGGACACCCCTCCTAGCGCGCAAATATGGTTGTAGCGAACGCCAATTAGGCGCGCACGTCGTCACACTTGGTTTCGTCAATTAATTCTCCACCGTCAATTACCCCACAATAATAACACACCACCGCATCATACGGCTGGCTGCAGCATCAGGTTCGGCACCGCACTTTGAATTTCAATAATACATGACGGTATAGTATAGGCAAATTCTATTGTACACATTTTGGTGGGTGTCTGATTTTGTTCAAAGTTCATTATTTTCTTTCAAATATAGCGAAACTTCGAGATGTGTAGTTGTGTAGTATATACAAAATCGGTCCAAGCAAGCAAGACGATCAATATGCATAAACATTTCTTGCGGTTCCTGGAACAAGAGGCGCGTAATCTGGATCTGGTCCGAAACCATGCCCGGTCGCTCTTATTCCATATTCACCGCCAATCTCCATTCGAAATGCTGTGTTACTCCATATATAATTTAAGCATAAGGAGCAGATTGCAGCCGCGGATTATTACCATTGATTCGCAATTTGCCCCTACAGAAATTCCGAACTTTGGAATACAAGAGCAGAAAATAATTTGGAAAGCTTGAAGCCCGAAACCTTACCAGACTTTGTGCACGTGGAATGTGGATAGATATAGATAGCGTTTTTAGTGAGATAAATGGATATAGATGGACAGACGAAGATAGTGAGCTCGCTGTCGCTGTGTGGTACTAGCACTTAGTGGTACTGGTAAGTACTTGGATGTGCAGGATAGTTTAGAAGGAGGTAGGTAAACACACTGGTTACCCAAAAAGCAACGCGACCGCTTTTTGCCCCCGAGGTTCATATCACTGAAGAAAGAGTTGGTCACTTGCCGTTGCCGGTTGCCGATCACTTCGTCAAGGGTTCAATGCAAATTTTTGTCTCTGTACACTCCTCTAGTCATCGCCCATCTCTCTTCTCCCTTACGTTATTTTGTTGTTATATCTTCTAAATAAACAATAGAACTGTCAAGAGACCATAATTATGATCTCTATGTGACAGTAGGAGGAGAGAAAGGAAACGGGTCTTGAGGATGAGGGAAGAGTGAAATAAAGGGTAGACATTTTGAAATGAATATTACACCTCCTCGTTGTGCCTGCCTTCGAGAAAGCAATGTTTTGAAAGGCTGCCTAGTATCCCACGTATAGATAAGCCATTCAGACTTTATCCAAGTCGGCTAATTTGAAAGTTCTTTCCGGAAGTGAGTGACCATCTTCCAACCGAGCGAGAGCTCACAAAACCAGAAGCTCGACCAGAAGGGTATGTTGTGTTTTGACCTGGGCTAACTCTTTTTCCTCGATAAACGTTACCTGTTATGGGCTTTTATTATGTATCTGGAAATTTTGGTATACCACCTGAAACCGGCACGATCCCTGTCGATGAAGTGTCCCTGCGTGTTGTCACGGGTTTTTCTGCTCCCCAGCTGTATTAGGCTCGAAATGCCCCATTGACAGAACGGGCCAGGCCGGCTCTGTGGCTCTGTGTATCGCGAAGAAATCAACCAAGTCTTTGGGAATTTTCGTTCTGTTGTAGTGGCCACCTTGGGAATTTCGACGCTGCGCCAGCGTATCAGGGAGTTTAAAAGTTTCCCATCTTGACATTGACATCAAGTTGTCATAGTTTTTGTTAGTTCCTCGTGCGACCTTGTAAAAGTCGAACCCAGATCAGATTTTGTCTTTTCCACTTCGCATTTGTTTTGTGAAGCCAACGCCAAAAACGTGGTGTATAATCAATTTCACGGCTTTTTGCATTAGAGCAGACTATGGAAAAAATGGGTTGCGTTGGTACGGATGACACGTTGACGACCTGCTGTTTTCATGTGGAGTTTTCAATGTGACATTGTCACCGTCTCGGAGAGTCATGTACGCGAAAGTGAAAATTTTCGAGAATATGCGAGGAACTGTTAGTTTTCTTTGAGTGATTTGCTGTGTGGACGATAAAAGGGACATTTTCTTTACTAGTTGATGGGTCTTCGCCAAGGCTATTAGGTTTTTGACGGCCACTGAGAAAATGATGCCAAAATTCCGTGATACCGTGAAGAAATGGGATGTGAAAAAAAAACCACTACCCAAGAGGGAACTTATTCTTCAGATGGACAATATGGATAGTAGGACAATAATTTATGGAGTTGAACTGTACGGAGACAATTTGAGCGTGAGTAGGTGGGTACACTGTGTTGTCTGTCAGCATATGTCTCCATACCTTGCTTGCTGTTGCAGTAGCATAATAGGTAGAGCTTGAGCTAGAGCTAGAGTGGGGACCTAGCACTCACTACTGCAGTGCTTGGTGGGCATTTTCATCCAAGTAGTATCCTGCCGATCCTCGACATCATTCATTAGTAGCCGCCAAAAACGTAACAACCTTGGCGGAGACCCACCAACCAGTAAAGACAATGTCCCTTATTCTCCACATTGCAAAGCACTCCAAAGAAACTCACGATTCCTGGCGTATGCTCAAACACTTTTACTTCGCGTAGATGATACCTCGACACGGTGAGAAGGTGTCACATTAAAAATTGCACGTGTAGACAACTAACTGGCATCTGTAGACAACTGACTGGCATCTCTCTGTCATCGTATCATTCGTGCCAACACAACACGATTTTTCCATAGCTTGCTCTAATGCAGAAAGACGTGAAATTTATTGTAATCGCGTTTCTGCTCGTCACCATTTTGTGGGTTTTTCGATCTAGTTGTAGTGGTCGGGCCCTTTGACCGCGACTCTGTATTTCGGACTTGAATGGACGGCAGTAAACAATTAGGGTGGTTTGAACTCGAACAAGGCCAGGTGCCAATTTAATGAGCATTTCACGACGGCTTACTTTCAAGAAACCATAAACCAAACGACATCTCAAGGTAATATAAAAACGACTTCAGGTTCTTTCGCTTTTGGAGTTAAGTCCGTCATTTATGTGTGTGATCTCCTCTCTTCAAGGTTTAGATTCAAGCTATAATCAAGTTCCAACTTCAAAACACTAGCAGCTCCAAGAGACTTCCATCACCTTGCACTATCTAGCTACAAGAATCTTCGATCAACTTCCCATAAAACCAGGTGATTTTCAAGTTTTTTCAGACAGCAAGATTTTGTCCGGGAGGTATCTCCCACTCTCTGTGGTGATACAACTTGGCATCATGATCCGGCTAGAAAAGTGTGACGTCCTCCGTGTACCTACCTATCATTAATATGTAATGTAATAAATAAAAAATGAGTATTTTCCATGGAACAGGAGATCCACGCTTCACTCTGTTATCTTTATTTTTGCAAACAGGAAAATTTCAGTTTTAACAACAAATAACAATAATAACAATAAATAGCATTTATTTCCAACAGGTAGACACCTAATACAGGAAATATTGTGTCGGAGTACGACACAAGTATTAAAATAACAAATAAGTAGTTAATCAACTTTTAACAAATAGAAAGAATCATGAGGGATCAATAATTGATCAGTGTATGCCAGAACAGCTCAAAATGTGAGTCAGAGAGTCGAAGTTGATATCACAGTCAGGATACAGCCTGTTGAACGTATTGCACATGCAAAATATGGGACATCTGGAAACAATGTTGGTATAAGGGCGTTCACAATAAAAAGTAGGCCATTGCCTAGCAGAAATACGCGGTACGTGGAACTGCAGCTTTTCCAGCAAGGCAGAACAGTCAACCTTTCCGTTGATAAGTTGAAAAGAAAAGTCAGAGCTATCTGCTTAGTTCAGTCGTGTAAAGATTCAATGCCAACCCCGTTGAGCAACTTGACGTGGTCATAACCTCTTGGGGGGTAAACACCATTCTCTATAAACATTAATCGTTTAAAAAATCTACGCTTAACAGATTCCAGTGATATCTCATGGCCCCGATATATCGGATGCCAAATCAATATACCGTACTCCAACCGGCTACGTACAAGAGAGAAGTACAGTTTCATGAGAACATGTCTTCCGAAATCCTTGCAATTACGATGAATGAAGTCCAGTACTTTGGTGGCGGCCAAAATACATTCCTCAATCTGTTTATGAAAGGTCAATCGCTCATCGAAGAAGAGGCCCAGGTCTTTCACCTCGGAACATCTGTTGAAAAGAATTCCATTTAAAGAGTAAGGAAATATCAGACGGTTTGTTCTCCTAGAGTACGACAGAACGTTGCATTTCTTGATGTTAAGGTGAAGTTTATTTCTTTTGCACCATTCGTAGATATGATTGATATCGCTTTGAAAGTCATCGCAATCAGAGATTGAATTAATTGAACTGAATATCTTGAGGTCATCGGCAAATAGTAAATATTGACAACTCTTGATGTTGCTGACTACGTCGTTAATAAATATAAGAAAAAGTAGAGAACCTAGGTTAACCCCCTGAGGGACACCAGATGTAGGAACAAAGGATTCAGAGACATAATCCATGTATTCAACGAATTGTTCCCTGTTAAAAAGGTAAGAACGGAAGAAGCTAATCAAGGAGTCAGATAGCCCGCAGCCCCTTAATTTCATCAACAAAATACCAAGATCAATTTGGTCAAATGCCTTACGAAAGTCGGTGTAAAGGACGTCAACCTGCCCGGTATTGTCTAAAGCTCTAGTGGCATATTGAGAGAAAGTCGCTAAATTGGTCAATGTCGATCTACCGGGCATGAAACCGTGTTGGCTTGGTAATGAAATTTTTGACATGGCGAAACAGATGGTCGTAAATAATAATCTCAAAAACCTTGGAGAAGATACATATGATTGATATAAGTCTGTAGTTTTGGGATGAGAGATTTATCACTCTTCTTGAATACGGAGCAGACTTTAGTTTTTTTCCAGATGGACGGGAATGAAGGGGTACTTAGTATCAAATTGGAGATATAGTGCAACGGGTTGATAAAAGAGGAACTGCAGTCCTTGACCAAAAAGGTGGGAATCCCATCGATGCCGGTGGATGACGTGTCTTTCAATTTACGAATAGCCGCAATAATTTCGGCTTCCAAAATATCAGAAATGTTTAGCGTGTCAGCGCAATTCATGGAATCTTCAGTTTTACTTTGTGAACCAGACTGGTATACGCTGCCGAAGTAAGAGGCAAAGGCATCAACAATTTCCTGTGGGCTAGAAAGCTCCTGGTCGCCATCGAACATTAGGCCGGGAATTCTAGATTGCCCCTTACGGCTACCGATAAACTCCCAAAACTTCTTTGGCAGTTTTTAACTAATTTGTACATAAAATTTTTGTGATAAGAGTAATTCAGCTTTTGGTATGAAAACCTGTCAACTTTTCTTTATTATAGAGATAAAGGTCGTAGGATTGTTAGGTATCTACCGAGCCGTTACAATATCAAATCAGTTTGGCTTGGTATATCTCCTTTCTTATTTTTCACAGTGGCCACCTATCTCCGTACGTACCGATAAAATTTTATCGACTCGAGTTTGAGTTTGAAACTCAAGCCTTTTCTTCAGCACGTATTATTTCGCTCAATGTGGTAGTAACAACGACTTGTAATTTCGTATGATGCTTTCATTATGTAGAAACAACCAGACGACTGCTGTTAATTTCCTTTGTTTTTTGTGGATAAAATCTATACTCGTAATCCAGACATTGCTTTATCTTCAGTGTTGTATCAAGTCATTGCTTGGTACTGGAATTATTTTGAAAAATCGGCCTACAATACTGTGGCGCCCTAGACCATCTAAGAATCCCGGCCTTCTCCACTGATTAGCTGGCGGGCCGTGTTCCGGAAAGAGACAAACCACCGGGTGAAACGTGGTTTCCATGCTGTGGGGAATTAGGTAATATTGGCGAGGGGCTTTATCTCCGGTTGTCTCATACCTGTCGCCTTCGCGCCTCCACGACACAAGCATTCATCATTTCTACTATCCTCTCTATAAAGAACTACAGAGATTCACATAACCTGTTGCACAAAATCAGTGTGTTTCTGTACAAACTATTAAATTTTCACTAATTTTCAGGCTCTACCACAATTGAGGTTATGTTTATGTTTTGAGCCATTGAAGTGACAGTCGACCAGTGATAACCAGTGTCACCACTACACCAGAGGAAAACAACCCAACAATACCCTCAAAGTTATAACCATACAGAAACCTTTAACAAGACATCTAGAAGTCCCAACTGCTGAACGGTTGAGATTTGTTAGAGGGCCTCCATGTCTATATCAACCTGGAGGAGTTTCATCTGCGCTGCCCCGAAATATGCCAGTTTTGTAGGGTTCGGCCTTGTTCGATCACGTGCGGTCTTGGACATCAAACACGTACTGACAGTCAAATCTGTTACCCCTTCGTCGTTGAGACGTCAGAACGATAACATGCCGTCACCCATTAAAGCTGTCGAAATGGCGGATTTTAACGAAGCAACTTTTAACAGTAGCACATAAAACGCTAACGAGTGAATTAGAAACGCCGTCGCCATCTCTGAATGCATTTTACGAGCAAAGACAATCACCATAGTCGTAATGAGATAAATGAGCCGCCCCAAGTACGAATGGGATCTCTGATGTTAGTATTGTCGTAAAATATTTCCCAATCGATTTTTTGTGTGTCGCTTCTCACCTCGAGCTGCTGCTGCTGCGAAAATATCGTGATTGGCGTCGTCTGAGAACCTATTCATGCTCGTTAGTCCCCACAAGTGGTGGAGGATTAGAGATGAAACTGAACCATGAATTAAAGAAACTGAGCACGCAAAGCTGATTACCGCATGAGGACCGCAAAATCGTCCCGAAGAGATGACACTCTTATTTCATCATAAATTCGTAACGAGCCGCCGGACATCGGATTATGGGCGAAGAAGACGTGCAGGTAGCGAAAGAGGAAGAAGGAGGAGAAGGGAAGAAGGAGGAGATAGGAAATCAAAGGAGAACGCGGATGTGAACGAGTCCGAGTATAATAACCATCCCGGCATCCGTGGGCCGACGACTGCTTCACCAAGCACCCAAGACGGGTCCGCATGTATGTTATTAGATATTAATAATAACATGGATGCGTGACAGGTCCGACACCTAATGGGTATGTAGAACCTCATAACTCGCTTAAATGTGCGATGAATGGCGATTCCGCCGATATCGTCTCTAATAAGCGTGAAACGCACAGACGTACACATAGGCCGAAGGTTAGTGACATGACATGGACCCATCCTGCAGTTGGTGACAAAGCACGAAAATTAGAGGAATGGCACAAAAGACTGGTGCTCTTTCGATTGAGGACAGGCACCTTGCAGATTTTTTTCTAGAGAGGGAGCTTGAAATTTGTAGCACTGGAACTGTCACGAAACCACTTTTTAATATCTTTACCCCTAATACAGATGGACACGTATGACTTTAATATGAACCTTAACAGCGAATTGTCCGCGACGAATAGTCCGCGACAAATTGTCCATGCGACGAATTGTCCTAGAATCTCAGTCGCTATGTCGCTGTAATTTTTTAATGTTGAAAAAATTGAAGTTTTGGCTATGCAAATTTGTTTCAATTTTTTTCACCATATAAGAATGTGAGAAAAAAAAAAAGGTATTTGATGTCGACTTCCATATTTTCGTATCAGCCCGTTCTATTAATAGAGTCGAAATTCCGATAGTCCCATTTTTGAGAAGAGGCCAGACAAAAAAATGAGCAATTCTCATTGCCCAGTTCAACAGCGGTTTTACGATTTCTCAATCGATATTGTTGGTAACATTACTAGGAAAAAATTGGTTCGACTGTCCCTTGACAATATTTCGAGGGTTTGAATGCGAAGCTACACGTAAAAATCTCATAGACGAATTTTTATCAATAGCTGCAACAAGGTTTTCAGCTTTGTCGGTCAGGTTCCGAGCGAAATGTGGCAGGTAGCGGCAAAAATTTTCCGTGCCACTATTCTCACAGCAAACGATGTTCAGATTATTTTAGGGCGGCATCTTGCTTTTCAACTTTACTGAAGTAAACCCTTCTATGAAGTCATAATTAAGGCTATATTCGCAGCAAGGTAAAAAGTATCTTCAATACTTCTCACTCAAAAATGGAGATAGACTCAATTTTTTTGTACGATGTACTGAAATAAAAAGAAAACTCACTGACAATTTCTTTCAAAAACGGCCAAATCTTAAGTTTTTTATTGTCCATTCGATTTTTGGTCATCAACTTCCGGACTAACAAAAAACACACACAATTCAAAAAATAATGTGAGCAGGGAATGCAACTTCCATTTTATCAAATATAAATTGCATCCGTCCGATGGAAGTTTCATTTGCTCGGTTCATTTCAGTGTTGTTGCTCATTTCAAAAGGAATGTTTGGATTTAGATGCAAGGAAAAGCTCTAGTTGATGTTTATTTGTAAACACTCTGGCACTGCTGATGGGAACTGAACCCGTCCATTCCTTGATGCCAAGCCGGCTGGATGCTTGTTAACTGCATCAAACATCTTTTCGCGCTAGCTTTGGATGGATGCGCAAACAGCATTTATTATTTGAAATATTTGTTACAAAAAAAAACCTAAATCACCAGTTATCGCACAATACAATAGGACAACCAGTTTCTCATGGAGTGAAAGTAAATTCTGGGTTGTTTGGCTAAGCCTGAAGAGGCTAAACGGTCGTTCAAACCTCCGAGGAAGCCTCGGAATTGAAAACTTCCACGGCTCTCTCCGCTTCTGTACGAACATGGCTGCTCTGTAGAGTGCTGGATCAATCGACAGTTTTATTTGCAAACGCAAGCTCTGGTTGAAAACTGTTCATATAATTGGGTCCACAAAATTATACGGAGAAACCATTGTAACGTCTGAAATCTGAACTGAAGCCGGCGCCTTCACCTTCACCCATGCAGAAGTGCAGTCACACTCAAAATCAGAGCAGGTGGCCATGCATTATTAGTTCCAAACTGGACTGAGGGATTCCGTGATGAATGCACAAACAAATTATCAAAAACGACAGACGCTTGCTTTTCGACTTAATGAAGTCAATTTTCTGTCAGGACTTGAATATTATCCATCGGAGACCAAATGCCTACTAAGAAACCCGTTTTTATGTTGGCACCATTGCGTTCAAAACTAACTTCATTTCTTACATCAATGCACGAATGCTCGCAGCCGATTCTTCAGCTCAAGTGAGAACAGTTTTCACGTTCTTTCGTATATTCCAATAAGAAAATCCATCAGACATGTACAATGGGAACTAAGGAAGAAAAACTCTGACGTTGGCACTATTGAGTCCAAAACTAACTTCGTTCCTTATGTCAATGAATGCACGCATATACGTAATCGGACTCCGAAATTCAAGATCATCCGAGTTACTGAGGAGAACACTCCGATTGGCATTACATATTGTCTTGTCTTTATGAGCAACTTCATTTCTTACGTCACGGGAGGAACGCAACAGGTATCCTAACTTCAAAGTAATCCCTTGGAGATGTTCCAGTTACTGAGATGAGAGAAACATTCTGATGTTGAGACTTTTGTCTTTGTAACCAAGCAGGGTTACTAACAGGTATAGTTGCTGAAGGTAATAACGACACGAATTCATCTGATTCAGTATCAATCGGTTTGTTCCATCAGAAATCTCAAACTAGTCAGAGCCAATGAGAAGCGCCCAAATCAGTTTGGAAACTGATTTCCTCGATTCCTATTAGCTCTAACTATAGTTTAAGACCTCTTGATGGAACAAATCTAATATGCCTACTAAGACCAGCTTCTGGGGGAAACTGCTGGCAGTGACAAACACAGTAACATACAGCCAGTGAGCTGCTCAAAGCAGAAAGTGTTAAAAAATCGATACATTTCAAGAATTTCCATTTTTTCCATCGGAGAATTGTGCAGGGAAGCGTTCGTCCACACTACGATGACGCCGCTGTTGTGCGAATGCCGGACGGCATTCTAAGCAGACATTGAAAGTTTTCCGGTCCGCCCTTTTCGCAGCCTTTTCAGCTTTGTGGAAAAGCGCTAGCTTGCTTTGCATCCCATCCGAAATTATCACTCTGTCGACACAAACGAAACAAACGAAGTCTCGGCAAACTGAGTTTTCCAGAAGGGAAAAGAGAAAAAATGGCAATTTACAAACATGAATGGCCGATGAAGCGTGGAATGCGACACAGCGTCGCGTCGCACACAAATTCGAACAAACACAAAGGGACATTATTTGAAGAAACAGGGAAATTTGCAACTCGCGGCATCAGGTGACATTTATTGTTCGCGAAAAGAACAAGTAGGTAAAGATGCTGCAAGCTTCAAGGTCTTGGGATCCTATCATGGATGAGAAGATACGCATTCCTCGACTTGGTGGCCTTGAAACGCATCAAGCAATTGAAGGAGTGCCAAAACCCGAGGCAGAAATTTCGACTTCGATAAAAGTAGGATGTTGTGCGCCGCACACTTTGAATCCAAGTTAATGTTCAATTAACTATTCATTTACAATAACAAAAGGAGATTTAGGAGATTTCACTGTTTCAAAGTCGTGAAATTATTCGTCGGAAAAAGCTTTTCGTTTAATTAAAAGCAAATAAATCATTGTGCGAACGCTCTGGATGCGTCAATCCAGATCTTTTGAATTCTCAACCGTACAGGACGAGGGGTGTGAAATCCAGGCTTTTAATGAAAAGAAAACTTGCGTTCAAACTCGAGTTGTTTTTAACCCTCTTGCGCACGACTTTATACTCCGGCAACTCCATTATGTTCAAGAGGTCTTCAATTTTTATAGGGTTACAAGGCAAAAGGTTTGAGCCGATCTGCGCGCCATAAGTGCAAAGAACAGTTTTGCGTCATATTGAAGTTAGTAGTTATATTCGTACATAATAATGATTGTACACGACATGTTGGTGGGAAATTATCACGGCGAATAGTATTGTTCACAGTCTTTGCGTAATCTCACATCCTGGTGGGCGCCTCTTCTTTCTCATGCTATCTGTTCTGTTACACGCCTCTTGTTACGTTTTGCTTCTTTGTCACACGTGTGTCAGTCTCTCTATCGAAAACTGTTATAATTAACACTGATTGTTTCGCTTTATACGACAGTATGGTGCTGATTTCCATGTTGCAGCACTTCTTTGTTTCACGCCAGAATAGTGAAAGCGCTATTTTGCATCCACGTCCATACCGTGCATTGAATTTTGACGTTGCATCCATTGTCGACAGCTTTTTGTCATGCTGCTGCTGTTACCACCACGGACGATAACGAAGTGGAGTTTTCAACAAAGCAGCCCTTCACGCATGTTACTAAAGCCGTACCCGGTACAATCAAATTAACAACAATTCGTACACCACCCTTAAAATTTGCTTTATCCACCGTAACATCTCTGTTGAATTCAATAATTCTGGTGTTGCACAAGCCTATTGGGAGAAAAATGCAATTCCACTGCACACTAGCTCGAAATGAGAACATGATGAAAGGACATCAGTCAGCAAAAATCACGAAGACAAGCATTTTTAATAATTCAGGTGTTATACAGGTATCATGCTCTCCACGGAAACTCGCTAAACGTTTCACGTCCGGGAAGCGGAACATGAAAACTTCGCTTTTGTCCCCATTAAATATTGAAAGGGATAAGAAGCGCCTTCTGAACAGGTAGGTACAATATAAGTACACAGAATAGATAGCGTGCAAGATTTGTCTGTGCGGTTGCCATAGCAAAATAAGGTTAACTTTTTTCCAACGTCATGAATAGCTTCCCTTGTTCAGTTTTTTTTTTTTGGCTGCCGCTTTGCTTTGTCCAGAGAGTTGTGAAGCTGGTGGTGCGGTTATAACGGTAGAAAAACTCATCATCAACTCGCTTGATGGTAATGGAATTAGCAAAATTTAGCAAAGTTGGGGTTGTTGGTGCGAATTACCTACACGGGCTCACAATAAACTCAACGCAAATGAAAATTATTAGTCTCGCTCCACCACTGTGGAAGTTGTATGATTTCAGGTTTCATGTAAGATCATCATAGTTCATATAATTACCGCTGTAGTTATTATAAGTGTTTTGAAATTATCAATTATTCTAATCAAGTCTAATTCTAATAACCACTAGCCACTAGTGTGGCGCTTTTTTTGAGGAAACAGGTCGAAATTGAACTATTTTTTTTTATTATAGTCGTATAATGCAACGTTTCGCCCTGATTAGGGCTTCATCAGGCTAAAAATGAACATACAGATCAACAATCACAAACAAGATGTGGAAGGGCTTAGCAAAATACAAAATTGCAAAGTCAAAGGCATAATATGGAGATGAGGACGAGAAAGTCAACGCACATAATTTGGCCGAGGTGTACTAGCCTTGTGGTCGGTTTTTATTATAAAAGGCAAGATAAGATACGAGTTTTTTACTCTCTTTCCTCACACAATGCCGCTTTCAACATACCTATAACAATTAAAAACAATCAATACAAATCTGATTTCAAGACGTCGACAGGAACAATCAACCACAACCAACAACTAGGAGAAACAAGCGAAATTGACCTTATGGATTAAACCTACGTAAACCTTACTCAACTTGCCAATGTAAGTCCGAAAATTTATGCTATTTTCAAATTTATCAATAAAAACCCATTTCCGAGACCAACTGTTTATGCAAATTAGATTCAAAGTCCAAGATCTGGGCATCCTCAAACCGGAAGCTATGTCCCGTGTTTTTGACATGGTCAACTAATGCGGTCTCACCAACACTATCATATGCAAATTGCGCGTTTCTACAACCATATTCGTGATTGTATAGTCTTTTCTTGAGTTTCTGTTTGGTCTGACCAATGTAGCATTTATCACAATGCACAATGCATATGCACAATTATGTGCATTGGCTTTCCCGTCTCTATCTCCAATTATGCCTTTGACTTTGCAATTTTGTATGCCTTCCACATCTTGTTTGTGATTGTTAATCTGTATGTTCATTTTTAGCTTGATGAAGCCCTAAATTAGAGCGAAACGTTGCATTATACGACTGTAATAAAAAAATAGTCTCATTTCGTCCTGTTTACTCAAGAAAAGCACCACATTATACATGAAGAAGGACAAAGAAACCGATCAAAACTAGCCACTAGGTAGGTGGGTAGTCAGCATTAAACAACATGAATCAGAATTCGTCTTTTGTGTCGCTAGTCCCCACAGCTCCAAGAATAAAAAATATGTTGTGAACGACATAAAACTTTCCTAGCGGTATTCCGAAACGTCAATCATGGTTTTGATCTAAGCGTCCCTTCGAAAAGAGGAGACTAAATTGGAAAATTTTAAAAAAATTGACCAAATCGAGTGACCCTCCAGAACTAACTTGCGTATAAACATTACCAAGCACTGCAGCTCAAGGAGTTTTAAAGCGATAGAAATCTGTCAGAACATTCATTATTAATTTCCAGTTTCACAGGGAGAAGGTTGTTCTTGAACTAAACTACTCAATAATTGAAGTGGCCCACCCGAAGTTTTTAATGAAGTTCGAAGTGCCCTAGCTCCCGAACAAATAGGACTAATCCCAATTTTTTTCTTTTCCCACATACCTGCGCTCTTCGATTATCAGAGGACAGATACAGAATAAAGTTCCTTCCTTGTTGATTATACAGGGCGTCGCGTAAAACCCTTCAAAAACTTAAAAGTTTGAGTAACTCTCGATTAAAAAAAAACATGTTTTTGGATATTTTCAACTGGTCCAGTGAGGATGGTACACCCATATCTCGAAACGGTTTTTCAATTTTCCGATTATCTTTCTTCGCTACAGGGTGAATCGAGAAAAATAACTTCTTGGTTTTTTGGTTACAGAATTTTTCTTTGTTGATCGATTTTTATAATCTTAAGCTAGAGCTTCAGGGAACAAGAATATGTCTTCGGAATTGATGCAGAAGTAAAATTGAAATTGAGACTCTGCATAAAAAATGACACAGATCTGAATAACCTCCAAAATCAGATCAGATCTGGAGCTGGAACTCGTCCGAAAGCAATTTGCTTCAAAGTCAACCATTCAAAATGATCATTTCAAGATATCCCTCTTCCTGTATAAAAGAAGATTCCTTGACGAGGGAATTAAATTATGACTCGATGTTTTTAGAAAAAATTCAGTGTCCCTCTTACCTGGACACTTAATCTACGTTACGAACAACAAAGCTGGTTATTGAATTCAGAAACATTGTTGGATTGTTGAAACAGCTTGGATATTCGTAACGTAGGTAACATTAGTTTCCAGGTAAGAGGGACACTGATTTTCTCCTGAAAACATGCAGCCATAATTTAATTCCCTCGTCAAGAAATCTTCTTTTATACAGGAAGAGGTATATCTTAAAATGATCACTTTGAATCGTTCACTTTGGAGCAAATTGATTTCCGACGAGTTCAATCTCCAGATCTGATTTCGGGGGTTATTCAGATCTGCGTCATTTTTTATGCAGAGTTTCAGTATCAAGTTTTCTTCTGCATCAATTTCAAAGACACATTCTTGTTCCCTGAAGCTTTAGCTTTAACATGAGCTACAGATTATAAAAATCGGTCAATAAAGAAAAAAGCTTTGACCAAAGTAGCAAAAAGTTGTTTTTTCAAATCACCCTGTAGTAAAGAAAGATAATTGGAAAATTTGAAAAACCGTTCCGAGATATGGGTGTACCAACCTCCCTGGACCAGTTAAAAATATTCAATAACTTGTTTTTTCAAATTGGGAGTTACTCAAACTTTTTAGTTTTTGCAGGGTTTCACGCGATGCCCTGTATAACCAACACGGAAGATTTGAACTTGATTCTGTATCCATTCTTTAATTGATAGACAAAGAGCGCAGGTATGCAAGAGAAGAAAAAATTTGGAACTAGTCCCATTTTTTCGGGAACTAGGGCACTTTGAACTTCATCAAAATTTTTGGGTGAGCCACTTCAATTATTGTTGAGTAGTTTAGAAAAAACTCGGGAAATTGAAAAAGAAAAGGGAAAATATTCAAGAACCAATTAGGCACCTATTATTAAGGAAGTAATTGGTAAAAATTGGTTTACGGGTTGAATACCTGGGACAGAGTTCTAATTATTTGCACTTCAGGGCCCCAAATCGAGCTCATCTGAAGGATAGGTACCAAACCACACCTGACGGGATATGAGTTCTGGAAACTAAAAAAAAAAAATCAACAAGAGGTAGGGCTCAACGGACTCAAAGAGACACAAGAAGACACCAGGAGACCGATAGGGCTTCAATCAACCCAAGAAGACAAAAGGTTTTGGCCTCAAACGGCAAGAGCAAATCCAAAAGGCACTTAAGATATCTGAATACTAAAAAACGACACAAGTAGAGGTCTCATCAGGGCTTCAAATGACCGGAAGTCACCATGGGGGCATGGGCCCTGGTACCAAACCACAAAAGAGCCGCACGCAAAAGAGTTTCCAAGAATACGACAAAGGAATGATCCATACTGGAGTTCCGAAAGTTAAAGAAAACGCAAGGGGCTCAAACGACACTTGAAGACACAAAAGATCGGGGCCCACCGTTGCCTTAAGCAAAGTCTAAGTTTTGCCTAAAAAGACACAAAACAATATGACATACCAATATCTGCATCAGTCACCATTGTTTATGCCAGTTTGACATAGATACCTATAAAATTTGTCAGGTCGATGCGATGTAACAAAGCTCACAGGTTTGGTTGATATGGATATGATGATGGGCCAAAGATAGGGTGAACGAACAGCCAAGCCCGGCTGATATCGGCCAGATAAAACTTCGGTTGCCTTGACCACGACCACAGCCACTGCGAAACGCGAATTGCGATTTTGTATACGATTGCTGCGATTGGAAGACGCACCAATTCGAAGCGGAAGAGTGACGCTGGGCGCCACGTGGAGGACGAAACATTGTTGAGTTGGTTTTACAAGGGATCCAGCCGGCTCAAATGCCAGTTTTGATGTGAAAGTGGCCACGAAGATGACGGAACAAGCGAAAAAGTATAAATATTCAACTTTTTGTCGACTGTCCTTTCCATGACTCCGCTGCGGCTTCTGTGCTCCATGGAAGCCCGGCGCGGCCTCTAAAAGTTTGATGTCGAGACCAGGACTGATTACTGATTATAGTTGATTCACAGTTTCGCACAGAGGAAGTTTTTAAATAGTTGAACGTTCCACCTATAAAATGCTTGGGGATTTTTACGATAACTCGCAAAACTTTCAAAGCGAACGTATAAATTGATTGGCATACTGGCAAGCTCGTGAGACCGACCGAAATTATTATTCACGTTATAGTTGAAAACTCCTCACTGGCGCCCAATCAAAGTTCTATACCAGACATGAATGGACTTTCTACTCGCCTCGCACACCGATGATTTATCGCTCGCCCATTAATTTTCCTATCAGCTATTAATACATTAATTGCTACCACCAACACAAACCAGTTTCAAATAATACGAATAAAGCTCCTTCCAGTACGCAAAGCAGTTTTTCACAGCCCATCATCATCAGCACACCGATTAAAATGCGATAATCTAATTGAATTATCATAAAGTGATTTATCTTAAATCCAATTTACTGCATGGCATCTAAAGTACCTACCTGTTTTTATCATTGACAACAACTCACAGCATCAAGGACAAAAAAGGGTCCGGTTCATTTCTTTCATGGACGCGCGTGCGACGACGCTTGTATTGCTTTTTCCGGTTCCCTGGGCGTTAATCGAAAACGTCACACAAGTGCCATACAATTTCTTACCAGTGCGCCAAGCTGTGTTTGGGATTTAACTTACAATATGGCCGGTTGTTCTGCAACAAGATAACTATGCTACAACACTCCGGGGTCTGTCTTAAGCGTCTTCCACACACACACACACGCGATAAATCCGCTTTTACGTCTCTTTAAAGCGCAGAGTCCCTATCAAATATTTACTCGCTGCAGAATGAATGTAGATGTGCGAGGCAAGAAATAAAAATGTCGTTTTTTTGGCAAAGAATTTAACTCACCGTTTCACCGAAGTGATCTGGCTCCTTCATACCATTTCTCTTTTCGTAGGTCCCCTCTGAAACAAGAAAAAAGCTTCGTTAGACACGCAAGTATATCATTTTTATGCATCATTATAAGTTATCACACTCATGCTCGGTTTCAAAAAAGTGAAAAATACGTCGTCCTATTTATAAGACGACAAATCGAGCGACAAATACACTACAAATTTGTGTAGTGTTACAGCTAATTGACATTTTGCCTACCATACGGTGATTGGTCAGACGAAGGTCACGCGTGGCCTGTGTTATACGACTGTAGCCTACGACGATCAGGAATCACACGAGCATTTTTTGCTAATTCTGATAAAGCCGAGTCGGACATATTTCGCAGATTTATCCGGGTTTCACTTTTCACTAGGTATCCAACACGTTCTTGATTATTAGTTGACTTCAAGGAGGTTAGGATTATAAGTGGCCTGGCCTGCAGACAGGAGAAGCCAGTGGCGTGGTTTCGGTTCCACCAGATTTGACATACAGCACAGTGGCGGCGTGGGCCAACATTTTGTAATAGGTACTTATAAGCGTGAAAACGACGATGAAAACGTGACGCGTATTATAACAGAACTTGTACTGTATACTCTTTTGTGTATCAACTATTAACTTTAACGTAAATCAACATTTTGGGGCCAGTTTTCATATACCGTAGTTCCAAAGTCGCTGCAGCCGTGTGCATGCCGTGTCTGATCCTAGCCACATCCATTTTGAGCCCACTTATAGCAGCTATACGACGGCGGTTGTGAAACTCCCGATAAACACGTCGTATACAGATAAAATGCTTTTGTGAAATCGAGCATCAATCTTCAGGTCATATTTGCATTCGTATGTGTCTGAAGACAAGGGCGGACTTGGGTTTCGTGGCGCCCTAGGCATGACTGAATTGGCCGCCCCTTCCCCTTAGATAGGTGTGTTTCAGAAAACTAGTTTGTGTTTATATTTTTAGAGCACCAACTGCTGTTAATGATAACAAGTGGTTTTCCATCAATAGTTGACACAAATTAACAAAAATTGAACAGCAAAAGATTGTGCGAACGCGATTTTCGTGGAATAAAAATAAAAGCACGCATTTTTCTCCAGAAAGACGATGTCGATGCCGCCCCCTTGGATCTGCTGCCCTAGGCACGTGCCTACTTTGCCAAATCCGTCACTGTATGAAGATCGTAGGCATAGTAAATTTTGTCTAGAAAGTAGCATAGCATTGAGGAATTAACGAATTGAAGACAGAATATTGTTCAAACTGATAATAACAAGACCATGAATATCTTCAAACAATCCCTCGTTGTATTCGAGGAGGTACAGCCCTCGGTACAGCCACTGTGCTTCAAGAACAACATGATTGTGTGCTGAATTCTGGATTCAATGGGGGGTGTTTATGGGACAAACACAGTTCCATCAGGCGCGTAGGCCTCACTTTTGGGCCCATTGGTACCAACCCCCCTTGTCACGTGCTTTTCTGCATCCCTGCTGTTGTTCGAATCGAAATGTCTTCCCCGCGAGAGCCCAGGGAGGTTTCGCGTTATGGTAGTGGCCGCAGTGTGAATTCTAGTAACTTCAGTCACTACGCCCGCGCAGAGGGCCTGGAAGTTTTCCATTTTGACAGTGACGGCCCCGTATCACAGGTGGTTAGTATCTGCCTGTGGTGCGGAGGTTTGCGGGTTCGATTCTCGCTGCAGTCTGGGTGTTGTGTTCGTCTCACACTGCAATTTTTCAGTTCTGTAAAACGTATCAATAATAAAGGCGAGCTCCTATAGCCGAAAAAAAGCTGATGAGGAAAAAAACAAACTTCTAAAACTTCTTCTTCTAACTTTAGTCACTACGCCCGCGCAAAGGGCCTGGAAATTTTCCATTTTGACAGTGACACTAGTGACAGTGGTTCGTCGCAGTTTTTGTCAATTTCTTGTGCAAAATATAAACGTCAAGCTTGCATTTCCGCCTTTTCCACGTTGCATTTGGTCTGTGAAAGCCAACGCCGAAACGTGGTGTAGTACGTTCTTGCTTGTCACCTCTTTTTTTTTTTTTTCTTTTTTTTTTCTTCGACAGTACTCAGTGGTCGAAACCCTTTCACCGACTTCACATTCGGATTTAAGTAGACGGCAGTGAACAACTTGGTGGTTGGAGCCCGGAATAAACCTGATGCCTGCTTGAAAAGCGCTCATCGCGACGGCTCACGTTGCAAGAAACCAAATGACATCTGAGGCAACATGAAAACGATTTTGGGTTTTTGTTCTTCTGCTTTTGGGGTTTAGGTCCGTTACTTACGCGTGCGATTTTTCTCTCTCAAAGGTTTCTCTTTCTCCTATTTACTATCAATTTTCAAGCCTTCAGTTTCAAGTTTCAAATTAACATAGTACAATTTCGAGCTTCAATTCCAAGCTATAAGCAAGCTAGCATCAAGCAGTGGTAACTCCGAGACGTTTGCTTCCAGACGACGGCCACTATCTTCCCGCACGCTACGAGGAAACTTTGAACGTCTTTTGACAAGAGCCAGGGCTGGCATAGACTCCCGTACTTTTGACGTTCACCATTCCCGGACGTCGAGTTCCATCAAGCTGCGAGCTGCACTCCATTTCCACCGTTTCAAACTTTCAATCCTTTCAGGATGCAAGTTTTTGTCTGGAAAGCTATCTCTCAACCACGGTGGTGATACAACTTGCTATCTTGGAAGCGCAACGCTCCCCGAGCTCTCTGGAGAGGGACACCAGGTCAAATCAACCCCGGCGAGGCATCTCGATCTAACCTTTAGCCCTGGAAGCTGTGATACACGGTTCTGTGTATTTTCCTAAGGCGGGGAATGGCGGGAAACGTCTTCCATACTGTATATACGACAAAGGTTACGTAAGGCTGTATTTTCTTGATTTGCTATTCATTTATTTTTCTGTGCCTATTGTCTGAAATAACCACGACTTTTTTTATTGTTTTGCGAAGGGTACTCGACTATCTTTCTGTTGAAAACACAAAAGGGCTTTGTTTGGTAAAAGCGTACAGGGTGCCTTTGCATCGAAACACACAGAAAACTTGCTTATTTCAACGTGCTAAAATTTTGATTTTAAATTTTTTTGTTTCAGAACTTTCTTACCAAGTATTTCAGTTAAAATTCAGTCTTGTGCTGTTTTTTGTCTTTCATAAACTTTTTTTGAGCCAGTTTTGATCCAGTATAAGAAGCCTCTTATCTGCGTGTGTAGATATAACATAACATACGAGTATAATTCATCTACCGACCTACCATTCGGTTTTATATATACCTTATCAAACTGCTCTAATTTCTTACTTGTTGCACTTTGGTAAAATTCATAAGTAGGTACTGTAGTAGGACGCCTCAAAATTAAAAAATAAAAGGGAATTAGATATTTAGGAATAAATTAGAATCACGGACGATATTGGGAAGTGACGAAATTGCACACGGGATGATGGTAGAGTCAGGAAGCGCATGGGTTTGAGTGTCAGGTTTTTTTACACTTGAGACGGAGGGTGGGAAATAAGAAGCGGTCTGAAAGTAGCGACGAGAGGGTAGAGGATTGGCGTCGTGGTACCCGACAACGGGAGACGTGTGTAGAGAAGTAAAATTATTACTCGACAAGAATAAGTTATAAGAGTGGAAAAAACCAATGTTGATAGATGTAGTGCATCAGTGACGAGAAAGGGAAACATTGAAGCAAGTCCGATTTCCATTGTAATCGAATGCAAGTTGTTTAATAGGGTTGAAGAAATTGTTTGATTTATAAAATGATATTAGGTTTTGTTTTGATATTTCGAACAGCCATGATAAGCGTCCAGCCGATTTCAATTCCCTGTAGTTGCTTTGAGCTTTTAAATGCGGCCCCTTGTTTCAGCTACCTACCTTCAAGACGCCAGAAAAAGGGTGAAAACCCCAGTAACCCTTTCGAAGAGATACCTACAGAGATTTCCTACAGAGCATGATTTTGTAGACTCTATCAGCTTGAGACAAGCACTAGCAGTATTTGTGCAAATCAAATCTGGGCAAAATCTCGATCACGCGTTATTTTCCCCCATAGAATAAAATATTCAACAATTTCGCACGACAAAAAGTCTATGGACATAAGGTTGAGTTTCCCAAAGAGAGAACTCCTTGAGCAATGCCAAGAAAATTCAGTGTCGTTTCGAAAATACTTCAAGATAGAAAGAAGCAGAACATCAATTTTGCAGGCTAATTAATTAGAGGCTCACCGCGACAATTGTACAACTGATTGCAGATGTGTGTGAAGTTATTCAACCCAGTGTGGAATAAAACTGCTGGATGAGGCTGTCAGTTCAAACTACAGCACCAACCAGATATAAAATCCATGGAATGTAAACACTCAATTTTATCTTCAGAAATTCATCCGCCATGGCTCACAGTGGGTATAGAATGTGAAAATATATGAATAAAAGGCGGTTTTCCCACAAAACGTTTATAAAATGTTCCTGACTGCAGTTTCGGGAGCCTCTTGTCTCAATTTTATGTGAATTATTTGATCGAAAACTAAGACAATGGCTCTAAATTCGAAATACCAAGACAAAACTCAGTGAACAACAATCTCTCTCTAAGTACAATTAAATAATCGAGATTTTTATTCGTATATGGAAGAAAGCCTAGGTAGAAGAAGGGGTTGAAATTGAAATCTCGACGAGGTTTTGAATTATTTGGGCAGGGAATTAAAACTCAGGTGCGTTAGGGAACGGGTTCAACAATAGTTCTGAAAATTATTCACAAACACGGGCGAAAAAAGGGCCAAATCATGGCTCTTGCAAGAGATTAGCCTTTGCATCCAACCGGGAAATGCCACCAGCATTTTGGGGACCGCCGACCGTCATTATTATTAATTTTTATTGTTATAACTTTTTGTTCTTTATATTTATTATACCTATGAAGATATCGAATCAGTTCTGAAAATTAAGAAGAATGCAAAACGGAATTGAATTGAAAGGGTTGAACTAATGCGTCGTAGGGCTTCTTTCAGAAACCGAATGTAAACTGGATTAACTGACGCTAGCTGATGTCAGCACGTCTGGAAATTATGAAATGAATAATTAAGGCGAACCTAATTTAATTGGCGATGATTGATTGATTTGTAATGAAGTTGAGGTGTGGTCAAATGACTTTGTTTATTTTTTCAACATTTATTCAATTCATCCCCTTTCAAAGAACGTGAGATAACTATAGTTTGATTGAGGAATTAGCACGGCGTGAAGTTGAGGTAGGTGGAAAGTTAATTTAAATGACTTACCTCGGGTCCCACCAAAATTTCAAGAGCTGTTTAAATCTATCACGCTGAAAGTTGCTATGCACCAGCCAATAGGATGGCCAGTTGCTTAGTTACTATCAGAGTGATAAAGTTATCACGCTAATAAAAGTTTGGTGGGACCCGAGGTTAGGAAAATGTAATAAAAATCTACGGAAATGAAAAACATAACGTAGGGTCGACTAGACGTATCACAGCTGATTAATTTAATGTGGGGAAGGGGGTATCTCACAGTATCTACGTTGCCGTTTTGTATTGCAGAATTCACGAAATCATTGTTGATGATTTTTTTCGGCCTGACCCAACCATAACTATTTTATTCCTCAGCTTCCACCTGTGTCTATCTTTTCAATCGTGATAATAAACAGTGTCCATTGAAACCTGACGATCTCCGACTCACGTGGTTTTAAATCAAATCTGTCAGCAAAATCCAAACTCCGTTTTTTTTTTCGGATTTGTTTTAATTCAGTTTGGTACTTCGGCGATTTCTCAGAAAACACGATCCACGAATCCGTGGCGCCCGTATACCGCATTAACCGGACCCAGCCTTTCTCCACTGGCAGCTGGCGGGCCGTGTTCCCAATGAGACTTGACCTCAGGTAAGTCGCACCGAAAAGACGCGTAGCTATTTTGGCTTGTAACACCATGGTTAGCCAAACCCATAGAGCCGCATTGTGATGCTTGGATGCTTGATGGTCGGTTCTTCCAAGCAATGGAGACACCAAGCGCACGGTTCATCGGGATGTCACCAGACCACCAACGCCGGTGCGGCTATAATAATACGCGGTGGCTGCGCTGGTCAGAGTAAACTGTTCAAAGCTCGATTACAGCTTTGGCCTTTTGATTTGCGCGTTTGGTTTCAATGTTGAAAAGCGCGACCTGTGAATGACCCGAGCTTTTCTAACCTTTCGGTGCTTTTTACGAGCGTGCAGATACCGTTGAAGGTGGCTTCACGCTTGATAATATTAGCTACCCGTTATTAGTGATCCATCGGTGCTTCCAACATCGCAAAATGAGCGTAACCAACAACAAAATAATTACGACTCGGTATGAGCAGGAGGTGGATAGTAAACGTCTGCAAGAAGGAGGAAGGGAATTGTTGGACAGCACAGCTCTTCAATTAAGAAGCTCGAGACAAAGTTTGCCGAGTCCTCATAACAACCGATGACTGATAAAGCAAAGAAGGGTGAAACTATATTTATGGCGTTCTCGTTCTTTCGTTGGGGAAAACGTCGTGTTCCAGGCTGGTTCCGACCGGCGACAGCAAACACACTGAATTATAATTCGGACGTCGAACATGCAGCCGCCCAGCCTGAGGATCGGGGAATTAATTTCTCGCGGGGTTGAAGTACGCAAATCGGCGAATTTCATAAAAGTTCAGTCGTCGACGTCGGTCGGCGTCGCGCCGGCGAAGGCGCAGGCAGCAACCAACGGCGCAGCGGCATCTGTTTGTTTTACATCCATAATGGAAGCGTTTTAATTCATTTATGCCGCAAAGCACTCTGGATTGCATTGAATTAAAATTTCATTCAATGGAAAGAGCCGGTGTTTAAACAGCGCGCGACATCATTTTGCCTCTGATCTCATCATCAATCTAACAGAATGGCCCCGGAGTACAACAGTACCCACCTATAGGTATATACACCTGGGGGATGAGAGGAGAGCGTTATTGTTCGTCGCGGGATTTGCGTGAAAACACAAATGTGAAAAATGAATCGTTTTTTCGCGCGAGCGGGATGATAATGCGAAGCTTAAAAAAGGATCGTTCGGTGCGCTCGGTGAATCGTTTTTTTTTTAGTGTCATGCAACTTTGAAAGTTCACAGTGAACAAAATTTTGCAAAGCTAGGTAGTTGTTACCAAATACAACAGGCAATAGTTGTATCATGGAAAAACGACTTACTGTTTCTTTTATTAGATTATCGACAGGATAATCTAATCCTGCATCTTGTGATACAAACAAGAACTTCGGCACAATTGTTCCTAGATCCAAAATGAAGAATTTGGCCTGCTGATCACGATGTCGCCACTGTCAGAATGATGCACCTGTCGGGAAACAATGTAGAGCTGTCAATTTTATGATGGGGCCTTCCTGAATTAATAAATTTTGGTCATCGAAGGGGATGTTTGGGGTATCATTTCTGACATAATCTAGGTCTGCGAACTCATTTCTTTTTGTAAAAATGTAATCGGTTTGAAACTGTGGGAAATATGATGAGTCAAAATTATGATTATTGATTTTCAAACATTCACGATTCGCATCGATTCCACTTTTGTTGCACTTTTGATTAGGCTGAGCTAGCAAGTCACGATACCGCCATTGTCGAGGCGCTGCGTTCACTGGAAGTCAAGTTTTGACGGATTTATTCGAATTGGAAAAGTTCTTGAAAGTCGCTGCAGTGGCCATTCAAAAAATAGTGGAATACAATTTCGACCGCCTTTAGACTCAGAGAGTACTTTTTTGGATAAAAATGGAATTCTGTCAATATTAAGGGGGCTCATGAAATGGGGATTTTGTACTCTCTGGGGGCCAATTTTTGAGAATATACGTAAAGTTGCGTATGCGCAAATTTGCGTACGGAAATTAACGTATACGTTTCCGTGTGCCAATTTTTGAGCAGTGTTCGCAAAACGAAAAACGTCCGAATTGGGTCTTCGTAAATAAACGCATGGTAGACGCGACAACGTTGCAAATATCGGTACATTTTATCTACTCAAGCCACGCCAAGCCTACCAAAGCTTTCAAACGTCAGTTTCTGATGTTCGTGTTTCCATTTAGATCAATACATTTCCATAACCTCCATATTCAACAACAAAGAATACGTCTGGAGACTTACTCTTGAACATAATTCAGGAAATTAAAAACGATTACAACATAATTTTCTCCGTAGGCTTTGAATCTGTCGACGAAAAATGTCTGTGGATATCACTTACAGGGTGCAACATAGAAAATTTTTCTTACATTCGACGCCCTATCCTGATAATATGGTAATCGATTCCGATTTCTATCCTGATTATGAATATGCTTCACACTTGATAGGTTAATCAACAAAACACAAATGCATGTGAAAAAAGTGATGAAGTTTTGAAATGATCGAAAATTTTTTGTTTTTAAGTAACTCAGTAAATTTTATATCATTTTAGTAGGTACAGGGTGTTCACGATAAAATTCACCCCCCTCCAGTAGATTCCCCTTCAAGATATTTTGAAGAACTAAAAACTTTTTCTTCACGATTTTTCCCAAGGACCCCTAATCGATCCTCTAAGAGTTTTCAATTGGTACCGTATACAGGGTGTGATATGTAACTTTTTTGAAATTTTAATTTTGAATGCAACACCCTATATTTTATTCCGTTATTTGGTGGAGCCTTTTTTTCTAATTACAAATATATATGACACTTATGATTTATTTTGACAAGTAAGTTGTCGGAAAAATAATGAAATAGGTAGTCAAATAATTTAGTTTCGCGGCAAGATGACTTTGGTTTCGACAGTTCACTTGAAAAAAAGTTATTCTCGCAGCATTTTGTCTGCAGAATTCAACTTTGCATGGATAAATGGTCTAATTCGTTCCTAATACAGGATACCTACAGGGTGTCGCGTAATTTTTAATTTTTAATTCATTTGATTACCTATTTTATTTATTTGACAGCTTCCTTGTCAAAATGAATCATAAATGTTATATATCTTTGTAATCAGAGAGAAAGGCTTCATCAAATGACGTTAAAAAATATAGGGTGTTCCATTTGAAAAAAAAGTTACATGTCACACCCTGTATACGGTACCAATTGAAAACTTTTAGACTATCGATTCAAGATCCCTGGGAAAAATCGTTGAGAAAAAGTTTTGTTTTTCAAAATATCTCAAAGGAGAATCTCATCCTAGAGGGGGGGGGGTGAATTTTATCGTGAACACCCTGTACCTACTGAAATGGATTTCATTATAGTTTGAAACTTTTACTGAACCTAACTTAACTTCACAAAGTCAAACTTTTGAAAAAGAAATATTGCTTGGTAGTTTTCTTAACTAACCTATCGGGTGGGATATACGTATATTTATAATGAAAGCTGAATCAATTCCTCTAATAACATACACGTGTCTAATTTGAGAAGAATTCTCGATGACTTGCGATAGTCGACAGAAAATTTTAGTGCCCTGGGAACCTGCGAGAAAAAAGTGGTCTTAAATTTTTGAAACTATGTTTGAGCGGAAGCCTCCAATTTATACGTGAACACCCTGTACCATGCATTATAAAAATTGAAAAAGTAGCCGATAAAACCAATCAACGCTGAATTTAGGCTAATTTTTGAAATCCGAAAAAAATTAACTATGAAGGGCTGTATCTTTGACAATAGGCCGAACTCGACAAAGTGGTTTAACTGGTTCATGAGTTTTCGTAATATTTTGACAAGATCTATCTACTCACAGTTGAATTTGTTGTTCAGTTGAAGACAACTGAACATTATTACCTATTTCCAAAAACCTGGAACTCGTTAGTGGGAAGCAAATGCAAAGCTTTACTGCAGACGATGAAAAGAAAAAAATGAAACGTCATCGTGACAAGTTTGAAACAGTGTCCCTGGAGCTGACAAAGATTGAAAAGAATGACAGAAGAGTGAGTAATTCTTTATTTAGGACGCATTCGTGAAGTTATTCCGTGCTGTATGTCATTACCCGCCTGACTCGGCACCATGATCGCCACATACCTTCAGCAATGCTATTTGTTTTATTGATAACAATGAAAACATTGATACCTAACCTCGCTCCATCTTAAAAGCGTATACGCAAAGTGACTTGCGCCGGCCCAGGTCCGCTCGCAGCAAAACGTATGAAAACGTGCGCATCGATGCGCATACGTAAAGAAACGATGGCTCAAAAATTGGAATTTACAGAAATCGCAAACTTGCGAACGTTTCTTTAAGTCGCGAAGAGTAGAAAATTGGCCCCCTGGTCCACAAGCACTCGCCTTGAACCTTAAAAATACATTTTAGCATAAAATGATGACGCCGATGCGATGCTGTCATCACTGGAGTGATACCGATGGGTCCTAATAAGACTAGCTTTATTCGCAGAGCCGGATGTCAAGTAACGTTTCTCGCAGGGCATCTTTGTAACTAGCGCTATTGAAAAGAGGTCGTTGTAACTGGCGCATCTCAAATGAACGCAAGTGAACTGGCGCAACTTCTATGTACGCGAATAGAAGTTGCGCCAGTTCACTTGCGTTCATTTGAGATGCGCCAGTTACAACGACCTCTTTTCAATAGCGCTAGTTACAAAGATGCCCTGCGAGAAACGTTACTTCACATCCGGCTCTGCGAATAAAGCCAGTCTTATTAGGCTCCATCGATACGTCAACCAGAAGCCGAGTGGGGGCTGTAACTCTTGTTCTCTCTAACTTCTGATGTTTTTTGGGTCGCTGATTGCATTTCTCAATGCAAAATTTTGATTGACTTACAAGCGGAGTTGTAGCAGCCTTAGTACATGGGAGTTATCCTCTCTTTCCCCGAATTCTAGTCCAATCAAAATTTTGCATTGAGAAATGAAATCAGCGACCCAAAAAACATTAGAAATGATGCCCAACACATCATATTTTAAAACCAATCCAACCTAATTCAAGACGCGAACCCCAAGTACAAAGAGTTACAGCCCCCACTCGGCTTCTGGTTGACGTATTAATTCAGCGATGACAGCATCGCATGTGCGTTATCAATTTATGCTGAAATATATTTCTTTAAGGATTCAAACGAGTGCTCGCGTAGAAAAAAGCGGAAAATCTATATTATCCCCCTTAATATTGACAGAATTTTATATTTATGCAAAAAAGTAAGTTTGATGACTCTGAAGGCAGCCGAAATTACACTCCACACTATCCTCAACGGTCTATATATCCAGTTTCAGAAATCATTTCAATTCAAATTTATTCGTCATAAGTCGACTTCTGGAGAATGCAGCGCCTCGGCAATAACGGCAAAATGATTCGCTGACTCAGCTTGATGAGAAGGGCAACAAAACTCAGTCCAATGCGAATTGTATACAGGGTGGCCCAACGAAAACAGAACAGAGGGGTTTTCAGGCATTTCACCTCAATTTTTTGAAAAAAACTCGAACAGGTCGATTTTTATATTGAGGGGGACATCTGAAACATTCATTGGCGGATTTCTATCTTTAGCCCCCTCACCCCCACCCGCCCCAACTTCGAAGTTTCAAATGACACCACACACTTTGCGATACATCAAATTGAAGATAATTAAATTCTCTTTCTGAAAAAATATTTGTATAATTTTCAACCCCACCCCCTTTCTTCATAAAATTGCCAGAGTTTCCAATGTAATATTTTTGATCTCTTAATTCTCTTCAGTACAGTCAACGTCATCCTGCACAGCATCGAGGGAGAAAATTTTCTGTGTAAAAAGTGCCACCCAAATTCACCCCTTCACTCCCCCACCTCAACTTTTTAAAATCTAAAATGACACTACCTACTTTGTGATACATCAAATTGAAGGGAATTGAATTCTCTTCCTGAATGAAATATTTTCAGAATTTTCAAAAGGCCCCCTTCCCCCCTGAAACACTCCGAATGTTCAATTTGGGGGGGTGAATTTGGGTAACACTTTTCTCCACAATGAGACTTTTCATAACACTACTCTCTTTGTGATACATCAAATCGAAGGGAATTGAATTCGCTTCCTGAATAAAATATTGAAAGAATTTTCAAAAAGCCCCCTTTCCCCCTGAATTACTCCGAATGTTCAATTTATCAGGAGAGGGGTTGAAAATTTCGAAAAAATTGTTTTCAGAAAGAGAAATCAATTTCCTTTCATTCGATGTATCACAAAGTAGGTGGTGTCTGTTGAGTTTTGAAATTGGGGTGGGGGAGAGGAAAGGGGTGAATTTGGGTAACACTTTTCTCCACCGAAAATTTTCTCCTTAGATGCTATTTAGGATGACGTTGATTTAATTGAAGAGAATTGAGGGGTCGAGAATATAAAATGGGACAGTCAGAGAAATTTAGGAAGATGGGGGGTGGGGTTGGAAATTTTGAAAATATTTCTTTCAGAAAAAGAATTTGATTCTCTTTGATTTGATGTATCGCAAAGTAGATGGTGTCATTTGAAATTCCAAAGTTGAGGTAGGTAGGGGTGAGGGGGCTGAAGATAGAAATTTGCCAATGTATGTTTTAGATGTCCCCCTCGATATAAAAATCGACCTGTCTGAGCTTTTTTCGAAAAAATGATGTGAAATGCCCGAAAACTTCTGTTCTGTTTTTGTTGGGCCACCCTGTATGTTTGATAATCGGTAATCATAATTTTGACCCCTCATATTTTTCCACAGTTTCAAACCAATCACATTTTTACACAAAGAAACGAGTTCGCAGGCCTCGATCATGTCAGAAATGATACCCCACATATCCCCTTCGATGACCAAAATTTGTTATTTCAGGGAGCCCCCACTGTAAATATGACAGCTCTACCTTGTCTCCCGATAGGCGCATCATTCTGACAGTGGCGACATCGTGATCAGCAGGTTCTAGTTATTCAGAAATGACATCAAACATGGATCGATAGCAGTGTTAAGTGCTTGTAGAAAAAAATAGTCATGTCCCTCTTGTACCCCTTGAGTCCCGGACCAGCAGGGGGTAATCGAAAAGAACAGCGGGCCAAATTATTCATTTTGGTTCTAGGAACAATCATGCCGGAGTACTTGTTTGTATCACAAAGTGCAGGATTTTTTTGTGTACCGCTAGTACTATTGTGACCCTGAATAATGTCTTAAAGTTCCCCATCGATATCGTGGCCACTAGTGAAGTTACGCGAGGTCAAAGGTCGCGAAAACAGTTTTTCGCATATACAGTGTGATTCAAAAGTGTCGGACCACCTATAGTATCAACAGTGCACAATATGCAGGTGTAGTAGAGTACTAGAAAGTTGTTGGAAACATTCTATGTCTTTCAATTTTGAAGTTATGGAGAGAGACAAAAGTTGGTCCTTCGATTGCTTCTATTTCCGTTGTTTCAAAAGACTTTAGTAAACTGTTTATGGAAAAATAATGTGTACAAAAAATCAACCTCTGAATCTGTATTGAATTTCTGTTTTCTATACAAGGTGAATCATAAACTACAAAAATTAAGTTTTCCTAAAAAACCAGAAGGAACAGAATTCTATTCAAATGAATTGTGTTTTATAGTTTTATTGTGCTCTACATAGGTTATGGGACCAGTGTGGCTGTTTACAGGTACTTTCAGAAAAAAATAATTTTCCGGATTCATGACTCACCCTGTATACAAAACAGAAATTCTTTGCAGATTCGGAGGTTGATTTTTTGTACTCATTCTTTTTCCATAAACAGTTCACTGAAATCTTTTGAAACAACGAAAATAGAAGCCATCGAAAGACCAACTTTTTTGTCTCCCCAAAACTTCAAAATTAGAAGACATACAATTTTTTCAACAACTTTCCAGCACTCTACAGTCTACTGCACCTCCATATTACGCACCTTCAAGGTGGTCCGACACTTTTGAATCACCTGTATCTCGAGAACGACAACCTTTATCGAAAAAATACACAAAGCTAATTTGTAGCTAAATCAATTTGCTATGAATGGTTGTTCAAAAGTTTTCTGTATCGGCAAACCATCACGAGATATAGATTTAGAATAGAATAGAGATTTAGATATAGAATTTATTTATTTCTGATAATGGTAGATAAATACAGGTGACAAAGTCACGGAAAAAATTTAGTAAATGGATGTTGTGTTCCTAGTGAATGGATATGGTATCTGCTCCGCAAAATTTCACACAAAAATTCACATGTAAAATGTACATTACATAAATATATCGAATTTCTTCCTTCTTCCAAACGGTTGTGCGTCACCCTAAAACTTCCCGACTAGTATCCAGGGATATGGAATTGTTGTTGTTGAAACGTCTTTTTGGGTGGGAAGTTGGAATTAGAGAGAGAGATTGAAAATAATTTGCAGGAAATTGGAAATTTTGTCAAGAATTGAAGATTGAGGAAAAACCCTAATCTTTTTCCGAATCATCTTATTGTGGAAATCGTCAATTAAGGCTTCACTTTAAGCCCCATCATCTGAGTCTGGTCTCGATAACCCAGGCCCGTCTTACATTTTCAGCAGGAAAATTGTCGAGAATTGTGAAAAAAATTGTTGGGAGTTCAAGAACCAGCTTACCGATTCTTTAAAAAAGGGGAGAATCTGTTGAAAAATTGAAAGTTAGAAAATTTGCAGTTTTTCCAGAGAGGAAAACTGGGAAACCGTTGGTCCGCTTCCGAAAATTTTTCCTCCAAAAATTAATTCAATCTTTTCTTCAACTTTCATCCGCAGCATGTCTGCACCTGAAATGAATATTTCGTGGGGCTCACCGCATGTCGAGGTTCGCACTGCAGTTTTTTCAAATTTATGGAATGTGCAAATTTCATTTTGTGAAAGTTACTGTCGGAAAACCGGAACCGTGTCGATTTTGAAAACGAGTCTACACGATGCCCAATCCAATCTACTTTCAATATCAGGCAGATTTTTTTTTTAAAGTTGATCCCCGAGAAGGAATGAATTTTTGAGTGGAATACTGCATCAAAAGCGTGTCGTCCCGGTCATAATACGGACGGAAGGCCCTCTCAGGTGGCAACGGCTAAGAGAAATTTTGAAAATTCATAACGCTCAACTGAAGAACAGTGGAAAACTGCAACTGCAGACTCAATTTGACTCTTTCGATGTTTTGCTTTCTGCCAAATTTGCATCCGATCGGTTGGATAGATTTTGAATAATTGAATGGTGAAGTTTTAAGCTTTGACATTTTTTAATATTTGACAGATGACAGATAGCGGCAATCCTTCGAACTGTTCTGAATACCGTCTTTCAAGGGCTTCCAAATGACACATTACAAATCAAAGATTACTGGTTCGGCAGCTATCGTGTCAGAACGATTCGGTTCTTACATTCCTGGTTCTTTGAACCGCTCTATCTCGTGAATTATTACCGATACATACAAAAAACTTTCAAATTATCTTTAACAGAAAATCGTCTTAGCTACAAATTAGCTCTGATATTTTTTCGATAAATTCGTCGTTCTCGAGGTATATGCGGACAATTGTTTTTCATGACTTTGACCTCGCGTAACTTTACTAGCGGGAACGATATCAATGGAGAACTTCCAGAATTTATTGAGGGTCACAATACTGAGGTGCATGCAAAAGATTGGCCAGTTACAAATTTTTTTCATGTGAATGGCTATTTTTCCTGGACTACTGTTCGAGCGTTTTTTTTTGGGAAAAATAATTATGGTAAGAATTATGAATTTTGTTCCAGACCTTTGAGTAACCCTGAGGTACCTCAAAACTTCATGGTGAAGCTTTCGATCTAATTTTTAATGGTATAGATCCGAATACAGTTTTTGACAAGATTTCCTACGACCCCCCCCAAGCCATAAGGTGCCATTAAAAAAAATACTAAGAGTGGCTAGGGGCCAAGGGGTTAGCGGTAGATTTTTAGAAATCGACCTGTGTTCGAGCGTTTTTCCCGAAAAAAATATTGTCAAAAATTATGAATTTTATTCCGGACTTTATATTTGAGGATTGAGATGAATAATCTATTTTCTACAGATTTTAGGGGTTTATCAAGATGACTCAGCTAGAATTTTTTAAGAAAAAAGAACTGCCGTGAATCAGAGATCAGCTAAGTTATTTTTTCTCTGAAACCGGCGATAACAGTACGAAACACATCACATACAGGGTTCACAACTTGTGAAGCTCCTGTCAAGAGTAGATTTTTTGACTCATTCTAGCACGTTGATGGACACCGTCGTGATATCCCGACAATGCACGATTTCCTACTACGACACCCGGACCAGGCGAGTGTGCGCACTGAAAAACACACCACGATAACTTTTTCATTTTTCAAGATACAGCAGCGGAACTTGAAGCTATGGATTGCTGACGTTTTGCATTTGAAACCTAACATTCAAAAAAAACATGGGTCATAATATGACGTCATGTGTCGCTAGGCACATGCGCATGTGCACTCGGACACTACTTGGACGGCAAATGCCGACAGTGCCGTATCAAATGCATACTGTTATACATACTGATACAAAAATCATCGAAAAAATCAAATCCAAATGTTTGTTCATGTACAATGTTCAAATGTTTTAAATCATTTTTTTGAAGTTACGTTCTCTCCTAGTTATATAGGGCGCGGACCGCGAAAGTGTGCAACCCGCTTGCTGGAGTAACTGTTGGCGCCCTTGGCCAGCCAAGACTCGAAGTTCATCTGTCAATCTGACGTGAAAAGTCAAATTAGCATCGAGGCCAATTGAAAAACTCAAAATTTGTCAGAAAAGCTGAGATATTTGGTTGTTTTTGCTGCTTTTTCTCATGCTTTTTCTGCAGAGAAGTGAAAGCGATTGTTCACTATGTTATGTGCCTTTGCTTTGTCGAAAATTTCACGAAATCTGAAGTTTTCCATATTTGCTTGCAGTTTTCGAACCCTAAGTAGAGTTGAATCGTGTTTCTGCTTCTATTTCACGTTCGAATTTCGAAAGGGGGCATCTGAATGCTTTTCAGTTTGGATTTTCCAGTTGATGACAGTTCTGATTTGACTTTTCACGTCACGTTGACACACGAGGGTCGGCTGGCGGAGGGCGCCATCAGCAGTTTCTCCAGCAAGCAGGTTGCATACTCTAGCGGGCCACGCCTCATGAATAACTTTCTGGAGAATTAAAATAAAGTTACTTAGTGACAACAAGAAGTGATTGTTAGACTGAGAATTTGAATAACACAATAAAAATACGGCGATAAAATTCCACCGACAAGATTAGAATCTTCAAGATAACATCTTCAGTCTTCACCGGCATACAAAACTTACACGTCTTTGTTCATCCTGATGAACAATTATTTGTATTCTTGTTTCCAGCGCTTGGTTAGTTGACACTGTCTTTCACAGGCACAGATCAAATGGTTATCAACTTAACACGGCAACGATTTTGGCGGTATTCAAAAAAGCTTAAGAAGTAATTAGAGAATTTGCCTTCAAGGAGATCCACTCTAAAGTCGGATAAAGAAAAAATAATTAACAACAAAATATGCCGAATTATTTCTGGTTGCTTACGCAACAAAATCCTTGTCATTGGCACCTTAAGGACAATGCTTCGTGTACTATTTGCATAACACTCTCTCACAGTCCCCGGCAAGATTTTCGTCACTCTTCACGATTTCATGGGAGAATTGCGCGTCTCGTACCATTGTTTCAAGTAAAGCTAGGTAATAATTAACAAATTCACAAGCCAGCCGAATTGTTACGTAAAACGAAAACGTTCATCAAAGTATACACTTCCGTGCGCCCGGCATGAGCGTTTTAATTAGGTGGGGTACCTGCGGACGTTTTGTTGTTTTTCGCGCTTTGTCAAGCACTGAAAACTCAAAGATACGCGAAATCATCCAGCTCTGACTGCTGCATGCGGAATAGCACAAGACCTAATCCAAATGACTCAGTTTCAGCCGAAGGAAATTTATGTGGATCCCCTTCTCTCCGATACTGCTGAATAATAGATCTTGTATTGTTCGAACAGACGAGCTTGCTGATTTAATCCCGCAGCTTTGTCTTAACGTATTGTGCCAGTCGTCGCATTCATTTCGGCGAAGAAAAGAGACGCTGAGAGAGAGGAAAGAGAACGAGAATATTAGCCAAAAGCAACTCGCGCAAGCTATGTACGACAAGTTTTATAAAACTAGCTTACCTATGAAAAGTCTATTATTTCACTGAGTATTTTGAAAGTCTACTTACCAAACGTCAAATTCTCTCTGGAACTAAAATAGAAACGCAAAGTAGATCTAAGCTCCACAATAATTTGCATTTTCCCTTTGTAACTGCTCGTGCAGTTTGAAATTTCCCCCATCCCAGAGTTATTCTTAAGCTTTGTTCTATCTCTGGACGCTCTATATACCTACCGAACTTTTTATCTTTTTCATCAACGCGGACAAAAGCAGCTCGAAACGGCAGGAGTTTTGTTGAGAGTTTGCAGCTGTGAAAAAAAAGTTTGTACTGTGCAATTCGTTGGTAATAATTGGAACTGAACTATTCAAAAGAGACATAAACTGACTACTTAGTTAGTTTTCAAGCGCTTGGGCCGTAAAGCATCTACCAGTCTGAGAATGATAAAAGCGAGGATAAAAGATTCGGAAAACAATGGAACAGAGAGGTAATGTATGCAAATTTATTTGTAAATCAATTTGACAGTGGAGAGAAAGTATACTTATTTAGTATTTACATCTTTATAACCGTTAATCATGCAGTAATCGTATGTTTTATTATCAGGAAAGACTTGAAAGGCGTGTCTTGGACTGAAGTGTCGTTTATTTTGTTACATCTCATGCCAGAAGAAATGAATATTGTTACAAAAATTTGTTTCGGACATTCAACGGATCTGAGCGTTGCAGCAGATCAACAACTGTTGTTCTTTGCTCCCAGTTCAAGAGATACAGATAATTCACTTTTAACATTGTGCTGCGAGGATGGAATGGAATATTATAATATCGTTACAATAATGTTGTGATTGGGACCGATTCTGATGTCTCCGAGCATTTACGACAGAGCATTTGTCTAGGCGAGGTTATTAGGACGTTTGGCTCAGATGCTGTACGATCAGGCCCTTCTTATATTCACTGTCTAATGCTAGTGCATGTGGCTCCTTTTTCAAGGAGTATTCTAAACAGTACGGTGAATCAACAACCTTAACTTGGCCTCAAGCTGCTATCTTCAAGCTTGTAGGTTTCACTGGTGAAGATCAGCAGCGAATGGAGACTCAAAAGAAAAACTGGATTGGCTTTGTTATAGATTCTGATGACAGGTTGTATTTTTTTTTGCATTACGAGCATAGTGATGTATGAAGTGATGATGAAAAATAAAAGTGCAGTAAAAACAAAATTCAATCTTCTTCTCTTGTGTTCATTTCTGCCACACAACCAAGTGTGTGATAATTCTTCATGGATCTTAGCATGGTTTCTGATGAATCTTTTTCAAGTTCCAGGTGCATTTACTTCTTACCAATTACCTGAATCTTCTGAAGTCATTGCTTATTCTATACTCTTTGTTTATTACCTTAAATTTTGGGAGTTTATCCTGGTCACGGCACCAGTTCAACGGATTTACCTTGCCGCCCTTGGCACGTTCCTTGGCTTCAGCTTCCACAGCCTTCGTATCGTTGAGCATACGAATATAAAATCCGCACCTTTTGTACCGATCCCATTCCGAAAGCCCTCCCAGTCGACAAATTGACAAACAATCAGTGACAGGCCGATGGGATAGATAGGAAACGCGCGTGCGAGGCAAGGGGGGCAATGAAAAGTCATTAAGCGAGCAGCCAAATCGTCCACATGCCCCGGGTCCTCTCGATTTAAAAAAAAGACGGGTTTATCACCGATCGCATGATGTATTTTTTATTGAGGCCGTAAAATTTCAAATGCCATTTGGAAGCTTCAAAATCGAACTGGAAGAGGACGGAAAAAATGACCTCGTAAATGCGCGCATTCTGGCGCGCACAGCTTTGCAATTTATTGCACAAAAATTGAAACTCAAGTGCCCTGAGAGAACAAAAAAAACTTCACCGCAGGCATCAGCCTCGCTCTTTCAAGTTTCACTCAATTTGGTATAGCTGTGTCTATGTGTGTGTGTGTGTGTTCGCATGTAAAGTGAAACGAACTCTGGGGAATAAAGCTTGAGCGTATCTTTGAGCCGCTGGATCGCTCCTTTATTATTCTCAGATCCATGGTATATAGGAGTAGCGCGATGTATCACATTGTATGAACGTAAGATACCGCCTCCGGGTCCATTTATCACCCAAGAGAGTGCGTCTGAATGCCGCTGACATCTGAATATGAACTGGGTATTCAATATTGCATCGGCAGTGTCGACGACGGTTGTGTGTAAGCGGGATTCGAAATGTGCGATCATCAAGGCTGTCGTCATCATCGATATCATCATCATCAGATGCGCTTGGTTTGTTTTCCTTCCTGACAAAAAACCGGGTAGAGGAAACAAGCTGCACTTTATGGCTTTCGTTCAATTTTACGAGCGTTTTATAATTTCTCATTTGATCCTGGGGTTCAACCATGATGTTCCTCAAGAAGTGCGGCGTACAATTTCATAGTTACGGCGTACGGCGTACGGCGTTCGGCGTTCTAAGTGGTAGGACGCAGAAGTTTTGATGGAATTCTACACTGCATGATACTCACAAACTTCAATAGGAAGGAAGCTGGAATTGAGCAAATAAATGAATAAATAGATGAATAATTTATTTTCACACATAAATATAAGAGAGGTATAACTTAATATACAGAAAACATCCAACAGGCCACACAGCCCAAATAAAAGATGAAAACCGGTTGTAAAGTTCACGTACATACAAACAATAAACAAAGAGAAACATCAAAAATTTACAGTATCAAGTGAAAGTGCAAACACATCAAAAATGTCTTTCTTACTGCAACAGAAAAGGTCTAGTCTATCTTCAACTCCACAGTATCTTGGTATCATTCTTGGAGACATCAAAAGTATGTTGGTGCGAACAGTCAGCATATGAAAAACATTATTATGTCTACTGGGGATGCGCGGAACACGATATTCTAACAAATCCGTCAAGGATGAGCAGTCCAGGCAACCAATAATGAGAGACTGAACATAAAATACCACACAGCCAGGATCTCCCCTAAGCTCTATCAACCACATGCCAAACCAACTCAGCAGCAGGTCGTGAGGAAACCCCCGAAAAGGGTGAAAACCGTCAATAAAGAAGGAGGCCGTTTTCAGGAAGCGTCTTTGAATTTTCTCCAGGTCAGACGTCAGATATCCTCATCATATACTAGATGGGATCTCAAATGAGGGGAGCATATTCCAACCTGGATCTGACGAATGCATTAGGCAATACTTTTAAGGTGTTAATATTTCTGAAATCAGCTCTATTGCGTAAAATGAAGGTCCGAGGTCCTTGGAAGCCGAGGATATCGCTAACTCAACATCCAGGAAAAAGTGAGCCCGGAGTCAATTATCATCTCCAAGTCCTTGACGTATTCAGATCCCTATATGATTGCCCTGCCCAAACCGTAATCGTATAGCAATGGGTCTCTTCCACGGGTCACGGGTGGAAGACATGACGTTGTATTTGGACGCATTCAGTTGCAGACCATTCTTAATACACCACTATAGTAAACTGTGGTTAGGTCATTTTGTAACACTCTGCAGTCGTTCGTTGTTCTCATCTCACAGTACAACTTGAGGTCGTAAGCGTGTATGAGAGGGCTTTCGCGGAAGCCCCGGGAAGGATATCATCCATGTAGACGTCCAAGGAAAAAGGTCATCAGGGAGCTCCCTGGGGGACGCCGGATGACTGGTTGAAATACTCTGACTTGAGGTGAGAGGCAATCAGCCTGATCAGGGAGCGGGAAAATCAAAGTTGCTCGGTTTTCTACACAATATAAGTAAGGCGTTTGACTCAGTGAATCACCGCAGCCTGCTTCAAAAACTGAAATACTACGGGGTGAGAGGTTTGCCTCTAAAACTCCTCAAATCCTACTTGGAAAATAGAAAACAGGCAGTGTTCTGGCGGGACTCACTATCAGCGACAAGAACAATTCAATATGGTGTTCCACAAGGATCCATACTTGGGCCTATCCTTTCCATAATTTACATCAACGACTTACCCTGCAATGTTCCGGCCGCACACGTATGCCTCTATGCTGACGATACAACTGTAATTGCAAGAAACGAAGACCAACAAGATCTGCAACAACAAGCTGAGGTTTTGTCAGAAAAAGTTGAGCAGTGGTTTGACAGTAACCAACTGAAGAATAACACCGAAAAGCTGCAAAAAGTTACACTAGCGGCCAAGCACGTTCAGGATGGAACTCTCTTACAGACTGTCAAATTCCTAGGACTGACAATCGACAGCCGATTGAGATGGACGCGGCATATAGAGCAGCTACGAAAAAAGCTATCGACTTCTCTCTTTACGATCCGTCGAATCAAAAGTGCACCTGACACCTCTTGTCTGGAGCCTCACACAGCCTCACACGGAAATTGTGTATTCACTGCAAGATTCGTGATGAAATCATGCAGAACTACTGCATGATAAAGTGCATAACCATCCTGAATTGTCTATCTTCATGTGTCTCCCATAATAACAAAATTGCCCACAGGGGTATCACTATATGGATCTAAAACCAAACTTCCTACGCCCCCGGAATAAACACCCCGGGGAAAAACACCCTCGGGAAAAACGCCCTTGGGAAAAAAACGCCAAATGCCCCATAGCTTTCAGATGTCCAGTAAGACACCATTTTCCAGTGTTCCAGTCTTGTGTTTTCAAGAGTTCCACTGGTCCCCCTTATTTTGCCTTCAACGTAATTCTAGCCCTATTAAGCCCCCTTGCATTTTCGATGACTTCCGAATCAGCAAGTAGCGTTGTGCCGTCATGTCATGTCCGGAGCCCTATTGGGTCCCATCGTGTCTTCAAGTGTAGCTGGAGCCCCGCTGAGCCCCCTTATATTTTTTCATGGCTTTCGGAGTCGATAGATACCAGTAAGCCTCATTCTGCGTTATTTTGTTATACAGGGTGTTTATAAGAATCTGTGATCGCGGCAGGCATGGGTCAGGCCGAAAAACGCAGTAACAGGCGCAATTGTAGTGATCGAAAGCGAATTCCAAAGGCGATGCGATCACAGACGTTTATAAACACCCGGTACAAACCTCCATTGGGTCCCCTATTATACCTTCAATTAAGTTTGAATTTCTGTTGAGCTCCCTTGTACTTTGCCGAGGCTTGCGAGCACTAGTAAGACCCTCGTGCATTTATGTTATATTTGGTCGTAAATTGGGCCCCGTGGTGCCTTCAAGTATAATTTGGAGCCCTAATGAGCTTCCTTATGTGCTTAATGGCTTCCAGAATTCCGCTAAGGCCCCTTTTGCCATCTTGTGTTATTCATGCGCGATTGGCCCCCTTATTGTGTTGTTTTCGTGGCTTTTAGAATTCCATTGAGCCATCTTGCGCGTTTCTGCATTGCTGGAAGCCCTAGTGTAAGTCCCTTGTGCCTTCATGTGATATACGGAGCCCTATCAGACCCCCCTGTGTCTGCAAGTGTAATTGGGAGCCCTAGTGAGCCCCCTTATGTTTTTTTTTGGCCACCAAAATCCCAGTAAGTCCCTTTTGTCTTCTTGTGTTATCCAGAGCTCCACTGGGCCCTCTAGTTTCTTCAACGTCTTCTGAAGCTCTGCTTACATCCCCTTACATCCGTTTTTGGGGCAGTAGTAAGTTCCTTGTGCTTTCATGTGATATTCAGCTTGTGTCTTTACGTGTAGTATGAAACTCTAACTAGTCCACTTATGTTTTTATTGGCTTTCAGAGTAACAGTGAGCCCCCTCTTGTCTTTATTTGTTGTATAAAGTTCCATTGGGCCCCCTTTTGTTTTCAATATTCTTTGACGCTTTACTGAGCCCCCTTGCATCTTTTCGTGGCATTCGGAGCCTTGTCGGACCCTCTTGGGTCCGCAAGTAAAGTTTGGAGCCCTCGTGAGCCCTCTTGTGTTTTTTCCTGACTATTCGAATTCCAACGAGCCCTTGTTGCCTTTTTGTGTATGTCCAGAGTTCCATTGGGCCCCTTTGTTTAATTCAACGTCTTTTTAAGCTCTGCTGAGAACGCTCTCATCTTTCCCTGGCTTTCAGAGCAGTAGTAAGCACCTTGTGTTTTCATGTGGTATTCGGAGCCCTATCGGGCCCTTGTCTCTCAAGTTTAGTATGGAGCTATAATTAGCCCACTGGGCTATTATTGGCTTTCAGAATAGCAGTGAGCCCCATTTGCTTTAACTTGTTATATGAAGCTCAATAAGGCTCCTTTGTGTCTTCAATATCGTTTGTAGCCCTGCTGAGCCGCCTTGCATTTTTTCGTGGCTTCCGGAACTTTATCGGACCCCTTTGTATTTGATAATGTTTTTTAGAGCCCTTTATCGGGCCCTCTTGTGGCTTCATGTGTAATAAGCCCCCTTACGTTCCGACGACTTAGTGGCTTCTTTGTTCTTTGTCGTTCCTCTTGCGACGAATTGTCCGCTACGAATTTTCTGCGACGAATCGTTCTAGCACCGTTTATTTCGGGGACGTCTTTTCCCATGGCCGGTTTTCCCAGGAGTTTTTTCCTGGGGGTATATTTTCTGTCAGGGGTGGTTTTCCGGAAGTGTTTATTCTGGGGACGTTTATTCCGAGGGTGTTTTGCTGGAGGCGTTTTTTCCGGCGGTGTTTTGCTGGTGACATTTTTTCCGGATACCGTATCACTATACAGGTGTTCCAGCTAAAACAACCCAGCACGATTTTCTCGGAAAATATCAAGTCAACAAAAAAAATTCAATGGGGGAAGCCCGACCTTTGAGCTTCCTTTTGAGGGGGCGCCTATGCCTGTAGGTGCTCAAGTTTCCAAGAAAATGCAATTTTGATCGGGCGAGTCACAAGAATTCAAAAATTCATGAACGACAAAACAAAATAATTCAGATGAAAAAAGTCCCCTTTCTCTGAGCTTTCCATTGATGTGTCGCTAATGTCTGTACCTGGCCCAGTAAGCCAGATATTCTGTCCACAGTCCAGCAAACACAATAATCAGAATTCATGACGTCACCAATCACACACTTGTCAATTGCAACACTATCCGTTACTAGGACTTTTTCACTTACCATACCTAGATTCACCATAGCAATGAATACTGGCTGATGTTAGAATCAACAAATACCTTACCTTTACTGATTTCGCCCTTTACCCCGAATAGTGAGGCCAAATCGCGTCAGCAAAATATACCTATACAATTTACCTACGTGGAGAGACAGATTATTATTATACAACTTTGTTTCTACAAGATGCCTCCATTAAGAGATTCCCTCAACTTTTACGATATTTTAAAATTAACAATGTGTGATCGGTGACGTCATGAATTCCGATTATTGAGTTTGCTGGACTGTGAGACAGAATGTCTGGCTCACTGAATCAGCTACAGACATCAGCGACACATCAATGGCAAGCCCAAAGAAAGAGGATTTTTTCATTTGGAGTAATTTGTTTTGTCGGTCATGCATTTTCGAATTCTTGTTACTCGCCCGATTAAAATTGCATTTCTTGGAAACTAGAGCACCAACATGCATCGGCGCCCCCTCGAACGAAAGCTAGAAGGTTTTTCTGAGAAAATCGCGCTGAGTTGTTTTAGCTGGGACACCTGCAGTTTGAGGCACACTTCATATTGCATTTTTTGATCAAACAGTGCGATAGAGGATAAAACATTGAGGGTTGGCTTTGGAACAAAATATTCATTTATCGAAATGACTTGAATGGCTGAATGACTGAGTTTTTCGACATCAAACCAAGTATGTAGGCAAGTGTATTGATTTCAGCCACTTTGAATATTGAACAATTGCTTCATATTCTATGTCTAATGGACATTTTAATAACTTACTCTTTTCAGTGTTTAAACACATCAAGCAGCACTTAAAAATTTATATTGCATAGAAGACTATAAGAATATTGACTTCGACACTGCTACTTAGATACTTTGATCTTAGTCAAGCCATGGAGTTCGTCAGTTGTGCACCAATGCAAGGTAAACATTGCAGCCGAAGAAACATCCAGGTGTAAGATATTATACCCGTACATACGAGCTAGTAACATAAACGGGTTACAAAAAAAAACAGCAATAATTTGCGTTCAGAAATCAAGAAACGCAAAATCTGCTTTTGATCAGAACGACTTTTGTTGTAGATGACGTGCTACGTCTCGTCCGGCTATTTTTCATGGACGTGTTGCAGTACAGAGCGACGAAATTCGTCTTGGCAACAGTTTTCGCTTTCCACTCCGTCATGTCCGTACTTCAGACTTTAACGTTCGTCAGAGTTCACAACGCCAAATACGTCATGCAATACACGCCAATCTACTTCTCGATTATTATCGCAAGTTTTTGGAAGCAAAAAAAGACAACATAACACATAACAGTGAGATTTTTGCAGGCCCAAGTTTGTATAATCATACTGTACAAGCTGAACAAAACCGTGACCAAAACCATGGCAAAAATCAAGTTTTGGAGCACCCACAGCGCCGGACCGAGAGTTCGCTCGGAAATCGTGAAGGAATCACACCGGTTCATGTTTTTCGCCCTGATCAATACTTCGATGGTGCTCTTTTTGGCGGTTAACATTGCACTGCCGGACAAACACGAAGCCGAAATATTCTACGCATACAATATTTTCCAAGAAAGGTTTCCCGAGCAAAAAAAATGGCTGTCTATATTCTATAAACCTTTTTTGATATGTCTCTCGTTTCCTTTGTTAGCTATAATTATGAATACTACATACATTCTGCTTCACATAAGATTCCAGCGCTATTTAATCTTGCATTATGTAGAAAATTTGGAACAGATTTGCCAAACTGCCAATGGTCGGGAAATAGATTTGCTTTACGATACAGAGTTTCAAGAAAATGTCGAGAAATTGTGCATTTTCTTCGTTGATCGCTGGAATTGTTTACTAACGTTGATATAATCATAGTTGTATCAGCCGAGCATGTTGTAAAATCAAGTTTTCCAGGAATATCAGCATTGGATTGGATGAAGTCTATGATGAGCTTTTCATGAGCTGCATTTTTATAGTATTCATTGGATTCGGCTTTCCAGCCTTCTTGATTACAGTTCTGTTATAAAGAGAAATGTTGCAAAGGAAAAATAATATGCTAATTTATATTGCAATTTCCAGGTACCCCACTTGATCGCGGATGAGTACTTGAAAATCTTTTCAGCATCTTTTCTGACAATTTCTGTGAGCTCTTGTTTTTTCGCAGTGGGACAAGAAGTGGAAAATGAGGTGAGCAGGTATGCACTTTCCAGACTGCTTCTTACTTTTCTGTTGATTATACTACAGCAAGACTACGCACGGGTGTGTTTCACCAAGCTGAAGTGGTACAATTACAGTAAGAGGAACAAACTAATGTTGCTTATGTCTTTGTGTTTTTTACGTGAACCTAAGCAAATTATCATCTTCGGCAGCACAGCGTTAAACCATAAACTAGGATTAAAAGTAGGTAGAACGACAGTATAATTATATGCAACCCAATGAATTGTTTTTCAGGTAATCAAAGTGATTTATTCCATAGCTTCTTGCATTGTAACTTTGAACATGAAAGCCAAGGACCTCGGTTGAATTTTGGCACTTTTTTGCCAACTCATAATGTAAGTGTCAATTGCGTCAGCCACAAATGTCGTTTTAGCCAGGTAGTTATTCTTGAAACTGTGAGAGAAACTCCCAGGGAGTTTTATATTATCTTTACTACACTGTTGTAGCAAAAGTTGCTTGAAAAATATGATTTTAAGCAACATTTTCCACATCAGTGTACTGCGAAACGTATTTTACTCCCAGGGACTTTCTCCCACACTTTCAAGAACAGTTACCAAGGTATGTTGTTATGACGCACCCCTAGCACCCCGCACCCTGCGGAAATATTGTCTATTTTGGAAAATGCACAAGTAGTTAATGTCGTCGAATTGAAACCAGTACCGATACAGTGCTACTGAATTCAATGCCAGTGAGGGTATTATTCTGAAAGGCAATCACGTGGAATTTTTTTGTTACAACTATTGAATATCCGAATTATGGTGGTTTGGCACCAGAGGTGCGATATGTTGTTTTATATTACTCTTGTAATTACAATAAAGAACCAAAATTATCATACAAAACTGCCTTCTTTCGTTTGAATTTCATCAAGGGGATTTTGTGAGGCATATGAAATTTCACTGAATTGGGCGATTTTGGAAGCAAATAATAAGAACATGCGTGGAAATTCAACTTTGAATGTTTAGAATGGAAACTTCAACGTATTTTTGCAACTCACGTAATTGAATTTTTCTGTCTATGGTTATGAAAGCGAGTTTCTTGTCATATTATTAGAGGGCTTGCTAAATGCAAGGGCGCGTCGTGTGTCGCATGTCGGGTAAAATTTGAACGGTGTTGACGATTTTACGGGTGTTAGTGGCCGTCAAAAATTCCTACCTTGTGTTGAAATGAAACACAGTCAGGGATTCAGTACATTTTCCGCTGAAGTGGAGGAAAGCATTCACTGGTGTTTTCGAGTGGGTAGTATGGTCGAAGTGATACAATAACACGAGGTAAGGTACATGGTGAGGCATAGTTACCAACACCGTAAGTACATATGAGTAAGTGTATGCTGTAGTAGCTGTACAAAAAGCGGAATTTTGATGTAAAAGTTTGCCGTATGCTTGTAAGGGAATCACAGTAGATCAGAAAATATCGAGTCACCTTGGAGTCTTTTCACAAAGTTCTTTTATTCAAATGCTAGCAATCGGTGTCGGTTGACTCACAACCAACAACTAGTGCAGAATACAAGACACTACAAAAGGAATTTTGTGATTTTTATCCTAAATGGTAAAAAACAAGGTCAAAAATCAGTGAAAAACTCACTTTCTATTTCTACACTATTGTGAAAGAGCGTAAAAAAGCGTAAAATTCAAATGTATGAGGTATAAATAACTACGGTGTGAGAAGGGGTGCTTCTGCTTACTCAGTATTTGCCAGGATGGAGAAAAAGTCGTCTGCTATGCCTCACGTTCGCTGACCGCAATGCAGCGCAAATACTCCGCAACTGAGCGTGAATGCCTTGCCGTGATTTGGTGAGTTGAAAAACTTCTGTTTTATTTGGAAGGTCGTCGTTTTACGGTCATCAGTGACCATCGATACAACGCGTACATGACAACTTAACGCCAGGAATTTTAAAGCGGCCGACTTGACGCCGGGACATTTTGACGCCAGGACAACTTGACGCCGGACAACTTGACGCCAGGAATTTTGAAGTAGCCGATAGCTGACTCAACGTCGGGGCAACTTAACACCAGTTGGCGCTATAGGACCCCAAGCATTACATGAAGGCGCAAAGGTGCTCACTAAAGTAACGAAAGCAAGGGGAAACCGCAAGGGGGTCCGATAGACCTTCGAATACCAAACAAAGGCACAAGAGTGCTTGCTAAGTGTGAATGGAAAAAATGCAAGGGAGCTCAACAGGGGTTCAAACACCAGTGATTATTGAAGACACAATGGGGTCCAGTGGGGCTATGAACAACACATGAAAGCAAAAGAGAGTTATTTCGGCATATGAGAACACAAGCGGACCGAGTAGGGCTTTGAATACCCGACGAAAACATAAGTGTGCTTTTGATTGCTTGAAAGCTCCCTAAGAGACGGAAAATTGCAAGGGGGCTCAACAGGACTTCAAAAGACATTGAAGGCACAAGGGGGCTCGATAGTGCTTTGGATTACACAAGAAGGCAAAAGGGGCTCACGGGAATTCTAAACACGTAAGAAAACATAGGAAGACTCACCAGGGCTCCGAACGGTACTTGAGGTTGAGGACACACGGGGGCGCAAAATGTTACACGAAGGCACGAAGGTGTTTCTAAAGCTTCGAAAGCGACGGAAAAATGAGGGGGGCTCAGAAGGGCTTCAATCGACATTGAAGAAACAAGGGGGCCAGTAGGGCTTTAATCATCAAAGAAGACATAAGGAGGCTTATTTAAATTCTGGAGGGGCGCAAAATCATGAGGGGATTAGAACAATAGTTTCCAATTGGGCTTTAAATAAGGGTGCTCACAACGCTATATGGAGACATAAAGGGTAGAGACTACGATTCCGAAAGCAACATGAACACTCAAGGAGGCTCATCAGGGCTCAAAACGACATATACATACACAAAAGGATCCACTGGAATTTTGAGTTAACACAGCAAGACAAAATGGAAGCTGCTTGAGCTGCAAAACATAGTAAGACGTGAGGGGGCTCGTCAGAACTCCGAACAATTCAAGTAAACACAAGAGGTTTCATCGGGGCTCGAAACGACACAAAAAGACGCGGGGGCTCATCGGGGCTCCGATTGACAGAGAAGAACTCAATAACTACAAAATCTAGGAAGATAGATTGTGGCTCGATAGAGTTCCAAAAGCAACATGAAGACACAATAAGAGGGCTAGTCAAGGCTTAAAGCGACACATCAAATTACCACGCGTTAGGTTGTCCTGGCGTCAAGGATGGCCGGCGTCAAGCTGTCCTGCTTCGACCAACTTGACGCCGGGACAACTTGACGCCGGACGAATTGCGCTAGGGATTTTGTGAGAACAGAGTATACGGAAACATTCCAAGAAAATGACAAAAAGGGACTCACCGGTAATCGAAACGACACATAAAGACACAAGAGGGTTCACTGGGGCTCCGAATTACACAGCAGAACACAATGAGGGCCTCTACATCTCCAAAACACAAGAAGACATTAGACTCCCGAAAACCTTAAAAAACATCAAAGAGTTCATTGGGGGCTCGAAACGACACAAAAAAACCTATTGAAGCTCCGACTGACAAAGCAAGGCATAATGGGAGCGCCCGAAAGGGCGCCCTATAGGACTAGAAACATGAGAAGATACAAGGGGGTTCATCAGGGCCTCACACAACACCACATGAAGACACGAGGGGGATTATCAGGTTTCAAAACGACAAATACAGACAAAGGGAGTCCGTTGCGTCTCCGATAAACGTAGCAAAACATAACGAGGGCCGCTGGGATTCCACGACATGAGAAGACAAAATGGAGCTTATTGCGGGGTTGGAAGCGTCACCATAGACACATGAACCAGATTGGCCCAGCAAGAAAGAATGGGGACAGGCAGGGTTCCAAAGCACAAGAGATACTAGGGGACTCGATAGAATTTAGAGCTTCACATGGCAACACAAGAAGGTCATCGAGGGGGTTATCAGGGTTCTTGAAAACATCATGAAAAAACAAAGTGGCTCCAGTGATGTTTCGAAAACAACACGAAGACACAAGTGGGGGGCTCATTAGGGCTTGAAATGACTCATAAAGTCGCAGGGGGGCTGTGACTTCGAGTTATACAAACTAAGGTCATTAGGATTCAAAAACATAAAACACAAGTGGGCATAAGGAGCTTGCTAATTCCGAAAAACCACAGGAAAACACAAGGGGGCCAGTTGAGGGACAAAATCACACAAACTGGCCAACAAGAGTCCCAAAATTATGATAACTCCTAGCGTCAAGTTGTTCTGGCGTCAAGTTGTCCCGCGTCAAGTTGTCCTGGCGTCAAGTTGTTCCGCGGCAAGTTGTCCCGTGTCAAGTTTGCCGGCGTCAAGTCGACGGCGTCAAGTTGTCCTGCTTCGGATACAACCAATCAGACCGTTGTATTTGCCAAGTTGCGGCATCCCAAATTTGCGCCTGCAACTTGGGACCTTCCAAGTACAACAGAAGTTTTTCAACGCACCATATCACGGCAAGGCATTCACGCTCAGTGGCGAAGTATTTGCGCTGCACTGCGGTCAGCGTACGTGAGGAATAGCAGACGACTTTTCTCCGTCCGGGAATTATTGGGAAAGCACCCCTCACACACCGTAGTTATTTATACCTTATACATTTGGATTTTATCGCCTTTTTCGCTTCTTTGCAATCAATAGTAAGTTTTTCAATGGTTTTTAACAATTCAGAATATAATAATGTCTCTTTGTAGCGTCTCGTAACTGCCCCGTTGATGACTGCCAGTTGAAAAGTACCGGTTGGCAACATTTTAATAAGAGGACTTTGTTGAGAGACTTCAAGCCAATTCAATAGATGGGATGCCCTACACCTAAGACCAAAATTAACTTGAAATGTTGGGAAACGATTATTGGAGCACCTGCACAGTTAGATAGGTTTTACTTTGCTATGCACGAAGATCGCAGAGAAGTTCCATGGAGTTTCTGGAACACATGTATTTGGCATATAGCAATTACGAGTTAATTACTGGACGAGTATAGCACGGTGCTTCGGCAAGTACCCACGAATACGGATGCTTTTCGGTGGTGCCGAGGAAATTTCAACACTTGCCGTTGCCGCGCCAGTTTCCTTGCCGCAATCGCTTTCTGGCACACAAAGCCAAATTTCCACGAGCAGCACAGTAAGTTCCCTTCTCGATATGTTCAAGTACTAAATCTTTATAAACCGCATTGCCGCCGGTTTTGCCATCAGTTGTATAATATGCAAGAAGAGGAGGGCGGGCTTTTGCGGGCACCCAGCAAAGCACCAGGCATTACGGAAAGGAAACGTATAAATTCCACACACGGGTTTAGATGTTCGTTTGTGTAATGTACATTATGAAAAGCAGTTTGGTGCTGCACATAATTTGAACGCATTATGTGGTCGCGCACATTTATTCTCGACACAACAGTTGTAACAGGTATATATAGGTGAACCCGTCGCGTCTGGGTTCTTGTGTGCTGCTAACCAGCCACCAGACAATTACTTATAAGCATAAAGGCACACCACAGCAAGAGTCCATACACACACACACGGTGGAATTTCAGCTGTTTCTTTCGCAAGCGCAATTCAGCGTAATTGTTGGAATTTATCACTTTCTTTGTCGGCACAGAAACCCGCGGCTTAATTCAAAACTAATGATGATGAATGGACCCGCGCGCTCGTATGGTCCAGAGCCTTGGTGGAGTAAGTCCCCGGGACTTGAGAAATAAAATGATCGACAGAGCGCGAGCAATACGGTTTTGGCCACGTCCAAGAAAAAGCGGTATCATTGTCGGACTTGTATACGGGGCAAGTTATGTTATATGGATAAGGAGTCGATCTCTGCTGGTACAGTTTAAAGCGTCGACCTTGTACGTCCAGACAAAATCAATTATTGCGATAAACCGGCAGCACCGGCAGCAGGAATGCAACGAAGAAAACTTAAGGTCACGGCGTCACAAAAACGCCAAAGAGCCGTTCAGCAGGATTGCTGTGTGTGTGTGCCTGCCCATGTCCAGGCTCTTTGCAGGTCTCGCCGGGCGGTCACTTCATCGCAACAATGTCTCGGTTTCTTAATTTCTTCGGCGTCTTGCACCGCATGCTGATCACTTTTCTGCAGATGCTCACCTCAAATCGTGGTGTGCCTCTCATCGACTCATCGCAGATGAATGACCTAAGTAAACAACGTGATTGCTACCTATACATACCTATATTCGTAGCACTGCAAATCATTTGGTCAATTTGAACCTCGATTTGCACTTCTCCTATAGTAGCTAGATTTCAGTAGAATGGGGTCTCATACGAAAATCACAAAATGCGACTTTCTTATGTAAATCGATGCTCCTAAAACTAAATACTGTGAAGATGAAACAAAAAAAAATTGGCCCAGGGAAAAGAGCTTGAAATTTGGCTTTTCACACTCCCTCTGTTTAAATCGACTGAATTCGCGGCTACACTCATCCACCAATGAAATGGAAGCAAGACCGCAGTTGACATGAAGCAGCGTTGCCACGTTGTCATTATTTACATGTCTGTCATATCTAACCTCACATTCCTGATACCTCTTGTTGTAAGAGTTTGCGGTCATTATTGCTGAACGTATTCAGTTGTTTTTTGTGCTCAATTGGAAAAAAATGGAAGCTGGTTTCGAAGAAGCCAACGACAGAAATCTCCCAGAAGTCGATGCGGACATGATAGACAATTTTTATAGAAGAAACGCAGATTTTTTCGCACATGGCGTAAGAAATGTTAAAACTAGCAGGTAAGGCTTTGTGACTAAGCAAGCGGCAAGCGAGCCTCTAGCACCTACCTAATCCTAATCAAGCGATCATTCCTTTTTTTTGCAGAAGTAGCAAACAAATATATGGAGACGAAGCAATAGGATTTGTACAGGTGAAACGTGATAAAACGTTATGTACTGTCAAAGCTAAAGTAACACCGGAGCACAAAGTCCGAAGTACTTCATATGCTGTTACAGGCATCATTGAAGAAGAAACCGAGGAGGTTGTCTCATGTCCTGTGGAGATTGTGCGGCTAGTTCAGGTAGGGTGCGGTATTGTTTTGTTAGCAAACTTCTTACGATTCAAGTTTGACGAAGTGAAGGATATCATTGTTTTGTAGTTTGGTATCAATGAATTTGAATTGAATTGAAATGTATTGTGTAACTTTGTTACAGAAGGCTGTAAGCATAGCGTCGCCTTCCTATATTACTGAACAAAAGCCAAAATCCATCAGTAACCTTCAAGTGGTATTGGAGAAAATCTGCTTTAGCCAAAGTGGGAACTACCCTTAAAGGACAAACACTCCAGGAAATTTTCAAAGTTAAATGTAGTACCACTAAATCAACAACCTCAGATTTCAAAGATAAAGTAGTTGAAAGTGGATTAAAATCAGATTCAGATGGAATTTTATTCACTTTTTATAGTGATAAGGAAACCGATGATGCACAGAAGGTTTCCCTTCATCATTTGTTTATTAAGGACACTAGTACACTGTAAAACAATACAGAAGTTACGACATAAAACCTTTTTAAAATACTGCAGTGATCTTTTATTGGAAGTGACGTGTGAAAAAGTGGCCAGTTTGACAAAATAGTATAGGTAGGTACATGAGAGTCAAAAAATTATCTTTTGCTTGGAAAAGAGTTGTTCTCAAACAGTTTTTTGCTCCATGCGTAATGGATCTAGTGGAGTATTTAGTAAATATTTAGGATTTGTTATTAATTAGTGTAAGTACACTGTACTGTAATGCATATTATAAATAATTAAATACTGAAAACTGAATAGTATATGAAAAACAAGTTCTTTTTTTTTTCAATTTTATACAGTTGACAACTGAATGTCATGATAAAGTTGAATGGAATGTAAAAACAGAACATGTTGGGTGTGGCTAATTTGCAGGCAGAGTACCAAATCTTCGTTTTGGAAGCGAAGCGGTGAGTTGTTCTACTTAGTTGGAAGAACCATCAAGTTCTACGGCCTGTCGATTTGCTATGTTGCTGATGGTGACGATAGCTGCTGTAGATCCTTGCTAACACCTATCTAGATGGTGGCATATAATTTCACTTCCCGCCATATCCATTTCGAAGTGTTGCTTGGAATCATTTTCTTTGAATACCTCCACGATCTGCTGCCAGTGAGGTAGTGAGCTATTTCTTTTTCTTTGTAAAAAAAGTTAGCTGAGGCTTCTTTTTCAGCTCAATTTCTGAAGGAGGGTACTACATATTTTCCTTGAATGGTTTTCAAGCCGACAACCGAGCCCACAACCTTATACATACTACTACTCCTAGTTTGGGGCATCGGATTCCAGCCGTGAAAAAACAAACTGTTGCAGGTAAAAGGTCACAAAGTTCAACGATTCTACCTATATTGAAATGATCTCCACAGAAAAAATATCCGCCGCCCCATGGGACTGGGCTTTTGTCGCCGGTAGCTGTATGGCACTTGTTTCTCAGGGGTTGAGACTTGGGTACGCTGATGACAATTTTTTGTGGGGCACTTGAAGAAGTGTTGAGATATCCCTTGACAATGCATGTTTTCGATGACATTATTGTTTATTTGCAGAATGTACCGAACAAATAATTTCGATTTAACCACCATTCTGTCAAAAAAGACAATTAACAAGGTGCCAACAGCGTCGTTCAAATGACGTCTCCTTGTTGCAAAGCTGCCAGATTTATAATGGACTCCCATTGCAAACACCAAAATTGATCGTTTATGCCTCAAAAATTATGTCACTTTTTTCAATAGCATACCACCTAACGTGTTGTTTTGTCGAAGTGATTTTTTTCTGAGTATCAAAATATTCATGCAAATCTTGACTGCCTGTCACACAATTTGGCAACAAGGCTCCAGCTACGACCATCCCATTGCGCAAACTCAACTTGTCCGCCTACGTCATCAGACGCTGAAGAATCGGAGTTTTTCCCGCCTCGATTTTCCAATTTTTTTTTTAAAAAGGTAGAGGCATTTTGAGACGAACTATTATCATTCATGTAGCAAACTCACCTTGTAGAACATTTTGAAGCAATAAAAAAAATCGTATAAGACCCCATTGTAGAGCCCTTCCCTATATATTTCTCAAGAGTGTAGTGACCATTGGTGTTGGTGAGGACTCTCAATATCGCCTTCGATGTCGCCCTTTCCACATTAGAGTTTTTTTTTTATTCGCCTAGTGTGAGCTGCACAATCAACAACTCTAAGCATAATTCCGGTGTGGCCACTCTGATGGATCTAGACTGATGAAGATATTACCTGCATCAATGAAAATTGCAGAAGCGAAGAAATGTCGCCAGTGTAAACGACGATTTTCTATTTGAGTAGAGCTTGGTGCTATGAAGCGGACTAGAGAATGCGAGGAGATCTTCCACATTTATTCAAATATGTTCAAAGATAAGCAAAATTTTCAAATATTTATATTATATTCTCAGGGGCAACAAATACCCGCGATGAGACCTCGCGCCTTCGATTTGATGACGATTTTCCCCATCCGTCTCGAAATAAAACGCGAACAAAATTATAGAGGGGTTATGCGGTTTTTATTATTAAAAAGTTTTGCTTCCTCGTCATCTCTCAGACAGCTGCCAGTGGCATCATAAAGATATTAAAGGATTTCACTTAGCGTCCATGAATCGGTTTTGTGTAACGCATCCAGTTTCCTGCTGAAGCTTCCAGGAAACCCGCAGACGCAAATCCTGCGAGGATTATTCCGTAGTAGTATTCGAAGCGGGTATGCGTACTAACAACAAAAATTTTTACTGATTATGTCATGGGAGAGAATGGAACGTCACAGGAAAGTAAAAACTGGCGAAGACAAAAGCTTTAATTTTTCAAATCGATACTACACTGTTTAAAATTATCTAAAGTTTTTGGTGACCTAACAAGTAAGAGTGCCTTCTATAAGTATATCTCAACAACTTGAGAAATAACAGTCTCAAAAGTAACATCCCTATTATCTTTTGCTTCAAACTTACTTTTGGAATAAAAAATTTTTTCTCAGTTTATTTGATGAAAAACTTTTTTGTACCTCCAAAATCATTCGTGAAACAAAATATCGGCTAAATGGTCATCGCGAATCTTTCAAACCTCCACGGGCCGCATTTTGCATAAAGTTTTCATACAAACGCGACTCCATATCAACGGTAGCAGCGCATATGTTGTTACTAAGGTGTTCAATTGTTCAGAGGTCATCAGCGTGAATTTAAAGCTTGTGGTAACCCCAAGGGAAAAAGTTGAAGGCCATTTGAATCACAAGATCTTTAGGGCCAGTCCACATCTCGTCTTCTTGAAGTTAAACGGCCCGAAATTATTATCATTATTCTTTTGGGATTAGCTTCGTACCCCTTCCACAAAAACAACAGTTTATGGTGCCCCTTGGATGTTCTCTTCATAAGCCCCGTTGCCTCAAAGTCGAGTACGAGGCTTATGGGTTTGGTTGTTATCTCCTCTGGTTCTATATACATAGTCCCAAAGTACAAATGTCTGACTTCTCTAAGAGCAGGGCACTGACATCGCTACATAGCCTACTACAGTCAGGGTCGTCTTTTACCTTTATGGTGGTAAGATGTTTCATGAGCAACCAGTGTCCCGTGAATAGTCCAACTGCCCATCTTAGCTGGTTCTTGCCAAGATTTTTTAGTTCTTTCGCTCTTTCCTTGGAAAGTCCGCCGATGAACATTCGCGACTGCCTTAGTTAAGGGGCGTTCGTCCAGTGTGAGGTCTGTTTGTTCTTCAACAGATTTCTCATTTCCCCCCAGACTGTTCGATAAGACAAACAGCAGGATGGTTCCGGCCCTGTTAGAGGAATTTTATTTACCCCCCTTGTTTGCCACTAGGTCCGCTTTCTTATTCCCCTCATTCTCTTGGTGGTTTTTGGTCCACCTGAAGGTGATTTTGTTGTTGTATTCTGCTAACTGTGTTGGAGAGTCAGTGCATCAGTGCTTATTGCAGTTTTAGAGCCACCCGTATACCAAATGGTTCCATCCGGCTGATTAAACCTTCTCTCCTTTTCTTCCTCTCCCTCCGTCGGTATGGCTACCCGATAAGGTTTGTGGAAAGTTTAGACTGCTTGAGTTCTGTCTGACGGCATGCTTAGCACGCTGTTGTTGTCACCAATTGATTTTCGGTTTTGAAAATAAATTTTCAATGTAATGTAGCAAGTAAGTTATGACCCTGTGTACCTCTGCATGATTTTATCAAATATTAACTAGAAATCAGGACAGAAACTGATTTTGAAAACAGAAACTTGGAGAAGTGGGGAGCAAATGAGATATGGCCGTTACTTTTGAGACGTTTTTACATTGTTCAAGAACTTCTGTTTCGCATGAACAAACAATGAACTAATTTAGTTGCCGTTATTATGTATGGAAATTATCACTATAAGGAGGATTTGAGGAAAAACTTGAGATGTTCTAGGTAGGCTAGTAACAGCCGAATACAAAGGAAGTAAAATAAATCTTTGACTGAGGTACCTTGCTGCGCAGTGCGCTTAGAGTACGACTAAATTGAAACAACGGCTAAAACAAAATGTGAATGAACCCATACTTCACTTTTATGCCCTATGTATTTTCTACCTTCTAGTTGTGATTGATTGAGCCAAAGGTGAATATTAATCATGTGATTATGACAGTTTTTTATAATCAAGTCTCTTAGCATAACGGTGATACGCACAAATCGGCATTTCTCTACCTACTTCGTGCTTTGACAATGCTTTGACATTTTGGTCAGAGAATATTATTGAGGTCGAGTGAGAGAATGTGATAGTAAAGTGCGAGAATATCGAGGTCGCAAAAATTGACATTACGTGGTAGGAGTAGATAACTAAATATTATACCGTGATTAACACAATTCATTGGAGATTCAATGAAGGGCGGCTGTGGAAACTGAAACATATGTCCGTGATTTGACTCAGATTCGAAAGAATGAAATGGAACTGTCAAAAATGATAGGTTAAGTGACTGACAACTCAAAGCAGTCATGTAAGACTAGACTACAAAAACGACCTCCAGTTTTCAGAACTCGTCTTTTTATGTCTTCAAACTTCTTGGAGATGTGAGGCGTGATGCTGCTGGTGCATTTTTTACTGACACCATTGTGATATGTTCTCTCAGCTGTTCGATGTTTTAAATGAAGGGGACTTATTTGAATAGTTAAAGTGTGATTAAAAAATTAAACGAACTTACCAAGTGAAGTTCAATTTTAATTATATGAAGCGCCTCTTGGAAAGATCAAAACATGTAGTTTCCTCTTCTCGGCACTAGATGTCGCCACTATACAAAGCTGAAAACATCCTCCCGCACGCCGCCATCTCACTTCACTCTCTTGAAAGCTAGAATTGTTGCTTAATGGGGGAAAGGTGAAAACAAGAGGGTAGGGAGGGAGTGATCTTTCCAAGAGGCGCTTCATATAATTAAAATTGAACTTCACTTGGTAAGTTCGTTTAATTTTTTAATTATATTCGCGCCTCTTTTCAAGATCAAAACATGTAGATGTTGAAAGCACTGTTGCAACAATTCGTTGTCAAAACATTTTACTCTGGTAACAAAGATTACACAAACTTAATTCTAGGAAGTATAGCCATATTATATTAGTCATATGAACAAGTTGAACAAAGTATATAACCATGAGGGTACAACTCAGTGGTAAAAGAAACAATAAAACAGGAACAATTCAACTTAAACTACTTTATCAAAGACAGCTCGAGCGAAATCACCTTGCGACGGACCCTGCAAGGGGCGGTTATAAAATCGTGCAAAGGTTTCAGAACGCAAAGACCATCCAGCCGTTTTTCTGATCAAGTCCAAACTCACTTCTTTCCTCGCGGCTGCTGACGTGGCAGCATGACGAGTACTATGAGCAGAAAAAATACTGGTGTCTAAGCCACTGCTTTTCAGGAAGGACTTCACCCAGCGGCAGATGGATTGCGAAGACGCTCGTAGATAAGGTCTCTTACATGTAATAAACAAGATATGATTATCCACCGCACGCAAAGATCCTGTGCGTTTTAAATAATAAAACAGCGTCTTAGCTGCACAAACATTTGGATTATTCCGAAAAAAGGGTAGACATAGTGTAGGTTGTAGTCTATTAGGACCAGACGTCTTTATCCGCGCAGGTATTTTGATACAAACTTCGCTTTCCTTTCGGGTGATATTTCTAATATCTATTAAAGAGATAGTCTGGATTCTATGGCCTGTTGTTAAGGCTAGCAAAGTGGCAAGTTTACCTGACAACTTAGAGAGGTCAAGTTCAGAGTTACGTCCTAAGGAATTTATATAATCTAAAACAATAGAGGGGTCCCAGGAAACACTATATTTCGGTTTTGTTGGCCGTAAATTGAAAACTCCTTTGAAAAATCTTTTGATACGACTATCTTCCCCTATCTCTGGACCAACAATTAACGCAATTGCCGACCTGAATGAATTTAAGGAGCCGTAAGAGGCACCCTTGGAAAACTCGTCAGTTAAAAACGCTAGAACTGTTGGAGGCGAATTGTCAAACACAGACTTGCTATGAGTGTGACAAAAAATCCACCACCGTTTTAAGCCTGTGTTATATTGCTTCTGCGTAGCAGGCGTTAGAGAAGCGAGTAAAATGTCAACTGACGACTCCGGCACATTCTTCAGGGCAAATGCTTCGCTGACAAGTGTCCGGAAACCAGGGTAAGCTGGTCCCAAAGGGGGTGTGGCTAGCTGTCAACAGAAAGGAGAAGATCTCGGTTAGGCTGGAGTTGTATTGGCTCTTTTGCTAAAAGGGAACTGAACAAAGGGAACCAGGGCTGTGAAGGCCACTTAGGTACCACTATTATGCCTTCCGCCTCATCTGTTACAATCTTGCGTAGCACCCTTAAAATAATTGAAAAAGGGGGGAAAGCATAGAAGAAAAATTTATTCCAGTGTAAAGTAAAGGCATCTACTGCGTATGCATCGGGATCTGGATACCAAGATACGAACTTCGAACATTTAGCGTTAAGACGACTTGCGAAAAGGTCTATAGAAGGAGTTCCAAAAGAATTAACAATCTCTCGAAAAGCGAACGGGGCTAATGCCCACTCCGTAGGAGCATCTGGATTACGAGACAATCTATCAGCCTCTTTGTTCTCAGTAGACCTGATATAAGAGGCAAAGATGAAAATATTTCGTGATTCACACCACTGCCATATTTCTTTAGTGATTTTATTGGGAGCTGGAAATTGCACACCTCCCATTCGATTGATATACGAAATGGCAGTGGTGTTATCAATATGGCACAAAATATGAACATCGTGAGCGTTCTTGAAGAAGGATTTCAAGGTTAAAAAGGCTGCCATTAACTCTAGATAATTAATATGATGACATCGTTCTTGTTCACTCCAGAGACCCTTAGCCTGTTGACCGTTATAACAACCTCCCCATCCGGTAGTACTCGCGTCCGAAAAAACTTCCATATCAAAATGATCTTTTCTGATAGAATTTTCCGCATGTGCAATGGTAGCTTTCCACCACGAAAATACTTCAGTCAAATTAGAAGAGATTTTCATAGAAGCATCGAAGTTGTTATAAGATTTTTCCAACGCCAAAAATTTTGACCTTTCAAATTCTTTTGTATATAACCAGCCATACTTTACAGCGGGACAAACAGACACTAAAACTCCCACAAATCGTGCAAATTCACGAATCGTACATGAAGAGATTCTACTAAATTTGTTTAGTAATTTTAAAATTGTAACTTTCTTGTCCTCAGGAACTGAAATTTTCATGTACTGTGAGTCATATAAGAATCCTAGGAATTTGCATACTTTAGACGGAATCAAGACACTTTTCTCAAAATTAACAATAAAGCCCAACTCCTGCAAAAGGTGGCAAGTTGCTTCAACATTAATAATACAAGAGTCATAAGATTTTCCAATCAAAAGAAAATCGTCAAGGTACACTACCGATAAAAAACCTTTCTCACGCAGGACAGTAACAACTGGTTTCATTAACTTAGTGAACACGTATGGCGCAGTGCACAATCCGAAAGGTAAGCAATTATATTGGAATAATTTGCCCCCAAATTCGAAGCGAAGGTACTTCCTGTGCGAGGTTGCTATAGGTAACAAGAAATAGGCGTCTTTCAGATCTAGAGACGCTAAAAAACAATCCTGGAAAAGGATTTTTGACACAGTTTTCTGGTCTTCGAGTTTAAAATGCTTGCAAGAAATGAATTTATTCAGGGATTTTAAATTCAAGATGATTCTGGCAGAGCCGTCTTTCTTAGGAACCAAAAATATTCTTGAAATATATTGGCCTGCACAAGGTGATGCATGACTGATTGCGCCAATGTGTAACAATTGCTGAATTGCAGAATTGAGATTTTTCAACTCTTTTGCGGACCACTTGGGTTGTTTAGGTGCAGAAGTTTGTCTAGGTCTACGTGAAAAGGGAATCTTATATCCCTTTAAGTAAGACAAGATGACACGGTCAGAAGTAAGTTGAGTCCATGCTCCAACAAAAAATTTCAATCTGCCTGCATGTTGACTCACATTTAGCGACGACGATCCCCGCTGTTGCGGCCGGTCCTGGGCGGCGATCGCTTGGTGGCTGCTTGATGGTCCTGGCGACGCTGATTGCGATGATACCGATAATTGGATCTCTGCCTGCCTTGACGGAACGTTCTGTTGGCTGGTCGAGACAGGCTCGAAGAGTTTAAAGATTTCGGTTTAGAAATGGAGGTGGTCTTCTTAGATTCACGTACTGCCTTCAAATCCAGACTGGATTTTGCCAAATCTTTAGCTACTTTCACTTCTTGATCCAGATTTTTGCCGAAAAGCCATTCGTCAATGGGCGCCTGATCGAACGTGGTCCTCAAGGATTTGTTAAGATCCAAACAAAGGAGAGAGCGCCTGGTTTGAGAGTGACTGTGGTGAACATCGGTGAGGAGCCTGGCAGCGTCCCCGATCCACTCGATGCAGCTCCTCTTGTGCTCCCCCTCCCCTTCTTCGTTCAGAAGCACAGTGAGGGTTTTCCCCAGGGCGGCTAGGACAGCTCCCATTTGCGTTTGGACGAACGCTAGCCGGACATCCCGGAGTTTAGCCGTGTCCAGCACAGCGGCTGCTACCATGGCGTTCAATTTTGGCGCCGCCGTGCCACAGTTTTGGGGGGGTGGATATTTTTTCATTAGCTCGTCCCGCATTTCCGTGTCTAGTCCTGACGACAATATATTGGACCAGACTTGGGCCAGGTCTGCTTGAATATCTTCACCCCGAGCTGAAAGTGGGGTTAGGTTTCCCCCGATCAAGTCTTTCAGGGCAGGGTCCAGCGTCGCTGGCTCCGGCTCCTCCTCACCGACGCTTTCTGTTAGCAACAAGAAAAGCAGGTTAAATACCTTACTTACAACTTGCAGAATATGTGTGACAGTTGCGGCGAATGACGTCATCATGACGTCAGCGGTAGAGAAACCGTTATCTACCATCAGATAACAATCAAAACGCATGTTTGATATAGACAGGATTGGCAAAGCATATACATGCTTTGAAGCACACTCATCATGCTTGTCAAAACAGTATGTCAAAAGACTCCTGTACAATCCATAATTATATGATCCAAATAACACATCCATCTGCACACCTGTTGCACACTAGAAGGGAAGCGAATTATGCGATTAGAATGAAATATTTTACCTTCATTGGAAAAATCTGAGGACTCAGACGAAGGACTAGGGGCACCACGATGATGGCCCCGGCGTTTGTTTTCCAAACGACGCAGTCTCTTGTTTATGGAGCGGAGCGTCTGCTTCAGGTCCTCGGCCTCATCTGACGATGAGTCCCCATCGGCAGAAGTACTGGCCCGGTGGCTTCTTTGTCGTTTTCTGGAGGATGGCATCCTGAACACACTACACTTTGAATTCTTGGAAACCGGTGGTTGTCGCGTGGCTAACACCGTTGACGCCAAAAAGAAGAGTGAAGTGAGATGGCGGCGTGCGGGAGGATGTTTTCAGCTTTGTATAGTGGCGACATCTAGTGCCGAGAAGAGGAAACTACATGTTTTGATCTTGAAAAGAGGCGCGAATATAATTCTCAGCTGAGGAAAAAGGAGTTGGTCGAGTGCGATCAAATACGGGAACCTCGGAGAAAATTCTGGACTGTAATTCAGGCTGATAACCGGAGCCATCGATAAAATGGCGAATAACATTGGTTCTACGAGTCATATTAGGTCTGACCCCGTCCTGCTGGAAGTAGCTTCCCAATTTTGTGAAGTCTTCAAACAATATTGGTGCAATAATCTCCCATTCTGACAACGCAACAAATTGGAAACTCAATGACATATTTTTACTTGAATTTTATAGGTATGTTATAGTATATGAATTAAGTCAAGGACATAATTTCAGTTTCCACAGCCTCCCTTATGGACTTTTATAATAAACATACGGGAAGTACAAGGTGCCAGGGGTACAATGGTCCCAATAATGAGGCCTACGTGACAGGTGAAGCTCTGTTCCACCAACTCCAGAATCCAGTATAAGGTGTCTCAAAAATATCGCATTCCGGTCCACCAAAGGAGAGGAAAAAAAGGTTCGACTTTTATTTTCGATGCTATATAAAGGGACGACGGGGTATTATTCACACGACGGAGTTGATTACGGCAAAATGTTGAGAGTGAACAATAACAACCACTGCATGTGTATTGAACTTGTTTTCTTTACAGATAATTCATAAACCTCGAAAATTAGTTTCCTCCAAAAATGTCTATAAATGATTTATTAAACCGATGGTGTATAGCAGGAGATATACCTAACACAATTAGTCCAAAAAAATTCTTGGAAAGCTTTTTCCAGGAAAAGCAGAATTTTTTGTTGATGTTGTTGATATCTGATGTATTCAGATAAAACTGTAGTACGTTTGTGCATACCCAATAGTTGACCCTAACTCTTCATAACTTCGAAAATTGAAGTTCGAGAATTTATTTTTTGTACCTCATAGAAAACTCCATATACCGTAGTACCGGAATGAGATACTTTGAAGACATTTTATGTATCACTAAGTGGCTTGTATTTGGCTATTATATCACGTAGAACGTAACATTTTGGAAAAAAGTTATGCATCTTCTACGCAATTCATGAGAGTCGTGGTAACGGTATAAATGGCATTCATCAGCTACAAAACAAAACTTCAAATAGAAGATAATTATACGGTATCTGAGAGAAATTTGCACTTTCGTTCTCAATATAATTATCTTAGCTAGGTTATGCTCAAGTTCCACAAAATAATAATTGAAAACATAACTTGAAACTAAATTCTTTGGAAATTTATGTATGGAAAATGGTATCGTCGAGGTGTTACCTCTAACGGCGCGGACATTCTTGCAAGCGTTGCGTTACATGTTTCATTACGCCTGTGCACAGTTTTGGCGTAATCGCAAATACGCTGGTGCGTTGTCTTTGGAGACAGCCCCACAAAAACTCAGGTAGGCTCAAGTCCGGGCTTCTTGGGGGTCAAATAATATCGCTTTTTCTTGAATATCAACTTATTCAGGAGAACGAGACTTGGCAGTCAAACAATTTTCTCCAAATTTCTTCACCCAATATTTGATCTGGTGCTTTGGTTATGGGGTTGGTGCTTCCTTGGGTTGCACAGGTCGTGACAAGCCCAGAACTAATGTCAGCCTACGATGCTCATGAAAACATCGAACACATAACGCGCTCTGTTTACCGGTATAATTTTGAATCGGTGACAGTTGAAATTATTGACCTCAAGATCCTACCATTATATCTTCATTTGTTAGAGTCAAACGTTATTAAAGAAACAAAGGGGCAAATTACTCCGAGGCACCTGTTTATTGACGTTTTAGCGTACTTACAGATGTAAACGTCTGGAAATTGATTGGTAAAATTCCCCCGGCTATCAAATATTTCTCTTGTTGACTCATCATTGAAATTATAGTGACAGATCTTTTCAAAGATGGAGATAGATCATACCAGTTCGTCAAATATATGTCGTCCGCCAACTTAAGTGCCTGTAAAGCGAACTTGAAAATTGTACCTTATTGAACCAACTCCATTTTGAACAACTTCACTTCATTTGTTAGCAGTTGAGAAGGTAAAATATATATCATGAATAATTCACAAATGGAGAAAAACAATACTAGAAATTTTGGATCCATGACCTGAACTTGCCTTGAAATAGCAATTAGGTATAAGCTCACTCAGTATATAATGAACACTAATTTTTGTTGCACTTCTTACCCGCCTCTTTGAATACCGAATAAAGTAACACACGCAGCTCCTGCTATGGTCCATAAAGACAACAACAGCACAGGTCCATATATTCTTCCAACGCAGTCAAATTGCCTATGGTATAAAAATGGAGAAACCCAGTGACTATTTCTCTAGAAAATTGGGCTCACCTGTTTAAAAAAACGTGATGTTCCACACATCGTTTTACAACCTTTTCGTTTGCGTCGTCTAGTCTGCCCGATTGATGCTTAGATATGGTTTCTACGAGAGTTCTCCGCAAAATTTTAAATTGAACCAATAACAATAGCACAAAACAAACAAACAACGAGTCAAAAGCGGTAACAATGACAGCCATTGAACTCATCAACAACATATGAAAACTAAATCCAAACAAAATCAGAGGAATGTCTTTGGGTGCGTAAAATTTGAACGGTGATTCATAACCAAGACACACTAAAACGAAAAACACTGTTATCAAAGCTGCAGTATACAGGCACCACAGCTTCAGAAGAACTTTGGTGCTCCTCAAAATAGCTCCATCTGTATCGGAAGCTCCCTTTTCTAAAGGCCAAAACCGATTGATTTCTTCCATCAATTGTCGAAGTTGTGTTTTGAAAACTACAAATGTTGACCATTTTACAATTACCTTGAAGTACAATTATTTTCTGTGACATTTTGCTGAACTTTGGTTTTGGACAAACTTACTAGTAGAATTACACTTGCAATTAGTACAAACTCGAAAACATTCTTGTATGTATTGCTACCATCTCTGAACCCGAGCACCATATTATAGACAATTGCCAGGAACACTGTCAGGGTAATCACAATATTATTTCTTTGACTTTCTATTGGATTCAAGTGTAAAATTTGCAGACATTTTAGAGTGATTCTCAAAAAGTCCTGGTAATAGACAATCATTCTCTTTGGATAACACTTCTACTTGTGAGTGAAACTCAATAATGACTGGAGTAATATTTCATATTCTGCATGCCTGCATTATTAATTTAGTATTATTAAACTTGAACGTCACAAAAATGAAAACTGCTACATGCAGGAATACCCGCGATGGTGGTTGAATTATTCATGAAAATATTATTGTAAAATTGTCACACACGTCATCTCTTCACAATGTTGCATGATGAATTTTTAAGGAGCCAAGCACTGACGATGACGTGGACTTTAGACAAAGGAAAACGGCAGGAGTTGAAAGTTTCTGTTGGAAGCCAGCACCAATGGTGGGCAACCCAGTCATGCCATTTCACAGTTGTTTTTTGCGGTTATCCGGCAAAAGCAGATTCAAACTGAATTTACCGCCGCACAGCGACATAGATCATTCCATTCTTCAGATTTCAGCATCACTTTTTTGAATTTTTTGCTTTCAATTGTTTACAAAAAAGATGCCGACTGAAGAAATAACGTGTATTTTGCATAGTTTTGTTTCAACGGGGCGCAAAAAAGTTAAGTATAGTTTTGCTAAAATGTGAAAGAGTGAAAAGTCTACGTCATTATGCTGCAAAAATGTTAATTTCTATCTTGCTGTTCCAGATAAAGGCAACAAACTGTGAAACTGTATGACTGGGTTGCCTACCCACTGTTGTTCACCCTTAAACTACGGAGACGGATTTTGGCACTATCATCAGTCCGGATTAGAAGTTCATGGTATCATTACAACAATTATTCACTGTGGTCATTTTTATCACACGGATATTATACCCTACCACAGAATTGCCTATAAAATGTATCCTATAAATATTGTTACCTTTCACCTGAATGCGTCATCCATAGTAATTTTTAGAGTCATCAGAATTCAGCAATGACCACTTACCTAGAACAAAAAAATATCATAATTAGACAACAAATATGGTTTCGACGAATCAAAAATACCCCATTTCACACCACAATAATAGATTTCGCCTGGCTTTTGTTCCGTTTTCCTCCTGTGGGCATGTTTATGTCGACATCATGGAATGTAAAAAGAACGGTCTATTTCAAAAATAGTCTATACTAATAATTAGGAGTAGATAAAATAAGGAGTCGTAGTCGAGAGTGCGGGGAATGCAACCTTGACAGGTCATTGACCCCTCCACCGAAGCCACGTCCCTATTACCTTGACCTTGAAAGGTCATTGACTTTGAACGTGACCCTTAAGTTCATTGACTTTCAACACTGACCTTGAAAGTTCAAGGTGATAGGGGTGGAGCTTCGGTGGAGGGGTCAATGACTAGACCATTAATAAAACAGACAGTTTTTTTTACATTCCATGACGTCAATATAAACATGCCCACAGGAGGAAAACTGAACACAAATCAGGCGAACAGGGGACGCCATATGAGTGTGAGAAATGAACGCTCCATGAATGGCTATAATTATGTGGTTTTCTGAATTATCTTGATAACCTGAATAAATCTGTGGTACCTTTTCAACACCATTCAATGTCAACTCCCTCCCCTCTTGCCTCTTGTCCTAGCGACACGTTTTCCTATGCTTTTCAATGAGAAATGTTATACGTCTATATCACTAATAGTACTGCCCAACATTGTGTAGAGAAAAAAGGAGTTGTCAGAATGGTTGATACTACCTTTACTGAAGCTGACTTATGTTATCGCACAAAATCTGACGTCAAGGTTATTAATGTAAAACGGAATACAAGATTGTCAGACAAAGACAATAAAAAGTCACGGAGAATACCCCCACAAACAATCATTGTAACATTTGCTGGTACAAAACTACCACTATCTGTAGTTATTAGCAAGGTAAGATACAAAGTTGACAACTACATAGCACCTGCCATTCAGTGCTTCAAGTGTTGGCCTTTGGTCATACACTGCAGCTCTGTCGATTCCAGAAAAAAAAGTGTCAAAACTGCGGAGAGGTGTCGCTTGAGGTCAGTGCAATATATCGTATTGCATTTATTGCAAATCTAATGCAGATAACTCGCTTTCAAGAACATGCCCACAGTACGAAAAACAATACAACATCAAAAAGTTGATAGGACAACCACAACATGATGTCTCTTTCAAGGAAGCAGAAAAGGTACACAATAGTCCGTCATATGTCAGCACACTGAAAACACATAACTTGTTTGTCCATTTGGCAGACACCACAGAATTCCCCTCCCTTGAATCCACATCAAATCGACCCGCGCATCGATAACACTCAGGTTTCTTAAACTCAAACAAGTTGATAACACACTCAACAAGCACGTCCAAAAATTACGCCCAGGAAAAAACGGAAAGCTATAGCAGCTTCTCCTGAATTCGATCCCATTCGGCGAGAATACCCTACAGATTTCGTTGGAAAACCCATTTCCCATAATCCACATGCTACCAGTTCTTTTGAAAAGCTACAAAGTACAATAACCCAGAACTGTAAAGTGGAGGTAGGGAGGAAGCTCCCTGAAGAGACCACCGTCTATAATGCGGGAGCAATGACAATTATATTGGCATTAGATTGGGCCATAAAGAGCGATTAGAGCAACTTGTGATCTTCTCAGATTTTAAGTCGGTGTTGAGGATACTCCAAAATGAAATCGTTGATTAAAATCTTGAGCTGTCTTCAGTGGGTAGGATTGTCCAGATTGTTTGGGTGAGGGCGCACATTGGAATAGAATACCTGGGAATAAAAAGGTGGACGAGATAGCTGAGAGAGCGGAACTGTGGGATGAGGTGGTTTGGACGAATCTGGGCCGCCATTCTTGAATCGTGTAAGAAAAGTCCCTGGGAGTTTTATGCAATCCGCGATACATCGATGTAGCGAGAGTTGCCTAAAACCATGTGAGAATGGTTCTCGCCTACTTTAGAGTAGACGAGAAAACCCACATAGGTTGCACCATTATACGGCGTGAAGTGTCATGGCGGGCGGCGGCTTCGGGTGAGGGTTCGGAGCACGTTACGGGAAACGGATAACTGCGAAAGGAACCGAATCGGCCGTTTCTCCCACACTTCAAGAATACATGTTGGGGACTGGCATGTGATTTTGTCACACGAGTGGGTTGTTTCTCACACGATTCTAAAATAGCGGCCCTGGCGTCAGTTTCAAGAGTCGGACAGGCGCTTGGCGGCAAAAACAGTAGAATGAGCATTGTGAGGAAAAAAAATTACGATATGGATAGCTCCGGCGAAGCACTTGAAGTCTATCAATTTTTCAGAGGATGTCTGTATCTAGGGCATCCTACACTCTTAGTATTCGCCTTATTTTCGATCACGGCCGATTTCCGGCACATTTGTATGAATTAGGAACGGTAGATACACCTTTTTGTGACTGTGAAAATGTGTCAATTGCTGATGTGGACCATCTTTTTCTCCTGCGGCAAACACAAGGCTGAATCCAACAGAATGTTATCGAATTTGGTAGGTTATGAACTAGCTCTTCTCCTCGATGCAACAACATTATTCCTTGGAGAAAGAGACGTCGCCTAGGAAATAATTGATTTTTGTCATGGAATAGATTTGGTTGTGTCAGTTTTAAAAGTTTAGTACCATAGAGGATGTTTAGTTTTGTTTTCTGGTTTGTTTTTTGGTTTTTCAACTTCTTCATTTGAATTTTGATTTTTTTTCTCTTCAAGATGTATTCGGAAAGCCAATATTCAAAGATACAATAAGCAAAGTCCTGGCTGAATGAGCTCTGCTCGTAGGCTCGATTATCATGCTTTATCATCAACTATACTGGAAACGTAGTTGGGATATTTTGGCTAAAACCGGCGCAATGACCCGCCGTAAATATATGATTATATTAAAATGAAAACGCTCTTTTGATATGGTAATGCGGCGCATTTTTGGCTTCTAGCTCGAAATTTTTAAGCTTCCGCGCAAAAGGAAACTTCATGAGACGCGGCAAAGTTCTACTTTATTTCCGTTGGAAGCTTTTCTTTATCCGCAGCTTTGCTTAGAATTTATTCATTCGCCCTTGACTGCTCCACCGCCCACTTTTAATTTGCAACAGTATTATAAGTGTTGTGTATACCGACTTCTACGTGTACACATTACTATACCCAGGTCGCGATTTATGGAAATACAGGGAAATTATGCACTACGGTCTTTCTGCCGCGCGTACACAACACTTTTCACGTTTGAAAAAACACTCTGTTTTGCATATTTTTACAAGTATGGTCTTCGCTCCGAGACTATTCATTTTTAATTGCACGTAACGTGCTTCGGTATGCGCCATTTAACACGCCCTTTAAAATACCCGCGCCCGGATTTTTCCAGGGCTTACCGGGACAAAGTTATGGTGAAAACGTAGGCAGCTACTGTGCCCGGATTTTTTTGAGGATTATTGAGAGAAAATAGGATAGGTACCACGAGGAAACAGAAGTGAATATGCGCAACTGAGTACGCATTATTTGCCAACCTCCGTGGAGTCTGGAGTCGAGTCCCCGGCGCCAACGCGGATAGTGACCGCCTTTGCCGCAAATGCAGCAAAGAGATCGGAATCCCTTCTCACGTCACTGGAAACTGCAGCGCTAACTCCACGAAGATAACAGCCAGGTATAACGCTGTTAAAGATCAACTGAGATCAAAATTGCGTGAAAAGGAATTTGTCTGCTTTGGAGAATTCCACGCAGAGGACAATAAAGGGCTAAATCCATTTGCTGATATCGTAGTATTTGACAGCAAATCAAACAAAGCGTACACTATAGGTTCCACACTTCCACAGTGAGATACGAAACCAATGATCAAGATCAAGGAGCAGCTGTTGATCTTGAAAAGAAAAAAATTTACGAGCCTTGCATTCCTTTTTCCAAAAATCATTTTTCAAAATCAAATGGTGAAAGTGGATAGACTGCATATAGCCATGATCGTCATTTTCAGTTTCACAAATTCGTGCTCTTTTCAGAACATTTTCCATCACTTTGTGTAAAACTTTTGGACGTAATGTTTTGATTTCGTGTTGGATGTTCTCGTCAAGTTGCTGGAGAGTTTCAGACTTGTCTTTATATACTTTTCCTTTTAGATATCCCCACATAAAAAGAAATGGCGCTGTCAAATCTGGCGAACGCCACGGCCAGTTGAACTCCAAGACAAGAAAAGAAAATCTCTTGGTTGCAATTCTTCCACCAACTGCACTCCATGGAGACATTTCCAAACCTTTCTTCAAAATTCTTTGCAATGATCTTCTGGACATCTTTAACTCGGTACACCCTTCAGGATCCTCTTCAACGCTTTGCCTAACCGGTTGAATGTTTTCTTCACTTCGAGCTAACCGTGGTCGGCCGGTCCTTTGAAGATCTTTCAGAGCCCCTTTGCTTTTAAAAACGTTGCACCAAGTTGAGAATCGTATTTTTACCGGGATGATTCAAAACATTGAAATGTCGTCGATAATCACGCTGCGTTTGAGTTACTGAACGGTTGTTTGTAAAATAGAGCTTCACGATTTGAACTCGTTCCTCTGACGTACAAGTATATCGTGTCATGACTAACAGAAGTCAATTTTCCTGTGATAAGATGTACGGAAACCATATTATATGGCATCAAAGTCAGGTCTTTGACCAAAAAAAGTAAAAAATGAGCTGAAAACGGCCGTTTTGTGAAGCAAAAAGTGATGGTTATTCTTGAGAAATTACTTTAAACAGTGCATACATACAAATTTCATGCTTCGTCTACAATTTGCATTAAAACTCATTGAAAACAACCAGAAGGCAAAAAAGTTATAGTTATTTGAAAACGGCCTGTTACTTTTGCGCCACCCTATAGAACAAATTTTGTTAAGAGGACTATCAATTTGTTTTTTGAATGATAATACACCTTCACTCGACTATGAACAAGAAATTCAACTTCATATATAAAAGTCGACTTGTTGAAAAATGTCACATATCATAACCTTTAGGTAACGATAATATGTTCTTCTTCAGTCCTTCCTACTACGGTGTTGACGTGATGTGTTGTGTTCACTTCAATTCACCTGATTATAAATCACCCTGTACATTTTATACGTAAAGTGACCCCAACGTCCACTTCCGATTACAATGACCGGTCGTTCTGGGTGTTGTGTTTGCTCATTTGAGGCGCTTTTTATTCACTCCATCGGGTGAAAGTGTTGGAGAATTTATCGACAGCCAGATATAGCTGGTATAGATACATTCACCGCATTTTCCCCGTCACAGAATGCGGTCGTTAGATTTAATCGCGGCGATGAAAAATGGCGATTTTGTCGATGAACCGCCCTCATTATTTCGCCAAAATGGGCGAAGAGGAAAAGCAATAATATATTTTTATGATGGATTCCGTTCCGTTAAAAATAGGTACGCTAATGCCCGCTATTCCACCATTTCGGTATCAAATCTTTTAATTGGCTATGAAAGAAAGAATTTCATGTTCTAATATCGAAGAGTGGAATAAATAAGGGCAAAATCGATACCTGGAAAAATTAGCTAGGTGCTATTACGAACAAAAGAAAGTAGGACAGAGACTGACACGGAGTGTACTGATTTCGCCCTGGTGTCAATGTGACACAAGGCCAGATTTTTTACACTTCGTGACAGGATCTGTTCTACTTTTTTTTGTTCGTCATGGAATATCCCGTTCACTTCTTATTCCCAGGAGAATGACTTTTTGGAGCAAAAATAAAGTGACAAGCTGGGAGTGCCGGGAGGATACGGCTCATGGCCGCTGATATTTTCGCTCCAAAACTTTGCAGGTGCCATCAGCCGTAGCCGTAGTCCCATAGCTCATCACTTTATTTTTGCTTCAAAGTCATCCTACTGGAAATAAAAAATCAACGGAATATACTTATATGTAGGTACCTTATAATGCGACAAAAAATATCGTCGCTCGCAAGGCAAAACGTAAAACAAGTTTCCGCCATTTCAATTATTCCTTCTATTATACAAAACATAACTATAACAAATTGCCGACAATAATATGCAAGAAACGATGTTGCTCCAAAACTGTTCATGAAGAAACCCAACTTACTATCTTCTCTGCCCCTACCAAAAGCATTTATTTGTTGGAGGGAAATGATGGTGACTCCTTAATCTATATAATAATGCAGAGACATTTCTTCATGAAATGTGACGAGTCACAAAATTGTTACGTTCTGTAAAGAGAAACTGGAATGGCAAAAGCTTGTCGCAAGTTCTATTTTGCGAGCAACGATCTACGGGGTATACATTATATTTTATGCACACAGAGAATGCGCCATAACATTGTTTATCCACGACCACCATGAATAGGTAAGCTTTATTGTTGAGTTCCTGAAGAGTTTGAAACAGCTGAAATTTTGGTTTTTTCTTTGTTGAGAGGCAACCAGAGGGAGTCTTGTCAGAAAGATGTTTGTGAGCATACATGGTGAGCCAAAAAAAGTGTTTATGAAACAAGTAAAATTTGAATAGGTAATTAAAATGGGTAGCGGTAGCGGTCTCATTAGATTTATTATGAGAATATGAGGCGATCATGTGCTGTCTACGGATAGATAGAATGAGGGATAGTAGAATATTTAATCAACAATAATGGAGAGCTTCTGTTGTAGGTTTTAGGAAAACAAGTAAATTCAGAACAGAGCTCTATTGTGAATAACCGCACCCCACATCGTATAAATCCAGAAAACAAATTAAATTGCACTGTGTATACGCCACAGTTTGTTGTTGTAGGTAGGTATTTGTTGTGTATACCTAGTGCATTGCGGCTGACACACAGAATGTTAAATCAGTGATGATTTGACAAAAATAGTAAAATGCAAGGCGAAACCACACCAAAAACGTGGAGCTGCAGTCAACAAAAGAGAGACTAACAGTCGGAAGAGTGGTCCGGACCGTGTCTCATGCCGTTTTTATTTTTTGAGGGGTCAGTAGCAAATTTTCTGTTAACCAGAGAATGTAAGAATGTACCAATGAATATCATATGAAATCGTAACGTAGAACTCATATGGAATGATTGCGCAAAAATACCTGAGTGAAATGCATCAGCATTTCATCCGCAGGCTACTATAAAGGGCTTTCACTTAAAAACGCCCCTCCTTCCCGATTTTTCCTAAAGAAAAAATTGCCACCATGAAATTCTAGGACAGGTTCATTCTCAATTCGAGGGGGACAATTTTCTGCTTCAATTCCTAAGGCTACCGTTTCGAAAATTTCCAGTGGGAATGAAGTTCGGGTAATATATAATTTTTTTGGACTCTTTCTTTTCTGTGCAGAAAGAAATCGAATCGCACCACCCCTTTTCAAGATCCCCTAAGGTAGAGTACCTACCATATCCTTGAAATAATTTGAACAAGAATAACAATGATCTAGTATACGGTGACATCAAAAAGGCTTCCCAACGCTCTATATTTTGGTGTTGAAAAGAATCAAATCGAACTATATATACCCGTTTTCAAGTCAAAATTTTTTTTCAATTGGAGAACACCAACTTCAATTTTTCAATTTAAAAAAATCGTACCTTCAAAACTAGTGAGTCAAGTCATTTATGCTCACAATAAAATAAAGAGTTGAAAGGCTTTAAAAATGATGTATAACTCGAACCCTATTTCCATTTGAAGTTTTTGAAAGCATGAGGGGATGAAGCAAGAAAATTTAAATTATGCTAATTATGTCTTTCCCTCGAATTGAAAAAATCGACGAAACATTCTCAAATGAACCCATCGTTAGTACATATTAGATTTTTTGAACAGAATGCATAGATACACGACACGTGCATGCAACATCGTAGAAGTATGACGGCTCAATTAATGTGTAATGGTAAATGAGCACGTGCCCTATGAGGATACCGTATTTTCGCGATAGTTTCGAATATATACAAGTAAAGTTCGAATTTATTGCTCGGGTATAATTATGTCGGATACAATGTGAATTGTTGGTTTTTAAATAAGCTAATAGTCCCCCAGCAAGTTGCAAATTTTGAACTAAGCACATTTATACATTTAGTTTGAAACTGTATAACTGTAATATTAATGCACAGAAAGTGGTTGAATTTTTAGCTGGTCTCCTGCTGTGAGGCGTTTGGCTTCAATACTGCAAGAGCTTTCTAGAAAGAATGATTGCTTATTACAGAGACTATTTGGAAATCGCTCTAAAGTGGCTGAAAGTTTTACACTTGGATCCGATGGAAAATCAAAGAAACAACGTCGTGATTACTGTGACAGTGTTTCTGACAATAGACTACAATATGGTGCTTGGTTACGAAGATGGCAAGAATACTTATAAAAATGTCTACGATTTGGCACTCACCGTGATCGTCACTGCAACAGTAAGTTCACAATGGAAACATGAAAAATCACTCAACTAATAGATAATAAATAAGAATTCTGTAACTGAGAGCAGCCACAAGTAAGCAGAGAAACAGTTGATGCACCTTTACAGGTTTTTGTAGTTTCTCCAAAAATGCAAGTACAAATTGAATTTTCCGCTGGTCAGTGAGTTTGGGATGTATTATGTCGAGTATTATGTATTTTTATTTTGTCGTATGCCCAAAAAAAAAATTCGTAGAGAGATGTCTGGAAAGAAAACCTGTCTTTTTGATCAACTTTTAAAATGGATGTCAAAAGCCACAAAATTTATGATAAAATGTAATTATGGAGAGAATAATTTTTGTTTCTGAAAATGCCGCTATTTCGCTGGAGTGCGGAAAACTGAATTTGTATAGGAAATCTGTAACAACTGCAAATACTGTTTGCCTCCCTAACTCGTGATTGTTTTCGTGCAGCGTAAAAATGTTTTGCTTCAAGGTGATGATGAAATGGTTAACATTCGTAGTTTTCAAAACGAAATTTCGACTATTGTTGAAAGGGCTTGACAAATTTTGGCCGTTACACGGAGGAGCTTCTGATCCAGACGGAACTATACTGAAGTACACCGGATTCTTGCTAAAACTATGGTTATTGTATTGCTGTGTGGTACTGCTAACTTCGTGTATACTTATGTGTCTCGGGTATGACACCCTTGTCACATTATACGTACCGAAAAGCATTCCCGACATCATATCTATATTGTGGATCCATGCCGTATTGAGTGCCGCTTGTATCCTTGTTTTTGCATTTGACTCCTTGTTTCTGTGTTTCGTGCTTTTGTTGTTGGTTCAGTTCAGGATTTTGCGAAAAACTTTTATGAACACTTTGACCAAACACAAATCAAGCAAGACAACCGAAGAAGATGTGAAGCGCTGCGTGGACCACCATGTCTTTTTAGACAGGTGAGTGAAATTTTCTTCGAGCTTTCAACAGCAACCAAGTATACAATTTCGAAGTTTTCCGTAAATTTCGATTTACTCGAGGCAAAAATGAAAGCACATATGATATTTCACAAGAGTGTGAGGCTAAAAATGTGTTAAGTTGTATACTCAGCTGATTGCCGGCGTTCTGGTGAAAGCTCTTAACGCAAGTTAATTTCATGTTCTTCTTTATGCTAGGCAATTTGGAAAAATTGGAGAAATATATGGACCTGTGATGCTTTTTTGCTTATGGATTGTAGCAGGAAATATATGTGTTCTTTTCACTAACATAAGACAAACTGGCGGGTAATAAGTGCCTATATGGCGATAATTATTCTACCATCATATAAAGCAAGAGCCTATACGTAAATCTACCTGAACTGCTTTCAATTTTTTTGGCCAGCTCGCAGAGATAATTCCAAGCAGCTTTTCGTAATGCATATTTCAATAAGATCAACACGAAGAATTGATGCTTCATTTTCAACTGTTGCAAAAATTTCCTACACGAGATAGAGAACAGAGATCGACATAATCCTGGTACTGAGAAGATCTGCTGGAATACAGTGGAAATATCGAGTGAAATGGTTTTGTTGCTTCTGTATCACCACGGGCAAATTTTTCATTTAGCAGACCATCAAAGCCTGTTATGAATACCGTGCTCTTACTTATGATATGAGGGTTTATTAATAAAATGTCTATCAACATGGTTACTATTGGTATTTTTAGGCAAATTCATATGATGGACTCCAAATTTTTCATTTTGATTTGCGGTGCAATTTTTTCCTTTTCTGAACTGTTCATGATCTACTTCTTACCCTCCCAACTCTTGACAAACGAGGTGAAATTGTTAAATATTTTCACAGCACGCTTTTTAAATCAATTTTTTTCAAGGCCCTAATGTTGGCGGATGACATTTATTCGACAGAGTGGTACGATCTGTCACCGGCTTTGAAACAGTCGGTCCTTGTCATTTTGATGAAAAGCCAACAAGAAAAATATCTGATGGCCGGAAAAATTCTGCCCATCAATTTCGGAACGTTCACATCTGTACGTAGATGTTTGATTAAACGAGGTATTTTCACAAAGTTTCGAATCATTCGAGGTTTTGTTTTCCAGATGATGAATGCTGTTTTCACCTTTTCTACGGCCCTCATGAGCTGTGTGAAAGTTACTTAATTTTGCCATTTCAGCCAAAGAACAACCAAATGAGACCCACGTGACTCGGTTCAAACTCTCGATTTTTGCACACTAACAGGTGAAAAAAGCACACTAGGTAATAGTGCCGGATTAAAATATTTCCGGGCCCACAAATAATGTGAAATTACAACGACTGTATTCATACCTTTTAGAACTGAACTACCAGGTACATGGTAGAAACTACCATTTCTACTAATAGTCTGTTTGGGCGATAAGTCAGCAAAATTCAACTCGTGCTTTGTGTTTTATTTGAGTTAAATGTGTTAAATTCCTCAAATAAACCATCAATCACTCAAAAAGTAGATCCGATATTATCTTGGACCAAATCTCTCGAAATTTGCTCACAAGCTTAGTTGAGTATACTCACGCTAAATTGCTGAACATAATGAACTGAGATGGAAATGTCTCGGAATTTGAGTCAGATAATATCGGGTCTACTTTTCACTCGTGATTGACAGTTGTTATATTGCTGTTGAATAATTTCAACTTTATGAAATAAAAAATGACAACTGGCTGACTGATCTCAATGTTCGTAAACGTTCATCGAGGTTCACATCCATCAGTGTTGAACCTTACGTAAATAAGGTAATCTCAAAATATACCTACTCTGTGCACTGAGTGAGTTCTTGGACTAAGAATACGCGAATGTAAAATACAAAATGCATTCTCAAAACGCGCTCAAATTTTAAAAATATCTATTCCGCTACACAAGAGGAATTTGAAGAGCACTTGCACAAAGAAGGGTGAAGAGCTCTTCGAATCCTGACAATAATCAACAGGGGGCTTCACAATTATGTTTTTGGAATGGGCGGAAAGTTTAAGAAAATAAAGTTACTATTAGAGTTATTAGAGTATACTATATATATATATAATAAATATACTCATCAGTAGCTGTTACCTATGCTTTTCTTTGTCATATCAAAACAAATGTTTCGTTAATTATTATTCACCTGTTCAACGTCTTGTTAGTTGATAGTACCTAGTATAATCAGTAGCACAAGTGGTAGGACTATAGTATGGTAACGAATGAATATTTCTCACGAAATTCGCAGAAATTTAATAAACAACTATTTGTAGTTTTAACATAGGTAGAAGGTTCGATTTCGTATCCCGTCCGTAATCGATCATACATTTACCACCCCCATGACGATACATGTGATCTGTATAACTGATCTGCTATTTGTGTGAACAACAACTTATCTTATATCAGACTACAGCCAATTCAGCACTAAATATCAAGAGGAACTGTGCAAAATCGTCCCATCCGTTATCATGGAACGGCTGAACAGGGAAATGCTTCAGAGGTGCCAGAAATATGTTTACGAAAATCAATTAGGATAACTGAGTAGTACGTACAGAAAATACTCATAATCAATTATTATTAATTCCATTTGTTCTTGTATCGCGGAAGGCCGTGATCCTAACCTTGAAAAGTCAAAAAATTGACAGTAAACGTCAGAAATATGACATGTTTGCCAACGGAACTCAATTTCTTCACAGCTTGAGCTGCGATTCACAATAAAATTGAATGGATCATAGTGATGCACACATCATATAATCTGTTTTTTTATTTTTTTTTGTCCAGCCTCGTAGGTATTTCGTTATGCTCTTCACACTAGACAACCTAGATATTTCTGAAATCATAAAAAAATCTGTCAACTGATGAACTGTCAAATGATTCTGACAGATGTCAAATTTACATTATCGATAACGAAAATTACGAGTGATACATTCTTTCAAAGCCTGTGAAATTCTTGGGATAATTCCTGATTTGGTTGGAAAATACGCACTTCCACAGCTTTCTAGACAGGGAAAACCGATTAAAACGATTTTTTTTTTGCAATGTGGGTAACATTGTGGAAATTAACACATAATCAAAGGAGCAAACGACAGCAAACGACAAAAGCAAATGACATTTTTTAATGAAAAAATGTTCTGGCGATTTTTGGAGTTGAAAAAGACCATAATAGTGAGATGTGGAACTGCCAAATTTTCATCAAAATTAGGAATTTTCTCTGGAATTTTACAGGTTTTAAAATGGTTTATCACTCGTGAAGTATTGCTAAATGTCAATATTTGAATCTAACGGAGAAACTTTGACAATCCACTGGAAGATATGAGTTTTTTTTCGTTCAAACATGTATGGTTTGTCTTTAGTGAAAAACTGTGAATGTGTAGTGAAGCTCCTACGAGGCTGGTCCAAAAAATAATGATAAAAGCGATGTACGAAGTTATCATAAAATGAAAATGTACAATACCTATGTGAAATCCTCAATCTGAATAAATTTGATAAGCGAACGTACTTGCCTGTTTTATTTGCAAAAATCTAGCACACACTTGCGACATTTTGACTGATTTTCTTATCTTGTACTTTTTTTTTTCATCATTTTCGACCAATAAAGAAGCATTAGACTTTTCCAAGAAAACACCGTATAATTATCAGAAACTGAGTACGGAACTGAAATTTTAGTCAGAATCTGTGTCGAGTATTCAAGATTCAAGTGTTCATATTATATTGGTTTCCCATGTAAACATTTATACATGAAACTTGAAATTTAACATTTAATTTAATATTTTACAAGTTGGCTTACTTTCAACTTGGGATTTAAGAAATTAATAGCGCTTGCGCGTACTATATGACGTTTTATGTTTCAACATTAAAATTTGACAAGCGTTAGTTACCAAAACATCACAATCTAGGGATTTCTGATTTTATTTAAGTGACATACCACCGATTTGGCACAGTTTGCAAGTCTTATTTGAGAAATACAAAATCTTAAATCAAGCTGCATAAATCGAACTCCGGCATTCAATTCAAGTCCCATAAGTCTAAAATTGAATCTTGAATTTTAAATTTCTTTATTTATATAATTAATTAATTCAAATATAAGCTTACCTTACCAATTCAACTCCGTCCTCAAACAGCCAATTCAACCAGTGAGCTTGTATACTTGGAGACCTGCGCACGAGCTGCGAGCAAAGGGAACCACCTATATGAGAAGGTCTAGACGTTCGTGAACGTCGACAAAAGTTGAAAGTTAGAAACACGGAAGAGAATAATGACGCAAAGGGGTTGTTTGACTTTAAATGTTATAATAAGCTTTTGGTCTATTCTAGTTATTTTAGGCCTTTTGTTGATATTTTATTTTAAAGTGTTTAGAACATTTGCACATTAAAATAGATATTAGAATAACTAATGCCAATATTCAAATGTCACTGGGTCTCACCCTCCGGGTCGACCGATTTACCATCGCCGCAGTGACTGGTTCATTTTCATACCAGATATGACAGAAACGTTTTGAATATTGCTACTGTTGACTGAAATGTCGCTAGTATTATTATTGTTGTTCGACATATTCATTCAAAGTGTCGTGGATGTATGGAAGAGATAGGTGGAACGGTGCGCGTGAGTAAGCCGCTAAACCCCAAGTAAGTCCGAGAGGGATTGAGACGTGAGAAAACCGGGAATCCTCGCCAAATGTGACCATCGAAAAAACAATTTGGAAACCCGTAGCGATAATTGAGTTTGTCGATTTTCCATTCTCTCGCTCCTAATCGAAAAAGCAAAAAACATTGCTCGCTAGTCGACATCAACAGTTTGTATTGCGAATTAAGCGCTGCCGCGTCCCGGGATTACCGGTCCAAAGTTTCCTATCCGTAATTCTCGACATGGTGTATGTATGTGTGTGTGTATCGAAACTGGTCGGAAAACAAAGACTGAAGACTAAAGAGTTGGAAAAGTTTCACGAAACACGCAACAACTACTTATCTACTCGTGACTGGCGCGAGATGGTGTGTCTGTATATCGGGTGATCATTTGAAAACTATCCCCCTACAATAACTCTCGATTTCTAGTTGATATTTTTTCGAGCAAAAACAGGTCGATTTTTATATCAAGGGGGACATCTAAAACATACATTGACAAGTTTCTATCTTCAGCTCTTTCGCCTCCACTTCCCCAACTTTGAAATTTCAAATGACACCACCTACCTTGCGATACATCAAATTGAAGAGAATTGAATTTTTTCTTCTGAAAAAAATATTTTCAAAATATTTGACTCCACCCCCTTTCTCCTTGAAAATTCTCTGAATGTTCCATTTTACATTCTGGACCCCTTAATTCTCTTCAGTTTAGTCAGCATCATCCTCGATAGCATCGAAAAAGAGAATTTTCGGTGGAAAAAAGTACTACCCAAATTCACCCCATTGATCTCTCCCACCTCAACTTCAAAATTCAATAAAACACCATCTTTTTTGTCGAACATCAAATTGAAGGGAATTGAATTCTCTTTCTGAAAACGATTTTCTTGGAATTTTCAACCCCTTTCCCATTAAATTGGACATTCGGACAACTTGGACAACTTTCTTCAATTTGATGTATCGCGAAGTAGGTATTGTCATTTTAGATTTTCAAGGTGAGATGGGGGAAGCGAAGGGGTGAATTGGGGTGGCACTTTTTCCATTGAAAATTGTCTCTGTCGATGGTGCGCAGGATGACATTGATTGCATCAAGAGAATTAAGATGTCAAGAATATTGAATTGGACATTCAGATAATTTTAGGAAGAAGAGGGGGGGGGGGGGGTTAGAGTGAAAATGTTATAAATGTTTCCAGATTTTTTTTTTTGGTTCTGTTGAATTTGATGTATCGCAAAATAGATTGTGTCGTTTGAAATTTCAAAGTTGGGGTGGGTGGGAGCGAAGGGGCTAAAGAGAGAAATCCGCCAATGTATGTTTCAGATGTCCCCCTTGACATAAAAATTGACCTGTTTTTGCTCGAAGACATTTTCATTAGGAATCGGGAGTTATTGCAGGTGGATAATTTTCAAATGATTGCCCGGTATATGATGCGATGTAGCGAGAGCAAGGAGAGGCCCGCGGATGAGAGTTTGCTCAACAAGTGCCGCCCGCGTTGTTGCCCGAATTTATTACAAACAATAACTCCATCAATCATGTTGCCAACCGTTCGAAAAGTGAAGGAGGAAGAGAATGAGGAAAAGAATGCGCGGCTTTGGAAGATTATCCAAGCGATCATCACCCAGAGTCATAACAGTGATGATGATTATGATGATGATGATGCTGCTGCTGCTGCGCAGGGAACAAGAGGGAAAGACATCAGATGTTAATTAATGAAATGTCTTGTGAGCAATAACAATTAAATTGTATCGCTAGAGGAGAGGAGCCATGTTTGCGGAAGTGAGATTTCGCGTGACTGAGCTCGTAAATGGCCAAACGAAGACGAAAACGGATACGGTTCCATCTTGGCGACAATAACGTCTCGAACGGGATGAGCTTGGGCAATTATGAAATTGCGTGCTCAAAAAGCGGAATTATGAGTGTTGCCGGTTTTTGAACTCGCGGCATACGCCATTAAGACACAAGGGCATTTTGGAATTGGAGTCTTTTGATCATCGATCGGGAACCGAGCTATTGCAAACTAGCTTTAGCCAGTGGTCGAACTATTGCCTGCTCCGGCTCAAGTCTCCTAAGCATTTCTTGTCAACAAGTCAACAGTATAACATAACTAGGACTGGATGCTGTGACGGTTAGACCGAAAGAGAGACTGACAGACGGACAACGCGAGGACATAAGCGCCTTCCTGTTTGGAGAAGTGTAAGTGAGATAAAAACATAATGGAGAAAGACTTTATATGACCAGGTTTGCTTCGTTTTATCCAAGGAGTCGGGAAATTGTTAGTAGAAGCCGCGCGACCTACTTCTAGTCAAAGTATGCAATTTCCAGCACTTTTTGTTATACTTAGCTATCGACACTAGCAGCGACTAATCATATGGCATTGATTTTTCGCGAGGTAGGAACAGCTTGATCAGTATGCTTCGGCTCGCCGGTTACCTGTCTTCATATACCCATACCTACAAATTTTCTCATCAAAATCAGATTCGTGCAGCTCATATAAATGCAAATGTTGCAATATTGCTTCTTTCACTCGACTTGTAATCCCAGCACCGCACACAGAACCGGCGCCCTCGAGCGCGTCGGTGGTGGTGGTAGTGGTATATTTTTAATAAATTCCGACTCTACCTTCACTGAGCATAATCACGACCAAAATCCGGAAAAACTCAGTAATTTCGCTCTGCAGAGTGTTGTTCCAGGTGTCATGAGCCTGTGCTGATGCCACAGCCCGCGGTTGGGGAAATACGGATTTTTATTTTGACGTTGTCGGCTTGTCGGCGGCTCTTATTAAATATTTGCACGAGGGAATGCGACCTGCTCACGCGAGAGGGCGTAAAGCAGGCGCAAGTCTGCTAAAGGTGGGTTTAGTCCGCTTATTTAGCCACGGTTTTTATTTCAGCCGTGAGCGCAGCATCGCTCGTTGGCTCTGAGCGCTCACGGCCAAAATAAAACCATACGGCTTCAATAAGCTGACGAAAGGTGAGTTTAGTCAGCATTGTTGAGCCGTAATTTTAGTTTTAGTCGTAAGCGTAGCATCGCTCGCTGACTCTCATGCGCACGAGTGCCACTAAGCGATGATACGCTTACAACTAAAATTAAAACCTCGGCTAAGTAAGGCTGACTTAAAGCTCACTCTAAGCTTAAGCTCACCTTAAACCCACCCTTATTTTGTGAGGGATGGATGGATGGACTGGTGAGGTCGAATAATGATGCGGCGAGAATATGTGTAGGTACTACTCAAATATTTGTTGAGTTTTATTGTGATGCGGAATTTTTACAGCCGCCGGCGTGTTGTTTTATTACTTTTATTGGTGGCCGGACGAGGTGTCGGCGATATTTTATGTAAATTTTAGACATCCAGGCTTTATGGTGTGGGTGCCGTAGAAATAAATACCAGCGTGTGACCCTTGGTGAACTTCCTCTTTTCAATTATTATTCTCAAAGTTTCCTTTTTATTCTTTAATTCAACACCCGTTATGCCGCATCCTTCTACTTCGCCTTCAAAATAATCTATCTACAATGGTACATCCCATATCGGGACTGAAGATATTTTCGACCAGTATCTAGGTAACTCAACCTACAGTGATACTCAACATCCGGTTCGTATCTGCAACACGACATATTTTCAACCTCGCTTTCAATTAATTAATAGAGTTTGGCTCTTATAGTTGTCAGAATCCTAGTTGCTGAAAAAAGGAAAAAGGTTAGAAACTTTTTCATTTACACCTACTACCAAGCCTACTTCCTTTTGATCAATACCTTTTCCTAATATTCCGCTATTAATTGCCAAGCTTTTCACTGCCGCAGGCCCGCGAGATCTTTATTTCAAAAGAAGTTCTATATCTCTCCCGGCAGCTTTCCAGCACGCCCCCGAGGCTGAGTGTTCTCATCCACTTCTTCTCGCGCCTCTCCACACCACGGCCGGGTGTCTTGCCGAATAATGGGGTGTTAAGTGCGCCGTCAAACAAGTCCGATTCCGATAGGAATCTCGAAAACGACTCCGCTCACTCTGAAGAACAACTATTACTTCCATCATGCAAGAGGGGTTATTCGGGGGGGGGCCTTAAGGGTCCCCTCGATGACGCCATTAATCAACCTGAGCCCGGCCTGATTACGCCGTGCCGTCGCGGCGTCGGGACGCCCTTATTCGCGCGCGCGCCTCCTATTGCTCCCCTGACATCCAGTCAAATGGTGAAAATTCGCCGGAAAATCCTCCGACGGTCTATTTCGGGTTATTCAACGGCCGTAAAAGCAGACATTTGGCCGGAAATTCGGCGCGACCTTACACACACACCCTGGCGTCCTGTAGGACTTGGGGACGACGGGATAAGTGCACAAAAAATTCATTTTAAACATTTGCAGGCTGGTTCTGCCGGTGACGACTCTCTTAACCCCGTCTCAAACTTTCGATTTTTCAACATTCGCCTTTTTTGTGGGCACCATCTTGAATCTATCCTTCACGTCATAGTTAGAGAAAGTATGACTGTTAACTGCAGAAATGGTTAATTGCGATCAGTTTATTGAAGGAACAACAGTCCTAATATAAAATTATAGCCTCATCACCTAGAAAAAAAGTCCAGTCGATTGGTTCACAAATCTTCAGCACTCGTGTCCAATATGATGGCTTTCCCAATGTTTCGAAAAATTAAGTAGGTATATGCTCATCAAATTATTATTATCAAACTTAAAGCTGCATTCATGACGCGCGATATTTTATAGCGGAGCGAAGCGATTTTTCACCTGGACCAATCACGTCCATCCATCATCGTCATGACGTCATTCATGAACATGATGATAGGTCTAGGCAAAAAAAATCTCTACGCTCCGCTTCGCCGCGAAAAATCGCTGATCATGACGTTTTTGAAGACCACGGATCAAAATTCAGCATCATTCTTGTGAAGGTTTGTTTTTGAAAATATACATTCAACAAACTTAAAGTGCGATCAAGATGCTTGAATCAGAACCCACCATAGGCACGGGCTCGATACCTATACTTCCCTTCTCGTTGATTCACGCTTCGCCATTGCTCCTTCCCTGAAACTACTACTCAACTTTATCCTCCGTACTTCCACATTCCCAGAGACCCGGAAGGTTTCTGGAGTGTGTCCTATTCATGAGAGTGGAGGAAGATGTGAGATTGCTGATTGTCGACCAATAGCAATGATCATCAGCAACATCAGTAAGATTTTTGAAATAGCTCTTCTCTCCACAGCATCCTCACAGCGTACTTATACTTTAGTTCAAATGGCCTACACGTTCCGTGTAGGTCCTTGGCCTGCTCAACGAATAATCTCCATTTGTCTCTATCCATTGCCTTCTGTTTCCACTTTCCAACCCCCATCTGTCTCAAATCGTCCTCCACCTTATCTTTCCAGCGCCTTCTGAGTCTTTCTTTTTTCCTGTTACGCTCCGAGTTTCTTTTGTAGGCTATTTTGGCTGCACTAGTTTTTGACATACGGACTACATGACCCAGCCATCGCAGTCTTTGTGCTCTTATACTTGTCACTAAGTGGACCTCTCCGTACAAGTCTCTAAGTTCGTCATTTGTTTTCCTTCACCATTGATGTCCTTGTTGTACTGGTTCACAGATTTTCGCAGTACTTTCCTTTCAAAAACAACGAGTTTCTTCTCATTTTCCTTGGTCAGTACCCAGGTGTCGCTAGCATAAGTGATGACAGGTCTTATTAGGCTCTCGTATAAGGTTATTTTGGCGTTCCTAGACATATGTTCTGATCTTAGTACCTTCCTCAGTGCGCAGTAGCTTCTATTGCCTGATTTGAGTCGGGCATAGATTTCCACTTCGGTTTCATTTTCTCTAGTTAGTATACTTTCCAAGTATTTGAACTGGTCAACTCTTCCAAAGTTATGTTCCTAAGTTCTCGTGTTTCCAGTTGCTTCATTTCCCTCCCTTGTCCGTAGAATATACTTCGTTTCCTCTTCATTTATCTTTAGACCTGCCGTTTTTGCTTCTGTTGTCAATTCGACAAACGCCTTTTCCATTGCTGTCTTTGTTCTTGCTATTATAACATCATCCGCGTAGGCGAGTACCTGGCACATCCGACTGAATTATTGTTCCTCGATTCAATGATTCTGTTTATTTCGATTCCTCTTATACACTTCTCGAATCCTCACAGCGTACGTGAAGCTCAAAATAATCATGCAGCAACACGGCTTTGTGAAGGGGAAAGTCCACCATTACTAATTTGATTGGAAGAATCCAGGCTATTTTTGAGCCACAAAGTGACCGGTTGACTCTGAATGAAACCAAATGCACTTACAAAACATTTACCAGGCTGATAAAATCTACTAAATTCGACTATACCATCGAAAGTCATGTTCCTGACCGACCTCTGTTGGTCAACCATCTAATTTCGAAGGTCTTTCCGGTACGCCATGGCCCATTAGTGCGACGGTTAGTGGACGATTTTGAAACCTACCTTGCATTTTATTCTAGAGCATTCAAACTTGGCAGAGTTGTAGTATAGACAATACAAATAGAAAAGACACATGTCGTCACGAATTTTTACGGTTGCGTAGGAACCAGGTGAGTCCATCATTCAAAAAAAGGTTGGCTGATTTTTGATGCCCCAATATCCGTGACGACGGTGGTGATAACATATGGTCTTCTCTATTTGTATTGTCTATACATACTCCCAGCTGACTTTCAAGAAGTGGAAACAAGGTTGCAAACCCGGGAGAGCAGCAGTATAGCGAGTTGTCTACCTAACAGGGGTAGATTTCAAAACCTCACCAAATCGTTCGTTTCGGTGACTTTCATGGGCCGGGATCGGTCCTCCACTTGACATTCACTAGCTATGGACATATATCGACCTTGGCGATGAGTTGTGGCAGCAAGTTGCCTATCTTTCAGGGGCACAAGCAGAAATCACCGGAATCACAGTTAGTCCGGACGTTACGGGGCTACAACGTTGCGAAGAATGATCAAGCGATGAGACTTGTCAAAAATGTTCATTAGGCCCCTGAGCAACTTTCAAGAGGTGATGTCACGGTGAGTCTCCTTGCAGACGTAGTATACAGGGTGTTCGATAATTCAAGAATTCAAACCCCTGAACCAAAAAAGTTGGAGTCATGAAAGTCACAACATAAATTCACAATTTGATCTTTGTAAGGATAAAATAAACCGTGTCTCTATATCTTCAGCCGTTTCTGAGAAATCCTGAAATCAGTGATCAGTTTCATGGAAATTCACATTTTTTTAAAAATCAGTAATTTAAAAAAGTGATTTCTTAAGATATTTCAGTAAAATTCGGTAGTCCCTTGAAGAGTAAAGTTGAGAATAGAATGCCGTTTGTTGCTATTGTCCCTGTCCACTATCTTCGAAAATATGGCAGTCTTTTCTTCTTCTTATCATGGCCGCCATCTTGAAGTCACCCACTATTGAATAAGTGAGGAATAATGGTCATAGGCAATAATCTTAGTGCAAAAATAATAATCATTCCCAGTGAGTATATCCTTTTAAATGACTATAATTCTGGCTATTTAAAAGTAAGAAATTTTATAGTGAATCAACTACCCATTTTTTCAGAATATTTTCAGGCTATTTCAGGAAAGACTGAACTTTAATCAAAATGGTTTCGTATCCCTTTTTGAAAAAGATGCAGGATAATTTTCAACACCCCCCTTCATCTATCCATAGGTCATTTTGACCATGGTAGGCGCCAAAGCTCTGTGAAACTCATGAAAATGTGTCCAACGATTCTACAGCCCTTTTTGATCAATTAAAAAGAAGTTGCTCACTGGTTATAGTTATTTTTGCATCTGTATTATTCCTTAAGACCATGATTCGTATTGCCAATTGATTTTAAAGTTATTCAATAATGGGTGGATTCAAGATGGCAGCCAGTGGCGCCGAATAGACCTTTTTTTGTGGCGCTCGCCATACCTCAAAATAGGGGGGGGGGGTCTGGAGGGAAAGAAGAAAAAAATGGAGAAGTAGAAGAGAAAAAGGAGAAGAAGAGAAAAAGGAGAAGAAGGGAAAAGAAGAAGGGAGAAGAGGAAGAGCGAAACCCAGCAAATCATTGGATATAAGGATTATTAGGTACATTGAATCTGAATGACAGTTATTCACGATGTACCGTAAAAGGTAACGTATGATCAAAACCATTTAACCTCAAGAGTGCTATGGCTTTTTTTTTTTTGCTTTTTTCGATTGTTGGTAGTATGTCCTGCAATTTACTTCAGAGTTACATCTGCATGTTATTTGAAAATCTTCAGTGCATGTCGGTAAGGAATACGACCACTCTCCGTTTTCCAATTTTGAGCCATTTCAAAAATAACTTATAATGAGAGCTTTTTATTCAATTTCAACCATTTTCAGATACCGACATTGGCATTCAACAGTTTATTCAGTCATTATGGTCGCGATTATGGTTAACCTTTGATATACCGTGTGATCCAAACCATTCCGAATTGGGGTAGACTAGACTCTGCCCTAGCGAAAAGCAGTTTTGCATCCCAGAATTTGGCCATGTCACAGTCTACCCCAATTCGGAATGATTTGGATCACACGGTATAAAATATTGATAATTTCATAGCACTCTAGACTAGAGGCATGCAAAAAAGTTTTGATCATGAATCGTATACGGATTCAACAGCCAATTAAATGGACTAGGAAAATCTTACGATCTTATGATCCCACAAAAAACTTTCGATTTTTGTGCCTAGCTACATTGCGCTGCACTGCACACTACACACTATTCATATGGAATGGCAGGTAAGTTGGTTTTATTACTCTTGATAAAACTGGGGCCCAATTCAACAAGAGCTTCTTAATGAGACAAAGCTCTCCGACCACCGCAACATCGGACGGTCGGACCGAAACTGCACAGACACCAGTTTGCCCCTATAGAGGGCTCATCAGTACACAGACATTCAGTCAAACCATCCGATGCTGTGGTAGCCAAAGATCTCATGGTTATATACACTCAGGAGGACTCCTAATATGTGAGTCCTTCAATCGGCGCCATCTATCAAAGGCATTCCGCAGATGCTATATTTCAAGGCATCAGGCATGCGAGGGAATTGACAAAATTCCAGGTAAAGCAACACCGTCGCCAAGAGCATCGATGGTAGGTGTACACATGTATACTCAAGCCGAGTAGAGCAATGTTGAAAGATGCTATATGATCCTAAGAGGCGCAATATTTATTTATATTTGCGTGTTTGTTGTCTTTTAAGAGTGTCCTACCCGGTTTTACCCACAAACTACACAGCAATATTTTCTGCTAGAGTTCCTAAACTTGAAATTTAGCTCCCATGTCATCTAGGTAGGTACTTGAAGGGGTATTCCCAAGAGTTTTCGAAAATTTCCAACTTTGAAAAGATAATGAAATCTATATGGACAATTTGGTCAGCGGCTTCCTTTTTTTGCTTATTATTGTTAATAATATTATTATTCCGAAAAATTCCGCCTGCGGCGCTAGTTGCATAAGTGGGTCTTAGGCCCCCCGGCCCGACTGTATAGCGTGGCAATAGGGGGGGGGGTATGAAATTTTCTTCGCCATAGTAACTTTTCATGAGTTCGGCGCCACTGATGGCAGCCATAAGGAGGAAAACAGTTAAGTGTCGTATTTCTGAATATAGCAGGCAAGGACCACGGCATTCTCTTCCTGACTTCACTATCTAAGGTTTAACCGAATTTCATCCGAATATCTTGAAAAATAACTGAGTTATTGAAAATGGTGATAGAAACACTATGATTTCGGGATTATTTGTTTGTGCCCCTGAAAGGTGGACAAGCCGCTTCCACGACCCATCGCCAAGGTCGACATATGCCTTGAACTAGTGAATGCCAAGTGGGGGACCGATCCTCGTCCATAGAAGTCACCAAAAACGGACGATTTGTTGAGGTTTTGAAATCTACCCCTGTTAGGTAGGCAACCCGCTGCTCTTCTGAGGTTGCAACCTTGTTTCCACTTCTTAAAAGGACGATGGAGGTATGTACTGCAACTGTGCCAAGTCTGAATGCTCTAGAATTAAATGCAAGGTAGGTTTGACTAACCGCCGCACTACATGTCTCGCGATGGAAGGCCAACAGCCAAAAGTGAACCACAATCATGGTAAGGTAGAATTTGAAGGTGGGTATACTGCTTTTCGAACAAACCCCTGTATCACAGGTCAAATGCCAAGAGAACTAAAAAAAAAATATCTGAAAGTGTTCGTTACGGACTTGAATAAACTCTTTTCGCGACTTTCTTTTTCATTCTTCTTTGCTGTGTTCTTTCTAGATACAGCTGACAGATTGCACACCATGTAGTTGGATATTATGTGTTGAACATGAACAAAAATTTATGATTAAAATTTGATTAGCATCATACGTATAGCTGTCGTACACGAGAGAAAATCAGGAATTTATCAGTATCACAGTGAATGCGGGGGGGTGGAGGCTCCGAAACCGATAATGTGTGGGCGGGTGTGGCGTGAAATGGGGCTCGGATGCTGTGATGTAATCTACGTTCACCCTCATCAGCTAATGGCATGTAAAGTTTGGGTTAACTCCATCTCCGTTTCGGCGCCTCATCATCCTATGTATGCAACGATGCAATTTGCAACGATCCGCGATCCACGTTCCGCCGCACCAGCGACGTTCTTCATGGACCATAACCGTAAACTGTCTTTCGAAAATAATATGACGGCCGATCAGCAGAATTTGTGAGGTCAGAGGGGTGAGTGATGGAATTTGATTTTAAAGCTGCGGTGTGTAAGGGTTGGACGTCTCAGGTTGGGCGTTTGAAAATGGCTATTCTGATGTGTCCAGAGGGTTGAAATGGTGTTTCCAGCAAAGCAGGAAAACGACAACGCAAGCATCCCGTAGAAACACGGTTTACTTAAGAAGAACAAAGAATGTTGCCAACTTCGTATACACTACTTGTCGTTCACTTTATTTTACAAGGTATTTTACATGTCCAGACAGTATTATTTTGCTTTTATACAGAGAGTGTAAGTTTGAGACTGGAAAATTTCGCCAGCAAAGCATTTTTCTCTCCTCAGTTTCACGTTCTTCACTCGAATAGCAAATAGAGCCTGGATATATCACCGATAAATGTATGTAAAGTTGGTGACAGTGGATCAAACTTTTGTTCAGTAAAACTGTTTGCTGTTTAAAAATAATTATTGTCGCAGTATTTGGCACCTAAACCAAGTTTTACTTAACTGAAGTTCAACTCCAGTCCAACTGAAATACTAAACCAGATAGTCTCTCTAAGACTGCTGATTGACTATATTCCAGAATTATATGGTCACAAATTATAGTCTAAAAACTGGTCACTAAAAAGGCAATTTTCAAGGCAATTTTTGATAAACAACACCACCATCACGTCTAATGCTATTCTGCTATGCTATTCTAAAGCCACGAATGTGCAGATGTAGCGATAAGATTTGGAAATCCACTTTCAAACAGCGGTTCTGCATTCACAGCTTAATGCGCAGTGCCACTAGTTCACAAATGGACAAAATTAAAACCGGGATGAGAATATTGCGGTATGCGATGCGGAGTCCCATCATTATACGAGAGGCCAGAAGGGAGCATTTTCCGCACACATGTAGGTGTACAACGTCTCATTTCACGTGCCAAAGTGGGTCAGATGTGTTTCCATAACGCAAACAAATTGCTGCAACCGCGCCAAGCTGAGGTATACCCACCTACCTACACCTACAAAATCTGAGTTATCTTTTTACACCTGTACCTATGCCTCATTTTCAGAAATATCATTACTGTAACATGCGAGAACACCATTTTCCGAGCAGTTTTCCTTTTGCTTTGGTATTACATACAGCTCGATTTGGTACATCTTGACACTAAAGTTAACGAGTGAGAAGTGAACCCTTGTGCCTTCATTTGTAGCCAAAAGAAACACTAACAAGTAGGAGGAGGGATGTGGTCGCAAATGATTAAGGGCCACAAAGGATTTTGATAGTTTGCTACCATCGGTGATTCACTTTTGGTCACTGAAAAATTCAATGCAAACAATTTGATGGCAACTGCAAATTTCACTTTGCCACAATTTGCTGTATGTGACTGTTGATTTTGGAAAGGGATTATACAAAATTTGAACTGATGCAGGAAGGGAAGTTGTAGGTGCAACCGCAACGTTATAACGAACGACTTGATAAATTTAAACCAATGGGCCTAGTGGCTACAAATGGTATCTCTACTCTATTATGCAGGGTGGCCCAACAAAAACACAACAGGGGCCTTATTCTTGAAACGGGGAACAGAGTTCTCATGCGGCGTTGCTATGCAAGGAGAGCTATGATTGGCCCTTGCCTAGCAACTACACATGTGGATTCTGTTCCCCGATTCAAGGATATAGGGCCCCAGAGCGGTTTCTGGGCATTTCACCTCATTTTTTTGAAAAAAGCTCGGACAGGTATATTTTTGTATTAAGGGGGACATTTGAAACATATGTTGGCGAATTTCTATTCCAAGCTTCCTCACCGCCACCCTCTCTTTCTCTTTCTGAAAACATGTTTTTAAATCCTTAACCCTACCCTCCTTCTTCCTAAAATTCTCTGACTGTCTCATTTTATATTCTCGACCTTTCAATTTTCATCAGTTTAGTCAGCGTCATTCCAAATAGCATCGAAAAATATTTTCGGTGGAAAAAGTGCTACTAAAATTCGCCCCTTTGCTCTTCTCCACCCCACCCACCTCTGTTGTGTTTTCGTTAGGCCACCGTGTATAAGACTGCCCAAAAAATGTCCATGATGGGGCCCCGCGGTCATACCTACTTATAAAATCTGGTCCTTTATTTTGGCATTCTTTGCATAATACAGAGAAGATTCGGATACAGGTCCAACCAGTTTCCGGAGTGATAACTTGATGATAATGCAACATAAATTTTCAACGTGGGTATGAGAATAAATAATTGGACGAATTTTAATGAACCAAGTCCATGGTAGTGTTCGAATGTTACGGGTGCACGAAATATTTTCTCGTTATCCGGTTCGTTACCAAAATAGGGCAATAATAATAATTAATTGCGGATCGGGAATTATGCTGGGTAGGTGGGTATTAGCATAAAACTTCGCGAATTATTCCAATTATCGTCAAACTACATGATTCATTGTAACAGTTTCATGGTGGATTAGATTAAATTAAATTTCACGCAGCCATTATTCACATCAGTAGTACATGTTTACTGCATGGTTTAACAGTTATTACTTAAAATTTATACTTTTTAGCGTATAACATCATGCACCGTTCGCATCAACTGTGTAAAAGTAAAACTTGTTCATTGTAAAACGAAACTTAATTCGGAAATCTGTTTCGATACAAAATTTTGTGGACGTCTTCGGGAGGAAGCGCTGTGTTGGGTCTTTAAAACGATGAGGGATCAAACAGAAGAGAATAACGGAGTCTTGTATGAACAGTAAACAATTAATTATTTTTGTGTTTGCAATGGATTTACGTATTATTACGAGCGGCGATTCTCGCGTGCATTCTGGAGCACACGCATCAGATCCCAGCGTTACAAGTGCGAAGCTCTGGACATTCCATAATATACGCGATGGCTTGGGGATTTCAATAACATGAAAGACTTCAATAGCTGAGTGGGAAACATCAGCCAAATTGGCGGAGGTGCCGTCGCTCCGAAGCACGCGTAATGCACGCGAGAAGGTGTAGGATTTTCCGGGAGTCGTCTCGAAACCATATGCTGATCATTGTGGTATTTACTGAAGGATCAGGAGGAACTTCCAGAATACCAGTCGGAGGGGTGCGGCGATAAAATATCCCAGCCAAAAATATCCCGGCAATAATATTCCAGCCAAAAATATCCCCGCGACATAATATCAATATCCCGGGCAGAAAATATCTCCACCAATAATATCCCAGCCAAAAATATCCCCACGACATAATATCCCAGGTCAAAAATATCCCAGCCAAAAATATCCCCGCGACAAAATATCTCAGGGCAAAAATCTCCTAGCCAAAAATATCCCAGGCCAAAAATATCCCCGTCAGCAATATCCTCTCCTATAATACAAAAATACAGATGATAGATTATAGAATATATATTAAGATATGAATATAGAATTTCAGACCCACCCGATAACGAGTCTATTGTCCTCTAAAGTATCGTCCTCATTCTGTCTTCAATATAATTCAAAGTCCTGCTGAGTCCCCTTGCATTTTTCATGATTTTCGAAGCAGACAGCAGCGGTGTGCCATCATGTCATGTTGAGAGCCCTGTTGGGCCCCATTAATTCTTTTCATGGCTTTCGGAATAGGTACCGGTAAGTAGAATTTTAAGTTATTTTGTTACACAGAGCTCCATTGGGCCCCCTTGTGTTTTCAATACCGTTCGAAGCTCTGTTGAGCCCCTTTGCACTTTTCCGAGGCTTTCCGAGCACTAGTGAGCCCCTTGTGCCTTTATATGATATTCGGCCCCAAATTGGGTCCTATTTGTATTTTCAAGTATAATTTGGAGCCCCGATGAGCCCCATCATGTTTTTATGACTATCAAAATTCCAGTAGCCGTAGCCCCACTATGCCTTCTTCTATTATATAGCTTCATTGGGCCTCCTATATAGTTTTAGTATAATTTGGAATCCTAGTTAGCCCACTTATGTTTTTTCATGGTTATCAGAACCCCCTGTTGCCTACTTGTTATCCAGAGCTCTATTGGGCCCACTTATTTCTTCAATGTCTTTTGAAGCCCTGCTGAGCCCCCTTACATCTTTCTGAGACTTTCGGAGCATAAGTGAGCGCCTTGTGCCTTGATGTGATATTCGGAGCCCTATCGGGCCCCCTTGTGTCCTCAAGTGTGGTTCAGAGCCCGAGATAAAGCTTAATTGGCCCACTTATGTTTTAATTGGCTTCCAGAGTACCGTAAGCCCCCTTTTTTCCTTCATTGTTATGTAAAGCTCCAATGGGCCCCCTTGTGTCTCCAGTATCATTTGAAGCCTTACTGCCTTGCATTTTTCCGTAGCATTTGGACTCTATTGGACCCCCTTGCGTCCTTATGTGTCGTTTGGAGCCCTAATGAGCCCCCTGTGTTTTTTCGTGGCATTCAGAGTTCCAGTAAGCCCTCAGACTTGAAAACCTTAGTGTGAAACCCTTGTGCCTTCATGAGACATACAGAGCCCTATTGGGCCCCAATGTGTACGCAAGTGTAGTTTGGAGCTCTTGTTAGCCCCCTTGTGCTTTTCAAAGACTTTCAGATTTTCAGTAAGCTCCTTTCTGATGCCTTCTTGTGTTACACATGGTTCCATTTGACCCCCTTGTTTCTTTAACGTCTTTTGAAGCCCTGCTGAGCCCCCTTGCATCTTTCCGAAACTTCCGGAGCATGAGTTAGCACCGTGGTAAGCACCTTGTGCCTTAATGTGATACTCGGAGCCCTATCGGGCCCCCTTGTATCCTCAAGTATAGTATAGAGTTCTAATTAGCTCACTTCGCCTTTTATTGGCTTCCAGAGTACCAGTGAGCTCCCCTTTTGCCTTCATGTTATGTCAAGCTATGAAACTTCACTGGGCCCCCTTTCGTCTTCGATATCGTTTGGAGCCCTGCTGAGCACACGCATAAAGGACGACACAAGAGACAGTCTCCACTGGAGTTTCGGAAGTAATATGACGACACAAAGAAGCTATATCCGGTGGCTGAAGAGCTGTTACCTCTCCTTACGATATTTTCAGATTGGGAAATTTTATCGAAGAGATATTTTTGGGTGGGGTCTTTTTGGCTGGGATATTATTGGCGGGGATATTTTTGGCATGGGATATTTTGTCGCGGGGATATTGTTGGCCAGGATGTTATTGGCGGGGATATTTTTGGCATGAGATATTTTGTCGCGGGGATAATTTTGGCCAGGATATTTTTGGCATGGAATATTTTGTCGCGGGGATATTTTGTTGCGGGGATATTTTTGGTTGGGATATTATTGCCGGGATATTTTTGGCTGGGATATTCTGTTACCCGACCGTCGGCGTCGGAGGTATATATGTATGAGCACTATGATGTATCCTCCCACAGGGCTGTATTCAATTCAGAGCGATAACAGCGAGAAGTTGAAGCGATATGCCCAAGTGCAAGTAATTGCTGACGTGTATTTGTGATTGAATGTTTTGTGTATTGATTGCGTGTACCATAAATTTTTCGCTTTCTAACATGTTTTTAACAAACTTTCCTGTGCCACTTTATCACAAACACTAACCTAACTTTCTCTTATTAAATGTGTTTGACTTTTTGTACGAGGATTTCGTCGCCAACTGTCAAGCTGCGGGTATGCTGACTGTCAAAAAACCGGCGCATGCGTCCCTCACGTGAAGAGGGCAAAAACTACCCTATTGCTGATTAATTTACCTTGTGAACTCGCTTGAGAATGACTGCAAGGGGCTTGAATTCTGACTCCCTCCTGCAATGCATGAGGGTAAATACTGACAGTTTCCTAGATGGCGCCGGTGTAGCTGGAGCAGTGAAAAATTACATATGATTGTCAGCACGCTGTCAAAGTAGTCAAATTTATTTCATGAACATGGGGCTTCACTGAGTAAGGTTGGAGCAAGGTTAGAGCTGAAAACTGGACAAAAGCACATCGGCAATATTTTGCCTAAAATTTTACAAGGAACATTTTCTTGTGTCACAATGATATCGCAACAATAACACGCTCCTGCCTAGATGGTGCCTGAAGCAACCCAAAGTACTGTTATTTATTTTGCGTTTAGGTTTGTTTATGATTGAGACAATTGTTTAGAACACAAACTGTTTATTACTGCGTACTACAATGGATACACGTCAACAAATATTCACTCTTGGGAATATCGTTGATTACTGCACGCTTTTATCCGCTCTCGATTGAATACTTCTCCGTAGGCCGATCCGCGGTGTTAATATACCTGCGACTGTTGTTCTGGAATCTTCCACCAATTCTTCAGCATATTGGACGCTGCATGTAAATCGTGACGCTCTCGAACCGTCGATAACCTTCGTGTTTGATTCCGGCATGCTCTGGAGCCGGGCACCTCAGCCAAATGGACAGATCTGTCTTACTCGCATGCTGAAGTCACCAGTTCCGTTATTCGCCACAATGTGTACGAATGGTTTAGAAACGCCGAGTGTGCTCCAGAATGCACGCAAGAGTCTCACCACGGCTCGTAATAGTACAAGCACAAGAGATTCTAACCCGCTAGATATTGCTTCCAGATTTGAAATACTCCAGCCACTTTGGCTTAGCGCCATCTGGCGAGAGAAAATTCGGTATTTGTCCCCGTTGTTATTGTTTTGCGTTGCACAATTTCCATTTACTTACGGCTGGGTTACCATGAAAGATGACGCACTATTCTTGATAACCTATTTGAACCCATTCCAGAAAAAGGACTAATAAAAATGCTCCCTTACAAGTTTTGTGCCAGTTTTTTTTCCAGAATCGGTGAATACTGAAATAAAAGAAACGTGGGTGCGTGACCATAGTCACCCTCGGAAGAAGTGAAACTTCTATAGATATGAATCAATCAGCAAACAACGTTCGAAGAGGTGTTCTTTTCGTACTCCCGCTCCGCTCCCTAACGGTTTGTATCATCTCATTTTCCTTATTATCAACCATTATTAATGTTATTATGAGTCACTCAAAGGGCAAAATACTTTCGACATAATTTTTTCACGATTAGACTTCTTTTGTTATTTTTCTCGCTGCGCTCGGCGCTTAAACTCCCATTCTCCGTCACATGAAGTCTCACTCATACCCCTAATACAATAAATATCTATTTTCATCAATAATATTCTCCACAAATAATAATGCGAATGTGACATCGTGACGGATTTTCTTACTGTACGATTTTCCCCGTTATATTACAGCACGGTGGAGACTGTGTTCTGGCAGGTACAGCATGGCAATCTAATAATCTCTACAAAGTATAAGAATGTCGTTTGGAAAACTCGATCCGGTATTAATTTCAATTGAGAAAATATAAAATACATAGGTATGTAGGTAGGTACCTCATGAATGTGATTTTAGGTAACTAGGTGGTTATCTAAAGTTCCTACGATATTATCTTCTCCAATCAAAATAAGGCCGTAGGTTAAATTGGAATATTGACAGAATTAATATGAGTATTTCCAGTTATGTGCTCGCCACCGTACTTATATTTAGAATGTCACATTTAATTGAGATGAGATCAAACCATTCAAAAGATTAACGAAGAAAATATCAAAATCCAATTTCCAAACATAAAAATTTGATTATCAAACCAGTATAATATCATCGCTATACAATCAGCTTACATCTAGAACATTGAGCAACTGTTTCAGCCTCAATTGTCAAAAATTCTTTTTCCCCTCTGGGCTTTAATCATCCACCCCTGCTTTCCTGCTTGATAGGTACATAGGTACCTGAAAGTCGTGTCTACATTTGGGTGTGCGGCATTCGATTTTATTTTTGAATTGTAAACGTCCGTTGAAGAATATACCCAGGGCCGGGCCTGGCCTATTTGCCGCCTGCGTGCCACCAAAAAAATGCTGCCCCTCTCACCGGCAGTGGAGAGCCCCACCAAATGCGGGGATGAAAAGAATCCTTCGAAATTCAAGTTTGTTATTATATTACCGCCCCTATGACTTGCCGCCTGCCATACCCGCCTGCGCGCCGGAGCACACTGCACGCCTGCTAGGCCCGGCGCTGAATTTACCTTCCTATCCCTATAATAAATCACATCCGCTCGAATCTATTCAAGCCAAGTCGAGAACCATTCCTGTCGGACCAACAGTACGACAACACGAAGTCCAGTGTCGGCGCACATAGGGGTAAATGGTCGAATGGTCTGGACAAAAGTATTTGGATCCAAACGTTCGAGGTTCGAATCTCCGCCAAATCTCTTTTTTTTTTGTTTTTTTTTCGCATTTCAAAAGCTTGACAAAGAACTCGCACTGTTTGATACCAGTTTGATACCGTTCTCAGTACTTACAGGTTGAATATATTCAGTGGCAGAGTTGAAATTTTTATTAATTTTTGTCTTTTCTGATTCTAGAAGAAAAAATCAATAAAATCAAGAGTGGCAGATAGGGGCAGGATTTTTTTTTATGATATAGCACACAAATGTCTGTTCTTTCCAATGGTATGAAACATTTTACACAACCCAGCAAAACTTGTAACTAAATCAATTTTGAAAAGTTGGAATTCGCGAAATTTTTTCCCAAAATTCTTAACACAAGAAAGTGGCGAAACTGCTTACAGTAAAAACATGAAAAGATTATCCATTACGTTAAACTGAAGTACATACCTGGCACTGATGGATCCCATCATCGAAAACTTTCTACTTTGTCTGTGGAACGTAAAATCGTCTTCTAAAGTTGGGGTCTGTTTGATAGTTTTATACAGCGACGCATTCTCTCTCAACAAGTGACAACTTCTGATCAGAAATACGACAAGACGGTTAATGTGATCAAGTTCATAACCACATTACATGTACCATCCACTATTTAACTTTCTTAAACGGGGAAATTGGCTAAGCTAAGGCAACTTTTGTAAAATTGATTTTTGTCCAGCTATTTGGCTTGAATACCCCTATGTGCGGCGATTAGTAAAAAATAGAACCGAACGCGGCGAACGCCGCAACAGCTTATTCTTCCATTTCCTGGGAGGACGCTGGTCGGCCCAAGGTCAGACAAGACAACGTTACAGGCGTTCGTTACAACCACTGATGCTATGAACCAATTTCACTCCCATGTGTGGTTCTGCGTTAGTTGTGTGTTGTGATCTAGGCGCGAGAATAGAGGTTTCACTTCAAAAAGATGGTTCTGAACGAATTCAGTGATATGATCCAGAAATTTTGGTTAACGACTTCTAAACGACGGCTTTCCAAAAAGACCTGAATGATAGATTTCTGTCAAGGAATTAACTCGGACAGATTGATTCCGCAACGCCTCATTTTTAGCGCATTTTCCATCTTGATGAAAATCGCTATTGCAACCGCTTTGTCCGTCCGTCCGTCCGTCCGTCCGTTCATCGAACTCCTCCCAAACTAGACGACCTAGCTTTCTAATTTTTTCGCTGTTACATAGCTGCCACTCCCAAAGGAGGGCTAGGCTATATTGGATGTCCATATTGCGCCGCCAACATAGAGAAAACCGCCCCCGATAAACTTGAAATAACATAATATTGCACTTTCTACCAGACCTGATGCTCTAGTGTTCTCATTTTTTGGATAATACATAGTTGCCACTTATAAACGTAAGCCAACAAACATTCCGTCTTCAATATGCGCCGCCAACATGAAAAAACTGCTAAAAACCGCCCCCAAGCACTTTAAAATGAAAAACATGAACCCGAAGACATAGCGATCTGATTCTTTCGGTATATAAATAGCTGACTAAAAATGGCAAAGGATAGGCTACTTTTGGTTAGTCGCCGCCCCCAGATTCCGCCCCCAAACGATAAAAAGTGCAACTTTCACAAATGTTACTGATTGAGATGTTCCCTTCAACATTTAGGAACTGCCAACTCAAATTGTGCAACATTTGCTCAGCCGAACGCTGCCGCTCCCACACGCCGCCCCCAAAGTAAAAGATAAATGAAAAACATGAACCTGAAGACATAACGATCTAATTCTTTCACTATATTAATAGCTGACTGAAATTGGAAAAAGATAGGCCACTTTTAATTAGCCGCCGCCTCCAGCTGCCGCCTCCAGCTGCCGCCTCCAAGTAAAAAAATGCAACTTTCACAATTTTCACTGATTGTCATATTTCCCTTACATTTAGTAACTTCCAACTCAAACTGTGCAACAGTTACTTTGCCGAATGCTGCCGCCCCCATACGCTGCCATCAAAGTGGCAGATGGATGAAAAACATAAACCCGAAGACATAGCGATCTGATTCTATCGGTATATAAATAGCTGACTAAAAATGGGAAAGGATAGGCTACTTTTGGTTAATCGCCGCCCCCAGATTCCGCCCCCAAACAATAAAAAGTGCAACTTTCACAAATGTTACTGATTAAGATGTTCCCTTTAACATCTAGGAACTGCCAACTCAAATTGTGCAACATTTGCTCAGCCGAACGCTGCCGCTCCCACACGCCGCCCCCAAAGTAAGAGATAAATGAAAAACATGAACCTGAAGACATAGCGATCTAATTTTTTCACTATATTGATAGCTGACTGAAATTGGAAAAAGATAGGCCACTTTAATTAGCCGCCGCGTCCAGCTGCCGCCTCCAAGCAAAAAATGCAACTTTCACAATTTTCACTAATTGTCATATTTCCCTTACATTTAGTAACTTCCAACTCAAACTGTGCAACAGTTACTTTGCCGAATGCTGCCGCCCCCATACGCTGCCATCAAAGTGAGAGATGAATGAAAAACATAAACCCGAAGACATAACGATCTAATTCTTTCGCTATATAGATAGCTTACTAAAAATAAGAAAGAATAGGCTACTTTTGATATGACGCCGCCTCCAACTTCCACCCCCAAAAGAAAAAAAGTGCAACTTCCAATAATTTCCACTGATTTACATTTTAATGTTACCTCAAACATTCAGAAACTCCCAACTCAAACTGTGGAAAAATTTCTTTGCCAAACTCTGCCGCTCCCACACGCCGCCCCCAAAGTAAGAGATAAATGTAAAACATAACCTTGAAGACATGGCGATCTAATTGTTCCGCTATATAGATAGCTGACTAAAAATGGGAAGAGATAGGCCACTTTTGATTAGTCGCCGCTCCCAGCTCCCGCCCTCAAACAAAAAAATATTGATGAGTGAAAGAGTTTTCATTCAAATCTATTTAGTTGGCAAGTACCCCATTCTGATAACAAAATATCACAATGAGTTTCAAATGAAGAAAGCGGGCAAGGAATGGTGTTTCTCCTTCAACCAAATTTCTTTACGTTCACAATATGCCTCTTTGAGAAAATGCGCTACTGAGACTCACGCACGTGAAGGCATACTCACTTGTTTCAATTTGCCTCCGTCCTTGATGAAAGGAAGAATCTGCAAAGAATTTGATTTCTTGAGCCACAAAAAATTGTCGTTGTTGACAAATGCATGGGGCGTCACAGCCAAAGCCTTGGCTTGAGCATACATTGGTGCCATTAAATTAAAGATATTTTGCCATTCTTGTCGCGTGGAGACCTCACGATACCTACTTACTGACACGTACTTACTTATAGCTCGACGTATAGGTAAGTGGGATAAGAGTCGTAAGAGTTCTCACAAGAATTAATATTCCAAGCTCGGCGACTTTGCCGTCCCACTCGGAAAGCTTTTCCGAGCGTTTAAGCACTCTCGATGCTAATTCCTGCGCCGCCACAAAGCCACCGGACAATAATGATAATAATAAGCAGCGCATTATATCCCGCCGTGAGTTTCTGGCTAGGGGATTTCACGCTCGACCGATCGCCAGAACCTTGGGATTGGGTGTTTTACCGGCCGGAGGGGGGGCTTTCTCGCTTCTTGCCTGGCTTGGGACCGATCTCACGACCACTTTCCCTGCCGGTTACGCAGAAATGCCAACATCGCGCTGCAAAACTAATCACTTTCCTCTCCTATGATGCGCCGACCAAAGAGGGGAGTGTAGGTATACGTGATTGCAAAATGTACACTTCTTCCTCTGTCACACTGCTCGACACAGTCTAGGTTCAAGTATAAATTCTTAAGGAACATGCAATATCGATGTCACCTCAAGAACATCGCTCCGCAAGGCTCCACGATCTCATTCAACCATTCATACTCAAAATACCGGCAGCGTTTTGAAGGTTCGTTGCGCTAACTGACTAGGACTAGACTAGAACTTTTTGTTGTCCGAAACGTAGAACCTTTAATATTCGAAATTACGTCTCTTCACAGTGTTCAGAATTCAAGTATTGCCTCTTTGTGTTTTCATATAGTGTTTGCAGCCCCAGTGAGTCCAAATTGCCTTTTCTTGCGCCTTTCGGAAATCTACTTCTAATCTAATTAATCTAATCTTAGTGAACCGCCACTGCCTTCTTGTATTATTCGGAGCCCAAGTAAGCCTCTATTGTGTCTTCATCATCTTTTGAAGCCCTGCTGAACTCCATTATCTCAGCTTGTCCCTGTCTCAAATCCAGTGATCCCGCAAAGTCTTCTTGTATTATCAAAGAACCCGAGCGAACTCCTCCTGTTTTTGTGCCCTCGATAGTCCTTTGGAGATTTATTAGGCCGTCTAATTTTTTGTGTCAAAAAAAAATTGAAGAGAAAAATTGTTCATTATATTTGATGAATGGAGGAATTGTCAGAGGGCGAATTGCCCGGGGTGGGAATTGTCCGGACAGACTGGTGTCACCGCAAATACCACGTTGGCTCAACTAACTATATCAAGATTTGGTATAAGCCATACATTTCTGCATCGCGCTGCACTGTTATTGAAAATCTGAAATTAGACACTTGGCACGAGATCCAAACGAAACTAATATTTCGGAGCAAAATCTGGCTGCTATTTTTTTGCGAGCAGCGTATTGATCCAGAGATCGGTCCGTGTAGCTTCTTCTATCGTTGTTCCGTTGTTGTGTCTCATACAGTCACGGTTCGGACGTCACGACAGGGGTCAGCGGCGGGCTTTCTAGGAAAGGAGCAAGAGGAGGAGACACACGACGCCGCTGGTCACGGGATGAGAGCTCGTCCTCCCACCTCCCACACTGATGTAGCCCCTCGGGCCCTGCTGTTGCAGGAGAACATTCCACTCAGATCACCGGCGTTACCCCGGCCAGAGATTAACAGGGTGATAGAAAATGTACACCAGCAAAGCTTTTCACTCCCGCAGAAGAGAAAAGCATTATTCGATTTTATTTATTTCAACGGGTTTGCACTTTCGCAGACGATATACCGCGGTATTATTGCGTTCACCTGCAAAAAAGTATTGTTAGAACTGCTTAGCTTTGAAGCAAATACAAAAAATAGAATCCCATCAAAACCTATACAAAAATGTTGTCTAATAAGTCTAAAAATGGGCTCAAATGGAAACTCCCAGGAAACTCGCTGCCCGCTTTATTCATTGACCAAGGACGGTAATTTCTCAGTTTTCAGAAGAAATTTTGCTCGAGTGTCGAGGAAATAGTAATCTGTATAATTATACAAGAAACTGCACATTTGCGAGTGCGAGTTGATTTCCCGATTAGTCCGAGGCGGAGCCGAGGTCTATGAATGGGAGCACTCGCAAATCCGTTTCTAGACGAGTGATATATAACACTTTACATGCCGAATTGAATATTTGATTTTTTGAAGACTGGAATCATAATCGAACCGGCTCAGCCTCACGTCTGTCGCTTTTAACAGGCGCTTGAAGTAGACAGCGAATGTGGCCAACACGTGAACAAGAATAAAATGAAACCACATTCTTTCATCTGATCATCGAAAAATCTTGAAAAACAAGACTAGGGCCCGTATTCATAGTCAGATCTTATGTTTTAAGACGACCTTATTCAATTTTGATACGCTGATTTCTCCCGAACACAACCTTGAGAAGATGTAGGGGTATTTTATTATGTTATAAAATGTTCACAAGATGATAACTGTATGTATAAAACCATCTTGGTTCAAGCCTGTGTCTGAATAAACATGGTCTTAAGACCACCTTATATTTAAGATCCGACTATGAATACGGGCCTAGGACTATTTTTCAAAAAATCATATGCAAGAAGCATTTCATATAACATTTTGGTAACAAGACATTCTGGGGTCTTTGAGCCTCGCTGAATACGAAAATGCCTGTTACCAACTCAAAATTTTGACAGGAAAGCTGCAATAGGGGGGAGGGGGTAAAATCAACAATAAAAATGTTGGGATTTCAAGCTGTTACTGATGTAAGCTCAAATACACCGCATATCGACCCAACAGGTTCATGTAGTACCAAACTGACAAGCCAAGTATCACTAAGTCTAAAGGGAGGAGCTAGCCGATGGCCTTTTGGCCTGTGTTAGTGATTTTCTAATTTTGTTGATTTTGGATCAATATTGTCAAGTTTGGTGTCGTTTCTAACTATTTTCCACATTTAGAATTCAACTAAGGGCTCCATATCTCGATTGGAGACAATTTTAAAGTAGTTTTATACAAAAAAAACATGTTTTTAAATGTTCTTCTTTTCTTGAACTTCAGTCAAGTTATGTATCTTTGTAATGCTGTCAAAATTCTTACGTGAATCATTAGCTACAAGTAAGTGACATCTGAAAATGATGGGCTGTATGAGTCTTTCACTTCTACAAGATCTGAAACCAGATTTGTTCGCAAGGCCGTTCGACTTTGATTTTCGACCGTCAACTCAGACACACTTGCTCCATATTTGGCATTATAACTTTTATGTAGCTTCAATTCCGCTTTTTACCGTTGTGAATTCTAGAAAGAGCATTTCTGCCACCTAAAAATGCAAAAAACATAGCTTTCAGATTGGTGGTTTTACCAGAGAGTATTGGTTTTGACGGCCCCGTGGCGCAGGCGGTCGAGTGGCTGCCTGCGACGCGGAAGTCCCGGGTTCGATTCCCGGTGAAAAGTCTGGGTGATGTGTTGTCCGAAATTTGCACTTTTCTGAATTTGTAAACTTGATAAATAAACGGGCAAACTCCTATGGCGAGAAAAAGCCGATAAGGAAGAAACATTTTTTTTTACCAGAGAGTATTGGTTTTACAGCGGAAATTGGAAAATTCTCTAGTGAAAAATTCACCTTACACAGCCTTCGCATGAGAAGGAATTTCTGATTGATTTCCAACAAAATGCTCATCCAGGTATACATAATTTTCAAGTGTGAGGTACTCAAGCGTAATGACCAATGGAAGAATTTTGACCACACAATACTTGGCCAAAGATACAATTATCAGACCTCAAAGAAGTAAAAAAGAGTAAAAACTGAAATTTTCAAGCATAGCTTAGCCCTATAGAATACTGCGAAGTCCAGAATTCAACCCAAATACTAATTTATCCAGAAACTGTAGGTACCGCTCTTGTCACTCTATCCAAACATCATCAGCACTTGCAACCCATTGGATGTTTCAGCTTTCAGTTTTTGCCTATTCGTAGATCTAGAATAGAGAAAATATACAGTTGAACATGGATTCCTAACCATTTTTAGATACTAATAAAAACTATTTAGCTCTAATTGAAAGAAACCTAGTTAACAGACTTAATATTTGAAAGACTTGCTCAGAGCCTTGCCAAGAATCTTGTCAACACCCAACACTGACCTATAGTACCAACACCAGAGCACTTTTTAGATTCAGGAAAATAAGTAGTATCCAACAGAACTAGTATGTAGCCAAAAGAAAAATTTCAACAGTTGGTGAAGCTCTCGGTGAAGCCATTGGACTTATTCATCTATTTTGTGGTTGTTGGGGCAGAATCCTTTGCAATTATGGAGTTTCAGGCATTTAGTGCCAGCCTTTCTGCAAGAGCAAATTCGAGTCCTACCAGTTTGTTTTGCAGCCGGAAGCTCCAATTCGGGAACACGATGTAGCGATGGGGTCTGAGGTGGTCAGGATTGGAGTCAAGTTTTTGTTTTGGAGTGCTTTCCATCCACATTGTTCCAATTCTGGAAGTTTGGGGAAAGGATAGTGGGCGTTCTCCCAGAAAGAACAGACCTGGATAATAAGATAACTGCAGAGAATAATGAACAGTATTATGGTTATCTTCAGAATGAAGATCTGAATGGCCTGATGATGGCTTTTCATTATGTGAAGTTGTATGGCATTGCTGGGTGGGAAGAAGTGACTCCAGTTTCTCAACAGCCGCAAACAAAAATTTTCAAGCCTTTTTCCCCACAGGTATCCATGTCAGTCTTGAGCTGTAAGAAATAGGACTCATCGTGGGATAATGAATAAGTCAATAATAGGGTTCTCTTGCGTGAAACATCTCTTCATATCATAAGCATGATGTTTGAACACGAGACAGAGGGAGTTGAGTGACGTAAATCATGCGAGTGAAGAAATGATCAGGTCATGAGAGTAATGATGACCGATGGGCCGGTGGCAACCGATCATGGCGGTAGAAGATTGTCTATTAGATGATGCAACTGTCATTTCACTATAATTTTCATTCCACATCCACTCATAGTGTTCCACTTCCATTTCATAGGTTGACCAGTATATCTCAAATTTTGCTAGAAAATCTCGGCATCAAAATTGAATCCAGAATTCCAAGTTATGGTAATTTTAAAAAAATTTACAGCAGCCTAAAAATTGGAACATGAAGAAAAGTTGACCAGCCAGTATCTACGCCACTGGATACTTTTGTTGACGTTCTTCTTCATCAAATCATAGACACGTACCTAAGAAGTATCTGTATGTTTGCGTTTAATCGGTAAAGCGGTCGAAAAAATAAGACAGAAAACAATTCTTTCCGCCCAATTGGACGCCATCTTCAACTATCGTGGATAACCTACTTCCGGTCAATATTTCACCTTGGTAACAGGCATTTTCAGATTGAGAAGGGTCTATTCAGTCTCGAAACACTTGTAACCAGAATGTTATAATTATGAAATGCCTCTAGGAGGTGACAATTTTAGGCGTTTTTTCAAATTTTTGTACCAGTCTAATATTTTCATTAGTTAAAGGATCTCTGTTTCCCATTCGTAAGCTAAAATTCGTTAATGTTACCGAAAATTTGTTATACAAAAAACACCAAACCAAACCGGTTGTTATAATCAACCGCTAACCTAAAATCCCTATAGTTTTTGCCGGCCTAGTTTCGCCAATGCTTGGTTTCTGGCGGATTTTGAGGTGTAGAAACAAGTTGGTAGAAACTCGTCAGTGACGAACGGAGGTACGTAAAAAACTGGATGTCTGAAAACTGGCTCACATGACCACAAAACTTGGCGACTTGAGCCAGTCCTACACAAAAATTAGCTCTTTGATAAAGATTTTGTAATGGCACGCTTTTGCTTTCCTGCTGTTCTTCATGCCACCCTAGCATAAAGAATGACACTAGATATTTCACAAACCGCATACTCATCTACCTCACATCTACTGAGAGGTGTTTAAAATCTTACCTATAACTTCGCTGTCGGGCTTTCATCGGGATAATAAATCACAGCCCGTTAAATTTTTGGCAACAGAGCTTTCAGAAAGTTCAAACCAATTTTGCGGAAGAACCTCCTAGCTTTTGTGAGATTCTTATGCATACAATAGAACCCCAGGCAACATTACAACAAGCAACAATTCCACGTTCACATAATGCGATGACAGTTGATTCAAACTTCGCGGGCGAAATGTATGACCTGAACAGAGCAGTTGCTATACGCGATATTAGTGGTGACGTTAGAGTTTCCATTTTTAAATACCGGATCCAACAATGGTCTGAGAACAAAGGAAATTTCAGAAATTGTTTTTCTGTAGCATTACCTCTCATATTTAACTATATTGGGGTACTAAGTGACAAACTACAGAACCTAGAGGTCATTTAAGAGCATATTCCAATTTTATATATATAATCGTGACCTCTTTTACCCATCTGGGTGTCGAGGTGTCGGACGCACCGAGCCGCACTATGGATTTATGCTACTACCTACAATCCCAATTTTTTATCTTTTTTCTAAAAGATTTTATCAGCAAAAGAAGTTTAAAATGACAGCGATGACATAACCTCAAAGCGCAAACAACTCCACCTGCACCAGACAACAACAAGAACCAGTCATCAAGTCAACCACCACGGCAAAGTGCAGAGCTGCGGGCGTGTTGGAGAAGCTTTCATGTGATATTTAGTTGATCACTCGGTTGATCATTTTGTAGTGAAATTGGTAGGTAAGTAATGTGTTGGGCATCAGATAGTAAACACTACATTGAGCGGCAAACATGTAGATTTTTCTCATGCCCAAAAGACGAAAATCAAAGGAAACAAATCGAAGAATCTTATGACATACCTAGGTATCCTGGTAAATTCCAACTTGACAATAATTTGCCTTGAACTGTTGTGATTAGGTAAGAAAATACGAAATGTACGTCTAGTGAATTATTTGTTGTTCTAATGAAGTAAGATACCTACACCACTAATCATACTGTTGCCGTTAAAGGCGAAATGTGGAACACGGACCCGGTGCATGTTTATGCATTTGCCATTTCTTCACAAGCCCTGAGAAGAAGAAAAAGAAGAAGAAGAAGAAGAAGAAGAAGAAGAAGAAGAAGAAGAAGAAGAAGAAGAAGAAGAAGAAGAAGAAGAAGAAGAAGAAGAAGAAGAAGAAGAAGAAGAAGAAGGAGAAGAAGAAGAAGAAGAAGAAGAGAGCGTCTACAAGTTGTTTATGCCTTGAGGTTTTTTGAGGTTATGTCGCGCTAACATGAGCTGTCAGGCTGTCACTCCCAAACTTCTTTTGCTAATATAATGTTTGAGAAAAAAGATCAAAAATCGAACTGTAGTTTGTCACTTCGTACCCCAATATAGTTGAATATGCAAGGTAATGCTACCAAAAAATAATTTCTGAAATTTCGATCCTGACGTCACACTAATATCGCGTATTGAAATTACCATTACCATTACTTGAAATCACGAATATGAAACTTAGCTAATTGATGGTTGAAATTTGTTCGTCTCCTACCAAACTTCATACAAACTGCTTTTGTTTGTTTTGGCTCTAATTGTGCAAGTAACTTAACCCGATTTTGTGTTCAAGAAATTAATAGGAAATGCTGCAGGCGGCACCTGCACGTAGCCAAATCAAATTATCTTTGTTTCAGAGATCGCGCAACGTGCTCACCTCTGTAGGTACCTAGGTGGGTACGCCTTCACCTTACGTTGCATTCAAGTAGAAACTCAATTATACGTGGCTTAATGATAAACACTGGGGACAGTTTTCGAATGACTTGGTAGAGATATACTATACCTACCTATAAGGCAATGCAGCAATACAGCTTCAATATTCGCGCTCTAAATCCAACGGTAACGCGGTTTGTGCGGTTTCGTCTTAGCGCCGATGGATGCAGCACGTACCAAATAACTGCAATTAGTGTCATTACGTTCGAAAATGCAACGTGCATACTATACCAGGCAGTGGTCTCCACGTTCAATTATATATGCCGCGGTTGTGGGTGCTTCAGAAACGTGCGAGCGTGTGAATATAACGCAGCACAAAGTAAGGGGTTTCTAGTTGGGTTGAAGATTACGTCTGGAATGGAAAGACTGATATAGCCATTCTCAATTACATGGGTCTTCGGGGCGCAGGTTTACCTAATGGCGCCGTCGTTGGTCGAGTTCATGTGACCAGCCCGATCGATACAGCGCTCCCGGTTAAACAGCCAACTGAACCAGTGAGTTTGTATACTTGAAGACCTGCGCACGAGTTGCGAGCAAAGGAAACCGCCTATATGAGGAGATCTATAGGCTCAGCCATAATTGTTACGTCTGGTCCGATTCCAGTGTGTAAGCTCCCTATACGGTTTTACGTTTTGGTCTGTGGGGGTACCATGAGATTTTTTTTTTGGTCAACACAATAGGTTTAAAACCGCCCGTCATGAGTCGATAGCGGACCAATAAGAGGATAGCTGGCGGAGGAATCGAGAGTGCGGAGGATATTGGCATGGAAACGAGAGAATAATTAGTCCAGGAGGCTGTGAAGTTTTTTGATACTAATTTTCCGAATCAGCGAACATACATAGGAATTTCATGTCGTTTGTGCTATGTTCAACTAGTGGTTATAAGCCACAAATCGTATATCCAATAAGAGGTTATCTAATGGGTTGAGACGAGAAATACCTTAAAAAATACAAAAGCGTTCCACTTTTTTCCCACTCAGGAAAATGGTTTTACTAACAAGACCTAATACAGAGTCGATGATATCAATTTGTATATGTATTGAGTTTCAAACCTGGGAAAATAAGCGCAACGTATCCAAGAAATCGCTTTCCTATCAGCAAATCCATTGAATCACTTCAGCCAGGTAAATGGGGAGATAGGTTCACTCATTTGAATTTTCCACCCATGGAACCCACAAGAGATGTTGGATCCGACCATGTACTCATGAGGGCGAAGCTGTAGATCACGCCCGACTCGCGCCAAAGAAATCGACACGACATCCAAAGAGATAAATATAATATACAATGTTATATGGCTAAAACAGGAGACGAAAACTGCTGAAAAATTCAAAGCTGTATTAAGAAGCAAAGTAAAAAAAACAAAAGAACAGAAAGAGAGCACAGTGGATGTTTTGTGGGAGAATTATAAGAGATGCTGTAAGGAAACAGCCAATGAGGTTCTGGGATGTAGGAAGAAAACAGATAAAGTAAGGATGTCGGCGGAAACTTGGAGATTGGTGGAAAAAAAAAGAAGCATTGAAATCAAAATTCTTAATGCAAGAGACGAAGAAAGGATAACCGTCCTTGGAACAGCATACAAGGATAAAAATCGCGAAGTTAAAAAGAGCGCCCGAAAAGACAAAAGAGTATATCTAGAAGAACGACGAACGAAGGATGGTGGAAACAGCAACAAGAAATAATGAACTAAAAACGATATGTACAGGGTGGTGAAAATTTCGTTGCTCACCATTGGTATCTTGGAAGCGGTAAGAGATATACGAGGTCGGTTAAATTAGAAAAAGTTGCGCATTTTTGTGGCAATTGAGAATCTGAATAGAAACTTCGAATATTTTGATTGGTTTACGATTTATCACAAAAAAACTGGAAATTCTGATTTCAGAATTTTTTTTTCATTTTTCCAACCATTTAAGCTATTTCAATCAAACTTGGTAGTTTTATGTTTTTGATCACTTCAAGCCGTTGACTGAAATTTTCCAGGCCTTCTTGTGTCAAATTATGATGGTCAACTTTTTTATTCTTTTGGCCGCCATACGGGATTTTTGCACTAATAGATAGAGAAAAAAAATAACTTCCCGAATTAGTAACCAACATGTTTTTTTTATGACATTTTTAGCGTCCAATTTCGAAATTTTCGTGAATTATTGACAAAATCGGGAATGCTTTGGAAAACAATTGAAATATGATCAATAGCAACAACAAAAAAGTCACAGATGGTGTGCAATTGACGTATCTAACTTCTTAATCGTGTTTTGTGCTTGTTTGTACCGAGAGTTCATAAATTGAATGGGTCAAGGGTGCCTTATGAGTTCAAAAACGTCTGTCGGAACTAGCATCGTTCTTGTTAAAGTTTGACAAATTTATTACAAAAGAAGTAAGGATTACCCTAGTTTCGACAGACGTTTTTGAATCCACAGACACCCTCGACTCTCATTTAATTTATGAGCTCTCGGTACAAACAAGCACAAAACACGATTGAGAAGTTAGATACGTCAATTGCACACAATCTGTCACTTTTTTTGTTGTTGCTATTGATAACATTTAAATTGTTTTTTGAAGCATTCCCGATGTTGGTAATAATTCACAGAAATTTCGAAATTTGACGCTGAAAATGTCATAAAAAGAATATGTTGGTTACTGATTCGGGAAGCTGATTTTTTTTCTCTATCTATTAGTGCAAAAATACAATATGACGGCCATAAGAAGAAAAAAAGTTGACTATCATAATTTGAAATCTAGAAGGCCTGGAAAATTTCTGTCAACGTTATTCGACTCGGAGTGATCAAAAACATAAAACTACAAAGTTTGATTGGAATAGCTTGAATGGTTGGGAAGATGAAAAATAATAAAATTCTTTTTTCGTGATAAATCGAGAACCAATCAAAAAATTCAAAGTTTCTTTTCAGATTCTCAATCGCCACAAAAATGAGCAACTTTTTTTTAATTTGACCGACCTCGTATCTCTAACCGTTTCCAAGATATCGATGGTAAGCATCGAAATTTTCACCACCCTGTATACGATATAGAACTAGAGATCTGGCTGGAACGAGGAGGCCAATTCACTTCGCATGTGAAAGCAAAGAGTGGTGAACTTCTAGAATCAGAGAAAGAAGCTGATGGACAGATGGAAAAAGTACTTTGAAGAAATGTATAGCAAACAACCTATTGAAGAGAAATTGGATCCAGAAGACATAAGACAAGTAGTAGAAATTGATACAAGGAAGGGTACCAGAGAGAAAATATGTAGAAAATGCTATGAGACAACTGAAGCGTAAGAAAGGGGCAGGCGTGGACAATATTCCAGCTAATAAAAGGAGATATGGGAACTTCGATAGAAAGGCTCCATAATTCCATAAACTAATCACCCAGAAATGGAGAGAAGAAGAGATACCAGTAGAATGGAAACAAGGGATAGTAGTCAGGATACTGAAAAAAGCAGATATGACCAACTGCGGAAATTTGAGACCTATAAACTTACTCTCTACAACTAGTAAAATAGTCGAATCATCCTGGAGAGAAAGAAGACAGAGATCGCCAAAATCTTAGGACCCAATCAAGCCGGCTTTGAAGCAGAAAGATCATGCAGCAATCACATCTGTACCCTACGAATCATTATCGAGCAAACACTTTAATGGCAGAACCAGCTATATCTCAATTTTCTATATTTTGCAAAGGCCTACGCCTTCAATAGCGTGAACAGGGACAGAATGTAGAAAATTTTGGAGATATATAGAACACCGCCAAAGATCCTCCGTATTTTGAAAACTTTCTACGATGAATGCAACATAAGAGTTCTACATGACGGTAAACTGACGGAATAGATCGAAATCAGCAGTGGAGTTCGGCAAGAATGCATTGTTATTGTTTTTGTTATTAATTGTTATAATGTTATTGTCTCCAACGATTTTTCTGATTATCGCAGACTGGATTATGAGCAAGGCGACAAAGAACCAAACTGGCATAAGATGGAATCTCTTTCACCAACTTGAGGACCTGTATTTTGCAGATGACATATGCCTGCTGTCAGCCAAAAGAGAACATATGCAGAAGAAGACGGAAAAAGTTGTGAAAGAAGCAATGAAAATGGGACTGAAAATTATTGAAAAAAAACAAAAGTGATGAACATCAACACGCACTCAGAGAAAGGGGAATAAAATTAAACAGCAAAGATTGAGCAAGATCTCAAAATAGCGGATCGGTAAAGCACAGGGTGCTTTCAACCTCCTCAGGAAATTTTGGTGATCCAAGGATGTATCTTTCAACACGAAGATCCGACTGTTCAACACTAATGTCAAGAGTGTACTGCTGTATGTTGCCGAAACATGGAAAGTCAACGGACAACTAAACCGCAAGATCCAAGTGTTTGTCAGCCGGTGCCTGAGAACGATCGTGGGCATTCACTGGCCGGATCGAATATCAAATGAGAGATTGTGGGAGATGACGGAACAGGAGGCAATTCAGAGGACAATCTGCAGGAAAAAATGGAAATAGATGGGACACACGCTAAGAAAGGACAACAGCGATATCATAAGACAATCACTGGATTACAATCTGGAAGGCAAAAGAAAACAAGGCAGACCTATGGAAACATGGAGAAGAACAGTAAATAGAGAAAAACAGAAATGGGAATGTCTTGGAGCGAATCATTGAACATGCAGCAAGAGACAGAGATAAATGGGAGGGGATTGTAAACGCCTAAGGCCCTTATGCTCCAGATGGAGCGAAGAGGAATAAGTATCATCATGGTGGCTATAGTAAAGGCAGAAATCGACCTGTACTAAAAGTGGCGGTAGCTTCTTCTGTGGCACCCGCAAGGACTGGCATCTACCGGTGAATAATCTGGCCATACAAAATTGTGGACCATAGGTGGCTTTACACTGCAATGCCGATTTATCACCATATTACAGTCAGCAATCACCATAGTTGTCATTCCCGGAAGTCTTCAGATTAGGCAATGTTTCGTGGACTATCATTCCCGCAGTAACATTTCCGTGAGTCGATCAAAAAACTTGACAAAGAGAAAGATCCAAGGAAAGATCTGTTTCAAATCAAATCATCGCGCAGGTTGATCTTAAGTACGCTGTAGGATTGACAGTGACCAGCATGCCAGGAGCGAAAACTTATCCACTAGGTTACTATAAAGGGTGAGACATTCAAAAGAATCATCCGATATACACTTCTGAGCAAAAGTTAAGGGCCACTTTTTCAAATGTGAATAACTCACAAACGCTTTTTTTGATTTTGACGAATTTTCGCACAGAGCTGGTCTTATGTGTTGTAAAGAAAAGTGTGAAGTGGCGCACTCACCAATCCATAGGTTTGTTGTAGAGAGGTCTTCGACTGTTGCTTTGCAGAAATGCGTAATTTTGAGTCAAATCAAAGCATTGGATTTTGGACAAAATGGAGGTTCATCCAATAAAAAACGTCTAGTTTGCTTTGTTACAATGTTCTTATATTAAGCAAGTACCATGCTAAGTTTGTTCATTGACATCTTTCATCTTCAAATTTTGACCATCAATATCTTCTTATGGCTTAAACAATGTGTGAGGCACTACTTTGCGTGATTTTGGTTGCATACAGTTCAGTCGTGTATTTCTTGTGATTTTGCGTCAATGTTTTGTGATTTTGGCCACTCTTGAGCCTCAAAAACAATAAATCCTTTGTGCAGACTGTTACTAAAGAACAAAAACAAGAGAAGAAAGATCACAAAAATGTCAAAATCTTGAGCATTGACAGGAAATAAGTCATAATTTTCATCACATGCTGATGACACACCTCTACAGTGACCAAAGAAGAAATGGTGAATTTCTTCAGTTCTTTTGGGGAAAAGACATTTACGGAGTGTCGCCAAGAGACCAAGCGCACAAGCGATGAGTGACAACCTTGATTGATCATTTGTCATCGATATTCGAGAGTTTGAATCCCTCCAACGCCATCAGGCTCTCTCGAATGCGAAGAAGTTGAAAAATTAACTTCAAGTTTGTTGCGCTCCACTGAGTGAACCCAAGGACGGAAATGGATGATGGCCATACTCAGAGATATGCATAAGCCTTGTGTTCAAGAGTAGAAACCACCAAGAGCATCTGACGACGCGAACATTTGAAAATCGGTGTTTAATTGAACCTCTGCAGTGTGAAAAACAGCTAAAATCGAATAAGTTCTCAATCGGGATTGTTCGTCTTTCGTAATTGTACAGGGCCTGGTCAAAAACGACTAACGTAAAACACGTATCTCCCTGACAGGAAACGACTAGCGCGGTCGTGTATGATGTCTTCGTCGTCGTGGACATCGGTTTCATGCAGATTGCATTCCACTCAGGATTCCGAATGGAGGTGGCTCTATCATGGTGTGAGCAGGAATCTTTTTGATCAGTTCCTGTACAATTACAAAAGACGACAGTTCCGATTGAGAACGTCATTTGATTTGAGCTGTTTTTCACACTGCAGAGGTTCAAACAAACATCGATTTTAAATTTTTGCGTCGCCAGATGCTCTTGGTGGTTTCTACATTCAAACACAACGCTTATACACATCTCTGAGTATGGCCATCATCCATGTCCGTCCATGAGTTCACTCAGTGCAGAGCAACAAACTTGAAGTTAATTTTTCAACATCTTCGCATTCGAAAGGGCCTGATGGCGTTAAAGTGATTTAAACTCTTGAATATTGATGGCAAATGATCAATCAAGGTTGTCACTCATCGTTTTTGCGCTTGGCCTCTTGGCGACACCCCGTAAATGTCTTTTCCCCAAAAAAATTGAAGAAATTCACCATTTCTTCTTTGGTCACTGTAGAGGTGTTTTATCGGCATGTGATGAAAATTATGACTTATTTCTTGTCAATGCTCAAGATTTTGACATTTTTGTGAGCTTTTTTCTCTTGTTTTTGTTCTTTAGTAACAATCTGCATAGAGGATTTATTGTTTTTGAGGCTCAAGAGTGGCCAAAATCACAAAACGTTGACGCAAAATCACAAGAAATACACGACTGAACTGTGTGTAACCAAAATCACGCAAAGTAGTGCCTCACACATTGTTTAAGCCATAAGAAGAGATTGATGGTCAAAATTTGAAGATGAAAGATGTCAATGGACAAACTTAGCATGGTACTTGCTTGAGAACATTGTAACAAAGCAAACTAGACGTTTTTTATTGGATGAACCTCCATTTTGTCCAAAATCCAATGCTTCGATTTCACTAAAAATTACGCATTTCTGCAAAGCAACAGTCGGAGACCTCTCTACCACAAACCTTTAGATTGGTGAGTGCGCCACTTCACACTTGTCTTTACAACACATAAGACCACCTCTGTGCGAAAATTCGTCAAAATCAAAAAAAGCGTTTGTGAGTTATTCACATTTGAAAAAGTGGCCCTTAACTTTTGCTCAGAAGTGTATGTTTCTATATAAAACAATTATGAGCTCTGATACCTGATTTTTGTCAGTCGCGGTTTTTTCAGCCCTCTCTCTCTATTTCAAATAATATGTATAATAACAAAAACCTGGAGAAAAACACTGCTGTATCGCATCATTTTGCTTTCTGCTTGCATTAAGCAGGTACCACAAAAAAATTACCCAATCCTCTTTCGGAATTAGCGTCGGAGAGAGCTTCAGGCGGAGCTTTGCCGCTTCTTCTCTCTCTTTCTATCTCTCTGGTCTCGCGGTACATACGCAAAAATAAGCTTGCTCGCTTCCGTAATTACCGAATTTATTATTCAAAAGCCCACCTGGCCTGGCCAAAAAATCTTCACCTCATTTCAGGCTCGCGCGCGCGCCACCATCAGCGCTGTCCGAGTATATAGAGCTTAATTAGTGCGAAAATTTCAAACAGCCGCATTAAGCATGACGCACCTGCGCTAATTTAACTACACGGCGTGCTACCATAGGATAAACCAGCTCCCGAAAAGTTTTCGCACACTAACCCCATCAGCATAAAACCGAAGAATAATCCCTCCGCGTACAAAACATCTCGACTTTTGTTTCGACATCATGTCTGGGTGTAGGTGCGAAAGCTCGACTGTATAACGCACACTATTATACAGACCATCATCGCACAAATATAATGGTCCTTTGAAGTTAACGCATAACGCACGACAGCAAGCATACCGACAGCTACAACACACACATGAAAGGGGACGTTTCGTAAGGAAGCCTTTGTTGTGCTCAGAAATATGAAGAGAGAAAAAAACAAAAGTTTTTTCGAGCTCGCAATACAGTGTTTTGTATGCGTGCGCGTTAAACGTCAAAAGAACCCCAATTTGGTTTGTGTGTGTGTCCGTGTGCGTGTGAGAGAGAGGGCTGAATGAGAAACCGAAAATCTCTTGATGCTTGGAAAAGTAGTACTTAGGTGGAAATCTTCCGAGTTCTTCAACGTCGAGCACAACCGCACCACCACCGGTGTATAATCGATGTGAATGCTAATGGCCCTCTCGCACAGCGCACGGTAATTGAATGAAAATGATGTCACGTTGGCTGGTGGCTCTCTAATTTGAGAAGAATGTTGATTACGTCGTATATTATGCTGCGTTGAAGTGAAAAAATAAATGTAGGTAAGTGACTATTAACCAATTCCCAAGATGACTCACGTACATTCCCAAAGGTATGTGCCCGTGGATAATGATTATAGGGTAGGCACTCACCTGTAACAAAAAATGACAGTTTAGTTTAAAGAACTCAGGCATTTCAGTTTCAATAACACACATTATGGCTGATATGTCGGAACAGGTAAAGTTGTGGCTGAATAAACAAATACTGGTGGAACAAGCCAATTTCGAATCAGCCAGCGAGGTACAGCAATACGACCTAATGCTGTATCTACTCACAGAAGTTGCAACACAACCCGGCTAACTAAATAGTTGAATTAAGTTTTTCGGTGCATGTTACTTAAAGGATCAAGAGCTAGTTTATCCATTCCCGGGTAACTTCAATTCAAAGATGAACGATAAAGAAATGATTGTCTCACTGGAGACTATCCACCCTTCCCGTTATTCAAGAAGTCGAAGTTGTCATGCGCAAATACCGAGTTTGGTTGTTTTGGTGGCGTGAGGTTGGTTGGCTGTATTAGGGTCGTGTGATAGAATAATAAACTGATAATCAGATCGAGATCGAATAAATTAGTGATTATTCATAGCTGGTAGATAGTAAGTGGGTTCAGCCATGGTCGTTAATAATCGTCTTCACTCGCACTCGCGGTCGACAATTTTGAAAATCTAGGGTCCCTAGCTTACTCCCGCCAGTTTCATCGCGCATGACAATTCACATTTTTCCAAAACAGCGAGGAAGGTGAATTCAAGGCCCTATTTTCATTACAGAATGCCGCAGATGAGAAAAAAAGAACCAGGTCCTATAAATCAGAGGAGGCTCCACCTTGAGCTCCTCTAAAAGCTCGATCGAAAGACCCTAAATATGACAAAAAAAACAACTATCAAACTCCATTATCAGTCTACCTCGAACGTTCGTGACATTCTCAGCCTTTTCAGGTTGAGATTCTTTCCACTCGCGCTGTACGTAATAATACAAAAAGTAGTCGGCTTATTATCGGCCGACACGTACTGAGATAGGTAATGTCTGTCTATTGTTTTTATAACTTGTCATACGACTCCACAGTCAACTCGTCGCTTAGCAGTAGTTTCTTTTTTCAACACGTTACCGTTTAGCTACTGCACTGACGCGACGCATACCGGCAGCTCACGAGCTCTATTCTATGCATTTCGATTCTATACTTTGTGCTTTTTTTTAATGAAATCTAAGCAGATAATGTGAGTAATGAATAATGAATACGATTGTTATAAAATACTCATACTGAATCAACAATATTCTTTCACTGTTTAGGATCGATTTCTTCCAAGCCAGATATACGGAATGATATTGTTACGATATCTCGCGTACGGGTCGAATATACCTAATTGAGACGATCGATTCAAAACACACACTGTTTATTTCTGCGTACTACTACAATGAATAACGCCAACAATTATCTACTTGGAATATCGCTGTGATTATCGCAGGTACTGCGCTTGTTTTGCACTTGTTACCATTTCCATTCCAATTCAATACTGCCGTGAGCTGCCGGCTGACGCCTTATATAAGGCTTTCGAACAGCGTTCCCGAACTTTCTGTCTACTTCCAGCAAATTCCATAGCGGCCCAGTATATGCGGTTTCTAGACCATTTCTGAATAATCACACACACCTTCCGAGTGCTTTCCATGTGTTCTGGAATCTGCACCTCCGCCAAAGTGAACAGATGGGACTTGATCGAACGTTGGAGTCTCCATGCATTTCAATGCCTCCTCGCACACTCTAGAAATGTCCAGAGCTCCACGCATTTGTACACTGCGGCCGTGGATGGAAGAATCCAGAAATATCTAGTGTTTACCAATATGTACGGGATCGCCGCTCGTAACAATATTGATAAATGGCAAGTCGTCAGGATGCATTGCTACATTTCCCTGTTATTCATAGTAAGGCCATGACCAGTGGCCACACCAAAATGGTGGATCCAGTATCAATTCGTTTGCCACATCAATGCGCGAATGTACAGGGTGTTTCAATGGAAACGAGCCACCCTGAATAAATCTCTGCCTGGTGAAATTTAGTAAATTTCCCGAGACCCGTCGATTTTTGATTCAAGGGGGACATCTAAAGGATACATTGGCAAATTTATATCTTCAACCCCTTTATCTCCACCCACCCCAACTTCCAAATTTCAAATGACACCACCTACCTTGCGATACATCAAATTACAGAGAATTGATATCTCTTTCTGAAAAAATATTTTTTGAAAATTTTAACTCCGCCCCTCTTCTTCTTAAAATTGTCTTGAGTGTCCAATTTATTATTCTCGACACCTAAATTCTCTTTAATTTAGTCAGTTTATCTTAAAAAGCATAAAAAAAAGAATTTTTGGTTGAAAAAGTGCTATCGAAATTCATCCTTTTACTCTCTTCCACCCCAACTTAAAAATTCACCTAGACACCGCCTACATTGTGATATATCGAATCAAAGGGAATTAAATTTACTCTCTGGAAACAGTTTTTTTTGTAATTTTTAACCTCCTTCCCATTAAATTGGACATTCGGAGTTCCACCATTTTTGGTGAAAAAGGGGTTTTTGAAAATTTTCAAGATATTTTCTCGGATAGAGAGATTGATTCTCTTTAATTTGATGTATCACAAAGTAGGTTCTGTCATTTTAGATTTTGGAGTTGGGGTAGGGGGAGCGAAGGTATGAATTTGGCCGGCACTTTTTTCACAGAAAATTTCCTACCTTGATGCTGTGCAAGATGACGTTGACTGCATTGTAGAGAATTGAGAGGTCAAAAATATCAAAGTCGACATTCAGAGAATTTCAGGAAGAAGGGGGGTGGGGTTAAAAGATAAGAAATTTTTTTTGAGACAGAGATTCAAATTCTCTTTAATTTGATGTATCGCAAAGTAGGCAGTGTCATTTTAAATTTCGAAGTTGGGGTAGGTAGGGGTGAGGAGGTTGAAGATAGGAATTTGCCAATGTATGCTTTAGATGTCCCCCTCGAAACAAAAAATTGACGGGTCTCGGGAAATTTTCTAAATTTCATCTGGCAAAAATTTATTAAGGGCGGCTCGTTACCATTGAAACACCCTGTATATTGAGGCTTTTTTCAAATTTTAACGGCGGGAGTTTTTCCAGACTCGACCCCAAAATTGTCTCTTTCAGATACGTTTGACTGATTCAATGATACAGAACAGACTGAAGATTCCCAAGACGTCGAAGAAGGATGAACATGTCAGATGCAAGAAGAGATTGTGGTACGGTGGTCAGTGCGTTCGAGTGCCACGCCAAAGGTCGTAGGTTCGATTCCTACCGTGAGCAGTCGGATTTTCGTCTCGAAAACAAGCTCCTTGATTTGACCTCTTTGACCTTGGAAACGACAAGAAGTTGAAAAAATGTCAAAGAAACACCAAAATAAAGACATATTCATTCTATCTCAGGTATATGAGAGATATAAGAGAACATTTTGACGCGGAAACAGGAAACCAAACAGTTCAAAACGTCAGGAAATGGGAGTTTCCTTGGTTGCTTCCAAGGAACTAGATCATTTCATATACAGAATAAGAACTTTATATCTTCGTAGTTCCAAAAAGACAAACCATTGATAAAAACGATTAGTTGGCCCCCATCATGATTACGAATGGCCAAACAGAGTTAAAAAAATTCTACAGTCATTCAGGTCAAATATACAGAGGAGTGCATAAAAAACGGCCACCGCTGTAGCATCGTTATTCCTTATCCGATCTTCAAAATTCAAAAACCTGTTTAAATGGTGTAATGTCTCCTATAACTCGACAGTAAAAAATATTTTTTCTATCATGATGCTTCTGAGCACTGACAGTCAACTTTTGTTTTTCAAATGACAACTATATTTTTTTAATTCATTTTTGGATTCCTTACGCTTATCTGAATATAATGATGCATCAATATCACCCTTTTTGTTATCAAACACGAAGAAAAAAAAAGTAAACTGCGAAATTTTTACACATCACAGTAGCATCAAAACACCCACGATATGCACACAATCCGGTAGGCTGAGTGCAAAATGATGTTCAAAAGCATAAAGTAGGTCAGGCGTTTGGTATTTGAAAACGTAAATGTCAAAATGTTTTCTATTTAGTTCAAAAAAAAGCCCGTCTCTAAGACGTCTTTATTCTCTATTTTCAGCTCACTGTTTTATATCTTCCTGAGTATGTATTGTGACCCGTCAGGAAAAAACGTCTTATTGATTCTTCATTTCAACAACACATACCCATCTGAAAGATATAAAATAATAAACTAGAAATATAGAATAAACAAGTCTTAGAGACGGACAGCTTTTTTTGAGCTAGAAAACATTTTGACATTTACGTTTTCAAATACCAAACGCCTGACCTACTTTATGCTTTTGAACATCCAACCGCCAACCGGATTGCGTGCATATCGTGGGTGTTTTGATGCTACTGTGATGTGTAAAAATTTCGCAGTTCAATTTTTCATCTTCGTGTTTGATAACAAAAAAGGTGATATTGATGCATCATTATATTCAGATAAGCGTAAGGAATCCAAAAATAAATTAAAAAAATATAGTTGTCATTTGAAAAACAAAAGTTGACTATCAGTGCTCAGAAGCATCATTATAGAATAAATATTTTTTACTGTCGAGTCATAGATGACATTACACCATTTGAACTGGTTTTTGAATTTTGAAGATCGTATGAGGCATAACGATGCTACAGCGGTGGCCGTTTTTTATGCACCCCTCTGTATACTTGCATAAAAAGTACCACTTCGTCTCAAGCCCTGTTCCAGAACATTCAAGAAAACTCTCAGAAGAACTCTGGAGGAGAAAGTCTCGCTCCAAATCATTCTATGTCAGAACAGAAGGTAGCTAACGAAATCTTAGGTTCTTCATGTACCGACCGGTGCCCAAATCTGGCAAATCTCGTAGTTGTGTAATCTTCTTGTTCTCCAGGAGACACCAGGGCAATAACGAATCACTTCCTCCCAAATCCTGGAGTCAACCAATTGAGAAGGAGCTGGGGAGATTTCATTCGTATTCATATCGCATCTTCCAGAAATTGAGCAAACCCTGAGTTTCCTCACAAGACAAGCGTTTCTTCGATTATTTGAATCTTGAGAGACAATTTACAGAGCGCGACTTTTACCAGCATAATTATGAGATAAATTCACGCCATTATCACATACCTACTTACCTAATTTTCTTGAGTTTCTGGCCAAATCGGATCCATCTACAAATTCTTGGAGAAAAGGTCTCTGGACATAACGCACTCCAGACGAAACGTCCCCGTATATCCGCAGACGCATTGTCCTGAGACGTTTAATCCGGGGACGTTTTGTTAAAAAGATTTTTTGTTTTGGAGGCGTTCGTTTTACCCATCAGGAAGTTTTTGTCCGGGAATTTTCAAACCTACGCCTCTGATCTTACTCCACATCTGATGGCATTTTTATTGTCTTTGAATTGCTGACCTCGATCGGTCACTAATTGGGTAATATAGAAGCCAAATTAGACCTATTCCAGTGCTAATTGGTCCACTTTTAACGAAAAACCTGTTAAAAATTCGCGCCAACGAAACACGGACGTTGACTGAAGTTCGTAAATAAGCGAACCATAAGCGATTGCGATCAATCAAACCCAGTAACGTATGGTTCAACACAAAGGGAACCCGTATAAGTGTGTGATGCGGACATGCACAAAAGTAAAAAGGTAATAAAGATCGACAAAACTAAACGCACAAAGCTACCATCCATCCACAAGCAACATATAACAGAATTCCAACACAGTCTGCCGGCTATATGTATACTGTTCCCACGATCGAACGCGAAGAAATATATTTTCTGCAGACAACCCGGCACAGCACACCAGTGCCTATATACATGGCGCAAACTGAAAGAGAGCCAGTTTATGGAGCGAGACGGGTCTCTCGGCCATCAGCATCATCATAAGCCATCAAGCAGCAACCACCTGCTACTGATTTTTCACTCGAACAGGCCGGAATTACCTGCAGGAATCCGGGACGCAGACGGTAATACCTGTATCGAGAGCCCTTCATTCCAGTGGTGCGCTTGTATTAGGAATTAGGGAATGTTCGTTCTGCTTTCTGTGTCACAGCACAGGTCCCCGAACGTATTTCCTCGAGTGACTCGGTCTTTATAATTGGTTTACGGAGCCCCCGACGGTAAGCACCAACTACGTGAATTTGTCATCTCCAGGCCATATTTGTTTCTTCTAATGTCAGACTTATGTCCTCCACGCAAGTAGCGAGCTTGGGAATTTGACAAATTCAAGTGTGAAATTGGCCTTGAAGTGCAAGTACAAAAAAACCATTAAGCTCGTTCAAATGGACGTTCCTGCTGCATATTATGGTGGATGCAACAGTTGTGAAATAAAGAAGGAGGTTAAATCGTCTGGAGAAATATGGAAATTTCGGCACACCTCACACCGTAGAATTGAATGGGTCGCGAGTGTATCAACGAGTACCACTATCACCTTATCGAACACACCTTTTCCTGTTCAGCCCCTCGACACCTGCCACGGCAGATAACCATTGTAGTCCAGCTCTCCGTTATTTTCACAGCATTTTTTCAAGAGGTAATTACATCGTTCTTTTTTGCGTAATTACAGACGGGTAGTGGTTGTCGATCATCGTGGCGGAAACGCGCCGGAAACGTACAAAAGCATACCGCGTCACGTCTGCCAGGAAATCCGTTCTCTGTCGCTTCTATCCGGTACTTTTCATGAATGGACGTTTATGCACCTGCATAATTTACTCTCCATTCATCTACGGTTTTTTTTCCTCCTATATTGAACGTGAAGTCGAAATTTCTACTGGCGTCAACAATTCAGACAGAATATGGGTACTTAATAGCCCGTGCCGGTATCGAAGTGAAAAGCTTTCTCTCGATGGGTCAATGTGGGTCGTCACGTTTAAATGTCTTACTATACGGAGGTTTATGTGGGCCAAGTTGATTAGCCTAGGTGAGGCGAGTGAGTGACTGAGTAAGTTAGTTAGTGATAAATTTAATGGCGTTATCTCACCGTCGTGGGTGTTTAATTAAGGTTGAGGTAGTTGTCGCACTGGAGGTGAATTGCGAAAGTTTGTGTGTGCTCTCGTTATTAGGATTAAAAGTTTGAGGGACTGGAACGTGTTGATGGTGCGGTTTTCTGGGATTAATAATGGGATGATAATCTGTTACGTAATTATGCTTGTTTTCAAAAAAAAAACTTGTCGAGGATGGAAACGGACTGACCGCTGCGCGCTGCTAATGTCAAAGAAATACGGAGGAATGTTTGGAAAAGGAAAAGAATTCAAATTGAATTCGTCTCGCAGTAAGATCGGTCACTTTCTCTCGTATACTTTCCTGTTTGTACAGCGTAACGTGTTTTATGATTACGTTTTGCTGCCAATGAAATTTTGATTCCAAGCATTTTTCTAATCATGTTATTGACTTATCATGTCATTTTATTGACTACAGATTAATTCATAGTTTGATGAAGTACATATAATTCTTTTCCAGAAATTAGAGTATTGTATAGGCATATTTTTCGGCAGTGCTATGTTCGTTTTAAATCGTCCGAAAGTCAAGTCTGGAAGAAGAGTTCTTCAGGGGTAAACTGAAGGTTTAACGCGATACCTCACCATGCAGTACACCTCAGAGGCGTCGAGTGTTTGGATTAGTGCTGGCAAAAACCGGAATAAGTGAAAAACGGTGTACCGGTTTTGTTGAATATCGGTTCCGGTAAAACCGGTATAAAAAATCAGCTCCGGAAACCGGTATTGAAAGCCGGCCACGACTACCGACTCCGAAAGCCGACTCTGAAAGCCGGTTTCCAGCTATCATTAAAACCGCGGTTTTCGGAGCCGGCTTTTGGAGCCGGGTTTCCAAAACCGATTCGGTTGCCAGTACTACTTTGAACACAAGAAACTTCGATTCAAATTAGGAAACTTTAACCTTTATATCAAAACGCACGAACCGCGATTATCGACAATAAAAGTTCGAATTATCTCGAAATTTCGAATTCAAACACGAGATTCAGACTTCAAGCACGAGACACGGCGGCTTTAATTAATCAAGAAAAGCTTCGATTTTTATCTCGACTTCCGACTAATACCGCGAAATTTCGACTCATGAAAACTTGGATTTCATTTCAAGATTTCGACTTCCAAGTCAAGTGCGAAAAGCTTCAACACGGACAACTTCGTTTTCAAACAACAAAATTCAGACTTCAAACACAAAACGCTACGACTTTAAAATAGAAAAGCTTCGATTTTTATCTCGAAATTTTGACTTCCACAACGAAATTTCGACTTGAAACACGGGAAACTTCGACTTTCATATCGACATGTCGACTTCAAACACGAAATTTAGACATGACAAACACAAAATTCAAATATGAAACACGGAAATTGCGACTTTTAATAAGAAAAACTTCAATTTTTATCCCAACATTATATACTTCAACCACGAAATTTCAATTTCGACACAAAAATGTTGACTTTTATTTGGAAATTTCGGTTCAAATTGCAAAAAAACCTACTTCAATCTCGGAATTTCGACTTAAGTCTCGAGATTTCAACTTGCATTAAAACTTTTGTCTCAAAATTTTGACTTTCAACATGATTTTCATCTCTAAATTATGACTTGAAATGTAAGATTCAGACTGAAAACAAAAAACTGCAACTTTAAAAAACGAAAAAACTTCCGACTTCAATTTCGACATCCCACTTCAACTACGAAATTTCAACTTCAAACACAAAAAAACTGCAACTTTGGACAAGAAGAATTTTCAACTCAACATTCCGACTCCAACTCGAAATTGAGACTAAAGACGAAAACTTCAACTTAATTTCAAAATGTCGACTTCAAACCCATGAAGCTTTTTTCACTTTTATCTCGGAATTTCGACTGTTACACGGAAAACTTCGACTTTTATATGACGACTTTGAACATGGAAGACTTCAAACACGAAATTCTTGGAAGGCTTTGATTTTCATCTCTCGACATTCGACGTCAAAACCTCGACTTTTATATCGACATGTTGACTTCAAAACGAAAAATTGCGACTTTGAAAACGAAGAGCCTAGGCTTCAAATACGTAATTGAAAGACGAGTATCTCGAAATTTCGACTTTCAACACGAAAAACTTTTACTTCCAAAAAAAGGAAATTCAGACTTCAAATATGGAAAACTTCGGCTTCAAATGAGAAAAGCTTCGATTCTTATCTCGACACTCTGACTTCAACCACGAAATGTTGACTTCAAGCGCAAAAAGCTCTGACTTTCATCTCGAACTTTCGACTTTTAATACGGGAAACTTCAATTCCCATATCGACATGTCGACTTCAAACACGAAAACCACGATTTTGAACAAGAGAAGCTTCGACTTTTATGTTTTATCTTGGCATTCTGACTTTAACCATAATTATCTGACTTAACTTGAAAATTTCGACCTTCAGTTCAAAATTTCGACGATAAACGCAAAAAGTACCGTCTTTTCTCTAGATATCGACTTTCAACCAGACTTTTATCTTGAAATTGTGAATTTCAACAAGACTTTTATTACGAGATTGTGACTTGAACTTCAACAAGACAAACTTCGACTTTTATTTCGACATTGCATTTCAACTACAAAACGTCGACTTCAAACACAAAAAACTGCAACTTTGGACAAGAAGAACTTTCAACTCAACATTCCGACTTCAACTCAAAATTGAAACTAAAGACGAAAACTTCAACTTCATTTCAAAATGTCGATTTCAAACCCATAGAGCTTTTTTTACTTTTATCTCAGAATTTCGACTGTTAACACGGAAAACTTCGACTTTCATATGACGACTTTAAACATGGAAGACTTCAAACACGAAATTCTTGGAAGGCTTTGATTTTCATCTTTCGACATTCGACGTCAAAACCTCGACTTTTATATCGACATGTTGACTTCAAAACGAAAAATTGCGACTTTGAAAACGAAGAGCCTAGGCTTCAAATACGTAATTGAAAGACGAGTATCTCGAAATTTCGACTTTCAACACGAAAAACTTTTACTTCCAAAAAACGAAATTCAGACTTCAAATATGAAAAACTTTGGCTTCAAATGAGAAAACCTTCGATTCTTATCTCGACACTCTGACTTCAACCACGAAATGTCGACTTCAAGCGCAAAAAGCTCTGACTTTCATCTCGAACATCCGACTTTTAATACGGGAAACTTCAATTCCCATATTGACATGCCAACTTCAAACACGAAAACCACGACTTTGAACAAGAGAAGCTTCGACTTTTATCTTTTATCTCGGCATTCTGACTTTAACCATGATATTTTGACTTTAACTTGAAAATTTCGACCTTTAGTTCAAAATTTCAACAATAAACGCAAAAAGTACCGTCTTTTCTCTAGATTTCGACTTTCAACCAGACTTTTATCTCAAAATTGTGAATTTCAACAAGACTTTTATTTCGCGATTGTGACTTGAAACGTAAAATTTATAACTTTAACACAAAAAACCGCAACTTTGAACAAGAAAAACTTCGACTTTCATTTCGACATTGCATTTCAACTACAAAACGTCGACTTCAAACACAAAAAACTGCCATTTTATCTTGAAATAAAAAAATTCCAGTCTTGACAATCTGATTTCAACTACAAATTGCGACTAAACGCGGAAACTCCGATTTTATTTCGAAATACCGAGTGGAGAGGCACAAAGTTTCGACTTTTATCTCGACTTTTAACACGGAAAACTTTGGCTTCAATGACGAAATTATTATTATTATTATAATTATTATTTGAAGCCCATTCAACAGGAGCAAAGTCCTATTTATAGAATGTGTGAAATCCTGAAGTTGGAAAAAAAAGAACAAACTGGCCTCAATGAAGTGTCAGTCGTCATGCTGACACCTGTATATCTCCTTGATAGCCGAAACAGTGGTATGAAGGATGTCACAGCGAGTTTCGACGTCACGGTAGGAGTGAATCATCCGATGGAGAGGGGAGCAGGTGAGTCCACGAGTTCTCGCGTTCTCTCGAAATGCAGACTTCAAGTACGAAAACAGTGACTTTGAACAAGAAAAGCCATGAAAACCATGAAATTTTGACTTTAACGCATAAGTTTCGAGCTTTAGTTCAAAATTTGAACTTCAAATGCAAAAAGCTCCGGCTTTTATCTTGGGATTTTGACTTGAAATGTGAAATTCAGACTTACACGGAAAACTGCATTTTTACACAAAAAAAACTTCGAAACTTTTATTTCGATATTTTCTACTTCAACTACGAAATGTCGACCTCAAACACGAAAACCTGCCATTCTTTCAATCACTCAATTCTGACTTCAACTACAAATTTTGACTAAACACGAAAACTTTGACTCTATTCAAAATGAAGACTTCAAACGCACTAAGCTTCGGCTCTAACCTTCTTAAAATTCCCACTTTAGTCTCGAAATTCCGACTTTTACACGGAAAACTTCAGCTTCAAACACAAAATTTAGACTTCAAGCATGAAAACTGTGACTTCAAATGAAAAAAGCTTCGACTTCGAAGCTCGACATGCTGACTTCAACCATGAAATTTTGACTTCAACACGAAAATTTCGACTTCAAACACAAAAAGATCCGACTTCTATCTTGAAATTTCGACATTGAACAAGAAAAGCTTCGATTTTTAATCTCGACATCCCAACTTCAACAGTGAAATTTCAACTTTGAACACGGAAAACTTTCAGATTTCAGGAGACATTCAAACACAAAAAACTCCGGCTTCAAATACGAAATTCAGACTTCAAACACGATAAGTGCGACTTTGAACAAAAAAAACTCTCAGTTTTATCTCGACATTCTGACTTGAGCCATGAAATTTCGACTTCAACACAAAAATTTGACTTTAAACTGGTGCTGGCAAAAACCGGGAAAATTGAACTGGTGTATCGGTTTTGTCGACCACGAGCAGTACCAGCTCCGGTGAAACCGGTATTGAAAACCGGCTCCAAAAACCCACATTGAAAACCGGCCTCGAAAGCCGGCTCTGAAAGCCGGTTTTCAGTTGTCATGGGTCATTGGTTTTCAGTTGTCTCGTGGGTGAATAGTTGTCACCTATTCACCCACGAGACACGGCGGCTTTAATTAATCAAGAAAAGCTTCGATTTTCATCTCGACTTCCGACTAATACCGCAAAATTTCGACTTATGGAAACTTGGATTTCATTTCAAGATTTCGACTTCCAAGTCAAGTGCGGAAAGCTTCAACACGGACAACTTCGTTTTCAAACAACAAAATTCAGACTTCAAACACAAAACGCTACGACGTCAAAATAGAAAAGCTTCGATTTTTATCTCAAAATTTTGACTTCTACCACGAAATTTCGACTTGAAACACGGAAAACTTTGACTTTCATATCGAGATGTCGACTTCAAACACGAAATTTAGACATGACAAACACAAAATTTAGACATAAAATACGGAAACTGCGACTATTAACAAGAAAAACTTCAATTTTCATCCCGACATATATATAGACATTTAACTATAACATTTAACATACTTCAACCACGAAATTTCGATTTCAACACAAAAATAGTCTCGAGATTTCAACTTGCATTAAACTTTTGTCTCAAAATTTTGACTTTCAACATGACTTTCATCTCTAAATTATGACTTGAAATGTAAAATTCAGACTAAAAACAAAAAACTGCACGTTTAAAAAACGAAAAAACTTCCGACTTCAATTTCGACATCCCACTTCAACCACGAAATTTCAACTTCAAACACAAAAAACTGCAACTTTGGACAAGAAGAACTTTCATTTCAACATTCCGACTTCAACTCGAAATTGAGACTAAAGACGAAAACTTCAACTTAATTTCAAAATGTCGACTTCAAACCCATGAAGCTTTTTTCACTTTTTTCTCGGAATTTTGACTGTTAGCACGGAAAACTTCGACTTTCATATGACGACTTTAACCATGGAAGACTTCAAAAACAAAATTCTTGGAAAGCTTCGATTTTTATCTCTCGACATTCGACGTCAAAGCCTCGACTTTTATATCAACATGTTGACTTTAAAACAAAAAATTGCGACTTTGAAAACGGAGAGCTTCGGCTTCAAATACGTAATTAAAAGTCGAGTATCTGGAAATTTCGACTTTCAACACGAAAAACTTTTACTTCCAAAAAACGAAATTCAGACTTCAAATATGGAAACTTCGGCTTCAAATGAGAAAAGCTTCGATTCTTATCTCGACACTCTGACTTCAATCACGAAATGTTAACTTCAAGCGCAAAAAGCTCTGACTTTCATATCGAACTTTCGACTTTCAATATGGGAAACTTTAATTCCCATATCGACATGTCGACTTCAAACACGAGAACCAATACTTTGAACAAGAGAAGCTTCGACTTTTATCTTTTATTTCGGCATTCTGACTTTAACCAAAATATTTTGACTTCAACTTGAAAATTTCGACCTTTAGTTCAAAATTTCAACAATAAACGCGAAAAGTACCGTCTTTTCTCTAGATTTCGACTTTCAACCAGACTTCTATCTCAAAATTGTGAATTTCAACAAGACTTTTGTTTCGAGATTGTGACTTGAAACGTAAAATTTATAACTTTAACACAAAAAAACCGCAACTTTAAACAAGAAAAACTTCGACTTTTATTTCGACATTGCATTTCAACTACAAAACGTCGACTTCAAACACAAAAAACTGCCATTTTATCTTGAACTAAAAAAATTCCAATCTTGACATTCTAACTTTCAACTACAATTTATAACTACAAATTTCAACTACAAATTTCGACTAAACGCGGAAACTTGGATTTTATTTCGAAATACCGAGTGGAAAAGCACAAAGTTTCGACTTTTATCACGGAAAACATTGGCTTCAAGCACGAAAACAGTGACTTTGAACAAGAGAAGCCATGAAAACCATCAAATTTTGACTTTAACGCATAAGTTTCGAGCTTTAGTTCAAAATTTAGACTTCAAATGCAAAAAGCTCCGGCTTTTATCTCGGGATTTTGACTTGAAATGTGAAATTCAGACTTACACAGAAAACTGCATTTTTACACAAGAAAACCTTCGACTTTTATTTCGATATTTTCTACTTCAACAACGAAATGTCGACCTCAAACACGAATACCTGCCATTCTTTCAATCACTCACTTCTGACTTCAACTACAAATTTCGACTAAACACGAAAACTTTGAATTTATTTAAAATGTCGACTTCAAACGCACTAAGCTTCGACTTTAACCTTTTTGAAATTTCCACTTTTATCTCGAAATTCCGACTTTTACAGGGAAGACTTCAGCTTCAAACACAAAATTTAGACTTCAAGCATGAAAACTGTGACTTCAAATAAAAAAAGCTTCGACTTGGAAGCTCGACATGCCGACTTCAACCATGACATTTTGACTTCAACACAAAAATTTCGACTTCAAACACAAAAGGATCCGACTTCTATCTTGAAATTTCGACATTGAACAAGAAAAGTTTCGGTTTTTAATCTCGACATCCCGACTTCAACAGCGAAATTTCAACGTGAACACGGAAAACTTTCAGATTAACATGTCGACTTCAAACACAAAAACTCCGGCTTCAAATACAAAATTCAGACTTCAAACACGATAAGTGCGACTTTGAACAAAAAAAAAACTCTTTTTATCGTTTATAGTTTTATCTAGACATTCTGACTTGAGCCATGAAATTTCGACTTCAACACAAAAATTTGACTTCAAACTGGTGCTGGCAAAAACCGGGAAAATTGAACTGGTGTATCGGTTTGGTCGACCACCAGCAGTACCAGCTCCGGTAAAACCGGAGCCGGGCTTTCAAAACCGATTCGGTTGCCAGTACTAGTTTGGATCGACTTGATACCTATCACTTTTGTTACTACCTGGTTCCGGTACCACATCACTGAAACTGCTTATTCCGTTTTGCTCCAAATTTGCCAAAAACAGAAGTTCCTCCAATATTCATTGTTGTTCTTGTGTCCATTACCTATACTATGTAGTGTCGCATTCGCAGACAGAATAATACACGACATTTTCTACACGTACCCGCTATGAGACAATCGACCATTCAAGCCGGTAAAAATCGGGGCACAACAACACGTCCATTGTGAAAGCGCCATATACTTAAACCTGGCACGCTCAATCTAACTTTGGCATTATACTATACTTTACGATGTAATATAACTGCATAGGTACTAGAGAGAAAGAACATTACGATTATTGCCATTACAGACAATATACCTACCTACGCCCGCAACTTTCTATCCACTCCTATACTACTTGTAAACTAAGTGTATACCGTACATGGGATTTGGTTTTTGCGGAATTTTAATCAAATAAAGTGAGCAGACGATTGAAATAGGACAAAGTCTCTTGAGAGTGTGCAGGGGTTATTTTTCTTGATGCTTCCGTACGCTTGCGAATTTCTTCTGGGAAGAGTAACCCCTTGGGTAAACACGAAGGGAACAGCACGTTCATGTCGCGCGGTTTGTTGTTATTTAAACAGAGAAAACGCACTGGCATCAGCATACGTGTTCTACTTGCCCGTCGTAACAGCATCAAACTAAACCCAACGGCAAACATTAAGGTCAGCGGAAGATAGCGTTGTGCCTATGTGTAGTAAACAAGACCAACGCGCGAATCAAAGGTGAATAGACTGATGCACAATGCGCCATTTGTTGCTCGTCGCCCCATCAGGATTTTGTAAAATTCTCGGAATTTTTTCCTATCAAGAGAAGAATGCGTCTTCAAAGTGGGCGCTGTGGGATGTCCGCTGTATTCAAATCACATCCTGCTATACACAACCTGAACAATAAATTCCGGTAGTGGGACAAATAAACATCTCAGCCGTGTACCAAGCCCGTTCAATAAATCACGGAGTTACGTAACGATCACAAGAATTAAACCGTTTTCACAATGGTCCAGTTGCACAACACCGTCGAAAAGATTTTCAAGATAAGTATCCATCATCCATCAAACAAAAGCTGTGCATATTTTCAAAATCATATCTTTGTATTACCCATTGCAATTTGTACCTACTTATGTTGTGCGGTAATTTGCGTTATATAAACCGTTATGTCTTGTAAAGCAAGACGGAATTATTATAGTAGTTGCTTGTTTCCGGTGATGCAAAAAGCATCACTGCTCACTGCTGTTAGATTATGAAAGAGTGTAACCTTGGTTCTTCCATTCTAGATTTTGCTCTTATCTCGCAGCTTGACAAGAAACAAGAACAACGCTGAATCAAATCATCGACGACAACTACTGTTAGGCGCAGCTATTTTCGGAAGAAATGCCGTGGGCAAGTCCAGTCCTGGTGTGCTTCAATTAGCGACACGAGATTTTGCGCACAGTCATTCCAACAACCACTGACTGGTTTCAACTGGTTGAAATCGCAGTTGTTGGTTGCCGTGTGCTAGGCCAAGTATACGAGTAGAGTATGGTTATGGAGGGAAAAATTGCCGTGTACGCATTGTTGTTGGAGGAAGGAATGCGACGTGAATAGATAGGTCTTGGCCTTTTATGGAAGAGAACGCGATGGAATTATGGAGATTGATTTTTTTTTCGCCAATCATATGCATTCCTCTGCTATAATTTCTTGCAGGTACACATGACAATATGGACGAGTTTTGCAGAGGAAATTCCAAGGAGTCCACTTCTACGAGGGCCACAAACAGCTAAGGCAATACATCCTTTTCGTATAAGGGCCATCTTAGCGCAAGCGTCAGCAGGGTGGTACAAATTCTGACAGACGACAGTTAACGGCGAAACAACAGAAATTTTAGCTGTGTTTTGACACATATTTTCAAGGTTATGTTATTCCAGAACGTGATTTGCTTAGAAAAGCAGCTTCCTTATTAATCCTGCACTGCAGAAGGACCTTATATGGTAATTCCATGCTCTAATCGTCCTAACAAGCCCAACTGGAAAACAAACTGTCAACGCATCGACTGCTCCAAATGTTCGTATCAATATTTAAGAAGGAGTCAAACAGTAATCAAAGTTGGAGCTCGTAATAGAAAATATTGGCAATATTTTGTATTTTTTAGGAGCGGCACATATTGGCATTTTGCTAGGTAATTGGCAGTTACCGCTAGAGACAACCAGATGTACCCAGGGTAGTGCAATCCTTCCATTTACATTTCAAGAGTGTTGTAAGTGTCCATATCATATCGCAGAGAAAGTCATTTGCAAAATCATCGCTTATGTTTTCACGTTTTGGAATTATATCGAATGTAAATAGTAATATAATGGTGGGCTAATGGGTGGGTGAATCTATCAAATACATAAAAAAGTTTTGTACCTAACATCGTTATCAATCACTTTTGCGTATGTTCTAGTCGAATTTGTACCAACCTGTTCGAATATTCAATTACGCGCCGGGAATCTTACTCATTTGACAACCGAACGCAAGCGCACTGTAGTAGGAAAATAGTGTATTTTAAAAAAAATTTGGTTTTGTCTGTTACCATAAAACCACTGCAAATTCACAATTTATTGACACGCTTGTCATGTTGGCGCCTTTTCTTTGTCCCCCATTTCTCCATACTGGATAGTGCTTCGCATAAGAACGAGAATTCTCGCTCTCGCTCTCGCTCTCGGGTCCGAGAGCGAGAGCGAGAGCGAGACGAGAGCGCATGTTCACGAACGAGAGCGAGAGCGAGAGCACACCCCACGAGAGCGAGAGTTTTTGCCGAGAACTCTCGAAAAACTCTCGCTCTCGGTTTTTTTTTCAACGCCCTAGCAATATTCATTTTGAAGAAAAATTTAATAAAATAACCTCATAGCGTGATGTGGTGAACGGAATTATACGAGGTGTAGTATGAAGTAGATGAGGTATGTACCTATGTATTAAATAATTAATCATAAAGTACAATGGCGGAATTATCGGTGTTCCATGTGTGCGGCCGCACACGGGCGCCAATTCACCTAGGGCGCCAAATTCTACACAATTGAAATAGAAGTAATAACAACAAAACAGTTTCTTCCGTTTCATCTCGTTCATAATTTTGATTTTGGTTTGATTTTTTGACATAATTATGATCCGGATACGCCGCGCCGCGGAGAGAATAGCCGGTAGACGGAGAGAGCTCCGCGCCCTTTTACCAACTATTTCCGCCCCCATTCTTTCAGGCAGGTACATAGTATTGTGTCAAGATTTTTGCCCATCGTACGCCCCTGTAATAAAAATGTCGCCTCACAAATCAACAAGAAAAAAACAACATATGGAATTGCAGTTTTATTTTTTATCTTTACCGAACACCGTAGACCCAAAAGATTCAAATTATGGGAACGAGCTCCATTCATGGCATCACGTACTACTGCACTATTATTATTTATATATTTAGTTTATTTCCTGATTTTAATAGGGGTGCCAAATTTTGCTTGTACATGGACGTAGTTACGCCACTGATGATAAAGTAACAATAACGCGTTCGGTGAATTCCCGAGGATGTATGAATTGTAAATGCCTTTTCAAGACCGTGGTATTGTGTTGCGTTGTTTTGATTTTTTTTTTGATACTTTTATTGTCTCGACACAAAATGCACTGCGGGCAAGATTTCCTCCGATTTAATGTCGAAGAATTTGCAAAATTTGTTTTTTTCTTCTGACGTCATCTACAGCTTCTACTGGCTCCACTTTTGTTTGTGTTTGCGATGATTCAGCTATCGTCGAACTTGTGTCCTCTTCAGATGACGAGCCCAGAGCTATCGATGACCGCTTCCTTTCATTTTGTTAAACTCGAAGAAAACTCCAAAAACAACAACTTTTATTGCGTATCAACAGACTAAATCAAGTTGTACCTCGGAAGTCTTGGCCAGTGGTAGAACCCATATCTCCGGGTATCCTTATCTCATGCCCAACCACCCACCGTGCGCTTGCGCACGAGCTATTCCACCCGAGTAGCGAGAGCGAGAGTTTTGAGAACGAGAACGAGAGTAAGATAACTCTCGCTCTCGCTCTCGGACCCGAGAGCGAGAGCGAGAACGAGAGCCCCTAAAAAAAACGAGAGCGAGAACGAGAGTTACCCAACTCTCGCTCTCGTCTCGCTCTCGCGAAGCACTAATACTGGAGCTTGAATGTCACGGTACTATTTTCGTACTATTCTGATGCTGCATGGTAATATATGACTAGAAACGACCAATTCAGAGATTTTCTAGCAACTTAGTCCCTTGTGCTGGATTTCTAGTATGGGAATATAGGGCCAATTCTGTATCAAACCCGTTTAAATTTAAAGGCCGTTAAAAGAAAATCAGCCAATCGTGAAGCCCATTTCTGATCGTTCCTAGGTGACCGACGCCTTTAAAAATTTTAAGGGGCCTTTAAATTTTACAGAATTGCCACTTATGACGAAAATAGTATCGTGACACTCAGGCTTTACTATACCTACTTTCATGAGCTGCTATTGAAGAGAAATGAGCGATGAAGTGGAGCAAACTATAGAAAGGAGACAACGGAGTGACTGAAGGGTCATCATCCTCACAATGAAAAATAGCTGAAAATTTACTATGCCAGGAAAAAAAAACTTGAAGTGAATTTTTTGAAAACAAACTTGAGTTATTCTGCTTTGGCAGCCAAGGTCCGGAGTTATTATGGGTACCCTTCAACACCAGCCTTGCCCTTCAACAGTGTGTCAGATTAAAACAAGTAAACGAGCACAATGCTATTTTTTTTTGTTTCAACAGAGCAACTCTGGTGGAAATTTGGGTAGAACCGGTCTAACAAATCAAAGAAGAAGTTGGTTGAAAGTCAAGAAAATAAACTGTTTTCTTCTCAAATACATCTTTGAAGCGCTGCGCTGGGATCTCCGATATTATGCGTTTTTCAAAATATTGAAGAGTTCCAATTCATGTTCTTCTTATTTTCCAGATCTTCGCAATAGCTGTTCAAAACTTCAAGAATCTGGCACATGCTGCTTCAGCCAGCATATATACGTTATGGGGCAGCGTAACGTTCCAGCGTAGCAGCCTTCCAAATCGTAGTTAAAATACCGAAAAAAGGAGATATGACCAATTGCAGAAATTGGAGACCTATAACCTCACTCTCTACAACTAGCAAAATCTTGTCTTGAATCATCCTGAAGAGAATGAAGTCAGAAATCTACAAAATCTCAAGATCCAGCCAAGCCATCTTTTGAGCCAAAATATCATGCAGCGACCATATCTGCATCCTACGAATCATTATAGAGCAAACACTCGAATGGCAGAACAAATTATAATTATCTCAATTTTCTAAATTTGGCGAAGGCCTTCGACAGCGTGGACAGGAACAGAATGTGGAAAATTTTAGAGATATTATGGAATACCGCCAAAGATCTTCCGTATTGTAGAAACTTTCTTAGATGAATGCAACGCAGGAGTTATACATGACGGTAAGCTAACAAAACAGATAGAAATCAGCAGTTGAGTTCGACAAGGATCTTCCTGATTGTCGCAGATCAAACTATGAGCAAAGCAACAAAAAACCAAACTGGCACCAACTTGAGGACGTGGATTTTGCAAATGATATATACTTGCTTTCAGCCAAAAGAGAACATAATGCAAAAGAAGCAAGGAAGATAAGATTGAGAATTATTACAAACAAAAAAAAAGTGATAAAGATGAACACAGCCAGATAAGTGGCAATAAAATCAAATGGCTGAGAAATAGAAGACAAGGTAGGAGGTTTTTGCTACCTGGGCAAAAGATCTTATAGGTCGCAGTGCAGAAAGAATCTTCCGAGACCAAACGACACCTCTAATCTACACACATCACACATCAAAAGAATCTAGGGGACAAGCAAATTCAGATGATTCCTAAAATCATCATAACTTCTGATTACCGTGAGCGATTTCATATCGGTCTTCAATGTTCGATAGCCCAATCCTTTGTTTTCATGCCTTGATCACGTCAAATACAAACAGTGTTTCATAAGGTTGCTACAGGGTGATCAATGCAACAGTGTAAAATTGCCGAAAGTTCAGTACGAGCGCGATTTCCCAAAAAAAATATTTCATGCATTCCAATAGCACAGTTATAAAGATCGGTGTTTTAGCTTCAGTAACGTTTTTGAATTTTAAAAATCGAAGGAGAATTGCCAAAGATATTGATCATTTTGTGCCGCCATGTTGAACTTCCAAGAAAAAAAAAGTGATCCGATTTCATTGAAACTTGGAACACACTTCATGTCTGGTTCAAGTAATTGGAATTTCAAGGTCAAATTTGGTCACTTTCAAGCCGCTATATTGAACTTTTCACATAAATGATTCAATTTGAATAAAACTTGAAACACACTAGAATCAAATAATTTACAATCAAGTCAAATGTGGCGTCTTGAAAGTGACCGAGAAAAACATTTGACCTTGGAATTCCAATAACTGGAACCAGATATGTAGTACGTATGAATCTTGGTGTTATTATAGTTGGGAGTTACCAAGCTTGTAAAAGTTTGGCCACCCTTTCAAATTTGTTCTTTGAGACCCTTAGAGACATTTAAGAAGGGTGGCCAAAGTGAGTCTCTGTGAAGTTTTCTGCAGGACACCGGAAACAAGATGGCGGCTCAAAAATATCGGAAACAATTATAACTCAGCCTTTAGTTGAGCTACGAATGAAATTTCAACGGTTATATTTATGTTCACCCTTTTGTTGAAGAACATAGATAAGTTAAAAAAAAATGTAGGGTAACAGCACCAGTAAATGAGAGAACTGAATTTTTTCCCAATATTTTGTAACGCTTTTCTCTCGACTGCACTGACTGCACCTAATGTAATGTACAATTGTTTTTTAGGGCCTTTGAAGGCAATTTAGACAGGTGGCCAAAGTGAGCCACCGGGAAGTTCAACACAAGGCCCCGCGAAGGCATGATGGCCGACAAAAATATCGGAATTAATTATTATAATTCGGCTTAATATTTTATATTCGACCTACAAATCAAATGGAAACGATTACAACAATGTTTTACCTTTTGTTGATGAACATGATAATTACTCAAAACTATTAATGTAGGGTAACAGCACCAGTAGTAAATCATTAAATTGAAAAAGAGTCAAGTTTTTTGCAATGCACTGTCTGCATCTAGTGTATTTCTTTCCTGCCTAGAGCCAAAGTGAGTCTCGAGAAAGTTTCCTGCACGATCCTGAGAACAAGATGGCGGTCAAAACTATCGGATTATGGTGTTAAGTCGGCTTATATTCGACCTACGAATAAAATTTGAATGATTATTCATAAAACGATATATATTAATCGCAATTGATCTGATTAGTCATTGTTTTATCTCTTGCTTATGAATTAAGGTAACTTCAAAATCTGGATGTAGAGTACCAGCACCAGTAAATGATCGCATTCCGCATTTTCCTCAATACTTGGCGCGTTCTCTTTTCTTTTCTCGGCAATGACCGGCGAATGCATGCGTCAAAAATGTCGGGATTGAAAATAACTATATCTAGACTATCGGCTTATACTCCATGTACACAAAATTGAAATCTCACAAGTCAGATATTTCTTGTCATAGGTGAACAAGAATGAAATAATTATCAGAAGTGAACAAAATCTTAAACCAAAGAACGAATGATTGGAACTAAACGCTCGTCTTATACCTAGCATGAGGGGATCAAGACAGACAAAGTTATCATTGTCATAATCACCAAGTTCTCATTTCTAAGACTTGTTGCATGCGTACCTTCATCCCTCCCCATCCTATGCTAACCTACGTATTCCCCTGAAGGTCAAATATCAAATATCCTACATCCCTAATTACTTGTCTGGAAGCAATGATCTAACCTGGGTCTACCTTTGCTTCTCTTTATTCCCACCCCCGTCTGAAGTACATCTCGAACTAGTCCTTTGCGACTTAGAAAGTATTCTACTATCTCATTATAATTTTTCTTTAGTGTTTTCCATATATTCTTTTTTTCTAACTCATTATAATATAACACTTCTCTCCAATTATTCTTGTCTCTCATATAATTTTCCCATCGCAAGTATCCCTTCCACCTATCTGCCTTTTCTCTATTTTTGCTCAAAATATCTCCCGCCTCGTTTCTGATGTCAGTGTTACTCGGTTCGATATCCCTAAAATAAGTCATTTTCTCTTCTTCTCACTATCTTACTCATCTTCCACTTCTTTGCACATCTCGTCAATCCATTGTTATTTGACTTTTCCGTAGTTCCGAATTATTTCAGACATCATATTTATTTATTACTGAAGAGATACAACAATCCGTGGATACAATAGATAACAGTTGTATTCATTTTAGAGTCCAAAGGACCTAAGTTACTCTGATTCAAATTGCTCAAAAAGAAGAAAATTGCAAAAACTGGACTTTTTTCAAATCATCCACTACTGGTGCTGTTACCCTACATCAAGAGTAAGTAATTATCATGTTCATCAAATAAAATATAAGCCGAATTATAATAATTCATTTCGATATTCTTGTCGTCCATCTTGTCTTCGGGACCTTGTGTTAAACTTCCCGGTGGCTCACTTTGGCCATATGTCTAAATTGCCATCAAAGGCCCTAAGAAACAATTGTACATTACATTAGGTGCAGTCAGTGCAGTCGAGAAAAAAGCGTTACAAAATATTTGGAAAAAATGTAGTTCTCTCATTAACTGGTGCTGTTACCCTACATTTTTTTTTATTCATCCATGTTCTTTAACAAAAGGGTGAACATGATTATGACAGTTGAAATTTCTTCCGTAGGTCAACTAAAGGCCGAGTTATAGTTGTTTCCGATATTTTTGAGCCGCCATCTTGTTTCCGGTGTCCTGCAGGAAAGTTCTCAGAGACTCACTTTGGCCACCCTTCTTAAATGTCTCTAAGGGTCTTAAAGAACAAATTTGGAAGGGTGGCCAAACTTTTACAGGCATGGTAACTCCCAACTATGCATTCATACGTACTAATGAGTGTAATCCAAGTTTCAATGAAATCGGATCACTTTCTTGGAAGTTCAACACGGCGGCAGAAAATGATCAATATCTTTGGCAATTTACCTTTGATTTCCAAAATTCAAAAAAGGTACTCAAGCTGGAATACCAGTCTTTATAACTGTGCTATTGAAAGGCATAAGAAATTTTTTTTGGGAAATCGCGCTCGTACTGAACTTTCGGCAATTTCACACTGTTCCATTGATCACCCTGTAGAAACACTATAAAACATTGTTCGTATTCGACGTGATCAAGACATGAAAACGAAGGATTGGGCTATCGAACACACAACAGATATGAAATCGCTGACGGCAATCAAAAGTTATGATGATTTTAGAAATCGTCTGAATTTGCTTGTCCTCTAGATTCTTTTGATGTGTGTACATGGCAAGATCAAACAGGATGTCAGAATGCGGGTCGGTAAAGCACAGGGTGCTTTCAACTTCCCGAACATGACGGTAAGCTAACGGAACAGATAGAAATCAGCAGTGGAGTTCGACAAGGATCTTCCTGATTGTCGCAGACCAAACTATGAGCAAAACAACAAAAAACAAAACTGGCACCAACTTGAGGACGTGGATTTTGCAAATGACATATACTTGCTTCCAGCCAAAAGAGAACATAATGCAAGAGAAGCTGGGAAGATAAGATTGAGAATTATTACAAACAAAAACAAAGTGAAGAAGATGGACACAGCCAGATGAGTGGCAATAAAATCAAATGACTGAGAAATAGAAGACGAGTTACAAGGTTTTTGCTACCTGGGCAAAAGATCTTATAGGTCGCAGTGCAGAAAGGATCCTCCGAGACCAAACGACCACTTCTAATCTACATGGCAAGATCGAACAGGATGTCAGAATGCGGGTCGGTAAAGCACCGGGTGCTTTCAACCTCCCGAACATGACGGCAAGCTAACGGAACAGATAGAAATCAGCAGTGGAGTTCGACAAGGATCTTCCTGATTGTCGCAGACCAAACTATGAGCAAAACAACAAAAAACAAAACTGGCACCAACTTGAGGACGTGGATTTTGCAAATGACATATACTTGCTCTCAGCCAAAAGAGAACATAATGCAAAAGAAGCAAGGAAGATAAGATTGAGAATTATTACAAACAAAAACAAAGTAATAAAGATGAACACAGCTAGATAAGTGGCAATAAAATCAAATGGCTGAGAAATAGACAAGGTAGAAGGTTTTTGCTACCTGGGCAGAAGATCTTATAGGTCGCAGTGCAGAAAGGATCCTCCGAGACCAAACGACTACCTCTAATCTACATGGCAAGATCGAACAGGATGTCAGAATGTGGGTCGGTAAAGCACAGAGTGCTTTCAACCTCCCGAGAAAATTGTGGAAATCCAAAGATGTATCTCTCAACACAAAGATCCGACTGTTATTCAAACTATAATATCAAGAGTGTACATAGTCATGGTGCCGAAACATGAAAAGTCAACGGACAACTAAGCCGAAATGTCCAAGTGTTTGTCAACCGGTGCCTGAGAATGATCGTGGGTATTAACTGGCCGGATCCAATATCAAACGAGAGATTGTGGGAGACGACGGAACAGAAGGCAATTCAGAGGACAATCTGTACGAAAAAAATGGAATGGATAGGACACAACTTGAGAAAGAGCAACAGCGATTTTACAAGACAATCACTGAATTACAATTTGGAAGGCAAAAGAAAACAAGGCAGACCTATGGAAACATGAAAAAGAACAGTTACTGGAGAACGTGCAGAAATAGGAATGTCTTGGAGCGAAGCTGAACATGCAGCGAGAAACAGAGATAAATGAAAAGAGATAGTAAACGCCCTATGCCACAGATGGAGCGAAAAAGAATCAGCAAGTTCAAGGTCTGTATTCATAGCTCGCTTTTAAGCTAAAAACGCATTTAGAGGTGCGCTTTTAGGGGCTATCCGTTCATGTTTGAGTGTTCAAAATAACATATCACAATTACATATAGCCGTTCAATTGTACTATGTATTTTTGAAAACTCAAATATGAACGGACAACCCCTAAAAGCGCACCTCTAAATTCGCTTTCAGCTTAAAAGCGAGACATGAATACGGCCCTGAGTATCCAAATCGTGGGGTATAATTCCCGCCGGCTCAAAATCGCCAAAGAATTATGTCGTAGAGTTGAAACTTTGGGAATGGCCGAACGTTTGATCGGAATTGAAGATGATCGTCTTAGAAATGGAAGAATGGGCGAATTTCATGCCAATACGAATGATTTGATCCGCAGCGCAAAAATTTCGTCTCTTAGAAGACGAATGGGGGCCGTCCAAAATTTGAAGATGGGAGAACTCTTACAGAATGACCATTAGGTATCGTCATGTCTGTCATAAAGGAAGCTTCGAGTCTGTTGAAAATGCTGGCAGAAATTTTCGTATAGGTACCTTCCATTCTTCAGAGTTGAACAAAAAGGTCTCTGTATAAAGGCAACATTTTTGTAAAGGCATTTTCCAAAGAAGTAGTGACCTCTTCATTACACCTTTTTTAAGAGCATTTCTTTCGGTGTCTCCAATGGACATGAGTGTCGATTTTCTCACAAACTTTGGCGCTTCATTTATCAAAGACAACGTTATTTTTTTCCAGCTGAATATTGAAGTCTTCTAATATCAGTAGTAATCTATGTTTTAATTTTGTCTTTTTTTTTTAATCATCTGAAGCGCTGAGAGAGTAACAGCGATGGAACAGAAATCATCAAGTGAAGCATCGGACTTTATCATACGTGAACCAATTTCAATTCAAATTGAAATTTATTAAACAAAGCTCTTTGACTACCATAACACCGGAACACCAGACCAGAACGCCAGAAATGGATTTTCAAAATGTACGACTCACCCCGTACAGTTAACAAAATTCCAAAACAAATTCAGCACTCCAAAGATGATGTTATTTCGTTCATTTTAGAGAGTTTACAAAAAACGGTACAGTTGAAGAAAATAGAGGAGGTTAAAGTCCTACCCTCTGATCCCCCATATTTGCAAAAATAAAAACCCAACTTCTTTTTTATATACTTCACTGGCACTCTTGAAGCATTTTCCTGAACTGCCCTGGACTCGAGCCTGGACTTTTTCCACGGTCGGCTTGGAGCACTCTGCATTTCTCATAAAAACCACAACTTCTTCATATCATACTTTCTTTTTCAACAGAGCAAAGGTCTCCACTTGAGGTTGACTGAGTGACGTCGCGTCGCGTCGTAGGATTAAAGGAATTTTTTTCAGAACACCAACAGAAAAATGGACGCGCTTACACTATGATATGGACAATTATATGAGAAACTATAGCGAAACTCACTGAAAAACTTTTTTGTTTGATATAATGCCCCATTGTTCTTATAATCGTTACTGAGCTGAGGCAAGATTTTTAGATTATTCCCAAGACGATGAGTTAAGGTACCAATACAAACAAGATAAGGATATGAAGCGCCTCCCTGTTTTTGGAGAAGTGTGCTAAAAACGCAGGTTTTGCGCCTCACCCCCTACTCCCTAGTCCCAAAAGGATTCGCTCGGCTTTCCTGGGAACTTAAATATTGCCGCTCTCGATAGGATTAATCGCCATCCTTCCTATGATGTATAGCTTCAACCAAGATAGTGGTATAGCTATCGAAAAATTCGAACACTATAAAATTCAGGAGCCACAGCAAATTAATACAGATACAATATATTATCATGTAGGTTAGGTAGGTTCATTTGCGTGTCCATAATCAGGTCCTCGATTGGAGTCATTAATCTGGAATCGATTTATTAGCTGCAGGCAAGTTTTAATGAATATTATATTTATGTTATATATAGTAACATGATGCCTAGTTACCCACATGTTATAACAAATAATGTAAATGCTGATTTACCGTAAATCCAAGTGGCAATGTACTTATTATAATATCCGTATAATCGGCATACTGACTTAGTAAGTTAGTAATAATATCGATAATATATTATGTAGGGATAGTGCATATACCTGCTGAAAGCATTTTGATAAGTAGACCAGCGCTTCTGTAAATTTCAACTGATTACACTGTATTAAACTGTATAGTTTTTGCTCTTCACAACGTATAAATCCAACCTTGATTTGCATAATGTTTGCATAGTATTGAACAGGTGAAGCATACAGAGCGCGTTCGAGTGCGGAAACTCTGGAAACGCCCCAGCTCTCCGTTCACTCGAGAGCTTCTTTGTCAACTGCGAGATTTGATTACCCTTATTAGAAATTATTTAAATCGCGACATTTACCAATTTTTCCGTCACGGCCGCAACGTCATAAACCAACCGCATTCTTATGCCTTGGTCACGCCAGACACAAGAACAAGCCCAAGCACAAATCGCCGGCGAACGTAATTTTTAAATCACTGCCGACGGCGCACTTTAATTGATACGTAAAATTATGCAGATTCTCGCCTATACTCCGCAATCATGCATGGTACACGATGCCATTAGCGACTCGAGCATTGTAAAATACAAAATAATATGACAGTAATAGTTGACCATTTAGCCGATTATCAGCGAAACGGCGCTGCAAGTTTTTCTTGCTTGAAAAAGCCTCAACCATACTTGAACATTCAGAATTATTTATTCCTTCAGATTATTGAGCTGTTATTAGGCAGTCGCGCTTGATCTGTGGTCTGGTCAGTTTCGGTGAAACTAATGACCCGCCTGGAGTATCTTGATGCAATTATACAACTGCAGCGCATAGTTAAGCCATTCCCGTACAGTAAAGTTTGAAAATCCTGCTGATGGTGCCTCCTAAACTGGGAGCTCCGCCAATTTTCCTCTAATGAAATTCTGTCCCGGAGAGCTCTTGCGAAATGGAAATATCTGGTCAGTCCGATAGGATGATACACATCGATTACCTTTACCCAACAAGACTACTCACAAAGCTTTGCGGCGTGCACGAGACAGCCTCCTGGCGACGGGCTTGCTTCGAGACGTCGCGAAATTGAGTCCTTTTCGTCTTCTGCTCAAAGAAAACCGCGCACGCCTTGTTAAATTCGGTAAAAGATACGTTATAATAATCTTCCAGTGTTAGTCAGCTTTGTGTGTATTTCTCCCATTATTCCGCACCGTGTGTATCACAGAGAAAGGATATATTCTAGAGCTTCAATATTCCCTCTCGCATCCGTCTGCGTGATATCTCTATACACCTTTAAGAGTACCTTTTATGTATAACGAACGATAATGATTAGATTCGTATAACTTGGCAAAGTTGTGGCGAGGCGGCAGAATTTCTGGCTTTTGAGTTTACACTGGATAATCTGCTTTTGCATGCAGTAGCAGCATCGTCACCATCCGTCTATATATATATATATATATATCTTGATGGATGATGTATTTCGGGCTCGCGGCATATTTTGTGACAAACAATGTAAAAAAAAATATTTTTCACACAGATTCACATTGTTGGACGTCTCATGACATTTTAGGACGTAGTTTTCAGGTAATTTCATCGCCAATGTTGGTTTTCAAATATATATATATTTCTAAATGTACATGATGTATGTTGAGCTCCCGGCATAATTTGAGAAGAAAATGCATTTGTTCACGTATTTATATTATTTGTCACCTTCCAATGAACTTCCTTTTGAGATTTGTCGTCTGGATTATTCCACTCTACATTTTTTCTCGAAAATGTTTCGAGAGCCTGATTTACGTCATATACGGTCATGATCGAAAAGTGCATAATGTATTTCGGACTCACATGGGCTCATCGAGAATGTGAATTGGGCTCTATACAACAATTTGCGGAATTTCGCCCATTGTTTATGAATTTATGTTCTCAGATGTCTCCTTACCTCATAGAACGTGATTCCCAAGTTAGCTTGTTACGATTTGACTGTTAAAGCACTCGTATCATTTATATTTCGGGTGAACAACTACGAAAATTGTCGAAAAAACGAGTTCCTGTCGTGAAGTGCACAGTAGCTTTTATTTCGAGTTTGGGACGTTTCCATTTTTCTATAGTTGAATAACTTCAAACTTCTGGGTTAATCAGGTCCTACGTCACCATTTCTACAATGTTCGCGTCCGTTCTTGCCCATACTGTCTTTTCAAAAAAATCTTCGGGAGCCCAAACTACATCATACACGAGCACGATCAAAACGTTCAAGACGTATTTTGGGCTCACATGTTCATCAAAAATGTGAAATGGGCTCGAGACAGCTTTCAATCCAATTCAAATTCCTCTCCTTATTACATTCTTTCTTTTGTACATGAATGTCATTTTGATCAATTCTTATTTTGCTAGATGCCTCCCAACAAATACTACTTTCTTGATGCTGCCATCCGAGTTTTTTTACCTCATTTTTGCCCACAATTTCTTCGGGAGCCCGGTGTACGTCATGCACGGGCATAATCGAAGAATTTATTATGTATTTTGGGCTCACATGGGCTCATCAAGAATGTGATTGAGCTCTCCGCAATATTTTTTAACGCTGAGTTCTCCCTGTAAAGTGCACAATAGGTTCGATTTCGAAGTTGGGATGTTTTCAGTAATCCATTCTTGAATAATTTTGAGTTTCTGGGTCGAACAGGTCTCACGTTGCTATTTCTAGAATGTTATGGTCCGTTTTTGTCCACTTTTGACTTTTTTCCACGAAATCCTTCGGGAGCCCAATCCACATTAAGCACGAACATGATTGAGGAGTTCAAGACGTATTTCGGGCTCACATGCTTATCCAAAATGTGGAATGGACTCTCTATATATTTTGTACATAAATGTCATTTCTTTGATAATTATTTTGTTAGATGCTCCCCAACAAATACTACATTCTTGGAGTTACCATCCAGGTTTTTCCACCTCATTTCTGCCAAAGAAAAATTTCGGGAGCCTTAATTACGTCATGCGCGGGATGGATGAAAGAATTCATGATGTATTTCGGGCTCACATGGAATCATCCAGAATGTGAATTGAGCTCTCTACAATATTTTATGGAAAAATGACATTTATTTACATAATTTGTATCCAAACACCTCTCAATTTTCTTTGACGTGATTTACAACTTATTTTGTCACATTTTCAAAATTTATCATAGATTCGTTTTGAACAGCTGCAATAATTTTTGAAAAAATAGGTTCCCGTTGCAAAGTGCAGAATAGGTTTTATTTCAAGTTTTAGATGTTTTCAGAAATCCATTCTTGAATAATTTTGAGTTTTTGGGTCAAAGAGGTCTCACTGTGCCATTTCTGCAATTATATAGTCCGTTTCTGTCCACTTTTGACTTTCTTCCACGAAAACCCTCGAGAGTCCAATCTACATTCTGCACGAACACGATTGAGAAGTTCAAGACGTATTTCGGGCTCTCATGCTTATCCAAAATGTGGAATGGGCTCTTGACATATTTTGTACGTAAATGTAATTTTTTGATTTATTATTTTGTCAGATGCTTCCCAACAAATATTATATTTTTGAAGGACCATCCGGGTTTTTCCACCTCATTTCCGCCAAAAAAAATTGAGGAGCCCTGATTACATAATGCGCGAGCTGGATGAAAGAATTCATGATGTATTTCAGGCTCACATGGACTCATCGGGAATGTGAATTGAGCTTTCTACAATGTTTTGTGGAAAAATGCCATTTGTTTACATAATTTGTTTTCAAACACCTCTCAATCTTCTATAACGTGATAAGCAACTTATTTCGTCACAGTCTCAAAATTTATCATAGATGTGTTTTGAACAGCTGCAAAAATTGTAGAAAAAATAGGTTCCCAGTTGTAAAGTGCAGAATAGGGTTTATTTCAAGTTTTGATTGTTTTCAGAAATCCATTTTTGAATAATTTTGAGTTTTTGTGTCAAACAGGTCTCACGGTGCTATTTCTGTAATGATATAGTTGTTTTCTGGCCACTCTTGACTTTTTTTCACAAAAACCTTCGGGAGCCCAATTTACGTTATACACGAGCACTATTGAAGTGTTCAAGACCTATTTCGGGCTCACATGCTCATCCAAAATATGAAATGGGCTCTCGACATATTTTGCACATAACTGTCATTCTGGTAAATTATTATTGTGTTAGACGCCTACCAACAAATACTACTTTCGTGATGTTGTCATTCCGGTTTTTCAACTTATTCTCCGCCCAAAAATTTTTCGGGAGCCTGAATAACGTCATGCACAGGCTCGACAAAAAAATTCATGATGTATTTTGGGCTCACATGGACTCACCGAGAATGTGAATTGGGCTCTCCATAATATTTTGTGAAAAAATGCCATTTGTTTATGAATATTTGTTTTCAAACACCTCTCAATCTTCTAGAACGTTAGTCCCAAGTTATTCCGTCACATTTCACAAAATTTGTCCTGAATTTGGTTTGAACAGCTGCAAAAAATTTAAAAAAAGATAGGTTCTTATTGTAAAGTGCAGAATGGGTTTTATTTAGTGATGTAAAATAGCCGCTATTTATATTTGAGGATATATATCCGGAGTTTATAGCTGCTATATAGCAGGCTATTTTGGCTATTTCTGGAATTTTTCCTTGAAGTGATTTTTTGAATTTGTTGTATTTTTCCGGTCATTTTGACACCAAATACAAAGATGTTGGAAGCAATTGAAAAAATATGTATAAAAAGCATTTATTGTGTCCGATATTGCACAAATGTATCAAATTATGTATAAAATTATGGTATCAAATTGTAGTTTGGCACCTATCGAATCAAGACACCAAATAAAGTGAAATTAAAAGAAAAATCTGTTTTCCCAGAGGAAATTGATGTGAAATCAACATAATCAAAATGAAAACGTAGTTTTAGGCTATCATTTTAATATCAAAATAAACGGGATATAATGGTGGCCCTACATTGAGCATGAAATACTGCAGCTTTTTTAGGTGCCGAGCTCTCATTGGTCACATATTGGTCATTGACAGCAATGACAGGCGTCAGGTCCAATCAGAACTCTGCAGCTAAAAAAGCTGCAGCATTTGATGCTCAATGTAAGGCTACCATAAGACTCACTTGTCACTTTTTTTAAATTAATAATTGCGTGGGAAAAATCGGACTTATAGCCGGCTACAAACGTTTATATCTAGCGGCTATTTATGCTATTTTGGATATATATCCTGCGGATATAAATCCGACTCACATCACTAGTTTTATTTCAAGTTTTGGATGTTTTCAGAAATCCATATTCTTGAATAATTTTGAGTTTTTGTGTCAAACAGGTCTCACGGTGCTATTTTTCCAATGAAATAGTCCGTTTTGTCCTCTCCAGACTTTTGTCATTAAAACTTCCCGCAGTCCAATCTACATTATGCACGAGCACGATTGAAGTGTACAAGACGTATTTCGGGCTCACATGCTCATTCAAAATGTGGAATGGACTCTCGACTTATTTTGTACATGAATGTCATTTTTTCAATAACTATTTTGTCAGATGCTTCCCAACAAATATCATATTCTTGAAGTTACCATTCAGGTTTTTCCACGTCATTTCCGCCCAAAAAAAATAAAAAAATCGGGAGCCCTAATTACGTATTGCGCGGGCTGGATGAAAGAATTCATGATGTATTTCGGGCTCACATCGAGAATGTGTATTAAGCTCTGTGGAAAAATGCCACTAGTTTACATAATTTGTTTTCGAACACCTCTCAATCTTCTATAACGTGATAGGCAAGTTATTTCGTCACATTTTCAAAATCTATCATAGATGTGTTTTGAACAGCTGCAAAAATTGTAGAGAAAATAGGTTCCCGTTGTAAAGTGCAGAATGGGGTTTATTCCAAGTTTTGGATGTTTTCAGAAATCCATTTTTAATTAATTTTGAGTTTTTGGGTTAGACAGGTCTCACGGTTCTATTTCTACAATGATATAGTCGGTTTCTGACAGGTTCTGTCCACTTTTGACTTTTTTTTCACAAAAACCTTCAAGAGCCCAATCTACCTTATACACGAGCACGATTGAAGTGTTCAAGACGCATTTCGGGCTCACATGCTCATCCAAAATATGAAATGGGCTCTCGACATATTTTGCACATAACTGCCATTCTGGTAAATTCGAGGGTAAATTATTATCGTGTTAGACGCCTACCACCAAATACTACTTTCGTGATGTTGTCATTCTGGCTTTTTCACTAATTCTCCGCCCAAATTTTTGTCGGGAGACTGATTTACGTCATGCACGGGCTCAACAAAAAAATTCATGATGTATTTCGGGCTCACATGGACTCGCCGAGAATGTGAATCGGGCTATCTGCAATATTTTGTGAAAAAATGCCATTTGTTTAAAAATGTTTGTTTTCAAACACCTCTCAATCTTCTAGAACGTGAGTCCCAAGTTATTCCGTCCTATTTTTCAAAATTTGTCCTGAATTTGGTTTGAACAGCTGCATAAATTTGAAACAAAAAGATAGGTTCCCGTTGTAAAGTGCAGAATGGGTTTTATTTCAAGTTTTGGATGTTTTCAGAAATCCATTCTTGAATAATTTTGAGTTTTTGTGTCATACAAGTCTCACGGTGCTATTTTTTCAATAAAATAGTCCGTTTTTGTTCCCTCCAGACTTTTTCCCATGAAAACCTTCGGCAGCCCAATCTACATCATGCACGAGCACGCTTGAAGTGTACAAGACGTATTTCGGGCTCACATGCTTATCCAAAATGTGGAATGGGCTCTCTACATATTTTGTACATAAATGCCATTTCTTTGATAAATATTTTGTTAGATGGTCCCCAACAAATACTACATTCTTGAAGTTACCATCCAGGTTTTTCCACCTCATTTCTGCCAAAGAAAAATTTCGGGAGCCTTGATTACGTCATGCGCGGGATGGATGAAAGAATTCATGATGTATTTCGGGCTCACATGGACTCATCGAGAATGTGAATTGAGCTCTCTGCAATATTTTATGGAAAAATGACATTTATTTACATAATTCGTATCCAAACACCTCTCAATTTCCTTTGACGTGATTTGCAACTTATTTTGTCACATTTTAAAAATTTATCATAGATTCGTTTTGAACAGCTGCAAAAATTTTAGAAAAAATAGGTTCCCGTTGCAAAGTGCAGAATAGGTTTTATTTCAAAATTTAGATGTTTTCAGAAATCCAGTCTTGAATAATTTTGAGTTTTTGGGTCAGAGAGGTCTCACTGTGCCATTTCTGCAATGATATAGTCCGTTTCTGGCCACTTTTGACTTTTTTCCACGAAAACCCTCGAGAGTCCAATCTAAATTCTGCACGAACACGATTGAAAAGTTCAAGACGTATTTTGGATTCTCATGCTTATCCAAAATGTGGAATGGGCTCTTGACATATTTTGTACGTGAATGTAATTTTTTGATTCATTATTCTGTCAGATGCTTCCCAACAAATATTACATTTTTGAAGGACCATCCGGGTTTTTCCACCTCATTTCTGCCCAAAAAAATTCGGGAGCCCTGATTACATAATGCGCGAACTGGATGGAAGAATTCATGATGTATTTCAGGCTCACATGGACTCATCGAGAATGTGAATTGAGCTCTCTACAATGTTTTGTGGAAAAATGCCATTTGTTTACATAATTTGTTTTCAAACACCTCTCAATCTTCTATAACGTGATAAGCAACTTATTTCGTCACAGTCTCAAAATTTATCATAGATGTGTTTTGAACAGCTGCAAAAATTGTAGAAAAAATAGGTTCCCAGTTGTAAAGTGCAGAATAGGGTTTATTTCAAGTTTTGATTGTTTTCAGAAATCCATTTTTGAATAATTTTAAGTTTTGGTGTCAAACAGGTCTCACGGTGCTATTTCTGTAATGATATAGTCGTTTTCTGGCCACTCTTGACTTTTTTTCACAAAAACCTTCGGGAGCCCAATTTACGTTATACACGAGCACTATTGAAGTGTTCACGACCTATTTCGGGCTCACATGATCATCCAAAGTATGAAATGGGCTCTCGACATATTTTGCACATAACTGTCATTCTTGTAAATTATTATTGTGTTAGACGCCTACCAACAAATACTACTTTCGTGATGTTGTCATTCCGGTTTTTCAACTTATTCTCCGCCCAAAAATTTTTCGGGAGCCTGAATAACGTCATGCACAGGCTCGACAAAAAAATTCATGATGTATTTTGGGCTCACATGGACTCACCGAGAATGTAAATTGGGCTCTCCATGATATTTTGTGAAAAAATGCCATTTGTTTATAACTATTGGTTTTCGAACACCTCTCAATCTTCTAGAACGTTAGTCCCAAGTTATTCCGTCACTTTTCACAAAATTTGTCCTAAATTTGGTTTGAACAGCTGCAAAATTTTTGAAAAAAGATAGGTTCTTATTGTAAAGTGCAGAATGGGTTTTATTTCAAGTTTTGGATGTTTTCAGAAATCCATATTCTTGAATAATTTTGAGTTTTTGTGTCAAACAGGTCTCACGGTGCTATTTTTCCAATGAAATAGTCCGTTTTCATCCCCTCCAGACTTTTGTCATGAAAACTTCCCGCAGTCCAATCTACATTATGCACGAGCACGATTGAAGTGTACAAGACGTATTTCGGGCTCACATGCTCATTCAAAATGTGGAATGGACTCTCGACATATTTTGTACATGAATGTCATTTTTTCAATAACTATTTTGTCAGATGCTTCCCAACAAATATCATATTGTTGAAGTTACCATTAAGGTTTTTCCACGTCATTTCCGCCAAAAAATAATAATTGGGAGCCCTAATCACGTATTGCGCGGGCTGGATGAAAGAATTCATGATGTATTTTGGGCTCACATCGAGAATGTGAATTGAGGTCTGTGGAAAAATGCCATTGGTTTACATAATTTGTTTTCGAACACCTCTCAATCTTCTATAACGTGGCAAGTTATTTCGTCACATTTTCAAAATCTATCATAGATGTGTTTTAAACAGCTGCAAAAATTGTAGAAAAAATAGGTTCCCGTTGTAAAGTGCAGAATAGGGTTTATTTCAAGTTTTGGATGTTTTCAAAAATCCATTTTTGAATAATTTTGAGTTTTTGTGTCAAACAGGTCTCACGGTGCTATTTCTACAATGATATAGAGCTTTTCTGGCAACTTTTGACTTTTTTTTACAGAAACCTTTGGGAGCCCAATCTACGTTATACACGAGCACGATTGAAGTGTTCAAGATGTATTTTATGCTCACATGCTTATCCAAAATATGGAATGGGCTTTCGACATATGCACAAAACAGCCATTCTGGCAAATTATTATTGTGTTAGAGGCCTACCAACAAATACCACTTTCGGGATGTTGTCATTCCGGTTTTGCAACTTGTTCTCCGGCCAACATTTTTTTGGGAGCCTGATCAACGCCATGCACGGGCTCAACAGAAAAATTCATGATGTATTTTGGACTCACTAGGACTCACCGAGAATGTGAATTGGGCTCTCTATAATATTTTGTGGAAAAATGCCATTTGTTCATAAATATTTGGTTTCAAACACCTCTCAATCTTCTAGAACGTGAGTCTCAAGTTATTCTGTCACATTTTTCAAAATTTGTCCTGAATTTGGTTTGAACAACTGCAAAAAATTTGAAAAAGATAGGTTCCCGTTGTAAAGTGCAGAATGGGTTTTATTTCAAGTTTCTGATGTTTTCAGAAATCCATTCTTGAATAATTTTATGTTTTTGATTCAAACAAGTCTCACGGTGCTATTTTTCCAACAAAATAGTCCGTTTTTGTTCTCTTAAGACTTTTTTTCATGAAAACCTTCGGCAGCCGAATCTAAATCATGCACGAGCACGCTTGAAGTGTACAAGACGTATTTCGGGCTCACATGCTCATCCAAAATGAGGAATGGGCTCTTAACATATTTTGCACATACCTGCCATTTTGGTAAATTATGATTGTGTTAGATTTTTGCCAACAAATACCTACTACATTCTTGAAGTTGCCATACAGACTCTTCCACCTCATTTTCGCCAAAAAAATCTCAGGAGTCTGATTTACGTCACGCATGGGCATGATGTAAAAAGTCATGATGTATTTCGGACTCACATGGACTCATCGAGAATTCAATTTGTGATGTTTACAATATTTTTGTGGGAAATGCCATTTGTTTACCTATGTATGTTCTAAGACGTCTTTCAATCTTAGAGAATAAAGTTCCCAAGTTATCCATTTTTGAATGATTTCGAGTTTTTGGGTCGAACAGGTCCCACGGTGCTATTTTTTATAATGATATAGACCGTTTTTTGTCCACTTCCGACTTTTTTTACAAAAACCTTCGGGAGCCCAATCTACATTATGCACGAGCACGATTGAGATATTCAAGACGTATTCCGGGCTCACATGCTTTTGCAAAATGAGGAATGGGCTCTCAACAAATTTTGCACATACCTGCCATTTTGTAAATTATTAGTCTGTTAGACACCTACCAATAAAAATACTACTTTCGTGATGTTGTCATTCCAATTTTTTCAACTTATTTTCCGCCCAAATTTTTTTTCGGGAGCCTGACAAACGTCATGCACGGGCTCGACGAAAGAATCCATAATGTATTTCGGGCTCACATGGATTCATCGAGAATGTGAATTCGGCTCTGTACAATATTTTGTAAAAAAAGCCATTTGTTTACAAATATTTGTTTTCAAACACCTCTCAATCTTCTAGAACGTGATTCTCAAGTTATTGAGTCACATTTTCAAAAATGTATCCTGAATTTGGTTTGAACAGCTGCAAAAATTTCAGAAAAGATAGGTTATCGTGTTAAAGTGCAGAATAAGTTTTATTTCAACTTTTGGATGTTTTCAGAAATCCATTCTTGAATAATTCCAAGTTTTTTAGTTGGACAGGTCCCACGGTGCTATTTTTACAATGATATAGTCCGTTTTTGTCCACTTCTGACTTTTCTCACAAGAACCTTCGGGAGCCCAATCTACATTATGTACGAGTACGATTGAAATATTCAAGACGTATTTGGAGCTCACATGCTTATCCAAAATAAGGAATGGACTCTCAACATATTTTGCACATACCTGCCATTTTGGTGAATTATTATTGTGTTAGACGCCTACCAACAAATACTACTTTCGTGACGTTGTCATTCTGATAATTTCAACTTATTTTTCGCTCAAAATTTTCTAGGGAGCCTAATTTACGTCATGCACGGGCTCGACGAAAGAATTCATGATGTATTTCGGGCTCGCATGGACTTCAAAAGAATGTGAATTGGGCTGTCTACAATATTTTGTAGAAAAATGCCATTTGGTGTCATATTTTGTTTTCAAACACCTCTCAATCTTATGAAACGTGATTCCAAAGTTATTTAGTCTCTTTTTACAAAATTTGTCCTAGATCTGGTTTGAACAGCTGCAAAAATTCCAGAAAAGATAGGTTCCTATGGTAATAAATAGTGCAGAATAGGTATTATTTCAAGTTTTGGATGTCTTCAGAAATCCATTCTTGAATAATTTCCAGTTTTTGGGTCGAACCGGTACCACGGTGCCATTTTTACAAATTTATAGGCTCTTTTTTGTCCACTTCTGACTTTTTCTACGAAAATCTTCGGGAGCCCAATCTACATTATGCACGAGCACGTTTAAAATGTTCAAGACGTATTTCGGGCTCACATGCTTATCCAAAGTGAAGAATGGGCTCTCAACATATCATTTTGTACGAAAATGCCATACGCCTCCCAACAAATACCACTTTTTTTTGCCCAAACTTTTTTCAAGGGCTTGATTCACGTCATGATTGACTTTTAGATACATAAGTATCAGATTTCAAAAAAAGTTCCTGTTAAAAGTGCAAAATAATTCAGACGCATGCGCATGTGAGCAAGTTCTTGGACTAGAGTTGACATTGGTTGTGATGTTGGGCGTCTGCGTAGGGCGTGGCTTCCCGCACTAAGCGATTGTGTTCAGTTTCTCCTTTCTCCCTTCAACTGGTATAATAAGCAGCGACAGCCTAGTGTTTTGGCTGAAGATTCAAAATAACCGGAATTCACAATTAACAGTTGAAAAGATCTACCGTTAAATGGTGCCGTCTCCCTTGCACTCAAAGTGTTTAATTGGGAGCGTTGCGTAAGAGGCAGCAGGAGATGAGCTGTTTGCGGTCACATTGCTATCAGAGTACTATTTACTTAAGGTGCGTTCAGTCAGCTTATTTAGCCGCAAGTTTTAATTTTAGTCGCAAGCGCAGCGACGCCCATTGGCTCTTATGAACCAGCCTCCTCGGAACAGCCAATAAGCGATGCAGCGCTTACGGCTAAAACTAAAATTGCGACTGAATAAGCTGACTGAACGCACCTTTAGGCCGTACGAAACTATTTCATGCATCAGAGACCCAGTACAGGTCCTACTTAACAAATCATAACTATCAAAGTACTTGACAATCATGCACAGTGCAGTCACCAATGGTCTTATCTCAAGTGCGCACTTGCGATTAGAGCGTTAGACAGCTATAAGAGCCCGATTCCGGTCAAATATGAGGATGAACAAAAACTAGCGACCGACTAGCCTGATTCCAAAATATCAGACTGTGGTATGTTGTATTTGTGGCAACGGAGCACAATAATTGGTTTTTATTAAAAAGCCAGAGGTGTAACTACTGACGAGCTCAAAATACTATATAAATATGTCCAGTTTTTGGGCTCATGAGCCCAATATATAATTTTGAGCTCAAAGTAATATATGGACGTAGAAAAATGAGCCCGAAATACATCATTCATCAAGATATATGTATATATATGTACAAAATATATATATATATATATATATAGATATCTATCACATCAATTGGCCTCAGGACTTGATCATCAGCTTATGTATCTTTTGGCTTCGCGGCCAAATCTGGAACTGACACCATTCAAAATGCACCTCAAGTATATCTGGTTGCCGACATTCTGGCGCATATTTTGGGGATAACGATTATTTCCCATTTTTATTATCACAACTTGACGAGATGAGATTATTAGAGGGTGAAGGAGAATGAGTTGCTGGTCCGACAACATAATTTGAGTGCCGAAAAGGCACAGGGCTCTCATGAAACGCAAGAAAATGGAAAATAAAGGAAAAATGACATCAGGAGAGCAAGAGGTGTTAGGAGTAGAATGAGCCCGATTGATTGGTTACACTCTTACCGGTGAGGCCAAATGGATCGCTGCATGTGTACAACGAAATTGGCTGTTACTAACAAGAGAAATCTGTTTTCATTCCTTTTTTGTCAGTTCTCAATCGTGGCACCGCGACCCCTGATATGCTTTTCCTTCAATTTATTCCCCAAGAGTGATTGTGATTATGCCTAGAAGCATCCTCGTGCTCCCAGCAACTCAAAAATTATCAAGAAAAATATCACAAATATGACAACTTGTTTCAAAAATGAGGCCGATGGATTGTCTAGGTGTGTATTATGAGCCCAAAATATCGTGAACACTCTTACTGGTGAGGCTGAATGGATGGATACATGTGTATATAACAAAGTTAGCGGTTTTCAATTGAAAAATATCAGGTTTTTTTTTTGTGGATTTTGCCTTACTTCAACTGTGGCACCGCCTCTGATTGATTCTTGAGAAAAAATTGATTTAAACAAAAAGAGACTGCAACTTTTGATAAAAAAAAATGCAGTGAACATACTGCAAGGTTGAAGAGCGATATATTCGAGTTAGGTAATGCTTTTTCTTTGATTTATTTCGCAAGGGTGATTGAGAGTATGTCTAGAAGCAACCTCTTGCTTTTCCACTTCCAGCAGCAAAAGTTGTTTCCGATAAACTCCCACAAATACGGCAACTTGTTTTGAAAATGAGGCCGATGGATTGTTTGAGTGTGTATTATGAGCCCGAGAGATCGTTTACATTCTTAACGGTGAGGCCGAGTGGATCACTGCATGTATACAACAAAGTTGGCCGCTTTTCATTAAAAAATCATTTTCTATGCCGTTTTAGCCATAGGTTACCCGTGGTGCCGCCTCTGATTGCACGTTGAGAAAAAGAACAATTTTGAACGAAAAATGTTGCTATTTCTGACCAAAAAAATGCAGTGAGCCTACCGACAGGCTAAAAGACGATGTCCCCGTGCTTGGAGATGTTTCTTCCCGATTCAGTCCGCTAAAGTGATTGAAATTATGTCTTAAAGCCTCCTCGTGCTCTTCCACTTCAAGCAACTCGAAAATTTCCATCAAATTTCCACAAATACAATAACTTGTTCCAAAAATGAGGCCAATAGATTGTTTAGATGTGTATTATGAGCCGGAAAGATCGTTTACACTCTTTCCGGTGAGGCCAAATGGGTCGCTGCATGTGTACAACAAAGTTTGCCGTTTTTTATTAAAAAAATCATTCCCTATGCCGTTTTAGCCATAGGTTAACCGTGATGCCGCCTTTGATTGCACGTTGAGAAAAAAAACAATTTTGAACGAAAAATGTTGCTATTTCTGACCAAAAAAATGCAGTGAGCCTACCCTGCTGAAAATGCTCATCAATTCTCATAGGGAAATCTATCTGGCTTTCATGAGAATCTATATGAGTATTGGAACCGGCTTTGCCGCAATGATTCTCATAGGAATCCCGCTGCGTTTTTTGCTCATTGAATCTCATAGATTTCCATATGAATCCACATAAATGCTCATGGATTCTCATTGATTTCCATATGATTCCATATAAATGCTCATGGATTCTCATTGATTTCCATATGAATCCACATAAATGCTCATGGATTCTCATTGATTTCCATATGAATCCACTTAAATGCTCATGGATTCCATATGAATCCTCATGGATTCTCATGAAAACTCATACAATCCAGATGGATGCCGCACTGAATACAACAAATTGTTATACAAAACCAAGATGGATTTTGAACTGGATTTTTTATTAGATTTTATCACTTACAAATAAATAAATTCGTGAATGTTCGTGAAATTACATCAATGTCGCACAGGCACACAGGGTGATACTATTGTTTTAGTTCAGTGTTCCAATGATCTCCTAGAACCTGGAATTGAAGATCATAATTAGTTATGTATTTTACTATAGTTATAGGCACTTTACTTGATAGAAATAGTCCTAATCGTCTTGGGGAACCTCAAAATGGAATATATCCATCGAAATCTCGAACCTTTTCTGCATGATTACAATACTTTTCCTTCCATGTTGGTGGAGCGTCGGTAAAGTAAAAGTCTTCACATCTTATAGGTATTAACACAACAAACGTAAACAAACAAACCGATGCGGAAAGGAATCAAACTTTTTTTCAGCGTCCTGTCAGCATTTTGTATTTTCACTGTCACGAAAAGATAACGCACTAGATCGATCGCGCTAGTCGCGCAAGAATTTCCTACGATTCATGACGACTAGATCAGGCGAGCGCGCGGGTTCGCCTAAAATTGATGAGATTATATCTGCCAAAGCCGCATAGATTTACAGGATTCACATGTCAATAAGTCAAATAATGGATTTGTATCAGCATTTATCAGGATTGAATGAGCATTTGCTGTTGATTTCTGCCAATGACTGATGGATTCTCATAGGAATCCCAATGAGGATCCATGAGGATTTTCAGCAGGAAATGTACGATAGATTCTCATAGAAACTGTTAGACTTCCCATTTATTATGCGTGCGCCTGATTGATGCTCATGGGGCTGATAGAAACTGATGGATTCTCATAGGGATTCCAATGAGAATCGATGAGCATTTTCAGCAGGGTACCGACAGGCTAAAAGACGATGTCCCCGTGCTTGGAGATGTTTCTTCCCAATTCAGTCCGCTAAAGTGATTGAAATTATGTCTTCAAGCCTCCTCGTGCTCTTCCACTTCAAGCAACTCGAAAATTTCCATCAAATTTCCACAAATACAAGAACTTGCTCCGAAAATGAGGCCAATAGATTGTTTAGATGTGTATTATGAGCCGGAAAGATCGTTTACACTCTTTCCGGTGAGGCCGCATGGATCTCTGCATGTGTACAACAAAGTTGGCTGTTTTTCATAAAAAAAATCATTCTATATGCCGTTTTAGCCATAGATTAACCGTGGTGCCGTCTCTGATTGCATCTTGAGAAAAAAAAACGATTTTGAACGAAAAATGTTGCTATTTCTGACAAAAAAAAATGCAGTGAGCCTACCGACAGGCTAAAAGACGATGTCTCCGTGCTTGGAGATGTTTTTTCCACAATTCATTTCGCTCAAGGGATTGGAATTATGTCTTCAAGCCTCTTCGTGCTCTTCCACTTCAAGCAACTCGAAAATTTCCATCAAATTTCCACAAATACAAGAACTTGTTCCGAAAATGAGGCCGATAGATTGTTTAGATGTGTATTATGAGCCCGGAAGATCGTTTACACTCTTACCGGTGAGGCCCGGTGAGGCAAAATAGATCGCTGCATGTGTACGATGAAGTTGGCCGTTACCCAAAAAAAAAATCAGTTCAATTTTTCTTTCAGTTTTAAACCGAGGCACCTGATTGATAAAAAAAATCGATTCTAAACCTGAAACGCTGGTATAATTCGCCAAAAAAAAATTGGAGAGCCCACCGACAACCTGAAGGGAGATAAATACGTATTGAACTTTTTTTTCTTCTAAATCCCATATTGGAAGATGAAAATGGTCTGAGATTATGTCTAGAAGCCTCCCCGCGTTCTCTCACTTGCACTGCGACAACGTGAAAGATACGACTCCTCGAAAATGGAGAAGAAATGGTATCAGGAGTGCAGGAGGTGTTAGGAGCACAACGAGCCCGATTGATTGGTTATACTCTTACCAATGAGTCCAAACGATCTGCTTTATGTGTACAGCCAAGTCGGTCGCCTTTTGCGGAGCAATACAGTTGCTATCAAATCTTATGTTATATACATATTAACTGTGCGCCTAGTTTTTTTACGATTTTGGAAAAACAATTTGATTGTGAACCCCAAAGTCTGCAACTGGGTGTGTATATAAGCCCAAAAGATCGTTTACACTCTTACCGGTGAGGCCGAATGGGTCGCTGCATGTGTACAACAGAGTTGGCCGTTTTTTATGGAAAAAAATTATTGTCTATGCCGTTTTAGTCATAGGTTAACCGTGGTGCCGCCTTTGATTGCATGTTGAGGAAGGAAAAAACGATTTTGAACGAAAAATGTTGCTATTTCTGGCCAAACAAATGCAGTGAGCCTACCGACAGGCTAAAAGACGATGTCTATGTGTTTGGAGATGTTTTTTTTCTCAATTCATTCCGCTAAAGTAATTGAAATTAAGTCTTCAAGCCTCGTCGTGCTCTTCCACTTCAAGCAATTCAAAAATTTTCATCCAATTTCCATCAAATTTCCACAAATACAAGAACTTGTTCTGAAAATGAGGCCGATAGATTTAGTCCGGACGCTAAGGTCAAAATTTAGGGGGCACCCTTCACTTTTATAACAAGCAATGCCACTTGGCATACCTGTTGCCGAGACCATGTTTGACCGATTAGGATCAGGAGCCAAAGTCGTAGGTGATGCAGGCGCCGTATACAGGGTGTCGTATAGAAAAAAAGTGAAAAATTCGTATATCATTAACCGAACCAGATGGATTCACGTGAGTAGGCACATATATCCACAATATATTACCCATCGAGGAAGAGTCAACAGTTTTGGAAAATCTTAAGCGGTTTCTGAAATATTCCGGAAAAACTGAATTTTCTTCTAAATATTTTATTTCTCGGTAAATCAGTGAATTTTCAAGATATCGAAGTGCAACTTGGTAAGTTTATGGCGAGTATTGTCATGAATAAAAAACGATCAGGAGCCAAATGCAGGGCTTGCTATTTCCAGAGGTAAGACAGTCAACTTTTTTTTCTTCGTCACCGCCATCTTGAGTCTCCGTTTTACTCAACAGTTGGAAAAGTGACACTCGAATGTGAGAATGTTAGCATCAAGTCACCCTATTACAAAAAAGATGGCCTTGAAGCAAGATGAGGGTGTCTTCATCGAGAAAACATTGTCACCCAAGGTTTTCATGGTAATACGCATTTGCAGCGCCTGTGATGGCTAATGAGAATTTTGAAAGAGAAAAGTGAGTTCTTTGTCACAATTCTACATTCATTTTCAGCTGAATTACTAGAATTCATGATGATCGGTCCAAAGGTAAACTCTTGATGGCTTGCTGAACCAAATAGGTGGCGCTTTTTGGTGAGAAATGCAAAAAAAATCGGGCTATCATTATCATGTTATCCCTCACGAAGAGAAGGCTGTTGCAAAAACTGAAACAAATCAACGCTGAAATGTTTTGTGAGATTGAAGCCTATATTCTTGAGCCAATAAATGTTGAACACATGTGTCCGGTTGCCAGAGAGAAGACATGGAAGGCGTGCATGCAGACAAAAAATTCAAAATTCTTATTCACATATTTCATTCAGAAACCCACCAAAAGTTGATGATCAACAATATTACATCCATTTTGAGATTTAGTACCAAAATTCATCATCATCGATCCAGAGACAAAATTTTGGTAGCTTTCTGAAAATAATACGTGGCTCAGAACTTGGAAAAATCTTTCTGCATGCAAGTCTCTCATGTCTTCTCTCTAACAAATGGACGCATGTGTCCAACATTTTATGGCTCAAGATTATAGGGTTGACTCTCCCAAAACATTTCAGCGTTGATAAGTTTGAGTTTTTGCAATAGCTTTCTCTTGGTGAGGGATGACGTGATGATGATTGCTCGATTTTTATTGCATTTTTCACCAAAAAACGCCACATATTTGGTTCAGCAACCCACCAAAAATTTACCTTAGGACCGATCATCATGAATTTTGGTAATTCAGCTCATAATGAATGTAGAATTGTGACAAAAAGCTTACTCTGCTCTTTCAAATCTCTGATTAGCCATCACAGGCGCTGCAAATGCGTATTACCATGAAAACCTTGGGTAACACTGTTTTCTCGATGAAGAGACCCTTACCTTGCTTCAAGGCTATCTCTTTCATAATGGGGTGACTGGATGTCAACTATCTCACATTCGGTTGTCACTTTTTCAACTGTTGAGTAAAACGGAGATTCAAGATGGCGGTCGCGAAGAAAAAAAAGTTCACTGTCTTATTTCTGGAAATGGCAGGCCTTGCATTTGGCTCCTGATCGTTTTTGATTCAAGACCATACTGGCCATAGAACTGCCAAGTTGCACTTCGATAACTTGAAAATTCACTGATTTACCGAGAAATAAAACATTCAAAAGAAAATTCAGTTTTTCCTGAATATTTCAGGAACCGCTCAAGATTTTCCAAAACCGTTGACTTTTCCTTGATGGGTAATATCTTGTGGATATACATGCCTGTTCACGTGAATCCATTTGGTTTGGTTATTGATACACATTTTTTTTTACTTTTTTTCTATACGGCACCCTGTATACGACGCCTGCATTGCTTCCGACTTTGGCTCCTGATCTTAATCGGTAAAACATGGTCTCTGCAACAGGTATGCCAAGTGGCATTGCTTGTTATAAAAGTGAAGGGTATTATACCTTAACATCCGGACTAATTGTTCAGATGTATATTATAAGCCCAAAAGATCGTTTACACTCTTACCGGTGAGGCCGGATGGATCTCTGCATGTGTACAACAAAGTTGGCCGTTTTTCATAAAAAAAATCATTTCCTACGCCGTTTTAGCCATAGGTTAACCGTGGTGCCGCCTTTGATTGCATGTTGAGAAAAAAACGATTTTGAACAGAAAATGTTGCTATTTCTGGTCAAAAAAATGCAGTCAGCCTACCGACAGGCTGAAAGACGATGTCTCCGTGCTTGGAGATGTTTTTTTCCAATTCATTCCGCTAAACTCATTGAAATTATGTCTTCAAGCCTCCTCGTGCTCTTCCACTTCAAGCAACTCGAAAATTTTCATCAAATTTCCACAAATACAAGAACTTGTTCCAAAAATGAGGCCGATAGATTGTTTAGATGTGTATTATGAGCCGGAAAGATCGTTTACACTCTTACCGGTGAGGCCGCATGGATCTCTGCATGTGTACAACAAAGTTGGCCGTTTTTCATAAAAAAAAATTCTATATGTCGTTTTAGCCACAGGTTAACCGTGGTGACGTCTCTGATTGCACGTTGAGAAAAAAAACAATTTTGAACGAAAAATGTTGCTATTTCTGACCAAAAAAATGCAGTGAGCCTACCGACAGGCTAAAAGACGATGTCCCCGTGCTTGGAGATGTTTCTTCCCAATTCAGTCCGCTAAAGTGATTGAAATTATGTCTTAAAGCCTCCTCGTGCTCTTCCACTTCAAGCAACTCGAAAATTTCCATCAAATTTCCACAAATACAATAACTTGATTCAAAAATGAGGCCAATAGATTGTTTAGATGTGTATTATGAGCCGGAAAGATCGTTTACACTCTTTCCGGTGAGGCCGAATGGGTCGCTGCATGTGTACAACAAAGTTGGCCGTTTTTTATTAAAAAAATCATTCCCTATGCCGTTTTAGCCATAGGTTAACCGTGATGCCGCCTTTGATTGCACGTTGAGAAAAAAAACTATTTTGAACGAAAAATGTTGCTATTTCTGACCAAAAAAATGCAGTGAGCCTACCGACAGGCTAAAAGACGATGTCCCCGTGCTTGGAGATGTTTCTTCCCAATTCAGTCCGCTAAAGTGATTGAAATTATGTCTTCAAGCCTCCTCGTGCTCTTCCACTTCAAGCAACTCGAAAATTTCCATCAAATTTCCACAAATACAAGAACTTGTTCCGAAAATGAGGCCGGTAGATTGTTTAGATGTGTATTATGAGCCGGAAAGATCGTTTACACTCTTTCCGGTGAGGCCGCATGGATCTCTGCATGTGTACAACAAAGTTGGCTGTTTTTCATAAAAAAAATCATTCTATATGCCGTTTTAGCCATAGATTAACCGTGGTGCCGTCTCTGATTGCATCTTGAGAAAAAAAAACGATTTTGAACGAAAAATGTTGCTATTTCTGACAAAAAAAAATGCAGTGGGCCTACCGACAGGCTAAAAGACGATGTCTCCGTGCTTGGAGATGTTTTTTCCACAATTCATTTCGCTCAAGGGATTGGAATTATGTCTTCAAGCCTCTTCGTGCTCTTCCACTTCAAGCAACTCGAAAATTTCCATCAAATTTCCACAAATACAAGAACTTGTTCCGAAAATGAGGCCGATAGATTGTTTAGATGTGTATTATGAGCCCGGAAGATCGTTTACACTCTTACCGGTGAGGCCCGGTGAGGCAAAATAGATCGCTGCATGTGTACGATGAAGTTGGCCGTTACCCAAAAAAAAAATCAGTTCAATTTTTCTTTCAGTTTTAAACCGAGGCACCTGATTGATAAAAAAAATCGATTCTAAACCTGAAACGCTGGTATAATTCGCCAAAAAAAAATTGGAGAGCCCACCGACAACCTGAAGGGAGATAAATACGTATTGAACTTTTTTTTCTTCTAAATCCCATATTGGAAGATGAAAATGGTCTGAGATTATGTCTAGAAGCCTCCCCGCGTTCTCTCACTTGCACTGCGACAACGTGAAAGATACGACTCCTCGAAAATGGAGAAGAAATGGTATCAGGAGTGCAGGAGGTGTTAGGAGCACAACGAGCCCGATTGATTGGTTATACTCTTACCAATGAGTCCAAACGATCTGCTTTATGTGTACAGCCAAGTCGGTCGCCTTTTGCGGAGCAATACAGTTGCTATCAAATCTTATGTTATATACATATTAACTGTGCGCCTAGTTTTTTTACGATTTTGGAAAAACAATTTGATTGTGAACCCCAAAGTCTGCAACTGGGTGTGTATATAAGCCCAAAAGATCGTTTACACTCTTACCGGTGAGGCCGAATGGGTCGCTGCATGTGTACAACAGAGTTGGCCGTTTTTTATGGAAAAAAATTATTGTCTATGCCGTTTTAGTCATAGGTTAACCGTGGTGCCACCTTTGATTGCATGTTGAGGAAGGGAAAAACGATTTTGAACGAAAAATGTTGCTATTTCTGGCCAAACAAATGCAGTGAGCCTACCGACAGGCTAAAAGACGATGTCTATGTGTTTGGAGATGTTTTTTTTCTCAATTCATTCCGCTAAAGTAATTGAAATTAAGTCTTCAAGCCTCGTCGTGCTCTTCCACTTCAAGCAATTCAAAAATTTTCATCCAATTTCCATCAAATTTCCACAAATACAAGAACTTGTTCTGAAAATGAGGCCGATAGATTGTTCAGATGTATATTATAAGCCCAAAAGATCGTTTACACTCTTACCGGTGAGGCCGGATGGATCTCTGCATGTGTACAACAAAGTTGGCCGTTTTTCATAAAAAAAATCATTTCCTACGCCGTTTTAGCCATAGGTTAACCGTGGTGCCGCCTTTGATTGCATGTTGAGAAAAAAACGATTTTGAACAGAAAATGTTGCTATTTCTGGTCAAAAAAATGCAGTCAGCCTACCGACAGGCTGAAAGACGATGTCTCCGTGCTTGGAGATGTTTTTTTCCAATTCATTCCGCTAAACTCATTGAAATTATGTCTTCAAGCCTCCTCGTGCTCTTCCACTTCAAGCAACTCGAAAATTTTCATCAAATTTCCACAAATACAAGAACTTGTTCCGAAAATGAGGACAATAGATTGTTTAGATGTGTATTATGAGCCCGAAAGATCGTTTACAATCTTACCGGTGAGGCTGGATGGATCTCTGCATGTGTACAACAAAGTTGGTCGTTTTTGATAAAAAAAAATCATTTTCTACGCTGTTTTAGCAATAGGCTAACCGTGGTGCCCCTTCTGGTTGCATGTTGAGAAAAAAAAAACGATTTTGAACGAAAAATGTTGCTATTTCTGACCAAAAAAATGCAGTGAGCCTACCGACAGGCTAAAAGACGATGTCTCCGTCTTCGAAGATGTTTTTTCCCAATTCGTCCCGCTAAAGTGATTGGAATTATGTCTCCAAGCCTCCTCGTGCTCTTCCACTTCAAGCAACTCGAAGATTTCCATAAAATTTCCAAAAATACAAGAACTTGTTCCGAAAATGAAGCCAATAGATTGTTTAGATGTGTATTATGAGCCCGAAAGATCGTTTACACTCTTATCGGTGAGGCCGGATGGATCTCTGCATGTGTACAACAAAGTTGGCCGTTTTTCGCAAAAAAATCATTTTCTACGCTGTTTTAGCAATAGTCTAACCGTGGTGTCGCTTCTGATTGCATGTTGAGAAAAAAAAAACGATTTTCAACGAAAAATGTTGCTATTTCTGACCAAAAAAATGCAGTGAGCCTATCGACAGGCTAAAAGACGATGTCTCCGTGCTTTAAGATGTTTCTTTCCCAATTCATTCCGCTAAAGTGATTGAAATTATCACTTCAAGCCTCCTCGTGCTCTTCCACTTCGAGCAACTTGAAAATTTCCATCAAATTTCCACAAATACAAGACTTTGTTCCAAAAATAAGGCCGATAGATTGTTTAGATGTGTACTATGAGACCGAAAGATCGTTTACACTCTTCCTGGTGAGGCAAAATGGATCGCTGCATGTGTACGACGAAGTTGGCCGTTACCCACAAGAAAAATCAATTCTCATTTTTTTTTTGTCAGTTTTAAACCGAGGCACCGCGGCCTCTGTTTGATGAAAAAAATCGATTCTAAACTTGAAACGCTTGTATTATTTGACAAAAAAAAGGAGAGCCCACCGACAATCTAAAGGGAGATATTCATATATGTATTGAACTTTTTTCTTTTTAAATCCCATATTGGAAGATGAATATGGTCTGAGATTATGTCTAGAAGCCTCCCCGCGTTCTCTCATCTGCACTGCAACAACTTGACAGATACGACTCCTTGAAAATAAAGAAGAAACGGTATCAGGAGTGCAGGAGGTGTTAGGAACACAACGAGCCCGATTGATTGGTTATGCTCTTACCAATGAGTTCAAACCATCTGCTACATGTGTACAGCCAAGTTGGTCGCCTTTTGCGGAGCAATACAGTTTCTATTAAATTTTATGTTATATACATATTAACTGTGCGCCTAATTTTTTCACGATTTTGGAAAAACAATGTGATTGTGAACCTCAAAGTCTGCACTTGGGTGTGTATTAAGCCCAAAAGATCGTTTACACACTTACCGGTGAGGCCGAATGGGTCGCTGCAGGTGTACAACAAAGTTGGCCGTTTTTTATTAAAAAAATCATTCCCTATGCCGTTTTAGCCATAGGTTAACCGTGGTGCCGCCTTTGATTGCACGTTGAGAAAAAAAACAATTTTGAACGAAAAATGTTGCTATTTCTGACCAAAAAAATGCAGTGAGCCTACCGACAGGCTAAAAGACGATGTCCCCGTGCTTGGAGATGTTTCTTCCCAATTCAGTCCGCTAAAGTGATTGAAATTATGTCTTCAAGCCTCCTCGTGCTCTTCCACTTCAAGCAACTCGAAAATTTCCATCAAATTTCCACAAATACAAGAGCTTGCTCCGAAAATGAGGCCAATAGATTGTTAAGATGTGTATTATGAGCCCAAAAGATCGTTTACACACTTACCGGTGAGGCCGAATGGGTCGCTGCATGTGTACAACAAAGTTGGCCGTTTTTTAAAAAAAATAATCATTCCCTATGCCGTTTTAGCCATAGGTTAACCGTGGTGCCGCCTTTGATTGCACGTTGAGAAAAAAAACAATTTTGAACGGAAAATGTTGCTATTTCTGACCAAAAAAATGCAGTGAGCCAACCGACAGGCTTGAAAACAATGTCTCCGTGCTTGGAGATGTTTCTTCCCAATTCAGTCCGCTCAAGTGATTGAAATTATGTCTTGAAGCCTCCTCGTGTTCTTCCACTTCAAGCAACTCGAAAATTTCCATCAAATTTCCACAAATACAAGAACTTGTTCCGAAAATGAGGCCGATAGATTGTTCAGATGTGTATTATGAGCCCGAAAGATCGTTCACACTCTTACTGGTGAGGCCGGATAGATCTCTGCATGTGTACAACAAAGTTGGTCGTTTTACATGTAGAAATAATTTTCTATGCCGTTTTAGACATAGGTTAATTGTGGTGCCGCCTCTGATTGCATGTTGAGAAAAAACAAAGATTTTGAACGGAAAATGTTGCTATTTCTGACCAAAAAAAAAATACAGTGAGCCTACCGACAGGCTGAAAGACGATGTCTCCGTGCTTGAAGATGTTTTTCCCAATTCATTCCGGTAACGTGATTGAAATTATGTCTTCAAGCCTCCTCGTGCTCTTCCACTTCAAGCAACTCGAAAATTTCCATCATATTTCCACAAATACAAGACTTTGTTCCAAAAATGGGGCCGATAGATTGTTTAGGTGTGTTTTATGAGCTCGAAAGATCGTTCACACTCTTACCGGTGAGGCCGGATGGATCTCTGCATGTGTACAAAGAAGTTGACTCACAAAAAACATCGGTTTTAATATTTTTTTGCCATATTTCAACCATTACACTGCGGTCTGTGATTATGTCGAGAAGCCTCCCACATGCAACGACTCGACAATTAGCGAATACTTGGAAATAAAGAAGAAACGATATCAGGTGAGCAGGGGGTGTTAGGAGTGAAACGAGGCCGATTAATCAGTTATGCTCTCACCAATGAGGCTTAATTACCCGCTACATGTCTATAACCAAGTTGGATGCCTCGAGGGATGCCTTTTGCAAAGCAATACAGTTTATATATATATATATATATATTTTTACGCTCTACATCAACTTTGCGCGTGGTTTTCAATAATTTTGGAAAAACAATTGGATTTTGATCCTGAATGTCTGCTCCTGACTGCGTATAATGAGCCCGAAAGATCGTTAACACTCTTACAGGTGAGGCCGAATGGTTTGCTAAATGTGTACAACAAAGTTTGCCGTTTTTCATGAACAAATCATTTTCTATGCCGTTTTAGCCATAGGTTTACCGTGGTGCCACCTCTGATTGCATGTTAAGAATAAAAAAAAAGATTTTGAACAAAAAATGTTGCTGATTCTGACCAAAAAAAATGCGGTGAGCCTACCGACAGGCTAAAGGAAGATATCTTTGTGCTTGGATGTTTTTTCCCAATTCATTCCGCTAAAGTGATTGAAATTATGTCTTCAAGCCTTCTTATGCTCTTCCACTTCAAGCAACTCGAAAATTTCCATTAAATTTCCACAAATACAAGAACTTGTTCCGAAAATGAGGCCGATAGATTGTTTAGATGTATATTATGAGACCGAAAGATCGTTTACACTCTTACCGGTGAGGCCGGATGGATCTCTGCATGTGTACAAAGAAGTTGACTCACAAAAAACATCAGTTTTGATGTGACAATATATTTCGAGAGAGGCCGATGGACAGTTTTCGTGTGTATTCTGAGCCCGATGATCATTTACACTCTAACCAGTGAGGTCGAACGATCAACTGCATGTGTACAACCAATTTGGATCAGTGACAATCACTGAACTGCACAAACACTCAATTTTGCAATTGTTGCAATAGAAATTAGGTAGGTGTATATTCAAAAATGCATTTCAGGCATTTTTCAACCCTCTTGTTCCCCAAGCTAAGTAGGTAGATTGGAAAAAAATTTCAGCGCCACGGGTCATGTTCACTGATTTCCAGGATTAGGCTCATAAACATCTAGCAATAAAATTCCGAAATAGAACATTTGTATCAGACTCCGAACCAAACGTCCTAGGTTGAAACACGGCAATTTATTTTTCACTTGCTCTCTCCCCACCTGCTAAGCGCAAACACAAAACCATAACTCAGGTATCTAGCAAAACATTTATTCCTAATGCAGGACTGAGCGCTGGAACAAGGCTCACACACACCGAGGTGGTAACCGTGCGTTGCAAATAATATCATTGCAGGGTTTAACTGCCACCGCACCCCCAACAATCACACTACGATCACCACCACAGTGTGTGCCGGCCGACAAGCAGCCGCATCCCTGCTCTGTTGTTGCTCGACTGACGAAATGCCCATCTGGGCCCATCCACTCCAATCCCCCACTCAAACGCCTTAAAATGGTCAAGTGGCGCTGCGATCGCCAATGAAGTCAATGGAGGTTTTGGATGTGTCGTTGTAATCCAACCTTTTAGCCTCTTGAGGCCAAAAGGTTGAAAATGAGGTTATAGGGTAAGTTGGATGTGTACAAAAGAGGCCAAAGGATATCTTACACATCTATATATATATATATATATATATATATATATATATATATATATATATATATATATATATATATATATATATATATACATATATTTTGCAGCAGACGAGCTTTGTATACTCGCAGAGTGCTTGGTATTTGATTATTTCAAATGCAGTACTACTGATAGGGCTGAGCTGCACTCCCGGCTTTGATTATTTCACGTGAATACCCAAAGAAGAATAGGAGACGAAGGAGCATACGAATGCACTACTTAGACGTAATAGGACCGCAGAGACATGCGACATAACAGATGTTTCCGATACCGTTAGTGCTGATTTCCCCGTTCGCACGTATCTACTATACGGGTATATGAAGTTGCTTCGGCAATAACAGCAATTTCTCAAGACTCAAACAGTACGAGAGTCATTGAAACTATCAGATTTAAAGGCCAAAGTGTGGAGTTTCGCGGAACGAACGGAAAAATATGTTCGCACTGAGAGAAATTTTTCAATAAGACGGAATTATAAAATTATTAATCATAGCAGTGATAAAAAGTATTGCACTTGTTACCAATCTATCTTATGAAGAATATAAATCAGAGATTACACAACAGAAGTTAGTTGGAATAATAAGAAATATTATAATTTTCCCAGAAATAAGATGTGACCAATACGTACTAAATCGTAGTTATTACTCATTATAATACATCTTATACCTAGTATTAGATCGGTCCATTGCCGTCGTGCAGTCTCCATTGCTGTTTTTTCCTCTTCGAACAAGTCAAGCGACCAGACACGTGAACGTGAATGTGACTTGTGCAACGTGCATCGTGTGACAGTGAGTTTCAGGTAGGTAAAGTGATTATTTATGAAGATAGATGTTGAGAATGAGCTTTAACCTAGGTATCTCATCATAACAGATTCATTGTAGTTGTGGACTTTTCGCGAGGTAGTATAAGAGCATTTTACAGAGCTCTGAGGTGGTAGAAGAAGCTTCCGGAAGTGACAATATACAGATGGGCGAATTACGTAATGGCGAATCAAGATGTGGCGAATGACCAGGTGGCGAAACTCAAGGCAATGGAAATACTTTACAGGGTTCAAACAGCGAGGAGAAACGGCAGGACTTGATTGACATGCTAGAGAGCTAGGTGCTGTTCTTTAGTGGAAACGGTGACAACGGCAAGAGGTAAGTCAAGCTTGTTGGCGTGGTCTGTTTGCGGTTTGCGTTTGATCCTCAATTGGAACAAAGGAGGAATTTATGAGTTGTTCAAAATTTTGCGTTTACCAGTAAGAAACTGATGTCAAATTCGGTGAAGGTCTTACATCAGCCTTCCCACATTTTGTTGGTGTAAAATAAGGTGGGCAATAATGTTTTTCAGGAAAGCCGAATGATAACCACATTGGGCGTGCGCGGTTGCCAACGGCGATACAGGAGGCAGGCGGCATCCCTGACGGCACGGCGTAGCAGCGAAGTGGAGAGAGACGATTGGTTTGGTTTCTGGTGCATGGTGAAATACGGTGTTACAGTGTAATTCACTAATTTTGTGTCAGTAAAGGCGTTTGGGTAAATGACAGCGTTTTAATTGTAACGAAAACTTGGTCAATAGAGCCAATGAAAAGGTGTTCGAAATCGTAATAAAACAGTCTTATATCTCTAACTCTACAATAATTTCATGCTTGGTACAATACAATAACATTTTACACATAATAAAACCTGTGTTATTATAGATATTATACAAGTTTAGCAATTTGTGTCTTATACCAGGTATAAACTGTATAGCAGTCGTTATATTTATAACGCAATCTTATACAGGTCATTGGAATTTTCATATTAGTCATGATACATTTCTCTCAGTGCGGAAAGAATAACTTTGTGTTCACGTCTCGATTGTTTCCGCCGGTTAGTCTTAAAAACAAATTTTATTATACATTGGAGTCATAGATTGTCCATAGCAAAAAGTAAGATTAGTGTATTTTCTTTGAAGTAAGACGCATACTATACAGCGTCGAAAAAAACCCTTGCAAATTTCAAGAGACTACAATGCTCGATCAAGTAGCGAACCTTAGACAGCTATAGAAAACAGCTTCCACGAGCTAATACTTCTTGTCTGTTACCTTCAACAAGTTGGTTTGGTTGGTTGTTAAGCACGCGGAAACTGCATTATGATGATTTTGCAAAGTATATTCGACAAATACCGGCATAGTACGAGTACCTATACGGTTCGGTACATATACGCAGTCTATTGAAATGAGTACTGCGTGTCCAGTACTCATTTCTGCAGTACTCAGTAGTCAGTACTGCACTGCATGATGATGCTGCAAAGTGCGAAGTTAACTTCGTTTACTCGAAAATGGAATGACTTGACTTTTCATCGATTATTGCCACTTGGGATTTTAGGATAGAGCCGAGCCGAGAGCATACCATAAACCGAGCCATTAACCTCATCCTAAACTGTTTCTTTTCATCTGCGGCATGGAGATCTAGTTTGGACTAGAATTGGATGGAAGATAATGGTGCACTATCACAATAAAAACGTAACTATTCAATTATTATTACAGTGCACCCATGGAAGATGGAAGCCTTACCTGCTCTCCTGTGTCCAATTCATCGGAGGTGATAAATTTCCATATTCTTTGTACTGCGGGAGAGGATAGCACTACAATGGGAAGGGGATTCAACTGCTTGCCTGTCTGCTTCCCTACTGCATTTACACAGGGTGTTCATTCGAAACGTTGTCACCCTCTATTTCTCGCCTCAAAATTTTTTCCTGAGAAAAATCCGAAACAGGTCGATTTTCTATCAGAGGAGGATACATTTTCTAGCACAATTTCAGTGCTGCTGTTCCAACACTTCCAACCCCCTATAAAATTTCAAATGGGAATGAGGGTCGAGTGCACATCATTTTAAAAGTCTTTCAATTCTCTTGAAACACGACTGAAAAAAAATCTAATGACCCGTTGTAAGGTTGTGATTTTTTTATTATTTGGAAGCATTGCTTTCTTCTCGTCTACACTGTCCAGAAAATTCGCTGAAAAACCAGTTGATTTCCTCAATAGACCTTCTCATATAGGCGGTTCCCTTCGCTCGCTGCTCGTGCGCAGGTCTTCAAGTATATACAAGCTCACTGGTTCAATTGGCTGTTTAACCAGAAGCGCTTTATAGACCGGGCTGGTGCATGAACTTGACCAATGACTGCACCAATTAGGTGAACCTGCGCCTCGAGGAACCCAGGTAAATGAGAATGGCTATTGACATCTTGGATTGAAAAAAACCAGGGACACCAAATTATTTTCCATCGGCGGCGGCGATTCACAAGACCGCCCCATTGAATATTGAAGATCTGCGAAATCGCATAACAGATGAGTGCCAGGGCTATTAGCAGAGAAACGTACCAAAAAGCTCGTGAAGCAATGAAGCACTCAGCATCAGTTGAGAGGAAATGTAAATGCGATCGTCTCCCGAAAAAGCGGTCGAAGTGTTCGCATAACACAATAAGCACGCCGGTGTTATGCGAACACTCTGAGCATTCCACTCCGCTCTGATGCTTCGAAAGTAGGAGTTCATCGGAGTTATCAATCTAGAGGGTGATTCAAGATGGAATTCACTTGCGATCAATTCCAGAAAGATAGGAGGTTCAAGTGTTCACATAACACACGCCCTTGAGGACAAGACAGCCCATCAGTTGTTCGCAATGAACTGACTTAGTTTGATTTAATTCTATATGAAGTCATCAAAGGATTTAATTCTATATGAAGTCATCAAAGGTCATCAGTTTTATGTTGTTAACAAATCATTGAGCTTTAGGATAAAATAGGGGATAGAATTTAGTTGTGGCACAGTTTGAATTTTCTGAGAAATGGTAACGTATCATCAGTCCGGAATACCACTGCAGCACGTACAAGAAGTGTCTGACGTCAAAACCAGACATCACGTCCGAAGCTGTCAAGAATCCAGCAAAGGTTTCTTTTTGTACCATCATGGGCCACCAAACAAATTAAATCCTACGCCTTGACAGCTGGAGGTGATGCACGCACCCTATAGTCTAAGGCGTAATATTTTTGAGTGGACGAACTATCAATCAACCCAAAAATGTCCGTTGTCTTTTGATTCAGTAGGATATTAACTTCAGGCTCGTTTTCAGGCCTTCAGGAAAATACAAAAGAGAAGCAGGTTCCACCAACAGTTTGCTCATCACAGTTTCATTCAAATGATCAAATAAGTTCGCAATGGCTGTGACCTGGCTAAATTCAGGGGTGCGAAGCTGCGTTTGGCTAGGGTATGGTATCTGCCTAAATTTTAAGAATTCATTTGATCACACGACAGGCTTGAGCCGGTTAGTTCACTGATATGTTAATGGGATTGAAATTTGCTCAACAATGCACCACAATTCAAATAAATAACCATTCTAGAGTCACTTCCGATTGCATCTTAGATTTCATATTAAGACGTCACCGAGAAGCAAAGAATTTACTGAAGAAATATTTATTGAACATTGTTAATTTTGCTTAACGTGAGGCGAAGCGCAAAGTGGCCATTAGCTCTTGCTTTAGCTGTTCAAAATGCCATAAAATCCATATTTTCACACCTATCTGCAATAAAAAAATGTTGTGGTTAACCACCTGGCCGAAATGGTGTACTCGGTGTGGTGTAGAAAAATTGATAAATGCGGTCAATGATCGGGTAAATTTTCAACCCAATGTCAGACATGGCTGGTAAATTTCTTGCAAATTTTTGGCAAATGTCTTACTTTCTCATGATCGTGACCAATTTCTGCATAGCGACTATCAAAAAATGTCGTTAATGGCAGAAGCTGATGTAAAAGTAAAGTTAAGGCATGATTTCCAGTTGGTCCAGGTCAACCCCTAGAAATAGGTGTTTACTCATGATTGATACTTCACTAGAGGCTTTCTCAATTCTTCGACTGATTCAAATTCTAAGGCTATGTCGGATTTGTCTTTTGTAACTGAGTATTACAGGTACCTAGTACTAAGATAATGTTGAAGCGAGTATTGAAGCTACCTAGGGCATTGTAAGTGTAGGTAAAAAAAAATAATTTCGACTCGAATCTCGCAAAGAAAATTTTGTGTAAGATGCTCGCTTTTAAAGTTACGTTACAACGTGGAAATGACGACACTCAAGTTAAGTTAACGCTCAATCCTTATACAGGGTGAATCAGTTTTAACCGATCAAACTTTGGCATAAGATTCTTCTCATCCTCCTGATTCAGTGAAATATAACATACGTGCCTCTCACTCGTTTCCTAAAAAAAGATACAGGGTGTCAAACTCGGTGAAATTCAACTTGCGAAACATCCAAGAAAATGTCATATCAAATCAGCTTCAATTCAGCATGGGCCGGTGTGTCGGGAACAACTACCTTACTTGCAAAATTTGGGAAGAATCCAATCAGTAGCGTAGAGGAGTTATCGTGGTCATATTTTTGGAAGCAGCTGAAGAACCTTTCAAATTAATGTTCTCTCCAGAACTCCTACGCCACTGATTGCATTCCTTTGAAATTTAGCAGATATATAATTCCGACAAATCAGCCTGTGCTGAATTGAGGCTAATTTGGTTGGATAGTTTGCAAGTTACAAATTTTTCAAAATCGGAAAAAGTGAGACTCTGTATCTTTCTAAGAAAGCAAGTGAGAATATATGATATGGAGAGAATCTTATTCCAAAGTTTGATCGGTTTGGACTGATTCACTCTGTACAGGGTGTTCCGAAAATACACCGGCAACGTTCTAGGGCAGCTTCCTTTATCAAAACAAGAAAGAAGTTTCCATAAACATAGGTCCGAAAGCGCTTCCAAGGGAGCTACAGCACCCTAAAGGTGGGTCATGAAGATGTTTTTTTTACTGAATATTTCCAAAACAGTTTTCAAGGGGAAATGAACCAAACTTGACACATTCATTGACCTTCTTATATCGCGAATCAAATAACTTGTATTATCTTTTTTGTGGAAACCCCACGGTCAAACTCGAATATCTCGCGAACGATAGGTGCGTCCTATCGAGCTAGGTTGAGCAAAAGTATTTTTTATTGATAGAAAACTTCAAGTTTTCATACTTTCTTGTTAAATTAGTGAAAAAGCACATGCATGTGCAAAAAAGTTAGGGTTATCTTTACCCCCACGCCCACACCTTAGCCTAACCTACCCCTGGTGGAGTATTTTGAAATTAATCTTGCCTCATTTTGTTAGGCATACAAAGATTGATGAATGTGTCAAGTTTGGTTGATTTTCGCTTGAGCTGTTTCGGAAATATTGAATGAAGACCATCTTCAGGGTCCCATCTTTAGGGGCCTGGAGCTCTCTGAAGCGTTTTTGGACCCATGTTTATGGAAACTTTCTCCTTGTTGGAGTTTTGATGAGAAGAAGCTGTCTTATAACGTTGTCGGTGTATTTTCAGAACAGCCTGTATACCTGCATATCACTTGAAAGCTTTGACGAGAGGTCGTTATGCCGATTCGGCGAGTGCCAAGATTTCTTTCAAGTTAGCATGAAGTACCTAGTATCAGCGCCTTGGTTACAGGTACCCATTAACGAGGTTGCCAATAACGTATGCCGATCAGAATTTCATGACCTACTCTGATGCATGTTATTATGATAACGAGTGAGTACTCTGGAGCACTTATAATATCGCCTTTGCTCTTGGGGTATTTTACAATGTAGCAAAATAGTGCAGTTTGCTAGCATTCATGCGCAGATCCAGCCTGTTTTCAGTTTCCAGCTCGCCAACTTTTTATTCGTATCGTGGTACGTGTTTCACAGAAGAATTTAATCATCAAAAGAATCCCAATTATGCAAAGTGCATCGCAGATTCTCCTGGTTCATCTATCGGATTACCTGGTATCTTGCTCGCAACAAACTTATCAATAATGATAAAATCGAGGCTGAAATAAGTTTTGCTCGTGAATAATGCCGTTGCATAAAATACCTTCTGGAAATATACGAAAAAAGAAAGTGAAAGATGAAAGGAAAAAATCAGTTCGCCTCATCTCCTCCATCATTTCCTTGTGCAACAAGTTCAAAAACCCTATAGTTAAAACCATCGAGCAGCTGAAAAAATTAGAGCCCCTAAACCTATAATATATCATTATTGTCGTTGTATGTAATTCTCATACCCTGATATGGATAATGTGTGTTCTCCTATTGTTTAGGCGTATGGATCATGGTGTACTGGATAGAGACTTATTGCACAAAAGGAAGAATTGATTCATGACAAAATAACACAGCAAATCTTAAATTCCAACTAAGAATCCGCCCATTTAATTGGTGAATTTCGACTTTTTGTTTCGAATCAACCAATCTTGTCCCAATATTCTGATACATTGAACAGGGAGCTGGTGCCTCAAAACTTACATCATAAGGTACATGATTTTAACGTTGTAGATCTAATGTGCGTTGATAAGGTTGTTGAAAATTGCTTTGTCTTATACATATCAGACCGGGGGCTTTAGGCTGGTATGAGCCTGTTAATTTTCGAAAAAATTGCCAAAAATTTACGTCATAAAGGTACATGAATGAAACCAACTGGAATTTGTGTGGGAACATCTCCTTGATCGAAAATCTGGTTGTAAGACAAAATTTTTGGGGGCTTTCGGTCTATAAGACAAGTTTGAAATTTTCAAAAAAGGACCAAAATTCATCAATTTTTTCATAGGCGTTTTGTTGACTCATCCACCAAGTGTGATATATATTTGTAATCAGGATGAAGAACAGAATCGATTTCCATGTTAAAATACAGGGTGTACGATTTAAGAAAAATTTTTCGATGTTGCGATGTACCATTAAAAAATTTTGTGGACATTTTTACATTCCTAAAATCATGCCAAAGGAGAAGTCTCCAGGAAGAGGTGAATTTAGGCCTTTTTTGAAAATTTCAAACTTGTCTTATGGATCGAGAGCCCCCAAAAATGTTGTCTTATGACCTGATTTTTGACTAAGGGGATGTTCCCACACAAAAGCCCGTTAGTTTCATACATGTAACTTATGACATGAATTTTTGACATTTTTTGAAAACTGACAAGCCTACACCAGCCTAAAGCCCCCGGTCTGACATATAAGACAGAAAAAATTTTAACAACCTTATCAACGCACATTAGACCTACAGGGTTAAAATCATGTACCTTATGACGTAAGTTTTGAGGCACCAGCTCCCTGTCCACATACTTAGTATAGTTGAAATACTTAGTTAGAGTTAGGGTTGATTTTCGGCTGTTCAGTTCCAACATAAGTTTGTTTGTTTTGTTGTGAAAATGTCGGCCTCAAGGAGTTTTTATTTTTCAGTTGCCTCTATATGCCAGCAGCGAGATCAGCGCTTGACATTTATGAATCTGTTAAAAAACTGGGCAGCAATTACAATTTGCGTTGAATGATGTCACTGTTAGTATAGTTGTTTTAATGCGTGGTATAAAATCGAACATAAACGTAAATCTTTCGACGCCGAAATTTAATTACATCCTTGAAACGCTCAACCTTAAAATTGCCCTATTTACTCGCCTATTTATGCATATTTTATTAGGGCAAGGGAACTTTCACTATGCCTTGTACCAACGCAAGTATACGGACGCAAGTCGGACTTGAAATTTAGCCCCAAGAAGCTAGGCTTTGGGCACAAAATTTTGAAGGGGGGCGAAATTTGTCAGCACGAAAATTTCTTGCGGAAATTTCCAATAAAGTGATTTATTGGAACCGAGAGAAGGATTAAAAAGATGGTAGGATGAATCGGAGCTCGTGAAAATCCGATTTTACAGTGAAATTCTAGAAAATCTTGAGAGATTGGAACTGACAATGCAGTTGTCAGAAAAACAAACTAGAAAAACATTTCTTTCGCTTTCAATTTTTTTTCAAATTTCCATTACAATGATAGTTTTCATGAAATATGGTTTGATTTGGAAAAGAGGCGCCTAGAGGGCGCTAATTTGCTTCGTACTTCTAGCACCACTTTTCCTTGATACGCCTCTGGATCGAACTCTTGATACAAGGCGAGGGAAATGGTAGATTTTTCAGGCAAAGCTTGCACAAATTTTGTACGTTCTTACAGAGAAAAACTAGAGGAGCGGCTGGATATACGTATAGGTAAGTGGGAAACGTAAAATATCGCTGTTCATATATTCAAGGTCAGTGCGCAGAGATTAATTATTATTGTTTAATGTCACCTTCAATGGCGTTTTTCATTGCTAGCATATCTCGGTATTTTTTATGGGCACGTAGTAAATTTTTATAAAATCCAATATACTTGGTCTACAAAATGAATTGCCCTGTATGAAATATACACGCAAACGTATTATAATCCCTCCATTCAATCGGTTTCCGCAGCTATTATTTCGAATCATAATTTTTTAATATGTCAAATTGTTTGGCTGCCATTATTGTTATAATGCATTCTATGTACCTATGTATCTATCTATGTATATATTGGAGGACAATGGACAATAAACGTAATAATAACAATAATAATAATGAAAATAACCCAAATAAATAATTAAAAAGCGCACAGCTGCCCCACCCCCACCATCACTGGTTAAACCAACAGGTTCAAACAATGCCGGTATACGTATTTTGGTATTGGTGAGTATTATTCTCCACTAGCAGAATCAATATTGATACCACTAGCGAAGATGCTTCATGTAAATGAAGTGAAAGTCGTTGCCTTGTACTTTTCAAGACTCAAGAGAGCAAGAGACGTTTTTCATATGCCATTTAACTAGCTGACGGTATTCAATTTAAGAAATTCAAATCACGTTCGTTGGAAATTCAAAATGTTTAAAACATTTGGCGCCACCAAGCCAGCATCCATTCGTGTGGACCACCTATAGAGCGGAGCTCTCATGTGAGAGACCTGTGCGATTCTCATGTCAAATGTCAAATGATTCACTTGCCGGCTCTCCGCTCTCTGGTTGGCAACGTGTAAAACAATGTAACGTAACTGATCTTCAAAAACTGAAGATTATGCTATACGGTTCAAAAATACAGTTCAATAGACGACGTAACGTTGAAGAGAATAAGCGAGAATAAGAGAGAATTCAATGCGCAGATAAGTACCTAAAGCGTTGGCATTCCGTGCCGGACTTCGAAAGTCGTGCCCAACTTTTGCATTTGTAATTCCAGACACACAGAGCACCAGCACACAGGCCACCCGATGAACAACAAACAACAACTTTCGAACTTTGCGACACTCTGTTGCATGTAACACGGTTTTGCGAGAAGACGCACTTGATCACATGTTTTCCAAAAAATTCACTCGTCGCACCACAACACACTGTATATTCCTTTTTATTTTCGAAAGAGCTGATGGGAAGAGAGAGAAGAGCAACCGACTCGCACAGGCACACAAGATGTCGAGAGAAAAACCGTTGGAGTCTCGCGGGTACCGGTCGTACTCGCCTGGTTCAAACTGGTGGTGGTACGCGGCAACGGCAACGAACGGCATGAACCTGTGACCAGGAGAGAGGTGGGGGAGCTTACCTGGGCCTCGCAGACCTGCGTCGACCAACCACCGGCCGGCGGGCACCTGTGTCTGAAATTCGAATCGAAAACCGTTTTTTTTTGCGCCGCGGGAGCCTTACCGGAATTTCGCAAATTTTGCAAAATTATTGCTTTGAAAAAATCCTCAATAGAACAATATTTTGTGCTGCGGATGCGAATATAAGTGCGTAGGTAAGTACCTACCATAAACAATAATAAACAATCTAGCTAAATAAACAAACATGCACTTGAGCCGTTTATAAATGTCAACTAAATAAATACAGGGTTATTTATTATATCAAGAAGGAGGACCTATCGTAACAGAAAACGTGATGTGTGATTAGGTACGATTTTTCCACTCCTGAACGCAAGTATCTAATTTAAATTCATGGGATCATGGGTCCTTCGAATTCGAAAAAAAAATTATGATTCACCTAGAATGCACCATTCCAGAAATATCATTTGAAAACAAAGGACAAAAAAAACGAATGGATTTAATCCTTCAATCGATTTTGTTTTCAGTTACTCGGGGTGAAATTACGTTCCATGAGCGAACGGGTTAGGGTGACTTTGAAGTAATCCAAAAGAAAAATCCAAGTAACTCTAAAACTAATCATCTAACCATCTAAATGTGTATTCAGGAGTATGATCCAAATTCCGTAACATTTATTCCACCAATAAAAGACTTGAAATGTTGAAATCCGCTGATAAATACCTACATAATATATAGTGTATACATAATATTTGATAAAATTTATTGTAAAGCTGACCGATTGTTCTCGAATGCAGTAGATGCCGAGCTGGAAATATTCGCGGGAGACACCGACTCTGAGATAAGCGAGGAGCTCAGAGACTCCAATTCACGGTGAAGATGCAAACCCGTGCAATTGGCGGAAGAGCCGTTCAGAAGCTTGCCGAATTTGGCTGCTGGGCTCTCTTAAGCCCCCAATTGTGGAAAGGTAGATATATTTTTGTTGTTTAAAATTGTTTATATTTGATCAAGCATTCTCAAGTGCAATAATTATCGAACCGAAGAAGATAAGCTATGATGAGCGATTGAACAAAATCGATATGTTGGAGTTGAAACCGTTTGGAAGGTATGGAAAATTTTGCCACCGAGAAAAGCTGTTGAGAAAAAATAATGGCAAAAATCATGAAGAAAAAAAGCAACTCTACAGTAGATTCAAAAGTGTCGGACCACCTTGAAGGTGCGTAACTGCGTAATACGGAGGTGTAGTACAGTGCTGGAAAGTTATCAAAAGAATTCTATGTCTTTCAATTTCAAAGTTATGGCGTATAAAGTTGGTCCTTCGATTAGTTCGATTCTTTCTCTTTTCGTTGTTTCAATAGATTTTAGTAAACTGTTACCGGCTTTTGATGATGAGTACAAGAAATCAACCACTGAATCTGTAGTGAATTTCTGTTTTCTGTACAGGGTGAGTAATAAACTACAAAAATTTCCTTCAGCAGTTTTCCTGAGGAAACAGAAGCAAAAGAATTCGATTGAAACTAATTGTGTTTCATTAAAAGGTTATGGAACCACTGTGACTGCAGTTTTGGGAAAAAAAATTCCAGGATTCATGACTCACTCCTCGATTTACCCTGTGATCAAAATAGAAATTCATCACAGATTCAGAGATTTATTTTTTGTACTTATAGTTTTTCCACAAACAGTTCACCAAAATCTTTTGAAACGACGAAAATAGAAGCGATCCAAAGACCAACTTTTGTTCCTCCATAACTTCAAAACTTGAAGACATAAAAAAATTTCAGCGACTTTCCAGCACTCTACTACACCTTCATATTACGCACCTTCCAGATGGTCCGACACTTTTGAATCATCCTGTATGTATATGACAGATGGCTAGGCTTAAAAAGAAGTAGAAAGTGAAAAATTTGTTTCGTTTTTTGTTCACGGAAGTCTTCCACTTCCTAAAGTCCCTAGAAAGTGGAAACTATTGTCAACACTGACCTGTATCTATGGTGTAGATGCTAATGCATAATAATAAAATAGTGTGATACAAGGGTGTTTTGTTTGATTCCTTTATTATCAATTTTTCGTCCTTTTCCACTATGTAATAAAATACGAGAATGTTATTCTTATATACATTCGCGAGTGTGTGTCACGCGAAGTCAATAAAATCCTGGTCAAAGTGTCAACAAGAGAGTAAAAAACCAATGTCTTTTGTGTGTGAGACCTTACACGGAATGTTTGTCTGAATTATTAGTGGCACAAAGAATGCGATAATTATACAGGGAGGGATGTAACACAACACTCAGGTAAACGCATCACCTTCGGTTTGGCATGAATGGAAAAGCCAGAGGACTTCGACCTTTTATAGGCGCCCACTACTACTGTGCTCGATTTGAGCTCGATTATTCAAAAACTGAGCAAACAAAAAATGTTTGTTTTTATCCTTTTTCACTGACATCAATCTTGCAACAAAATTTTCTTGAAATTTGCATTGCTACATCATTGGAGATAATCAGTTCTAAATTCACACAAGTGGGGTTGAGATCATCAAGTATCACAACGTGAGAACGATTTTGATCTGAACAATCCAGTGGCGTAGAATCAGGGGGTTTTCTTTCTTACATCAACTCATCTGCTACGCCACTGGATATTTTTTTGAAATTAATTATTTTTTAGAATTTATCTTTCGATTCAGAAAAAAAATTACTCATTTGAAATTTTGATTGGAGGCCTCATTTTTGAGTTATTCAAATTTCAAAGTTTGAGATCAGTAAAAAAAAACCGTAAAATTTAATTTCCTGCTATTGGCGAATGAATACTGTGATAATCATTTGTTGTTGAATTTCATTTTACCTATATGTTCATATGATTTTTAATTTTTCAGTGGTTTCATATACCTATAGAATCTCATAATTTCTCTCACTTAGGTGACTTGAGAGACCATGTAATTCTAAACTCATAATATGATATTTTAGCTTTGAGACGTAGATATTAACTTGTCAGTGGGCGTATTGTATGTACTGTAAAAAATGTGGATCAATCACGTAAATTTTGTTCAAGTATTGTTACTTGTTTGAATTAGGAGCAATTGGGGCTCTATCAAGGATTTTTGTACTTTTATTTATTTCAAGAATAGACCAAGGGCTGCCGTGGAAGATAAACTTCCTGATACACAGGAAAGTTGAACGGCAGCCCATTTACTTGCTACGGAATTTTCAGTTCATATTCACATATTGTATTAATTTTTGGTAGGCAAATAAACTATATTATTATTATTATTATTATTATTATTACTATTATTATTTAGAAGCAGATAGGTACATGACTGGAGAACCAGAATAATAATTGTAACATACATTGACTGACATGCAATTTTGTCTTCCATCCCAGCTTCTGTACCGCTAATTAAAAAAATTAAATTAAAAAATTTGAATAATGAATTTGAAAAATAAATAAATAATAATTAAAAAAATACGCTGATTGAGAAATTATTGATTTTGAAAAAGACCCAGTGGTGTAGCAGATAAGTGGATGTAAGTAAGAAAGCCCCCTAATTCTACGCCACTGGATTGTTTTGATCAAAATCGATCTAACGTTATGATACTTGATGATCTCAACATCACTTGTGTGAATTTGGAACTGATTATCTCCAATGATGCAGCAATGCAAATTTTAAGCAACTAAAATAATTATGAGAAACTGCAAGATTGACTAAGAATCTTCAAACTGAATTATTTCAGAAAGTATGTCTTCTATCGAAATTTTGCAAGAGCAACTTTTTGCTCAAAATTGAATGGACAACTCGAAAATGGTACTGATTTATGAACATTTGCAGTGAGGAAAAAATTAGAGATAAATAAATGGGCGCAACCACCCCTATCTACGCTATGGGGCTGTTCTCACCAAATGCTTTATTCGAGGTTCATAGGCATTTGTTCAGTGAATACGTGTAAGAAACTTGCCGCGAATCGGTTGACCAGTATAAAAGTTAGGTGGAAAGAACTGTATTTGTTTTCCAACTTTGATAAGCTGTATCTCCGTTATTACGGGTTTTTGAACAAGATTTTTATGAACATATTTCATATTTATCTGATGCTCTATCGACTGGCAAAATCTTTGCGATTAAACACGGGACACCCTGTATAAGGTGGTTTTGAGACCTTACCATCCATGCTCACATTTAGACACATTAGGCTTGATTTAAGATAGTTTTATACACATAATATTCATCTTGGTCTTAAATATTAATTATTATAACCAAATACAGCTACATCTTCTTTTGATTGTGCTTGGTAAAATTGGCTCATAAAAATCGAATAAGGTCGTCTCAAGACATAAAACCCACTTTAGGCAAGTTAAGGCAAAATATCGAGGAAACCGTCTTATATAAAAAAAAATGGACAAGTGATGTATTGATTTATATTGATAAGTTGTCACATAAATTCAAGTATGGTACCGTCGTCAGGAGCATTTATTATTATTGAATACATCAAAATGATTGTCATGAGAAAAAAAGCGACAAGCTCTTCTTGGTTTATCTAAATTATGGCCTAATATAGGGTGGCGCAAAAGTATAACGGACCGTCTTCAAATAACTATAACTTCTTTGCCTTCTGTTGTTTTTGAATGAATTTAAATGCAAATTGAGGATGAAGAATGAAATTTACATGTACATTCACTGTTGAAAGTAATTTCTCAAGAATAACTGTCATTTTTTGCTCCACAAAATTGCCGTTTTCAGCTCGTTTTTCACGTTTTTTGGCCAAATGCTTGACTAATTACTGAGATTATTCTAAGAGTTTAATATTGAGACTTTTTTGTGAGGATATCTGAAAGGGAAAGTATACAAAAACAAGCCTGAAACTCTCCAGCAACTTAAAGTGAACATTCGACACGAAATCAGAATATTACGGCCAGAAGTTTTACAAAAAGTGATGGAAAATGTTCTGAAAAGAGAACGAACTTGTAAAGCACTCCACCTGAATCAAGGAGATTGTTTTCGAGGCAAAAATCCGACCGCCTACTTATTTTGAACTTTGAACGTATGAAACTACAATATATTGCTAATAGGGTATTAGGTCACAAAAACCGTAGATACAGTAACAATCAGGGCTCACTGCGGTTAATAACCTGCAAGTAGCAACATTGCTGGCAGTCACTTTCTGGATGGGTCGTGGCTCAGCCGCGAACGTCTGAGAGAGCTTTGACGGGCATCCAAAAAAATGGTCTCTGTGCAGATACTCTCGTCAGTAAGGTCTTGGGCAATGCCTCCCGGGTTAACCGAGGTTACATGTTGGAATAGCATGCGAATTTGCTAACAAAGTTTACTCCAATTGGGAGAGCTCGAAGAAGTACAAGCAGCTTCGCTCATGAATCCGGCAAGCTATCGAACAGCTCCTCCGCCAATCGTACGGGCTTATGGCTTATTTCAGAGTTAGAGTCTCCGCGTTTGTGGCTTACCTCCCAGTCGGAGTCTCCAGCGACTACCGGATCATTTTTGTTCCAGAGAACAGTATCGGCCCAAAACGACGTCCCGTTTTTGGGATATAATTTTTTTCAGATATGATTTTTTTGAAAATTAACAGCAAATTTTGCATCGTAGATTTCTGAGTGAATCAGTATTTTATTTCATATATTTGGAAATATATGACCAATTTTGATATAAGTGAATGATTTGCTATAAGGGAGTAGGATTCTGAAAAAAATCGGTCAAAATTACTCAAAATCATCGATATTTCACCTTGGTCTAGGTACATTGAAATTGAAATGATGCTGAAAAGAGTTCAACTTTATTAGATTTTGGTGTCTCACACGACCAGAACGTTATCAGGGCGACACACACTAGGATCAATCCCCCTCCCCAAAAAAAAAAAACTAAAAACGTCAACAAAAGTCCTAATTGGGCTGGAATGAGATGACAGTAATTAGAAAATCCTGGAATGCAAAAAAAACACGGGATTTTGGGTTTCACAATTTTTCAAGTAGACAAAAAATACAATTGGGTTAGGTCAGTCACATTTCTACGTCACCCTCATAATTGCACGGAAATTCAAATTTCAACTGCTGACGGAAGAAAACTTTTCTGGGCCAAACATCGCTAAAAACGTTGGAATAATTGGGTTGCAGAAAATTACTGTGTATATAAAACTGTTGATGTAACGATTACTTGAAATAAAGTGTCAAAACTCCTATGGCCAAATGTAAGGTCGAAAAGGAGAAAAACAATATTTATTTTTAATTCAAATTTTAACAGCTGAAAATATAAATGTTCGACAGGGACGCCTCGCAACTGACGTTCGTCTACATCCGACATTCTAGTAACAATGATACCTACTATTTTCAGCTGGGTATAAAAAAGTCCATACCATAGATTTTGGATTGTTTACTGCATAGAGCAACATGCTTGTGCTGCTGATGCGGTAGCCAACCCCTCGTCTTCTGCGAAACTCGATGAGTTCGTTACACAAGCGATTTTTTGCTGATGCCCACCAGTCACTAAACCACAAGACGATCGGTCTTCTTCATCAATTATGCAAAATATCCGAATGAATGAATGAGCTCTGTTCGGAATGACCGGTCTCTCCACATCCTGGAGCCTGTCCTGATGCTGTGATATTGTCTTGTCTTCTCGTCTCCTCGATGCTCTTCAGCTCTCCTCTCGCGCCGGAGTGCTCGCTCTGGCCGTGCTTGCCCAAGAGTGGAGGCCATCACCCGTTCCATCGATAACCGCCGTTCGTCGGTCGGCGCTGTGTGGATTTCGTAGTCCGTAACGATTTCGCCCGCGGGCACTCTCCGCCGTGTGGTGTGTGTGGTGTGCTCTGCTAGCTGTGTGAGAAAAGGAAGAACGAAGCCGCATTCCAACAGGTGTTTGTAGGTTAAGGAATTTGGCTTTAAGCCGACCTAGAAGGTGGATGGATGGGATATATAGGTAGGTAGGTGTATGTGTGTGTGTGATGGTGGAAACTGTGTGCTGGATGCACAGAGCGTCAGAGGAACGAGTACGGGGGTATGATGAGGGAACAGAGCGAGAAAGAACACGGGCGCGACGGGGATGATCCCCGACAGCCCGGCATGAAAGCGCTCCTCTCTGGCATGATCCACGACCTTACCTTACTATTTCCCCACGTGTCGGTGTGTAGGTGGATAATAGCTTATCAAGCCGGACTTCTACTTTCTGTAGAAGATCAATCTGATCAGTTTTACTGAATTAATTTTGTGAAACTGATTTTTTAATGTAAGTACGCGGTACGCGTATACCCAACACCAAGTTGATGCAGTGAAGTTTAGTCTAGTGTAAGACCGTGAAGAATGCTTCACCATTGCACGTTGAGCTCAAGCAATAGAATTTTGAGAGCTGCTGAAGCTAGTTTCCTCGATTAAAATATTTGAAGGTTCTGGGTAAAATATTTTTTTCTAATTCAAAAGAAATGAGAATGCTGATTCATTGAGATGTTTACAATTGCGAAATTTGATCGATATCCTGTCATTTTTTATAGAAGCATGATCAGGAGCGAGATATCTTAACAGCAATTTTACCAGTATTTTGAACCAATGACAATTTCTATTTTCTATACTTGGCAGCTCTCGAAACACCTTGGAAAAGGTTTTATAGGATAAAAAATCATTCTTTCCACCCTCATTGGACAGTTGAGAGCGGAATGATTCATACGGCACCGGTAGGAAGTCGGCTGGATTTCAGAAATGTTAGCTGCTTGGATTGTTCTTGAATGCTAGTTTTGATTAGAGATTGATCGTAATCAAAATTGGCATTCAAGAACGATCCAAGCAGCTAACATTCCTGAAATCCAGCCGACTTTCTAGCGGTGCCGTATGAATCATTCCGCTCCCAACTGTACATCCTGCATTTTTAGTCCAATCACTATGTTCAAAATACCACAGCAACTTCGGAAACAATAGTAGAGGGTTGAAATTTTGTACACATGTTCTTCAAGTAGCAGGAATTGAACTAAAGAAAGTCCCCTGAAATCCGAGCTCAGGAACCCATGATAGAGGCCATCAAGTGTTAAAAACCATTATTTTGGGCGAAGAAGTCATTTTCTTAGCTCAAGATTTTTCTTTTTGTAATTGGATGATTGTATGTTACCATTTTAAGAATACCCATACAACATTTTGACAGTTGCCTAGAAGGCGGATCCAAGATGGCGGCTAAGAAGGAAAAACAGTTGACTACAATATTTTTGAGAATAGCAATTGTGGACATTGGTTGATAGTCAGATTTTATTTTATTTACAATTTTTGATAGAAGAACTAACTTACACTTCAGTACCTTAGAAAACCTCTGATTTATCAGGAAAAAAAAATTTGTTGATTTTTTGTTCTTTCCAAATATTTCAAAACGGTCCAAGACTTTTGTGAATGGCTTGGAGCATCATCAGAAGCATAAAATTGCGAATATATATGGTAATTTTTACAATCTAGCTCTTTTGATTTCTGAGATGGAAAAAAAATTTAATTGTTGCTTTTATTATATTTCAGGGGGAAAACAGTCGATTTCATAACCTGCAGGTGAAAAAAATTAATTAAAAAAGACGCCTCATCTCAGGAACCATAAGAGCTGAAGATATAAAAATCTCCAAATATATTCCTGTTTTTATGCTGTTGAAGGTGCTGTAAACCATCCTGAAATATCTTGAAGCGTTTTTCAAATTTCCTGGAAAAACTGAAAGATTTACCAAATCCTTTCTTTCCTCAATATATCAATCATTTTTTGAGATGTTGAAGTATAACATAAGTTTTCAATTGAAAATCACGCGAGAAATAAAATATGATCATCATTCAAGGTCAAGATCTATTATTTACAGAAAAAATATAGTCAACTGTTTTTTTTCTTTTTGGCCGCCATCTTGGATCCGCCTCCTATGCAAATAATGAAATAGTATATGGCTATTGTTAAAATGATCATGTGAAATCATAAAGAAAAATCTTGAGTCAAGACAAGGACTTCTTTGCTAAAGAAACGAGTTTTTAACACTTGATGGCCATTATCAGGGGTTCCTAAGCTCGGATTTTAGGACACTTTTTATAGCTCATTTATGACCATCAGAGGAACGTGTGTACAAAATTTCAACCCTCTACTATTTTTTCCGAAGTAGAAAGACATAGTGACTGGACTATATAGGCATCCAGGCAATGCTCCAGCTGTCACTGGGACTGGGACACTTCCCTGTCCTGTACCTTCCCTGCTGAAGATTTTTTTTTTATTACTAAGATTTATACGGTTTCGTAATTTATCTCGAACAAGATATCGAAATTAGAATTTAAAAAAAAACATGCCCAATACATTACTATAATACATACATACCTATTATATCTGCACTATACAATGCTGCCCAATAGTGCGGTGGACTAGCGCCAAATATTGCCCAAACTATGCATTTTATGACTACGGAACAATTTTTTGCAGGCATGTTCAGGAACCCTTCCTCTATCATTTGAGAAGTGCTGCCAAGCAATTTTTCAATGTGGGGGGCCAGAGGGGCCCCTTTTTGACAACTTGAATCGTTTTTTGTCGATAAAATCCGTGATAAAAAGGCTATAAAAAAAACTTCAACGGATTATTGAAGAGCAACTCAAAATGTCACTTATGTGTGATAAGACTTATTACAGGGTGAACAGGTTCCGAGAAAGATGACTTTCCGTCAACATGCAATATGATGAAGAAAAAATTGCTCCAAAGACCTTTAGTTTCGTCATTGAAAGATGCCGATTGGCATATTTGTTGATCATACGCACCTGAACTGGTTGAGAACCGTACCTAACTGCGTCATTGGTGCCGGAGCTATTTACAGGGTGGAAGAGAAAAATATTTTTGCTATTATTTATTCAAAAAACCAAGATAGATAAAGTGATCGAAATTTAGGAATTGATGCTTCATTCAATGAGTGTGAAGACGCAACAAACCGTTTTGAAATATCTTGGAGCGTTCCTGAAATATTTAAAAAAAAGTGAAGAATATCATAAAAATTTTACTTTCTACTTTGATTTCGTATTTTCCATTATTATAGAAGTGTATACTTTAATTAAACAACAAATTAGGGTGAAAACTGAACAGCCACATCACTCACCAGCATCAATCATGTATGCGTCAATGCGTCATATACAGGGTGTAAGAAAAAATGGTTGTTTTCTTTGCTGTAATACAGAAATCAAGACATAGAAAGTGAAAAATTAGGGAGGTAAGAAGTTTCCGGGGAAACAAACCAAGTCAAGACACCTGATAAGGTAAATTACTGACGTGAATGTGTAAAGCTCAGTCCGCACGGGCGATATATCGCTGAAATTTGGCGATATGCCGCTGTTTTTGACATAACAACAATGACAACAATTGCATTTCAGCGGTATATCGCCGAATTTCTGCGAATCTGCCGCCCATGCGGACCGGGTTTAATCCACGCTTTTTTTGCTTGTTTTTTTATATACAGCAAAAAAAAAAAAACCATTTTTCTTACACCCTGTATACAACGCATACATGATTGATGCCGGTGATGGTGCTGTTTAGTTTTAACCATAATCAATTGTATATTTGTGTATATTTTGAAATTTGTTCCATAACTTGAGGATATACATCTGTACAATGGAAAATACGTGATAAAAGTAGAAAGTAAAATTTTGATGATATTCTTCAGTTTTTTTTAAATATTTCAGGAACGCTTCAAGATATTTCAAAACGGTTTGTTGTGTCTTCACATGCATCGAATGAAACATTAATGCCTTATTTTGTTCACTTTATCTATCTTGGTTTTTGAAATAAATGAAAACAAAAATATTTTCCTCTTCCACCCTGTATATAGCCCCGGCACTGTTGACGCTGTTGGGTGCCGTTCTCAACCAGTTCAGGTGGATATGATCAACAAATACGCCAATCGGCATTTTCCAATGACGAAGATGAAGGTCTTTGGCACAATATTTTCTTTATTATATTGCATGTTGACGGAAAGTCATTTTTTCCGGAACCTGGTCACCCTGTAATAGTTTTTATCAAACATAAGTGACCTTTCGAGTAGCTTTTAATTAATCCGTTGGAATTTTCTATTTAGCATTTTTATTACGTATTTTATCGACAAAAAATGATTTAAGTTGTCAAAAAAGGGCCCCCCTGACCCCCCACATTGAAAAATTGCTTGGCAGCACTTCTCAAATGATAGATGATGCCTTTCTGAACATGCCTGCAAAAAATTGTTCCGTGGTCATAAAATGCATAGTTATAACCCTATAGTCCGGTGGATTAGCGCCAAAAAATGCCTAAACTATGCATTTTGTGATAAAGCAAAGGGCTTCTGGATTTACGTCCTTGAAGTTCAGCTTGACAATTCCAGATTTGGCGCCAACGAGTTAAGTGTGGCAGGCGACCTCAGGAGCCATCCGTAAGTATGGAAGAACAAAAATTTCGTTGCCGTTATTCAAAAGCTCGAAAACGATCACAGATCATCAATTTGTATCGTGTTGCAGCCTTACTTGTTGGAAGCAGTCCTATTTGTGTTGCTTGTGGAGTTAGTATAGAAATCAAGCATGTTGATGGCCTGTTCTTGAGGAAGAATTGATTTTTCTTTTAGTTTGATAAAGCAGTGAGCATTTTACACATTTCGCGAGACTTTTATTTTGATTTCTGTCCTTGTTAATCAGCAATCATCAATTCCGCGATCATATCCATAATATACAGGATGTTCCACGACATTACAACTCTTTTCTTGGGGCCTTTCTTTTTGCAATGATCTAAAAAAAATTCCATTGTCAATTTTCATGAAGATTCCAAAGTATTAGTTACCTATCTATGATTTTCTGCCTCTTTTCATGTACAGGGTGTTACAGATTGTTCACAGCCTGTAGATTACCGGGTGTTACAGATTGTTCACAGCCTCCAGGTAGGCTATTACATACATAATACCTTGGGGGTGCTGTTTGATGTGTATGTGATGATGACTCATGTGCACTATGAGGATGTGCTCAACGTATCGATGTGCACCATGGGGATGTGCTCAATGTATTCATGGGGATGTGACTATGGTTGGTGCACATGAGCACCTTGGGTAGATCCTCCTGTATTTTGAGCACATTCTCATGATGCACATGGGAACGTTGAGCGCATCCTCATGGTGCGCATGGGTACATTGGGCACATTCTCATGGTAAGCAATATGCCATGATGCACATATGTGTTCCAAAATGTGCGGATACAGACGATACTCAATGGTCGTTTTGAAAGTTCTTTTATCTTCAAAGTTTAAAGGGCCCCCATTTGCCTCATCATTGACAAAATTTCAAGTGCTGCGGTTGAAATCATGTCTATTGGTATAAGGTTCCCACATGAAAAAATTCGTTGCCCTAACCCAAAATGCAGTATCGATGTATCTTTGAATCGCGTTACTCGGTATTTCGATTCGGAAAAAATCAGGGAAAATATCAAAGTTTTTACTGCTGGTTTAATAATTTTCGAAGACATCTGGAATCTAAATTGTTATATATTGTATCAGTCTCAGATCTCTCACTGATGAAAAACATACACTGGATATGTCTTTTGTTTTTACAAGATGATTAGAAGGATTTGTTCCGAAAGTTATTTTATGTCAACTTGAACACTGTAATTGACGCATCTTCACACGAAAAGTCATATTGTGCATGCAATACAGCTCCGATATCATGTTTGTTGCTTTCACAAGGAGGAACAATTCTTCCTCTGCAAGACAAAGTTGAAAACCGTACAATAGAGCCTTTATTTATGAAGCAACACGTTTTTAAATTGAAGCATGCGTCACTTATCAGGTGCCGTGTTGACGCAAAACCGCCCTCGCGACCAGACACTTCTATGAGCTTGTTAAGATGAGAAGCATATCTAATGCATCTTTTTCAGTCGAAGAAAAGTTGAAAGTAACTGAATATGCAAGAATAAATGGAATGCCTTTGGTAAGAAGTGAAAACCATGAGGTTGAAGTTGAATATCAAAAAAGCGTGTTTTTTCAGACAAACTTGTTCAAACATGTTTCAAACGTAATTTGTACACTTTATTCGAACTCAGAACGTCGATTTTAGTCGGAAATGATACCAAACTTCTTCATATTCATCCAGGATTGATGGAAACCATAAATCGCCTTCAAAGACAAAAATGCCTTTTCCTCAACCCCCTTACGTGATTATCATCGACATATTTTGTCAATTTCTCCCCATAGGGTATCAGCGCATCGAAGTATGATGTATTTGGGTGCCTTCGAGAAACATGGAAGATTTTGGTTCTTTTACAGCTCTGGATGGCTCCTGAGGTCACCTGCCACACCAAACTCGTTGGCGCCATTTCTGGAATTGTCAAGTTCAGTCTCAAGAATGTAAATCCAGAAGCCCTTTGCTTTATCACAAAATGCATAGTTTGGGCGCTAATCCACCGGACTACTAGTCCACCGGACTACAATACTATATTATCTGATTATATGTCGTGCATTTCTCAAGTCACTTTTCATAAAATCGAAGTAAGACATTAGTGTTTGAAAGGCGAAAGGCATTACCAATACTACAGGTGAGAACTCATAAACGTGGAAAGTTGAATAATGAGTAGGTTAGGTAGTTTGACTTTTAGATGAACCAGGGCTGTAATTTCCCGTAGGCACGCGAAAAAACCAACGCAAATCAGGTAGAGGTTGAAGTTTCACTTTTTTTTTAATTCTCATGTAAAGCTCTTATTTTTAATGCGTTCAAGTTATTTTTCTCATAAAACGTGAAGGGAACCTTGTGATTCAACCTTTAGCAAATATAAGATTCCCATATCTCGAGAATGAAAAGACTATCATCAGTCTCCGTAGTGAAAATAAGTCGGGCGTGCTGCTCTCGATCAATCATATCCTCGCTCATACAGGGTGTCCAGTGTTTAATCTTGGAAATTGACACAGCGGATGGAGCATCGAAAAAAAAGGGGACCTCCATTATATAATAATAATAATAATAATTATTATTATTATAATTATTATTATTAACTTTTCCTCAAAAACGAATAATAAGAGAAATATAGCCCATCAAAGTTGCAATAAGGAATCCCTTTTTTTAACTATGACAATCTGACCGATTCTGCTCAAGTTTCGGTCACTGATTTCATGAATAATATCATTTCTGATCAAAAGTGCTCAATGGCGTAGACGATGGGGTGTTCGCCCATTTTCACCCTGCTAATCTTTATGCTACTGAAGATTTTCCAAAAATAATGATATTATATCCCTTATATTCAATTTTGAGAGTTCACTCTTGTGAGATTTTGATTAGGGAGTTCGTTTTCAAGATATTTGAGTTTTGATGTTTGAAAGCATCTCCAAACGACGCGAGCTAAAATTGGGGTGTTTTAGTATTCAATCAAACAAACTAAAGCAATTAATAAATCTCCTGTGAAATTTGTGATTTCTGGGTTACGACATCGGCTCGATACCAAGTTGGGGCTGAGACCGCCGTGAGTGTGGTAACCATAGCAACGGCGGATACGAACCAATCAGACCGCTGTACTTGACGAGTAACGCCGTTCGAAACTTTGCGCCTGCAAGTTGGTATCGAGCCCTATTACGCTTAAGCCATCGTTTTCCAAAATTTACTACTACGGTGTGTTCACTGGGTCGTTACTCGCTATCGACGACTATGTAGATTGTAGAGTAGATGATTTTTTTGAAGATCTCTAGATTGCTAGATTGCTCTTCCAACTTCGACTGCAAAAAAAAACAATTGATTTTAAGCTAAAAATAGTTAGCACTGAATAAGTTAAGGTTCTTCCATTGACTGCCTGTTGGAGTCTCCAAAGAAAATTGTGTTTTTTGACTTAGTTCAAGATGCTTTCTCTGATCTCTGGAAGAACGGCGTTCGGGAACAGTAGTAGCCATAGATACTCCCAACAACTAACTACCTACTGACAGGACTGACCTGCGGAGCATCCAGTGTCATTACCACAGGACTGAGAAGAGCGAGTACTCGAAAAGTGGGGATTTCTTAAGAAATCAAGGATAAAAAAGACGACATGTCGTCAAATCGGGCTGCAGGCGAGTGGCTTCAGACCCTGCATAACAAGTGGAAAGTACAAAACCCTTTGGGAAGAAGCCAGCATGGAGGATCGGAGGATGATTGGAAAGCCTTCATCAGCACTCGTGTTGAAAAAATATAATGTAGATTTGTGGAAGATTATGGAATGGGACCTATATAGAGACGAAGCTAAAAAAGATAAGAGGAAGCGCCACTACCAAGATAACAAAAAATATCATATATGAAAGTAAAATCGGCTGATGGAAGAAAAAATTAAAATTAATCAACGTAAGGTGCAAGTAAATATAAATCTTTGATTTGATTCGACTTGATTCCACCTCCGCATTTCTTGACATTTCACGAGGCCGCGCTTGACCAAGTTTTCATTTCAAATATGGAGTATGGAGTTATGGAAACACCTTATATTAAGTCGCATTTGAATATCAACTTGAAGCATTGACTCTTGAAGTCAGAAGAAATAGGCAAAGGCCAAATAATGACTCAAGTGTGAAAATGCCCCTATAGTGTCACTCGAACAGCAGCACGACACTAACGGGCGTTCAATAAAATTGCGAGTCACAATTACTCGATCGACGTCGATGCGTCCGTGGAGCATTGTTGATTCGTGATTTACGCTTTCCCAAGGGTCATTGTCTCTCCCGTCCTCGTCCATTAGAGCCAGACAATTCCTTTCAGCCTTTCCATTTCCGCAATTCGAGCCTGGGTGGGTGTGTGGCGTGTGGTGTATGTGTATAAATGTCTATTGTCTCTCTAGGCTGCCCATATCGTTCAGAAAATATCGTAAATCCTTTTACATGGTGTGGCACCACATCAACATCAGCCACATCCCCTGCTGCTTTTCAGGTGCGTCTCGGTGCCTCCTGCGTTATACATACGAGAAGATTGGGAATAAGTGTATTATGCAAATCCGCGGCAATCCCACGTCTTGTCCGTATTATCGTCGTTATTATTAGAATTATTATTGCTCTTATTTGAGTTCGAGTGAAAATTTCGAATAGAATTCCAGGCCACTATGGCTGATTGTTTTTGTCTGATCGTTGCCGCAAAAGTGCGTCGGGTAAAATGTGGGTATTTGGGTATGTGTGCGGCCTTGTCTGCGCCTTTCTTGGAATGCGCGTTCTTTCGTCTTCATACAATGGTACAGTCTGTGTTTTTAGGAATTAAATGACTTACTAAACCAATAATTGTTGCTATATACGCTTGATATATTATTCGAATAAATGAACAACTACATTGATTGTTCATTTGATTAAATCATGAACAAGAAGTATTATTTGTACTGTCATATAATAACTCATTTCATCAATGATAATAGTGGTAAAAGTGGAAAAACATCAGGCATTTTTTTTGTATGTGTAAGACAGTTTTTTGTTGTATGTGTAACATAGTTAACGCACGGAGCAAACAATCACTAACAGGTAGCTGACTTTTTCACCAGTTTTACCATGGTCCACTGCTGCGCATCGATGACTTCCAAAATTACTCTCGTTTCGTTCTGTGTTATACTGACAAAATTTTCATTTTCAATCTGTTTTCGACTTTCATTTTTGGAGTTATTGAGGGTCAAGGGACGAGGGACGGCTCCTTGAAATCTTCTAGTTTTGTTAATTTGTAAGATTTCAGTTTACTGTTGAGTGCAAAATTATGAGAAAGAAATATCTACCATCACTGGATGTGTATATTGAATTCTTTTTATTCACAGGGTGAGTCAGAAACTGAGAACATTAATATTCAAAGGACCAGTTTTTGACCCAAATTTTTCAAAAATCAAAGTCGAAGATTTTTCCAATTATTTTTTTGGGATTCCCTAATTCTCTAAAGGTCCTGCACAACGTGCTGCAGAGCTTTCCCGCCATTTTCAGGACATTCTGCACAATGGGTTATAATACTCATTATTGCATGATGATGGAAAGGTACAGTCGTGGAAAACTGCTGGTATGAAGTCAGAGGTATTGTACGGAATATAATAGCTCCTGTTATAAGTAGAGATAGGTAGGTATATTTTTTGTTTGATAACACTATAGGACTGTCCGTCACAAAAGGATATCATGTAGGATTGTAGGTATATACTGACTAATCAATGACTTAGGTATACTATACAAAACAAACCCAAAGCTGAGCTATATTTTGACTTTTGAGGCAATCCATCTTTAAATTTACGGACTATTGTGGCTGTAGTTCTCTCTGAAATAAAAAACCCGCTAGTTCGGCCGAAGAACCCCGCACGGTCAAGAAGGAAGCCATATGTGTGAAGGCGCGCTGGTTTTGTTCGCAGTCTACTTGAATTATTCACGATGTGGTAAGGTCCATCATCTTGTCGTATATATATACCCACCCAGACGTCGACAATTATCGTAATAAAACCATAAAACGATGTCCTGATCTTATACGGCTTTCATAAATGGATGCGTTTATCACCGCCGAATGCGACCATTCCGTTTGACTTGTTTTTCCAATTTAATTTCTTTCAGTGGTTTTCATCAACATCAGCTCAGCTCTGGCACGTTTATCCGCCGTGCTTCTCTTTTAGTGAGTGATTCATTTTCTCCAATTCATCTCGCGGGCTGTAACTACAGAAAAGGAACGCCAGGGATGTGTCGGTAGCTGTATACGAGAGCTCCTTCTGGGCTCGAATAATCATAGAAGACGCATTCGTCCAGATTTTGAACAAGATTGGACGATAGATGGCGCCAAAATGTTTAGCTCACCGCAAGAAAGTGGACGCCCCTTGATCAAGATCATGAGCAAATGAAACGGGGATAGTTGTAATCCTGGATACTCGAGTATTGGAAGAATCTAAACGGAAGCGCATTGAAAAATTCTGACACCGACATAACATTTTTGCAGTTATTATGAATTTAGCGCAGAGAAGACCCGCGAATGAAAACTAGAGAGAAAATTTCTTAAACCAGAACAAACCAGGTGAAAGCAGAAATAATAGAGTGACTGAAAAACCAGAAGGACGACCGACGGTTGGAAAAATATTACGAAGAAAGATTAGGTGAATTGGGGTGTCTCCGTTCATTTTGCTCACAATGGTACGTTCAAAAAGTTCCAATCGACATTGCACAGCAATCCCACGATCATTTATTCAAAGTTTTATTTTACATTGAAAAGATATAGAATATAAACAGGTCACCACGTGAAATGGTCCACCCCAAAGATTGATCAGATATTAAAAGTTCTGAATAAGGAATCTCATTGGCTACGAGACGACTTATGTGGTCGTGTATTTATGGACCTTACGCATTATATACAGGGGATCGACCAACGGGAAGACGGTCGAATTGGTTCATTTTTCACCTCATGTGAAACTCAACTCAACTCATTCAAAAAAATTGCAGGTTTTCTCTGAACCTTTTTTTGGATAACCCAATATCTCGAAACAGTTCTTCAATTTCGAACGTGTTTTGTTTTTTATAAAAAATATGCCGTTTTTCCCAAAACTAGCATTTTTAGCTACTGATCCTTGGTCATATTTTTTATTCAAATTTGACAGACATGTGTATCATTACTTGACAAACAATTTCATGATGAAAATTGGTCTCACTGACCCTATGGGGATTTGCCCCCCATGTAAACCTGGACCCCCCTGAAGATCACTCCAATTTGAGGCACGTCGTGACTACGTGTCACACTTTCATCATGACCATCTTGGTGATGATGACCAACATCACTGACCATCCGTAATAATCGCAAGTATCATAGTTACCATGACAACCCCATTTTTCCCATTTTTGCATAGGTTGCATTTTCAAAAAAAGTTGCAAGTCGTATCTCGAAAACCAGTTGACATGGGATCACAATTCTTTTTTTGCCCTAAATCTGACACAATAGTGATCGCTTTGAACACTATGCGATGTTAAAAGAAAAACAGCAAAAAAATCCTGATATTTAGACATGTCACCATAATTTATATGGCGATGGCATCGTAAGTTGATCACGTTAAAAAAAACACAGAACAATAATTGAAACAAACGTTCATAAATAGAAACTCAAAGATGAAAACCTACAAACTCGAACATGACAAAAACGTGTATCTAGACATTATCATTTAAAACATGGGGCTTGAATAATCCCTAATAGGGAGTTGGTCCATCTCTTGACTCTAACGGCTGCACACCTCCACGGCATACTTTAGATTTGAGCTGAAATTATATCTTGTGGTATTGCTGCCTATTGTTCATGAAGAGCCTGGATCAATTCGTCAATATTTTGAGGGGGTTCTTCTTGCAGTGACATTTGACGTCCCAATCGAGCCCACACGTGCTCAATGGGATTACGGTCTGGAGACCGTGTAGGCCAATTGAGACGTCAAATGTTGTGCGTATGTGAAAACTCATCGATGATTCTTGCCCTATGTGGGCGAGCGTTATCATCCACGTAGATGAAGTTATTTCCTACATTGTTAGCGTAGGGAATGACATGGGGAATCAAACATAGGTCTCGACACCTCTCCGCCGTAATCGTTTGTCGCATGATTACCAGATCAGTGCGTCCATCTCGGCTTATTCTGCCCCATACGGTAGCTCCGCCGCCCCCAAAAGTTTTCCCTTCTCTGAACCATTATCCTACCATCCGGACGGTATAAATTAAACCGCGATTCATCGGAGAAGAGACATCGTCCTCACTCTTTGTTGCCCCAGTTTGCGTGTTCATTAGCCCACGCCAGGCGGTTGACTCGATGAATCCTGGTCAATTGTGGGCAGCAGACGCGTCTGAAGGGTGCGGGTAATAACAGGGTAGCTTTTCTTGAAAGTGTGGGAGAAACTCCCTGGGAGTAAAATACATTCCGCAGTACACTGAGGTAGCGAATGTTGCCTAAAATCGTGTTTTTTAGGCAACTTTCGCTACAACAGTGTAGTACGGATTATATAAAACTCCCAGGGAGTTTCTCCTACACTTTCAAGAATAGCTACCCAGAGTGGGGAAACGTTATAAATTGTCGCAATGACCCTGTTCGACATTTCTCCCATGGACAGTCTAAGAACGTTAAGGCGTTAATTGTGAGAGAGGCGATGGTATGGCATTTTGCAAGTCAAAGAAAAATGTAAAATGTTTTTGGAAAACAACACTCCAGCTGTTAGCATCAAGCACTCACAAAAAAAATGGTAGCTGTTGAATCTTAGCTCGTATTTGAAGTAAACGTACCGAAAGTGTAACGGAGGGTAGCGATAAACAATTTTTTTGACAAGTAACTAAAGCAATTGTCACTTGAACAAATTTATCACCGCCACCTTGTCAATTAGCAACCAAAATTTTTTGCCCACTTCTTCCAAATATTTTTTATTACGTTCTGGTTCATTTTAAAATTTTATTTCATATGAGACAACCGAAGACAGGCCCAAAGAGAGAAGATCTCCTCAAAATTGACAGACTTATCCAAACGCTTCATAAACCTGGTTCATTTTACTATCTCGATAACAGATCCATCCAAAATTATAGAGGCTAAACTAACTTTTTTTTTTCGATACCTCATCCTTTAAAATCATCAATGATGAAAAACAAAACATTTATTCCGATTTTTGAAAAAAGAGGCGTTCACAAATTGATATGTAGCTGTGGAAAATTCTATGTTAGCCGAACTCATCGAAATTTTAATGTACGAATTGAAGTACACCTGCGACCTCGAAATACTTTGAACTTTTGACAATAATTCAGCATTCACTTCTCATTTATCACTCTCATCCCATCAGATAGATCAAACCCTTCTCAAAAAAGTATAACATACAACAGACAATAAAATTTTATGTAACTGTCTCGAGGAGTTAGAAATAAGGAAGTTATATTCAAAATCCCCCAATCTTTGTTTGAACGACCAAATCCATTTTAATTCATCAATTTCACTCCCTTTTCTTTATCCTCATACAAATATTCAAAATTCTCAACAATAAACCAAAATAATACATACCTTGTCTCTAATCAACTTTGTTTCAATTGTTATTATTATTTAATTGTCCACTTTCATCTTGACACTTTACACATTTAACACCTTTACTGCTTTGAAGATGGCCCTTTACCCCGAATTTTAAGGCAGAAACGCGTCAACAAAATATATTTATACAATTTACGTGGAGAGACAGATTATTTATACAACTTTATTTCTACAAGATGCTAAGAGAATCCCTCAACTTTTACGATATCAACTTTTTCTTGTCTCCGAATTATATCGGTTAAGTCAATTTCAGAATGGCCATGTATACCTACTTTAAATTGCATTCCAATTTTCGAGGCATACATTGAAAAAAACATTCGCCTAAAATGTCAAAGTCAAAATGTGTACTCAATCAAAGGCTGTTTTTTTTTTTAATATCGTATAGTGTTCAAAGTGATCACTATTGTGTCAGATATAGGGCGAAAAAAGAATTTTGGTCCCATGTCAGCTGGTTTTCGAGATATGACTTTGCCACTTTTTTGGAAATGCAACCGCAAAAATGGGAAAAATGGGGTTGTCATGATAACTGTGACACTTGCGATTATTACGGATGGTCAGTGATGCTGCGTATGACCATCTTGATGATAATAAAAGTGTGACACGTAGTCACGACGTGCCCCAAATTGGGTTGATCTTCAGGGAAGTCCAGGTTTACATGGAGGGCAAATCCCCATAGGGTCGGTGAGACCAATTTTCATTATGAAATTGTTTGTCAAGTAATGTTACACATGTCTGTCAAATTTTAATAAAAAATATGATCAAGGAGAGAATCAGTAGCTAAAAATGCTAATTTTAGAGAAAATGGCATATTTTTTATAAAAAACAAAACACGTTCGGAATTGAAAAACCGTTTCGAGATATTGATTAGGGTTATCCAAGAACAGGTTCAGGAAAAATCTGCATTTTTTTTTGAATGAGTTACAGGAGGTAAAAAATGAACCAATTCGACCGTCCTCCCGTTGGCCCCCTTTATATAATGCGTAAGGTCCATAAATACACGACCACATAAGTCGTCTCGTAGCCAATGAGATTCCTTATTCAGAACTTTGAATATTTCTTGAATCGATCGAGCATTTTTAAAAATATCGTCATTTGAAGTGGGATCAATTTTTGGGGTGGACCATTCGGTGACCTGTTTAGATACATTTAAGAGACTCACAGTTAGTTGATATAAGTATTGCACGAAACTATCATATGTCCCCCATCCAGAAACGCATCAACATCAACAGTATGAAAATGTAAGTTGAATCAAAATTCCATAAATTTCAGTTGCTGAGTTGCTTCTTAAGCCGACTTCATCGTATTCTTCGATAGCTTCTGGAACTTCAGTATAAAAAAAAGAAACTTGAACACTTGAACGACAAATAAAGATGGTTTCTACTCCAGTGCTCTTTTCCGGTACTGGAGGGGCCGACATACTCAGAAGAATACAACCTGAGGGGCCATCGGGAGCCTCCGGCACTCTGGATTCTATTTGGAGGGTTGATGGGACATATTTCCATCGAGCATGTAGGCCTTGCCTTTGGGCCTGATGTACCATCTATCTCTGACCCATTCGGACTCACCGAGCCGCAATGTGATACTCAGATGCTTGATGTTCGGTCCACTCAAGCATTAGGGCCGTCGGCACACCGGAACTTTGCCAGAGCCCTGCAACAGCTCTTGAACTTTCTCGTAAATGAACCAGTTTTGATCAAGTATATTCCAAACATACTCATGTCTTGTTTTTTTGAACATACCTAACTGTGAGCTAATTTTACATTTCGTTGCCATTTTGTTTCAGAGCAGCAGGATCCTATCCAAAACTCTGCAAGAACAGATGGCCGCGATGAGAGATCCTGCGCGGCAGCTCCAACAGTCAAACAGTTGACTGACAAATTAGTTTACTTTTGTGCAGATTCCAAAATCACCGAAACGAATGATGAATGGATCAAAGCATGAACAAACAGCTCATCTTTCCATCTTTTATGGAACTTGGATTTCCTTTTACGGCAGGCATCCATATTTATGTACGGCTTACACACACCTTAAATAATTCTATACATTTCTAATAGGAAAAACACGACGGATACGCTCGTGGGAAATTTCAAGTAGGTAATATCTACCAAGTTATATACTCTTATTGCAAGTCAATTTCGCGCGCGTTCACTCTGTATAAGTTTGTGTCTGTCGCAGAATTTAATTAAGTTGCGAGCTGTGTGTGTGGTGGTATGTGGTGTGTAGTACCTTTCAGCGTTCGCTTCTCTCTGGCAGATGATTTTTGGGTGTTTATGGCGTGTGCGTGTGCCATATAATACACATGAAGTCATCGTCGAGGCAAATTAGCCCCATCAAGGCATCAAGCCGGGGAATGTCGGGGGTAGCAAATGGGCGGAGGGCGCGCGCGGGTGAATGGGTTCCTTCCTGCTCCGGCAGAAGAGCATCAAGGTATATGGCAGGGTAATAGGCAATCTGGATCCTATTAAACACATGCCTGTCCCCTACATTACCCTGGATTAGCTCAAAGTTCATTAACAGACGAACAACTTATGCACTATTTGCTCTTACCCTAATCGCGCGCATCATGCGGAGGCAGGAAGGATCGCGACTTGTATTAATTAATTTCCAGCCCAGGGACAAGGGTGAAATGCTCACCTGGGGTAGCCAATTTGGTATTTGATTTGTCAACGGCAAACGGAACTCCTATTTACCGTCTTATTCAGTACCAAGTACATATACATATGAGTCTATTCCGCTGAAGATTCGCAAGTTAGGTTTACACATGCAGAGGAAGGTATGGTAATTAGTGCTAGCGGTACGCAAAAAAAAGTGGCATTTGATGATACAAGCAAGCCACTTCGCATATTTGTTGTCTAAACCCATTAGAAAAATTTGACCCGCAGTTCCTAAAAATTCATCCCTTAGGACCCGAGATTTGGGGAGGGGGAGGGAATACTTCAAAAAAATACCAAACTTTTTCATTCAAACCTGCTGATGCGTGTTTGGTATCAAAACTATATAACTTAGACCTCCTCGATACAATGACAATGTCAAAACTCTCGTGCGGTCACCGGAAGTCGAGTTAAGTCGTCATCTTTGAAAATTAGAGCTGAAGGTCAAAATTACAAAGTGAGCGTCAATTACCCATATGTTGGGTATCGATTCATAGGTTTTCGGGGTCGCTGAAGACGTATGAAATGAAACAGAAACCATTGGGTACACCGTTCGCCCATATGGTCTACCCATGGGCCCAGAAGTCAGGCAAGCGAGAAAAATCCTACAAATTTTCGAAAATAGAAGTGAAATATAATGTGAAATAGCTCCAGTCTGTACTTGGTGATGATGCTGTATCAGCTGTTCTATGTGAGATTCATGATGTTCACCTGTGAGCTGTCAAAAATCCAAAATGGCGCCCATTTAAAACACTCACGGGAATAATTTATCGTGATTTTCTTCAGAAAGCTCCTACGTGTCACTAGCAAAGCACATGTTGTTCACACTATTGTGGTATCTTGCATCGTTTAAAAGATATCCGCCGCGAAACTGTTTCGGAACCGTTTTTGGACAATAGATTGAATACTTGAATAGTAAGAAAAACTATGCATGTAGAATTGAAATAACCGACCTAGAGATATTTATTTTGTTATATGTAGTCATGTTTTATAGTTTAGATTGCGTGATCTGTCATTCCTGGTCTATGTATGGAGGGTCATAAATCCAAGATGTCCGCCTCTGTAAGTTTTAAAATTTCATACCAACTTTATTGTTGGATTTCGATAAATAATAATTATCTACCGCACCTGTACATTACTTTTATATTCCTAAAGAGTTCCTCACATTTTTATTTCTTCAATAATTTGAGAGATATACCAACTATCTACCTTTCTATCTGAAGTAAAAATGTACTTACGTGAAATTTTAATTGAAAAATGACATCTACATGATAAAAACTAATGAAAAAATCTTTCGCTCTGCCACCGTTTTATTCAATAATGTTTCACTGTTGCAGAAAACAGGAGGAAATAGAGTGGCGGAAAAAAGATCCAATTACAAAAAATCTAAGAAAATATCTAATGCGTTTGATCCAAAACGCGAAATATCTAAAATACAAAAGGTTACAGTACCTAAGATGTAAATCTAGTATGTCTAATATACAGTAGGTCCAAAATATAAATTCAAACCACCGAAAATAGAAAGGGTCACAAGTTTCCTCCTTCTTTTCAGATCCACTGGATCAGGAAATGCTTCTTGACTTGAGTTTCCTCCATTTGTGCTAAGTCCACCAAATAACAAGCTGCTTTTTGACTCGAGTTTACTCTTTTTGTTCAAACTTACTAATCAAGACTTAGTCGACGACTCTAGAGTCTAGACATATCTAGAGGGTCTGAAAAGATGAGGGAAACCTGAATCATTGAGCAATTTTTATCTGGTGGGTCTGGAAAGGAGGAATCTGAGTCAAAAACCAACTCCTTTTGATAGGTTTGGAGAGGAGGCAACTTGAGTTTTAAGCCAGCTCCTCAACTGGTGAGTCAAAAAAAGCAACTTTCTCATTGGTGGATTTAAAGAAAAGGGAGTACCTAAACTCAAAACCATTTATATTTTTGAAATTTTCTACATTGTACGAATTGTGCTATAGATCTTTCGAATTTCAGCTCTTTTGTACTGTCGATTTTTGTACTTTGAATCTTCTGTACTTAATTTAGATATTTTGCGTTTTGGATCTTTTGTATTTTTGATATTTTGCACTTTGAATCAAATGCATCAACCTATCGTTTGTAGACCTTCCATGTTTGAGTTTTTCCGCCCCCCCCCTCCGCTTTTGGACACAGTTAGCATGAAATTTTCTGAATAACCCTACAGCGGCGGACATCTTGGATTTATGACCCTCCATATACCAGGAATGACAGATCACGCAATCTAAACCATAAAACATGACTACATGGAACAAAGCAAATATCTTTAGGTCGGTTATTTCAATTCTACATGCTAAGTTTTTTTCTCCTATTCAAGTATTCAATCTATTGTCCAAAAACGGTTCCGAAACAGTTTCGCGGCGGATATCTTTTAAACGATGCAAGATACCACCAATAGTGTAAGGACCTTTCTTAGTCGTTGTTCACTGATGAACAACATGTGCTTAGCTAGTGACACGTAGGAGCTTTCTAAAGAAAATCACGATAAATTATTCCCCTGAGTGTTTTAAATGGGCGCCATTTTGGATTTTTGACAGCTCACAGGTGAACATCATGAATCTCACATAGGACAGCTGATACAGCATCATCACCAAGTACAGACTGGAGCTATTTCACATTATTATTTCACTTCTATTTTTGAAAATTTGTAGGATTTTTCTCGCTTGCCTGACTTCTGGGCCCATGGGTAGACCATATGGGCGAACGGTGTACCCAATCGTTTTTGTTTCATTTCATACGTCCTCAGCGACCCCGAAAACCTAAGAATCGATACCCAACATATGGGTAATTGACGCTTACTTTGTAATTTGGACCTTCAGCTCTAATTTTCAAAGATGACTATTTAACTCGACTTCCGGTGACCGCACGAGAGTTTTGACATTGTCATTGTATCAAGGAGGTCTGAGTTATATAGTTTTGACACCAAACACGCCTCAGCAGGTTTGGATGGAAAAGTTTGGTATTTTTTTATAGTATTCCCTCCCCCTCCCCAAATCTCGGGTCCTAAGGGATGAATTTTTAGGAACTGCGGGTCAAATTTTTCTAATGGGTGTAGACAACAAATATGCAAAGTGGCTTGCTTGTATCATCAAATGCCACTTTTTTTTGATAATCCTGGTGTACCGCTTGCACTAAATCAGATTGGCAACTAGAAGGTAGCTGGCAGGGTGCACCAGTGATGTTTCTAGTTGCTACTGTGCTACTGACCACTGCGTACCTTACTCAATTATTCACTGAAGGTTTCACTACATCAACCCATCTTTGTTGTTCCGAAGAGCCCCAAATGCATTTTTTACCACTTAGGTACACACATGACCACTCACATTCAAGTTTTATTATACCATCGATGCAGCCAATGAAATTGAAGAAAACAAGACGAACAAATCCACATTCTTGGAAAAAAAACAATTACCACACTTTCCTCTGGATGGAGAGGTCTGAACAAAATCTTGAGTACTTCAATAATTAATTACAGCATGTAACTTCCAGGATGTCACCACCACCATCAAGGCGTTCAGTGATTTTAATTGGACCAGGCTGGCTGCTTTGAATTTTTTTCAGTTCCTACCCCTTTTCTCTCCTGAAAAGGTTCGCCGCAAAAATTTCAAGGACTAGCCCGGAATTAATGAAATTAAATCCCACGTTCCCCGGCTGAGCTGTAGAAATCCTCTCCGAACGATTTTAATTACAGCATCAAGAAACTGTGAGCGAGTTGGGGCGCGTCCTGCGTTCGCCGGTAGGTACTTAGGCGTGTATAAAAGCAATTCGCACTCGGAAGCACGTCCTTCAGGAAAGAGATAAAACACGTATACCTATATATGATGGATTGTGTAATGCTGTGCAGTTTTTTCCTGATGAGTTCCCGAGGGACAAGGAAAGAGAAGTTCTTTCGGGGCTCCGCCGAAGCCAACCAAAACGATTTGATTTCCAGTACAGCAGCAGCATCAGCCCCAGCAGCAGTGATTTACTTATTCCTGAAAAGCCGGAAATATTCAGCGCATCGAAATTACAACAATAAATTCTCGACGACGTTCTGGAGAGATTATGCTAATAAATCCTTGGACCGAATTAATTCCCCTCGTTACGCACTTATTATAGCTAGGAGAAGAGAGCAAACAAAACGAAACGAGGTATACTGACGGTGCGGTGTGCGCGGTGTCTTATTAAGTGCATATTTCAAAATTCAATTTAAAGTCTATGACGCGCTCAATTTTACTCATCTCTTTTGCTTCCAGCATGGCCAAGTTTAATATGCCAAAGGGCCTTGCATCTTGTATCTAATGAAAACATTATTAAAGCTGAGTATATACCATATCGAACAGGTCAGTTCTTTACCCCGGTTTTTAAATTAGTAAAACCAACAAAACACCACAAGCATTACCTACATTACATTATAACTCCATTGGAAACGTAAACAAAAGACAACCAGACTTGTTTTTGTCCAACTTTTCTGTCATCGTATTCAGCGAAGTTGATCCTCCGCTGCCCGAAGATGTTCATCATCCTCCATTGTTGTGTTCCTTCAATTGAGATCTACAAACCGAATTACTGGCGGTGGAGAGGTGTGCCCAGGTATGTTTATCCAGACAGTACAAAGGACCAAGAATTTGCATAGCCACAGACAGCCAGGCGGCTTTAAGGCACTTGGAGGCCTATGACTGTAAGTCAAAAACCACCTGGAACTGCAAAAAATCACTCATACAGCTGGCTGAGAGCAACAAACTCACTTTAATAGGGGTACCTGCCCACCATCACCAGGGTATCGATGGAAATGAAGAAGCGGATGCCCTCGCGAAAAAAGGAGCTCAAACAACATTTATTGGACCGGAGCCCACATGTGCATGGGATGTCGTCATCCCTAATAAGGGAAGAAGTCGGGAAATGGGAGAATAGGCAGATAGAGGCCTACTGGAAGAGCATTCCAGGCCAACGACAAACCAAACAGCTTATTGCGTTCTCCAAAACAAAGACGCAGCTCATCTTGTCGCTCTCTAAGAACGAAATAAGACTACTCACGGGTCTACTCACTGGACATTGCAAAGTGAGATACCACCTGCAAAAAATGTGTAAGGAAATCTCACCTATTTGCAGGCTTTGTGCATCGGCAGATGGAACCACCGTGCACTTACTCTGCGAGTGCGAGCACTGGCACAGTAAAGACTACGCTGCTGGGAGGTGTGAAACTGACACCCGCAGACGTAAGAGGTAAGTCTTCCAAGGAAATCACCCGATTCGGTGAGGAGGTGGATTTCCTGGGACATTAAATAGAAGCATGGTCACACACAAAAGATCTTATAGGTCGCAGTGCAGAAATGATCCTCCGAGACCAAAACGACCACCTCTAATCTATAATCTACAATCTAGGACAGTCCCTAACTTTCTCACGAACAATGAAGAACCGCGTTACGATTTCAGAAAAGCTAATCATTCAACGTCATTATCCGGGATAGTTTACTCCAAAATAATCGGCTTGAAGGAAAAAAAAAATTTGCAGTTAAAACAATCCGACAATACTTCATAAGGATAGGTTTAGACCTCTCAGAACGATCATGAAAAGAGATATATAGAATAGCTAGCGTACAGGAAGCACCTTCGATCAATGGAGGATGGTAGCACGACTGAGTCTGACCAATTTCAGAATTTCATCTAGGAAGAAAAAACCGAATCCCTGGAATAATGCAACACGCGGAAGTGGAGTTGACTGACCCTCAGTCGATAGTCGTGGATGGGTTTGCGCAGTTCTTTAGCAGTGTTTACACCAAACCTACAAATAACAACGTAGCATTAGACCTTACACGCAATATAAACAAATGCATCACTATAGATGAATTACCTGAAGATGAAGTTTGCCGGGTTCTACGCAAGATCAAAGCCAAGAGAACAGCGGGTCCTGACCAGATCCCCAGCTTTGTCATAAAGGGGATTGCGCCAAAGTCTGGGTCCACACTAAGATGCATCTTCATTATGTCTCTGAGAACATCTCGATTCCGAACTAGATGGAAGAAAGCAAAGGTGGCATATTAAAAACTGGAGATCCGGCTGACAATTAACTACCGACCAATGTCCATAATTTGTGGTTTTGCTGAAAATGAAATGTGCCTCTACAACCGCATTTATGCCGAGTCCAGGGATTCTCTTCTGTTATTCCCAAGAAATTTGAAGAATTTTTTTTAAATGTTTGAAAAACGGGGTGAGACGTTTAGGGTGCACGTGGTTCAGAGCCCAGGATGGACGACGAATGTGGTCCAAAAAAAAATTGTCGTCTCAATTATTATTCGGGCCACCCTCCACTTTTGTTACTCATACCCATAGTGATTCCCTGGTGAAATTTCAACTTTCTACTATGACAGCAGTTGCTTAGGAATGACTCCATCTTAAAATTGGCACAGATATCTGATAAGTTCCCGCAGTCAGCCCATGCCGTAGCTACAAAATCGCTACAAGCAGAATGGGCATTCCTCCAAAGAGTGGTACACGATGATGAAGATATCTACAAGCCACTACTTAATACGATCAGAAGTGATTTATTTTCATCAATAATTGGAAGAAAAATAAGCGATGAGGAATGCGACATAATGCACTTGCCAGTCAGAAGTGGGGGTCTTGGAATGACTAACCCAGTACTTGAAGCTGAAAGAAACTTCACGTTTTCGAAAATGGGATCCAAAGTGTTGATCCAAACTATGAAAGATAATGCAACATTGGACATTGATGCTCACGAATCATCTCTGAGACACTCCCGAAAACTTTGTCAAGCTCAAAAAAAAGATACAATAAAAATTTTACTCGAAGATGCACTGCAGCAGCTTCCGTCCAAAAACCAAAGAGCAATAAGAAGAGCTGCCGATGAAAGCATGAAAACCGGGAGTTGGCTGACATCCATTCCTTTGAAAAATCTCAATTTGGATATGTCCCCTCTTGAATTTCGAGACAGTCTTGCCATCCGATACGGAAAAGAGCCCATCAATCTTCCATCAACCTGCGATGGTTGTGAAGAAGCTTTTGAAGTCCAACATGCTCTGAAATGTCGGCATGGCGGACTGATAATTAGACGTCACAATGAAGTGAGGGATGCGCTCGGTGACTTGATGGAAGTTGCGTGGGGGAACTGTGTTTTGGAGCCAGTCGTCGGTGAAGAACCTGCTATACGAGCTGATCTTGCATGTCGTGGAGTGTGGGAGCCACAGGTTGAGGCGTTATTTGACGTACGTGTAGTGGACACAGATGCCCAATCTTATTCCTCTTTATCCACTGATGCAGTGATTAAACGAGCAGAAACAGAGAAGAAAGCGAAATATCTGCCAGCTTGCGAAAAGCGACATGCGTCCTTCACGCCACTAGTAACATCTGTTGATGGTTATGTGGGAAAAGAGTTCCAAGCTCTTCTCAGAGTCCTAGCCGAGAGGTTAGTCGAAAGGTGGCACAGACCTTACAGCCAAATCATTAACTGGCTTAGAGTCAGAATAAGCTGCGCCACTCTTCGAGCCACCAGCATGTGCTTAAGAAGGAGTAGGAAAAGATGGAGAAGCTGGAGGGAATTTGGTGATGGTGCTGGTTTGCCTTTTTGTGGCTGAATTTATTAATATATCCATTTATACATATATACTTAGTACCCATTCGTTTATTTAATATTCTATTTGGTGTTGTTTATATTTATATTTTTATTAATTACTTAGGTATCAACCCCTTGAAATCTGAACATTTTAGGTTTATTCGTAGGAGTTTCCAACATCCAGATTTACCAAAAACATGAAGAATATGTCAATAATAATCTATTAAGCCCAGTTTAAGAGCTATATGTATAAAAGAGAAATCAGATGGAAGTAAAATATTGATTATTGTTAAACTAACAGTGAAAAAGCGAAAATAATTCCTGGTATAACTTGTTGATGTTGAAGCTGGATGTCGATGTCGCATTGTAAGGTCCAGTATTTCCATCTCTGGTTAATTTTCAACCGAAAGGTGAATGCCGTATCAACTTTTCTGGAACATTGGTGTCTTTGGCAATTAACCTCAAGTTGGATATAGTTATCTCGGCATGGATATACTGACTATAAAAATAATTTTGCAGTTCTAAGGACAGCAGAAACCTCAAGAAACTTCACCTTTGGAAGCACATTGAACATGTTACTGATTTTGAATATCAGTGACGACTCCCTAGGACATCTCTTCTAAATATGGGATATGGATTAACATCCATGTTTACCTTCGAGGCAGAGTCAGTTATAAATTTACGAGTGATGAACGATACTGCTGAAAGGGGTGTCCAATTTTTCGAGGAACACAATGAACTGCTGACCAATGGATGCCACGAATGAGAAAATGTATTTGCTGCATATGGTAGGAACCAATTGGAAAATGATGCTTATTGGGATGCCTAAAATTGTTCAATCAACGTAGTCTAGAACAAAGTAATGCATGTTAGTTAACCAATATAATTCTACATAATTTTGATTTGTTCAATACATAATTCTTCACTTATGCTTAAAGAAAAATAATTCACATATAACTTCGTGTTTTGTTGAATCTGGGATGTTACAAAGTTCTACGATTGAATCTGGAATATTCAAACTTTGGGGGTTGATGAGCACCCCCTTAATTCGGTCATAGTAGAAAGTTCAAATTTCACCAGGATATTGCAGTGGGTATGTGTAACCAAATTGAGGAGTGGCCCGACCAAAAACTAGATACAGGAAAAATTGGATCACACAATAAGCTGTACAAAGTAAAGAAGACGTACACACGTTTTAGTGAAAAAGTTTGCAAGTTTGCCCAAACAGCATGCCAAGTTTGAAATGGTGGGTTATGGATGAAGGAATCTTGGAGCGAAAGCGGCAAAGTATTTCACCTCTTGACTTGCAGGGAACTAGAGAAAGAGACTGAATTATAGCCTACCCTTATGGTCAATCTTGCCCTTAATGTGAATCGAAAGATTCTCTTGAGCACTATAGGCCTTGAAAAGAGAATAACTGAAATCAAAAGGGCAACAGCGAATATACCAGCCAACAAGAAAACAACAATGAAGGACAGCTATTCTTGACGGCCCGTTAGTAACGTGACCTACACGAATTTCGAGATTTCTCAAATATCTCCTTAGATTTAAAGCTTTTCTTTTACCTATGTTTTCACCTTGTCTACCATCACACAAAGTGGGATTACTCCACTTTATCAAAAAATTCATCATTTTTGCGTACCAAGGGCCCATTTCATAAAATTTCAAATGACAAATTAAAAGTGTGCAGCTTTGGTTATACAGACTGCAATCAACCTGTAACCTTAAGTACTCATCTACCTCATCTTACCTTACCGAGAGAATGCGGTTTTGCTGAATGCACGCAAAACTCTCTCACCTAGATACGTCTTGAAAGCCTGCCAGCAGCAGCAAAAGTCAATGACTAAGTTAGAACGTGCAACGCGCGTGGAATTTCCCGCATTTTCCGTTTGCACGTGCTCAAGTACGCAATGCCTTTTTGGCGGGTAATTACGATTTAACCCAACGCAACGCTCAGAAATGAAAACTTGCATCACGACAAAATTTCCCGATCCAACCAACTTTTCGGGGAAACTCGCAAGAACAGCCACTCGGCAACTTTTCAACGTTTGAACCGTCGCTAGTTACACACACACACAAGCCGAAGTTTCAGAACTTCGGTCCTTTGTCTGTGCGAATCTAGTCGTGAAAATCAAGTTCCGCACTTTGAGCGTCATCAAAGCAAGTTTTGCAGCCCGGGCGTTTTAATAAGCATCCCCGCATTTTGTGTATAACTAGTCTAGTCCCTTTAATTTTTCTCCTGTCTTCAATTATTGTCGCATTCCAGGTCGTGCTCTCGGCATCGTCGTCATTTAGATGGGGCCGTTTTCCCGCGTCGGTCGTCTTGTAAAATTCAAAAGCAAACCTATATAGCGGGGAAAGGCAAGACTTCGCGCTGGCCTTTTCGAGAAATTACGACCCTAATTTCGTCCGGCTTAGTGCCGCATTAATTTCGGATTTGCCTAAGTAATTGTTTCGCATTCAGGCGGCGAAAAGTGTGGCTGATGCCGTGAAGTGAATGCCGAGGCGAAAATGGGAGCGCGTGCAGGAAAGTATAGGCACAAAGGGGGGCGGGGGGGGAGCGGTGGGCGGTGAGGTGAGAAGTTGGAGTACCTACTTGCGGTCCTCATATAAGCGAACGAGAATGCATTTCGCCCGGTGTGTTGCAGTTGCACACTAATAGATGTTTAACGGGCTGCTGATGCCGGAAAATTCGCCAACTTTGTTCGCAATTTTAACCGCTTTGAAGAGTTCAACAATGTTTGCGCAAGTTTCCAACCAACCACCCCCCCGCCCGTTGCACGTGAAGCTCACAGGATCGGGGTGCTTCCAAGTTTAAAATTAATGCATCCAGCCAAAATGCGCTCCTAGGTCAAGTAGGTACCTAGGTGGATGCTTTTCTTCATTTATTTCCTGTTCGCGTTGCAAATGCAGAGCTACGGTATTTTTTTTATCAAAAATTAAGAGAGCGCTGGGGGCTACGGCTAATGACCGCTGCGGACTGGTCGCTGTTGCAGCTGCCATCAACCAAAGCTGTAGCCCTCCAGCTTGTCATTTAATTTTTGCTTCAAAAAACCCTAGTCCTGCATTTGTAACGCGAACGGGTAATAATGAATATATCTATGTGTAACCTGCTGCTTTTTTTTTGTCATCAAGTTGCTAAATTCATTCGTCAGATTTAATTTCAGCTTCATTGTTCGTGACTGATCGGCAAATTTCGCAAAACTGCCGTTCACTATTTTCAAGAATACCGCCTGGGTGATATGGACTTTGGTTTCAAGAATAGGAGTCCAGCAAGGTATTCTAACTCATCCATCATTCGCTGATTTGTGTCACGTCTAATTTCTCCTCATCAGCATCAATCAAACGGTTGGGTAACAGAATATTCCAGCCAAAAATATCCAGGCAATAATATCCCAACCAAAAATATCCCCACGACAAAATATCGCATGCCAAAAATATCCCCGCGACAAAATATCCCAGGCCAAAAATATCCCGGCCAAAAAGACCCCACCCAAAAATATCCCCGTCACAAAATTTCTCAATCCAAAAATATCGTGAGGAGAGGTAACAGCTCTTTAGCCACCGGACCTAGGAAAAAACGTCCCCCGCAAAACCTCCCCGGAAAAAATGTTCCCCACAATACGTCCCGTGGAAATTACGTCCCCGGGAAAAGAAGTTCCAAGGAAAAGACGTCCCAGGAATAATACATCCCCAGGAAAATACTTCCTCGGGAAAAACAGTCCCCCGGAAGAAACGTCCATGGAAAAATACGTCTCCCTTCTGGATTACTCTGGATATTTCTCTGATAAGGTTCTTTGTGTCGTCATATCACTTCCGAAACTTTGGAGACTGTCTCTTGTGTCCTTTATGCGTGTGTTCAGCAGAGCTTCAAACGATATCGAAGACACAAGGGAGCCCAGTGAAGTTTCATAGCTTGACATAACGTGAAGGCAAAAGGGGGGCTTAGTGGTACTCTGAAAGCCACTAAAAGGCTAAGTGAGCTAATTGGAACTCCATACTATATTTGAGGATACAAGGGGACCCGATAGGACTCCGAGTATCACATTAAGGCACAGGGTGCTTACCTCGGTGCTTACTCATGCTCCGGAAGTCTCAGAAGATGCAAGGGGGCTCAGCAGGGCTTCAAAAGACGTTGAAGAAACAAGGGGGCCCAATGGAACCATGTGTAGCTGTGTTACTGGAAATCTGAGTCTTTTGAAAAGCACAAGGAGGCTAATTAGAGCTCCAAACCACACTTGCGTACACATGGGGGCCCAATAGGGCTCAAGGCATAAGGGATTCACACTAAGGTTTCCAAGTCTGGGGGCTTACTGGAACTCTGAATGTCACGAAGAAACACAGAGGGCTCATTAAGTTTCCAAACGACACATGAGGACACAAGGGAGCCAATAGAGATCCAAATGCTACGGCAAAATGCAAGGCAGTAAGGCTTCGAACTATACTGAAGACACAAGGGGGCCCATTGGCGCTTTACATAACAATGAAGGAAAAATAAGGGGGCTTACTGGTACTCTGGGAGCCAATAAAAACATAAGTGGGCCAATAAGGCTCCATCTTGGGCTCTCAACTACACTTGAAGATACAAGGGGGTCCGATAGGGCTCCGAATATCACATCAAGACACAAGGTGCTCCGAAAGTCTCGGAAAGATGTAAGGGGGCTCAGCAGGACTTCAAAATACATTGAAGAAATAAGGGGGCCCAATGGAGCTCTGGATAACAAGTAGGCAACAGGGGGCTTACTGGAATTCTGATAGCCATGAAAAAACATAAGGGGGCTAACTAGGGTTCCGAACTACACTTCAGGCACAAGGGGCCCGACATAGCTCCAAAAGCCATAGAAAAACTATAAAGGAGGCCCAATGAAGCCCGATGGGGCCCATCGGGGCTCCAAATTATTATATGTACTTGAAAATACAAAGAGGACCCAATTTGGGGCCGAATATCACATAAAGGCACAAGGGGCTTACTAGTGCTCGGAATGCCTCGGAAAAGTGCAAAGAGGCTCAACAGAGCTTCGAACGGTATTGAAAACACAAGGGGGCCCAATGGAGCTCTGTGTAACAAAATAACTCAAAATTGGACTTACCGGTACCTATTCCGAAAGCCATATGAAAGAACATAATGGGGCACAACAGGGTTCCAACTACACTTGGAGACACAATGGGGGCCCAACAGGGCTCTCAACATGACATGATGGCACACCGCTGCTTGCTGCCTCGAAAATCATGAAAAATGCAAGGGGACCGAATTATATTGAAGACAGAATGCGGACGATACTTGAGAGGACAACAGACTCGTTATTGGGTGGGTCTGAAATTCAATATTCATATCTGATTATACATATATTCTATAATCTATCATCTATATTTTTGCCCGGGACATTATTGGAGGAGATATTATTGACGGGGATATTTTTGGCCTGGGATATTTTGTCGCGGGGATATTTTAGGCTGGGATATTATTACCGGGATATTTGACGTGGGATATTTTTGGCTGGGATATTTTGTTGCCGCGCCCAATCAAACATCACATAGTAGGGGAAACCCGCCGATGATGGCAGACTTCTTATGATGGCATACTGACTTTATTTCAAGAGCTTTCAAGTTTAGCGCGCAAATGACTTGTTTGACATGTAACTATCGCCGCTTTTTCAACTCCCGCCAAGTCTCATGCCGGTGTGAAGCTTTCTTAATCGACCAAGTAAAATGGAAAGATTTCTGCATGTGCTTATTTAATATTTTTTAAATAATCAATTCAAAATGATGCCCTCTATATGCTGAGCCTAATGGGCTTCTTTTCAAGCTTATACAACTTGGTTGTGTTGTGCATTCGGTGCTATTCTTGTTTTAAGGTTATGTTCCGTTGGAAGAGATTGAAGAGAACGTTTATTTGAAAACATTACATTTCCTCATGATGGCATACTTCGCATCTGCCAATGATGGCATAGTGTCATCATAGGTTTCTGTGCATAACTACACGACGATGGTCTCACATTTCTTATTTTCATGACATTTGCCGGCTGCACGGGAGTGAGGTTTCATTTGGTGAAGTGCTTAGTGAAGTTGTTCAACTACCGTCCGTTTTTTATTTTAGGCCCCAGCCCATAGCATCTTTATTATGGATTTCACACCCGATATATTATATATTTTTGAAATCAGAAAAACAAGATCTTTCTAGTGATGGTATGTCAAATTATTTTTGACAGATGTCATTTTTTGACAAATGACAGAATAGTACTTGTGACACATTATTTTAAAGCCTATTAAATTCTGAGGAGAACTGTGTTTTTATTTTTAAATAGGGTGTCTTTCACAGCTTCTAGGGGTCTTTTAATAGGAAAAAATGTCAATTTCAGAAATAGCCAGTCAATAAGTAATAGGTATTTTTAAAATCAACTAATGGTGATGATCTGATTTTTTAATTGTCCAAATTATTGGGAAACTTTATAAACACCTTATCTTTCAGGTAGGCTCATAAAAACTCGAGGGGGGTCATTTCTGGCAAGCTCGGATGTAATCTCGTTGGACCGGTGGTAGTTCCAATTCACTGATCGTCGAATCTTTTATTCAAGGAACAAGGAGGCGGTCATCCGAGCAACTTCTTTAGGACATTTTTTGTTTCATTGTGATTAATCAATCATTATTATCATTAGTTTACATTGAAAATAGTTACCTGCTTTACCTATTTACTTATTATGTATTTTTGAAATTCAACATTTTTTTCCTATTGAAAGACCCCTAGAAGCTGTTGAAGACACCATATCACAAAAATAAAAACACAGTTCTCCTCAGAATTTTATGGGCTTTGAAATGATGTATCACAAGTGATATTCTGTCATTTGTCAAAAAATGACATCTGTCAAAAATAATTTGACATATCATCAGTCGAAAGATCTTATTTTTGTGATTTCAAAAATATATAATATATTGGGTGTGAAACCCATAATAAAGATGCTACGGGCTGGGGCCTAAAATAAAAAACGGACGGTATATACAGAACTTTTTCCTATTTTATTTTTTACAAAGTTTTTCTGTTATTTTTACAGTTACCTTTTCACAATGTTCTATTAATTTATACTCGATTTGTATTGTTTACCAATAAAATATGACTACACGAAGTTAATGGGAAGGCAATTGTTTTTTCAACATTATCACATAGGTACGGGAATAGCCAGCAAAAAACGACAACAACAGTGGGAGTAAAACGCGATGGCGGAGGCATTGAGACAAGTATCAGCAAAAAAAATGGCGTGGCAATTGGCTTCAAAGATCCACAACGTTCCGGCAACAACTTCAAGAAGGAGATTCAAAAAGGGAAGCAATTCTACTGAAGGTGATTTAGAAGGTGCATGCAAGAGCTGTATGTATTGAACCGGGAAATGGAGGAAGAACTAGCTCAACATATCGTGAATATGGAAACTAGATTCTCTGGTTTGACTACAAAGGATTCGAAGAAATTGGTTTTTGAATTCGCCAGTAAAAACAACATCAAAAATTCCAACAACAAGAAATGAGAAATGGCCGTTGGCATAATTTTAGGAATGGAAAACGATTCTCACATGATTTTTTATGCAGGTTTTGAATCTGTCCACAAAATTTTTTAATGGTACATCGCTTACAGGGTGCAACATCGAAAAAATTTTCTCAAATCGTACACCTTGTATTTCAACATGGGAATCGATTCCGTTTTTCATCCTGATTACAAATATATATTACACTTGGTGAGTTAGTCAACAAAACACCTGTGAAAAAATTGATAAATTTTGGTCTTTTTCTGAAAATTTCAAACTTGTCTCATGAACCGAAAGCCCCCAAAAATTTTGTCTTTTGACCAGATTTTCGATCAAAGGGATGTCTCCACACAAAATCCAGTTGGTTTCATCCCTGTACCTTATGACGTCAATTTTTTGCCATTTTTTCGAAAATTGACAGGCTCATACCAGCCTGAAGCCCCCGGTCTGACATGTGAGACAAAGCAATTTTCAACAACCTTATCAACGCACATTAGACCTACAGGGTTAAAATCATGTACCTTATGACGTAAGCTTTGAGGCACCAGCTCCCTGTCCATAAGAAGATCCGAAAATATCTCTGCTGCACGAGCTCAAGCATTTAACAAATCAAACATTGTTTCGTAATAGTATTTTCGAGACTTAAATAAGCTGATGGAAAAGTACCACTTCAGCCCTGGAAACATCTACAACGTCGATGAGTCCAGGCTCAGTACTGGGCAGAAAAGACCTCAAAAAAATTTCGCTACTCACCTCGGGTTCCACCAAACTTTTATCAGCGTGATAACTTTATCACTCTGATAGTAACTAAGCAACTGGCCATCCTATTGGCTGGTGCATAGCAACTATCAGCGTGATAGATTTAATCTGCTCTTAAAATTTTGGTGGAACCCGAGGTAAAGGCCGGAAACAAGTTGGAGCTCTGTCAAGTGCTGAACGCGGCCAGTATTTGACAGTCGTTTGCTGAATGAATGCACTTGGAAACTACGTGCCACCGGTCTTTATTTTCCCTCGTAAAAGGATGAAGGATGAATTGATGGATAACACTCCAACTGCGAGCAAATCCTTTTGCCAGGATAATGGATGGATGTGCAGCGAAATTTTTGTGAAATGGCTGCAGCACTTTGCCCATCCCACAAAAACGTCCAAAGAAAATCCAACTCTGCTACTGTTGGACGGTCATAGTATAGCCACAAAAGTCTTGAAGTGCTGCGATTTGCGAGGGAAAAAAGTATTTTCTTATTTTGTTTCCCAGCACATTGCACTCACCGAGTGCAGCTTCTATACCATTTACAGATCGATTTCACACTCGTGAAATCCATTTTCATACTCATGAAAACAAACTTCTCACAAATGAAAACAGATTTCATACTAACGAAATTCATTTTTTCACTCATGAAATCAGATTTCAACCTCATGAAAACAGAATTGGTTATAACGAAACCTCATTTCACACTCATGAAATTCAATTTCATACTGATGAACACCATTTTCGCACTTATGAAATCAGAATTCACATAAATGAAAATCAATTTCATCCTTATGAAAATCAATTTCATCATTATGAAAATCAATTTCTCACTTATGAAATCCAGTTTTGTATGCAACGACACGGCCAATTTGGAGATACCTATTCCTATGATGATATTCAATTTATATTCTGATTTCGGCAGTCATGGAGCTCCGTAGAATACCATGCTTACAATAATTACGGTATAACACGTCATGAGCCCAAGACTGAGACCTCTTGATTAGGCGGCTGGCCCAGTCTTCTATGTCCAGGTTCATGTATGATGTACCCTGAAACAATACGATGGGCTAATGAGCTGTGGTGTATATGAAAATCGGATTCTGCGGATGGATTTGAGAAAGTAGGACGTTCCGCCTGGGAAGAGACTATACAGGGTGTTTCGAAAACAGGTAGGTATTATATTTGAATAAATTGTTAATATGAAACTATACTTTTATACAATTCCCTGTACAAATTTGACTCAACTTTTCATAGCATCACAGCCAAAGAAAGTGCTTTGTTGAGGCCGGTTTGTTTGTCCGTCTGTTTGTCAGTCTGTATGGACCAAAACATAGAAAGTTGAACTGCTCCATAGTTTTTAGGATATATTGGGCTATAGCCTTGAAACTCAAAGTAAGATTCCTTCAATGCTGACCAATGGAAAGTCATTTTTATTTTACTCTCCCCCTGGGGGGGGGGGGGGGGAGCAACAACCCCCATGCGACTGAAAGAGTTAGCGCCAGTCTTTTTCTTCTTCATGAGCTCTTATGATCCTTTCTCGATCTGCAGGTGAAACTTTATTATACCGTCTCACGGGAGGCATTTCCAAAAACTTGTAGATAATTTCGCTTTTGTTGAGACTGTTGCCATGGATACTGAGAAACTTGAGCTCTACTCAGATTTCCATAGCACTCTCGCGTCCCGACTGACGAAAGTAAACATATCAAAAGTCCTCATCTCTGGGACTGCTACAAATCGAAATACAGGGTGAAAGTTCATTATTTTTCATTATTGTACTGAAATGCTGCAACCCAGATCATTGATTTTTCATTGATTTGAGCACTGCCTATCAGTGGCTCAAAAACCAGCAGCGGTTGCCCAAACCGAAAGGGGGTGCAGCTTCTGAGAAAAAGACGCCAGAGATTGAAGCGGCAGTGGTTAGCTGGGTCGAAGAGGATAGCACTCTCACTCTGAAAAATCTGGTTGATCGTGTTCATCAGGAGTTTAACATCCAAGTGTGCATAAACACCATCAAAAATTGGCTAGATGGTAAACTGTTTTCTTTGAAAGCGATCCGGCCCCAGGTCGTCAACATCAATAGCCAAGAAAATAAAGAAAAAAGAAGAGAATACGTCGAAAAGATACTGAATAGCAGGGCCAACGGGAGGACGCTAATATGGATCGACGAGTCCAATTTCAATTTGTATTGCCGCAGAAAAGAAGGCCGATCAAAAATTGGGCACCGAGCCCATGTGATTATTCCCTCCAGTAAAGGCAATAATTTGCACTGCATAGGGGCAATATCTGCGACCCAAATCATCTCTTTTGAACACAGGAGAGGATCCTACAAGGCCGAGGACTGCAGAAATTGGCTGCGCCGTCTTATCGAGAGGTGCGATGAAATTGGTGTTCTCCGCCCAACAATAATCATTGATAATGCACCTGTACATGCTAATCTTGAAGCAGTGGTGGAGCAGGGAGAAGACGTGGAAGTTATACGGCTTGCTCCATATTCGTACCTTCTCAACCCCATCGAATTGGTGTGGAGCCATTTCAAAAACCAAGTCAAACGGCGCTTGCAGAACAGAATGCCTAACATCCTGAACTATGTCAGACTCAATCAAGGACCGACGATTGCGGAGCATCGAATGAGAATCCTTGAAGAGATCGCCGACGCAGCTATCGAGGAAATACCCCAACAGCACCTTTTGGGGTATACGAACCATGTGGAGAGGTACTATGCTACGGTGCTGAGAGAAGAAAACTTGATTGAAATTTAGTAGTTATTGTACATACTTTTAACTTTAATTGCCAATATTTTTCTTGTTATCATTATTACCTATAGTAAATTGTTGGAGTTAAAAATTTGTTGCGTTTTCATTTCTATATCGTAATTTTTCATTGTAATAAAAATCACTACATAGATTAGTACCCACCTCGGTTAGTACCTACCTGATTCGTTCGTGAATCACTATCGTTGACTGAGTATTTGAGTAAGCTGTGTGCTGGTCAAGGCCACAGCCAATCACAAAATGCCTAGGTTCCCCTGGTCAGGATATAAGGGTGGCCTCATCCAGCCGCCTGGAAATCCGACTCTGGAATGCTAACTCTTTCAGTCGCATGGGGGTTGTTGCTCCCCCCCCCCCAGGGGGAGAGTAAAATAAAAATGACTTTCCATTGGTCAGCATTGAAGGAATCTTACTTTGAGTTTCAAGGCTATAGCCCAATATATCCTAAAAACTATGGAGCAGTTCAACTTTCTATGTTTTGGTCCATACAGACTGACAAACAGACGGACAAACAAACCGGCCTCAACAAAGCACTTTCTTTGGCTGTGATGCTATGAAAAGTTGAGTCAAATTTGTACAGGGAATTGTATAAAAGTATAGTTTCATATTAACAATTTATTCAAATATAATACCTACCTGTTTTCGAAACACCCTGTATAGTCTCTTCCCAGGCGGAACGTCCTACTTTCTCAAATCCATCCGCAGAATCCGATTTTCATATACACCACAGCTCATTAGCCCATCGTATTGTTTCAGGGTACATCATACATGAAACTGGACATAGAAGACTGGGCCAGCCGCCTAATCAAGAGGTCTCAGTCTTGGGCTCATGACGTGTTATACCGTAATTATTGTAAGCATGGTATTCTACGGAGCTCCATGACTGCCGAAATCAGAATACAAATTGAATATCATCATAGGAATAGGTATCTCCATATTGGCCGTGTCGTTGCATACAAAACTGGATTTCATAAGTGAGAAATTGATTTTCATAATGATGAAATTGATTTTCATAAGGATGAAATTGATTTTCATTTATGTGAATTCTGATTTCATAAGTGCGAAAATGGTGTTCATCAGCATGAAATTGAATTTCATGAGTGTGAAATGAGGTTTCGTTATTACCAATTCTGTTTTCATGAGGTTGAAATCTGATTTCATGAGTGAAAAAATGAATTTCGTTAGTATGAAATCTGTTTTCATTTGTGAGAAGTTTGTTTTCATGAGTAGGAAAATGGATTTCACGAGTGTGAAATCGATCTGTAAATGGTATAGATGTGGGATCCTTTGGACCGTTGCGTTGCTGAGTTACTAACGTATGGTCCGAAAGTTTTGGGAACTTTTTCAAAAGCTAATTACTTTTTTTGGATAGTTTCACTTTTGTAACTGATTATTGCAAAAACAAACATCATCTATAACAATACCAAATTCATGTTTAACGTATTGAAGATGGGCCATTATATTTGATGGTTCTCAGTTTTCTTCTGTCATGTTCAATCATTCTCTGGACAACAGCAGGATCAATTTCTCTGAGCTCCTGCCTCCCAGTGTACCGCAAGCACGACCAATATAAGATTTTTGGTAAGTATTGAGCACGATTGCATACGACAAGGGATGGGAAGCTGCAAATGAAGACCCATTACGGCGTCGCATTGTTCACAAACATTAGAGCATTTCGCATTGGAGAAATTGATCCTGCTGTTGTCCAGAGAATTATGGAACATGGCAAAAGAAAATTGAGATTCATTGAAGATAATGGTCCATCATCAATATGTTGAATCTGAATTTGTTATTGTTATATATGATGTTGATTTTTGCAATATCAAGTTGAAAAATGAAGACTGTTCAGAAAAAGTTATTAGGCTGTTGCAGGTAGTTGGATTGTTCAAAACTGCTCACTCAAAACTGCTTACCGGCCTCTACAGCCGGGTGTTCCAAGAAAAGAATAAGAAAGCCTAGTGTTTCGTCCCAACAAGGTTAAGTATGTTTGCCCCTGGAGGTTATACAACCAATCATACATCCTCGACCAGAAGTTCCCTCCAAAGTACCCCTTGCGCCATCTCTAGGCTTAAATCACACACCCCTAATGTTTCGCGGCGATCGTAGCCGACATTGGGGCTTCGGGTACCTTCGGGGCGAAATGCAAGGTGGAAGGTGGGGAGAAAAAGTGGAGTTTCGAGAGTGAACCACATGGCTCTCTCTCTTCTCTGGTCAACCGCCAACGAGTAAGCATCGCTTTTTTCGCATCTTCGACGCCGTCGATATTGAACTGTTGCACCCGATGGAGAGCAGAACTGCTTAGTTACCATCGCATCGGTTGGCCAGAGCATCCCCGAAGACACCGTCATCGTTGAGATGCCAGAGAGGCGCCATCCAGCCATTTTGTAAGTTCCTTCATAATTTTCAAGGGGTTTATAATAATTCTTGTTGTTTCGTCAGATATGTGCGGCCAAAGTGGCCCAGGGGGAAACAACGCCGGCATCCACCAAGCATTTGTAAATAGCCAAATTGTAAATAATTCATGTAAATAAATTTGTAAATACAGTCAACGCCATCTTGTTTGCTTTAGTACTTTAGTGTAAAAATAGTCTTTGTGGTTTTCTCAATTAGTAGTGGTATAAGGAGCCTCTACACTTCATGTACGCTCCAGTTAATGGTCCTTCTTCTCGCGGATTTTGAATTGGCTCTTGGAAACACAGTTTTTTGGTTTCCATTTTGTTTTATTGTGACTTGGTTGGTGCCGAACGTTCCGCGTTCGGTTTGAATTTGAGTGAAACTAGCTAGCTCTTTGTTTGTTGTTTGAAATTGACGTCACTGGCATTGCTTCCACGTGTTTGACGTCACTCACAGGCGCCGCCATATTGAATCATTGCTCCCACGTGTATAGCTACCCACGTGTTTGACTTCACTAACAGGCGCCGCCATATTGAATCATCGCTCCCACGTGTATAGCTACCCACGTGTTTGTCGTCACTCACAGGCGCCGCCATATTGGATCATTGCTCCCACGTGTATAGCTACCCACGTGTTTGTCGTCACTGGCGGGCGCCGCCATATTGATTCTTGCTTTCACGTGCTTGCAATCATTTGTTGAGAAATTCGGCACGAATCCGATATTCTGCCCGAGTTTTAATAGGTAAATATTGCCAATAAGTTGTACCTTTGGCAATATTTTGCCGAATTTGAAATCGTCGTTTGTTTGTTCCATTTTGCGTTCTTTACCTGGTCCCCTAGCGGTCTAACGGTATCATGTTGCCTTTGAGCTATTTGAGCTCGAGGAAATTTTGAAAAAGGTCTAGCCAAGTAGGTACCTACCCGTGTACGCCTACCTACCTACCTACACGAATTGTTGTTGAATTCTTTGTGCGAAAGCGAAATCTCGTTCATTGTTAGCAAATTTTGTTGCTAATTTGTTCAATTTCTCTCTCGTTGTTTGTTTGAAACCAATCACCATGGCTACTAAGCTTCGAGAAGCGCGCGTCATGCGTGAGACATACCGAAACCAGTTGACGGAAACGCACGACGTGGCTGCGAGTCTTGAGACTCAGCCGGGTCTGCGCAGTTTGTTTGCTCGGCGCTTTGCACGTTTGGAAGACGTGGTAAAGGGCTTCACAATGCACCATAATCAAATTATCAGGGCTGTGGCTGATGAGACATTGGCTGCAGAGGAACTCATTCGTAAAGAGTTTCAAGCCACCTTCTATGAGGTCGAAGAAATCTATTATACCCTGTTCCCCGAAAAAGCTCTTGCACCGGCTAGCCCGGCACCAAGCTCGGTGAGTGTCTCTACGCTCCAGAACATTCGGTTGCCTAAAATACCTTTGCGAACTTTTTCCGGGAATTTCGCGGACTGGTGCCCTTTCTATCAGAGTTTCAATTCCGCCATCCACTCCAACACACAGCTGGCGGACATCAACAAGTTCCAATACTTGTTAAGCTGTCTCACTGGCGAGCCACTAAATATGGTGAAATCTTTGACATTGTCCGGGGATAATTATCCCATAGCCTACCAGGCATTAGTCGACCGATACGACAATAAGCGGGAACTCGCGTCCCATTATTGGAACGAGTTGAAGTCAACGACCAAACTCACGGGCGAGTCTGCAAAGGCTCTCCGCCGTCTTTTGGATCGGTTTAAGGAAAACCGGTCCGCCCTTCAGGCGCTCAAGATTGCGGACAGTCTTGAGGATTTTCTGTGGTTCAGTATGTTGCTTGACAGACTCGACAGTGAGACGCGCAGACTATTTGAGTCCGAGCATCGCTCCCAAAAAGACACAGTTCCGTCCTTTGCGACATTGTCAGACTTCGTCGAAGGTCAATGCCGCGTGTTGGAAGCGGTCGGAGTTGTACGCGAGCCTCCGAGCAAACTGTACAAGCCTCCGGTGTATGCTCATGGGCCCAACTCTCACCCGAAAGTCCACGCCAAAACTTTGGTGGTCGGTGCTACGACTCCGGTTGAGCCGGTAAGTAGCCTCCGGTGCACTTTGTGCGGTCAGGGCCACTCACTCCGGAAATGCCCGACATTTTTGTCAAAACCCGCGCCAGACCGATTTCACACCGTGAAAGAAGAGCGATTGTGCTACAATTGCTTGAGCCCGGGTCATTCAGTTGGGACGTGTCCATCTGCATTCTCTTGCAAAGAATGTAAGGAGCGTCACCACTCGCTTTTGCATTTTAAAAGGACGCGCCAAGCTCCTACTGCTGGAAAACCCACGCCCTCTCAGGAGCCTCAGGTGGGTGCCCATCTCGTGACATCCTGTGCCGGCGGGTTTTCATCCAACTCAAGTCGTTGCAATGTTTTACTGGCTACTGCCTCCGTTAATGTTCTCGACAAATGGGGAAACATCCACAAAACTCGCGCTCTACTTGATACTGGGAGTCAAGCTTCATTCATTGTGTCTTCTCGCGCCAATCAGCTTGAGCTTCCTCGATCGCAGAGCTCTGTCTCTATCTTTGGTCTCGGCCACACTCCATCGAAGCCGTCACTCGGCACAGCGCGTTGCGAAATCCTCCCCAGGCACGGAAAAGGTCCAGCCGCAATTGTGAATCTTGTTGTCTTGCCGCAAATCTGCGGACCTCTGCCGAACTCGCCCATTGATCCTATCAAGGCCGATCATGTTCGTGATCTGGACTTGGCAGACCCGGAGTGGTACAAGCCAGCGCCCATTGAGATATTGTTGGGAAGCGATGTTCTCCAATCCGTTTTGCTTGACGGTGTTGTTGCGGGAGACTCAGAGCGACCCATGGCTCTTCGTACAGTTTTTGGTTGGGTGCTGATTGGTCCCGTCACTGTGACGGAATCACCGGTTCAGACACTCTTGACTTGCGCCGTGCCTTCACTTGATCGTACGCTTCGGGATTTTTGGCAACTTGAAGAGGTACCCTCTAAACCTGTTGTGTCTCCAGAGGACCAACAGGCCGAAGCCATATTCGCCAAGTCGGTATATCGTGAGCCTTCAGGACGGTTTGGGGTTGCCCTCCCGTTCAAAGCGGCGGTTTCACCGGTTTTTGAAAATTCGCGGAGTGTTGCCGACCGACGTTGGCTCGCTCTCGAACGGCGCTTACGTGCTCAACCTGACCTGAAGCGCCTTTATGGGGAATTCATGACCGACTATCTAGCGTCTGGTCATATGTCATTGCTAGCCAAGGAACCATCGGGTTCGGAATGCTACTTCATTCCACATCACTGCGTAGTGAAGTCGGAAAGAGGTGCAGTAAAAATTCGCGTGGTATTTGATGCGTCAGCCAAGGCCTTCAATCAGGTGGCGCTAAACGACGAATTGTTAATTGGGCCGAAGCTGCAGAACGACATATTCGCGATTTTGCTAAATTTTCGATCTAAGCCGATTGTTTTCACGGCGGACATACGCCAGATGTACCGCCAAATTAACGTCGTCCCAGAGCATTGTCGGTATCAACTGATCCGATATCGGTTCTCCGAATCGGACCCGGTTCAAACGTACCAGCTTAATACTGTTACGTACGGTGTTTCCTCTGCTCCGTATTTGGCAATACGGACATTGTTGCACCTAGCAGATATTGGTGAGAAACAATATCCCCTTGCAGCCCGAGCAATTCGGAAAAGCATTTATGTGGACGATTTGGTCTGTGCCGTCGATTCAGAGGAGCTTGCACTGGAGCTCAAGGCCCAGCTGATCGAACTCTTTGCCATGGGGTGCTTTGAGTTGCGAAAGTGGACCTCCAACCGACCGGCATTGCTGCAAGACCTGCCAGAGTCCCATTGTCAAAGCCATCCTTCAACTTTTGAGGGAAGTGAAGATTTTTCGACGAAAATTCTGGGCCTTCAATGGCATGCTGGTTCAGATTCCTTTTCCTTTGAAGTGCAGCCTAGCGAGACATTGTGCACCAAACGCTCGATGTTGTCGGAGGTGGCACGAATCTTCGATCCGCTTGGGTTCCTTGCCCCAGTATCATTTCTGGTCAAGCACCTGATCCAGCGTCTGTGGACTCTCGGTCTGGACTGGGACGCCGTCCCCCCAGAAGAAATTTGTCGGCAATGGCGACTGCTGAAAGACAATCTTGGAGAATTGGCGAAACTGAAAATCCCGCGGCCTTTGTTCACGTCTTCTCGGACGGAATGTCAACTTCACGCCTTTTGCGACGCCTCCCAGCGAGGCTATGCATGCGTCATTTATGTCAGATATCTAGTCGAAGATGTCCCCCAAGTCGCTTTGTTGACGGCCAAGTCAAAGGTTGCTCCCTTGAAATGTTTGTCCATTCCACGCCTTGAGTTGTGTGCCGCCGTTTTGTTGGCGAAGCTTGTGATCGTGGTTTTGGAAGCATTGAAGGACAGCCTGAAATTCGAGAAAGTTTGCGCCTGGACGGACTCCACCGTAGCGCTTACCTGGATAAGGTCATCTCCACACAGATGGAAAACCTTTACCGCAAATCGGGTGGTGTACATCCAGGAAAGAGTTCCTCCCGACTGCTGGAGACACGTTCGAACGGCTGAGAATCCAGCTGATCCAGCATCGCGTGGTCTTCTGCCAGATGAGATTCGTTCATGTTCCCTTTGGTGGGCGGGACCAGACTTCTTGAGATTGCCTCCAGATCAGTGGCCCATGTCTCCAGTCGCTGAGTTGATTCCGGCTCCAGACGTGCCTCTAGAAGAGGCTAAGGTGGCTCTGGTAGCGGAGTTTCCTCCTGACTGTTTTGAGGACCTTCTTTGCCGATTTTCGTCGTTACGGAAGATTCAGGGGATTATTGCGTGGTCTCTGCGCTTCGTAAAAAATTCCCGCAATCACGCCAAGACATCTGGGGCTCTCTCAGAACGTGAGCTTCACGAGTCACTTCTGGTCATGGTGAGAGCCATCCAACGAAGTGTTTTTGCGTCGGAAATCGCGAAACTTCGCAAGAATGAGCCGTGCTCAAAACCTTTTCGGAAGTTGTCGCCGTTTTTTGATGAAGCTGGGGTCTTGCGCGTAGGCGGCCGGTTGAGACACTCCGGTTTGTCTTTTGAAGCGAAGCACCCAGCATTGCTACCTGGGCGTCATCGATTGACGGAGTTGATCACCATCGACCTCCACCAACGACACAGCCACCCAGGAATTAACACCATGGTGTACTTGCTCCAACAAAGCTTTTGGGTGTTGTCAGCGCGTCGCGCCGTCCGGCACTACTTAGCACCTTGCTATCGATGCTTTCGCACCAGGCCATCTCCATTGGTCCCTCCAATGGGAGACCTACCCTCCCTTCGGGTCTCGCAGCTGAAACCGTTCAGTTGCGTGGGTGTAGACTACGGAGGTCCTTTCACCATAACAATGGCACGCACCAGAGGCGCAAAAACACTTAAGGCTTACCTTTGCCTGTTCGTGTGTTTTGCCACAAAGGCGATCCATGTCGAAGTCGCGTCAGACTTGTCATCGGACGCCTTCATTGCAGCCCTGCGTCGATTCGTGGCACGACGTGGACGGTGTTCCCGAGTCCACAGCGACAACGGAACGAACTTTGTCGGTGCCAATCGTGAGCTGACACGATTGATGAAGAGCGCAGTAGAAGCCGAAGCCATCGAGTGGCATTTTAACCCACCAAGTGCTCCGCACTTTGGCGGATTATGGGAAAGCGGGATAAAATCCGTCAAAACCCATATGAGTCGGGTGATTGGTTCCCAAATATTGACGTTTGAGGAATTGTCCACTTTGGTTGTTCAAGTGGAAGCGCTCCTCAACTCTCGCCCATTATGTAGCGTGAGTACTGACCCCAACGACTTGCAGCCCTTGTCTCCAGGTCACTTCCTGACTCTGGAACCATTGTCGTCCCCTCCAGACCCAGACCTCTCTCACGTGCAGGTCAATCGGTTGTCTCGCTGGCAACTGGTGCAGCGAATGCAACAACAATTCTGGACACGTTGGCGGGATGAGTATCTTCATACTCTTTACCAACGGGGAAAGTGGTATAGGGAGCGCAAATTGGAACCAATAGACATAGGAACTTTGGTTCTTGTGAAAGACGAGGTGGCCCCTCCACTAAAATGGAGGACGGGCCGCATTGAACAGTTGCACCCGGGTGCCGACGGCATTTGTAGAGTCGCATCCGTGCGCACTCCGCAGGGGCTTGTCAAGAGAGCAATGGTAAAACTATGTCCTCTTCCCAACCAGTGACCGATATGGAAAACTCTTGTAAATTTGTAAATATGTTGTTTAGTTAGATTTTGTCACTCACCCGAAAACGTAAAATCCCCCTGGGGAATTTTGGTGGGCGGTATGTTTCGTCCCAACAAGGTTAAGTATGTTTGCCCCTGGAGGTTATACAACCAATCATACATCCTCGACCAGAAGTTCCCTCCAAAGTACCCCTTGCGCCATCTCTAGGCTTAAATCACACACCCCTAATGTTTCGCGGCGATCGTAGCCGACATTGGGGCTTCGGGTACCTTCGGGGCGAAATGCAAGGTGGAAGGTGGGGAGAAAAAGTGGAGTTTCGAGAGTGAACCACATGGCTCTCTCTCTTCTCTGGTCAACCGCCAACGAGTAAGCATCGCTTTTTTCGCATCTTCGACGCCGTCGATATTGAACTGTTGCACCCGATGGAGAGCAGAACTGCTTAGTTACCATCGCATCGGTTGGCCAGAGCATCCCCGAAGACACCGTCATCGTTGAGATGCCAGAGAGGCGCCATCCAGCCATTTTGTAAGTTCCTTCATAATTTTCAAGGGGTTTATAATAATTCTTGTTGTTTCGTCAGATATGTGCGGCCAAAGTGGCCCAGGGGGAAACAACGCCGGCATCCACCAAGCATTTGTAAATAGCCAAATTGTAAATAATTCATGTAAATAAATTTGTAAATACAGTCAACGCCATCTTGTTTGCTTTAGTACTTTAGTGTAAAAATAGTCTTTGTGGTTTTCTCAATTAGTAGTGGTATAAGGAGCCTCTACACCTCATGTACGCTCCACCTAGCAAGAAAAAACTATTGAATGGAACGCCGGATATCGAAGAGCTTGAAACAAATGTCGAAGAAAAAGAGATTGAGGAAAGAGAGAAGTTAGCCAAGAAAAGCAAGAAAAAGATTTTGATCGATAGTGTGGGTAGCGGTGACGAAGAGAAGAGTGACTTCGACGATGATCGATCTGATGCAGCTTGTCTTCATTGCAATGAACTATATTCTCAATCCCGATCTAAAAAAGCTTGGATCATGTGTCAAAAGTGTGAAACTTGGTGCCATTGTGAGTGCGCAAACGTGAACAAAAAGATGAAGCGGTTCGTTTGCGAGCTCTGCAGAGATTATTGCCTCATCATTGAATTTCAGAATTTCATATTTTTTTGCCCCCAAGAGTTTTATTTTGTGTTAATTTTTCTAACTTAATATTTTGTTGTATTTTTGTACTGATTTAGAGTGCTATTCTCTGTGAAAAATAACATCCCATGAACGCGCTGATATGTAAAAATTCGTGTCGGCCATTGGCTGTTGCCTAGATAATAACAACGTGACACAGCCTTCATGGAATGTAATTTTCCAGAGAATCGCACCATTATTTATAAATAAATTTATTTTCAAACAGCTCGATAACACTTATTGAAAATAAGGGGCGTTCCTAGGCATGGTGCCTATTGTGCGAACAACAAGGGAAGCCAAATTTAGGGGCAGCATTATTTTGGCTAAGTGCGCCGCTGCTGCTGATGCAAAATGATCTCTCTGATCGATGTTTTTAGACTTCTTCAAAATCTGTAATACATCATTGTTTATTATAGTTGAAGTAAAAAACCGAAAGAACAAGAAAAAGACAAAACTTCACACTCCAGGTATTATTATTCATTATTCATAATGTACAAGCGGCGATTCCCGTGCATTCTGGTAAACACGCAATCTTTCTAGACTCTTTCATTGCGTTGCAGTGTACAAAATGCGGAGCTCTGGACATTTATAGAGTATACGTGATGACATGGCATTGCAATACATGGGGAGACTCCAGCGCTCGATCAAGACACATCTGTTTATTTGGCGGCGGCGCTGGCTCTAGAGCACGGCAGAATTATACGCGAAATGTGTAGGATTTTTCAGGAGTCGTCCCGAAATCGTATGCCGGGTCACTGTGGAATGTGCTGGAAAACACATGGAACATTCGAGATCGATGGGTCGAGAGTCGGACCTATACATATAAGGCATCAATCGTCGGCTCGCAGTCAAGTTAATGAATTGGAAGTGATCGAGTGCTACAGAAGCGAAGCAGTACCCGCGATATTTCCAAGCGTAAATAATTGTTGGCGTGTATTTATTGTAGAACGCAGTAACAAACAGTGTGTGTTTAATGATAATATTCAGATAATAAAAGCTTAAATTTACTTTTCAGCTTTGAGGTGTGCCATCGTAAGGAGAGTCTTGCCCATGACGGTATACTTGGTCCTTTTTCTTTCTTTTTTTTTTAATGTAATTTGGAAGATGTATTATCATGGACAGTGAAACTGATAGTGTACTATCAAAATCTGTATTATTTTGTTTCATGTAAATATGCTAGATAACATTTGTCAACATTTACAAACAGCCAGTAACCAAGCGTCAACGTTGAGTTTGCCATCATCGGCAGGTTCCCCATTTTATAGAAACTTGGATAGTCAAACCCAGGTGCAGGGCCGGACTTGAGGGGGGCAGTGTGCCAAGGGTGTATGTAATGTGATACGTTCAATTATCCTCACAAAAACCCGAACAAAATTCAATGTTTAATTAAAGGACACAAATCACTTTAATGATGGTTATATGCTGAACAAACAGTTTTTTTTTCGTGAAAGCCACTGGCACGGCCTCTTCAAGTTCTCCAGGGCTTCACTTTTCTTCAGGCGTGGTGGCTGAATTTGAATCAAAATCGCCAACATAAAAGCTTCATGTGAGAGTAGGTACTCCGTTTCCTGAGATGAAATGCAGAAAATCGTCTTGTAGGAACTCGAGATGTAGATTCTGAATGATATAGGCACTCACGTGGTGCTTTGGGTTAATTGATACCTTATACCGGGTGAAACCTGATGAGGCGTGGGGAATTTCGAAAACAAAAGGTCAGACACACGAAATCACACAGCCATGCCAGGCGGTTACATAATTTGCGTTCGAAATCACGCCATCATAAATAAATGCCTGATTGACAACATAATTACCCAATTAAAACCGATTGGGCTACACCTTTCTCCGGTGGATATCTCTTTGGCTTGTCAGCACCAACAATAATAACAATAACTTAAACAGCCCGATACGGAATGTGGCAACAACAGACTTTAATTGAATTTTGACTATCACAAGGGGCATCATTCGGTTTCAGTTCAGTTGACTGCTGAGACGCCATTCAATTTTAGTAATTTGTTATAGGTAGGAGCCAGCGTATTTTCAGTTTTTTTTTTTTTGGGGGGGGGTTTTATTAATAATCGAAATCGTTTGTTTTTTAATCCGAGCTTTCTCAAGCGAAAAGCCAAGATCGAAGTGGATATTTTGGAGCAGAATGAGAAAGAGATGAGGGCCGGGCCTCGACTCAGCCATCAGAAGCCGCATTATGCCTATGCCGTGCCGATGCCGGCTTGCTAGGTTTATTTCGTGTTTTAAGGAGCAATCAAAGTTTAACGAGCGCGGTAAATAAGTGCTTAAGTACCAGGGTGAAGTCATCATAAATTGATTGTAAATCGAGTTTTTCACAATAATAAAACTTTAACGGCTCCTCCAGATTCCCAATTTAATTGCACCAAAAAGCAAATTGAAACGGGAGTTACGGCCTGGTCTGACATGCCACTTACAGGTACACGGGGTGGCTCAACGAGCCGTTATACCGCGGAACGCGGAATAGATGAAGTGCTTTTGGAAAAAAATTGGCCAAAACACGTTGATTTTCTCTCTTTCGTTCAATTAGTCCAGTCGCTATAGCCCTAGCAATAATTTGTCACGGGCTGAATTTTTTGTGACATACCTACACCCGAAAATGACCTGAAGTTCTAGCCTGGCTTCATGGAAGAAACATAGCAGAATTCTACTCCAGGAGTTCTAGTGCAACTGAATGTAAAATATGGTAATATACTGGACATGCTTGTGTTATTGGTTGATCTTCAAAATTATATTCTTCAAAAAAATCAAGACAGGTTGGTACCTGACGAGTTCCATGTATGTACACGGCTTTTTCGTGTCCAAGTGGTTTTCACATCAAAAGCAGGTGGTAGGGTAGGAGGTTACCAACCATCGGGTGCACCTGACTAGGTTTCTGTACACAGCTTTTTGTGTTCATTTCAACAGGTGCAATATTCTGACGGTTGGGTTGTCAAAAAAAATTCCTAGTGACCTGACAGGGTCCATGTACATTGTACACAGCTTTTCGTATTCAACTCGCCAGTGCGATATTCTGACGGTTGTGTTTAAAAAAAAAACCTAGTGACCTGACGAGGTCCATGTGCACAGCTTTTCGTGTGCAACTCACCAGGTGCGATATTGTGACGGCTGGGTTATAAAAAAATACCTAGTGACCTGACGAGGTCCATGTACACAGCTTTTCTTGTCCAACTCACCAGATGCGATATTCTGGCAGTTGTGTTATCAGAAAAAAAATACCTAGTGACCTGATGAGGTCCATGTACACAGCTTTTTGTATCCAACTCGCCAGGTGCGATATTGTGACGGCTGTGTTATCAAAAAAAAAAACTTGTGACCTGACGAGGTTCATGTACACAGCCTCTCGTGTTCAACTCACCGGATGCGATATATTTTTCCCCTTTTCACTTCCTACAAATTTCCATAACCGTGCGGTTCACAAAAGCGGTCGGATATCTTGCCAACGTACGTCAATGATTTTGCCAACTTGATCATGGAAGACTCGTTCAGCGACGGTGAGAGACTGTCATTGTCTGGTCCAAATCGTATCAACGATAGTAATGGTATTAGTCCGGGTGCTATAGTTGCATAAAGTGGAATGAACCTTGCATTTTTTGATGAGAAGATGCTACTTGGTGGAAATGTTCTTTGCATCATACTCTTCCGATCCAGAAAGGTAGCTAGGTAGCCATCATCGCCATCCATGCCGGCAGCGTATACAGGGTGGAACAGAAAAAAAGTTGGGGATTTATATTTAAATAACCGAAGCATGTGGAGACGTGTAATAAAACACATACATTAACTGTTTTTTTGCTCATGAAATCACAGCAAACCGTTCTTGATTACCTTGAGCCGCCTTTGAAATATGTGGGGGAAAAACAGAAAAAAAAAACAGAAGCACTTTTTTTTATAAATGAGTGATTCTTAAAGATATTGACACAATACTTGGTATTTCTGCAAAAAGTAATGTTAGACATGATATGAGCTGAGTAGCCAGTTTCTAAGCCAACACTTTGCGATAAATACGATTGTCAACTTTTTTTTCCTCTTGAGCACCATCTTGAATCTGCCCTGTGAGGAATCGTTGAAAAAGTGATTGGTTATTACAATAATGGTAACAGGAAATCATTGCATCGCAAAAACAACCTCCTCATCATAATTTAGTGACCTCTTTGGTGGGAAAGAATTGTCATCCACTTATTTTTTGGCTCATCAAAGCTTTAGTGCCCATGATGGCATTTGCAACATCTGGAATGGTAAAATATGTTACGCATTATGAACCTTGATAGATTTTGAAGTAGCCTACCAAGTTTTGCAATCATCAATTGAAAGGTTTGTTCTTAAAAGCTTTTTGACCAAAATTTGTTTAATTTTTTTATGGAAAATGCAAAATATTGGATCTTTCACCCTTATTTAATCCCTCGTTGAGGGAAGCCTGAAACCGAAGTCTCCAAAGTTTTTATGCTAATGGTTCACACTAAGAACTGCTCTTCAATGTGTAGTTGTCAAAATCTGCATAGTTGCGTTCAGATTCCAGACAGAGAGCGACAAAGAAGTTCATGCAGTGAAAAAAGACACAACTTTCAATGCAACGGAGAAATCCCGGAAATGTCCCTTTTAGATAGGCTTCCCGCAATACACAGGTTCTGTAAGATTCTCAAGCGTGAGTGAAAGGCTTGAAACAATACTAACTTGAGGCTCTAACAGTGTACGAAATTGCACATTTATGTTACGAAAAGCAAGGTCTCCAGACAGCTTTCAGTCTAGCTCTGGACTAGTTTTTTCGCGACAGTAATTTATGTCTTTTTTACTGCATAAACTTCTTTGTCGTTCTCTGTCTGGCATCTGAACGCAACTATGCGATTTTTGACAACTAAACATTGAAGGGCATTTCCCACTGGACCATTATCATAAAAAAATTGGAAACTTTCGGTTTGAGGCTATCCTCAGTGAGGGGTCAAGTAAGGGTGAGAGGCCCAATATCTTGTATTTTTCATGAGAAAACGACACAAATTTTTTTCAATTAGCTTTTAAGAACAAACCCCTCAATTGATGATGGTGAGACTTGGTGGGCTACCTCAAAGTACATCAAGGTTCATAATGCGTAACATATTTTACCATTCCAGATGTTACAAATGCCATCATGGGCACTAAAGCTTTGAAGAGCCAAGAAATAAGTGAATGACAATTCTTTCCCGCCGAAGAGGTCACTTAATTATGATGAGGAGGTTGTTTCTGCGATGCAATGATCTCATGCTACCATTATTGTGATAACCAATCACTTTTTCAACGATGCCTCACAGGGCAGATTCAAGATGGTGCTCAAGAGGAAAAGAAAGTTGACAATCGTATTTATTGAAAAGTGTTGGCTTAGAAATTGGCTACTCAGCTCATATCATGTCTAACATTACTTTTTGTAGAAATAAGTATTGTGTCAATATCTCGAAGAATTACTTACTTATGGAAAAAAGAGTGTTCGTGATTCTTTTCTGGTTTTCCCCTACATTTTAAAGACGGTTCAAAGTAATCAAGAACAGTTTGCCGTGACTTCATTAGCATAAAATAGTTGATGTATGTGGTGAGTAACACGTCTCCACATGTTTCGGTTAATTGAATATGATTTTCCAACTTTTTTTTCTGTATCACCCTGTATACGCCGCCGGCATAGATGGCGCCGATGGCTACCTTTCTGGATCGGAAGAGTACGATGCAAAAAACATCTCCACCGAGTGGCATCTTTTCATAAATAAATGCAAGGTACTTTCAACTAGCATCCGGACTAAATGCGAAATTGCTGGCTTGAGCGGATGAAGTGAAGTTTTCAGTTACAGCAGCTACCAGATGTATTCATGGGCTATTGTCGATACCACAAGTGTATTCCCCCAATGCATTTGGCGTATATATGAGTATGTGAATGCGATGGATCTAAAAGGATCTATTCACGTACACAGAGGATTCCGATGACCTAAAATCAATGAGCATTTTTAGCGGACGGATATTCAAAAAATCTAGCTTACCATTTGACTCGTGAGTCAATTTCCAACATTACAATTTTTATACGGTGTTCGTACTATACTGCATGTACACGTGATCAATAAAACTGCGGAAATGTATAATTTCGGTCGATTTAATTGAAAGTGACCCAGCGGGCACACGGGACCGTTTCTCGATACGAAATTTTGACACAGAATGAAGGTTCTTTCTTCACGGAAAAAGCTTATCGCGCCTTACCGTCTTTCTGAAAACTTTTCTGCCTGTATTTTTGGTCCGATTTCAGCCAGGTTTTACTTATATTCAAAGGACCTGATTGGATAAGACACCAATTGAACTAGTACGTGTTTTCTGAATTCTAGCTCGTTATAACATTTTGGGGCCCGACATTGGCCCCACTCCACTAGAGTGCTCCCTAAGGGAAATCTTTTGTGCCCCGACGGGGCAAATCTCTTGGAATGGTCTAAGGAGTATTTGTATAACAAATAATTGGCATTGCATTACTCAAAAGTGAACGAAGTTCTGGTTTACCGACTCCACTAATCATCAAAGGCCAACTTATAATCGAGTTTTTGCTCGCACGCTAAGGTTTTAACATATTAATTAAATAAGTACTGAGCATGTTCCTTTATATATCCACTGCTTTGAAAAACTCAGACGGAATAAGTAAATACTCTGAATATTCTCGTTAAAAACTTTGGCTTTCCCATTCCTTGTTGCCAAGTTTGAGACGAGAAGGCACGAGGCTTCGTGCGCCAGATAAGGACAATATAAGAGAATAATACAGGAGGATAATGTTGCTGCCACTCTGAATGCGGTTCAATCTCTTAAAAGGAGTTTAGGCTAAACGACTCTTCTTGAAATTTTCCGACGTCGCTTGATTATTCGGCGATATTTCTTATTTCTCCTTCGAGCGCGCGCCCCACCTCTTTTTCCGTGTTTGTTTTTTTCTTTCGTCCTTTTGGACACTCCCAACGCGCAGTCCTCAATTATGACCGTAAGTTTGCTTATATTTCTTCCGATCTCTCCCCCGCAGAAACGCACCGCAACGCCTTTATTTGAGGAAATCGAATAAATTGCACCATCACTCCCAGTGGCGTACTTGCCGGGTGATGAATGGGTTGTACGCAAAGTCTCTGAAGAAGTAAAGCTCGGAAATCCCTAATGAATCGCCAACAATAAATAACTCATTCTTTTTCTCCGGCGAACCCGCGTCGCCGAAAAAAACAGTCCCGCGTCAAGTTCCGTGGCAGAGCGGGGATATTGTATGGAGGAAAAAAAAGAAAGGGAAGTTGTGGGGGGTAAAATGCGATGATTAAATTTTCACAGCGATTGCTACGCTTGGTTGTGATTGAAAGGCTCTTTTATCCTGACAGAGTCTGCGGTGGGGATTACAGTTCCAGTGGAGCAGAGAGGCAGAAAAAATCTTTGAGATTAATATCTAATTCCCTGTTTCTTATCCTTGCTATGATGTCAAGGTGGGTAAGCAAGCACTACCTCAAGTAACGAGTTTCTCTGGATATTGTTACGAAGCTCGCGACCATCCCGGCTCTTTCTAGAGAAATCTAGATTTCCGCGTTGCATTCGGGAAGCATCGAGAGACTTCAGCGGTAGGTCACGACACGTCGAGACTTCTGGCGGAGGTGCCGTAGAAGGTACGCGTATATTCTCGACGCAGATAACAGAGAAATCCTCGTGTGCTGGGAACACCATCAGGAAGCATCCAGAACCTTCGATGCCACTATAAGAGAGGAACTCGACCTGGCATCGGGAGAGTTTGAATCGAGCGATCGTGTCGTTAACATCTCGGCGACATTGTGAATTTCCAAGCGATTAATAATTCTGTGCGTTATTTTGTTGTTCGGTAGTAGCTCAAAAAGTGCAGTCTGTTTACAAGTAAATCAGCGCGTTTAATTTCGAGATAGGCGAACCCGAATACCGTAACATCTGGTGGCAGAAGTGGATATTTCGAAATTTGGAAATTTCAACTGCTGATTTCGAGGATTCGAGGTAATCGATTAGTGACTGCGCCGATTGTCGGAACATTCGAGAAATCGATTGATGACGACCAGAAGCATGACACAAAAAAAAACAGAAAAGGCTTTAGCGAGCATCATGGCGATGATGCGAGAACAAACAAAAGAACGTCTCGAAGAAAAGGAAGAATTGAAGAAAGTTCTAGAACAGCAGGAGCATAGACGGCTCGAAGAAAGGATGGAATTGAAGAGAGTTCTGGAAGCCCAGGAGCAGAAGCACAAAAAAAATTCTAGCACACCAAGAGCAGAGACGGCTGCTTAAGGAGAAGGAAGAATCCAAGAAAGTTCTCGAAGAGCAGAAAACAGAGCTCAGAGAAGTACTGGAGGGTCAAATGCATTATTTAGAGAAGAAACAAGAGAAGTTGAAAGCTGACATTCTAGATAGTGTACACGAACAGATACAAGACGTACATGGACAAATGAGGGACCAAATACAAACGGTCCAGGGATTTGTCCATGAGAAAGTGGCAGCGATGGAGGCAAACATCTCGCAACTGGAACAGCGTGTCAGAAGAACTGCCATTTCCAGTTCAGCGAGGAGCACGGGCGGGATTCATCGCGTGAAGCTGCCAAATTTTGATGGACAAAGCCCATGGTCCACTTACAAAAAGCAATTCGACGCAGCGGCCGAAGCCAACGGATGGACGGACGAGGAAAAGGCTACTGCACTGGTTCTTGCTCTCAGGGGGTCCAGCATTAGAGCTGCTTCAGACGATACCTAAGAACGAACAGAAGTGTTTCGAAACATTGGTGAACGTGCTGGAACTTCGCTACGGTGACAACCATGTGCAGCAGATACACCAGACCCGTCTGAGAACCAGGGTACAGAAGAGCGGAGAAAGCCTGCAGGAGTTCGAGGCCGACGTCCAAAAGCTGGTTAACCTTGCTTATCCAGCCTATCCATCAGGTCTGCTGGCTAATATTGCGAAAGAAACCTTCATCAATGGACTGAGGGACAACGAGTTGCGCCAGATGGTCACAATCAGCAACCCAGCGACGCTCACCGATGCCTTAATCCACGCGATTCGTATCGAAGCAGCCAAGGACTCTCCACGTCACTTCAAAATCAGAGAAGCGACATTGGAAGCACCCGATAATCCAACAGCCAGGAAGGCCAGCGATTCACAGTCCCCGTCAGTCCAAGAGATGTTCCAGAAGATTCTCATCGCTTTGGAAAATAAGGAAGCAAGGACAGGGGGCAGGCCGCGTTGCTTCGGTTGTGGGAAACCAGGACATCTGCGCCGGAATTGCAGGCAAGGGTCGCGTTCAAGTGACCGTTCCGCGCCGGGGCGAAGAACTCCCAGCCCAGTTAGACGCAACCAGGAAAACTAATTCCAGCTAGCGCTGAGGGGCGCACGCTGGCTGGCAGTCCCCAATGCCCCAGGAGCTACTCCGTCTCGTTGCTGAGGAAGTCACCTAACAGCCTTCTTCTGAGTGGGAAGCTTGATGAAGACTATTGCGTTTTGATTATTGACACCGGAGCCACAAAGTCGATCGTTCGACATGGAATGCTTCGAAAACAACGGATTGTGGCGTCGAAAAACGGCACTTGGTCGACTACGGCCACTGGAGAGTCGGCTACATTGTTCGGAGAAGCTGAAGTATAAGCATTTGCTTCGGACGGTTTCTGCTGCGAGAGAAGGTCTTGGTGGCTGACATTGTGACGATTTCATACTTGGCCTGGACCTGATGAATAAGTACGGATTTTTCCTGGATATTGGTCAGCGAACACTGAGGATTGAAACGAGGAAATTGCTCTGAAAACATCCATGAAGACTGCTGAAGAAATCCGTCTACTTTCTGCTGAAACAGTACGTGTGGCCGCCAACTCCGAAAAGATCGTGTGGGCAACACCGAGTGGACAACCTGGAGGACATGTCGCCGGCATTGCTAAACCCGACGCATCTGCCAGCTGTCTCATGGCTAAAATACTAAACAACATGGATAAGACAAGAATTCCGATTAGAGTCATCAACCCGGACAAGACATGCAAAACGATCAAGGAAGGAGAAACTATGGGCAAGTGTGTGCCCGTAGAATGGATCTCACGCTGCGAAGATGGATCGCCAGAAGCTCCAGCCCCAAAACTTCTGGAAAAGAAGGTCGAGGAGATGTTCCCGTCCCAGTGGGAGCACCTGAATGACAAAGAAAGGGAACTGGCGACGAAATTCATTCAAGAAGAAGCTACAGCCTTTGCGATGGAAGGCAGTCCAACTGGGAGAACCAGTGTGATTCAACATCGCATTAACACGGAGAACGCTGCTCCGATTCGGCAAGCTCCCAGGCGCCTACCACTGTCAAAGCAAGAGAAGGTGTTCAAGCTTCTGAAGAACATGCTGGATGAAGGCGTGATTGAGGAGTCAACAAGCCCATGGTCTTCTCCGGTTGTTTCGGTTAAAAAGAAGTACAAGATTTTGCGTCGACTATCGCAAACTCAATGATGTGACAAAGAAAAACAGCTATCCACTGCCTCGGATCGATGACACCTTGAGCACGCTGTCCTGATCAAAATGGTTCTCAACGTTGGACCTGGAGAGTGGCTACTGGCAAGTCGGACTCCGCCATGAGGACAAGGAAAAGACCGCATTCTCAGCGGACAGCGGTCTTTACCAGTTTACGGTGATGCCTTTAGGGCTTTGTAACGCACCGGCCACGTTCGAACGCCTGATGTGGTGCGTTTTGCGAGGTCTTACATGGGAGACTTGCCTGGTCTACCTTGACGACGTGATGGTCATCGGTCGGACGTTTGAAGAACATCTGAAGAACCTCCGCGAGGTGTTTCGACGACTTCAAGGTGCTCACCTAAAGCTGAATCCGAGAAAGTGCGTGCTTTTCCAGAAGCAGGTCAAATTTCTGGGACACGTCGTATCAGCCAAGAGAATCGAAACCGACCCATCAAAGTTGGAAGCCTGTTCGAGAATGGCAACGACCGAAGAATCAACATGAAGTCAGGAGTTTCTTGGGCTTATGCACATACTACAGGAGATTTGTGGAGAAATTCGCAGACATTGCTAAGCCCTTACACAAACTGACTGAGGACCGTACTCCATTCTTGTGGACCAAAGAATGTGAGGATTCTTTGAAGACTTTGAAGATCGCGTTGTGTTCGAGTCCCATCCTGGCGTATCCTCAACGGCATGGACAATACATCTTGGACACTGATGCCAGTAACACCGGAATTGGAGCGGTGCTGTCGCAATATCATCAGGGCCAAGAGCGGGTTGTGGAGTACTACAGCAAGGTGTTGTCCAAACCGGAAAAAAACTACTGCGTCACACGCAAGGAACTGCTGGCCATAGTGAAAGCTGTCTATCACTTCCACCAATACTTCTACGACCGAAAATTTCTGGTGAGGACTGACCACGCTGCGCTGAAGTGGTTGCTGCAGCTCAAGACACCCGAAGGACAGCTGGCACGGTGGATCAAGAAATTGCAGCAGTACGACTTCAAAATTCAACACTGTCCTGGGAAAAGTCACGGAAGTGCAGATGCTCTGTCTCAAAGACCGTGCAAAGAGGATTGCATGCATTGCAAAAGAGTGGACCAGCAGAATGGAAACGTTGGCGTCAAAGCAATCGTTGTTGCGACCCCGAGAAATTGGACTACAGCTGAACTCAGGAAAGAGCAAGGGGAAGACCCGGCTTTGGTGCACTTGCTAAACGCAAGAAGAATGGTCAGGACAGACCAGAGTGGGCTGAAATCTCTGGCGAAGGGCCCGAATTTTAAACTCTCTGGGCCCAATGGAAATCTCCAAAAATAGAGAACGGTCTGCTGAAGCGAGTGTGGGAGAGCCCTGATGGAAAGAAGGAGATGGTTCAATTGGTGCTACGTTGGCCAAGGTGCGCGAGCGGTTCTGTGGAAGCATGCTGCCGCAAATGTAAAGTTTGTGCGGCCAGCAAGGGACCAAGGACTCGTACCTGAGCGGAACTGAAGACCTACAATGCTGGAGCGCCCTTTGAACGCATCGCGATTGATGTGGCCGGACCGTTCCCGACAACAGAGAGTGGCAACAAGTACATCCTGGTTGCCATGGACTACTTCAGCAAGTGGCCGGAAGCATACGCCTTACCAAACCAAGAGGCTACCACAGTGGCGAGTGTGCTGGTGGATAACCTGATCAGTCGTTTCGGTGTACCACTGGAGTTGCACTCGGATCAAAGACGCAACTTTGAATCCAACGTGTTCCAGGGTGTCTGCGATTTGCTTGGGATCAAGAAAACAAGGACTACGCCTCTTCATCCACGGTCCGACGGAATGGTGGAACGATTCAACAGGACGATGGAGCAGCATTTGTCAAAGGTAGTTGACGAACATCAGCGAGACTGGGACCGTCATTTGCCATTGTTTTTGATGGCATATCGAGCGGCCATTCATGACACAACGGGCGAAACACCATCCCGGGTCATGTTTGGTCGGGAGATACGTCTCCCTTGCGACTTGCAATTTGGCACGCCAGAGGACGACCCCAAAGCTGTTCCGGAGTATGTCGACGACTTGAGACAGCGGTTGCACGTCGTCCATGAATTAGTGCGGGACCGGATTCGACTCTCCACCGACCGGATGAAGACACGCTACGACCTGAAGGCGAATTCAGCAGGATTTCAAGCTGGTGATCTTGTCTGGTTATACAATCCTCAATGGAGAAAAAGGAGGTCATCGAAGTTACACCCCGCCTGCATGAGAAGGACCTTACACGGTGGTCAAGAGAATCAACGACGTTGTTTATCGGATCCAGTGAGCCCCGAGAACCAAAATGAAAGTTGTTCACCTCGATCGTCTCGCACATTACGCGGGGAGTAATGTTCAGCCTATTAGTCCAGTCAAAATAGGTTTTAACCGAAAATAAATTCGGAAGTTGACAAAATTTGGTGGATCGATGCGGAATTTAACGTGGAATAACATACTGAAATTCCCGAAAATTCCAAGGCTTGGCTTTTTTTTTAGGGCCAATAAAAGAGCGCCATCCTTGGAAATTTTTGTTTTTTTCTGAATAACTTGTAAACTATCACCTTAAGAACACAAAGACCAGCAAAGCAAATGTAGCCCGTTAAATTCTCAAGAGATCAGTATTGAAGAATACAATCGAAGTTGTCGAGGTTTTGGGCCTCACGAGGCCCTTATGACTGTTTCACCATTTTTTTGTCATATATTGGAAAGGTGCCAATCTTCAAATAGGCAAAGTTACAAAAAACAGTCATGTAGGGATCATCATCAAACTTTTTTTTTTCTTCTCTACTATCCCAGGTTATTATGATCCTATGAATCGAACAGATGTTTTCGCTTGGAATGGCCTGAAAGTTGCTTCTCGTGGTATCGCGATGCCATTCGGCAGGATTGTAATACGGACCAATGCCCTTATTTCGAACTGTGTCTCTACGATGGTAACCCCTTTGCAGATGCCTACAGGGTACCATTTTGAAGTTGGCGACTTCTAGACAAAAGGGTGATACCGAATGTTCAATTGGCTTTCCAAACACGTAAAACAGATTAAAATCCGCACATTTGCTGTCCACGTTACAACCCGTGAACTGACACTATGCAAATTGTTACATAAAATCCGGAAATAATTTTTGAGCAATTTTCACTGCGTTCCGGCAGACGCTGTATCTCGAAGGCTATTGATCAGAAAGTAATGAGTTTAGTACTGATCTCTTGGGAATTCAACGGACTACATTTGCCTTGCGAGTATTGGTGTTCTAAAGGTAATAGTTTACAAGTTATTCAGAAAAAATCGAAAACTTTCAAGGATCACTGAGAGAAATTTTGTAATAAAACCTTATTATAGAACTAAATTTGCTAGTGGGCATAAGAAGTTCTACATCTGGAACAAACCTATCTTATTATAAGTAAAATTTGAAGATCATGGTATGGAGATACGCTGAAATAATGAGAATTATTATTGTTGTGGTGGTTATAAGATCTGATTAATTCGTGCTGATACACAAATTATACGGGTTATAAGACGTCTTATACTGAGCAGTAGATGGACGGATCCATTCAATCCATTAGAGGTTTCCGGGTAGGTATTATTTTCCATTTGCACTAATTCCAAACAAGTCCAAACCAATATGGTTGCAACAACGCGTATTGTGGCTGTTGTGTTTTCGTGCAGCAAGTGTCTGACCGATTTTACCGGGCAAAATTGGTGATCTAGGTTGATCCAGGTTACAATTCGTGCAAGCTAAAGGTAAGGTAATATTTTCTAATTAATTATTATGCATATGTACATAGGTGTTAAGACAATGAGACTCATGCCCGAATTTTACTACTTTACTCGGTACTTCGTGCTTTCTTATTGTGTTGGATTTATTGAATGGGTGCCGTCCTCCTTCATTAATTGTGGTTTTTATCAAGCGTCTTATTTTGAATTTCGCAAACACCCTGTACATCTTACTTTATTGTCACTATCAAAACTCAGCTGTGCTAATTTTTCCCTTATTGTTTATCCAGAATGGCCGACGAGTTCGTTCAAAATATTTTATCACAGTGGGACATGCCGGACTTGATTGATACGTTTCGTACTCAAGCAATGCTCGATGAAAAAGCATTCAAATTAATGAGAGATGCTGACATGGAACAACTCATTTCACCCATGGGTCAACCGATAAAGTTCAAAGATAAATTTTCACAATTTCACGTGGACGATTGGGTGACTCACTCTGATGGCTCTGCATCCACCAACACACTATCAACGGTATCAGTTGTTGATCAACAATCAGCATCGACTGACGATGACGGAATCGTACCATCAACATCAACCAATAACGTATATTTTGCAAGTGTGGTGACTGAACCATCCTTCATTACGATGCCGCCCCCAAAACCGGAAGCTTCTCTGACAAAAAAAAGGAAGACGTCTTTTTTGTCAGTAAATTCTGGATCATTGGAAGAACTTCTTGAGCAAACTGTAGATGGCAGAAGAATTCTAACCAGAAGAGGAGACGGATACCTCGACAACAAGTACAGAAATCAGTTGGCCCAAATCGTAATAAAGGACTTGCTTAATCGCAGCTTGAGTTATACCTATCATCATAAGATAATTTATAAAAACCTTTTTGTTGTTTGAGTCGTAGAATATTAAACAGTATGTCCGGACTTAAAACCCAGAATTTTTGGAAATCGATTGAGCATAAAAGAAGAGTAACTTTTTTTCACAAAAGATATTTCAAAAATGAATAATAACATACACGTTTTTCCAAAAGTGTTCAATAATTCAAACACAAATATCTCGAAAATGAACCTTAAGATTAACATTTTACAATTGTATTTCAGTATTCCTGCCCATACACTAATATCCATTAGTGAAGAAATTGTGAAGCTATTCAGGAAAGAAAGTAAATTCACTTATTACTTACAATACCAACCAAAAACCAAGGTCTCGCCGAAATCAGCCCCAAAAGGGAAGCTGTACTCATCTTTTTTCATCTCAGCTCAATTTAAGAGCTGCTTTAAAATGCTTGGGAGTTTCATCACATGAAGAAGGTATGTTTCATTTTATGTTCACTAAGTATTTGCAATATTATTTTTTGTAATGTGGCTTTGCAGGCAGTGCATCTACTAGTTCAACCGTTGTTAGAAGCGAAGCCTTAGAAGAAAAACTTGCATTTTTGGAAGGTACAGTGGAGCCTTGGGATACAGTTGTGACTTATTGGGTGGAAACTCACGCAATTCGACGCAGCAATCTGACCGAGCTATCTCCTGATGAACAATTCAACAAATATCCTGCTCTAAAACAGGCACATGGATTTTGTTTGGTGATTACTATTACATTAATACAATTAGAATTAGATATCACGAAAATTTAATTTATATAAGCTAAATTACCTTTTTTTTATATAGATTGAAGAAGATTTCAAACTTATTTATCCTGAAAAGGAAAATAAGCTGTATTTGGTATGGCCAAAAATTGCTGTAGCAATTATTGCAGAAGCATCTCAAAGGCATACAAAAATACCTTGCCGCCTTTGAAGTTAAAAAAAATGATCATGAAATATATTGCATTAGGCAGTCAAAACTATTTCATCATGCTCCTCTTTTGAGGACCAAGGCGGCCTCCAGGGTGTGTGAATATGTTTGTTTAACTTTTCATGCCTAACCATTATTATAATTTCAACAATTTTATTCAATGTATTGAAATGTTACAATTTTATGTTATGTTCGAAATATGTATTGCAAAATAAATATATGTATAATAAAATATATAGCTTTTTCTTATAACTCAAAGTATTTACCAGCTATAAAGCTGTCATATTTGTTCTTATTACTGTTATGAGACTTGATTACACGTCCTATGGGACAAGTCTTATAGTCTTTATACAACGTGCTATTATATTTGTAATTAGATAAATTCTTTCTTGATATAAGACTCAATATTTTGCGTATAATTAGTACCTGCATTATAACTGGTATAATACCTGCCTAGCAAACTGCGTCTGATAGCAGTTCAAAACTGTTAGGCTGCCCATATACGTATTAGGCTGTCTTATACTGCGCTTGAGATTTCTTATACTGGATCTAATCTATTTCTCTCCGTGGATGGTGCTCTTTTATTGGTTCTAAAAAAAAATACAAGCCTTCGAATTCTCGGGAATTTCAGTATGTTATTCTACGTTGAATTCTGCATCGATCCACCAAATTTTGTCAACTTCCGAATTTATTTCCGGTTTGGCCCGATTTTTGCTTAATTTGACTGGACTATATTCGGGACGAACAGGCTTAAGAGTGGGACCGTGTTACGAAGCTCACGACCATCCCGGCTCTTTCTAGAGAAATCTAGATTTCCGCGTTGCATTCGGGAAGCATCGAGAGACTTCAGCGGTAGGTCACGACACGTCGAGACTTCTGGCGAAGGTGCCGTAGAAGGTACGCGTATATTCTCGACGCAGATACCAGAGAAATCCTCGTGTGCTGGGAACACCATCAGGAAGCATCCAGAACCTTCGATGCCACTATAAGAGAGGTACTCGACCTGGCATCGGGAGAGTTTGAATCGAGCGATCGTGGCGACAACATCTCGGCGACATTGTGAATTTCCAAGCGATTAAAAATTCTGTGCGTTATTTAGTTGTTCGGTAGTAGCTAATGAAGTGCAGTCTGTTTACAAGTGAATCAGCGCGTTTAATTTCGAGATAGGCGAACCCGAATACCGTAACAATATCCAGGAGTCAAACCAGAACGAGTTTGACCGTTCGAATCATTTTTTCCATGTTAATTTTGATTGTTTTTGTTTTCCCTTAGTTGAATTTTGTCCATACACATGCTCAACTTTTGAACTATGAACATGGAGTATGAAAATACTGAAATATGACCATATCAAATTGACAGGCGATTCAGAGCAGTCATTAAATATATAGTGAGCGCAAAAACTCGCCGATGCTTTTTCCACCATCATCAACCCTTCAACGACAAATTTCATACACAGTGAAGCCCTAGACGGATTGTAATTATTTTTCCGTCCAAGAGTTTCATTTATTTCAAAGAGAACGCTTTAGTGTAAATATACCTACGCAAGCAAAAAATTAATGAATCCAGAAGTAATCTGGCGACAGAACAACACAGTTTGATATAAACAAGTGTCTGCTTAGTTTATTTCTGGTAGTTCTGGAAGGCTCTAATTATTTTCCATCGGGGGTAATAATAGTCGTCTGCTCTATCATCTCCTCTGCGAGTTTATTCCAGCTGCTAATAATAAATGAGAATAGTATACGAGTAATTGTGATTATTAATTAAGGTGCTCAAGCGATTCGGACGATTGCAGCTTCACACTTCGTCAGGTGGAACCGACCGCTTGAGAGACAAAACTGTGCTCTTACAAGAGACTGCACTGCGTATTTATCGCTCAGTTCAGAGATGTAAATTCAAATTACAACTCGTCTGGAGAGCCTTTCGCGTTTCCCCGAGCAACGCCAGCGAGATATTCCAAGAAATTCTGGCTGGAGAGGTCTGAATGCACTCCAGACGGACGAGAAGATATGGCAATTAATCGTTTTTCTTTTTCTGTTCAAGAGAACCGCAGTGACGATGCCGACCAATTAGCGAGTCGTCTGGAGAATTATCTTGCATACGGAGTTTTTCCGGGACTGATTTTTTTGTGCATCAAATGCCAGCTCCAACGCTCCAGCATATTTTATTAAATTAGTGTCGCTGGCGCATTTCGAATTTGCGCGCGAATGCTTCGGATGCACTTGGCTTCTTCTTTTATTGTCGTGTCCAGAGTCTCTGTTGCATCATCAGTTTTAAAATTTTACAGCAAAGTGATTCTGTAAAGCAAATAATCGTTTCACGAAAGGCGCTTCCTACGGGATGTTATGCCTGGCTTGCGTTCACTTCAAAGGACAAGAAACATTTAATAACGTAGCACGACGACGACGACGCAGTTCCTCTCCTCTCTGATGCTCAACTCCGAAGAAGATGGCGCGTCGCCTTCATTTTCATTTAGAGAGAGGGATCGACAGCGCGCTTCACCTTAATTTCCAAAAGTTAATTAAAAAGGTATGAAGTTTATGGTGACACAGTTATTTATTAGAAGGGAACAGAAAGTTGGCGCGCTGATGAGAGCCAACGGACCCGACGAGAAGCCGAGGCGAACTTTTCCCAAAGCGAATTTCCCCGCACGGCGCGCTTTTATGTTTGAAAAAGACGCCGATCCGCACAACTAACAAACGTCTCAAGTTTGTTGGTGCTTGATGTGTGTCTCAAGTGTCGTTACTGAATAAATTTTATTGTTTCTAGAACGGTTCTTTGCCTTTTTAATGTAATGTAAGGGGAGGACCAAAGCAATGAGCGCGCCTGCCTTTTGTTGCTCTACTTCTTTGCTTTCTATTTAGTTGCTTTGGTTGGCTTTCTAGTTGAGAAGAACGTATCCGCTACACAAATTTGTTAAGCAGAAAGCCAGCAAAGCATGCTGATGTAAATTTTGTTCAGCACCAGCACGGTTTGAAAAAGATATTGTTACGAGCGGCGATCTCGTTTATATTGGTAAACACTCGATCTTTATGGATCCTTCCATCCATTAGATCGCAGTGTAGAAGTCTGGAGCGATCTGGTGCATTCTAGAGCGTTCGTGTATGTGAAACTGGAGGGAGACTTCAATGCTCGATCGAGAAAGATCTGTTTATTTTGGCGGAGGCGCCGCTCCAGAATTATACGGGTAACGTGTGTGATTATTCAGGAATGGTCTAGGAATCGCATATGCCGGGCCTCTATGGAATTTGCTGGAAGTGGACAGGAAGTTCTAGAACATTATTCAGAGGCCTTATATAAGGCATCAGCCGGCAGCTCGCGGCAGTATTGAATTGGAATGCGAAGTGGTAACGCAAGCGAAGTACCTGCGATATAATTCCAAGTAGATAAGTGTTGGCGTAATTTATTGTAGTAGTACGCAGGAATGAACAGTGTGTGTTTTAAATCGACCGTCTCAATTATATTCATCAATAGCGTCTCAATATATTATAACGGAGCGGTGGTAGCCGAGTGGTACAGGTGATTGCAAGCCAAACCATTCGCGCTGCCCTGTGTGGGTTCGAATCCTACTTCATCCATGGATATTTTGTGCTGTCCCCGAGGTTGCATGGTAGAGCAGCTTATAGCTGAATGCCGCCTCGTAAAATAAGACAATTAAATAAAATAAATAAATAAAAATAAATATTCGAACCCGTACGCAAAATATCGTAACAATATCATGCATTTCGTAAATTCACCATTCATTTTGAACAAAAGAAAGATCAACAAATATTATTTTATTTTATCATATTTTTTGGTATACGCTCTCCAAAATGGTTATTTTGCGAATTGTTTTGAGTCTGCATGCAAAATGCGTCTTTAGCGGACTAGTCCTTTAAAGGTAACTAGGCAACACTTTAGAAGACTGAATGATTTGTTTATTGGAATGAAACCAGGAAATCACTCGAGTCCCCTGGCTCAACGACTATAAAAGAGCTTTTGACTCGGTGTCTCATGCTGTTTTATGGCAAAAGTTATATAAATAATATGGGGGTGAGTGCAGAGTGGGTGAGGCTTCTGGAAAAACACTGGAATCGTACTAACGTTCGGATCAGGGGTGCTGACGGCTATACTGAAAAGTTCGAGGTTAGCTCAGGGGTGCTTTAAGGAGACCCACCCAGCCCTTTGTTGTTTTCATTGTTTATGGTGGACATTAGGAATATTTTAGGTATCGTGGGGCGGAGGGTCTGGCTATTGATGGCAAAAACGATATTTGTTTGCTCTTGTATGCAGACGACCTCGTCATTCTGGGTGATTCTCCGGTGAGCGTGAACAGGAAACTGGCAATTTTGAATGATTTAAAAATGAACAAGTTGACAAGGAAATGGGATAAGTCAAAGATTGTGTGTTTTTCCAGGAGTGGGTCGGGTAGAAATCCAGATTTTAATTTTGTTCACGATGATTCGAAGCCTGAGGTCGTCAAGAGATACGTTTATTTGGGAGTGACGTTTACGTCCTCCGGGGTCTACCTGGGGATGACGAGGTCAACGGCTGATAGGAGGAAGATAGCCATTGCGTCGGTGCTGTCTACTTTGGCTCGTCCAAAGGTCACTAACTGGACACCAGGCTTCAGTTGTATGATGCCGTGGTAGTGAGCGTGCGTCATACTGTGCCCCAATCTGGTCCTTAAGATATGTGGGAATAATAAACTACTGGACAACGAAGTTGTCGGTATCGGAAAAATGGTTCAACTTCGGAGGCCAATATCTCCCGATTGCCGATTGCGATTTCCATTTTGTTTGTTGCGTTAACTAGCTCAATCTTTTCGTAACCCATCCTGTAATAGTGAATGTTGAGAAATTTTGATGTGAATTTTCTACAGGGTGATACGTAAAATGGTGCAGAATTGCAACGACTTCATCGTACCATTTTTCAAAAAAAAAATTTTTATGTATTCCAATACAAAAATCATGAAGTGTGATGTCCTATCTCGAAACGGTTTTGGAATTACTCAGATTGGAAGTCTAACATTGGAGATACAAATTTTTATGTTGAATGTTACAGATTTGCCTTGTTGGCACGCGAGATTAAGTCACTTTTGATGAATGGATGTTGGTATTGAGCAAGATTGTTCATACAACAGTCCAGGATAATTTGCTGTCAACACAACTTGAATATTTGGTGTGGGGCCAAGCATGGGGCACTTTTTTGAGTGGTTGTCATTGCCTGTTTTTCGTACGTTGAATTTAGTCAGAATTTCATCAGAATTTCAGATGTAGAACATGTTCCAATTGCAAGTTCAAGCCCCTGAACATGGTACCGATGTAAAACTATAGTTTCCAAGTGAAGTAAAGCCCCCCTGGATGTTATACTTTTTGTGCTTGTGCTATGCGTGAGTCAAGCAAATCTGGAACATTCAACATAAAAATTTATATCTTTGATGGACTTCCAATCTGGGTAATTCCAAAACCGTTTCGAGATAAGACATCACACTTCATGATTTTTGTGCTAACATAATAACAAAATATTTTTTTGAAAAATGGGGGTACGATGAAGTCGTTGCAAATTTGCACCATTTTACGTATCACCCTGTAGAAAATTCACATGAAGTTTCTCAACATTCACTATTACAGGATGGGTTACGGAAAGATTGAGCTAGTTAACGCAACAAACAAAATGGAAATCGCAATCGGCAATCGGGAGATATTGGCCTCCAAAGTCGGACCATTTTTTCGATATAGTCCGGATGCTAGTTGAAAGTACCTTGCATTTTTTGATGAGAAGATGCCACTCGGTGGAAATGTTCTTTGCATCGTACTCTTCCGATCCAGAAAGGTAGCCATCAGCGCCATCCATGCCGGCGGCGTATACAGGGTGATACAGAAAAAAAAAGTTGAAAAATTATATTTAATTAACCGAAACATGTGGAGACGTGTAACTCACCACATACATCAACTATTTTATGTCCATGAAGTTACAGCAAACTGTTCTTGATTACCTTAAACCGTCTTTGAAATGTAGGGGAAAACCAGAATGAAAAACAAGAACACTCTTTTTCCCATAAATAAGTAATTCTTCGAGATATTGACACAATACTTGGTATTTCTACAAAAAGTAATGTTAGAAGTGATATGAGCTGGGTAGCCAGTTTCAAGGCCAACTATTTCCAGAAATACAATTGTCAACTTTTTTTTCCCTCTTGAGCACCATCTTGAATCTGCCCTGTGGGGCATCGTTAAAGAAGTGATTGGTTATTATAATAATGGTAACATGAAATCCTTCCATTGCAAAAACAACCTCCTCATCATAATTTAGTGACCTCTTCGGCGGGAAAGAATTGTTATTCACGTATTTTTTGGCTCTTCGAAGCTTTAGTGCCCATGATGGCATTTGCATTATCTGGAATGGTGGAATATGTTACGCATTATGAACCTTGATGTACTTTGAGGTAGCCTACCAAGTTTCACCATCATCAATTGAGAGGTTTGTTCTTAAAAGCTGTTTTTAACAAAATTTGTGTCATTTTTTTATGAAAAATACAAAATATTGGGTCTCTCACTCTTACTTGATCCCTCACTGAGGATAGACTGAAACCGAAAGTCTCCGAATTTTTTATGATAATGGTTCAATGGGAAGTGCTCTTCAATGTTTAGTTGTCAAAAATCGCATAGTTACGTTCAGATTCCAGGCAGAGAGCGACAAAGAAGTTCATGCAGTAAAAAAAGACATAAATTACAGTCTAATGCCCGCTCTATGAAAATTTGCAACGCAGCCGCAAGGCAGAGCGCAACGTTTCTGATTGGCTCGCAAGGTATTCGCAAAGCCATCGCAACGACGCGAAAAGCTTGCAAGCCAATCAGAATTCTGCGTTGCGGCTGCGGTTGCGTTGCGTAATTTCATAGAGCGGCCTTAAAAAAACTAGTCCAGAGCTAGACTAAAAGCCCTCTGGAGACCTTGCTTTTCATAACATTATTGTGCAATTTGGTACACTGTTAGAACCTCAAGTTAGTAATATTTCAAGCCTTTCACCCACGTTCGAGAGTCTTACAGAACCTGTGTATTGCGGGAAGCCTATCTAAAAGGGACAATTCATGAATTTCTCCGTTGCATTGAAACTTGTGTCTTTTTCTAGTGCATCAACTTCTTCGTCGCTCTCTGTCTGGAATCTGAACGTAACTATGCAGATTTTGACAACTACACATTGAAGAGCAGTTCTTAGTTAACCATCAGCATAAAAATTTTGGAGACTTTCGGTTTCAGGCTTTTCTCAACGAGGGATCAAATGAGGGTGAAAGATCCAATATTTTGCATTTTCCATGAAAAAATCGAACAAATTTTGTTCAAACAACTTTGAAGAACAAACCTTTCAATTGTTGATTGCAAAACTTGGTGAGCTACCTCAAAGTACATCAAGGTTCATAATGCGTGACATATTTTACCATTCCAGATGTTGCAAATGTCATCATGGGCACTAAAGCTTTGAAGAGCCAAAAAATACGTGAATGGCAATTCTTTCCCGCCGAAGAGGTCACTAAATTATGATGAGGAGGTTGTTTTTATGATGCAATGAATTAATATTACCATTATCATGATAACCAATCACTCTTTCAACGATGCCTCACAGGGCAGATTCATGATGGTGCTCAAGAGAAAAAAAAAGTTGACAATCGTATTTCTGGAAATAGTTGGCTTAGGAATTGATTACCCAGCTCATATCATTTCTAGCATTACTCTTTGTAGAAATACCAAGTATTGTGTCAATATCTCTAAGAATCATTCCTTTATGGAAAAAACAGTGTTTTTGTTTTTCTTTCTGTTTTTCCCCTACAGTTCAAAGACGGTTCAAGGTAATTAGGAACAGTTTGCTGTGACTTCATTAGCATAAAACAGTTGATGTATGTGGTGAATTACACGTCTCCACATGCTTCGGTTAATTAAATATAATTTTCCAACTTTTTTTTTCTGTTTCACCCTGTATACGCTGCCGGCATGAATGGCGCTGATGGCTACCTTTTTGGATCGAAAGAGTATGATGCAAAGAACATTTCCACCAAGTAGCATCTTCTCATCGGAAAATGCAAGGTTCACTCCATTTTATGCAAGTGGCATCCGGACTAATACCGACAACTTCGTTGTCCAGCAGTTTAGAAAGAGTACAACTATTTTTTTTTTCAAAAGGCTTCTGTGCCTCTCAAAAAATACTCCGGACTATATGATTGGGTTAGAGGTAGGTGTTGTAAAATTGGCGTAACACCACCTCAAGGTTACTCTTTCTTGGCTAAGCACACTGATGCATATGACTCCGGAAAGATACCCCAGATTGTGTTTTGAACGACTTAAACATCTTGACATGATCCAACTCAACATATACGATACCATTGGGCAACACAGGTGAGATTTTTTGTGGAAGAAGGTGGTTAGGCTGAGTTCTGAAATAGTTTTTCGCAGACTCGGAGTTCTAGAGGTTTGATTCTTGACGGGTTCAGGGAGAGAGACGGATTCTTTGAATTTGCATTACTGTATTCGCACAGCTGCGGCTTGGATAGCATAGAATAGGTTTCATATTTAGATATTTTCTCCATTGTTTCCTATGTTTCCCTTGATCATCACAGCTGATCCTCCTTGTCCATTGTTGCTTCAATGACTGGTATGATATACAGAGGAGTGCCTAAAAAACGACCACAGCTGTAGCATCGTTATTCCTTATCCGATCTTCAAAATTCAAAAACCAGTTCAAATGGTATAGCGTTTCTTATAACTCGACAGTGCGAAATATTTTTTTCATCATGATGCTTCTGAGCACTGTCAGTCAACTTTTGTTTTTCAAATGACAACTATATTTTTTTAATTTATTTTTGGATTCCCTACGCTTATCTGGATATAATGATGCATCAATATCACCTTTTTTGTTATCAAACACGAGGAAATGAAAATTAAACTGCGAAATTTTCACACATCACAGTAGCATCAGAACACCCACGATATGCACGCGATCCGGTAGGCTGGGTAAAAAATGATGTTCATAAGCATAGAGTCAGGCGTTTGGTATTTGAAAACGTAAATGTCAAAATGTTTTCGAAGTCCGGAAGAAGCTGTCCGTCTCTAAGACTTGTTTATTCTATATTCCTAGTTTATTATTTTATATCTTTTCAGGTGGGTATGTGTTGTTAAAATGAAGAATCAATAAGACATTTTTTCCTGACGGGTCACAATTCATAGGTACTCAGGAAGATATAAAACAGTGAGCTGAAAATAGAGAATAAAGACGTCTTAGAGACGGGCAGCTTTTTTTGAACTAGAAAACATTTTGACATTTACGTTTTCAAATACCAAACGCTTGACCTACTTTATGCATTTGAATATCATTTTGCACCCAGCCTACCGGGTTGCGTGCATATCGTGGGTGTTCTGATGCTACTGTGATGTGTAAAAATTTCGCAGTTTAATTTTTTTTCTTCGTGTTTGATAACAAAAAGGGTGATATTGATGCATCATTATATTCAGATGAGCGTGAGGAAGCCAAAAAAAAATAAAAAAAATATAGTTGTCATTTGAAAAACAAAAGTTAACTGTCAGTGCTCAGAAGCATCATGATAGAAGAAATATTTTTTACTGTCGAGTCATAGAAGACATCACACCATTTGAACTGGTTTTTGAATTTTGAAGATCGGATAGGGAGTAACGATGCTACAGCGGTGACCGTTTGTTATGCACCCCTCTGTATATCTCATACCCTTTGATTTTGCAGTAGGAATTTCTTTTTATTCACGATTAGTTTGCAATCGACACATTCCCCACTTTCAAAAAGTTGGAAAGTGAATGATTCCTCACAGGTTGGAAAATAATGTCACTTTCGGACCACGGGCCGAAAGTGACGTATGAAGAGAGGTGATCTGATCTAAACAGCTGTCGCGGAGCGCGGAAGTTGATGGATGCGTTGTTTGAAAAGGTTGCCTATGCCTACCTGATAAAAACGTTTGACGCGAAAAACTTCAAATAAAGCCAACTATTTGCATTTAAACTGAATCATTGTTAATAAAGTCCTATACATACCACGGAGTAGAGCGTCATTACAGCCTATGGGATTCTATCCCACCTCGGCACACCTCGGTAATATATTGAATCTCTTGGCTGTAATGAGACACTTCCCACCTTGGTATGTAATATACTATTACATGCGTCCTGAAAGTAGGCATACTTTTATCAATTTCCTGATCCAAAAGAAATACTTCCAAAATCATGGATTCGCTTGAGCAGTACATTGGCGTTCGATGCAGCCTTTCTCAAGAAGTGCGCCATTCCAATTATTTTGTTTATTCGCAGAATTTTTATTTCTGCTCTCAATCTTGTTGATTCTGTCCAGTATCGTATTTTGCTTTTGCTGGTCGAGCTTAGGTCATATTTTCTGCAGTACTAAAAGTGGTCAAATATTGAAGTGGTCTATCAAAAAAATCAAACGAAGTTCAAAATGCCTTAGCCCTCGAAAAAATAGGAATTATTGAAGTTTTTGTTTCCCCTGATAGCTGCGTTCATCGTCTATCTTAGGCTTCATACCGAATTTCGTTCAGATCTTCCGTATTTGGAATGCGTGTACTTCCATCATCATCATCATCATCATCATCATTGGCTTGACAGATTCTTTGTGAATCTTAGCCATCTCAAAAGACTTGCCTTCATTCATTCCGGTTCCCAGTAACTTATCACTCCACGAACTTCACCCACAATCCATCTACTGCATGCTGCATGTGGACACGATCTCTGCCTCTCTTTCCTTCAGAGGGGTAGCCCTGGCACGCATTTTGTTCCATGTTGAGTGGAGGTCAACTCAACATTCAGCAGTGAATTCTCACCAGCGAAAACGTCGAAATGACGGCAGTCAAAGTTTTATAGCGGCTTTACAGAGCTTCGTATGTCGCCGGCGACAGTCCCCCACTCCACTGTTGTTGAATAATTTAAACGGCATGACGCGACGACAGAAACTCGTGTCGCGAGAATTATGGAGGGAGGTAGGGGAGTAAAGGCAGATCGAATCCTATTGGCCAGCGACAGTGTCGCCGGCGACATACGAAGTTCTGTAATGGCGGCTTTAAAGCGGCTTCACAGAGCTTCGACGTGTCGCCGACGACACTTCATCACCCAATAGGGAGCCAGAATCGGGTGTATTCCCCTCTGTCGCTCACCCCTTCCATTTGGTGTCGCTGTGTACTGTGTAGTTAGGATTTTCCAACTACACAAACCGTGTCGCGTGTCGCTCGGTGGTTATGGACCGCATGCAGTCATCAGTCAATCAACGGCCGGTGAAGATTGCGTCAAGTTATTGACACGGACAGAAATTGATTGTGCACGATGGCACAGAACGACTTTTTAGGGTTCGCCTTCGGTCGCGTGGCTCAAACTGTTCACCACGTTCACGTGCTTTCTTTTTACGATGCTGTGCTTCTACGTTGCCTGCTAATCATGTTCCCACGAGACCAGAGATAGAGAAGCAGGTGGAAAGCACCCATTCAACAACCACATTTTCCGAAGCAAATCGCCTTTCAACAAGGCACTTCCAAGGAAAAGACGAATTATTAGCAGATATACCCGTGGAATCAGATGAAACAATTTTTTGAGGGACATTGGCAATTGTTTGACATTTTCGAGCACGTGCGTTGTCAGCTTGGTGAATGAATTTCTATCAATCTATCAAATCCCGCCAACTCGTTCGAGGTTGCGAGCGACACCAATTTTCGCAGTTTTCTGTCGCCGGCGACAGCTGTGGTGTCATGGTGGGGAATGTCGCCGGCGACACGTCGAAGCTCTGTGAAGTCGTTTTTACAGAACTTCGTTTGTCGCCGGCGACAGTCCCCCACTCCACTATTGTTGAATAATTTGAACGGCACAACGCGACGACAGAAACTCGTGTCGCGAGAATTATGGAGGGAGGTAGGGGAGTAAAGGCGGATCGAATCCTATTGGCCAGCGACATTGTCGCCGGCGACATACGAAGTTCTGTAATGGCGACTTTAGAGAACTTCGTTTGTCGCCGGCGACAGTCCCCCACTCCACTGTAGTTGAATAATTTGAACGACACGACGACAGAATCTCGTGTCGCGGGAATTATGGAGGGAGGTAGGAGAGTACAGGCGGATCGAATCCTATTGGCCAGCGACATTGTCGCCGGCGACATACGAAGTTCTGTAAATCTACCATAAAGCCGCCATCAATCCACAGCTCCGTCAAAAATGACACGTACAGGGAATACCAGGAGCGCAAGCCTCATGCATGCTGAATTTTCCTGGATGCTCGATCAGATGCGCGCGCAAGTCACTTTGTGTCTCTTTTCTCACACAGTTTTCTGTATAATTCTGTCTCTTTTGTTTTCACCGAATAGGTGTAGTTGTTCCTGACAAGTCCATGTGAACGCAAAAAAATATTTTGAAATTGACTCTGACAGCATAGATGTCAGAAACTACTACAGATACTTGATGCTTGTTTGTCGTTCACACCGTCCGCTGCCTCCTGTTTCCAGTGCAGAGGTGTGGTATACTGTCTGCCATGCCATCCTCTTCGAACAAAGGACAGTAGCTACCTACCATGCTTGTTTTCCAACATAATTCTAAAACACCACGTATTCTGGATGCAAGTGGTTAGACGCCTGCGATTATTATGAAAACAGTCTGGCGGAAAAAGTTCGAGAGGCGCGGAATTCCGTCGGTTCCGGAATTCAGAGAGACCGCGGCACTTCAGCATAGTTCTCTTCTGCGCGGTGTGTTTGTGTGTGGGTGTAATTATGAACACACATCGTTCTTCTGCCGCCGTGCCGCAGCCCGAGCACGAATTAGTAGGTAAAGCTCAAATTCCATGAATATTCCATAAGAGGATCCCAAAGCAAAATTCTGGATTGAATGGGGCGTGCAAAAGGAATTATTCAACAAAGTGAGAGGCGAATCGGGGCAGGGGTGTAATTATTCAAGTGCGGGGGTATACCTGCATACGCCACGCGGAGATTGTAAGAGCGCAAAATTATATTAAGAGTGGAGGTTACAGTGTGCGGTTAAATCCTTCTATCCGTGAAACGCGCCCAATGAAATTAACGAGATCCGTTATTATCCGGCACCCTTCTGGGTTTACTGCGGTAATTGGCAGTTTCCAAAACACCATCACCCGCGTCTAATAGATAAAAGGTGTTGTGATTGTATGCCGCCGAATATGCGGAAGAAAAGCATGATAATCAACGAGAAAAACCGGTACTGTGGTTATGGAGAACTTTTTCAGTTGGTGCTTCCACTTTCCCGCCCCCCCCCCACAAATGGAAAAGAAGGTAATGTGGCCGTAGCGTGAAAAATTATAACAGATATTCGCGATTTCAAAAATCTAGACGCGCTCTGGTGCCGCTTGTGCGGACTAAAACTATGAGTAAATCGGCTCTGATCTAGAAAGCTCTAACGTCCATCTGACATTTTTTAATTTGTTCTGCTGTCATCCCTTCTGCTGTCGGCGCGTTGTCTCATTGACTTCGCGTGATTCAGAAACGGCCAAAAGAAGGACTTATACACCATTTGCACTGTCTTTAGTAGTAAATCAAGGAAAGGCCAGGTAGGTCTGTCATTTTGATCAATTACTTAGAAAAGACGCATCACAAGTGCAAATCATCACAATCATAAACGCTTTCGGCGTGGTTTCGCAAATCATGTGCCGTAAAAGGGCATGGAGAACTGTTCTGAGCATCAGAAAGCCAGCAATAACAAGCATGACGGCTTGTTCGCTACCTTTTAAACCTAGCGATAATTTTTTCGACAGGTAAGTCTCGCTAGCTAGTTCTAAATTCTAATAACATCAGTAGTCTTCTCCCAAATACCACGGCCCGTTAGGCTGAAAAGAAAACACAAAGAAGGCAGGTTGCCTGTCTGGGCCGACGAAGTCTCGGCGGGGTCCTGGTCAAAGTGCGGGCGCTCACTGTTTGTCCAAGAGAAGATTGTCAGCACTGGGTACTGGAAACTGGCAACCTGCTTCCACTGTTTTCAGCCTTAGGACAGAGTCAGCGCGCCTTGAAATTCTGTTAGAGGAATCCATACGTGTAAATGCTGGCATCAACATTCAAAATACCCACCAAAGAAACGCACAGACTCTTTTAAATCCACAATTACAAAGAATATTACGGAGTGCGAGGTTGGTGACAGATATCTGAACTCTGATGAAACAGCACTGTCACTGACGACACTGACACCGACAAAAGTTACTTGTAGTCCTCCATTTTGTTTCCTGCGACGACAGCGCACCATCGGTAGTTAAAATCGCGAATAGGTATCCGTTTTGAGGTCCCCCAAAACGATTTTAAGACTGATTCCTGAATAGTTAATGGCTACGTTTACACCGGTGGACTAAAACCGGACTGACCCAAGCACTGACCCAAATTCCACCTAAATGAAATCTTCTCTTCCAGCGTTTACACAGGTAGACTAACATAGCCGATCAATTTTAAAATATAAACTAAAAGTGAATAAATTTGAAAACCAAATTTAGTTCGGTCCACGGCCAACCAGAGACCTGATTCAAGCTATAATTGGTCCCAATTTAGTCCTTGTACGTGATCGTTAACACCACGTATAGACTAGATTTATTTGAGTCGAATTTAGTGCTTAGGTCGCGGACCAAAGCCACGGTGTAAACGTAGCTGATGTCTGTCCGCGTGGGTGTGCGCGCGCGCACGCTTGCGCATGCGTGTGGGTATGTGTCACCAAATTTTTGTCTTTTGTATTATTTCCAAACTGATATCGTCCAAGTTTGGTATCCACTTAGGGTCTATAGGCGATTGACCTTATTGGGGAAAATGACCTATTTGTGGAGGACGATTTAGGGAATCAATTGTTTGAAGAGGTCTAAGTTGCCGTCAGGCAACGTCGGCTGTCACGTCAGTTGAAGACACGTCAAAACTGTCACTTTGCCGTCTTGTCAAGCCGCAAATTTTTTGTTCCTGTGAACCTTTGGGACCCCGCAGGCTCTTTATTGGGCCTTACATCGATGACCAGAGTCGTCACAGACCATTCTTTGGATCATCCGTAGCATTCACCAAGGAACAGCAACAGCGAGTGTCACCTCCCGGCTGACCGAGTTCTCTGCACAGACCAACTGTTTGAACGCCAGAAAAGGTCACCTTGGTGCCGGGCGCGACCGCCTCGTCAGTCACCTCTTTCTAAAGATTTCCTGCTTGGACCTCACCTGGAGTCTATATTCTACAGTTCGCTAAGTTTGTGATTGGGACGCAAGCATTTGTTGTGTCCCCACTGTCAAGATCCAGGTTTGGGCTCGCTTTTGTGACTCATTGGGGATTGGGGTTTCAATCAGCAGGTACTAAATGGCAGGGGCAGGAACTACTTGCAAAGCAGCATACCATGCTCACATATGCCTGCGGAAGGTGTAATGTAACAGTCATCAGTCGCAACTTTTCCACCGCAACTGCAATGCAATGCATTATTGCTGGTAGCGCAGTCTTCCAGCCTCTCACCTCTGGAACTATTTAGATCTACTACTAGCCTGCTAAATACGCTAATCACAAGATCAAATAGGGGACACAAAAGCAAACCCCCTTTTACATTATTTCTACTTGTCAAATTTCATGTCATTGATGTGGGTATTGCAGGTATCTACTAGTGTCTACCCAGGCTACTAGACGTCCAAGTATGTGCTCCTCTCAAGAAATTTCTTCCACGATCAAGTATCGAGCTGAACACCAGGTGGCGTTTTTTAAATGTAAATCGCCTATAGAGAAAGGTGTGAATAAGCTTTTCACCGTGATGTGTCAAAATGAAATGTCATTGTGAAAAAGTGAGATGAGATTTTGATGAGCTAGCTCATTTTGAAGTTTTTCAAGAACTATATCCAAAGCATGAAAGTTATGACGTATCTGTCATCTGTCAAAAGCTATAAACTGTCAAAACCTATAAACTGTCAAAACCAAGATTTTCACGTTCAATAAATCGGAGAGTATCAAACGGATTTGAAACAAACTTGGCTGGCAGCAACAGTACTCGACAGGGTCTTGATGAAACATGCGCATGTGCAGCTCTGATAAAAATCAAGCATGCAACTTGAAAAAAAAAATTCTGCGCAGAACAGGTAAAAATGGGTTCGTCCCTCGTTCATTCACCGTGTTTCTGAATAGATTGCAATAGGTCGCGGTAACAAAACGTCACCTTGGCACCCGCTATGGCAAAGTGGCAAACATCCGGCGCTCGCGCCAGCGCATGATGGGGTGCCAAGGTACCGCTGTAGAGATTCGTTTGTGTTTGACATTACTCAGCCAAATCTTGAGATTAGCACGATCTTTTTTTTGACAAAGCGGCAATTGTTCATAAATTATATGTATATATGTATATATATACTTTTTTTAATGTTTTTCTCTTTCTGAACCTTATACAGGCTGTCTGTTTTTCGCGGCTAAGCATGGGTATCTCGCTTATCTTTAGAGATACAAAGTCGGTTAAATTAGAAAAAAGTTGCTAATTTTCATGACGTTTAATGAACCAAAAAGATATTTGACCTGTCATTTTTAGCTTTCGAGATATTCAGAAAAAACAGGAATTTGTAATTTTTGTTTTTATTTTTTATTTGGAAAACGGTTGAAGGTAGCATTTTCTTATTAAGACATTGTGGAGGCACTTAAATGAAGTAGGTACAAAAATAATATTGCATTAGAGGCAATTTCACATAAAATAGAAATAACTATCTTCAAGGACGTCAGAGAAAGGATACTAACATGAGAGGTCCCGCAACAGACATAACGACGGTTTTTTTGTTGATCGCACTGTATAGTAGTGTACTTGAAACATCCCTGTGACGCGTAATGCTTAGTATACAGGTTGAAAATTGAAAAATAAAACTTTGAAAATTTATATTTCGATGAAACAATGCTCGAGAAAAACAATCTTCCATTATTTAGCAACTTTATAGTCTCCTATTGAATATTTGGAAGATATATCCCTCCATAGCCGCTGGTATGTATCCTACGTACAGGGTGAGATCAATTTTTTTTCAATGTTTTTTATCTTCATCGAAGCAATCCAGACAAAAGCCAATTACAGGTCTGTTACAACAAGCCTATAATCTCTCATTCATGATATAAAAATGTCACATTCCTCAAACTCCCTGAACACAACCCACAGGATGAAACATACTTTCTTTGTTTTATTCTTTCTCTGGATAAAATTAATTCGGATAATAATCTTATCTGGTTCACTGGAAAGCTCAGAGTTTTCCGCAAACCATATAAAAAATTTGCATTTCTAATATCACTCTGACTCGATATACAGGATGAATTATATGTTGCTTCCACTTTTGTCGTGCGAGAAGTTGCTAAGGACAATTTCCTCAGCAACTCCTCGCACAACAAAAGTGAAAGCAACATATAATTGCGCATAACCAAGATCGCAATAATGCTTGATGTTACAGTAGCCAGTAGTTGCAGTGATTATAGAAATTTAAATTTTTGGTATGTTTTGCCAAATACTCTATAGGCTTTCCTTTGAAGTGGGTAAGATTATCATACGAATTAATGTGACCCAGGAAAAAAAGAAACGAAATGAAGGGTGTTGCACCCTGTATGCCATGTTTTAGCAGTTTAAGGAATGTGACATTGTTATATCTGTAAGACACCTATTTTTTATAACAATTGATCGCAACAGTTGGTTGTGTTTGTTTACCTTTGTGTGTAGAAATAATGCATAGTTACTGATGACAAGGTGCATTTCTCCTTGTGACAAATTTACGAAGCTGTCAACATCCAAATGGTGAGTCTTCTCACGAGCATATACCTATTTGTGTACTGTAGATTGATTGTGCCTATGTAAATAATTGAACACGAAAACCTCAGCATTGCTTATACAGAGTAAATGGAGGTTTTGTCTGAACTAATACGCTACAGAGGTCATGTGCATTCCCTGACCTCATTGCACGATGCGGGATTAGTTGCGCTAATACGCTACAGGGGCCATGAGCATTCCACCCTGGCCCCATAGCACGATGCGGGATTAGCGAATGGCTCTGTGGTTGGATTCAGGAGCCTTGTGCGAGTATCCCCTGGCTTCATTGTACGAATCGGCACAGGGTCAAGAGTTATTGGTATCGGAGGTGATCACCTGTTGTAGACAAACCTAGAATGAGATAATCACGCTTGATACACGTGATGTGGTATTGGAAACAGGTGCTCGTTGGGGGTACCATTGTACGTTTCATTATCACGTTGTTTACTTAGACTCTGGCTGGTATGTATGTGATGTTTGAATAGTCCATACTGCCTATAGAAGGCCAAGTCGCGTATTAAGTAAGGCTGAGCGGAAATGTTTCAGAGTCATATTGATTCAAGGCTCTGAGTGGAATTGTTTTAAAGTCATAATGATTCAAGACTGAGTTGAGTTGAAGTCAACAATGAATTGACCTGAGATCAATTCATGAGAGTAGCGTAATGCTCACAACCGTTTCTATCTTTTCAGAACCAGATGACCATGACCAAACCGCCGCCTTCCACTGCGTTTAAGATGGTTGGATTGTTTCATTAATTTGTAAAGTTGATTGCTAATGGAACAAGACGTTAATTTCAATCATTGTTTTACTTATCGTTTTGAGAAATGATATGCCCTTCCGGCATTTCCTGACTTAGAGAAATTTATCGTCCTACATATCTTACATGGGAGATTATAGACTTGACTTGTAACAGAGCCGGAAATTGTCTTTGTCCGGATTGATTCGATCAAGATAAAATTTATTGAGAAAAAATTGATTTCACGCTGTACGTAGAATACCAGCAGCTATAGAGGGGTGAATTTTTACATGTTCGATAAGAGACCATAAGGTTCCTGAATAATAAAAGGCTGTTTTTTTCGACAATTATTTCACCGGAATAAAAAAGTTCGAAGATTTATTTTTAAATTGTCACCCTGTAACGTAACGTATGGTCCGAGAGTTTTGGGGAATTGTTCAAAGCTAATAACTTTTTCTGAATAGTCTTTATTTTTGAACATGATATTGCAAGAATTAACATCATATATAACAATAAAAAATTCATATTCAACATATTGAAAATGGATCATTCTCTTCGATGGATCTCAATTTTCTTCTGCCATGTTCCATAATTTTTTGTATCAATTTCTCAAATTCGAAATTCTCTAATGTTATTGAAAAATGCGACGCTGTAATTGGTCTTCATTTGCAGCTACCCATCCCTTGTCGTATACAATCCTGCTCAATACTTACCAAAAATCTTATATTGGTCGAGCTTGCGGTACATTGGGAGGCAGGAGCTCAGAGAAATTAATCCTGCTGTTGTCCAGAGAATGATCGAGCATGGCAGAAGAAAACTGAGAGCTATCAAAGATTATGGTGTTATGGAATATTTCTGGATCTCCGTGGTCCTACTAACCTATCTAATATTAAGATTCATAATATCAAATCATAGCGTATCATGTTAATAGTGTAGTTCTGGCGCCGACCCACTAGCCGGGACGTGCCTTCGTGATGTTTGCTGAATTGTGAAATAGTGGTGACGTACGTTAGGGAGTACGCAATACACAAGAAACGCAGCAGCTTTGTAGAAATGTGAAGAGAGGAGAGGATTCATTCGAGATCAGCTTGTTGCAATAAACGCAGGGAACACTCCCTGCCTGTTTGACTTTCTGACTTTTGATTCCAAACTCCCAAAAGGTCAGAAGTGGGATTGTGTCCCTGTGCCCACACAATAGTGACCTCAACGTACACTGAACGAGTCGCGCTAGTTCAAAATGGCTGAGCGTCCCGACGGTGTCGAGGAGAGCGCCGACAACCTGTACCAGCGGCTGCTAGAAGAGCAGATTAAGAAGAAAATCGAGACTGCAATCCGGAAAACCGTGGCCGAGGCCTCCCGTGACGTCCTCCGCGACGCCGACGACGACAGCGGTTATACCGCACGACACCTAGTGGGACAAGGTTGGTGGTACCAAAAGCAGCCGCTGGCAGATCATGATTAAATATCATGATGAGATTGGACACCCGGGCCTCAAGAAATGTGATGCACTCATCAAAAACACTTACTGGTTTGCCGGTATGACGCGGTTCATCAAAAAGTACGTTTCTGCTTGCATTAACTGTGCCTATGCCAAAGGAAATTACGGGAAGGGGGAAGGAGAATTACACCCTATTCCGAAATCAACGACGCCCATGGAAACCGTTCACATTGACCATGTGGGCCCTTTTACAAAAAGTGCAGCCGGCTACATGTACATTTTGACCCTGGTTGATGCCTTTACAAAGTAGCCCTGCCTTGTCGCACACTGGGATCGCGAGAAACCTTACTGCATTTACGACAAGTGTTTGGTATTTTTCTTGGTTATCCAAAACGGATAATATCCGATCGTAGAAAAGCTTTCACGAGTAGTACGTTCGCGGAATTCGTTGTCAGTAAACAAATCAAACACGTTCTGAATGCCGTAAGCACTCCGCGGGCCAATGGGCAAGTGGAGCGGTACCATCGGACGTACCTTGATGGCATCAGACCCTCACTTGAAAATGATCGGTTCTGGGATGCTAAGTTGGTCGACGTGTGTTGGGGCATTAATAATACAGTTAACGCAAGTACAAACCATACCGCATTTGAATTGATGTTCAGTTACCCTGGTCATCTTTTGACCAATTTAGAAAGTCGAAGTCCGGTGCCTGAACAAAGCACCATCACAGCGAGACGAGCAGCCGCCAGTGAAGCGTTGGAGAAAATTGCCACGCAGATGAAGAAGCGCTACGATAAAAGGCACAAACCGCCCAAAAAGTACAAGAAAGGTGACTTGGTGTTGTGGCGAAAAGGAGTCTCATGTAGTCAGACAGGAGTGAATCGGAAACTCGATCCGCAGTATGCTGGTCCGTACGTTGTGACAAGAGTGTTAGGTCACGACCGATACGAGATCAGAAGTATTAAGGGACTCCGAGGTTACGCCAGTTTTAAAACCACCGTGGCATCTGATAGCTTAAGACGATACTACAGTACCCCAGGTGACTCGAGTAGCAGTGAGTCACGAGCAGGCTCAGAGAGTGACAACGAGGTAGAGCCGAGTGATTAGCTAAGTCTTGGCGAGTGCGAATTGCGAACGAAATGCTTGATGTATGATGTATGTACTATGTAGGTACCTAATGTTGGTGTGAAGCGTGATGTCTGAAAACGAAACGCAGTGCGAGATCTGACAACGAAAAGGTCGTCCGGAGCGACAGGTCACTGTCGGAGAAGACGATGGGCAGTAGTTTTCTGCCGTGCTGGATTATCTATTATGGTTGTCCCAGCAGCCTCGAAAGAGAGATTGCGTTGCGAGTGTGCTCCTGGGTACGGATTTCGCGCCTCCTGGCCAGAGCGGGATTTCCGTACACATGTTCATACTACGCTTCTGGTTTGGCCGTAAACCTTCACGCTGCTTACGACGATGGGGTCATAAGTGCGTTATTTTTTCAGACATTGCGTGCACTGATATAAAAAAAAATTCGATACTGTAAGATGTGTTCTCATGTTTTAGACTCGTTCCTGTTGGCATTGTCGCTAAGTTGGACAGACCCGTTTCGCGAGGTCGCGAAGAACTACGCAACCCTTCTGGAAGAGTTGGTCGCTCGGCACAAGCGTCCCGACGAAACGATGACGCATTATTACCATGCGAAGTTGGCGTTGACCCAGCAATGTCGTTTGGACCAGGCGAGATCAGCTTGTTGCAATAAACGCAGGGAACACTCCCTGCCTGTTTGACTTTCTGACTTTTGATTCCAAACTCCCAAAAATGGCCCATCTTCAATATGTTAAATATGAATTTGAAATTGTTGAAGATGATGCTAGTTTTTGCAACATTAAGTTACAAAACTAAACTATCCAAAAAAAGCTATTAGCTTATGAAAAAATTCCCAAAACTTTCGGACCATACGTTATGGTCCGAAAGTTTTGGGAATTTTTATTTTGAGAAATTGGAGAAATTGATACAAAAAATTATGGAATATGGCAGAAGAAAATTGAGATCCATCGAAGATAATAGTCCATTATCAATATGTTGAATATTAATTTGTTATTGTTACATATGATGTTGATTTTTGCAATATCAAGTTAAAAAATAAAGACTATTCAGAAAAAGTTATTAGCTTTGAACAATTCCCCAAAACTTTCGGACCATACGTTATACTAAGTATTACGCTTCACTTGTACGATGTATGCTTCAACAAGTTGAACAGGTGGGGATGAGCTAACCATATAGCAAAAAATTGTTCAAGAACTACTTTCTTTAAGCAAAAATTCTAATTCAAATATACTATAGGTCCGTTAGCAGCTTCGCAAATTCCGACAATCTCGAAGAAGCGCGACTCAACTACGGAGCAACTTGAACGACTATAGTAATCATCATCGCAATGTTTTACTAAGTACGCGATTTGCTACAATATTTTTTGCACATCATTAAAATTTTTCATTTATATTTTATTGCCTCGTAATACTAATAATGACGACGCCAATAACTGCTTTTTTTCACTACTAGCCGTGAAGTACATCATTATTAACCTGTTCCTCAACTGGGATGGCGATTTTCAAGTAGTAAAAAAAATTCTATATAAACCACGGTCGAGAAAATTATTATAGCTTCAGCGCCTTATATCCCTCAGCTGCGCTTCGGGATCTAAACTGGCGCTTCAGCTATAATAATACTTTCTCAACCTTGGTATATAATATACTATTATCTTCACTTAAAATGAAATAAATGAGCACAAAATGATGACTATCATTTCACAGTCCATCAATTCAACGATATCATAGGCTGAATTTTGAATTACATGTATGCATAACAGTTGACTTCTGCTCACGTAAAATGAAGGTACTTCTTTTAGTGACAATTGTGACGATGGCTACCTTCAGTTGGGTCGAAGCTGAAGATGAACTGATGCAGTTACATATCGTAAGAGAAAAAAATCAAAGCGACAATGACCTTGGTCTGAATTTGTGTAACTAGATTTTCAGGAACGGCGAAAACACGCCATTTGAGGCCGATACTTACCCGAAAGATCCGTATGCAAATTTCCAGTATTCACCTTTTGGCGTGCGTCAACTCACAAACGTAACATTTTTTTTGTCAATGTCATTAAAACAGGCCCGTATAGCATCTACTAAGATCATAATAATTTTAAAACATTTCTCGCAATCGTACGCAATTTTGACCGCGCAAGCTGTGAGCTAGGGCTGAGAAGAATCAGTCAGATGATACCACGGACCTGACACTGTAGAAATATTGATTGTTTGTAAATTGATTTCTGTGATCAACATTTTGATAGGAAGGAAAAAGGCAGGGATACAACATTGGTCTAGATTTCCGCAAACGCTACGATGACTTCTTGGGAGAATTCCGGTCCTGCGACTATTACGGTAGAAGCACGGACTGGGATATTGCTAAAACATCTTTGGAACTTGTCGCGGCCGGTTTGTACCCGCCCAAAGGTGAACAAGTATGGAATAAAGAGGATTTTCCAAACTGGCAGCCGATCCCTTTTAGGGCAGCTCCTATGAATAATGATCCGGTACTTACGCATTTGCCTAGGCACTTTCTCAACAATTTTGTTTTTTAATACTTCAAAATGATTCAATTCTAGATACTGTTCCCCCGACGATGTCCATATCAAAAAAAGCTGTTTGAGAAACAAGACAATTCATCAATGCAAATGAAACTGTACGAAAAATACAATAAAACATTCGAATACATTTCTCAACAAACTGGATTGAATATCACAAATTTTGAGAAGGTTTACTATCTGTACTTTACGTTGAAGGCACAAGTTAGGTAGAGACGATTTTGTATCAAGCTCGGGATAACGTTTCCTGCATTTTATAGGAAGATTGGGGTTTTGAGTTGCCGGAATGGACGAAGGAAGTGTGGCCCGAGAAAATAACGGAAATGATGATCAAGTATTACGACGAAACTACAGCTACGACAGATATGAAGAAGATGAACGCCGGTTTTTTTTTGAAAAAAATCATAAAAGACGTGGAAGACAGGATTGCTGGAACGGAGAGTGAAAGCAGCGGACAAAAGTTGAATTTGTATTCGTCGTATGAGGTCAACATCGCTGATATTTTGATAGCTTTGGGGTTGTTTTCCAAACCCCACATCCCAGCGCATGGATCCCATATAATTTTTGAGCTTTACAAGAGGGACAATGGATACGGAATCAAGGTCTAGAAAGAGCAAAGATGTTTTATGCAGAGCTGAATTTTTTTGATTGCAGATCCTGTACCATTGTCATTCTGATGATGAAACACAGTTGATGATTCTGGATGGCTGCGATGAAATTTGTTCGTTCGATAAATTTCAAGATTTGGTAGAAGACGTTCTGCCAAACGATGAGGAACTGTGCAGAAAATCCAGCGAATAAGTGTTATTGAATTGCAATTTTGTTTAAATTATAGTAATGACTGGACAATAAATCAACTTTTCAACAGTCTGTGGGTTGAGTCATCAACTTTCGAATCCATTTCAACTGCTCTGTGTGAATAGCTCAACATCTGGCAAAGTCAATAGAAATAAAACCTAGACAATCCCCTCTTTGGCTAGTTTGCAAGTTTATTCCAGAACCTAATAACTGCGAGTTTCTTACTCTCTTGCTAGAAAGAACAAGAAAGAAGCAAACAAGAACAAAATTTGTGATAATTATGAAGATAATTAGGTTAAATAATTACAGATTTTGTTCCTATTCATCTCCTGTTTTTTTTTCTTTCGCAAGGGGACAGACGATGAGGATGCATAACGACCGAGATAAATGAATTTTCAATTTTTAAAATCTCACACAAGATCACCACAAATTCTCAGAAGATCTTAGCGATTTCTCCCAAAGCTTCTGTTCCAGTAAACTTTGAGGAGTCCTTCTCTGAGTCTTCAGTCTGAACGCATCTTCAGAGGAGCTTAATGACCTCAGCGATTACTCGTAAGTCATAAGACCTCAGTAAGTAGGTTTCAGGTGACTCTGAGTACAGTTCTCAAGAACACAACATATCAACGGAAGTCCTTTGGCAATTCTTCATAAAACCTCAGTAGCTTCCGGGTGACTTTGTGACGGTCTCAGCGCTGTAATATCTTCACAGGATCCCAGCAAGTGACCGAGCTCTTTCTCTCTCTTCATCTTCCCCTCCCCCTGATGAAAACAACACATGCAAGTGGTTCTGATATTTTTGTTATTCGTTCGTTTTGCTGTCGGCCTATTTCCGCAACGAGGCCTAACTCCGACGCCGGTCAATGCTTTCCTCCACTATACCGGAAATTTTGCCAAACCCCTGTGTGTTCCAACACAGGGTAGAAATTTTTAACAACCACCAACATCGCATAGGGTCAGCACCATCGTTCGTATTTTACGTGCTATGCGACACACGGTGCATTCAGCAAGCATTCCAACTAAACGAAGAAACTTGTTTTTGGGGCGAAAACCCGTCCCCGGCGGGGATCGAACCCGCGACCTCTGGAGAGGTAGTCTACCGCGCTGACCACCACCTGGCACCTGGTGCTGATATCAACATGTCAAGGGGTATTGTCCAGCCTTTGGAAAAAAAATGTAATACTTATCTGCAGTGAACTGAATCATTTCAGTCGTGTTTGTAATGTTCATGTAAACTACGTCGAGGAGAACACTGAAAATAATATAGAGTGTGGAGACGAAGGTCGCAGATCTGATGAATTTTTGCTTGGAACTTTGAAATGTTTTGTTGTCAATGACGATTTATAAATTGATATCAAAACAGATAATATTGAAAAATTGTGTTGTAAACTGGACACTGGAGCACATATCAATGTCATCCCCAATCACATCTATCAAGCGATGCATTTGAGCAAAACTTTGCATTTTGAGAACATAATTTAATGTTGTAATAATGTTTGAGAACAAACCCTACACCAATGTTGGGGCTTTCTACTATTGAAGAATTGAAACTGGTTACAAGAAACGTTGATGCTGTTGCTGATTGGGATTTAGAGGTCGAGGAAGAACGAGAGTTATTTCAAGGAATAGGGCAGATGGAGGAGAGTTGCTCAGAATTCACATTGAAGGAAAATTATGTACCAGTAATTGTGCCACCAAGAAAAGTACTATTCGGGTTGAACAAAAAGCTAGAGAATGGACTGAAGCGAATGGTTGATGCGGAAATAATTTTGCCAATAACGGAAGCAACTGAATTTGTTAGTCCGATTGAGTGGTAAACAAGCCTAATAAACAATTGAGGATTTATGTAGATCCCTAGAATTTGAAAAGAGCATTGATGAGGGAACATCTTCACCTTCAACTTCCTACTTTTGAGGGACTGACGTTGAACGTTAAACTGTTGAACTGAACTTGAAGGTTGTAAATATTTTTCTGTATTGGATAAATAGAGGATTTTGGTGAATAAAACTGGCAGAATTAACTTTTTTTGTTTTCGGGACACTTTGGAAAATTTAGATTTTTGAGGTTACCTTTTGGTTTGAATATTTCACCGGAAATATTTCATAGAACTTTTTCAAAAATGTTTGAAGGAGCCAAGGGTGTCAAGTTATACATATATTGATGATTTGATAATTTTTGCGTAAGGCCGGGAAGAACATGATGCGATTTTGATGGAAGTGCTGAAACGAGTTGAGGAATGGGGAGTAAGACTCACTGGATAAAAAAGCAAATTTAGAGTGACAGAGGTGAAATTCATGGGACACATTATAGGACAAAAAAGGATCAGAGCCGATATTTATAAAATCAAAGCAATCCAGAAAATTAATGCACCAAGGAACAGTAAAGAATTAAGTCGATTCCTTGGTATGATTACTCACATGGGGGAGTTTATTCCAAATTAGTCAGCAAAAACTGCAAATCCAAGAAAATTGTTGAAGAAGGATGTGTAATGGGATTGGGATCAAGTCCATACTGAAGAATTCAATAGTTTGGAGAACCTTTTGACAAAAAGTTTGATAGTGAGGTATTTTGATTAAACAAAACCAATAAAACTATCCGTAGACAGTTCAAAAGATAGCTCAGGTGCAGTACTTTTACAGGCCGGCTTATCTCTAGCATACGACTCAAAGTCGTAAACAGAATGTCAACAATGGTACGCGCAGATTGAGAAGGAAACGTTGGCTATCGTGTTCGGGTGTCAGAAATCCAATCAATTTTTGTACGGCAGGCAGTTTTAGGTTGAAACCGACCACAAGCCGATAGTGATAGTCCGGTGCACGATAGGTCGAAATTACCTTAGATCACGAAGACATTCAGAAAATCAGTACGAGAGAAAAAGTGTACAAGACGACATGATTTTGTGTATTACTAAGTTTAACTTTCACATAGTAGTTTCGATAGTTAATTGTTTCTTGTACGTGAGTTATAAGTTATTGATAGTACATGATTGTAATCAAATATTATTATCCCTACATAAAGAAAAAAGGAGATGACGTAGGGTCATACAATTCATGCATGTTAGATTGATTTGTTGGATTGGTGAACTGTTTGACAGTAACTGGTTCAGTACTCGCTCTTTCTCTTGTCGAGCCACCACTGCTCCGGAGAAGTCACCCTTGAAATAGCGATTCCCCACTCTTGATTAACCTCGGGTTCCACTCGACTCTAACATGCACGTATCAAGATGCCAAGAAATTAACAAAATAAGTCATAATCATTAAATCTTGCATGACACGCGTCTTGTCCGTAAACACATTTATATTCGCCTCATTGAAGACTTCACGCAAGCCTAAGACATCATTATCTTGCTAAAATGCTCAAGCTATTGTATCAAGTGAAAAGAGTTGAACAGAGTTGAAGCGTGATGCTTTCAAGTCTTGGCCCAACCCTTCACTGGCTTCCATTTTAGAATCTTCAATGGTCGTGTTGCAGCTGTGTCAAGCGTTCGGTCAGATCATCGAATTAGCGTCTCGTCCCGGCAGTTGTATAATTGCCGCAGCGCCGCGCCGGGACGGCCGATGCTCGGCCCCCTTCTCTTTGGTATTCGGCCGGCGCGGCGTCCCGACGTCCCCGCGCGTCAAATAAACGACCGTTTCTCGCGTATTTTTCACGGCATTCAGAATTAATTAACGTCGAGAGCAATTTGATGCGAATTAATAAGGAAGTCGTCGTCGGGACGCCTCCGCAATGCTGTCCATGGCGCGCTCTTCTCGCAAGAAACGAAAAAAAAAAAACTCGTTAATGTTATGGGGAAAAACTGTCGGCAGCAGCAGTCCTCTTCTCCGGAGGAAGAATGGTGGAGAAAAGTCGACGCGGGGGCGTTGGTTGGTTGGTGGATTTCCGACCGCGGAACTTTGATGGCTGCGACGACGACGCCGATCGACGCATAGCTTTGCGTTAATTTATGTTGTTCAGGGTGTTTAATGGGGCTGACCCCGAATGATCGGGCTGCATTTTGTCCGCCTCATTGGAATAGCTGGCTCAGCAGAATGATTGGACTTTTCATATAATAAACTGCAATGTCACAAGCAAAACGCCGGCCTGCCCCGCTAATTACTATGCTGCTGGGGCGGTTAATTATGCCGCGGGTGGTTTGACATCAATAGACCGAGCTTTCGACATTGCCCGTCGTGCCAGTAATTTTTGTTTCAAAGCTTCAAACGCAGGGCTGAAAACAGGCGGCAGGTTTTATTTCCTTCGAATAAAAATACGATTCAATACATTGTTGCAGGTTTTTCAGTGTTCAGTAGGGCAGAAAAAATAGTCTCCAGCGCAATGGAACAACAAAACATTGGTGAAACTCCCTTACTGGGCCAGAGTTGGAGAGGCGCTTCCTTTTGCCGGCCGAATTACTTTTGTTGCCGAATTCCCGATGAGTTCATATTCAGTGAGCTGCCTTGTTACTCTTGTTCGTTGAGGAAGCGGACCTGAACCCCTAATCTCTCTTGCCATCACCCGAGCGCTCCGAAACTTCAATTACCATTTTGAAATCGTCCCGGTACAATTTCAACGTTCTTTAAATGGCTCATTGTGTAATGACTAACTCTCAGTTAACCACAGTTAAATTGTGTCATCAGGTTAATATAGGTAATATGAAATACGTAATCCGTAAAGGAATTTAACTGAGCTTGGTGGAACCGAGAATAAACTTCCCTCTAAAAGCCTACGAATTTCACTATTTCTCCAGTCAGCTACACTCTAAGAAATAATCGTGAATTTCCAATGCGGGTACATTGCTTTTTTCCCATACTTTTCAAAATACCATACATGCATGGAGCCATTTTACATCGGTATGGAAAAATTGAATGAGAGCTCGTGGAACCATCACCACATTTTATGAAGATTTTTGTAACACTTTTGGTCTACCGTCAAAATTATAATAAAATGTAGCTGATATCACAATGAAAAGTTCTGTGTACTTTTTAAAAAACCATTTATATAATAGTTGATCTACCTATACTTAGTTCAACTTTACAAGTTTATTATCCTGAGTTTTTCAATGCCTATATACCTGAGTTTATTCTTTGTATTTACCTTTGAATCTGTTAGTATCCTCTGTAGACAGCAGCCCAATGTGTCGGGAAGGTGTAATTTGTTGTTTTAAATCAATTTCTATATATGTATCACGTGGTACAGCATCTACAAATGACAATCAACATACTCCCATAAATTCGCATGTATTCCTTCGCCGGTCACGCTGTCCGATCCAGCTTTCTTTTCCCTCTGCCCTTTCCGCAGTTTACTTTTACTGTCGCAGAGATCGGAATCGGGAGGCCGTTGATTATTTTTGTAATTATTATTTGCACGCACAGGGTGTTCACGATAAAATTCACCCCCCTCTAGTAGATTCCCCTTCAAGATACTTCGAAGAACTAATACCTTTTTCTTCACGATTTTTCCCAGGGACCTTGAATCGATCCTCTGGAAGTTTCTAATTGGTACCGTATACAGGGTGTGATATGTAACTTTTTTATTTTTAATGCAACACCCTTTATTTTATTCCATTATTTGGTGAAGCTTTTTTTTCTGATTACAAATATATATAACACTTATGATCTATTTTGACAAGTAAGTTGTCGGAAAAAATAATAAAATAGGTACCTAGTCAAATTATTTTGTTCCGCGGCAAGATGGCTTTGGTTTCTACAGTTCACTTAAAAAAAAAGTTATTCTCGCAGCATTTTGTCTGCAAAATTCAATCTGCATAGATAAATGGTCTAATTCGTTCCTAATACAGGGTGTCGCGTAATTTTTAATTCATTTGACTACCTATTTTATAATTTTTTTGACAGCTTCCTTGTCAAAATAAATCATAAATGTTATATGTCTTTGTAATCAAGAAGAAAGGCTTCATCAAATAACGCAATAAAATATAGGGTGTTGCATTCGAGATAAAAAAGTTACATGTCACACCCTGTATACGGTACCAATTGAAAACTTTTGGACGATCGATTCAAAATCCCTGGAAAAAATCGTTGAGAGAAAAATTTCAGTTTTTCAAAATATCTCAAAGGGGAATCTCCTAGAGGGGGGGTGAATTTTATCGTGAACACCCTGTACTAGTAAGCTGTGAATCAAGTGAGAGTTTCATCGTTGGTGTGAACATTGAATTAGTCTAGACAGAACAACAGAATAGTCTATAAAGGTGAGTGGTACCTACTTATTATTTACATATTTATTTATTTATTTCAAATTTTCATACACAAGAAAAAAGTATAGAAAACATCCAACAGTATTATTAAGCTGCTCAACATTTGAAATGTCGGTATCGAAAATTTTGCCCTTTTTCAAAACGGTCTAACTTTGGATTGTTTTGACCGATTCCGATTTTGTTTTCACGGTTGTTTGGATACATCTTCCAGCAATCTACTCGCTACTTATTCCAATTACATTCGTTACAGGGGTAACAGGGTGTAAAGCATTGCAAAATTGTGTACAGTTCAATAGATCCCCATTTCTGTAAACAATTTTTTTTTCAAATTCTCACGATATAATCATAAAGCCTCGAAAAGGCTTTTGAATTTTCCAGATCAGAAGTCCAACATAATATAAGGAAAAAACCAAGAAACATTAAGATACTTTAAAGATAAATTATTATAACTGATTATCCTAAAATTATTCTGAGTAAAATTACCAATAATATTATCAAATTCATTGGTATTGGTAATAAAATAAAATGATGACATGATTTTTTTTTGGTAAAAGTTGCATTTTAGTCATTTTGGTTGGCAATAACATCGCATTTTTGATGATAGGAACCTGTAATTTTGCATGCTTGTTGCTTGAACTGTTGAAAACTGCTGCGTCCTCAGAAATCTCCGTTTTACTTTCCCGGTTCGCGTTCTCGAATGGAAAGGAAAGTATTGTGAACGCGCACAAAATTTGTTTCAGGATTTTGAAGAATATAACTCTTTTTTAACGTCCATCTAATCGATTTATTTAGACAATTTTCAGATCAAAGTCGGTCTGTCTGCTTGTCTGTGTGTCTAACTCTGTGTAATCGTCCATGATAACTCCCAAATGGTTCATCCCATTGAGCTGAAATTTGCTATGCGACCATGGTATAGGCGTCTTATGAACTTGTGTGATTTTGGTTGGAATCCGCCATCAGAGGGCGCACTTATCGCATTGTATCAATATCGGAGTTTTTGACGTACGGGCCTCAAATTGGATATGTAGATGTTTTGTTGGTTCAGAAATACACTCTAAAATTTTAGTTTGTTGTTATTTGTTTTATTTGTTTTTTGTTGTTGTTGTTGTAGTATATTAGTTTGTTATTTTAGTTTGTAAGTTTCAAAAATATAACCTCAATTTCTTATTTTTTGAAAATGTCTTGAAAATGTCATTTCTTTCACAAAAAAAATCATATCAACATTGTTGAACTATTGATCTGGGCAATTCGAAAACCGTTTCGAGACAAGACCATCATGGCTTCATGGTTATATCGTTAGGAGGACTGCCTTTCCAAAAAATCAATCCTCCATCAGGACGACGTATAAGGGAGAAAGAAGCGAGAGGAAGAGGAAGCGGAAGCGGAAGCGGAAGAGGAAGCGGAAGAGGAAGAGGAAGAGGAAGCGGAAGAGGAAGCGGAAGAGGAAGCGGAAGAGGAAGCGGAAGAGGAAGCGGAAGAGGAAGCGGGAGAGGAAGCGGGAGAGGAAGCGGAAGAGGAAGCGGAAGAGGAAGCGGAAGAGGAAGCGGAAGGTCGACTTTGTCGAAACGTTCCTGAGTAAAAAATTTTGAAATCCGAAAAAGTGAACTTTGGAGGGCTGTATCTGCGTCATTAGGACGAACTTTGCAAAATGGTACATAGGTTTCCGTCATATTTTGACGAGATCCACCCACAGTTAAATTTTTTGCTATCATCCCTGAAACACCCTGTATAAAAATATTGACAACACCTTACCTTCTCCAATACTAAGTATGTACATAGTTTTTCCATTATCCACGAATGGACGAAATACGAGAAATTGCGTTTTTCCTATTCTTATGTGTGGGAAGTGTCCTATACTTCAGTTCACGAAAATTACAATCAACACATCGGTTGAAATGTATTTTTTCCATACCTGGGCATGGGAAAAATATCAACCTGTTGGAAGAAAATTACGATTGACGTAAGGCGTTTTTTCCCAGTCAAAGTATGAAAAAATAGTAACTCGGTAAATGAAAATTCCAATGCACATTATGACATTTTCCCCATATCGACATGTGGTAACATTTCAAGCTTGTATGGGTTAATGACTTCCAATACACGTATGGAAAAATTACCACAGATTTTTCTTACAGTGTACTGAGGTCAAAATTCTGATGATTGCTGCATAGTATGTTGACCATCCTGGCAAGTTTTTTTTCCGAGATATTCAATCTATAAAATACTACTCACCTTATTCTACTGTATCGTACACTTTTTCATGATTTGCCGCGATATCAATATGTTATCACCTGTTGACTGGATGGTACATATACCTATTTGTAACATAACCGCTGAAGCCACCCGCATTTGGCGGGCCGAAAATAATCCGGAGGAAAATAGACTGAAGCCGTGGAGTCGAGTGAATATTCTGAGTCAAGTCATCATTGAAAGATGTCGCTAGTTATTCAATTCATACGTGTGAACCGAGCGAGTTCTCACAACATGATTCACTTCATACACCTCAAGATTCAGAAAATGGTCGCGCCACTGATCGCATCGATATTGTTGTATTAGGAGGAGTATATTCGTTGAAGAGCTCGACTCGACTCCTTTGCCTTTATTTGGTAGTTTGGTCCAACTGCTAAATTCACCCTCTCTCAAGGATTTTCTTAGTTTCTTCTCTGTAGAGTTCTTGTAGGTTTCTTAATCTAGCTCCAGTTTCTTCAAACAAATTTCCTTTTCCGATTCGAGGGGACGCGTTTGGTTGATATATTAGTTGTTAGCTTTCTCGAGGGAGTTGCATAGGTTGTAATGGCTGAGAAAAGCTTCCCATTGTGCTCGAAACACTTGCAGTCCTTCAGCTTTTAATGACGAAGACATAATTGAATTTGGAAAATCTGCTGGAAGGTCCAAGATTTCTTTGATGGCTGATCTAATTGTTTTATCAATATCTTGAAGAAATGTTATTGTGATTTTGTGAAGAGGGGCTGTTTGAAAAGGATAAATCAGAGTTGGCCATATACAAAAATTCAACAATGTGAAATTTTTGATCTGCTTTGAGGTGAGGATATTTTATCAGATCTTGTATTTTTTGTCCAAATTTGGATATCAGATGTCAAGGATCAAAAACGATCTCGTTTGAGAAATTCACACCCAAGTATTTGATGGATTCTTGCTCATCAATGGATTTCACCTTGACACCGTCAATCTCAAATTCTCCCTTCAGCAGCCTTCTTTTGGATACGTTAATTACTGTTGTCTTCTTTGTGTTCAGTCTTGAACCTATCTCTTCAAACAAAAATTTGGCTGTATTGAACAAATCCAAAACATCTTCCTTACTTTTTCCAATTAAAACAGTGTCGTCCGCAAAACCCAGAACACTTATGGCTGGTAGCCCTGAGACGAGTTCAAATCCATGTTCTTCGCGTACTTTTTCTTCTGAGAACTCTTCGAGGATGTGATTGATAGATGAATTGTATAAAGTTGGCGAAAGTGGTGATCCCTGTAGGACGCCTCTCAAAATTTTTATTTTTTTCGTCTTTCCGCGTCTTGTTTCAATAGTTGTATCACCTAATTGTAAGTTCCTAAGTATTTTTTTCAATGGGTCCGGGATCGGTAATGATTCTTGCGTGGAGGCTAAGTGTTGATGTCCCACAGAGTCGTACGCTTTTTCTATGTCTAGGAACAGGATACAGCACTCATTTTTTCTTTGTTTAGTTGCTGATAATACTGAATTTATTATTGATCCGTTGATATGAGTTCCTGGAGTTGGGGAAAAACCTCTTTGATTCTCGTTGAAGGTGATGAAATTTCTAAGTCTTCTGTCAATGATTTTCTCGAAGATACGACGAATAATGGAGCAGTCAGTAATTGGTCGCCAATTGCTTGTAGAGTTCCAAACCCCGCCTTTGTCGAGAAGAATAGTTCTGTTTATTTTTAGACACTCAGGAATGTAGCCTGTCAAAATCATGAAATTGAAGATATGGACTAATTCAAGTAACACAGCTTCTCTGCGGACTACCCGCATTGGAACTTTGTCATTTCCGGCAGCCGTATCAACTTTTATGCCTTTAGTTGCTAGTCGAACGTCTTCAGTTGTGACTTCAGGTGTATATTGAGCATTTAGGTCGTGCTGTTTCTCACTGAATACATTGGAATAGTTCTGATGGACATAATTATTTGGTGTAGAAAATCGTGTTGTGAAGTCTTCATGAATCAGCTCCAACTCTAACAAACATTTCTTCCTTTTGTCTTCCATGACTGCGCGAACTACTTTCCTCTGTTGATTATAATAATTGAATTGCGTTAATTTATACTTGTACTTTCTTTTCTTTCAAGTCGATCTTTCTTTGTGGCTCTTTCAGGATTTAATGACTCCTTGTATTTTTGATTTTGTAGCACTAGAAGCTGTTTTTTTTTTCTAGCTTCGTAGTAGTGTCTGGCTAGATGTTTTGGTCCTGGCAATACATTTATGGAGGTCCGCAAAAAGTCTAAAAATTTTGTGAGCTCCTCTTCAAAAACCTCTACGCTTTGATTTTGAATTGTCTCAAAAAGTGTTTGCCATAATTTCACTTCGGCATTGGATGTTACCATTTCATTTGTTTCTTGAGGTACCATATCATTCTCTTCATCTAGATTTTCAATAGCCGATGTACTTGGTTGCTTGTAAGAACTGATAATTTTTTGTCGATGGAGTTCTGGATGAGCTTTGATAATGTGGATTTTAATGCCCCTTTTATTCGTGCATTTTTTGTTGCAATGTTCACATTTTTCCCCAGTTTGGGTTGCCCATTTTTCTAAAGGTAATGCTTTTGGAGGTTTATCAGCTATTCCCGAGGCTTTTTCAATATCTGGTTTACCGCTATAGGTGCTGTCATTGTTGATGTTTTTGTTTTCTCCGTCACTCTCTGTCTTATTGTCATCATTGTCAAAGCTGCTGTCACTTTATTTGTAGTTTGGACGAAAGTATCTGCCAGATCTGCTCGGCTGACATATTCCGGTTGAGGTTGACGCTGCATTTTCTGTGACCTTGCGCCTTTCAACTTTGCCACTCTGAGATGCCTTCTTGGCTGCTGGTGAAGCTGTCGCAGGAATCTTTCTCTTGGTGGGAATTTGAGTGCTGTTATTTTTTACTCCGCTTTCGCTCTCGAAGATGTCTTCACATACGTTGCGATTATTCTTTTCTTGGGTTTTATTTGTGTTTGTTTTCTTTGATTTTGGATTTTTTTTTGGAGTGACAATTATTTTGACTTGACATTCATAGCTGTATCTATCATGAAAGAAGCACACAACTCTGTTGTGAATATTGACAGCATTGGTCTCTTCATTTGGGTCATTCGTCGCACTTGGAAAAAATATTTTCTTCACCTGGTCAAAATAATTCATTTTCATCTTTTTCTCCATGGAAAACAATGTAGTATTGATTGACATGTTTTGTATCATTTCTCATTTCCCATTAATTCGCAGTCGCTTCATCCATATTTGAAGTCAAAATTGCGGTATTGGCATTTTATGAAGAACAGCCCACAAAAAAGTGTGCGTTTTTGTGATGTCCAGTTCAACAGCTATTATTTGCATTTTCCCTTCCCGCTTGATCAGTAATAAAATAACACTTAAGTTGAATAGAGTAATGGACCAAAGTATTTTCTAGCTGTTTCCATTGAGATTGAACCTTCAAACTTGTGTGGAACACAAGAATCAGTTTTTCTTTCCGCCCGGCGCGGCGCCCCACAGTGGGACGAAAATGTCAATTTCCTCCAAAAATTTGGTTTTCGAGTTTGACATTTCTAACAGAGCGGAGTAAAGGTTTCAATGAAATATCAATAAGTTTTGATACTTACATATTGTGAAACAAGATTTCACCAGTATTGTGCCTTTACGAGCTTCTGGAAAGCTCGATTTGAATTAAACTAAAAGAATAATAGCTGAGTCCAAGAAGTGTTGTCGATCGGTTCTGAAGAAAACATTTCGAAACAAAAGACATCAGCAAAGGATATACAGGAAGTCCAAAGGTTATCCAACTGTATATGAGGCCCATATTGATGTGCCTTATCCAAAATAGTACAAAAGAATCAATCAAAATGTCAAAATCCACCCTGTAGAACAAAAAGTTACGATACAAAATGAAAGTAGTAACAGAATAGATACGTTGCTGGAAAAAGAACAAGATTATTTGATTTATTTGAAAGTTGCTAGTCCTCAAACTTGACTTTACAAATTTTAGCCAGCCGAATGGGGAAAAGTAGAGAGAAGTAACGGTCGTAGTTTCAGAGATTTGACAGGGATGTTTGCTGAGGTATACTAATAAACATACTAAAAGTCCCAGCTTCTACCGGTTTCGCTCGAGCCGCCATCTTGGAAAAATGGTAGTGAACTTGATCGAACCATTCTGCAATACAAAGTCTCAGGTATACAGAGCAGATCCATGGGAAAGATGTCTGGAAGGCGATCCGATCTGACCCCGCCAACTTTTAAACCTAAGCCTTGTGATTTTGCTCCGCGTACACCACCACGGTCGATTAAATTGAGCTTTGAATATTGGAGCTAATAATCCTTTCGCTGGCGCTGCCAGTTTTCAATTCTATTAAGCACCACTTAATCAAAATATTTAGTTCATATTCGGAATCATAGGAAATTTCTGCTGTGGTTATTAGCGTATAAATACGCACAATCATGGAAAACCCTTTGAAGCTCCACCGCACCGTACAAAGGCTAATTTTTCCAGTTTAACTGGTGTGCAATCGATCTCTTTGACTCAGTTTTCACCAGTGTTTGTCGAAAGCTGTGTCGGCATTGAATTCATATATCAGCTGTGTAGTTGATCCGTTTTGAGCAGCTTAATGAAATTGCAAAGTGCACACGGATCCGATATCAATCCCTTGTTATCTATGGAGGCATTACTCGCGAACATACTATACCATCACACACAATACTGCCGAACAGAGGGTTCATAATCTCTGGAATTGCGCACATCACGAGCAGTTTGTCAACTTACGCTATTAATTCGCAGTGACATGATTCGAGTCTGTGAAATCCGTCCAGATTGATTGCTGAGAGATAAAGGGCACACGAGTTAGTTAGTTTCAGTTATGCACGGCGCTCAAAAACATAAGCTTAACAACTCGAGGCTTAAGAACGTTACAGCGTCGTCTTCCGTCAATACGGCTTTTTAGCGCACTTCTCCAAACGGGAAGGCGCTTATGCCCTTGCTTTGACCGTCCGTCCGGCTGTCCGTGCTACTCTCTATTATGCTTTGATCAGGTCCCGACTGGAGTATGCCTCTATTATACTGGTCACAATTTGAAGTGGGTCACCCAAAAAATTGCTCGGTTTTGATTCTCTGTCAATCACTTGAGAATCCTCAGATTTTGAAATAACTCACACCAACTTCAAGATAAATCTTCCTACTTTCACCATTTGCAAATGCTTGTTAGCTTGTGACAGCAATGGGCTTAATACAGGGTGGTAAAGGATACCTTGCAATTTTGTACTTTTTTGAAATGGTGCAGGAAATGCTAGTCAATAGTATGAGGAACTCATATTTTGTTAGTTTGATGCTCTACGTTGCTTAGTAACGAAAATATGTTTTTTTCTCATTTAGTTACTTCATCACGCTGATTTATACAATAGATATTTATTGTATTAGGAGTATAAGTGACACTTTATGTGACGGAGTATGGATGTTTAAGCGCCGAGCGCAGCGAGGAGAATTAAATCCATACGAGTCACATAAAGCCACTTATACTCCGAATACAATACAATGTTTTATTTTCAAACAGTCAAACGTTCAAACAGTTCAATTTTGTACACGGAATATTAACAAAAAAGAAAATTGAGAATAGACCAAGTTACCTGGCGTCGATCACGATGGTTTCTATAGGCGACAACCATGCACGCTGCAATCAACTCACTTTTACGCCGGAGGAGGTATAAGTACTTTTATGCCGCCGCCAGCGGAGTATAAGTACTTTTACGCCGCTCAATGCCGGTGTCATAGAAACGCCCCCTATACCTTGTCAACACAGTCACAAAAGCGCCATGTTATATGACGTTTGAAAATAAACTTTTTTTTTTTATTATATTCAAATTATGAGCAATGAAAATGAACGGGGCAAAATATTTCAATACAAAATTGGACCTGGTCTGAACCGCACTACTTTTTGGTAGGATCTAAACATACCTCTGAACAGGTTATTGATAGTTGCCACAGGGATTTCCCTCCACTTCGCGGTTAGAGCATCCAGTAACTTTTTGTCTTGTAGTGAGTTGTTCTGGTAGTGCTGACAGTCTTCTTTGGAGAGCATCTCATATGTGCTCAAATCGGCGTTGCGCTTGATTAAGAAATACAGCTGTCAGTCGGAAAGTCGGTACACTTTCATCGCACTCAGAAGGCTACAGAGTGTCAGCAAATCTCCAAATAATGAGCTGCAACACAACTGGGTCTCACAAGTGAAAAAGATCGCGGAATTCTATTCGGCTGGCTCGCCCATTGACATTTTTCAGTTGGATGAAAGTGAAATTCGGCGCGTCACCGAAGGGTATCTACAGAGTGGCAGGTTTGAGGATTGGAACAGGGTTCTTCTTAGTACATTTTGTAGCGGGTATAAAAACATCATTGACCAAAATCCTTTGACGTCAATCAATGCCGAATACCTTGATTTCAGCATGCCACTTGGAGTGAAGCGCGTCATTGCCCAACTTCGTCTTTCGAATAAGCTGACGCTCATCCTGTATGTGAACAACGCAACGTATAGACTTCCTCAATCGGAGAATTGCTCAGTGTGTAATTTACACCGACCGGAAACTGTTGACCACGTGGTTTACGATTGTCCACTGTACGCTCCAATCCGACGAGAGTACCAGATACTGCTGTCCAAAGACTGGCCAACAAATTTGAAAAATGTCACAAGGGGAAGAGCGATTAAAATTTATAGATTTTTGGCAGGTGCAATGAAGCTCAGGGCCTTCGCTCGTAATGAATAAAGTTTTTAGTTTGGGTAGTTTAGTTAGGCATTTCTATTTGTAAGAGTGAATTATTCATTTGTTTTTTTTTCCTATTTTTTAAGAATGTCAGTACATCTTTTGTTATTCACATATATTTACTTATTATATTTATACATATTGTTGGGTTGTATATGCAGCTCGTAAACCTTTTGTTTATAAGTACAATGTACGTACTGAAGAAACAATAAATCATTTTGAATTTTTTTTTGAATTTTGAATGTGCTCAATTGGATTGATATCGGGCGATAAGTTTGGCCATATCATTGAGTGGATTTAATTATTAACGAAAGATTCATTCCTTATATTGCCATGTTACATTTATTATTAGGTATTGTTATTGTTACAGTTTTCAAAGTCATGTTTGCTAAACTCAGAGAAAAACTATTTATAGCAACATCAATAACTGTCAAATTATTCGACTCAACTTGAATACCTACTTGATTGAATATTTAAATCACCTTCAAAAATTAGAAGCAGTGCAGCGCAAAAAATCACCTCATGAATAAAAAATCATATTTCTATAACTATGCAACCTGGAGCATCAAGCTAAGAAACAATGAGTTCCTCATTCTATTGGTTATCAAATTCAGCAAAATTCAAAATTACAGGGTGGCCACGAAAGTTCCTGTACCATTGCAAAAAAGTACAAAATTACAAGGCATTCTTTATCACCCTGTATCAAACATATCGCTGTCACGAAACAACAATCACTTGCAGACGGTGAAAGGAGAAGGATTTATTTTGAAGTTGGTGTGAGTTATTTCAAAATCCGATGATTTTCAAGAGATTGCCAGAGATTAAAACCGAACCATTTTTTGGGTGACCCACTTCAAATTATGACCAGTATATTTGGTATCCCTACTGCGGTGTTCACATTCATGGGGTGGAGTTGGTACAGCATCGCTTTCTCAAGCACTTGAGTTTCCTCATGGATGGTGTATATCCTGTTCGGGGCATCTCATTATTATCCAGGTTTAACCTCCACTCCTTGGGAACTAGACGTACCATGCTAGCTGTTAAATTTCTCCACACCTTATTGAATAATAATTTGGATTGTCACTATCTTCTATCCAAAATCAATTTTTTCATACCACGTATAAATTCCAGACAGCGCACCACGTTCTATAATCCCAGTTCCAGAACCAACGTCCTTTTCAATTTCCCCATTTCTATTATGTGCCATACGTTCAACAAAATCTCCAATGTTTGTGATATTAATTTCAGCACCATAACGTCCATTATGTCTTTCGTTCTGGGCAATGACTGACTCCACGAAGTCAACTTGCTCATGTTATTGATATGATTTTGATCTTTTCTTTTTGTGTATTAGCATGATTGTGTTTAATTTTTTGTTTTATATAATTCCTCATTCTATTCTATTTTTTTTTGTTGTATAAAGTACAACAAAGTACTTTATACAAGTACTCATATAAGTAAGTTTTCCTTTAATTGGGCATTGCCTGGTGGGAAATAAATCCATTCTATCCTATTATATTCTATTCTATTCTATACTAAGCGTCAAAATTAGCGTTACACTTTTTTAGGGATTTCTTACAAAGGAACCAGATAACCAGTTGGGTTGAAATTTCACCCAGAGTAAGCTTGAAGTGTTCTTCAAATGTCACCTGAGGCGACTACGCAAACAAGGCGGTGAAAAGACCCCAGCTATCTTCTTCAACTCCTGAATGGGTAGACAACCCATTATATGTACTTCAATTTAATTCAACTTATTTGAATCAAATCACGTTTGCCGCTTTTGGAACCGCTTGGCTAATGTTTTTTAAAATCAGGACGCCATCCTGTTGTGCCTTTCTTCTTGTTATTCGAGGATAGAGGTCTCGGGCTTGTTCAGACCGATCTGACTACGAGTTTGAACACAATAAGACACAGTATAAGTTTTAACATAACATCAATCTATTGACCTCTATACAGGGTGTTTCAGGGATGATAGCAAAAAATTTAATTGTGGGTAGATCTCGTCAAAATATGACGAAAACCTATATACCATTTTGCAAAGTTCGGCCTGATGACGAAGATACAGCCCTCCAAAGTTCACTTTTTTCGGATTTCAAAAATTTGTAGCTCGGGAACGTTTCGACAAATTCAGCTTTAATTCAGCAAAAGCTGGTTTGTCATAATTATCTATCAACTTGCCAAATTTGGAAAGAATCCAACCAGTGGTGTAGGAGTTATGAGGGTCAATAATTTAGAAGCATCCGAAGAAAAGTTGACTTAAGGTGACCCCTCATAACTTCCACGCCACTGATTAGATTCTTTCCAAATTTGGCGGGTTGATAGATAATTATGACAAACCAGCTTATGCCAAATTAAAGCTGAATTTGTCGAGACATTCCTGAGTTACAAATTTTTGAAATCCGAAAAAAGTGAACTTTGGAGGACTGTATCTTTGTCATTAGGCCGAACTTTGCAAAGTAGTATATAGGTTTTCGTCATATTTTGGCGAGATCTACCCACAGCTAAATTTTTTGCTATCATCCCTGAAACACCCTGTATACAGGTCAAAATGTTTGAATATTGGCTCGCTCCTACACCTAGTCCTACCTTCAGAACATTGAATCTTCGCAATCCAAAGCAGGCCTATAGTAGGCTGGAGCGCCGTCACTGGGATATCGGGTGACGCACCACGTCGATGCAGCAGGCCGGCGGACCAAAACCATCTTCATTTGCGGGTGTGTTTTAATTCTACCTCACGTTGTTTTCACCATTCAATCGGATGTCGTACAGGGAAAATTTTCTGGCGGCTACACGAGAGCTAGTGAACTGTTTTTTCTTCTAAGTTGCGCAAACCAAAAAGGGACTTACCAACGGCCGACGTTCTTTGGCTTCTGGGTGTTGCGTTGACACGGTGGTGCACTAGAGGATAGGATAGAAAGGAGGCACCACGCACTACGCGCCACCAAGTTGGGACATCACTTCTTACGGCCGAGAAAACAATTAAATTACGAGTCCCATATTACAACAACAAGCGGCGGATGCGAGCTTAGCTATCGACGCGTTTCTGATTGCTACTGCCCTTTTTTCGTTTCTCAACCCAAAACAAAAAACAATAGCCAGTGGCGGGCTCCTGTAAGAGTTACCCCGGGAAGGAGTCAGGATGGCACCCAGTGTAGGCGTTGCGCCTCTGCCGAGATTTACGTACCTGAAACGCTGCCACACGTCCTAGGCTCCTGTCCGTTTGGACACCTCTTGATAAACAACCGCCACCACACCATAAAAAATTTTTGGCAAAAGCTCTTGAAAAGACAAGATTGGAGGTTCATCAAGAAGTCACGGGATATGCAGAGGACGGCAGTTCAAGAAGGATAGATATTATAGCAATAGACCCGAAAAGAAAGCGAGCGATCATATTAGATCCTACAATACGATTTGAAAACAGCAAAGACCAGCCGGAAGAAGTCAATTCGGAGAAAAAGGCAATTTATGAAAAGACAACATCCTACTTCAAAAAAGTCTATGAAGTTGAACAAATAGAGGTTTATGGTATTCTTATAGGGGCAAGGGCAAGGGGTACAATCACATCTTTTTTTAGACAATTCTCGAAAAAATTCCGGATACCAGCTAAAGATCTGAAAATTGAAGCAATCTCAGTTATGAAAATTTTTTTGTATTCTTAGAAATCATCTATATTCTTCTTAGTTACACATTGTATTAAGCTTTCAAATTCATAATTACTATTTTAAAACTTCATATTCGAAATTATGACTGAAGTATCCTTTGTAATATATGCAGCTCAAACTGTTGAGAAGGTGAATTTTCAATGAATTTCTTATATACAACGGTGATTTGCTAGGAAGTCCTTGCACCCAAAACTTCAGGGAGCTGCTGCAGCCCCCCTAAGGGATGATTTTTTTGGTGCTTCGAATGGATCGACTTTAAGAACCCTGAAGAGCAATCGTGCCAAAGGAAATTGCTTCTTCATCAAATAATGCCGTATTCTTACCAAATATCAGAGTATACCGCGGCCACTAAGGGTACTGTGAAAAATTTACAGGGTTCCATTACGCCATATACGTTCGAACGTCCCAGGGGTCCATCAGTTTACAGGTTCATGCGGCCTGTCCTCAAGTACGCACTTCTTTTGACGCTTCGTAAAGTTCGCGCTTTATTCACTTGGAAAAAACGCATTAAAACGTCCAATTTCCCACAGCTTTATCTCGGCTTTTGCACAGCATTTGGCCACAGATTTATTTCTTCGTTTTTTCTTCTTCTTTCTTTAATTATTGGGTGCTCTGTCGTGATTAATGGCTCATTGTCGTGGAATGTTGAATTTTTCAGCCGTTCCAGGACGGGCTCGGCCGTTACGCGCCTGAAAATTAATCCCGAAAGGGGCATGCAGCTGAATAAATGAAACGGATTCAACGCGCGGCAAGCAGGTACATACATATACCGCTCAGCCGTGGATTTTATAGAATTCTATTGTCCCGACACAGCAGCCCTCGGAACGAATCCTGCGAAAGCCGTGCTAAGCCGGCTGTGAAATATGACGGGTGCAGGATAGTGTAATAGTGGATGGGTAATGGGCATACCTATCTACCGCCATTATAGATCCTGAGTTACTGTAACAGCAACACATAAAAATTAACTGCCTACTATCTGGATTCTATACTTTTACGGATTATACTTCTACGACCGTTGATGTAACTTGAATTTTCCAGTTTACGACAAATGGTTGGAATGGAATGTTTGTCTGGTGGCATCACTAGCACTAATAGCTTGATCGCTATAGCCTCTATTAGCTGGGTTGGGTAGTTATTGTATAAGTATGTTCGATTAAGGTGGAATTGGCAGATTAAAAGAGAGGTTAGAATGAATATTTCATCCCTACTGCAATCACGAAATTGAAAATCACTCAAGCTTTGCAATGTATAAACCATAAACCGCAAACATCTAGGCTTAGACTATTGCAAGACATACTTTTTGTAATTTATTTTTATAATTTACAGGCCATGAGTCATTAAGAAATGCCACACAAAAGGAAAAATCTGGATCTCACCAGTTTTCAAAGTTGGCGCCACTTAATTTTTGCTTCTTCACGTGATATTTTATCAACTAATGACTTGTGAATTATGAAATGTATGTCGGATCACCCACGGATCAATAGTTACGAATCTCTGAAGACGATCCCGAAGCTATAATCAATTGCACGGCTTTCTGCATTTGAGCAAGCTATGGAAAAATTGTGTTGTGTTGCTAAGAATGATACGATGGCAAGGAGATGCGAGCCAGTTGTCTACACGTGTAATTTTAATGTGACACTTTGTCACCGTGTCGAAGTGTCATGTACGCGAAAGAGAAAATTTTTGAGCATACGCCAGGAATCGAAGTTTCTTTGTAGTGCTTTGCTGTGTGGATGATAAGGGACATTGTCTTTACTGGTCGGTGGGTCTCCGCCAAGGTTGTCAAGTTTTGGGCGGCTACTAATGAATGATGTCGAAGATCGGCAGGATACTACTCGGATGAAAAGGCCCACCGCCTAAAAGGCTGCATCTTCTGATGCACATCACTGAAGTAGTGAGCACTAGGTACCTACTCTAGCTCTAGATCTACCTGTTATATCTACGGCAACAGCAAGCAAGATATGAAGACACATGCTGGCAGACAATACAGTATACCTACCTTCTCACACCTAAATCTTGTCTCTGTAGTTTTTTTCGAATTAAGAGGCGTTTCTCTACTTATTTTGGTGTCATTTTTGATCGCGTTAGACGACGTGAAGTTTCGAATTCACTAGTCAAGCAGTGAATCAAGACGTTGCACCTTTACACCTGTTGTAAGTACTTACTTAATGACTTGCTGTCTTTTCGTCGAAATCGTTCTCCATAGCTATTTCGATCAGAGGTCAACAATGACACTTACCTGTAACAAAACACAATCACAGTTAGAACATGCTTTTGACAGGCAATAATCTATATATCTAATTGAATTCTAAGAGCTTGAAGCACAAATACAAACGCTGAGGCTGAAAAAATCAATCAAGAAAACGAAGACAGCCCTGAGAGTACTTATCAAAAAGTCAAAGGCAGAACAGTGTTGAAAATTATATGGTGAAGTTGACAACAATGGGCGAGTTCAGCAGATCCTATGTGGGTGCCACCGGTGGATCACGTATTTTGCCACCATAGTTAGTTTGTGGCAGCTGTGGATCGGATATAATATGGACTGAGCCTTCCAGCAGCTTATATGTGGTGAAGAAATCTACCGGCTCACAACGCTCTTCACCAGAGAAGTCTATGCCAAAGAGGAAATGTGGTAGGCGGCGAGCCGAAATTCCTGCAAATGAACTAAGCTAGCGGCACAAAGCACAAAACACACCTTCATAGTAGTCATTAACGAGGCGCTTGAATGAAAAAAAAATAACTATCAACAATACCTATGGCTTTCGGGAAAAAAGATCCACTATGGACGCCGTAAAAAGAGTGACCGAAGTTGCTGGAGATGAAACAAGTGAGTATGCCTTCACGGGCGTGAGTCTCAGTAGCGCATTTTCTTGAAGAGGCATATTATGAATGTAAAGAAATTTGGTTGAAGGAGAAACATCATTCTTTGCCCACTATCTTCAGTCGAAACTCATTATGATTTTTTGTTATCAGAATGGGGTACTTGTCAATGAAAAAGATTTGAATGAAAATTCTTTCAATCATCAATATTTTTTTGTTTGGAGGCGGAAGCTGGGAGCAGTTACTAATCAACAGTAGCCTATAAGAATATCTTACCCATTTTTAGTCGGCTACCCATATAGCGAAACAATCAGATCGTTATGTCTTCGGGTTTATGTTTTTCATTCATCTCTTACTATTACAAACATAAAATGAACGATGCTAGTGCCGGCAGACGTTTTCAAACTCATAGGCACCCTTGACCCATTAAATCTCGGTATGAGCCGCTTTTATTTGGCCAAGATCATGGATCACGATCCGGAAATCCGCTCACGGGGCTGATTGGCTGTGTCACGTGCAACCAATCCAGTCAGCGGATTCCCGAATCATGATCCGCGATTCTGGCCGAAAGAAAGCAGCTTATGAGTACATGTAGTTGTCAGTCTTCCATCAGAGTGTGGGTACTTCTTTTCAAACCAGGGGTAGTTCACAATGCTTCCATAATATGTGGCTTTTGAAAATAAATTCACGTCTTCTCCGCAAAGCTGAACGATATGGGGTACATGCCCAGCACATACTCCGCCCATTTTCTCCCAGAAGCGAGTCCTTATGGCACCTTCAAGGGCTTTAGAATAAGAACTAACTGGACATTATTGTTCAAGGCACAAGTCGAGGCACAAGCACAGTTTTCACATCTCATTCCGGTAATTTCCACATCATCAATTATTATGAAAACGTCAAGCTTGAGCTTTCAAACATCAGTGCAAGCAATAGGGTCCTTGCACGAATTTTTTAAATCAGAAATTTCTATGCAGGAACATGCGCCTTGTAGTATGTAGTCATATGGTGAAGGGAAAAATCGAGAAAAATTTCTGAAGCTTTTCATTAAAAAAGTAAATTTTCAACAATTTAAATTTATTTTTGCGCCTAAAAACAGCCATGACGTCAGACATGCTGGGGATATTCAGAACGACAGAGGCAGCTTTGTTGTTTTTGCATCAGACTTGGCAATAGGCTAGTGGACATGGGTTTTTCATTTCTTTCTATGAAAGATCCTCTCAAAATTGTTGCATTGGCAAGATGATTTTGTTTAAAAAAGTTTTTGTACATATAAAAAGACATGAAAAAGATTTGTCTGTTTGAATGGCGCGGCAAGTGCGTGACGTCACATTTTGAGGAGCCAATAGAAACTCTAGTTGGCCATTCAATGACTGAAGAACACCTTCTCGTTTTCAACTGATTTATACCGAAAAAATATAATGAAATGCTGGAGTGCTATGGTTTGACCTCACATTTTGGTCGATTCTTCCTTAAAATTCACTTATTTTTGCTCGTGCAGGCTTCGGATTAATGTCACAACAGTGTTATTAGTGCCATATGAGTGGCAGTACTGCGAGTGTCGCATGCCATATGTCAACCCCACGTCAAACCATAGCACGCACCATAGCATAGCACCATAGCAATAATCTAGTGTTTGTTTAATACAATTTCGCTTCATAATACATAATAACTCCATGCAATGGCATCAAAAATAAGTTCCTTGTGATAAAGTTGTGCTCGCACGTGAAAATACACCACTACGTAATAAATAGATCCAGAACGAATGCTTCGGTCGAATGTCAGATGCGTTCCCCTCTCCTTCCTCCCTACCACCTCCTAGCCCACTTTTAAGCTGTGACGTAGCATACTATTCCTGATTTGAGTAAGTCCACTTTCAAATTGATTTTTTACCGGAATGAAATCATATTTCCAAAAACTTTTCCAACTACAAATTCGTCATTCAGATCAGGATTATCAGGTTTATGATACTTTTATACTGAAATGCGATTGATGTCCAGTAGCCTATTCTATGCTTGGCACTTTTTTTGTCACTGTCAGCTGAAAGTGATTGTCACACAGTTCCTTCGCGCAGCTAGATTTGCAACATGCCTTTGTTGCAGAGTTGTTGATCTCAATCGGTGTTGCTTGATGAGTTGGTGGCCAAACGATTCACTTCCACACCTGATAAGGGTTTCATTCAAATATTAGTACAGGAATTTTAGGTGAAATATCACTTCAACCTCAAAAAAAATACTGTAGTCGTGAAAATCACAGGTTCTGTTCAGAATTTTGTGCTCTTTCCAAATTTTTGGGTTTCAGAAAAATCCCATCGCAGGCTTTTTTTTTAGAGCTGTCAAAAGTCTGAAGACTGATAATTCTGAACAATTTCAAATTAGGCTCAATTTTTCATGAGATTTCAAGTATACACAGTTATGTGGAGACTGCAAATGTTGGGAATGAACATATGAACAGTTCTGAACCAAACACGATGGAAAATTTCATAGTTCTGTTGGAATATTCTGATTTTTTCTGTCAAATTTATATGATACAGGAAAAATAGTAAAATAATCGCTGAAACCTTGGAAAAATTATAGACGTCCTGAAAATTGTATATTCTGTTCAGAATTGAATGCCCTTCTACATACCTGAAATTGACAGAAATCCCACCCCGGGGTTTTGAGTTATTGGAGGTGGGGTGATCAGTTGCAACTCAAAATGGAGGGGATGAGACCCGTTAATCCATTGGATGCAAATACGTCTCAACTCGACGCATCATATCTCGTTGATATCATTTTGGACCCAAAAATGTCGATCATTGTTGAGGGGGGGTCGTGGAAGAGTTTGAATTGGGGGTTTCCAAATGTGTGAGGAAATATGACAAATCAGTGAAAATCATGAAGGTTCCATTTTTTGTTTGGGGGCGGGAGCTGGAGGCGGCAACTAATCTCTTCCCATTTTTAGTCATGCATCTATACATACATATAGCGAAAGAATTAGATAGTTAATCTTCAGGTTTATGTTTTACATTTATCTCTCACTTTGGGGGCGGCATGTGGGAGCGGCAGAGTTTGGCAAAGAAATTCTTGCACAAAGCTGGGAGTTTATCTATGTTTGAGGTAACATTAACATCCAAATCAGTGAAAATTGTTGGAAGTTGCACTTTTTTCTTTTGGGGGCGGAAGCTGGAGGCGGCGCCATATCAAAAGTAGCCTATACTTTCCCATTTTCTGTCAGCCATCCATATAGCGGGAGAATTAGATCGTTATGTCTTTGGGTATGTGTTTTTCATTTATCTTTTACTTTAAGAGCAGCGTTTGGGGGCGGCAGCATTCGGCAAAGTAACTGTTGCACAGTTTTAATTGGGAGTCTCTAAATGATTGAGGCAATATGACAATCAGTGGAAATTCTGAGAAGTTGTTTTTTTTTTGTTTGGGGGGGCGGCAGCTGGAGGCGGCGGTTAATCAAAAGTGGTCGATCTTTTCCCATTTTCAGTAAGCTATCTATATAGCGAAAGAATTAGATCGCTATGTGTTCAGGTTTATGTTTTACATTTATCTCTTGCTTTGGGGGCGGCGTGTGGGAGCGGCAGAGTTTGGCAAAGAAATTCTTGCATAGTTTGAGTTGACAGTTTCTGAATGTTTGAGCCAACATCAACATCTGAATCAGTCTAAATTGTTGAAAGTTGCACTTTTTTCTTTTGGGGGGGGGCGGAAGCTGGAGGCGGCGCCATATCACAAGTAGCCTATCCTTTCCCATTTTTAGTCAGCTATCTATATAGCGAAAGACTTGGATCGTTATGTCTTTGGGTTCATGTTTTTCATTTATCTCTTACTTTGGGGGCGGCGTGTGGGAGCGGCAGCGTTCGGCTAAGCAAATGTTGCACAATTTGAGTTGACAGTTCCTAAATGTTTGAGAGAACATCTCAATCAGAAAAAATTGTGAAAGTTGCACTATTTGTCGTTTGGAGGCGGAATATGGGGGCGGCGACTACCCAAAAGTAGCCTATCCTTTTCCATTTTCAATCAGCTGTTCATATACCGAAAGAATTAGATCGCTATGTCTTCGGGTTTATGTTTTTCATTTTAAAGTGATTGGGGGCGGTATTTTGCAATTTATTCATATCGGCGGCGCATATTAAAGGCGGAATGTTTCTGGGCTTACGTTTATAAGTGGCAACTATGTATAATTCATGGAATGAGAACACCAGAGCTACTGCAGTAGGTCTGGGAGAAATTGCAATATCATGTTATTTCAAGTTGATCGAGGGCGGTTTTCTCTATGTTGGCGGCGCAATATAGACATTCAATATAGCCTAGCCCTTCTTTGGGAGTGGCAGCTATGTAATAGCGAAAAAAATAGAAAGCTAGGGCGTCTAGTTTGGGAGGAGTTCGAGGAACGGACGGACGGACGGACGGACGGACGGACGGGCAAAGCGATTGCAATAGCGATTTTCATCAAGATAGAAAATGCGCTAAAAACACACAACTGGGACCATGTACACAGCTTTAATATGTACAAGTTGTCTTTAAGGCGATTCACCTTGCATTTTGCGTTTGAGGAATGCCACCTGGCAGAGCTATAGTATGGACTCAAACACACCAAATCTACTTTCTAGCCAAATTTGCACCCCGTGTGGGGTGGCGCGGGGGTCTCTTAGCAAGAGTTTTCTCAAACCATACTACAATATTTTGATTATTTTCGTGAGTTGTTGAAAGTTATCGTATAAGTTCTTTTGTAATGAACTGTCCTGTCGTCGAGTTGTCCTGTCGATGAGTCGTCCTGTCGATGAATTGTCCTGTCGGTGAGTTGTCTTGTCGGCGAATTGTCCTGTCGACGAGTTGTCTTGTCGGTGAGTTGTCTTGTCGGCGAGTTGTCTTGTCGGCGAGCTGTCTTGTCAGTGAGTTGTCTTGTCGGCGAGTTGTTTTGTCGGCGAGTTTTCTTGTCGGAGGGTTGTCTTGTCGGCGAGTTGTCTTATCGGTGAGTTGTCTTGTCGATGAGGTGAATAGCAACGGTGGCAGCTCTTATGATTTTTCATTCAACGATTAAATGCATCTTACTCTAAGACTGTGACTCGGACATTGACAAACGTAAAACCTGTACAGAAAATATTTTCCGCGCAAAATATTTCGATCTTCTTAATCGTACCTATAACAGGTAAATACTTGATACAAAATTATTTAATGCAAAATCTTGTTGCCGATCCATCTCTTTGTATGCATAAATTCAGGTGAATGATTAGGTGATACAAAATTATTTAATGCAAAATGTGGTTGCTAATCCATCTTTTCGTATGCATAATTACAGTCCTCCATTCTAATTATCCTCAGCTAATAGCAACGTCATTAATTCACCTTTATCTCAAAAATACAACGATAGAATATCATGTCATTATCCGCTATAAGTGCAAGACCCATGTAGATATACAAGCCCAATTCACAATAATTGATTGTTTAGTGACATTCCTCACGCAAGATGGAGGTATTTTTTTTAGTGATAACTCTGACCCTGGTTACTTCCAGTCCGCCGCCGCCAGATCTAGATTCTTTGGTGCAATTACATGTCGTAGGCCAATGTTACCTTGATACTGAAGAGTTTTTCTTTTAACTTTGCTATTACCAGCTTTTCAGGAACGGTGATCGCACACCACGTGGATGCGAAATTTACCAGAAAGATCCATATAACGGTGTCAAGTATTCGCCGTTCGGCTTGGGTCAACTTACGAACGTAATATTCTTTGTTTCTGCAATGAAGGGGTCAACCGCTGGTCAAAAGTTTGTAACTGAAAGTAAATTCTGCCAAAGTAGGTACTGAAGTTAGAGTCCCAAACAATTGCTGTGTAGTGCCGATTAGTGCTTACTTATGGCGACGTACTACAGTCGATACAACTGACTCACTGACTAATACGGCAACTTACTCCTAATAGTGCCACTTTCTATACGTTGCCAAGAGCGGTTGACCCCTGGCGACAACAATATTCAAAAACTCGACTTCTACCTTACAGTTTGGTAGAAGGAAGGCATACAAAGTCGGTCAAGTTTTTCGCAAGCGTTACGGCGATTTCTTGGGAGACTACAGCCCTGACGACTTTTACGGCAGAAGCACAGAACATGACTTTGCGACAACGTCCATGGAACTTGTTCTGGCCGGCCTCTACCCTCCCAAAGGTCAACAAGTATGGAACGAAAAGGATTTTCCCAAGTGGCAGCCCATTCCTTTCCATGCTCCTCCTCTGGGCAATGACTGTGTATGATTCTACTTGCTAATCTTCGCACCATCGTGACAATCACCTTTCAGATATTGCAACCGACAAACTGTCCGTATTTCAAACAGCTGCTGAAGGCAAAAGATACTTCGTCCAAGCAAAAGAAACAATACAAGAAATACAAGAACACCTTCGATTACATTTCGAAAAACACCGGTCTGAACGTCACGAATTGTGAAAGTGTTTTTCCGCTGTATTTCGCATTGGAGGGAGAAGCGAGTGGGGATCTTTCGAGTCGGGTGGGATGTAGTTTTTTGGATTTTTGCAGGAAAACTGGGGTCTCACATTGCCGGACTGGACGAAGCAAGTGTGGCCTGAAAAAATCAAAGAGCTAGTTGAAAAGTTTTCATTTGAAACCAGTGCTACGTCGGAGATGCGGAAGATATCCGCTGGTTATTTTTTGAGGAAAATTATAAAGGATATCGAGCAGAGAGCTAAGGGAGGTGAGATTGAAGAGAGCGGAAAGAAGATGAATTTGTACTCGGCGCATCAGCTCAACATCGCTGACGCTTTGATAGCTCTAGGAAAGTTCTCCAAACCACACATTCCAACGTACGGATCGCATCTTGTATTTGAACTCCACAAGAAGGACGATAAGTACAAAATAAGGGTTCTGAGACAATGCGGGTGTGTTTCATGCAGTGCTGATTATTGTGGTTTTCAGATTCTGTACCACTGCTACCCTGACAGTGAAGTCGAATTGTTGAAGCTGGACGGTTGTGATGATTTTTGTCCGTTGGATAAGTTCAAGGATAAGTTGAAAGACATCCTGCCAGGTGATGGACTTTGCTCCAATTGCGATGACTAGCTGTTTCTCAATGATTTTCTACATTTCTTGTTTGGACCAAACTGGGAATAGAAATCGTATTGGTGAAAACGTGACAATGAAGAAACGAGTTTCAAACACAAGTTGATTGGTTTTATTTATTTTCGCAAAAATGCATAATCTGAAAAGACGTCATATTCACGTTGGTTCGCATATTTTCCGCGGCTCATGTAGACTTGGTGTCACTGTTAAGTTTTGGAATACAGTAAAACTTGGAATCGAAACAAATTGTCATGACTGTGGTACTCAAGTGACGAAGGGCTAGTTTATCAATAGACAGTGGACGGGCGAAAGTGTTGGCTTGTTAGCTGTCGGTTAGCGGGCTAGGTGCTGGATAATGTTGAGCTAAACTGTCAAGTTTATCGAACAATTTTGTAAATACAGTAACTGCCTGTTAGTCTGTATTGACCGATGACCGTGTTTTTACTTTATGATCCAAATCCTTGATTCAAGATTATGTTGTCTATTTAATTTCTTATTCAGGGCTTCAATGCCTGAAAATGCGTTTTATTTATATGAATCACAATATCTTACAAATTGTGATACGAATCGACATAATTACACAAGGAGAAAAATGAATGTACGAAAAAGCTGAACATCGTCATTCTGGCGTTCGCTGCATCAATTTACATAATCGCCCTGCGAGTTGTCGACGTCCCGGTTGTCATCATCCATAATGGGGGTTCTATAATATCTGGCCGTACATGTCCCGTTTTGTCAGTTGTTGTACAACAACAGCAGTCGTCTGATATATGCAGGGACCAGCAGAAATATATATCTACCGCAGTCATCTGTCATATAAACGCGGATGAGATACATGGTAGTAGGTATTGCATATTACGCAACATGACGCATCTGGAGCATGAGGAAGGCCGGATACGAATGCGGCCATTAGTCAAATGCAGAAGAGCGGAATCATCAAGACCAGACGTACCTACGTATATCCACTTGTTCAAGTTATATATTCGACGTCAACTTTAAAGAGAAGGCAGACTTACGAAATACATTTGCATGCGCATCCCAGAGAGACCACCACCGCAGAGGAGGGACACGCAGTTACCATCCGGAGAAAAAGGAACGTTGCCGGCACCCGGAGGGAATTAAATTACTCTTTTTACCCGAGGAAATGCAATTTGGAAGCTCCAGAGCCGCAGTCGTTGCGGTTTTTTTGTCGCTTTCAATATCGACTTATTAAGCGGGCATCACTGAGAAAACTTCTCTGGGATAATTATTATTTTGTAACGAGTAACGAGATCCCGAACGTCTCCATCATTATAATTGTGAAGTTACTGTCCGTGGATCGAATGGACGCGTCCAAGCGAGCAATGCAAATTATCTCTGGACGTTCCTGCAGCAGTCAAATCATACTATTTGCACTCTTATTCTTATCAATCTCATAAGCTTTCATACTGTTCCAGAAATAATTGTTCATCAGTAAAGCTTGGATACCAAAGTGTAAGAATTAAGCCCAGTATACACTTTTAGTAGGTAGGTACGCGACGTCGTGATGTTTGCTCGAAACAAAAAGGAGATGTTGTTTTAGGTAAAAGAATTGGGAATGTTTCAAATCTCACACTTATATACTTATATGAGGTCAATAGAAGGGTTTAGTAATGATATTGAACTCTTAGAAAATAGTACTGAGGATAAAACGTTTGAAGTTATACGAGTTGTAAAACGCGTCCTCATGTATGTGTGTAGTGTAATTCCGGAACACTGCTGCGACCAAGAGCTCGAATCAGGGTCAGGGATAAACGAAAATAATGAACATCCTGACGCCAATTTTTATGACTTGATAAAGTCATAAATTCGATTGTGTGGACCACGGAATTTTGATCCAAAAATTGAGTGTCTACGGCTTTCAGACTTCGAGCGAACTTTTAATGACTTTCTAAGACATTCAAGACTTGACAAGGGCATTCGATTGTGTGAACCACGGAATTTTGATCCAAAAATTGTGATTTTACGGCTTTCAGACTTCGAGCAAATTTTGATTGACTCCCTATCTGCAAGGGAGAACCCAATACGTTTGTGTAAACGATAAAAAGTCATGCCTCAATAACATCAAAATTGGAGTACTTCAGGGGTCAGTTCTGGGCCCGTTGCTCTTCCTCATCTACGTTAACGACTTACCAAACTGCTCCGGGAGTAATCTCCGACTCTTTGCGGACGATACTACCACATATGACACAGACAAGGACATCACCAACCTGACAGCGACAGCAAAATTGGATCATATCAACTTACGACAATGGTTCGCATCAAACAAACTTTCCCTGAACGACGGCAAAAAAACAACAACTCACCTTCCATTGAAATCCATGCATCCAAAAACTGAACCTGTAAAATTCCTAGGAGTGAGTCACGTTGGACTCTGGCCTCACTTGGGAAGCACATGTGACGTCACTGTGCAGAAAGCTATCCTCGCGAGTATTCCAGATACGTCAACTGAGGTCAATGGTTTCCACGCAGGTTTTGAAGACAGCCTACTTCGGATTGTTAAAAAGTCATCCTAACTACGCAATTTCAGATTGTTGAAAAGTTATCCTAACTATGCAATTTCAGCCTGGGGTCATTCATCTCACACTACAAGGGTCTTTGCCATCGAAAGGAAGTGTCTCAGAATCATGTCTGGCCTTCGTTACAACGATGACTGTAGACAAGAATTTGTCAGGTCACAAATACCAACAGTACAGTGCCAATACATTCTCCAAGCTGTTTTGTATGTGGGGTGCAATGAATGGGACTACCAGGCATATCAACACACTTACAATACTCGAAATAAGGATCATCTTGTAATACCCTTCCACAGACTTGAACGATCACAAGAGACCACGCACTACCATGGGCTCTTATTCTATAATAAACTGCCATACAGTCCGAAAGATAAGTCTCCAGCGCAGCTCAAGAGATCCCTCAAAGATGTCTTGCTAAGAAACGCTTTTTATTCAATAGTCGAATTTCTATCATTTGAGTTCGCAAATCAGATTGAAGTATCTACTCACCAAAGATTGATTATTCATTTGCCATTCAAGTATTTACCTACTTATTCTTATTACCTTACCTCATTTTTGTTACGTTTTGACGGGTGTAAATGTTAATTTTGTACATAATAACACGAATTAAGATTATTATTATAATTATTATTATTAAACCGTGGAGGTTCATTCCACCACTTGGCCATGCCAAGCTTTTTATTAAATAGGTTTCAAGTTACGAAGTCAGCTTAATTGCCGTGAGTTCCTCTTATGATTTTGGTGAGATCTGATTTTAGTTTTTCAGTGTTGATTTGGGATTTGATTTTGACTCGCTAAGCATGGGATTGCGACGACAAAATTGAACCAATTGTCAGCAGAAAGTTAACTGAAAATGGTGTTTCATCCGCGTTCAATTTATTCCCATTTTATGCACTGAGGGTAGGCAACTCATAATACTCCTTCTGTCGCTACACCCCCTCCTGTTTCCCTCGTCGATGTTCGGGGCGCCTCGACACCGAGTTCGGCGAAGAGACCAGCGGGGTTCCACCGACGAGTCTTACCCCACCACGGGACGAGTCTTCTGCAATCGGTGCCAGTGCCACGTCGTGGTGAAACAAGCGTTACCTATCCACCTGTGCAATCAACCAGCCCGGCCGCCATCTTGTTAATAGGCCATAATCCGGCAATATCGCTCGAACGGAAGCCCATTCACGGCATCCTAGTCAGCGGCCAGTCCAGGAGAAGCTGTTCCAGTGAGATTCGGGACGTATTATTCGGCTTCCAGCCGGCCATCCACCGCACGTGGCTACCAACCTTCAGCCGGTCGTCGCGGCTAGCCAGCCCCGGACTGTAAGCGCCGCTGCCAACAGCTGCCTTGTGCCTTGCTCGGTGACCATCCATTGCTGTGACGTCGAGTAAGTCCTTTTATCGTACCGTTCATTTGCTATCCCGTCATCCGGGAATTGTCTACCTTCAGTGCATTTTACCTACGTTTCACTTTCAGAACGCCTCTCGGCGCTCGCAGCCTACCTCCGCTAAGCCACTCAGGCGTTAGCTGCTCTTTATCGAATCTGTATTTTGAGTTTGATTTGTAATTCTGATATACCTTTTTTTGTTTGTTGTTGATTAAAGTTTAAATTGTTGTGGTGAACATTATTTCTTGACTGATTCGTGCGCTGCGTTCCTATTCCCTGAACTTTGTTAATGCAGTCTTCATTCGGAAGGCTGCCGTCTTAATGTACCGCGCTAACAAATGGATTAACGTGGTGTGGCGGCAATCGATGCCCAGTGGAAATTTGTCCACAACTGGAACTTCTGGACTTCAGACAGAACTACCTGCAAGCAGCAAGCTACCCAACTTTGTAACTCCACTTGAATTTCTAAGAGCTTTGCAGGCAGAGCGGAATTTGCAACGTGCCGACTGACGCCCAGTTATTGCAATAAGTATGCATCGGAGACGACGGATTACAGATTTTCACTGTTCCAAGATCGACGAAACAGCAAGATAGCAAGCCTTATCACGAAGTTCGACGACAACAAATTGCATCAAAAAGCTACGAGCAGTTAGGTAACGTATGCCACAAGCCTTAGTTTTTCCACAAGACGACAATTTGATAAGCCAACTCAGCATTACATTACCGAGCTCAAGAACAAGGCAACAGGTCGTGAATTCAAGGATCTAGAAGGAAGTAGAAGTATCCTCTAATTTTTTGGCTTGCGTAAGCGTATTGGTTCAATGAAGATTGCCTTAAACGGAAAACAGAACGGTAAGACCAGACAAGTTCTAGGCTGAAACCGCTGTAGTAGTAAAGTTCTAGGCTGAAACCGCTGTAGTAGTAGAGTTCCACTTACGAGTACTAGTACTACGCACAAGTGAAGATCTCTCGTGCTCAGAAATAACTTGCTTCCATTTCATTCAAAGCCAAATCCAAGTCTTATTTTTGGTTGAATGCTAATACAGCTAAATCACCCGCATGTCTGGAGCTTATCATTGTGGGCTTCATGTGTATTAATTCCGGAAGTTATTCTACCCCTAATCCGAACGTTTGGTACTGCAATGATAATTTCTGTTGCGCATATAAGCTAACCCAACTCTCTGGTTCTGGCTCAGGGAGTATACACCATACATACACTTTCACATAAATGTTGTACAACGGAAGGCAGGAATGGATTAAAAATGATTACAGTAGCTACTGTGCGGTCTCACCACATATTCGACTTGGGGATTACTTCCCAACAATAGCCGTCACCGTCGAAGTCTCATCTAAATTAAACCGGCGACGGTGCAGAGCAGCTCCTTCGGTTCACTTTGCGGACTTTCCGGATATTAACTATCAACCTAATCCTGTTAAATCCTTTAATGAGGACATTCACAAACATCCAGTTCCAGAGATATATAATTGTGTTTGCGCGTTCAGTTTGATTTACACTACGCGTCATCCTTCGCCCATCCTCCTGCGAAACCATAAATCTGAATTATGGAGGTGTTCTTGGCAATTAATTCTGCTGATGGTAAATTGAAAAACTGAAATCGCTTTTGGTAGAACCTCTACCCCGTGTCCGGGGGCATACACAAGATCTAGCATAATGGGAGAGGTCGGCTTGCGAATGAGCATCTCAATTTATATGCAAATTCCATGTGAAGCAGGGTCGGGTTAGTTTGCATCATACAACCCCCTTATTTGGCTATAATATTGTAATGGGGAAATTTCCAGGGATGGCATAATTACGTATTGTGAAAGAGACAGGGTTTTCTTTTCCCTATACCTTATCGAGTATAATAATGGGAAAACTGTGCAAAGCCACCGCCCACAGACAAAGTTTTGTCGGTCAGATGGAGGGGACGAAAACCGGGCAGACGGCGGATAATATAATGAAGGCGTCTGATAATCCTCTAGCAAAAGCTTTTCTATCGATAAATTGAGGCGTAGGTGTTTGTTCAATCACAAAAGACGATTTGGTAAATGAGGGAGAAACATGTCTGAGCTCCATTTTGCTGATGCAACTACCAGCTTTCTTTGGCCAGCTGGCGGTGACTCGGTGCGACATGTCAAGTGGAAGGAAAATAAATTCTTGCACATCTACAGAGTAGCAAGTAAAACAGGGAATTTTCAGAGATTTCACAAAAAACTGAACTAGTTTTAGTCTGATGGAAAGCAGCCAATATTTTCTGTATCCACTACCCATTGTTGTCGGCGACTTCACGTGAGTCTGTAATTTGATCGTCGATCATTAGTCTACATTTTGAGATTTTATTGAAGAACGTGAGTCTGACAGTGGCTTGAAATTGACCACAGTGTACTTACCACAGCTCTTCGTGAAATCGTTGCCAAGGTCTCATACTTTCCGCCAACGAAACCTAAATTGACTGCATCAATAATGACACATATGTCAAGGTGGAATTGCTATTGTAATGTTGCTTGTGGCTTTTGCAACATTCCTAACACGCGGATTTTTTGTTTTGTTGCCGAAAACTGTCAACGCAAGTCAATACCAACCACGAGCTTCAAAATTATTATAATAATGAATTTTGAAGTTCGTAATAGACCGGAGAAGTGATGACGTCACAACATGGCAACATGGCCGGCGGTCGACATTTTCTGGAGGCAAACGTCACATGAACGTGACGTTTCTATGTTTGGTTGTGTTTGGCATGACATTTTCTGGAGGTTCACAACAAAAGTCACAAAAGTCAGTGCAAAATGGCAGTGAGCATTGCTGAAATTGCCAGCCTAAGAGACAGCCAGCGTCATACAGGCGGACTTGGTTGCAAAAAGGCCAGACATAGCCCAACTCATTGACAGAGAGCTGCGCAAAGCTGCACTTGGAATCACCAGTGCCTACAGAACGGTTCCGCATGATGCAGCACGGGCGCTCTCGGGTATCCCACCCTTCGCCCTGCTTGCGATTAGAGAAAACAAGCCTATAGGCCCACCAGCATCAGCAAACCAGAAAGCAGAAACAAGGCCAGAGAGCCTCGCAGAGAGCAGTTCGTCGAGCATTGGCAACCGCAGTGGAACGTGGAACGCCTTGGTTCAAAGTTGGATGAAAGAAATACTGGGGAGCCTCAGAAGCCTCAGCGTCAGGACAACGCGGAACATGCTCGTTTTCATTGTAACGGTCCATCAAGGCAGCGAAAAGACCTCGAAGAAAAACTGGGCAGGAGAATCGCCGTCGACAATCTCGTTCATGAGATACTCAGAGGCAAAGAGCAATGGATCGCAGTTTATAGTTAACAGTTTTTAGTTTATAGCAATATAGTTTGATTTCCTCCACCTGATATAGCCCAAAATAAGTATGAATCTTTTTTGTTATATCCATTTCCGTTATTTACCTTCGCAAAAATTTGACAAACACATGACAAACACAAACACAGAAACGTCACGTGCATGCCACGTGCCATGCATCCCACGGTCATGTCACGTTTGACGTTTGCCTCCAGAAAATGTCAACCGCCGGCCATGTTGCCATGTTGTGACGTCACACTTCTTCGGTCTATACCAACGCTTGCCGGTTTTGACAGTGACAACAGCTGATGAGACAACACTGTCCCAGCGAGCACAACATCGTTGACGAAACGTTTAAAACAGGTGAGAAACCAAACGTCGCAATTAGCAAGAAAAAATCTGAATAAACGGTTGGATGTCGCGCGTTTGGATGTTTCCATCAAACATGTGTTAATCGTTTATAAAACGCTTGAGCTTCATGTTGTCAGAACGTTTCTCGAAGCGCTAAATCAATTGTGTTGAGAACGTTTACAAGACGTTTCTATGATCCGGGAGGCAGTGAACATTTTTAGCACTTATTTTCTCAGTCAACAAATATAAATAGGATTTTTCAGTTAGTGATACTAACCATCTATTCCTAAGTCGGACTAAAATTTTCCGATGAGTTGAGACAGAAAATGCTTTAGAAAATTCAAATGCGTTCCACTTATTTTCACACTGATGAAAATGGTTTTACCAACAAGGCGTGTGCTAAAGTTGACTAGAAAAGATGGTCTGACTGATTTCTGGCGATGGAAAATGTCTGGCACGTCAAAAATGAATGTTGAAAAAAAAAAAATTGACAGGCCAACATATTTTCCATCGCCAGAGATCAGCCAGACTGTCTTTTTCTAGTCAACTTTAGCATAATACGCCTTGTTGGTAGAACCATTTCGATTAGTGTGAAAATAAGTGAAACACATTTGAATTTTCTAGAGCATTTTCTGTCTCAACCCATCGGGAAATTTTAGTCAGACTTAGAAATAGATGGTTAGTATCACTAATTGAACAATCCTATCTAAATATTTATAATGTGGTGACTGAGAAAATAAGTACCAAAAATGTTCACTGCCTCCCGGACTAATAGTTTTAGCGCTTCTGCATGAGGTATCAAATAAACGTCGTCAAAACGTGAAATAGAACGTATTCTTGAAGTAATTTTCCTCAACTTTTCGAAACCGGTAGCAGCTTTTTAGAAAAGCGATCAGAGAATGTACTTTTTATTAAATAATAAAGGGGCATGGGTATGATTGTTGTTTTAGGCGGCGTCCGCTAACAGCCCATGATTTGAGTTGTTGGCAGAGCTAGAGACCTCGATGACGACGATGCTAATCAATACGACATTTACGTTATTCCTCCCGAGGACATAGGAAACGTTACTGATGAAGACTCTGGTGACAAAGATTGCAACAAACCTGACTGCCTTAATAAAAACCAGCTGATGGCACAAGCAGAACTTTACATCAACAATGCACCAACAACTATGGAAGAAGACGGCAGCCACGTAGAGAATGAAGTAGAAGACGAGGCCGAGGTAGAAAACTACAATCGTGCTGGTGAAGACAACGAGGACGTCATTAAAGAGTAAACTGACGAGCAATCGGAAGCACCACCTACGAAAGGAAGAAGGAAGGAAAAAAAAAGTGAGAAAATGGGAATCGGATAATCTGGAGGATTAAGTAATTTCTCATTGGAGTCAAGTGCTTTTACCACCATTGACTTCATGTGCTAGTAACCAACCATTTACTTGATTTTTTTGAGCTCTTCTTGGCATCCGGCTAGAAGTCATGGTCTTCTACTTGACAACTTGTCGTTCAGAAGGGAGGTGGTCAAGACGCTTTTGAGCAAATATGGAACGCGATCTCTGAGAAGCTCCAAGCAGAAGTCACCCAATACCAGCAAGAATGAATGCACAACACATGTGATTTTGATCAGTTTGTCTAGAATGTGTGTGGTTTGCAAGAATAAAACCACCTAGGGTTGTCCTAGGTATTCTGTTCTACTTATTATTGAAACACCCTGTATAACGATGAACACGGTTGTTTTAACGTAATTTGACGTAGGTACGCGTGCTTACTGGAATGCTCTTGGTCGTTCATCTCTTTTCCGCTATGTGGCTGCATGGTACTCGAGATCGCGGATCGCGAATATCTTGTCAACGCTTGAAGTAGTTCTAAACAGGTCAAATTGATCCGTTCCATTCGCAAGTGTTCAACAAAATGGTAACATCACCGAACGATGTCCCAACAGTATAAAAGTCAAGTTCCAGCGGCATCCCTTCTGGGAATATAGCTTGAGGATAACTTCCGCCCTACTTTCCCCCGTCTGCTCTGTATAATGCACAGACGCTTTAGTTATGGTCGCTTTTGTAAGATGGTCAGGGGATAGGTCAAAACGCCGCTCTAAGTACGGAATGAATATTCAACCTCCGTGCTCTGGGCGCCAAAACGGGGAGGATGGTTATAAAGCGCATTGTTTGAACACAATGTCGCTCTGTGGGAAGATTATATGACCATACATAAACTTATATTGAGGAGGCACGGAAGGAAGGAGCCGAGCGGAGATGTTCTCAAACAGTAAGCCCCCGGCAAGATGTAGATCATAACCACAATCGATTTCACAATGCCACCATTTCACGTCATAATATACTCGTATACCTACAAACACTTGCGAGGATAATGTGGCAAAATACCTGGATGCATACAAAGTTGATGGTTTATTGGCTCAATGTTCTGTTGAGCAAATCTACGGCCATAACACGCGAAGGGGTTGATTGGAGTTTGGAGTTGCTTGTTCTCACAGGTGGTAGGTATAGGTGCTACTTGTCTCTGATGATAGAAAACCCTTTGATTGGATTCCCGGGCGTTAAACAATAACTACTATACACAGAGCCATCAGTAATGAGGTTTTAGGAACACTGCTTCAAGGGTGTAATAAGTCGAAATTTGGTGATTGGTATAGGCTTCACCAGAGGAGATGTCATGAGGACATGTCAGAGAAGGCATGACAGAGTGGAGGAATGCTCGCTTGCGGATAATAAATCGTACATAACATATAGGCACCTATATTTATATGCGTGTCGGCCGCGGTCATTCCGGCAGTAATTGAAACACTCAAATTGGATTGTTGCTGCATGGCGTTGTCCTGGCTAGCACTAGACTCAATGATAACAACGTGAATGTTGTTTCAAGGGTTGAAGGGTTTTAGCCAGATTATCAGTCGGACGCAGGTTTGGCGTTTGGAATATTCAGGCTCCAAAGTCAATTTCGGACACTGCCAGATTGGGTTGCGTTTGGCATCGCGCAATAATTGTCTCCTGAGCCCATCCCCTAGCGGCAACACTGACGGTCCGACGTTTAATCCGGAAACTAGTCCTTGGGGGGGCACCGACAGTGTTTCTGGGAATTTGCAGCTCTTTGGAAAACTGGGGTGAGTTAATAAAAAACTGTAATTCACCCATAGAAGTTCACTCGTAAGGCTACTTGGCATCGTACGAAATCCTTTGATGTTTGGGTGAAGTTTAAAGTAATTTCGAAATTAGAAGATTTTCATTTCGCCTCTCTGTGCGCGATAGTATAGGTGCTTCGGTGCTTCATAAAACGCAAAGTGCTGCAAACGAGTGGGTTTCAAGCGCACAAGTTATCCGAGAACTCGATTCAATCTCGAATGAAATTTAATGTAATCGGACTGCTGCGCGCATAGAGAAAACTATGGAAATGCCGAGGGAAATGCATATAAGATTGCATTAAATTCAAAGAGCCGGGTTACTTGCTGCCGGTGGGTAGGTGCTTGGCGGGTTACGTCGAGTTTTCTTGGAGAGCTGTCACCTCAGAGTTCTTTGCCGGAAACGAACCCTCAATGTACACTTTCAATTACTCCGGTCGGTCGAAAGGGTGAAGGAGGAGGCGGAGGAGGTGGAGGATGAGGCGGAGAAAGATGTGGCGGTGTGGTGGCGGCTGTGGCAACGCGGCGGCGGGTCCGGAAACTTGCTCAAGGCGATATTAAATAAATCTCTGCACCCGGGGCTCCGAGGCGTATTTCTATTTAATTTACCTACCAGGCGAGTAATTATTGCGGTGTGTCATGGGTTCAAAATAAATAATTAGGACTTTCCGCAGCTTAGGAAAGGGACCCTTTCGTGCATGCTCCCCTTTCCCTCTGCACCCCTTTGTTGATGAGCAAAAATTAATTTCTTTCGCCTTCTTAGTTTGAACATTTTTCAATTTGGAAACATGTATTATGAAGGGGATCAGGGATTCAAGAACCAAAAGTCTAAGGTACCATTTACAAAGTCGTCCCGCCGAGTTTTGACCGGAATGGAGCTCGGGAGGCTCCTGAACGTTGAAGGTGCTATAACTCGTACCAAATCGCTTATTTCAGCATCGTTTTATCAATTAAAAAAAATTATGAATATATCGCATACATTGACAGCGTTTATTGCCTTGTACCGGGAATTTTTCAACTTGAAATAAGTAAGTTCTTGGGCAGATCCTAAAAATTAGTTTCATTTTATTTTCACCTACTAGAAATTATTGAGAAGATGTGCGACACGTTGATTTTTCACAAATTCGCTTTCGCTGAATCCGTTTGTAGAGTGATGGTGTCTTCTTGAAGAAGGGCATTTCAAAGAAGGAGCAGTTTCCAACACTCATTTCAAGCAATATTTTCTAAAGGTTCCTAATCAGTGTTACTGAAATTTCTCCCGGCAAAACATACCCTGAATTGTTCTTTGGAAGTATCGCTTGCAACTGAACGTGGAGTGAGTCGTGGAACACCATAAGAGTTTTTTTCTCTGATGCTGCGCTCCATACTTTCGACCAGGGCAATTAGGTTTCTACATAGAATTCGCGGAGTGTGTACACGATGCAAGGTATTTCTTCAAATCATAACTTCGTAAACGTAGTAAATGGGTTTCATACTTTTTTTTATTTATTCAAAACAATGTACAAACTGAGATCACTACAGGCATACAAATATTTCCACTCGAAAGTCCCTACATTTTTCAGGAAAAAATGTTGAAAATTTGGGCAGCAACAGGTGGAGATGGAACTGGAAGATTGATAATGTCAAAAACCTGTTCCGCGCTTTCCTGTACTGGTAGATTATCGTGTAATATGCATTGACCGTTCTTGTCAGGTTGCGTTCGATAGGCAGTCTACACTCCATGAATTTTTACTAGTTATGATTATGAATAAAAGTGACAGTAAAGCAGAACAACACAATGCAGCATCTTTTTTTTATATTGTGAAATTTATATATCAGTGAAAAACAATAACATAATCTGTTTGTGGTGGTAGTTCACAATGAATCTGGCAATTATGCATCGTAGAACCACGAAGTGTTGCCACAGAGTTGCCATGTCAAATTTTATTTATGTCGAGTTTAGGTTCTTGACGCGGGACAACTTGCCGCGGGACAACTTGACGTCAAAACAACTTGACGCGGAAAAACTTGACGCCAGGACAACTTGACGCGGGACAACTTGAAGCCAGAACAACTTGACGCTAGGAGTTATTATAATTTTGAGACTCGAGTTGGCCAGTTTGTGACTTTTTGTCCCCCAACTGGCCCCTTCGTGTTTTCCTGTGGTTTTTCGGAACTAGCAAGCCCCTTATGCCTACTTGTGTCTTATGTTTCTGAGTCCCAATAACCTTATTTTGTATTACTCGAAGTCACAGCCCCCATGCGACTTTATGTGTTATTTCAAGCCCTGATGAGCCCCCTACTTGCTTTCGAAACTTTACTAGAGACACTTTGTTTTTCCATAGTGTTTTTAAGAACCCTGATAACCCCCTCGATGACCTTCTTGTGTTTCCATGTGGAACTCAAAATTTTATCGAGCCCCCTTGTATCTTCTTGTGCTTTGGAACCCTGCCAGCCCCCATTCTTTCTTGCTGGGTCAATCTGGGCCATGTGTCTATGGTGACGCTTCCAACTCCGCAATGAGTTCCATTTTGTCTTCTTATGTCGTGGAATCCTAGCGGCCCTTGTTGTGTCTTGCTACGTTTATCGGAGACCCAACGGACCCCCTTTGTCTGTATTCGTCGTTTTAAAACCTGATAATTCCTCTCGTGTCTTCATGTGGTGTTGTGTGAGGCCCTGACTCCCTTGTTTCTTCTTATGTTTCTAGTCCTATGGCGCCCTCTCTGTCGGGCGCCCCCATTATGCCTTGCTTTGTCAATCGAAGCTTTAATAGGCCTTTTTGTGTCTTTATGTGTTTTCTGTTTTACTATGTGGATATATTGTATTGACATAATTATCCTATCCTATTGACGTATCCTATTTGTACGACATACAGGGTGTTTCAGTTTTAATCGAGCAAATTTTGGGATAAAATTCTCCTCATCCTCCTGATTCAGAAAAATATAACAAACATGCCTTTCACTCGTTTACTAAGAAAGATACAGGGTGTCAGAGTTGATTTTTTGCGGTTTTCAAAATTTTGTAACTTGAAAACTGTTTAACCATAGTAGCTGAAATTTAGCATGGACTGGTTTGTCGGAACCGTCTACCCACCTGCCAAATTTTGAAAGAGTCCAATCAGTGGCGTAGGAGTTATGGGGGGTCATTATTTATCAAGGTTCTACAGATGCTTCCAAAATAATGACCTCCCATAGCTTCTACGCCACTGGTTGGATTCTTTCAAAATTTGGCAGGTAGGTAGACGGTTCCGACAAACCAGTCTATGCTAAATTTCAGCTACTATGGTTGAACGGTTCTCAAGTTCCAAAATTTTGAAAACCGAAAAAATTAACTTCAACACCCTGTATCTTTCTTAGGAAACGAGTGAAAGGCATGTATATTATATTTTTCTGAATCAGGAGGATGAGAAGAATTTTATCCCGAAGTTTGCTCGATTAAAACTGAAACACCCTGTATACTACGTTAAGGATGAATAAATATATTATTGTTATTATTATATTATTATATGTGTCATTTTGACGATGAGCCCCCTCATGTTTTCTGTGGTTTTCAAAAAACGCGAGCCCCCTTGCTCAGGCTCACTTTTCTCATGTTATGGAGTTATAGCGACCCATTATGTATTGCTATGTCAATCGGAGCCCCCCTTCTGTCTTAAGGTACTGTATTGTGCCCCGATGACCTCTTTGTATTTTCTTGGCAGTTTCGGAACACCATCGAGCCCCTTTGTATTTATTTCACTATGAAGCCTCACTGGCCCCTCATTGTCTCCTTTTGTGTCGCTTCAAGTTCCCATTAAACCCTTTGATGTTTTCTCAAGGTTTTCGGGAGTCTAAGCGAGCCCGCTCATGTCTTCTTGTGTTTTGGAGATCTAGAGGCTCTCATTGTGCTCTGCTGTGTAATTCGCAGCCCCAGTGAACTCCCTTGTGTCTTTATGGGTCGTCTCGACTCCCGATAAGTCCCGTTTTGTCATTTTCTTCGAATGTTTCCTTACACTGTTCTCACAAAATCCCTGGCGCGAATCGTCCGGCGTCAAGTTGTGCCGGCGTCAAGTTGGCAGAAGCAGAACATCTTGACGCCAACTTGACGCCAGGACAACCTAACGCGTGGACAATTTGATGTGTCGCTTCAAGCCTTGACGAGCCCCCTTATTGTGTCTACATGTTGCTTTTGGAACTCTATCGAGCCACAATCTATTCTATCAGATTTTGTGGTTCATGTGTTCTTCTTTGTCCATCGGAGCCCCGATGAGCCCCCGTGCCTTTTTGTGTCGTTTCGAGCCCCGATGAACCCTCTTGTATTCACTTGAGGTGTTCGGAGTTCTGAGAAGCCCCCTTATGTCTTCCTATGTTTTGGAGCTCAAGCGGCTCCAATTTTGTCTTGCTGTGTTAACTCGCAATTCCAGTGAATCCTTTTGTGTATTTATATGTCATTTTGAGCCCTGATGAGCTCCCTTGAGTGTTCATGTTGCTTTCGGAATCGTAGTATCTACCCTTTATGTCTCCATATGGCGTTGTAAGCACCCTTATTTAGAGCCCAATTGGACAATCTTGTTCCAAGCCCCTCATGATTTTTCACCCCTAATGATTTTCCGCCCCTCCAGAATGTCAGTAAGCCTCTTGTGCCTTCTTTGATTCTTAAAGCCCTACTGGCCCCCTTGTTTCTTCAATGTCGATTGAAGCCCTGCTGAGTCCCCTCACATTTTTCCGTCGCTATCGAAGCTTTAGTAAACACCTTTGTGCCTTCGTGTAACATTTGGCGCCCCTGTGTGTCCTCAACCTCAAGTACCGTTTGGAGCCCTGGTGAGTCTCCCTATGTTTTTTCACGTATTTAGAATTCCCGTGAGCCCCTTTTGCCTTCTTGTGTAATCCAAAGCACTATTGAACCCCCTCGTGCCTTCAATGTCTTTTGAAATCCTGATGAGCCCCGTTGCAATTTTCCGTGTCTCAGGGAGTTTTCAAGCAATCGAAAGCACACTTGTGTTTTCGTCTGGTATTAAAAGCCCTACTTGGTCCGCTTGTGTGCTCATATGCCGAAAAAGCTCTCGTTTGCTTTCATGTGTTGTTTATAGCCCCACTGGACCCCATTGTGTCTTCAATAATTGATGGTGTTTGGACCCCTGCTGAGCTCCCTTGCATTTTTCCCATTTACATTTAGTGAGCACTCTTGTGCTTTTGTTTGGTATTCCAAAGTCTATCGGGCCCCCTTGCATTTTCCCCTTACTTTCGTAACTTCCGTAATCCGTAAGCACCTTTGTGCCTTCATGTAATACTCGGGGTCCTATAGCTCCAACTGGTGTTAAGTTGTCCCGACGCTAAGTCGGCTATCGGCTACTTTAAAATTCCTGGCGTCAAGTTGTCCGGCGTCAAGTTGTCCCGGCGTCAAGTTGTCCCGCGTCAAGTTGTCCTGGCGTCAAGTTGTCCCGGCCCCGGCGTCAAGTCGGCCGCTTTAAAATTCCTGGCGTCAAGTTGTCCCGCGTCAAGTTGTCATGTACGCATATTTTCAATGATCACGTTATAAGCGCTTTTATCCAATCCTATTGAATAATGCACGCATTATCAAGCGCATACATGCCTGCATTTTTCAATAAGACTGGATAAAGCATAGTATTCTACTCGCGGGTGGTGGCTATTACTCATTCGGATGCTTTACGACACTCGTCAAGGCTCGTGTCGGCAAACTGCATCCTCATGAGTAAGAAGCAATCATCACTCGCTTGTTGAATAATATACTATTATTTGACAAATCATCAATTTATCTGGGCACTGAGGGATATTTCACTGAAAAAACGTTTAACAGCTTGGCAGAGTTCTACAATGACTGAAATGAAATTGGCGATACTGCCACTTTTCCTTTTCATGTAATTTTCATTGTAAACAGATGTTGATGTGTGGAGGTATTGTCGTATGTAATACACCGATAGGTGGGGTGTATTATCGCTACATCGAGGATTTTCACGAGGGGATCCGAGTGTAAATCGAGATGTAAGCGATGATATATCGAACCCAGAGGTGTATTTGTTAAGACAATCAACCGAACAACACTGAAAATCTTCCTAAAAAGTGAAAACTATTGGGATGTTCAAGGTTGGTCATTCTGGAGGGGTGTTTTCACCAATGACCCTTGGTGGTAATACACTTATACGGCCTACTATTTTAAGGAGTGAGGTAAATTGTCGTATGTAATACACCGATAGGTAAGGTGTATTATCGCTACATCGAGAATTTTCACGAGGGGACCCGAGTGTAAATCGAGATGTGAGCGATGATATATCGAACCTAGAGGTGTATTTGTTGAGACAATTGACCGAACCACACTGAAAATCTTCCTGAAAAAATGGAAACTGTTTGAATGTTTAAGGTTGGTCATTCTGGAGGGGTGTTTTCACCAATGACTTTGGTGGTAATACACTTATACGGCCTATTGGTTTGAGGAGTGAGGTGAATTGTCGCTGCCTGTATATTACCACTACCTGCATGATTGTTGATGGTCATTTTTGTCCACTACGCAATATGTACGATTTTTCAACTTGTTGTCATCTTGTCTAGTTCTTGTTTTGTTTTTTGTTTGTTATTACATATAAGTTATCGTTATACATATTGACATACCTCATCCATTGTACCCCTGGCCACAAAAAGTGAATAAAGCTTATTCTATCTATTTAGTCCAGTAAAACTACGGTTTAACCTCGAATTAATTGCAACAGAAATAATTTTTCGGCCATCAAGTTTCGTTTAGGTGTCTGAACAACATATCAAAAATTAAGAAAAAATTGAGTAGGGGAAAACGTCCAAAATGGTAATATCCAATCCGGTCGAAGGACGTTAACCATACTTCTTGATGAAGAATCTATAATAAATTGAATTTTTGTTGTTTATCAGTTCAATACACCCATACGAACAACACATAAGAAATATAGTACAATATAGGTGGGGCATGGTGAGGTGGGGGAACAAGTCCAAAATGTCGAAACCAATCCGGAAGTAGGCGCTACGTGGACGATTTCCGTTTCTGCCCATATCGGATCAATTCTGGCAAGTTTGACATAGTTTCCTACAAAATTTGACGATGTGAATTCAATAAAGATGATTTAATTGTGATTGAAACATGTTTAAGCAAGTTTTACTAAAAAAAAACACGTTATTTTCGGACTTTTTTTCCCTTTTTTCCCATTTCATTTGTGTCGTTGTTGAAATAATTTATTATCACAATTCTTGCATACTCATACTTCATCTATTCCAAGTATCTCACACAGAAAAATCATGCACTGAATTTATCTTTTGTTTTAACAGAGTGATATAATCGATTTGTTGCAAAAGCTGCCTAACGACCATTTTTGCTCAAAAAATGTACCCACTCTTACGGTAAAAAAAAGATGCTGTAAGTGTAAAATACATCTGTTCTGAAGATTTTGAATTGCGGATTATAGAAAAAGCATTCCTTTTTTTGTTCAGTAGAGGCAGTCGTACGAAAGTTGTATTTTGATAGACGCAGCATAATTTTTTGCGTGAACCTGCGTAAATTTTCGAGTGAAAAATTAGCGTTGAACAGTTTGCGCAACAAATCAATTTTATCGATCTGTGAGAATAAAATCCACATCCAATGCATAGTTTTGAAGTGTCAAACGCTTGAAATCAGTGAACTATGCAGACATTTTTACAAAAAAATATTTTTTGACAATGAACAAATTGAAATTGAAAACCGGCAAAGAAATAAACCTCAAAAACGTGTTTTTTCAAGTTCAACTGGTTTTAACGTGGTTCAATCACAATTTTACGTCTTGTTGTTTGTTTTGATGAAAAATAAAGAAGAAACATATAGTTTTGCCAAAAAATTTTTATTCCCTTGAGAAAGTCAGCCAGCCAATATCTCGATTTTTGACGAGGTGTCTTTTATTTAATTTTCCTCCATATTAGAGCTACCGCGTCAAGTAAGGTATCATTTCCGACTAATTTCTGCATTCTGAATTCAATGGTGACCTCAAAATTACAATAAAAACAAGTTTGGACAAGTTACCTGAAAAAAAATTTTCTTTGGAATTTTTCATTTTTTCTTTTCAATAGACCTATTTCTTTTTCACGCCCATTTTGCCTCCTATCTCCGCTCATTGGCGGGATTTGCCTCACATTCTCCCATAGCAACTCTGTCAGTGTCAGTGACTTTCTACTTCTCAATTACCCCTGACAAGGTTATGTTACAATTTGTCATCAGTTGTCAGTAGAGCAGAACCAAAATGCGGAGCAAAAGTCTTGCCACGATGCAAACCTACAGACTCGACAACCCTTCACTTGTTTATAAGTGTAAGCATCAAATGACGGGGAACCAGCATGATAAGGGGTTGAAGTATAGTGCGGAAGGATATTTTGAAGACGTACTTGTGAATAACCTGAAGGTAGAAGTGAAGTGCTACAGGAGCCAAAAAATGAACAAGCTCCTCAAGAAAATGTTCGGAACAGCATTTGTTTTCAGTGTCTTCTTTGTACCAATCAATCACTGATGAATAGAAATCTTCCGCTCTGAAGTGCCCCGGCGTGAGACACCTAAGATTGAACTAAAATATTGAGGTTTTGTTGTGATGTGAAGTTACAGTAATCGCCTCGGTAATCGCCAAATAGGAAGGTGGGGTAGCATTCCCAGCACTTTGAATGGTGATTTGGACGCCCCCTTTTTGGCCTTGCAAGTACAACTTGCAAAACAGCTGAAGCTGTTTCGTTAGCCTTCAAATTCTTCCTGATGCCGGCATCGTGTCTTCCAGTGGCGGCCATCCATTCATTTCGCTTATTTTCGTCGGCAGGAAAACCGTGGAATGCAACATTTGGGGGAAATGCTGTCTTGGACTTTGTGCGGACAACTTTTCACACAACATATGCGCATTTTTCGAATTGTTCGATCAGTGTAGCGACACGACACATGTTACAGTCATAGTACAGTGACAATTCTAATTTATTGTGACAGTATCGCCTTCCTCAAATTTCGCGCCTAATAATCAAAGGCGTTTAATTGGCCAGGGGTGTGGCTTAAAATTATTCATCCTTGTCTGCACGTCTCTGTTCCCCATAAGAAATAGGTCTATTGGTGGAGGCATTTGTACTCAGAACTATTTTATACGTCACTAGTTTGGAGTGTATTCAACATTATGAAAAGCATGTACTCAATACCTGCGTATTTTGTTTTTGGAAGCTGAAAAAAAAAACAAAATTGGAAAATAGTTTTGGATGCCTCCAACAATAATTACTGAAAAAATCAAATTAAAGAATATAATAGAACACTGTTTTTAAGCTAACTTGTTCAAACTTGTTTTTATTTCAATTTTGGGGCTGTCATTGGACTTAGAATATGGAAATTAGTCGAAAATGATACCTTACCTGACGGTACAGCATCAATATGGAAAAAAGGAAATTTCACAAACCTCTAGTTGAAGCCCCCGCCGTGCCCCCCACGTTATGCAATAATACATTTTTTGTGAAAAATGGCACCTTCAGGCTTTGACACATAGAAAAATTTGGGAAAACTGTTTATTTGAGTCAGTATAAGTAATAGGTTCTAAGTTCTAACCCTGATGCATTTTAAATAGCAATTTCAGCTCCCCCGCCCCTGAATAACACAAAACCCTCCAGTACGATTTCTGTCGTTTTTGGACAAGTTATAGGGCAGACAATTCTGGACACATCCTGACATTTTCAGATTTCCATGATTTATTTTCAGGTAGAAACTGATCTTTCATGTACTTTAAGCAAAAACTATGCAAAGTGACACCGCCATTTTTGATTCGCCATTTTGAAGACTTTCCGCCATTTTAATTTTTCTTAATTTTTGATATGTTGCTTGTAGGACTTCAAGGTATTTCATAGCGAAAGAATTATTTCTGTTGCAATTAGTTTGAGGTTCACCCCTTTTTTTACGTAGGTTTACTGGACTAATTCTACATACTCTATCAAGATTTCAATTCAAGCTTACCGGTATTTTCCACAGATTTCAGAGATCTCAAGTGGCAATTATCATATCAATCTAGACCATCATCGGACAACCTACCCCTTAGAGAAATATGTGCAAACGGAACCCTCACACAAAGGTGCGGAAACCATGTGAGACCCTATTAGTAAGGGAGACGGACGCGGTTTTAGTACCCCTATCGAGTTATGTGTAGAGACTATCATCTATGTATCGAGAAAATATGTGTGACCATGGAATGGCAATCCTGCCTAGGTGAATCCTGCTGGAAATGCAATTAGTTAAATGATTTGAAAATTGTAGAACAGAACCTTCAGAATGTTTGTCAACAAATGTCAGTCACATTGTTGAGTGCACACAACAATCACCCCTTTGACGCGCCAGTGTCAGAACTTACATGGTGCTGCTAAGCAACTATCAAGAAGGTTAATCATGGACCTGTATTTAAAATGGACTGCTGATCACCCTACCCGACCAAACAACAAATGACGCCACACGGGCGCTACCATTATCGTTATCATAACAGAAGTTCTCAAAAGATTATAGAAAATCTGCAACTCGCATCGGCACATTTTGTACTGTAAATATTTATGGATATAATATTATTTTATAATAACAGATTCAACTTACAATAATATGTTTTTTACTTCGAAAGTAGCCATCAGGTTTATTTCGTTTCGAAGAACTCATCGCAAGTTCGCAAGTTGAAACAGTCATGAAGTTTTTAGAGTCACTGTCTTGCGAATTTATCGAAGGTTGCTTCAAAATCAACGCAGTTGCAATCATGGATCATGGTTGCGATTTATCAGCTTTGCGCCAGAAAGGTCCATGGCCAGAAAGCGTGATCCCTGCATCAGAAACGTCATTTTGACAGTTACGTTTTTTTCAACGTGGGAAGTTTTCGGATTTGTGCGGTGTCAGATTCGAATTTGGCGTGTTAACTCTCTAATTTGTTTAATAAGAATATTCTGTGGATTCCATCACTTATTATCCGTAGTTCTGCGAAACAAAAAGCACGGTAGAAGGGGCGCAAGCACTGTGATTTCGGCAGTACAAACCGCAGCTACTTCCTACTGGACCACAGCTCGGGCCTTGAGAGTGTTTTCTTTTCACAAGAAGGATTGCCGTCAATCAATTATTGAATGAAATTCTACTATTTCGTTACAGAATACAGAAAAACCAGCCATTGGGAAACATAAACAAAAAAGCCGAACAGCCGGCCTAGTGCCCGACAGCACACTGTGTATTCAACACATTTCAGTTAACAATTTTTGACACGGAACATCGTCCCTTCTATTAATTACCGGAACCTATGAACACATGTACGTACAAAACGCTGCAAGCGACCGAAATAAAACGGCTATGCCTCTCAAGCAAATTTGAAAATGTCATTTTGACACCTAACCTAAATTTTATACTGCGATGTCATGTCGCCATCAGAGAAAAGTCATCGTAGCAGAACGGTCAATATTAATTGTGGAAAATGAAAGTCCCTAGAGATAACGATAATGTCGGCATTCTACTGGAGTCATGGCGATATACGGTATTATAAGTCCAGTTTAAGTACAGGTCCATGAGGTTAATGCGTAACGATAGTTGCTTAGCAGCACCATGTAAGTTCTGACAGTGGCGCGTCAAACGGGTGATTATTGTGTGCCATCAACAATGTGACTGACATTTGTTGTCAAAAATTTTGAAGGTTCTATTCTACAATTTTTAAATCATTTAATTATTTGCATTTCCGGCAGGATTTACTTAGGCAGGATTACCATTCCATGGTTGCACATATTTTCTCGATACATAGATGATAGTCTCAGAACATAACTCGATCGGGGTACTAAACATGCGTCCATCTCCCGGACTATATGTTAGTAGAAAACTCCGTCGGTCTCTTCAGCATCAGCGCCAGATTAAGGCATCGCCAGGAAAGAATGATTCTGATTGGTTCTTGGCTAAATACCAGTCCGAAATCTGTCGTTATATAGGTCCATCTTTTACTACGTCTTTTTTCCAAAGAACCAGGTACCTACTACTGATTGAGGACGCTAAGCAGGTGATCTTGAAAACTCTGTTTTGTCTCACGCTGTTGCCGTCGATGGCAACTACCCATAAAGAAATCAAATTTGGAACAATGAAACGCAACGGCGAACGGGCGAATAAGCAGGCTTCAACGGAGCAAGACCCATCCATCTAAATATTCCTTATTTAAGTTGTCCCCCAGACAAGATGTCGTCCTGTATAATTCATCCGGGTGTGACGCGGTAATGCCGGCAGGGCCCATAAAGCTGTCCCGCGAACAGTAGGCAAAGCTCGAAAGATGGCGCTCGCACAACGCTCACATAAATCGCGCGTCACGCAACTGAAGGAATTACAACATGTGAGAATTGCGTGAATATGCGTGAGTAAAAAGAGAGCACAGCAAGAGCAAAGCAGAGAAGGACACAGACTATGTGGGAAATGAGGTGGAATAACGAGGGACCCTTAATCATTTTTTAAACATACGCGCCGCGCCGCTCGCCACACTTTCCCACTTGCCTTTCCATATTCGTTGCTGACAGCTTTTAATACGAGTCGCGCGTGCTTTTTCAAGCGCCAAAGAGCCAATCATTCACTTAATATTGGCGGCGCGCGAGAAAAAAGTGCCAGGGCGCGATTGCTGATGGAAGGGAAAATTTTCCCGCAGGACGATTCATCATGGCTCTTTCAGTCGCGAAAGTCAATTTGTGTAATCTACACTATTTGTTTTACTTCGGTTTTTTATGGTTCGTATCTTTTCTCAACTATGACGTTCGTAACCCAAATATAAACCCCAGACTAGGACTACAGATATTCTCAAGTCACGACAACTAGTTTTCTTCTCTATCTGCAATGACAATTTTAGGGTTGAAAATGCAAAAGTTCAATATGGCGGCCTCTTGGAACGTCAAAAATCAAAATCAGACAGATGCATTTTGATTGTCAACCTCAAGTGGGTATGAATGTAAAATCCCAATCGCATGGGTTTAAAAAAGCAAAACTCCAATATGGCGGCCCTAGAACTGTCAAAATCCCACAATTGACATGCATCTTGGTTGTCCACTTCGAGTGGGTATAGGTTCTCAATTAAGGTGACCAACCGTCCTGATTTGGTAAGGACAGGTTCAGATTTTTACACTTTTGTCCTGTTATATTTTCATGTAGGTACTGATTTGTCCTGATTTGTCATGATTTTAAGCAAAAATACTGATTTGTCCTTACTTCAATCAAAGTCCAAGTTTTTCTGATTCTAAATTTGCCGCGAAAATATGAAGCGATTCACCACCTCAGCACTTCTCTCCAACAACATTACCCTACCACTTCCCTTCCACATACTTTCGTTTCTGTGCCGTGCCTATTAGGTACACTTGACATTATAGTCGCAGATAGATTCTACAACCTACCAAAGAACTGGAAGGTTCAATTCAGGGTGTTTTTTCTATTATGGAATTTCACTTATAATGATCACACTTGAATTTCTTGTGTTATTATGAAGGTTACCAGAAGGCCTATGTTGAAGAGAACATTGTTCTAGACCCTAATTGGTGGGGGCATCGGCATGCGGCCGTGCACAGTAATTTGTTTTCTTTTTCGACGGCGATTTTTTCACTCTTTTTTATCCCAGACACAGCCCAGGAGAGTTTTCTTTTTCCGTTTCTCAGAAATAGTTGTATTTTTCATGTTCGTAAAAGTTTTTGGCAAAGGGGGCATTTTGCTTCGCCCCCCATAGGAAAAAAAAAACAGAAAACAAAACACGCGAGAGGGAAAGGGACCCAGGGGCCTCTTTTGTTTTCTGTTTTTTTTCCAATGTCCTGATTTTCATTCATTTGAAGATGATCACCTTATTCTAAGTCCCAATCGGATAGGTTAAAAAATGCAAGAGTTCAATATGGCGGCCTCTTGAAACGTCAAAAATCGACATTTGACAGATTCATTTAGACTGTCGATTTCAAGTTGAAATAGGTTAAAAATCCCAATCGGATCGTGCGGTTATGATGGTAGAAAAATCTCATGTAACTACGAGAACAGATTGTCAATAACGTCACCTGGCGAGTCGCAAAAATGGACATTCCACTGAGGAATCATGAATCACACCAACAATGGACCATAATATGAAAATATTAACGTTAATGGAAATGGTTTTTGGTTCTCCCCCGTACATAACTCCCACTTTGATTACCTTCATGGCGAAGTTCAGTTCAGATATGAACCTGGGATGCACCTTTATGTAGCGTAACTTCTTTGTTTAGGTTAGGTAGTGAGATAGTTTCAACAGTTTTGACGTACATTATTTGACGATTGACACTGTTGACATTGTAATGATGTTGCTCCAGAGGAGAGTAGAGTAATGATTTGACAGTTGAACAACATGGCACAATATTCGCTTTCATCAATACATTTACTCGCAAAAACGTCGATAACTGTCAACATCATTGCAACGTACAGGGTGATCACGCGAGATAGGAACCCCCCCCCCCAACTGAATGCTTTCCCTTTGAGATATTTTTCAAAATGAAAAACTAATCCTTGATAATTTTTCCTGTAGTTTCCGAATATATCTATCATAATTTTCTACATCTCATAATACAGGGTGGCCCAACGAAAACAGAACAGGGGGGTTTTCGCGCATTTCACATCATTTTTTCGTGAAAAGCTCAGACAGGTCGATTTTTATATCGAGGGGGACATCTGCAACATACATTGGCAAATTTCTATCTTCAGCCCCCTCACCCCTACCCACCTCAACTTTAGAAAATTCAAATGACACTATCTACTTTGCGATACATCAAATCAAGGAGAATCAAATTCTTTTTCTGAAAAAAATATTTTCGAAAATTTTCAACTCCACCCCCCATTTTCCTAAATTTCTCTGACTGTCCCATTTTATATCCTCGGCCCCTCTATTCTCGTCAATTTAATCAGCGTCATCCTAAATAGCATCTAAGGAGAACATTTTCGGTGAAGAAAAGTGCTACACAAATTCACCCCTTTCCTCTCCCCTACCCCAATTTCGAAACTCAACAGACACCACCTACTTTGTGATACAACGAATAGAATGAAATTGATTTCTCTTTCTGAAAACAATTTTTTTTGAATTTTTATTCCCTCTCCTGATAAATTGAACAATCGGAGTATTAAGGCGGGGAAGGAGGCCTTTTGAAAATTCTGAAGATATTTTATTCAGGAAGAGATCTCAATTCCCTCCGGTTTGATGTATCACAAAGTAGGTGGTGTCATTTTAGATTTTGAAGTTGAGGTGGGGGAGTGAAGGAGTGAATTTGGGTGGCACTTTTTACACAGAAAATTTTTTCCCTCGATGCTGTGCAGGATGACGTTGACTGAAGAGTTACGCCATATGAAGCTGACACGGTGCCCGTTATAATTGTGATATGCTTTTTTGCTGTGGTCATAGATAAGGTCCCAGCAAAGTTTTCTAGGAAAAAGGCTACTTGATAGTTCGTGCAGGAACGCGAGATGGCGGTCCCAAAGATGGATACTTTCGATCTCTTGGAATCGTTTGTAGATCGGCTTGTGGTTGTTCGATCACAATAATTCTTTTTCACTCGAAAGCGCTCTTCAAGCTGAAGTTTTTTCACCGTACTGTTTCCTTCCTGCACAATAATGGTGGCGTATTAAACTGCATACCAATTGAAATGGGCCACTAAAAAATTTCAGCCACATTTAAAGTGGCATAGCTCTTGAATGAGTGAACTATTTTGAATAATTTTTTGTTTTCAGATTAGCTTAAGTATAAGGCTTCAAAATGCCATGGACCATTTTTTATACTGGTGCTTTGTAATAATTATACAAGGCGCTCAACCAGGCACTCCAAAAACAGAAAAACCTTGAACAGCTCCCATTTCACAAGAAATGGTTTTTAGTTTCTCCAAGTGTTTCAGGGGAGATTTTGATTCCATACTTCGAGGCGGTTTTTGAAATTTTGGGTCTATCTCCCCCAGTTACGGGGTGATCTCAAAAATCTAACCTTTTGGTTTTGCAGTAATAAGTTTATTCGTTGTTGACCGATTTTGGGAAATGAGCGTTCTTGTTGAAGCTAAAGGCTCAGGTCAGAGAGATTGAGGGACGGAATTGACTTTGAATAAAAATTCTGGAAAAAGGATTGAATCAAAAGTGACCTAAATATGAAGCACCCTAGAAACAAGGTTCAGGGGAAGAAGTGAACAGACTATTCTTTCCGAACATTTTCAAGTTTTTTTCGATTCTCTGAGATAAAAATTGTCTGTGCGGGACCCAATCTACAAATTCACTTTTCAGAAGATGATAATAATGGACCCACCTGGACTGAAAATAAACATAACTTAGGTTACGTTCTTATTGGCGGATGTTTCCTCCACAATCACCCTGGGTTCCACAAAAAAGATAATTCGAGATCAGTTGATTCGCGATTTTTGTTTGTCAATTTGTAGCTTACTGATCAATGGAAATGCTGGTTCATCAGTCAATAATGAAAATATGATGTCTCTAGTACAGATTTCAGGCATTTTTGTGGTTAATCGCCTAGCATCAAGTAGAAAAAAGTTCAGTTAATCTGCAATCAGCCTTGATCGCTGATCATCTTTTTCCTGGAACCGACGATTAAAGGGATAGGCACCAACTCTGATCTCCGTAACCTAGGTTATGTGAATTTTTAGGTGAAAAACGTCCGTCATTTTTCTTTAGAAACATCCATTTGTGATTTGGATTCTTACCGACAATTTTTGCTCCATACAAATGAGAAATACTTAAAAATGATTAGAAAGAATGATCTGTTTGAAAACAAGTTGATTTTTGTTAATACTTTCCCTAAACCGGATCTCTAGGAAGTTAGTAATTTGAGTCACTTTTGATTCAATCCCTTTCCCTTTTTATCCAAAGTTAATTCCAATCCTCTATCCTTCTGACCTGAACCTTCAGCTTCAACAAGAGCCCTCATTTTCCAAAAGCGGTCAATAACGAAGAAAGTTATTACTGCAAAACCAAAAAGCTACATTTTTGAGATCGCCCTGTAATTGAGGGAGATAGACCCAAAATTTAAAAAACCGCCCCGAAGTAATTAAACAACCTCTCCCCTGAAACACTTGAAAAAAACAAAGCCCATTTTCTGTTAAATGAGAGCTGTTAAAAATTTTCTATTTTTGGAGTACCTGATATAATTAATACGAAGCAACTGTACGAAAAATGACCCACGACATGTTGTAGCAATGATACGAGTGTTATTCAGAAAACAAAAAAATATTCAAAATAGTTCACTCATTCGAGAGCTACGCCACTTTGAATGCGACTGAAATTTTTGGGTGGCCCATTTCAATTGGAGCGCTGTTTATTACGACACCATCATTGTGTACGAAGAAAAACAATACGGTGAAAAAATTTGAGCTTGAAGACTGCTTTCGAGAAAATAAAAATTATTCTGATCGAACCACCACAAGCCGATATACAAACGATTCCAAGAGATCAAAGGTGTCAATCTTTGAGGCCGCCACCTCGCGTTCCTGCACGACTCTTCAAGTGGTCATTTTTCTAGAAAACTTTGTTTTGACCTTATCTATGACCACAGCAAAAAAGCATATTATAATTATAACGGGCTCCGTGTCAGCTCTATGTGGAGTAACTCTGTGTCAAAACCCGCACGGCAGCGGAATAGTAATTCATGTCGTATAACTTTGAGACACTCTGACGGCTAAACTGAAGAAGGAAGGCCTGTACTATCCAGGGCATTGTTGTAGATAATTTCAACCTCTACAACTTCGTACCCGAAAACTTTCTCCTACCTATCACAGTTTACACGGGAAACAGGAAAAAAGATCCCGGCGCACGATAAATCTGGTTTCTGGTCGTCTTCAGGAGGCCTTTTGAGGATGTTCCGCCAAGCGAATTTTGGCAATCTTTTGGCTAGAATGTTCTCACATGATGTATAGACAATACAAATAGAGAATACCATTATGTTATCACCACCGTCGTCACGGATATTGGGGCATCAAAAATCAGCCAACCTTTTTTTGAATGATGGACTCGCCTGGTTCCTACGCAACCGTAAAAATCCGTGACGACATATGGTCTTTTCTACCATGCGATCAACAAAATTCGGAATTGAGGTGGGCTGTGCTCTGGCCGAAAGCAGCTTGACATCCTGAAATTTGACCAGCTCACAGCCTACCTCAATTCCGAATTTTGTTGATTGCATGGTATTTGTATTGTCTATACTTTCGGATGAAGTTGGTCAGAAAAAGTTAGAATGAAGTTGCCGGTTGGAAAATGAAGGTTAAGCTGCAGGCCTATAGGATTACAGGAATACTTTTTTATCAAAAGTTCAGCACAATAAAAAATGCAACGGAAGCGTAATTGCGCGACAAGAGATACCTACTTACACTACAACTTTATTAGAGAATTATTATACCCACTTATGTCTCAAGTATCATAGGAGCAGTTAGTAGGTACTCGTAGTACAACATTTAACTAACAAGTTATAGGCTCTTTTACAAAAAAAGTTCAATTTTTACAACATAGGAAGGTAGATAGGTTAGAACTACCTACTTCACCCAACTTTACCTAATTGATAAGTATACCTAATTTGATGCAGAAAGGAAGGAGGAAAAGCATGCTTCGCTTTGCTGTAAAGCTCGATAATTAATACCATAATACCTCCTTTACCGTTATAACCTATACACTACTTGCAAGTTCCTGATGAAATAATCCCTTGAACAGCATCTGTGAAAATTAGCGACAAACAAGCACTAGCTCCTTCTCATCCCGGATTGTGTCGACGTTGAACCTAAACTAATAAAACTTACAAGACAAATCTACAATCTACCCGAGAGTTATCAAGCAGATGTGAACTCTGGATAATTATCTTTACTGCCATATTCGAATTATACAAGACACCACAGCAACGGCCGACTGTACATGCAAGATGTATTGCGTTTTCCTGGGTCCCAGAACTCCCAGAGTGGCATTAAATTTGGTGTTGGCAATGTTGCGAGGAGCGAGTCGAACAGAATCGGGCTGATTAAACAAGTACCACATCGCAACTCAAAATGTACAATACAAGCAGGGCAGCATTACGGGATCGACTTACTTGGCTAATAGAACACAATAGAGGAGAACAGCTATGGAGGAGGAAGGAAGACTGGTGTTGGGAGGCTTTGGGAGTGAATGGAATTGAGGAAACGCGGAGGTGGTAGCAGCATCAGCCACTTTAATAGATTTAAGCTCCCGCTTCCCCACCCTTTTTGAAGCGAAATGGAGCTCCGTGGATAAGGCACGGGGAGTAAGGACCGAAGGAGACGGAGAGAAAAGAGAAGTTGGTAGTAACAGTGTAGTGGTGAATTATTATTATCACGGGAGTTTCGGTATACGTAACGGATTGATAATTTACGAGCTATACTATACAGCAAAGTATTGCCGGCAGTATTGTTAGTTGCATAAGCGAAAGGAGCGAGCTTTCACTTTGTTCAGTCGATGCTTCCTACCTTCCTACTGGGTCCTTTGAGGAAAATTAATGAAAAGTTTAAATCTTCATTATATTCTTCAAATAAAGAGAAAACGCACGCTACGTACTTAGGTTTCAAGAAGGAAAGTTCGTGATACAATGTTTCGTCTTTTTATTTGACCCAAACGGAAGCCAAGTATACAAATCTGGAATCACACATTCGAGTACCTACCTGTTTCCTGATGCCTAATACTCTTCCAGGCTTTCAAACAAAATTTCAAAGAATCAGTGCCCCGCTTTCCCCAACACACATGCGACTGCCCAGTCCCTGATCATGCTTGTCCAGCGATCCATCACGCGCTCTCTTTGATTTTGATTGATTGAGTTGCGAAATAATCTCGTGCAGTGTGTTCTCTCTGCGGTCTGGGGTGAATAAAGCCATTTGCCTCGGCCGGGGCCCGCTCCGCTTCGCCAAAGGAGAGGTCCGATGATCGAGGATTTCACAGAGCAAAGCCGCAAACGCAATGAACACCACAACTTCCCCGATATCTCCTATATAGGTACTGCGTGTCTCTTGGCTCCCGCAGGCAGTGGTAGTGGTGGTGGTGTATCGTCGTGAATCTCAATCGCGTAGTCGAGTCGTATAGAAAGAGGCCCACCAGTCCCACCACCTATGACACCCTGTGAATATCAATTACCCAATGGATGATGTGCGGTTTGGTGGGCACACGCAACACGTTCCCTCATAAACCTCTCCATACCTCCTCAGCTCGGGTCCGTTGGCGTCGGTTGAGTTACTCGTGTTTGGCTGTTTTGTTATACCTCTACTCGCCGGCTTCTCACACCCTTTCGCCGGTATCTAATTTTGGTTCTGTTGTATAGGGCGTTTCGTTTTCAGAAGTTCTAAACAAATAGACGGTTTCGCAGGCCACTCGGAGATAAACTTTTTTTTTGGAACTTCACACTTGATTTGTTCTGAACTCTAGATATTGTGATTTAATCCCTTTCCTACATTAAATAGATTGAGCTGTGATACGACTAGTCGGCCCTACGTTGTGTTTTTCGTTGCCGTATTTTTTCATTACCTTTACCTAAGTCATTTAAATTAATTACACCTACCTCAACTTCACGTCGTACTAATACCTCAAGCCCACTCTAGTAGTAACCTCACGTTCTTTGAAAGAGAATGAATTGAATAATTATTGAAAAATAAACAAAGTCTTTTGACCACACCTCATCTTTATTACAAATTAATCAATCATCGCGAACTTAATTCAGTTTACCTTAATTATTTATTTCATAATTTCCAGACGTGCTGGCATTCAGCTAGCGTTAGAAATTGGATAAGTTCACATCGAGATTTACATTTGGTTTCTGAAAGAAAAGTACATCCTAATTACGTGCGCAATTCTACGACGAACTTGTTCAACCCTTGCAAATTAATTCCGTTCTCATTCTTCCTAATTTGCCGAACTATTGATGAGCCCATTCCCTAATGCACTTGAGTTTTAATTCCCTGCTTAATTTACTAAGCCTTCGTCGAATTTTAATTTCAACCCTTTCTACTTTCTCGTTCATTTTCACTGGTATAAAAAGAAATCTTTACTATTTAAATGTACTTAGAGAGAGATTGTTGTTCACCGAGTTTTGTCTTGATATTCCGAAATCATAGCCATTATTTTAATTATTGATCAAATAACTTACACAAACTTTGAGTGTTGACATTCCATGAGTTTGTTTATATCAGGCTGGGGCTGTAGTTTATTATAACTTAAAGACTTATCCAACAACTCCATTTCGAGCTGAGTCACATAACTTCACACACATCTACAATCAGTTGTACAATTGTCGCGGTGAGCCTTTAATTAATTAGCCTCCAAAATTTATGTTCTGTTCATTTCTATCTTGGAGTCTTTTTGAAACGACACTGAATTTTCTTGGCATTGCTCAATGGGTTTTCCCTTTGTAAACGCGACCTTATGCCCATAGACTCTTTGTCGCGCGAAAAGGGTTAAATCTTTTATTCCATGGGAGAGATTTCGCGTGATCGAGATTTTGCCCAGATTTTGATTTGCATAAATACTGCTAGTGCTTGTCTCAAGCTAAAAGAAACTACAAAATCATGCTCTGTAAGAAGCTAAATCTCTTAAAGGATTACTGAGGTTTCCACCCTTTTTCTGGTGTTTTGAAGGTAGGTAGCTGAAACAAGGGGCCGCATTTAAAAGCTCAAAGCAACTACAGGAAATTGAAATCGGCTTGACGCTTCTCATGGCTTTTCGAAAGATCGGAACAACACCTACTATCATTTTATAAACCAAACAATTCCTTCAACCCTATTAAACAACTTGCATTTGATCACAATGGAAGTCAGACTTGCCTAAATATCTCCTTCCCTCGTAACTGATACACTACAATTAATCACAGTGTTTTTAGCACTTTTCTTGATTTATTCTTCTTGAAAAGAAGTGAGTTTTCTTCCCCCGCACATCTGTCGTTCCTGACTGCCACCTCGCGAATCCTCTTTCACCTCCGAGTTCCTCTCCTAGGCCATTTCTTTCTTGTCCCCTTCCCACTCTTCTCCCCTCACCCACAACACTGATCCCGGTGTGCCGCGCCACCCCTAGGCCAGTCGGCACCAAATCGATATTCTGCGCATTCCTCAACCAAGACAAATTTATCGCAAATTATGATGTCCCCTTTGTTATTATAATTTTAAGGCCTGTTTATATACCTACTTCAAAGTAACTTGTTTTCACGGTGAAATAAGAACGATGTTTCAACGATAAAAATGATTAGAGGTTGAACGACTTACCTGTAAGAAAGTTCAATCCTCAATGATACGAAATGGCCCCGTCCGAAAAGATCACACATGTAGTTCATGTTTCGGCGCTCGTTTTGGCGTAATGTTTCAAGAAATATGAAATAACTGTTTCATAACCATGCCTTCCTCATGCCACCTCTTATATAATAGCCTACTCACTCGTCATTATGTTTTGTCCCTCATCAGATCGCGTCCATTTCGGGGTTGTTAAGGAGCGGGCGGGTGTGATCTCTTCGGACGGGGCCATTTCGCATAATTGAGGATTTAACTTCTTTACAGGTAAGTCGTTTAACCTCTAATTATACTCCGACGGCCCCGTCCTCAAGATCACACATGTAGATGTTTAAAGTTTAGGAGCAATCTGCCTCCTGCATCACTGTGGTTTCTTGAAACCTTGCGCGATGCCATCTTATGTGAGGTCTCTAGATGTATTGCAACAACAATTTCTTATTTCACATTTTGAAAAATTCATTTTTATCAATACCTTATCAAGAAAGTTGAGAATTCTCATGATAAAACCAGCTCCAATCCCTTAAGTAATTCAACAAAAGCTCAAGCGTATTGTAGTGTATCCGTAGTTTATCCTGGTCGATGGCACCACTTTGTAGTGTACCAAGGTCTCGGCCCCTTTGATGTAGTGTATTCTCGTTGCGATGTTCGGCTGTGATCGTCGTTGCTTCTTCCCTCCTTGACGTTGTTTACATTTTACCTACGTTGTGTTGTTGGGTTCTTACTCGAGATGAGAATGTGTCGTGGGGGATGAGGTTTGATTCTTGAATGAAACGCGAAGGAAATGCAAGCAAAATGAATGTTTATTGAAAATCAATGGCAAAGTTTTTGAATGAATTTGTTTCTTTTCTCAAAACACCTACTGACAGTGATAAAATGACTGGCTGTGATCGTCGTTCCTTCTTCCCTCCTTGACGTTGTTTACATTTTACCTACGTTGTGTTGAAATGTGTGTGAAATGTTCGGCTGTGATCGTCGTTGCTTCTTCCCTCCTTGACGTTGTTTACATTTTACCTACGTTGTGTTGTTGGGTTCTTACTCGAGATGAGAATGTGTCGTGGGGGATGAGGTTTGATTCTTGAATGAAACGCGAAGGAAATGCAAGCAAAATGAATGTTTATTGAAAATCAATGGCAAAGTTTTTGAATGAATTTGTTTCTTTTCTCAAAACACCTACTGGCAGTGATAAAATGACAAAACATGAATGAAGAACAATAAAACACAAACAATAAAAATCATTACAAATTATTTAGACAATGCAGGAATTTACAACAATAAAATGAACACAAGATCAGATTAACAAAACAAAACAAGAAATCTTGAAACATGGCAAACTGTCAATTTGATTGCAAAGAAAAAGTGACGTATTCGCTGACAGGCACACATGGGAAGAACACGTCAAAGAAACCCCTGCGTATAGCCTGGTTGATTGCTGAAAAATCCCTTCCCAAATGATCTGAACAAAAGTCAAGTGTGAATGAGTCATGATGAAATGACAGAAAAGTCACTCCAGTTTGCATTGATCAAGTCAGCGTGAAGCGGTGCTTGAACCTCTTTGAATGTTTGCTTCGTTTACAAGTTATTTACGTAACAACAAAAGGAAACTTTACGCTCAGCAATTAATTTTTACAATTTACAAACAAAAGAAGTCAATTGATAGATGAGTAAACAATAAAGAAACGATCGATAAACAAGTTAATAAATCAGCCAGAAACAAGTGATCAGTAAACAAGTTAATAAATCAGCAAGAAACAAATGATTAGTAATGGTGTAGGTAAATAAACAAGAAACATATAAGATATAAACAGGTAGATAAATAAACAAGAAACCAATGCGAGATAAATAGGTGCATAAATAAACAAGAAACAGGTGAAAGGTAAATAAGTAGAGAACTTGAAGTTGGTCATACTTTTTGTAAGCAATTGGAAGAAAGAAGTATCTATAACGCATTCGCCCGGAATTCCCCAGCAGTTACCCATCAAAAACCCCACAGATACATACTTACATTCAAAACAGAACAATGGTTAGTAAACAGTAATCACATACAAGAAATAACAGTAAATACAAGAAAATCGATTCGAGCCAACCTGTGGCCCTCTCTTCGTCGTTATACATAATTTCCCCCCAAATAAGGAAAGGTTAGTAGACTCAACAAGGCAGATTCATACGAGTAGGTGGAAACCCCCCCCCCCCAGGACACGGAGAAGCGTGCAAGTCTTCTTTCCTTCGTTTACTTTCAGGTATAACCCGACAATGAACAATGAAATGTGAATGAATCATGAAAAGTACTGTTCTCTACTTAGCGGCTGATTTTTGGGCGTAGCAGAGTTCCTTTTTGTCGTCTTACTGGTTGTGACGTAACTTGTGGAAAGAAACAATCAATGAAACCTTGAAGTACGCGCGATAGCGCGGCCTTGAGGTCACGCCATGAGTGCACAAAAAGCACACCCACTAGATTTACGGCTGTTGCCGTCAATAATCAGATCACTTGGGAGTAGATAAATTACACAAAATTCAAAGCAGTGCGAAGCACCTTGATTTCAAAGGGGAAAAACTGCGGGTTATGCAATCCCGTGGAGAATACAGAGAACAAAGAGTTTCGGGTTATGTACAATAATTTCGCGGACAAAATAGGTATCGAAATGCATGATTTGGTGAGTGGGTGGAAGCCAAAATTACGATACAATAATTAAAGAAAGACCGACCTTAAGTTAGGAGAAACCGACGCACAGTTGCACTGGAAAATCACGTGTTCTTCACTCCCGCTTATTCTCTTCCCTCCTGCCTGCGGCAGCCGTTCGCCCGGCTCCGCCTAGCGCAGCGCCATCCCCTCTCCCATCGGCCAACGCTACGAACGTCAACGACAGTACCTACTTCAGGTACCAACGTACTAACAAGACAAAGGGGGAACACCACAGTATAGAGTCTTGAGTTAGCACATATCAGCAATAATATATTGTGCAATAATAAATACAAATGTAGTTCAGGGTTCTAATTTCTAAATCATGGAAATATATAAGTACCTATTGTGATAGGCAGTTCCTTCTTGGAAACATGGTAACACGGCTTCTTGGCATATATTCTTGGAAAACTAACTTCAGCAAAAATGCCATTAGTTCTTGATTGATATCGTATCAAGTCGGAGTATTTTATACCATCTGTTATAACAATGTGCAACATTGCGGTTATGTCATCTATTCATAGGGATTTGTCATTGCTGCTACTTTCTTTCCTTGAAGACTTCAGGCATTGAAATGCTGTAAGTATTTTTGGTACTACTATCATCAACTAATTTGTTTTTCTAAATTTCCGCTTCTTGACAGTTCCATAGACCTCTTACTATTCCAAAGCCAAGGTAAGCACTTGCTTCTAATAGGCTCCTTTTTCTAGTTGGAAGATTATTTGACCACCATGGAAATTCGTTTTGAAGGTATTCTGGTATGGTCATAGTTTTATCATAATTTCCATGGAATTTTAGTAGGGCTGTTACTTTTTCGAGTTCACAGTTTTTGATTGTATCTGTACATGGGAACGGTCTACCAAATTTGATACCAAAATAGGTATATTTATTCTCATTAACTTGGCAATTTCTCCTATCTTGACTAGAATTTTTCCGTTCAAGGATTTTTGTTACAGGAAACATTTTCCTAATTTTGAATTTTAGGCAGGTGCCTATCATTTTTATGCCGTTGAACATCAAAATTGCATAATTTTAGTAGGTTACATGACACTGCTCTCATAATTGATCCAAAATCACCGTGGGAATAGTAACGTAGTAGTAAATATGAGCGATATTACGAATACGTTCAGTTTTGATTTGCCCAAATCATAAAATATCGTTCACATATGACCGCAGTTAGTCCAGCCGCACTTAAGCACCAGACCCCTCACAATACTGTGGCGCCCCCGACCATCCAATCAACCCCGGCATATCTCCACTGATCAGCTGGCAAGCCGTGTTGCTGAATAAGACAGACCAATGGTGAGTCGCACCGAAAAGGCACGAGACCTTTTTGGCATGTAGCACTGCTATATCCGGCTATACCCTTGAGATGAGTCCTTTCCAAAAAAGTCACTCTGTATAGGTATGTACCGGGTGAGCCATAAAAAACCGCACTATTTTATTTTCCTCGCCGAATTTTTCTTTGTCGGCCGATTTTGACAAGTTTGGTATTCATGAGTAGCCAGTTGAATAGGCTACCGAAATAGTATATAAATGTTGCTAGAATATCAAAATTTAAAATAGCGGACACAACTGGAAATAGCCCTTCTTTTGCAGTCGTTTCTTTTGATTGAAATCGAACGAACTGTTTTCTACATTTTGAGACCATGACCGGCTCAATTAGTTCATTTGTTCTGGAAATGTAGCAAATTGAAAAAAGGCTAATCTGCCACTTTTTCAATCCGTAACAAATAATGAATTAATATTATTTAGCCTGCCAGATTTTTGTTCCTAAAACGATTCTGACAGGTTTGATATTATTGTGTAGCCAACTAAATATGATACAAGTGTCATATGTGAATACGGTCAAAATGTCACAATTCAAGATAGCGGACACAATTGGAAATAGGCCTTCTTTTGCAAACGTACTTTTTTTTATTGAAATCAAAGCGGTTTTTTAAAGAACTTTTCTTTTAAGAAATGTTGTTTGCATTTTGAGACCACAACCAGGTCAAATGGCTTATTCGTTAGAGACATGTAGTAAATTGAAAAAAAATGCTTTTTTGGGATTGTTCCATCCTTAACAAGTAATACAAATTTATTGTTTTGACTGCTCAATTTTCATTTCTCTATAGATTTTGACAGGTTAGGTACCATTGTGTAGCCAAACAAATGGGCTACAATAATTCAATAATCATATACGAATATGGTCAGAATCTCAAAATCGAAAATGGTGGACACAACTGAAAATAAGCAATCTTTTACAGTTTTTTTTCCTGTTAAAATGTGTCAGAATGATAGAATCTCAAGACGTTTTTCGGAAGAACAAACTGCTGTCTATTTTTTGAGACCATGACCAGCTCTCTTTGTTTATTTGTTGTGGGCATGTAACAAATTAAGAAAGATTTTCAGTTGTGTCCGATAAGGTTGTGGCCAATTTTGAATTCTGAGATGTTGACCAGATTCACGTATGATTCTTGTAGGCTATTCAACAGGCGACACAATGGTGCCCAATCTGTCAAAATCGATGAAAAAAAAAAGCAAAAACTTAGCAATCAAAACAATAAATTTCATTACTTGTTGAGGATTTAAGCAATGGCAAAGAAGCCTTTTTGCCATTGCAATGAATTTTGAGAAGGGTTGAAGGGTGACTGAACACAAATTAAAATATGTTTGACAGAAGAAGAATTTTATTACCTTCATGTGATATATCACAACATAGGTAGTGCTATTTGGAATTCTAAAGTAGGGTGGGGTGGCGGCGAAGGGGTTGAAGATGAAAATTTGACAAAATGTGTCCTAGATGTCCTCCTCAAAATGATTCAATTTGCTACATCTCCTCAATCAATGAACCAATTGATCTGGTTGTGACCTCAATGTGGAAAAAACAGTCCGTTCTCTCCAGAAACGCCTTTGGTTTTATCAGTCTGTCGAATTACAACGAAAAAAAAGACTGCAAAAAAGACTTATTCTCAGTTATGTCCGCCATTTTGAATTTTGACTTTTCGATCATATTTCATATGACACTTAATCTTATTTATTTTGCTACACAATGATTCCAAACCTGTTTGAATCGCTTTGGAAACAAAAATTTGACAGGCAAAATAATATCTTTCCATTATTCGTTCCGAAGTAAAACAATGGCAGGTGAGCGTTTTTCATTTTACTATATTTCCAGAACGAATCAACCAATCAAGCTGGTCATAGTCTCAAAATCTAGAAAACAGTTCGTTTTTCCAAAAAATGTCTTCAGTCAAATTTCAATCATAAGAAACGACTGTAAAAGAAGGATCATTTTCAGTTGTGTCCGCCATTTTGAATTTTAATATTCCAGCAAAATTTTCATGTGATTTTGGTAGCCTATTCAACTGGCTACACAATACACATGGATACCAAACTTGCCAAAATCGGCCAAGCAACAAAAATTCTGCGAGGAAACTAAAACAGTGCGGTTATTTGTGGCCCACCCGGTATACCTACAGGTGATTTTTGCAAAAGGACCCACCTCAGATTTCTTGCTGCAAATTTTTTTTCCCAGGAAAACACCAAAACAGGTCGATTTTTATTTTGAGGGGGACATCTAAAACACACATTGTCAAATTTCTATCTTCAACCCCTTCGCCCCCACCCTACCCTACTTTAGAATTTCAAATAGCACTACCTATTGTGATACATCAATATGAAGGTTATACAATTCTCTTTTTGTCAAACATATTTTGAAATCTTTTGAACCACTCCAATTTTTTCATTGGTAATTAAAGGGAACTTTTTCCCCTATCAACTGTTTATATCCTTGAAAACTAGATTTTCCAGCAAAACCAGGTCAATTTTAATTTCGAAAGAGACCTCTAAGACACGTATTGCCAAATTTCCATCTTCAACCTTTTCGCCTCCCAATTAAGAGAATTATTGGAAAGGGTTTGAGGGCGATTCAGAAAACTTGAAATTATTTTTCACAGAAAGAGAATTCCATTACCTTCAGTCTGATATATCAAAAGGTGGATGTTCCTATTTGAAAATTTCAAAATAGGGTAGGGTGGAGGCGAAGGAATTGAAGATAAAAAAAAATTGAAAAACTTTCCTTCAATTAAAAATGAGAGAATTTTGAGAAGGGTTGATGGGTGACTGAACACAAATTAAAATATGTTTGACAGAAGAAGAATTTTATTACCTTCATGTGATATATCACAACATAGGTAGTGCTATTTGGAATTCTAAAGTAGGGTGGGGTGGCGGCGAAGGGGTTGAAGATGAAAATTTGACAAAATGTGTCCTAGATGTCCTCCTCAAAATGAAAATCGACCTGTTGCGGCATTTTCTTGGAAAGAAATCTGGGGCGGATCCTTTTCAAACAATCACCCTGTATGTACCTTTATGAATATCTATTATTCATTTTATATATTGTGTTATTGTTTTATTTATTATATAGTCCCACATGGAATGTATTTTTGGTTTGGTGTTGTACAGGGTCTTTCAACAAGGTCCAGACACCAATCAATTTTTCAGTCTAATGAGTGTGAGATTGTGGTGAACACCACTATGACGCGGTGAATACTAAATCCTTGCATCAACAACTCAATTCCGAATCAACAGCAGGGTCGCCACATTACTTTTTTGCTAGTTTGCTACACCATCGCAATGGCCAGTATAATTTTCACGTCAAGAAGCAAATTAAATCAAACCGCCAGTTTGTGTGTTCAGGTATCACACCTAAGTGGAAAGGTGGTGCAATTTGTGCCATCTGCGGCACACAAAAGACTTGATTGTGTTATTATGCCTACAGATTCAGACAAAAAAAAAGCGGAAAAAAGTTTTTCAGTTCAGACATCGAGCCAAGTCCATCCAGATGTTTTAAGTACTTTGTGTGCAAAACGCATGCTAGAGCTAGGTCTCGAAGCGTGGGAAAACGGTCGCAATCGCGTGATAAGCGCCGAAGGAATCAGGAATCGCCTCCCCATCATTTTTCATCAATTGAAACGTTGAGCGGGTTTCCACAAAGAGCGCTTCAACGAGGCAATAAATCTTGATGATGAATTTTAGATCGAATCAACAAGTTTCGAAGCAATGAAGAATGATTGATAAAATGTAGAAAAGAACCAAGAAATATTCCGATATAAAATAATGTAGGTGTACTAACCTCCATGCTCTGGACAAACTGCAATCAGGTTGCACGTTTCGTCACCGGGATCGCGGCAGCATTCGATCAGGTCAGAACAGGTGGTGTCGGGTGTCACCGGAACGTCCGTTGAAGCGCCATCGCCAATTACTTTGACTATCATCTGGAAAAATTGAGAAGTTTCAGAAAAGACAACATAAGCATTATGCAGCATAATCAGCATCAGCATCATCATCATCATCATCAAAAGACTAAAACGTGGGTGCGTGACCATAGTCACCGCCGGAAGAAGTGTATAGATATGAATCAATCAGCAAACAACGTTCGAAGAGGTGTTCTTTTCGTATAGACAATACAAATAGAGAAGACACATCTCGTCACGGATTTTTACGGTTGCGTAGGAACCAGGTGAGTCCATCATTCAAAAAAAGGTTGGCTGATTTTTGATGCCCCAATATCCGTGACGACGGTGGTGATAACATATGGTCTTCTCTATTTGTATTGTCTATACTCCCGCTCCGCTCCCTAACGGTTTGTTTATCTTGTTTTTCTTATTATCAATCTTATAATTATAATTATTATTATTATTATGAGTCACTCAAAGGGCAGAATACTTTCGACATGATTTTTTCACGATTAGACTTCTTTTGTTTCTTTTCTCGCTGCGCTCGGCGCTCAAACTCCCATTTCCGTCACATGAAGTCTCACTCATACCCCTTATACAATAAATATTTATGTGTTTTCATCAATAATATTCTCCACAAATAATTATGCGAATGTGACATCGTGCCGAATTTTCTTACTGTACGATTTTCCTCGTTATATTACAGCACGATGGAAACTGTGTTCTGGCAGGCACAGCATGGCAATCTAATAATCTGCACGAAATATAAGAATGTCGTTTGGAAAACTCGATCCGGTATTAATTTTTATTGAAAAAATATAAAATACATAGGTATTTACATAGGTATGTAGGAAGGTACCTCGTGAATGTGATTTGAGGTAACTACGTGGTTATCTAGAGTTCCTACGATATTATCTTCTTCAATCAAAATAAGGCCGTAGGTTAAATTGAAATATTGACAGAATTGATATGAGTATTTCCAGTTATGTGCTCGCCACCGTACTTATATTTAGAATGTCACATTTAATTGGGGTAATTAACGAAGAATAATGTCAAAAATCAATTCCCAAACATAAAAATTTTATGATCAAACCAGTATAATAATATCATCGCTATACAATCAGCTGACATCTAGAACATTAAGCAACTGTTTCAGCCTCAATTGTCAAAAAAAAAATTCCCTCTGGGCTTTAATCATCCACCCCTGCTTTCCTGATTCAAAGGTACTACATAGGTACCTGAAAGTTGTGTCTACATTTGGGTGTGCGGCATTCGATTTTATTTTTGAATTTAAAACGTCCGTTGAAGGATATACCCAGAGCCGGGCCTGGCCTTTTTGCCGCCTGCGTGCTACCGAAAAATTGGCGCCCCCCTCACCGGCAGTGGAGAGTTCCACCAAATGCGGGAGCGAAAAGAATCCTTCAAAATTCAACTTCATTATTATATTACCGCCCCTATGACATGCCGTCTGCCATACCCGCCTGTGCGCCGGAACGCACTGCACGCCTGCTAGGCCCGGCCCTGAATATACCTCCCTATCCCTATAATAAAATACATCCGCTCGAATCTATTCAAGCCAAGTCGAGAACCATTCCTGTCGGGCCAACAGTACGACAACACGAAGAGCAGTCCAGTGTCGGCGATTAGTAAAAAATAGAACCCAACGTGGCAAACGCCGCAACAGCTTATTCTTCCATTTCCTGGGACGGCGCTGGTCTCCCCAAGGTCAGACAAGACAACGTTACAGGCGTTCGTTACAACCACTGATGCTATGAACCAATTTCACTCCCATGTGTGGTTCTGCGTTAGTTGTGTGTTGTGATCTAGGCGCGAGAATAGAAGTTTCACTCCAATAGAACTAAAAATGACTAATCATATTATCTAGACGACAAAACCGTAAACGTAAGATGCCTGCCTATCTAAAGTAACGTAAGAAGAGAAACAACCAATCACAACTATTATACAGGGGGATAGAAGAAAAAATCAAGCTTGGATAAGGACATTGATTGATCAAGTACTTGGTTCAATTTCTCACATTTATGTAAATACGTACCCGAGCTATTAAACTCTTTGGGTCAGTTTTCCATTTCTAGTGAACTTTACCTAGAAGTTAATCAATCATCATGTAGTAGTATATTACATACCGAGACGAGGAGTACATCATTAGATGCTGAAGGCACAGAGAGCCTCCAGGCAGCCTGGAGGCTCTAGCCTGAAGCTGGAATGATGTATTTACCGTCGAGAGTATGTATACTACTTTACTCACAACCATGTACTCAGCTTGCAGGATTTTTTAACAGGGGTTCAAAAGTTGAAATCTGAAAATAACCTTTTTGTCATAACTTCCAGATAGGCCGATTAATTTTGCTGAAACGTGGTTCAGGAAATACTGATTAACACACTTATTGTTTGGTTGGATGCATATTCCGAAAAAATTTTTCTAAAGCTACCATTTCTTCACTTTTTCGGGAGGTCGGCAATGGGTCACTTCCCGACCTCCTACTAGGTATGTGATATGTAATGAATCAATTACCATAGTGGTTGTGAATAATAGTATATTACGTAACAAGAGTAGTAAGTAGCATATTACGCACGCAGGGAAAAGTTGCACACGAGCGAGCGTAGCGAGCGAGTGTAGTATTTCCCTGAGTGCGTAATTGCTTTACTACTCGTGTTCCGTACTATACTTTATCTTCGACCCCCCCCCCCCCTTCCCCTGGCTACCATTCCAAGTAGAAAGTCCCATAGCTCCGTTATTTGTTGTCCAATTTTGATAATTGATGCGTCAAATTGAATGGTTTCATGCTCACTATATTTTGGCGTAGGTTACTTCAATATCCAGATAATGAAGCTTCTGAGCAACAATAGTTCAATTTGAAAAAAATAGGGTGATTAGAGTTTATGTGCGAAAACTTTGACAATCAATAGAGAATCGGAAAATAAGTAGTCTGCATCCACAAAACATTTTCAGGAATGCATAATGACAAAGATACAGCCCTCCAAAGTTGAAATGAAAAAATCGTTCTTTCGTCATAACTAGGGTCATAACTTCAAAACCATCCCACCGATTTCGCTCAAATTTTGAATAGATGTTACTAAACTAATCCACTACGAAATACTCATAATAAATTAGAAAGAAGTGCAGTGGTGCAGGAATTTACTGATCTTAAAAACTTCTGAATTACAAAATACCTAAATCGAACCCATCACATTCTAAGAATAAATGAATGTTGAGATGTTGTATTGAATAAAACTGGAGAAAGTCGATTTTTGTGACACTTTATTCGAACATCCAACTAGGTACTACACTTGAAACTTTATGGAACCTCAGACGATACAATTTATGCTTATGTCAAAACTATTCATGAGGCATCGAATATTAATAGTTGAAGCACAATAAATTATTGATGTTCATGTTGTTCTGATGGCTGGGGTAACTTTGGCGGCTCCGGTAGCTTTCTCGAAATTTCTTGCTCTGCAATCGGCTGGACGTTTTCTTCCTCCGGTTTAGTTCATGCTAAGTTTGTTCTTAGAGAATCTAAAAATAAGAATGTCTTATTGCTCACAAATGTTTAGGTGGATATCGACAGTGTTTATCCGTGTGTAAAGATCAACTTACTAGAATTGTTAGTCATGTGCTATTGGTAACTTACGATAGTGGTCGTAGATAAACAATGTTGTATATTCTCTGTCCTTTGATTTATTTGTATAAAATTCTTCTTTTGGGTTTTCAGGCAGGATGATAAAAAACAGTGAAATTGTAAAATTTTATATTTTACATTTTGCGTAAAATATACAATTTCACTGTTTTTTATCATCCTGCCCGAAAACCCAAAAGATCAATTTTATACATGTGAACAATTGTTGGGACAATCGTTCCTATGGCGTTTACTTTCTAGTTATGAAGGAAATATTAGACGGCCCCGTGGAACAGGTGGTTGTGTAGCTGCCTGCGGCCTCGGGAGTACCGGGTTCGATTCCCGGTCAGAAGTCTGGGTATTTGTATTGTCCAATTGGCAATTTTTCACAGCCTGTATCAAGGCCTGTATCATCAATTCATTAAACCCAGCAAAGTTCTCTTCCTCAACGCTAATTCCTTTTTCTGGCGCCTATTTGTCGCGCGCACAGAAATCCCTAAATGTTCCTGCGACCCAACGAAATCAATTTATTCCCACCGCACCCCTCTTATGGGAAACTTCGGCAGGAATTTTTCAACCTGAGGTCGCCGGTTTGAATATCTAGCTGATAGATCTCCCCCACTGAGCAAATAAGCCGCGAGATGGAAGGATGTTATGCGTCCGCATTCGACTACTTTCTTGATATATTGGCGGTATTAGCGGAGCGACTCCCTCTGCAAAGGACCTTTTTTGAGAAGTTATCGAGAAGGAACTTTCACAATGCCCGTGCCTTGCGTCTTCAACTCTTTATCCCTTTGCCACCATCTTGATGTTCGAAACTTTAATTGGACAAATCTATCGATCCTCATCTTTATCCAGAAGTACGCAAGAACGATCAGCAAACCGATTTTTTTCCAGTGATGACTTTATTCGGGCCGAGCAAGCGAAAAGGTGTGTTTTTTGAGGAGTCGGCAACGGCAATTAATGCCAATAATAATTAATGACCAGTCAAATTGTGAGAGGTCAGCCGCCGTACCCTTATCAGTTTGGTACCTCAGCTTGGCACATTTTGGGTGGACTCGATGGAGTGAGTGCACGCTGCACGGCGCTAATGAAGCACTATCCCCCCCCTCCTCCCAACGCGCGCGGATAAGCCCTAATGAATTCCGCGTTATCGCCTCAGACATATCATTCGCCTCGTTAGGACCCTTCGTCTTGTAATTATTTTGCCATCTCTCGTGCTTCGCTATCTCAACAGATGATCGATACCAACGCTTTTAATTATCATCGCATTTGTTTCGGCTTCTTGAAAATTTTAATTATCGGCCTCGCGAGGATGATACATCTTGGGAACTGCCGACTCAACCGGCAATAGCCGCTGCATGAGCCAAGGGATGTTGTGTAGTGTAGTGTTTCGAGTAAATTAGAGCGGAACGGCGGCTCACTCTGGGAAAGTCGCTAAAAATTCGTATTAAATTTGTGATTTATAACGAGGGAAGTAAGATAAGACTGGCAACGAGCAAGTGAGAACTCCGGTGCCAAGATGAAATTACTGTTCAAACATGATTCATGGAATGGTCCGAAGGCCCATTGAAACAGGTCAATACTGCATTTCAAATTTGAACTGCATGAATTATAAGAGGCTTGTTGGGATTGTTGCATCTTTTCTCCAGAAACGGTTTGAGCTTGTAATTTTCGGTGCAAAATTATTTTACACTTCAGCCAAAACTAACAGGACAAGCGCCTCTAACTTCTTTTGACATTTTACTCTCGATCTTATTGGTAAGTAAGACTATTCCGAGGACTAACCGGCCTGGGACAGTAAAGTATTTTTCAAAGCTGTATTTTACGAGGAAAGTTGCAAGTTTATGAGAACGAGCCGTGGGAAAAAAATACATCAATGCCCATGCAATACCTGCGAAGGCGCAGAGCGGACATGGAAGATATTTATTTGTAATTGCGACTTTTTTCTGTAAATTGTCACTTTATTCTGGCAATTGCGACTTTTTTCTGTCACTTCACACTTTATTCTGCCAATTGCGACTTTTTTCTGTCAATTGCCACTTTTTAGCACATTTCGATAGAAAATGATGTTTATATGGCCGATTTGTCCGTCTGTCTGTCCGTCCGTTATTTGTCTGTTCGTCCGTGTAAAAGTTGAGAAGTTGTACTCCTTCTCGGGAAATAAAGCTAGAGCCTTAAAACTTTTCCGATTAATAGCTTAGGCCCTTGAGGGTGGCCTATGGACAGACTGTATTTCATGGTGGCGCTGCCATCTTGGTAGCCATATTGAAATTTCTCATCAGTGGAACAGAACCTCGAGCGGAACTTACTCTGATCTCGTATGAACATTCTTACTTTCAAGCTCAATTTCATGATTACGCCGCCATCTTGGCCGCCACATCGAAATTTCTTATTATTGGAACGATTGTCATGAAACGTGAAACGTAGGTACTCTTGTCTCGTATGAATCCGCTTCAGATTCATTCGCTCTGAATCCGCTTTAGCGGATCATGAAACTCAGCTTGAAAATAAGAGTGATCATACGAAGCAAGGGTAAGTTCCAAGTTTCAGGAAAATCGTTCCACTAATAAGAAATTTGAATATGGTTACCAAGATGGCGGCGTAATCATGAAACTGAGCTTGAAAGTAAGAATGTCCATACGAGATCAGAGTAAGTTCCGTTCGAGGTTCCGTTCCACTGATGAGAAATTTAATATGGCTACCAAGATAGCAACGCCACCATGAAATACAGTCTGCCCATAGGACACCCTTGAGGGCCTAAGCTATTGATCGGAAAAAGTCCTAAGGCTCTAGCTTCATTACCCGAGAAGGAGTACAACTTCTCAACTTTTACACGGACAGTCAGACAGACGGACGAACAGACAAATAACAGACAGACAGACAGACGGACGGACAAACCGGCCATATAAACATCATCCTCTATTGAAATGTGCTAAAAAGTCGCAATTGACAGAAAAAAGTCGCAATTGCCAGAATAAAGTGTCAATTGACAAAAAAAAAGTAGCAATTGCCAGAATAAAGTAGCAATTGACAGAAAAAAGTCGCAATTGCCAGAATAAAGTGGCAATTGACAGAAAAAAGTCGCAACTGCCAGAATAAAGTGGCAATTGACAGAAAAAAAGTCGCAATTGCCAGAATAAAGTGTCAATTGACAGAAAAAAGTCGCAATTGCAAGAATAAAGTGGCAATTGACAGAAAAAAGTCGCAATTACAAATAAATATCTTCTATGTCCGCTCTGCGCCTTCGTAAATACCATTTTCTTTTGCAATATTCATATACTCAGTAGTGTGGTCTTGAATAAACACATTTTGACAAAAAATGAAGATAACGAAATTGTGGCGAAAGTAAAGAAACCCATTAGAAGCCCGGTTGGAAGTAGGTGCTTCAGCCTTGATCCTAGAGGACCTAATTACACTTTGTCCGATAGTCATTAAAATGTTCATAAATACAGCAAAAAATCACCTTTCACCGGTACAGGTAGGCATGTAGGTACCTACATCGGATGCTATCCCGTCGCTTTTGAAATTTCAACTAAATATTAGACGATAAGTAGGTACCTACGTCTTTTAGTATGCTTCAAGGTATGCTTCCCCTACCAATTCAGTAATAAACGTAGGGTACAGTTGAGATTTATACCTATTGGTATTGGAAATGGCGCGAAGTTCCGAGAAGAAAATAACGAGAAAGTAGTAGCGTACTTTTGATATAACCGTCGGATTTTGTGCAATGCGGTTTTATATTCAATCTATGTTGAGCTGTTAACGTTGCGGTGATGGCCATTTCGCTCACATGCTGACTGCCACTGAGGAATTATTGTATAAAATCTAACTGTCTTTCCCCGTAAATCTGCTGGAGCGAACTAAATGCCATTATTGTGGGTTTTTATTGACATAAGTATACTAAGTGAAGTAGGTACCTACCAAGCCAAAGAAAAATGTCTGTAACTGGGATGCTTGATGCTGATGGTCTCCATACTTTTACTTAGTTGAACGATCATGTGCCTATAGAGGTTTTCTCAAGATATACGAACGGGAACGTTCCATCAAAGTTCAATTCGATAACTCCAAACGCGAGGTATAAATCTGAGAGCGCCAACAAACCAACCCCGTGGTCTGCCCCTCCCCCTAATGATATTGTTTCACTTTGTGAATTAAAGGGCACGAGTAATTCGATTTCAGTTTTATTAGCTTTTTGCTTCTCTCTTTTTCTCCAAACGCGTTTGTCGGGTCGCCCGATTTTCCTCGGCTTTCCTGTTTCGTTAACCCAGTCTCATCTGACAACAATTTCCAGGCTTTTCGTTGTAAATTATTCCAAAACAAACCTGAAATATGATTACTCTTTCAGAGAGGAAAGGATGAGTAGAGCATCGGAGACATATCTACTCTTCAGTTCTTATATAGGTTTTGGACTCGGTTTTGGATTTTCAAAGTGACTTCTTCAAAGATGTGGTTTTTAACGAATGAATAAAATCAAGCCAGTCTGCGATGGTATCCATAATCAATTTCACGGCTTTCTGCATCAGAGCAAGCTATGGAAAAAATGGGTTGCGTTGTTACGAATGACACGTTGACGACTTGTTGGCAGCTAGCTGTTCTCATGTGGAATTTTCAATGTGACATTGTCACCGTCTTGGGGTGTGATGTACGCGAAAGTGGAAATTTTCTAGAATATGCAAGGAATTTTTACTTTCCTTTGAGTGATTTGCAGTGTGAACGATAAAGGGGCATTTTCTTCACTGGTTGGTGGGTCTTCGCCAAGGCTATTAGGTTTTTGCCGGCCACTGAGAAATATATGACGAAAGTCCGTGATGCCGTGAAGAAATGGAATGTAAAAAGGTAAAAACCACTACCCAAGAGGGAACTTATTCTTTAGATGGACAATATGGATAGTAGGACAATAATTTATGGAGTTGAACTGTACGGAGACGAGACAATTTCGGCGTGAGTAGGTAGGTACACTGTGTTGTCTGTCAGCAGTGCCAGCATATGTCTTTATACTTTGCTTGCTGTTGCAGTAGGTATAATAGGTAGAGGTAGAGGTAGAGCTAGAGTAGGTAGGTACCTAGTATAGGCTGTCTGATTTCTACATGATTCTAGTGGGCTGCGATTCTGGTCGCCATCGGCCGATCGCGGCCTGAATCGAAGCCCACTAGAATCATGTAGAAATCAGGCAGACTATACTCACTACTGCAGTTTTTGGTGGGCTTTTTCATCCAAGTAGTATCCTGCCGATCTTCGACATAATTCATTAGTAGCCGCCAAAAACGTAGCAACCTTGGCAAAGACCCACTAACCAGTAAAGACAATGCCCCTCATCCTTCACACTGCAAAGCACTCCAAAGAAACTCACGATTTCTGGCGTATGCGCAAAAATTTTCACTTCGCGTATATGATACCTCGACACGGTGACAAGGTGTCACATTAAAAATTGCACGTGTAGCCAACTGGCTGGCATCCCCTTGTCATTGTATCATTTGTACCAACACAACACAATTTTTTCATAGCTTGTTCTAATGCAGAAAGCCGTGAAATTGATTATAGAAGATCCACACCTCACCCCCACCAGATATCCAACTACTCACTACTTTTAATTGAATAAGAAGGGAAGATTGCGTATCAGACATTAGACGACCCTCCTTTCTTCAATTCAACCTCGTGAATAATCACGTACCTCACTGACAAATAGTTGTCAGGTTTGTCCGTCTTTCTAGAAGCACTCTCTGAACAGGAAACGACGTGTGTGCGAGTGGAGTACAGGTCAAATATTTCCGGACAAAATTTGCAAGTCTTTTGGCCACATGATAAAATAAATAATAGTGCAGGAAAATGAGTAATAACTTGGAACTAATCAGGGACTCGATGAAAATATGACATTGTAGAGAAACGAGAAACTGAATAAGAAAAACCAAAGTAAATTTTCCACCGTCCTGGCAACCATGGTAAAAAAATTAAGAAGATGGAAAAACTTGCGACACGGTCTTTCTCTTGGAAAAATAAGAAAATGGCAAGAAATGCATGAAAATTGTGAGGGACAAAGCTGTAGGAAATCCAGTGATTTACAAAGAAAAACCGCGAGGGCATTATATTTCTAACTTCTTGAGTTTAGCCGTTAATCGAGTACAAAGTTGTGCGCGTGATGCGGTACAGTGAAGTTGCAGTGTAACTAGTGTCATAGAAAAACCCTCAGCGTGAAATTTCTTCTTGAATTCTGTAAGAACAACAAAAGATGTCCGAAAATCGTGAACGGCAGAATTGTAGAAAAATAAATGTTCTTCAGGAAAATCCTCAAGGTCAAATATCGGCCTTACTAGTTAGGCCGTGAACCACGTTCAAAGTTGCGCGACAATCCATTTCATAAGGTGATTCTTTGAAAAAACTTGAAAAACCCCAGACTTGACGAAAAAAATATGACAATGTAGAGAGTAAAAACTGAATTTCCAGAACTCAGAAATGACGTTTTTTGTAAAAAAAAAACTCGGCGGAAGAAACTCCACCGCATTGAACTTTCCTTGAAAAAGAATTGGCCTGTTTTGCCCGACCAAACCAAACTTGGGAGCGGGCACCTGTCTTTTGTCACTTGATGATCAATCATAGAATTTGATAATACGAGCTGTGCGCGGACGGGGACGAAGGCTCAAGAATGAGGAATGTCTGTCTCAACTGTTGGAGTCATATGAAACGAGGGCTCAGAATTCTGTAAAAAAGCTGTCCGAGGACGAAAACATAAAACTAGAATAGGGAACTATTGGAAGACAGGCGGCAAAGTTCTTTGTATGGAGGTTGTCCTGGCCGAGCAACATACCATGTCATATAAGCATGGAACCATCGGAGACAAATACTTGAATGTGAGAGTGGGTGCTATTCAGCCATAAGAAAACGGAGGTGAGAGAGTCTTCAATTAAAGAGCTGTTCGGGGGCTAAAACTCAAGTATGAGCGCCATTGTGACGTATGCGAAGGCTGAGCTCAACCGAAGAGAAAAAGTAGCAGAGAGGACCAACCCGGCTCCGATATGGGAGCGATGGATTGGCAATAGATTGATGCAAGACAATTATTGATGATTAAGTGTGCAAGAGTAGATAGTGTGTAGCAGAGAAGACTAGATGGGAGTTGATTGGGTAACATAAGTAGTTAGCTAATAAGTAAGTTGAGACATGTGGCAAATAGGGAATAAGGCCTTCACGTCTAAACCTACCCCCCTAGTTTTTAGATTTGGGCTGAGTGTAGGAGCGCCAAAATAGGCAAGAGGCCTATAACATGCGATAAAGCCTTATTCGCGACACTATCAAAACAACGTAGCTATTAAAAAAAGCTATTTATAGTATGAATGTTGTGAGGCCCTGGCTCAACTGTGTGAACTTCCAAAACGTAGCCATCAGAATTCTGTAGCCGGAATTAGCAGTGGGAGGGCTGTCTGGGAACAAATGCTTTAGTGTGAGAGCTATCGAAAGTCAGAAGAGGTACCTTGGTATAAGGCCAGCCAGAGTGGAAGTCTAAGAATAAGAGATATCACTATAGGGACTATCAGAAAACTGATTGGAGTCGTCACTATTATTAGGGAGAAAACCTACAAATGGGATCGAAAGACAAGGGGTGATACTCTCTCTAATGAAGTATGACGGCCGTCTGGGAAAAAAACCAAACCATTCAGGCCGTCTGAGGCTGATGCGTGAGCATGGAGCTATCAGAGAATAAGAAGTGAAGTCCTTAGTATGGAGGCTGTCTCGCGCAATAACTGGAACTATCATAAAGGATGTTCAAGAATTCATTAGACAGAGTCTAGGTGCAGGGACCTGAGTTTGACTGCTCTCAGAAGATCGATGCAAAGCCCTTGAAATGGGAGCTGTGCTGGGTGAAAGTCTCAAGGTTGTTTGTGGTGGAGTCCCAAATTTGGGGACAGTCTGGGTATAGGGCTTTGAATATAAGAGCTAAGAAATAAAACAAGGTTTTAGTATGGGAACTCCCTAGGTGAATTGTGAAAACCATCAGGGTTGACTGTGGGAACCACCAGAGAAGAACCAAGCAGAATCTAGTAGATAGAGTCCTTAGTCTATAGAAGCTGTCTGAAAGTGAAAGCTTAAATATGGGCTATCAGGCGCCAGGAGCCAGTATCTTTTGTCTTCAGTCCCAAATATCCGAACAAAATAACCACTAAACTTAATAACAAGCCTAATTAAACTATCTTTTGTAAGAGGTGGTATCTAGGAGCAAAAACTCAACTATGAGTGAACCACAAGGGGGAAGGCGAAATCTCGGAAGAGAGCAGCCTGGAGTGGAGGCTCAGAAATGGGAACTGTCCTTTAGTAAGAAGCCATTAATAAAAAAAAAGATTAAAACTGTTCGGTATACGGATGCGTAGGGCAAAAGTCTAAGCCTATAGAGGCTTTCAAAAGACATTGTGTGAAATCCACATGCACCTCGTCAGGTGGCCGGAGGGCTTTGTTCCACATGGCCATATGACGGTGTAATACACTCCAGCACAATTTATTGAGAGAAAACTTATTTTTCATTTTCAATGGAGAATTCCTGTTAGGTACGTCCTACGAGAGACTCCGTTCTGGAAATGATAATTGGTGTAACAGATCTCGGCGTGAGGAGAAATATTAGCATGTACGCAATTCTAATGCTTACTTCTCTCTCCTGTCTCAACTTCATGTTTTTTTTTTTGTAAACCTCCTATAATCGCTCTTCACGAGATTCAGGGTCCCCATCATTCCTCTCAAGTTGCCTCGAAATGTCCTACTCATGACTGTAAACGAATATTTGCCTGCCAAAGTTCTCCAGTGATTTAGCTCTACGTGAAAGGACACTATACAGTCTTCGAAATTCGGTGATAGAGTTCGACCACACTGGACTGAAGGTGCGGTGGATGGCGGGTGAACTGTGTTTCATAATGATAGGCAAAGACGCTGAACTCTCTTAGACTGTTAGCCGTTATCGAGAACTATAGTCTACGGAACATAACAACACAATCTGTGGTCTTCCAACATGTACAATATAGTACGTGAAAAAACCGTGCGATTTCGGCAAGGGACCTACGAGATTCACGTAGATCAATTTCCACGTCTACGCACATGTGAGCAGCCGGAGCTTTCCGTTTCTGATTGAGGTGCGATTTTTTTTTCATGTTCTAGAAATGCCTCTGTGGCCAGAGGTTGAGGTCATCCTTAAGGGTTCGTATTTCGAATGAGTTCAACACCTCAGCTCCGAAAATAACCACAATGCTATTGCGGTGCGTTGCAGTTCACAAGAACTCTGACTGTCCATAACGAAACAGGGTCATCCGAAACTCGCTGAAGCATTTTGGAGCGCCAAACAATAGTGACACCTTCAAAGTTGATGGGTCGAATCTCAGGAGCGACGGTTCGAAAAGTCTCCGGAGCGACGACGATATATTATCCAGGTAAACAAAAACTGACGGCTCCAGCTCCGGTATCAAGACACGGTGTCCTCTACAAGGTGGCTGGAGCATTGTTAAGCCCCAACAGTATCTTTTTGAACCGGAGAAGACCGCGCCTTGAGCCGTGAAAGTTGGTACCGTTTCGAAGGACGGGAGGGCCATTCAACTTGCGTCTGGCCATTAGCGGACTTCATGTCCACCATGGACAAGTAGCTAGTATGGTGTGATTGGTGTGATGATCTAGGATGTTGGAGATCTATCCGGTACTCCACGTAAAAACGGTAAGTACTGACCTGACTCTTTCACCATCATGATTAGACAGGGTCGCGGCTCTGGCCACGGTGACTTGAAGGTTCGACCACTCCTACGTCTACCATTTTGCCAATTCCGCATCAACGCCGACGTAACGTTGGATAGCCGGAGATAGAGGAAATAACGCTCCGTGCAACCCAGACGAGATGTAGGATCGGAGTCTAGACGAGCGGAGGATATAATGATGTGGAGGCGTAGGCGAGCAGTGCTTGGGAACAGAAGCCCTTGATGAGTCGTAGAAGCCTTTTCCGTAATGAAATACATTATACCAAGTACTTCACCGCCTACTAAGGTACCAAATAATGAAGATGATGGATGAAATTGGAAGGTAGGTAAGTATTCAAATGAAAACGAGTAGAATAACTGCTACTTCCATAGCTGTGTCCATAGGATTGAACATGCTCGTAAAATTAATATCAATTTTGGATTTTATCGTCAAACTTCGTCATTCTTTGTGTTGGTAAACACAGTGTAGGAGAGCCAATCGATTTTTACGGGCGCGCTGTTATGCCAGAGATAATGTCAATAACATCTGCAATGTGTGCTCTGCAGAGGGTTTAATTATCTGTAACACGCTGCCGGTATCCGCAATACACACGCCGCGCCTGTGGGATATGCCGCATTTACTTTAATTAACTTATTGCTTTATATGTTAATATGGAACGTGGGAGTCTGGAAGTCAAATTGTGTGTTGATTTCCTAGGATGATAAATACCTTTGCATTGGTAGAGAGAGTCTGTTCAACTTCCTCGTTCCTGTGTTATTTGCTCTGTTTCCATGAAAATTGAAATTACCACGACAGATAGCTAGGTACCCGAGTACACAACACGTTCTTCTGGGCTGTGTGAAGGTCGATAACAATCGCTAGTGGAACACCCTCAGTCCCTGACAAAATTATTTTACTACGTAATTGAAAACCTCTCGCATTTTCCGCACGTTGAGCAACAACGGTATGACATGCCGAACGTGATGCCATGAATATAACATAACAAGCTGGAGCAGCATCTCGAAGTGTTTTTGCGGATATGCATGATTGTTGGAAGGAGCGGGAAAAAAGACGAAGACGAAGCCAGCACGTGCCTCTTTATGTACGGGTATCCATACCCATCGTACCTTTTTACATTGGCATTCCATCATAGAAGAGGTCTGCCACAAATCAAACCGTGCATTTCCTCGATGAAATAATACCGGGAGATTTTACGTCTGTGAAACGCAATAAAGCCGAATACAGTTAAGCGCGCTCTGTTCCGTTCAGTTAACGAGAAATGATAAATATTGTCGCAATTATGGCACGTTGTCGGTCACAGGTGCTCTCAACAGGTGACATGATCCGAGCGGATTTTAATGTGGGAACACTAATGATTGGCACTAAATAAAGGGGCTCATTTCGAAGAGGTCTAAGAGATAACTAATACACCTCGGCATCTGCCGGGCTAATATGCAAGAAAAAGAGTAGGTACATGATATTGTTACGAAAGACGATTCTGGATAACACGCGATCTTTCTAGACTCTTCCCATTTGGTCGCAGTGTGCAAGTGCGGAGTTCTGGTGCATTCCAGGGCAGAGAGCGCGCGTGTAGGCTTTTGCCCGTGGAACTGAATGGGGAGATTTCAACGGTCGATCAGAAAACATCAGCCTAATTGGCGGAGGCGCCGACATTTCAGAACGCACAGGAAGCACGCAAATTTTCTGAAGGACCCGTGGAAGGTTCGAGAACAACTCGAAGGCATATACACAGGACAGGTGTCCCGAAATTAGACCGCAATATTTGACCAGATTATTCTACGTCAAAAAATAGGAAGAAAAGTTCCGATAAACATGGGTCGAATAATGCCCCCTAAGAGAGCTAGAGCCCCTTAAAGGGGGAAACCTGATGATGGATTTTGGCAGATTTCTCCAAAACTTGCCAAGATAAAATGGCGAAATTTAGTTTGACCACTACATGCTATAAGTCTGAGGTAATGCTGTGAGAAAAATCTCCACATTTCATCAGGGACGTCCAACAAAGGGGGAACGGGGTATAAATTCAGCTCCATTTTTTTTGTTCATAACTTTTTCTGGATTTTGATTAGAAAATCTGGAAAATCAAAGTTTTTTATAGTAATAAGGTCCTCGTATACTATTTCGATTAGACATCGAGATTAGTCACTCCAAAGAAAACTTCACCTAAAATTCTCCTCAAATTTACAAATAAAATTTCGATTACAAAAATCACGGCATAACACCAACTGTGTTCTCTTCGACCAAAAACAGGAAGAAGTGTTCCAATAAAGGTTTGTTGAAAATGCTCCTTAGGGAACCCAGAGCTTCTTGGAAGGGTAAGAACTTGCCGAGTGAGCAATTCCAACCCATATTCATTGGAACGTTTCTTCTTGTTTTGGTCCAAGAAAACACAATTGGTGTGATTGCTGTGATTTCTTCACTCGGGATTTGGAAATTTTTCAAGAGAATATCAGGTGAAGTTTTCTTTGAAGTGGTTTATCTTGAAAACGGTGCGTCAAATTCTCAAAAAAATTCAGAGAAAGTCATGAACAAAAAAAAAAGAAGCTAAATTCATCCCCCCTTCCCCCTTTGCTGGACGTCCCTGATGAAATGTGGAAGTCTTCTTTACAACATTACTTCAAGATTATAACATGTAGTGATCAAACCGAATTTCGTCATTTTATCTTAGCAAGTTTTAGAGAAATTTGCAAAAAACCATTATCTGTTTTCCCCCTTCAAAAGGCTCTAGCTCCCTTTAGCAGGCAGTATTTTACCCATGTTTATTGGAACTTTTTTTCTTATTTTTTGACGTAGGATAAGCTGGTCAAATATTGCGGTCTAATTTCGGGACACCCTGTATAAACAAAACACCGTCCTCAGCCTACGCAGCAGTATTGAATGCGGTAGTGAGCGGATTAAAAGCGACGTAGTGACCTGCGATATTCCAAGTAGATAATTGTGGGCGTGTGTTGAGCTTTGCAATCCCTCACAACATAGGGGTCCAAGAGCCCCCCATGTAGTTAGCGCCGTAGGTGAAATTTTTTCGGAATAATAATAATAATATTAACAATAATAAGCAAAAAAAGGAAAGCCGCTGACCAGATTGTCCATAGATTTTAGATTTCATTTTCTTCTCAAATTTATAAATTTTTGAAAACTCTCAAAAATATCCCTCAAGTTACCTACCTAGATGACATAAGCTAAATTTCTAGTTGAGGAACTTTGGCAGAAAATATTGCTGCGTAGTTTGTAGGTCAAGGTAGGTAAGATCTCGTGTTAAATTGGGTGGCCCCAGTTTTATCAAGAGTGATAAAACCGGTTCAACGGTTCAAAAGTTATGTAAAAGAAACTGTTTTTAGAAAACAACTTTGAAGGCCTTCATCTCCGTTATTATACGTTTTCAATTTTCTATCTCCCTTTGAATTTTGTAACAACTGTTTTTAGAAAACAACTTTGAAGCCTTCATCTCCGTTATTATACGTTTTCAATTTTCTATCTCCCTTTGAATTTTGTAACACTTATTCCGAGACATCCTGTATATCAAAGGTTTACCATAATCGCGACCATAATGACTGAATAAACTGTTGAATGCCAATGTCGGTCTTTGAAAATGTTTAAAACTGAATAAAAGGCTTTCATTATCGAGAGTTATTTTTGAAATAGCACAAAATTGGGAAACGGAGAGTGGTTGTATTCCTTATTGACATGCATTGAAGATTAAAAGATTTCCAAACAACATGCAGATGTCACTCTGAAGTAAATTGCAAGACATACTATCAACAATGGAAAAAGACAAAAAAGAGTCAGAGCACTCTTGAGGTAGAATGGTTTTGATCATACGGTACCTATATACTTAAGTACATCGTAAATAACTGTCATTCAGATTTAATGTATCTAATGATAGATACTAACATCCTTGTGATTTGCTGGGTAAATCTCTCTTTCTCTTCTTTTCTTTCTTTCTTCTCCTTTTCTCTTTTCTTCTTTTCTTCTTTTCCCTTTTCTTTTTCTCCCCAGACCCCCCCCTCATTTTGAGGTATGGCGAGCGCCACAAAAAAAGGTCTATTCGGCGCCACTGCAACCTCACGAAATTGATTAGAAACTTGACAGATGGATTACGACAAAAATGGTGGTCGTCACTGTTATTTTGGATATCTGTCTGAAATTTCATGACCTTCGGAACAAGAAGACAACCACCAGTGGAAATCACGCTACATTTTCTTGCAAATACTACGGAAATATCTACAAAATACTTGGAAATACTATGGGAATATGGGAATGTACTAAGAAATACATGGAAATATTTGGGATTACTCAGAAATCTACAGCCATGGACTGGCGGAATTTATTTCTTAGTCCGCCTTCCTTTTCGCCTTCCGGCAAGCTCAATGTTGATTCATAAGCGATGTTTTTTCTTAAAGAATTGTCGACTGTACCAGCAGGGTTTGGCTATCGTTTGATGTCTCCCGGCTGCAGAGGTATGTTGCTAAAAATCTATACAACTCTTTTGCTTCCATGCTCTCTAGGTAGTTTTACAGGAAGTTCACGTCTGGTATGCTGTACTGAAGAGCTGAAATAATATAGCGAAACACTGTGTCTACAGCTTCCATTTCTGAAGAAAACTACCACCTTCTATTTAGTATGTACTTTTCATTTGAAAAGTCATTCGTTCCGAAGACTTCTTTCATCTTATGGACTAAGTCGACGATTTAAAAAAAAAAACATTGTTTATAAATTAATATACTTTTTAGTAGCAATGAATTGTTTCTTATTGGTTGAGAAGGGGAAGCGGCTTAACTCCTTTCAACTCGGTTTAATACTCTTTCGACACCGCTTTCAGTATCTAAAAGTGTCCACTGTCAAACCAAAATAGATAATAGTTTATTATTATACGAGTTAACTGACGTAATAGTTGAAAGTTACCTTGTGACAGTAAGTCTTATCAAACGAGTGTAATATTAGCTATTTACGATACAAGTGTTAAAAGTGACATTGTGAGCGGGGACGCTTGCGAAACGAGCGAGTAGAGCAACCCCGCGAACAAAATAAGACACTTTTAACGCGTGTATCGTACAAGATTTCATCTACTACAATGGTCTTTAAAATGTTTGGTTAATGTCAGAATTTATTGAAAATATGACAGGAACGCGCAAGATCATTAATTTTAGCACGTCGCCCATGACGACGTGTTAAAAGTTACGGGTATTATTCAACGCTTGTAAATAATAGTATATTATTCAACAAGCGAGTAATGATTGCTTCTCAATAAAATAGTTTATCCATAGTATTCAACTCGCGGGTAATGGCTATTACTCATGAGGATGCAGTTTGCCGACACGAGCCTCGGCGAAAAGAAGAAGCAATCATTACCCGCTTGTTGAATAATATACGATCATCTACATCGCCTGTTTTATTAGAAAATTAGAAATTCTAGCTGCTAGAAATAGAAATGAGGAGCTTGTGGTGTGGTGGTCAGCGCGTTCGACTACCACTCCAGAGGTCGCAGGTTCGATCTCCGCCAGAGACGGATATTCGCCTCGAAAACATGCTTCTTGGTTTAGTTGGAATGCTTGCTAAATGCAAGACGCGCCGACGAATTACCAAAAAAGAAATAGAAATGTTTGAAAAGTGACACCCCACGACTGATGTTCACCTGCTTTCTAGTAGCAATACATTGTTTCTATTGGTTGAAAAGCGGTTAAACAAGAAGTTACCTTTTGACACCGCTTTCAGTATCTTAAAATGCCCATTGTTAAACCAAAGTAGATAACAGCTATTCACGATACGAGTGTTGAAAGTGAGAGGTATTATTTTGTGAGCGGGGACGCTTGCGAAACGAGCATCAGCGAGTAGAGCAACCCCGCGAACAAAATAAGACACTTTTAACTCGTGTATCGTATAGGATTTTATCTACAATGGTCTTTGAAATGTTTGGTAAATGTCAGAATTTATTGAAAATATGACAGGAACGCGCAGAATCATCATTTTTTCACGTCGGTCATGACGACGTGTTGGAAGTGACAGGTATTATTTAACGCTTGTAGATAATAGCTATTTACGATACGAGTGTTAAAAGTGACAGGTATTATTTTGTGAGCGGGGACGCTTGCGAAACGATCATTAGCAAGTAGAGCAACCCCGCGAACAAAATAACACACTTTTAACGCGTGTATCGTACAGGATTTTATCTACAATGGTCTTTGAAATGTTTGGTAAATGTCAAAATTTATTGAAAAGATGACAGGAACGCGCAGAATCATCATTTTTTCACGTCGCCTATGACGACGTGCTAAAAGTGACGGGTATTATTTAACGCTTGTAGATAAAATATCTTATCTACTTCACCCTTATAATTGTGCAGAAATTCACAATTCTAGCTGCTAAACATATAAATGTTTGACAGTGCCACTTCGCTCTTTCTAGTGGCATCCTGTATATCATGGACGAAGCCAATGGTGTCGTTATTTGACAGAGCGTCTTGCAGCTGAATAAAAGCTCGATCAGGCACCATCAATTTTTTTTCCAAATCGGATAATTTTTCCCCGAAGATATCCTTGCTTTATTAAATTGAAGCAAATTTTGGTCTATGTCAAACTTTTCACGAGCAGTTTAACTAACAAACTGTCCTGTGCTCTGTGATTGACATTTTTTGAAGCCCCTTGAATTAATGAATTCATTACCGACTTGGCCTTGCAATGCACTCATCCAAAATTTCCATGAAATCATAAAAGGCTCTATGAAAGCCAAGCTCTCCGAGCTTGAGCATAATGAGCAATCTGCCTTTGTGAGTGTATAGAAATAATGGAATTTTTAAAAGACAAATCACGAAAAGAACTAAAACACTCTCACTTTAAGAATCCGCGTCTGCAGGCGATGAAAATTATTGGTGTGCGTGTAATTATCAAACAATTTCATTGACACCTGTTCTGTAATACATGTTAGTGATAAAGATCACCAAGAAATATATAAATATCGATGTAAATTTCGTACTATCATCATTCGAATACAGTTTGCAGTAACTAAAAGTGAAGTAAAATAATAACAATATGAACAGTGTACAGGTAAATATTTAGTTTATATTCTTTACTGTTTAAAATGTTGTTACATGAAGCGACATTAGAAGACGGTTCTATTCAATATTAGAACAAGCGGAAGAACACGGTCCTTTCAACGCCAAATCTGAAATAATTTATTCTAACATCTGCGTTTATCTGACAGTTTAGGAAAAAAATGTGACAGTCCTGTGGGAGAATGTTATTTCTTCACCAAACTGTCAACGCAACGTTAGTGCAAAACACGCACCAGATGCATCAATAATGAACATGACCAAAAATAATAATTGAAAACTGACACTGATCATTGTTTACAGATCGTCTTCGCCCTTGCCTGCTTGGCCCTGGCTTTGGCCGGCCCTGCGCAACACGTGTCCGTGATTCAGGATACCATTGGAAACTACAATGTCGACGTGAACGTCGATGGCATGACCAAAGTCGAACAAGGAAGCGCAGATGGCAGTGTGAGGGGCAGCTATTCGTACGTCGACCCAGCGGGGCAAGTTCATTCCATGCAGTACACCTCCGGTGTGGACGGTTACAGGGCTGCCGGAAGTGACATCCCAGTTCCAGTCCAGGACACCCCAGAGGTTGCGGAAGTCAAGAGGAGCAGGGCCTATGCCATTTGATAATATCGATGTGTCTTGTTGAATTTTAATAAATAATGTTGACTTTTGCGATTACTTGCGATGGGTTTATTGTACCAATCATTCAATCTAGTCCGCCAAGCTGAAGAATAGCGTGATCTTGATGTTGCATTTGGTACATGTCACCACTGCTACAGCTACAAAACATGTTGGAGACTGGGATTTTCCCGCCTCAAAATTTCATTCAAATTTCGGTAGTTTAGAATAATTCATAGTTTTTGAACTTGAGAGGCTATGGTTTGACAAATCCTCATTCTTAGAGAATGGCTCATTATCCTTTTCATTTTAAAATTTCTTTGCGATTGGATTGGCCCTCACCTTGAAAACATTTCCGAAAGGGTTTTTAGGAAAAAATAACCGTTTTCAAGAAAATTGGTCAATCCAATCGCAGTGAAATTTTGACATGGTAAGGATAATAAAGGGGGACGTGTAGGTGGACATCGCGCCTGGCTTCGATCATTGAACTCAAGCCATACACACGCGGCCCGTCTTTGGATGGGTTACAGCTGCAGCATGGCGCTGTGGTGGGATTCACTCAGAGGCGGGATACCGGCGCCAAAATTCCCCGTCGGCAAGGTTCTGGGTTCTGGAAAAACCTTTCTAGTACTTCGGCCCTCGAAAGCTTCCTCCGGAATAGTGATTGGCTGTTGCTATTCACTTGTGGTTCGGAATCCTTTTTAAACTGTAGGTCCCCTATTCAATATGAATAGGCAGAGAAGCCAGCCGAAACCCTTCATGGGTTGTCATGGCTAATAATTTAATTTACGAATTTACTCCTATTTTTTCAACTTTCGGTAAGTACCTACTCATCTGCTGAAGTTTTTCACCTAATTGTATTTTGCCAAACAGTAGTACATACACAGGCGGTCAGGTGATAGCGACTCCTGAATACTGTGGTCAAAAATCAACGGAATAAGGAATGGTTGTAGATTGTAGATTGGAGGTGGTCGTTTGGTCTCGGAAGATCCTTTCTACACTGCGACCTATAAGATCTTTTGTGCGTGACCATGCTTCTATTTAATGTCCCAGGAAATCCACCTCCTCACCGAATCAGATGATTTTCTTGGGAGACTTACCTCTGATGTCTGCGGGTGTCAGTTTCACACCTACCAGCAGCGTAAGTTTTTTCTGTGCCAGTGCTTCGCACTCGCAGAGTAAGTGCACGGTGGTTTCATGTGCCGATGCACAAAGCTTGCAAATAGGTGAGTTTTCCTTGCCCATTTTTTGCAGGTGGTATCTCACTTCGCAATGTCCAGTGAGTCGACCCGTGAGAAGTCTTATTTCGTTCTTAGAGAGCGATAGGATGAGCTGCGTCTTTGTTTTGGAGATCGCAATAAGCTGTTTGGCTTGTCGTTGGCCTGGAATGCTCTTCCAGTAGGCCTCTATCTGCCTATTCTCCCATTTATCGACGTCTTCCCTTATTAGGGATCACGCCATCCCACATGTGGGCTCCGGTCCAATAAATGTTGTTTGAGCTCCTTTTTTCGCGAGGGCATCCGCTTCTTCATTTCCCTCGATACCCTGGTGGGCAGGTACCCACATTAAAGTAAGTTTGTTGCTCTCAGCCAGCTGTTTGAGTGATTTTTTGCAGTTCCAGGTGGTTTTTGACTCACAGTCATAGGCCTCCAAGTGCCTTAAAACCGCTTGGGTGTCTGTGGCAATGCAAATTCTTGCTCCTCTGTACTGTCTGGATAGGCATACCTGGGCACACCTCTCCACCGCCAGCAATTCGGTTTGTAGAGTGGACAGAAACCTTCCTACAGGCAGTGATTCCCTATACTTCGGGCCATATATGCCTATCCCGGCTCCTTCCTCTCTTACGGATCCGTCTGGGTACCAGATCATGTTGTTTTTCTGCAGCTGGGCCACCCTCCGGGCGCTTTCCTGGCGGTCATTTACGACCACTTCATAGGTAGCTCCGAAGTCGTACTCAACTGGCATGAAATCCCTTGGGCTCGTGAGGAACTGCTCCCTTATTGAGTCCAATACTATAAAGTATCCTCTTCTTAGGTTTTCATGTCCTATTCTAAGAGCACTCACTAGTGCTTCTTTTTCTACTTGTTTGTGCAGTGGAAGTACGTCCAGCAAAACTTCCATCGCTGCTGTAGGAGTGGTGGACATGGCTCCCGTGATTCCTAGACAGGCAAGTCTCTTAAGCTTCTGTAGCTTCTGTTGGCTTGTCTTTTGTCTAGTTTTATCCCACCAAACGAGTGAGGCGTACGTGGTGATCGGTCTAACAATCGTCATGTACGACCAATAGATCATACCTGGTTTCAGACCCCAAGTCCTTCCGAAGAGTTTGCGGCATATCCAGAACGCCACTGTGGACTTCGAAATTGTCTTGTTCAGGTGAGAGTTCCAGGTGAGTTTTCTATCCAGGATGATTCCCAGATATTTGACCTCCTCGGAAAACCCAATTTTAGTTCCCCTTAGTACCGGAGCAGTCAGTTCGACTTTTCTGCGGCGTGTGAACGGAACTATCACAGTTTTGGCCGGGTTGATGCTAAAGCCCTCTTTCAAGCACCATTGATTAATAGTGAATGATTAGTAAGGTACTGACTGCGCTTGAGAAACAAAACTCTTGAAGGGTTGTAATGATAAATGTCTGTGGAGTGTCAGGTGGTGATCGGTGATCCGGCGGAAATGACGCTGCTCAAGTCTCGTCACGTTGTTCCAACGAGCATTATTATGTCGAAAAAGATCCGACCTACTTTCACCACCATCAGTAGATCAATTATGACAATTTGGCAATTCTGGCAAATTTACGACCGAAAAAAGCTTGGGTTTCCAGTGACGCATCGTGTTGTTGAATTAATCAAATCGGCGGCGTGCGCGGGATAAAAAGATGTCAAATCCGTCGTCGGGATACTCGGGGGCTCCGTCCCTGTCATTAATTAACCGGCACCGGAACGCGCAGACGACGGGCCCCAGAAGTGCGAAAAAGCCATCACCAGGTCCGTAAATAATTTATTATCCGAATGGATGATCGATCAGCAGACACAAGTACACGTTTCGAATGGCCGGGGGTTCCTCCTTTCCTTTTTTCCCTGTATGGGTTCCGCACAATCCGATGCGTCCTCATAATAATAAATCAAGCCCGAAACGACACACCGACGCCAGGCGTCGAGTGGTCGTATCAAGCCTTCTGAACTGATCAATCTTTTCGAAAATGGTCATTAATTCACGGGATCGATTCCAGGCTACCGGTCCTCTGTTACTTGTCTAGTAGTTCAGGGACTCTACGGTGAAAATAGACAGGCAAAAAAAGTTGTGTCGAACGTCCGGACACCAAACAAAATGAGATTGCTGGAAACAATTGACACGTAAATTTAATTGTACCCAATTCGATGTAGCGGAAGAGACAGATAGGAGAGGACGGCGTGACAGAATGCGGAACACATAATACGGAAGTGGAGACTGCGGAATTCATTGATTGGCGTCTCTCTGGATTAAAAAAGTTGCTATTGCGAATTGCGATGGTAATTGATTGATGATGTCAAATTAACGTTGGATTTAGCAGCACTCATCTGAAGTTTAGTCTGCGTCGACCCAAAAAGTCGACGAAAGTTTTGTGAAACTGGGATACTAACTGAAGCTTAAAATCTATCACTATAGTGGATTGTAAAAGGAAGATTTTGTCAATTTGTAACTTGTAGGTATACCCAGCCCTATACCTCTGAAACGATTTGCTGATTGCAGAATGGCAAGGGGATGAAATGTATCACGACGATTATTATAATCATCGGTGCATTGCCAATCTCACCTACGTCTATGCGCAGCAGGTCTTTTCCGGAAGGTAAGGGGTCAGACCTTGAGCTAGGTACTGCGAAAGGAGCAAAGTATGCCTAACAAACAAAGAAAGTATATTCAGCAGGTTTTTCAGACGCAGCAAAGTTGACCACACGAACTAAAAATGAATCGGTTGTGTCACCCCAAAACTGGTCACCGACGAGTAGCAAAGAACGGATGAAAATTTTTGTACAAAACGTCTCTTCGGGTCTAAAGTTAGAATTTGAGAAAAATATTGAAGAATTGAGATATTTTTTCTGATAAGGGCTTTATCATTCAAGTCCGGTCTCGATAAGCCAGGCCGAATCACTCATTTTTAAGTTAAAACTCTCGGAAAACTTGGAGAATTTCAAGAGAAATTGTCTAAAAATGTTTAAGAATCAAACTTAGTTGGAAAAAAGTTGGTGTGAATCTGTTCACAAGGTTCAAAGTTAGAAATTTGTAGTTTTCCACAAGGAACTAAATCATGTAGAAAGAAAAGCGAGGCAGTCAGACGCGTTCAGACGCGTCAGATGCATGGATGAAGGTGAACGACCTGAAACTGGCACCACAGAAAGATTGAAAATAATTTGCAGGGAATTAAAAATTTTGAGAATTCGAATTTTTCGGGAAAACCTCAAATCTTTTACCAAATCGTCTTATTGTAAAGATCTTTACAAGGTCTTTTAAAGATCTGTAAAGATTTTCAACAGGGAAATTTCCGGGAAATTGAAAAGAAAATTGTTGGAAAATGTTCAAGGACCAGTTACCTCTTGTTTAAAAAAAAAATGGTGAAAATCTGTTTACGAAATAAAAATTGTAAAATTTGCAGTTTTTCCAGAGATGAAAACTTGGGAGCCGTGGGTCCGATTCCGAAAATTTCCCATCCATAAATTTATTCAATCTTTCCTCCAACTTTCAATCCCAGCATGTCTGCACCTAAAATGATTATTTCGTGGGGTTCATCGTATGTCGAAGTTTGCATTGCAGTTTTTTCAAATTCACGGAGTGTGCTAGTTTCGTTTTGAAAAAATTATCGTCGAAAAACCGGAATCGTGCCGATTTTGAACAATCCATCGGATAGATTCTGAATAATTAAAGGTGAAGTTCTGGACTTTGACATTTTTTATTATTTGACAGATGACAGATAGGGCAATCATAGTACATTACGTAACAAGTACGGAAAGTAATTCATTACGCATGAGTGTGTAAGTGAATGCACGAGGCGCAGCCGAGTGCAGAAATCACACGAATTGAAGTAAGACACTTTACGGCGAGTTACGTACACTATTTTTCCTACGACTGGGAGAAAATTACATTCAAATTAAGATGTCATTTTCGTGTTCTTCTGTAAACATAGATGTTATGAAAACCAGTGGTTAAATGATAATTACATGAATAAGGGTAATTTTTACATGGGTTTATGAAAAAAAGTGTATGTATTTCAAATTTTCAAAAATTGAAATTTTCAAAAATTCATATATTTTTTTCACAATTTTTAATTTTTTCTCGAAAAACACCGTTTCTCTGACCACCCAGATTTATCAATACTAGGATTTTTTCATATATTTCAATTTTTTCTCGAAAAACACCGCTATCTTCTGACCAAGTCTGCCTGTGGCTGTTGTTGTGCTTGAGCATCTCACAAGCGAGCGGTACACCGAATTATCGCAAAAAAATCAAAAATCCCATCAAAAACCAGTCTTTCAAATTTTGATTGCTTTCAAAATATAAAAAATTATCTTTTTCAATAAACAAATTCGGGGAATCGCATCAGAAATCGAACTCGAGCCTGCTGGACACACGCCACGCGCCTGTGGTAGCAGGTAAGGTCGGAGGTGGCGTCTCTCACCATCAAGCTATCAGGGTATTTTTGTCGGCCGGCCAAAACCGTCATTAATAAAGGACACGAACAATTTCTTTTATCCTTTGAAGAGCAATAGCGACCTAAGGCCCCGGCTACCAGCCGGGAAAGGTACGTTTTGGTCATCAGCAGGTGCAGTGGCAGACTAAGGGGGGTGCGCTGGGGGCGGTCCGCCCCGGGCCTCAGGGCCTCAATCATCTGAAGGTGCCCCCACCTCCCTCTGTTTGTAAAAAATACTGCAAAAAAAATTCCATGAAATCCAAAAATTTCAATTTTTCCCTCAGCGCAGCGGTCAAATTTTGGCATTATTTAGGTACCTGAGTAACATTATTTTTTCCATTTTAAAGTCACCTTGGCAGGCCCCATGACAACAGGGTTTGGAGCAGTGGCGCCGAACTCATAAAAAGTTACTATGGCGAAGAAAATTTCAGACCCCCCCCCCTATTGCCACGCTGCGGTCAGGCCGGTGGGCCTAAGAGCCCCTTATGCAGTTAGCGCCGCAGGCAATTTTTTTTTGGAATAATAATAATAATATTAACAATAATAAGCAAAAAAAGGGCAGCTGCTGACCAAATTGTCCATAGATTTCATTATCTTTTCAAATTTATAGGAATTCTCGAAAATTCTTGAAAATACCTCTTTTGGGTACAGTTGGGAGCGAAATAATTCATACGTCTTCGCTAGGAAGTCGGCTGGATTTCAGAAATGTTACCTGTTTGGATCGTTCTTGAACGCCAGTTTTGATTATGATCAATTTCTAATTAAAACTGGCGTTCAAGACAAACCAGTAAGCAGCAAAGCAGCTTACATTTCTGAAATACAGCCGACTTCCTAGCGGAGCCGTACAAATTATTTCGCTCCCAAATGTATACCTACCTAGATGACATGGGCTAAATTTCAAGTTCAGGAACTGTGGCAGTAAATATTGCTGCGTAGTTTGTGGGAAGAAGTAGGTAAGACCCTTTTGTTAAACTGGACCCCGTTTTATCAAGAGAAGTAAAAAGTGTGTAGTGTACTTGTGCAGCTAGGCACAAGAATCGAAAGTTTTTTGTGAGATCGTGAGATTTTCCAGTCCAGTTAGTTGGCCGTTGAAGTCCGTATGATCAAAACCTTTTTGCCTCTAGTCAATATTCTAGAAGATGCAGATGGTGGAGCATCAAAAAATAAGTGGACTTGACTTTCTCAAGAAAATTATTATCGGAAACGCATTATAACATAAATAGAGGCTTTCAAAGTTGAGTTTTGGGAATGGTGTTTTGGTTATAGCTCCAATTTTGAACACGACTGGATTTTTAACAAATTTACAACGCATAGTAAGTTGATGCATACCTACAAACATTCTTTCAGATTCAGTGTAAGTACCTTATAATCCTAATATCTAATGATTTGCTGGGTAAATCTCTCTTCCTCTTCTTTTCCTCCCTCCTTCCTCTTCTCCTTTTCTCTTTTTTTCTTTTCCTTATTTCCTTTTTTCCCTCTCCAGACCCCCCCCCTCATTTTGAGGTATGGCGAGCGCCACAAAAAATGGTCTATTCGGCGCCACTGGTTTGGAGGCCTACACACAGACAGGCAATAACAATATCGTGTCTGTATCACGGAACCTCTTACAATTATTTTCACTTCAGGCAAGAAGCTCCGGCATCGGATATCAGAGTGACAGTGGCCTCAAATCTTGGAAATGTTGTGGTTATTTTTTTATAATTTTTCCTCGAAAGAGAGATCTGAGTCTACTCATCACAGATAAGTAGATTGTACACGAAACTTGTGAAAAATGATCAAGTAATTTTGGTAAAAAAAAAATGTCAAAACCGAAACCCCAAAACTCATCAACCATACCGATTATTATCGGCATTATTATTATTATGCCCAAAAACTTTCGCCTGCGGCGCTACCTTTTGCCAACTCGCGCCCTTGTTGTTGTCTTGGCCCCTTCCGCCCTCAAATTCTGGCTACGCCATTGTGTAGTAGGTACATCTGACCGACTAATATGAAAAGATTGATTAAAATTACGATTCACATTTTTCAATATGATCAATTCATGCTTTTAGTATTGGTATTAGCAGTCAACATCTCCTTTTTCATTTCTTAGGCTTTTGTTTAATCACAGCGGGGCAGGGTGGGCCAAAAAGTCTGCCGGCTCCCTTTCATATTCTCAACTTTCGCTCCTCAGGGGCCCCATCTCGCAATTCCGCCCAGGGCCCCCAATTTCCTTAGTCCGCCACTGAGCAGGTGTATGACTTCATTTATTAACAACGTCTCGTTGTGAGAAAATTGAAAATCCAATAATGAAATTAGTGACATTTCAACAGTCATCTTGACATTTTAGTATGTTAACTTGATTCAAAGTATTTAGGTGTATTGGATGGGGCTAGTGCAGCTCAAGATTTCTAAATAGACCCCCATTAAATCTTTTGTGGTCACATTTGCATTGCTACCAAAGAGTTATTCTGCTTTATAAGTGTAGGTGAAAATTTCATTCATAACTTTACAATTACTGTTGAAAGGAAATTATGTAGGATTTTTATTTTTATACATCTCACCGCTAGGGTTAGGCCTTCGATAAGGTTATATAAGCATGTCAAACCCATACTTTCGGTTGAGAGGACATGACTGAGGCCAGTCCTGTAGGTGCGAATTATTGTTGGTTTGCTTGTGAATCAGAGTAACCTCGGGTTCCACCAAACTTTTATCAGCGCGATAACTTCATCAGTCTCATAGTAACTGAGCAACTGGCCATCCTATTGGCTGGTGCATAGCAACCATCAGAGTGATAGATTTAATCTGCTCTTAAAATTTTGGTGGAACCCGAGGTTAGAGTGGTATTGAAAGCCGGTTTTTCAAAATTGTGATCAAATCGTCGTTTAAATTCGTATTGTTTCGTGATTCGAATGAACTGTGCGTTATAATAACGCACAGCTATAACGCACAAGTTGGGTAGGTTGACGTAATTGACAACTTTCGGGCCTACTACAGCGTGTGAACCTACGCGGTCACTTCCGTAGGTGGTCGTAGGAAAATACTCTTACCTGTTCTGAATGCAGTTTTTCAAGAGCTTCTTAATGACATATTGCAAGACAAGTTCCGTGAGATGAAATTTTTACTGCATGATTACAATACTTTCCTTTCCATGTTGGGGGAGAAACCGAAAAAGTAAAAAATAGGGCTGATTCCTGGTTGTCTATGTTCATGACATTTGGATTCATTAAACTGCATTGTCGTGGACGACAGGAGACTATAGTACCATCGATTACAAATTTACCGCCGCGCCGTTTCAATTTCAAATTCGAGTATTACAATCATTATGATCAATTTTCACATTCAACATTCGGATCTTGTGTAACTTTTACAATAAAGAATCTGGTGGCGGGGCTGGTTGTCGAGCTGGTTCCCTTCTACTTCTCACGTAAACCCAGAACTTCTTAGCTCACAGTTCCAAAACATTTTTTTTTTACCAAGCTATTATCGCGAGGAACTCGAGAACCATGAATGGTTGGTTATATGGGTGAGGTATCATATCAAGTAGAAACGCTTCGAGTGTTCACTGAGCCGAACACAATATCAAGTGTGGGTAAGTGATATTCATACCGTGATATTGTTCATTCCGCGATGTGATGTGAGAAAAGACAAGACACCCAGATGTAGCTATGTTACCTATCTCACAGAGGGTATCAGGTGTCCCAGCCTTATATAGGTACTATTTGAAATATGAAATTAAAGCGTGGAATTACAGACGGAACAAGTGGATTTGCGGTCGGCATGTGACCTCGTACTCACCGGCACAATCGGCGACATTTGGCTGCCATCTTCGTCGCGTTTATTCCCAATGATAATTTGAGACCCATGACGAGTAGCGGTCAAGGCCATTACAGTTCCTCATCTGAAAGCAAAATATTGTTCAGCGTGCATGAATATGAATGCGTATGTATGAAATTATGCGAGAATTGCGAGGACATGGTGAGTTCGTAGAACACATCTTTTGACGAAGCCAAGCAAAAAATTCGATAGCACCCAGGCTACAATGTTGAAGACACGCTAAAATCGTGAAAAATGATGAACGCTGTTTATTGCTGCCATCATAATTGCAGTGTAATTATATCAAATTGCGACGAGTTATACCTTTATGAAAATTGCGAAGAGTAAGGTTCAAACTACTCTCTCTGGTTCAAAATGCCTTACTACCTTCTTCAAGAACGCACAAAATTAAAAATACATTACCCGGATAATTTAGGAAAAGAAAATGTATTGCGTTTGTTACAGTCTACATAATTATCTTAATTTTTTGAATGATGGACCATCGTTCGTTCCAGAAACTGGAGCTTAAGAATAAGGCCAGTGCTTGCCGTATGATTGAGTTCTTCTGTGCGCAATAAATGGTGCTAAACGATCGTCATCAGTCCATCAACGTCCGCAGTCAGCCGGTATATTACAATAACAATCCTCTGCCATCACCGAGCGTTACGGTGGCATTGCAAAATCGCATAGCGAAAGAAGTGCAACTCTTTGACCACATCCATGCCGGGGACATTACGGTAAAAGCAGTTGGGAACGGACCACTGAACGCATAAAAAAGCGTTATTCATTTTTGATCGCAAGGCCGTTACCTATCTACATCATAATTTTCCTCGCCGAGAAATCTGATTTCCTGTCGACGACACTAGCTGCCATCGGGGACCCGATGTCGATCTGAAAATCCATTTGTTTACCACTACGCGGCATGTATGCAGATGCAGATGTTATCTGGCCACTATTACCATAATAAGGAGGACGGAGCATGCGGTGGTCTACGCGGACAGGAAACTGGATCTCTCGAAAGACTCGCAAGAGTAAACGATGTAAGATGGTACTTGAGAGGCTGCTGCTGGTGGAGCTGCGTCATATCTAATCTCAGCACTTATCTGAAACCGGGCAATTTTCGGATCATTACCACACGGTAACTTTACACTTTTCATGACGCTGGAGCGCTGATGGATACAAAAAAGTCGAATGATTCTTCCAGAAGGCGGGCTTGGGCATATCGTAACAGGGTAATTTAATATACTCGATGGAACTTGATAGCGGTGTGTACAGTACAGTGTCTTCTTTAACGTCAAGTTGAGACACACTTCTCGCTTGGGGTTGCGTTTCAGTGGCATTTGCACGTGTCTAGAACAATAAATCATCAAATACATTAAACTCGTACGATTTCTTTGGGCTCTAATGCCAAACTACAACACGAGTCATTGTTAGTCACTGTGATTGATATTCGTATATTGTTCCCTGTCGTTTACTGAAGAAAAAACGGAAAAGCTTGTATTGTGACTTTTTATGTCAAGGTATTTAGTTCAGGAACAGAACAGAGTCGGACATCTGTGCAAGTGCAAGCAACATTTCAGTTCAGCGGACTATCCAGGTCGGAACGAGGAACTTTTGATCAAGAATGACGCATCCAGGAAAACTAATTTCAGCTAGCGTTGGCTGCAAATTCTCAGTGCCCCACAGGAGCTGCATCGTTTCATCGCTAAAGAGATCCGCTAATAGTTTTCCTTGACAGAGAAACTCGATGGCTATGATAAAGTCTGCATCATCGATACTCTTCGGGGTCAACACATAGCTCAGCTCCGGCTATGCTACACATAAGCCACACGCTACACGCTTGACTACAGCTACAGGAGAACCTGCTCTCCCTGTTCCGAAACTGCAGTCAGACATTTCATGAGGAGACCGTCTTTTATTTATATGTTTACAAGCTGGGCAATTATAAAAACAAATTCAGGGACGAATTATCTTTAGTTACAGAGAATTGCAAGAGAAGGATATTCGTAACTGGCGATTTTAATGCACGAGTGGGTGTAAAAGACAGAACTACATCCACTGTGTTGGGAGCGTACGGAGAGAATACAAGAAACAATAATGGAAGAAGACTTATAGAGTACTGTATCCAGAGCAACTTTATAGTCACAAACACATTCTTCAAACACAAAGACATCCATAAATATACAAGAGAAGAACCAAACAGATTAGAAAAATCGATCATTGACTACGATCATTGATGTACGGGTGAGAAGGGGACCAGAAATAAACAGCGACCACTACCTTCTAGTAGCAAAAATTAAAATATCCAAGGGAAAATCAAGAAAAAGCCACCAAATAATTGAGGAGCAACAATAAGAAAAAGCAATTATTATGAAACCATCAAGACGTACACACTGAACAAAAAGAATACGGCAACCATCTACAGAGAAATGATAGAACAAAAAACAGAAGAAATAACAGAGGACTGGGAACAAAACATGAACAGTGTGGAAGAAATGTGGAAAGTATTCAAGAAAACTATCATGGAGGCTGCAAGAAAAAGGTATGGCACAAGGAGAAACGACAAAACAAGAAAACAAACATATTGGTGGAACGATGAAGTGAAGAGACAAGTTAAAATCAAAAAACAAAAATGTAAATACTATCTGAATAATAAAACTAATGAAAAGTACAACGAATATAAACACCAAAGGAAAGTAGTCAAAGACTTGGTAATGGAAAATAAAAAGATGGCATGGGAGGACTTCAGAAAAAAAAATTGAGGAAAACAGCAAGGGAAACCAAAAATTGTTCTATAAGGTACTGAAAGACTTACGTAGTGACAAACAACAGCAGCTTGGATGCGTGAAGGATAAACATGGGATAAACATGAGAAAACTATAACCCAGGAGAATGATATAATGAGCAGGTGGAAGGAGTATTTCCAAAAAAACTACTATGCGGGAAAGAAATGGAGACTGCAGAAGAAGAAAAAGAAAACCGAGAGGAAGAACAAGACAACATATACGAGGATGGAGAGAAAGAGCTGATTAGTATAGAAGAACTGAGGGAAGCTTTAGGAAGTATTGAAAATGGAAAAGCAGCTGGACACGATGGGATAACGCTGGAAATGCTGAAATACATGGGTGAGAAGGGCGCTTGTTTGCTACTAGAAATATATAGAATGGCTTGGAGAACAGGAAAGATACCACAGGACTGGAACGTAGGAAAGATCCTACCAATTTTTAAGAAAGGAGACACGATGAGCTGCGACAATTACAGAGGAATCACATTGCTGAGCGTAGCTGTCAAAGTATATGAACGGATTTTAGAACAGAGATTGAAGCGGATTATAGAACCACAACTAGAGGACTCGCAGAGTGGATTCAGAAAAGGACATAGTATACAGGACCACATATTCACTCTTGAGCAAATTATTGGGAAAACATACAAAAAAGACGAAGGAGCATACCTTGGATTTGTAGATTTGGAAAAGGCCTTTGATAGAGTACCGAGAGCGAAATTGTGGACAAGTTTGGAAAGAAGGGAAGTGGGACCACATCTGGTGAGAAGTATAAGAAGTTTGTACAGCTCCAACAAAAACTACGTGAGAACAAAAAATATGGAATCGGAAGAGTTTATGACACAAGAAGGACTGAGGCAAGAAGGAGTACTGAGCCCGCAACTATTCACGGTAATGATGGAGGACATTGGTAAAGCATGCAAACGGCGAAATACGAATCAACTACCAGTGGGATACAGAAATTTATGCCAGATAAAGATCACGGAATGTGCCTTCGCGGATGATCTGGTGATTTTTGCAAGAACAGAGAGAGACCTACAACACAACTTTGAAATATGGAGAAGCACAATGGAAGACTATAACATGAAGATGAATTTGGAGAAGACTAAGGTGATGGCTATTGGAAATAACGAAAGAAGAACACAAATAACGGTAGAGGGAAGAATCCTGGAACAGGTGGAGGAGTTTAAGTATCTGGGAGTCAAGATCGATAGAAAAGGCGGCTGTGAAACTGAAATAACCGACAGAATAGAAAAGGACAGCAAAATTATACCATGCCATTAACAGAAGATTTATCAACAAAAGGGAAATATCAAGACAGACAAAGATGACAGTATACAAGACAATTTATCGACCAATGCTCACATTTGGATGCGAAACATGGATAATGACAGCAAGACTCAAAAGTAAAGTATAGGCTATGGAAATAAAATACCTGAGAAGAACTGCAGGAATAACACGACGAGACAAAATTCGAAATGAAGTAAGTAGACAAGAAGTGGATATAAGGCCGGTACTGGAAAACATCGAAGAGAGGCAATTGAAGTGGTACGGACATTTGGTGAGAATGAACAGCAATAGACAAGTGAAGAGAATATGAGAACCAAGGGTGAGCGCGAGAAGGAGCAGAGGTAGACCACCAGACACATGGGATAAGAATATTGAAAGACAGATACAAGCAAGAGGACATACCTTGAATAGTGCAAAGATCTTGGCAATGGACAGAAGAGGATGAAGGCAGTTCGTTTGTGAACACAAAAATAATGAAATTGATAGATTTTGGAAATGTGAACATTATTGTTATTATTCAAGAATATTTTTTTATATTTTGTATCCTTACACCCAATGGGTAAAAAGGAGTATTTTGATAATATACAATATACAAAATACGATAATATACAAGCTGGGCTTCGTCCCAAGGAACTGAGGACAAAGAGAAGACCGCAATCTTCGCCAGAAGTGAGTTGTATCAGTTCACTGTCATGCCTTCTGGACTCCGTAATTTACCGGCTACGTTCGAGCGCTTGATAAAGTATGTGCTGCTAAGCTTCACGTGAGAAACTTGCCTAATCTACGCCGACGACGAAATAGTCATTGGTTCAATATTTGGGAAGCACTTGAGCAACCTTCAAGGTCAAGTTTTTGAGACAAGTGGTGTCGTCGCAAAGAATCTAAACTGACCCTGGAAATTTGAACGCTGTTAAGGAGTAGCCACGACTGGAGAACCAACCCTAAGTCAGAAGTTTTCTTTGGAAGTTGCCTGACATTTCCAAACCGTTGCACAAACTGATCTAGGAGAACGATGAATTTTTGTTCTTGTGGTCCACAAAAGACGCCTTCAAGACACTGAAAATAACGTTGTACTCGAGTTCCATATTAGCATATTCTTGGCCACATGGACAGTCCATCTTGGATACCGACACCACTAACACTGGAATAGAAACGACGCTGTCACAACTCCAGAATGAACAGGAACTGGTATAGTAGTGGTGGTTTGTTGTTAAAATCAGAAAAAAACTACAATGTCATCAGTAGAGAACTGCCAGCGATAGTGAAAACCATCGACCACTTTCACCCGTAAGTTGGTACCTCTAGGTACGAAAGAACATTTTTGATAAGAACAGACCATGCTTCACCAACGTGATTGTTCCAAGTAAAGAATTAGGAGGAGGAGCTGGCAAGCCTAATTGAGAAACTGAGTTTGGTATAAAAATTACAGCCTGTTCAAATGGTCCTTTCAAGGCAACATTTACACCCTATACCTAAGTAACTTGGGCAGGATAAACGAAAGCCTCAGGAGTCCACCGACAAGAAAGGTTTATAATTACAATACACCTCAATGGAAACCATCCATAGAAACGGTAGTTCTATCTTCAGGTAAAGCACCACGCTTCGCCACCTCGCTGTGGTGTTGTCAAAAAAAATTCACGTCAGTTGCCTGTCACACTTTTACATTTCTTTACACAGAAACTTCAGTACATCATACATGAGCACTCCCATCAACTGATGATCCTGAAACTGTTGACCCTGATCGCATCTTTTCTGTTGTTGAGTGAGTTTTCTACAGTCTCATGGGCACAAGGCAAAAAGGAGGAGTCGTGCCACGCCGGCGGCGGAGGCGGGGCCGAGGGAGGCACCGGACAGAAAGCCGCCAGCATAGCCCAAAAAGCCGCCCAGGAAGCCAAGGCGGCCGAAGATGCCCAGCAGCAAGCCGGTCAGCAGGCGGCCCACCAGGTCAAAGAGCAACTCGCCGAGAAGGCCGTGGAGGCGTCCAAAGCGGCCGAAGCGGCCCTGGCCGGTAAGCAGGAGCTCGTCGAGCAGCTGCGCAAGGAAATCCAAGAGGCGGAGATAGTCGTCAACGAGGAGCAGACCAGTCTGCAGCAGCTGCAGGGCACGGCGCAGGCCGCAATCAAGGCCGAACAGGAAGCCTCGGCGGAGGTCAAACTGTTGACTACTGCGCTGCAGCTGGCTCAAGGCAACCAAGCCAACGCCGTTTTGGGTAAGGACAAGTAATAATTTCACACTAAACTAAAAAGCTCGCTAAGAAGGCTACCAAATATATGACGCATTTTTTCATTCATTCTCGTTCCGGGAGAAGTACTCACACAATAAGGTACTTGCCAATGAGATAAAGACTGAAAATACTTTCAATCATCAACAAGAGTAAAAACTATTTCCTGAAAATGTATCCATTAGTACGTATGAGTTGGGAGTTACCATGCCTGTAAAAGTTTGGCCACCTTTTTGAATTTGGGGTGGCCAAAGTGGGTCTCTGGGAAGTTTTCTGCAGGACACTGGAAACAAGATGGCGGCTCAAAAATATCGGACTCAATGGGGTACTTGCCAATGGAATAGATTCAGCTGGAAATACTTTTTATTGCTAGTATAAGTGATAAGGGGACTCTACTGAGAATTTCACAAAAATCCCGTCGTTGTCTACAGAAAAAAACGAATTTGAAAAATCCTCCTAAAAGCTTCGCGCCAGGACAGGGATTTTGAGTGGGGTTGGTCTGACTGTGTGACAATGGAATAATCAAGAATGTCAGGGATGTCACTGTGACACTGTCATTTTGAACATGCTATCGCAAAACCGGTTTCCTATCGAATTCTCTTACCATGAGCATTTAGACAATAAAGTCGAACAAGGTTTCGAAGAAACTAACTCCAGAAACCTCTTATAACACTGTCTCAGTCGAGATAATTTATTTCCGAGGGAAAATCTGGACGATCACCAATAGCACAGAAATAAGAGGCTGAAAATGAACAGTGAGCTTTTATAGGTTCATCATTAGCATACAATTCCGGATTGGTAATACTTTAGAGCTACAAGAGATCCATGTGGGGAGGACGCGATGGATCTCCAAATAAAATGTGGGGAGCAGGAACACTGATGTCCGAAATGAAGCCAAGGGTCAGCCAGGTCAGAGCATGGGTGACAAACATGCGAAAGGCTTTTAGGTGGACAGCACTGAAGACTAAAGAAAGAGACTAGTTAGGTTGAACAAGAAATGAACACAACGAGTAGGTACTTACCGCGTAGATCAAAGCCTCGATCAAAGCAGTCGAAGGCAAAAAAAGGGCACAGGAAGAAATTACGGTCGGCGGTTTGACGTTGTCAGTCAGACTCAGATCTTGTTATTTGAAAACGGCACCTTGGCGACGTTATATCATTGCCAACCCAACGAGGAAAAAGAGTCCTTCTATGTTCTATATCTAATATATTTGTGACGTCACAAATATATTTTTAAAACACGCATTGCGGCCGCAATTTTGGGAATTTAGGAAAAAGAAAAAATACGGGTACATTATTTTTAACCATACTATCGATTAAGCCAATAAAAAAAAATTAGGCAAGTACCCCATTATAACTCGGCCTTTAGTTGACCTACGAATGAAATTTCAAAGGTCATATTCATGTTCACCATTTTGTTGAAGAGCATAGATAAGAAAAAAAAAAGTAGGGTAACAGCACCAGTAAATGAGGGAACTCCATTTTTTTCCCAATATTTTGCAAGGTTTTTTTCTCGGCTGCACTGACTGCACCTAATGTAATGTACAATTGTTTTTTAAGGCCTTTGAAGGCAATTTAGACATTTGGACAGGTGGCCAAAGTGAGCCACCGGAAAGTTCAACACAAGGCCCCGTAGACAAGATGGGCGACAAAAATATCGAAATTAATTATTATAATTCGGCTTATATTTTATATTCGACCTACAAACGAAATGGAAACGATAATAAATGTTTTACCTTTTGTTGATGAACATGATGATTACCTAAAACTCTCAATGTAGGGTAGCAGCACCAGTAGTGAATGATACATTTCTAAAAAAAGTCAAGTTTTTTGCAATTTTCTTTTTTTGAACAATTTGAATCAGAGTAACTTGGGTCCTTTCGACTCTAAAATGAATACAGCTATTAGCCATTGTATCCACGGATTGCTGTATCTCTTCAGTAATGAATAAATATTGTCACGATGTCTGAAATAATTCGAAAGTGCGGGAAAGCCAAAAAACAATGGATTGAGGAGATGTAGTCCGGTTGCTAGTTGAAAGTACCTTGCATTTTTTGATGAGAAGATGCCATTTGGTGGAAATGTTTTTTGCATCGTACTCTTCCGATCTAGAGAGGTAGCCATCAGCGCCATCCATGTCGGCGGCGTATACAGGGTGATACAGAAAAAAAAGGTGAAAAATTATATTTAATTAACCGAAACATGTGGAGACGTGTAACTCACCACATACATCAACTATTCTATGCTTATGAAGTCACAGTAAACTGTTCTTGATTACCTTGAACCGTCTTTGAAATGTAGGGGAAAACCAGAAAAAATCAAGAACACTCTTTTTCCATAAATAAGTAATTCTTCGAGATATTAACACAATACTTGGTATTTCTACAAAAAGTAATGTTAGAAATGATATGAGCTGGGTAGCCGATTTCCAAGGCAACTATTTCCAGAAATACGATTGTCAACTTTTTTTTCCTCTTGAGCATCATCTTGAATCTGCCCTGTGAGGCATCGTTGAAAAGGTGATTGGTTATTATAATAATGGTAACATGAAATCATTGCATCGCAAAAACAACCTTCTCATCATAATCTAGTGACCTCTTCGGCGGGAAAGAATTGTCATTCACGTATTTTTTGGCTCTTCAAAGCTTTAGTGCCCATGATGGCATTTGCAACATCTGGAATGGTGAAATATGTCACGCATTATGAACCTTGATGTACTTTGAGGTAGCCTATCAAGTTTCACCATCATCAATTGAGAGGTTTGTTCTTAAAAGCTGTTTGAACAAAATTTGTTCAATTTTTTTATGGAAAATACAAAATATTGGATCTCTCACCCTTATTCGATACCTCGTTGAGGAAAGCCTGAAACCGAAACTCTCCGAAATTTTTATGATAATGGTTCAGTGGGAAGTGCTCTTCAATGTTTGGTTGGCAAAAATTGCATAGTTGCGTTCAGATTTCAGACAGAGAGTGACAAAGAAGTTAATGCAGTAAAAAAAGACATACATTTTAGTCTAGAAAAAACTAGTCCAGAGCTAGACTGAAAGCTGTCTGGAGACCTGGTTTTTTATAACATGAATGTGCAATTTGGTACACTGTTAGAGCCTCAAGTTAGTAATGTTTCAAGCCTTTCACCCACGCTTGAGACTCTTACAGAACCTGTGTATTGCGGGAAGCCTATCTAAAAGAGACATTTCCGGGATTTCTCCGTTGCATTGAAAGTTGTGTCTTTTTTCACTGCATGAACTTCTTTGTCGCTCTCTGTCTGGAATCTGAACGCAACTATGCAGATTTTGACAACACATTGAAGAGCAGTTCTCAGTGAACCATTAGCATAAAAATTTTGGAGACTTCCGGTTTCAGGCTTTCCTCAACGAGGGATCAAATAAGGGTGAAAGATCCAATATTTTACATTTTCCATAAAAAAATTGAACTTTTGTTTAAACGACTTTTAAGAACAAACCTTTCAATTGATGATTGCAAATCTTGGTAGGCTACCTCAAAGTACATCAAGGTTCATAATGCGTAACATATTTTACCATTCCAGGTGTTGCAAATGCCATCATGGGCACTAAAGCTTTGAAGAGCCAGAAAATACGTGAATGGCAATTCTTTCCCGCCGAAGAGGTCACTAAATTATGATGAGGAGGTTGTTTTTACGTTGCAATGATTACATATTACCATTATCATGATGAACAATCACTTTTTCAACGATGTCTCACAGGGCAGATTCAAGATGGTGCTCAAGAGGAAAAAAAAGTTGACAATCGTATTTCTGGAAATAGTTGGCCTAGGAATTGACTACCCAACTCATATCATTTCTAACATTACTTTTTGTAGAAATACCAAGTATTGTATCAATATCTCTGAGAATCACTTATTTATGGAGAAAAGAGTGTATTTGTTTTTTTTCTGTTTTTCTCCTTCATTTCAAAGATGGTTCAAGGTAATCAAGAACGGTTTGCTGTGACTTCATGAGCATAAAACAGTTGATGTATGTGGTAAATTACACGTCCCCACATGCTTCGGTTATGTTAATATAATTTTCCATTTTTTTTTTCTGATTCACCCTGTATACACTGCCGGCATGGATGGCGCTGATGGCTACCTTTCTGGATCGGAAGAGTATAGTATGATGCAAAGAGCATTTCCACCAAGTAGCATCTTCTCATCAAAAAATGCAAGGTTCATTCCATTTTATGCAACTAGCATCCGGACTAATGTGCAAAGAAATGGAAGATGAATTAGAAGTAGGGAAAACTGACTAATTTTAAGGATATCGACCCAAGTTACACTGACATCAGAAACGAGGCGGAAGATATTCTGAGCGAAAATGAAGAAAAAGCAGACAGGAAGAAGGGCTACCCTACTTGCGATGGGAAAATTATATGGGGGACAGGAATAATTAGAAAATGCATTAGTGGGTAGGTAATGGAAAAAGTAAGAAAAAAGGGAATATATGGAAAACAGTAGAAAAAGAGAAGAAATAATGGAATAGTAGGATACCTTTTGGGACACAAAGGACTAGTTCGAGATGTACTTCAGGCGAGGAAGGGGGGGGGGGTAAAGAGGAACAGAGGTAGACCCGGGTTAGATCACTGCTCCCAGACAAGCAATTGGGGATGTAGGATATTTGATATTTCACCTTCAGGGGAATACGAAGGTTAGCACAGGATAGGAAGAAATGGAGGTACGCATGCAACTTGTCTTGGAAATGGGAGCTTGGTGATTATAGTACAGGAAAAATAGTAAAAAAATCGGCAAAACCTCGGAATAAATATGGACGTCATGAAAATTTGATATTCTGTTCAGAATTGAGTGCTCTACAACATATCCAAAATCGCCAAAAATCGCACCTGGGGGTTTTGAGTTATTGGAGGGGGGGGTAAAAAATTGCAGGTGAACATGGAGGGGATGGAACCCGTCAATCCATTGGATGCGGATACACTATAGTTCGACGTGTCATATCCCATTGATACCATTTTGGCACAAAAAGTGTCCATCATTGTTGAAGGGGAGTAGTGGGGGGGCGAAGCTCTGCTAGGTGGTCCATTTTGTTTTTCTGGCCATGTAGAACCGATCACGACAAGTTTGGTATCTTTTCCGACTAAATTCAATCTCCTGAACTCGTATCTGATGTGTAAATTTGGATGAAAACAAGTTTGAACAAGTCGACTTGAGAAAACTTGTTTTTTCTTTGACAATTTTGACGAATTTTTTTTATACTGTTGGAGGTGTTCATTTTTAAAAAAATTTCAGGGACCATTGAATTGAAGTGTATTCTCCACAAAAATCATCAACTCGATGTATAATTTTGTTTCTCGAATTCAAAAAATCGATTTGAACTTGAGCCGGCGCGGTGCGTCGTCTACTACTGACCGGAACACTACAGCATGCACCTTTAAATGGAAACACCTCAAACTATTGAGGAAATAACAACTCATCTTTGAAAATTGGAGGATCTGTGAAGAATTGAAATCCCTATACCATGAACAAAATTGCCATGAATCGCAATGCAGAATTTTGAGTTATTCGAGGAGGAGGATAACACTTTGACAAGATTCATACTGTATGAACTGTTACCTCTCCCCTTGAATGACTCAAAACCCTGCAGTGCGATTCATGGCGATTTTGTTCATGGTACAGGGAATTCAATTCTTCACAGGTCCTCCAATTTTCAAAGATGAGTTGTTATTTCTTCAATAGTTTGAGGTGTTTTCATTTAAATGTGCATGCTGTAGTGTTCTGGTCAGTAGTAGACGACGAGCTGCGCCGGCTCAAGTTCAAATCAATTTTTGAAACTCGAGAAACAAAATTATACATTGAGTGAATGATTTTTGTGGAGAATACACTTCAATTTAATGGTCCCTGAAAATTTTCTAAAAATGAACACCTCCAACAGTAAAAAAAAAATTCGTCAAAATTGTCAAAGAAAAAACAAGTTTTCCTTAGTTAACTTGTTCAAACTTGTTTTCATCCAAATTTACACATCGGATACGAGTTCAGGAAAACGAATTTAGTCGGAAAAGATACCAAACTTGTTGTTATCGGTTCCACATGGCCATAAAAACAAAATGGACCACCTAGCAGAGCTTCGCCCCCCCACTACTCCCCTTCAACAATGATGGACACTTTTTGTGCCAAAATGGTATCAATGGGATATGATACGTCGAAATATAATGTATTCGCATCCAATTGGTTGACGGGTTCCATCCCCTCCATTTTTACCAGCAATTTTTTACCCCCCCTCCAATAACTCAAAACCCCCGGGTGCGATTTTTGGCGATTTTGGATATGTTGTAGAGCACTCAATTCTGAACAAAATATCAAATTTTCAGGACGTCCATATTTTTTCCGAGGTTGAAATCTATCTTTCTTGTACTATTATGATAATGATAATGATGTCTGTCTTGATCCCCTCGTGCTATAAAACGAGCGTTTAGTTTAGTTCCAATCATTCGTCCTTTGGTTAAAAATTTTGTTCACTTGTAGCTGATTATAATAATTATTTCATTCTTGTTAACTTATGACAAGAAATATCTGAATTGTGGGATTTTATAATTCTGTGTACATGGCGTATAAGCCGATAGTCTAATTATTGTTATTCCGAATCCCGACATTTTTGAATTTTTGATGCATGCATGTGGTCATTGCCGAGGGAAGAAGGAAGAACGCTCCAAGTATTGAGGAAAAATGCGGAATGCGGAATGCGATCATTTACTGGTGCTGTTACTCTACATGCAGATTTTGAAATTACCTTTATTCATAAGCAAGGGATAAAACAATGAATAATCAGACTAATTGCGATTGATATACCGGGTGATCATTTGAAAACTATCCACCTGCAATAACTCCAGATTCCTAGTGAATATTTTTTTTAACAAAAACAGGTCGAATTTTATATCGAGGGGGACATCCAAAACATACATTGGCAAATTTCTATATTCACACCCCTCGCCCCCACTCACCCCAACTTTGAAATTTCAAATGACACTACCTACCTTGCGATACATCAAATTGAAGCAAATTGAATTTTCCTTCTGAAAAAAATATTTTCAAAATTTTCAACCCCACCCCCTTTTTCCTAAAAATTCTATGACTGTCCCATTTTATATTCTGGACCCCTAATTTTTTTCTCAATTTAGTCGGCGCATCCTAGATAGCATCAAAGAAAGAAATTTTCGGTGAAAAAAGTGCCACCCAAATTCACCCCTTTGCTCTCCCCCACCTCAACTCCCAAGTCGAACAAAACACCACCTACTTTGTGATACATCAAATTGAAGTGAATTCTCTTTCCAAAAAGAATTTTTTGGAAATTTTCTACCCCTCCCCCAATAAATTGGCCATTTGGAGTATTCTAGGGGGGAAATGGGGGCTTTAAAAATTGTGAAAAAATCGTTTTCAGGGAGAGAATTCAATTTCCGTCAATTTGATGTATCACAAAGTGGGTATTGACATTTTAAATTTTTGAGGTCAGGTGGGGGGAGCGAAGGGGTAAATTTGGGTGGCACTTTTTTTATCGAAAATTTTCTCTTTCGATGCTATGCAGGATGACGTTTACTGTATTGAAGGGAAATGGAGGTCAAGAATATTAACTTGGACACCCAGAGAATTTTAGGAAGAACAGGGGGTGGGATTGAAAAATTTCCAAATATTTTTTTTAGAAAGAGAATTCAATTCTCTATAATTTGATGTATCGCAAGGTAGGTGGTGTTATTTGAAATTTCAAAGTTGGGGTGAGTGGGGGCGAGGGGGCTTGAGATATAAATTCTCCAATGTATGTTTTAGATGTCCCCCTCGATATAAAAATCGACCTGTTTTTGCTCAAAGACATTTGCACTAGGAATCGGGAGATATTGCAGGTGGATAGTTTTCAAATGATCACCCGGTATATTGGAATGACTTGGTGACCGCAATAGTCCGGCGGCTTAGTGGATGGATTATGCACTTTGTGCCGGAGCTCATTTTTTTTTTGTGAAATATGGTTAATAATGAAACTTTTGAGGGGTGGAGCCATTCTCAATTTTCACCAGGGGGGAGGGGGAGGGAGTTGTTTTGGATTTTTTCACATTTTTTGTTGTACTTGGTGTTGTAAGCGTGAGGAAGGTATTTTCAAAGCTGTTTTTGAGATCTGTGATATAAACTGATTTTTTTTAATGGTGGAGGTACCCCCCTCTTCCCTTGGGAGGGGGCCGGGGGCTCAAATTGACACCTGTGAGCAATTCTGACTTTTTCTTAATTTCGAACCAATATCGGCAAGTTTGGTATCGTTTCCGACTAAATCACATCTTCTGAACCCAGCCATGACTTCAAAAAATCGATAGCAGCAAGTTTAAACAAGTTATGCAGAAAAAATCATGTTTTTTTTTGCTCCTACTCTAAGATATTTTTTGGAAGGGTTCAAGACATTTGTGGTTGAATTCCATTTCAGATCTATTATTTTGAACTATTTCACGTCTTTGGAACGTATTTTAGTACAGTCTTTGGTTTTGGGGAAAAATTGATTTTTTTTTGTAAACTTGTTCTGAGCAAATTTTTTGATAATCCAACAACAGTGTCTGAAAGGTTATAAAAGTTCATAATTGTGGTCTGTGATCCTATTAGAAAATTCTGCGGGGTGGGAAGAACCCATTATCCTATAGGGCGAAAGATTTGACGGAAATGTGAGTCTGGGAGGTGGAATATTTCACTCATAATTCATGAACAGGTTAGAAACAATATTTTAATGGTTTCTAATTTTGTGACCTTATTGGAGAATGTTCATCAATTCAAGCCCACATCAATCTCAATTGGAGCAGGGAAAAGGGGAGGGGGTTATTTCCGAGCTTGCTAGCTGTTTTTGTTGCAGGTAATAAAATCGAAATGAGAGGCAAGTGTGTTTTCGTGATCTCTAATCCTGTTGAACAATTTCGAGAGGTAGGAGGCACTCTTCAATCTTGTTGAAGGAGGGAGGAGAAGGGAAGAGTTTCTTTGATTTCGAGCTTGATGGCTACTCTAATACCTATACCGGGTGATCATTTGAAAACTATCCACCTGCAATAACTCCCGATTCCTAGTCAAAATTTCTTCGAGCAAAAACAGGTCGATTTTTATATCGAGGGGGACATTCAAAACATACATTGACAAATTTCTATATTCACCCCCCTCGCCTCCACTTACCCCAACTTTGAAATTTCAAATGACATTACCTACCTTGCGATACATCAAATTGAAGAGAATTGAATTTTCTTTCTGGAAAAAATATTTCCAAAATTTTTAACCCCACCCCCTTTTCCCTAAAAATTCTCTGACTGTCCCATTTTATATTCTGGACCCCTAATTTTTTTCTCAATTAAGTCGGCGTTATCTTAGATAGCATCGAAGAAGAAAATTTTAGGTGGGAAATAGTCAGGGAGCAGGGCCCTTCTACGACGCTTCTAAAAATAAAAACTTAGCATTTTTTAGGTTCACGGTTAAAAAAATACACATCATATCCAGAATCTCATTGCGCATCTGACCTCGCTAAGGATTTCGTTCGCGCGGATTGCAAAACAGTCGAAAAAAATTCTTTTGCCGAAGAACTTGAGTTATCGAATTTCTAATAATTTTCAGTTCACATCGTGATTGTCGGCGAATTTTTGAAATTTTTTCAATATTTCTTCTACCGATTGAAAGCTTGACATAAGCAGATTATGAATGGCTCACAATAAAACTGATCTGGTGAGTAGCAAGTCCACAAAAAATTGTTAAAACAAGACATGCATTGAAAACATAGTCCAAATTTCGTCAGCGAGGTACTTTTTTTATTATTGAAGATAGATGGGTAATTATGTGAGACAAAATGTGTAGAACAGAACGAAGACATTTTTAAAGAAAGTACGCAAAGAATCGGACCAATGGTTAAGCAGATATGATTTTTCAAAGTGAAGCGCGGGAAGCGGTTTCGTCCGACAGGCGCCTGGCGCCTATATTGAACGGCAAATTCGCACGGCACGGGGGGATCGTTATAGCCTGAAACGATGAAAATTATGTCTACTGGCATACAGAACTGTACGAGTGATACATCAAATTTTTCGTCTTGAAGTATTGAATACCAATCTGAAAGAAACAAAATTGGCCGTTGGTCAAGACAAAAGTTATAGATCGAGAAACAAGCGGTTCGTTTATTTTTGAAAAGTTGAAGGATTTTTCATTCCGCTCCTCTTGTCTATTTGTCTATTTCCAACGACATACAAGAGACGATGCCAAGTTTGTCCCAATACTCCCAATCAAAACGGGACAGAAAAAGAAATCCACCACACGGCATGCGTACCTCAAGTTGTGAAATGTAGATGTGCCTTCAATCCTTCATTAAATAAGTAACTATTCAAGTTTCAATTGAAACTTTATTATAATAATCATAATTCATAATCACCAAATAGCACTCCACTACAATCAACAGCTTTGACACAAACCTACCTAATTGTCGAAGATGTGTAACGCCACAAGAAGCATAGGTGTTGAACTGGTGTATTCATACCGAGAGTTCATTAATTAAATGGGTCAAGGGTGCCTGTGAATTCAAAAACGTCTGTCGTAACTAGCGTAATCCTTTTGTATTAAATTTGTCAAACTTTGACAAGTTACGTCCCATATTATTGATCTCTGATCTGCCGTAAGTTTACGAGAATACTTCAAGTTCGAAAATACTCCTCGATCATGTAGGTTTTGTGCCCTGCCGTAAAATCACATTTAAAATGTCCCGAAAACGAAAACTGCGACTGGTTTGACAAATTACGATAACCAAAAAATTACAGACATCAAATGAACGATGCTAGTTCCGACAGATGTTTTCAAAGTCACAGGCACCCTTGACCCATTTAATTTATGAACGCTCGGTATTTATAATCACATCTTCATCATCTTTACAATGTGAATTTTGATGGGTTGTTTTTGTGAAATTGAGATCTTCTCCATCAGAAGCTTTCTGAAGCTCTTTTTGTAGGTATACCTACCATTGGTAAAGGACAAAATACTCCAAAACAGACAACAGCAGCAGGATAGGAATTAAGCCCCTTCAACTTTGATTCAACTTATAAATTCAATAATAGTGAACAAATATTTGTTAAAAATGTAGCAACAAAGAATGGGCGAATTCATATTTCGCTTCTAAGCTAAAAGCGTCTTGTGGTTTCCACTTTTCGAAAATAAACGAACCGCTTGTTCTCTCGCTTGTTTCTCGATCTGTAACTTTTGTCTTGACCAACGGCCAATGTCGTTTCTTTCAGATTGGTATTCAATACTTCAAGACGAAAAACTTGATGTATCACTCGTACAGTTCTGTATGCCAGTAGACATAATTTTCATCGTTTCAGGCTATAACGATCCCCTCGTGCCGTGCGAATTTGCCGTTCAATATAGGCGCCAGGCGCCTGTCGGACGAAACCGCTTCCCGCGCTTCACTTTGAAAAATCATATCTGCTGAACCATTGGTCCGATTTTTTGCGTACTTTCTTTAAAAATGTCTTCGTTCTGTTCTACACATTTTGTCCCACATAATTACTCATCTATCTTCAATAATAAAAAAAGTACCTCGATGACGAAATTTGGACTACGTTTTCAATGCATGTCTTGTTTTAACAGTTTTTTGTGGACTTGTTACTCACCAGATCAGTTTTATTGTAAGCCATCCATAATCTGCTTGTGTCAAGCTTTCAATCGGTAGAAGAAATATTGAAAAAATTCCAAAAATTCGCCGACAATCACGATGTGAACTGAAAATTATTAGAAATTCGATAACTCAAGTTCTTCGGCAAAAGAATTTTTTTCGATTATTTTGCAATCCGCGCGAACGAAATTCTTAGCGAGGTCAGATGCGCGATGAGATTCTGGATATGATGTGTATTTTTTTAACCGTGAACCTAAAAAGTGCTAAGTTTTTATTTTTAGAAGCGTCGTAGAAGGGCCTTGCTCCCTGACTAAAAAGTGCTACCCAAATTCACCCCTTTGCTCTCCCCCAACTTAACTCCCAAATTTAACAAAAGACCACCTACTTTGTGATACATCAAATTGAAGGGAATTGAATTCTCTGTCTGAAAAGAATTTTTTTGGAATTTTCTACCCCTCCCCCAATAAATTGGTCATTTGGAGTATTCTAGGGGGGAAATGAGGGGCTTTAAAAATTGTGAAAAATCGTTTTCATGAAGAAAATTCAATTTCCTTCAATTTGATGTATTACAAAGTGGGTATTGACATTTTAGATTTTCAAGGTCAGGTGGGGGGAGCGAAGGGGTGAATTTGGGTGGCACTTTTTTCATAGAAAATTTTCTCTTTTGATGCTGTGCCGGATGACGTTGACTGTATTGGAGGGAAATAGAGGTCAAAAATATTAACTTGGACACGCAGAGAATTTTAGGAAGAACGGGGGGGGGGGGGTAGGGTTGAAAAATTTCGAAATATTTTTTTTAGAAAGAGAATTTAATTCTCTTTAATTTGATGTATCTCAAGGTAGGTGGTGTTATTTAAAATTTCAAAGTTAGGGTGAGTGGGGGCGAGGGGGCTCAAGATATAAATTCTCCAATGTATATTTTAGATGTCCCCCTCGATATAAAAATCGACCTGTTTTTGCTCAAAGACATTTGCACTAGGAATCGGGAGATATTGCAGGTGGATAGTTTTCAAATGATCACCCGGTATACCTACCGTATAATGAATAATCCGAGACTCACTTTGGCCCTAGGACACTGGGTGCAGTCAGTGCATTGCAAAAAACTCGATTTTTTTAGAATTTAACATTCACTACTGGTGCTGTTACCCTACATTTGAGAGTTTTAAGTAATTATTATGTTCATCAACGAAAGGTAAAATACTGATGTAATCCGTATGTAAGCCGAATTATAATAATTAATTTCGATATTTTTGTCGGTCATCTTGTCTTCGGGGCCTTGTGTTAAACTTCCCGTAGGCTCAGTTTGGCCACCTGTCTAAATTACCTCCAAAGGCCCTAAAAAACAATTGTACATTACATTAGGCGCAGTCAGTGCAGTCGAGAAAAAAAGTTACAAAATATTGGGAAAAAGTTCCCTCATTTACTGGTGCTGTTACCCTACATTATTTTTTTAATTATCTATGTTCTTGAACAAAAGGGTGAACTTAAATATAACCGTTGAAATTTCATTCGTAGGTCAACTGAAGGCCGAGTTATAATTGTTTCCGATATTTTTGAGCCGCCATCTTGTTTTCGGTGTCCTGCAGAAAACTTCCCAGAGACTCCTTTTAGCCACCCTTCTTAAATGTCTCTTAGAGTCTCAAAGAACAAATTTGATAGGGTGGCCAAACTTTTACAGACATGGTAACTCCCAACTATAATAACACAAAGATTCATACGTACTACATTGGTGAACAGATTTTTTTTCGATTTTTTGTCTTTTTTAAATATTGTGATGCCACTCTACCAGTTTTTTGAGTTTTTAATCCAACAGTGCTGTTTGTTTAGTTTCAAGTATATTTGTGACGTCACAAATATATTTTCAAAACACGCATGACGGCCGCAATTTTTGAGAATTTGGGATAAAAAATTCGGGTATATTATTTTTGGCTATACAGGGTCTTTTTTTAGCAATGTCACTATTCTGGAAGCTTCTGGTAAACAAAGTACGCAACTTTCTGATAAGGGTATGGCAGCATTTTGTAGTTTACAGTTTCAAGTTTTGTTTGACACTACAACCATGGTTGGCAGTCATCAGCTTCGTGTACACGGTGCCAAGAGCCTTAAAGTTGCAAATTTTTTGTTTCTTCATTTTGAAATTCAAAATTCTTCTCCAATTCTGTACCAATTGAATTGAAACTTGTAGCAAATTGAAACCTAGAATTTGAATTTTGATACGGTGAAAGTTGTCTTCGTGCAACTTCAGGGTGATGGCCGCCGTTTCCCAAAAAAAGTCTTTAGTCAGAAATGCAGTGCTCGGCGGGTGTCACAGAATCTCGAGACGTAACTTCAGTGCAGATATTTTTGATTCTCTTCTCAAGATAACGAATGTCCCTGATTACGTCTGTGAATACCTGGTCTTTGAGAATGCCTTCAAAGAAGAAACAAGGCGACTTTTTAACACTGTTTCCTTCTATGGCCAAGCACAACATTTTGTTCTGTCGCATCATGCAGACAAAGTTGATGGCTGACAACTGTGGTTGTAGTGTCTAACAAAACTTGAAACTATAAGTTACAAGATGCTGCCATGCCCCTGTTGATAAGTTTCTTACTTCGCCTGTCAGAAGTCATTCAAATGATGACATCCATAAAAAAAAGACCCTGTATAAAAGATAAAATTACCCAACGAAAGTTTGTCGATTGACTCTCTTTATAAGTACATTATAAATTATGAGTACCTATACATGAGTGTAACGATCAAACTTTTTTTCCCATGCAGTTAAATAAAATTCCCTCTCAATTCATTAATCAAAACAATAAACTCAATCGAGCCCGATGAATAAAACAAATCACGTGTTGTTCTGACGACCATCAATCATTACAAAGTACAAGAAGTAATTGAGAAGTAGCAATGTTCTCCTCCTAATTACAAGCTGCGAGTGCAATTGTTTATTGTTCTAATGTGAGAGCCACTTCATACTTAATGTTCGATAATAGCGCAAGCGACGCCGCCAATTCTGTTGTTTTCGATGTCGCAAGCATCAACTTGAAGTCTTACGGGAGTAAAAATTTTGCAGACAAGAAATTTTCAGTCATTTTACTTTTCATGACAAAAACCTCAAGTGGGTACCTAACTATCTAATTATAGTGAAGATTTTCATTGAATTAGTGAAGTATTAAAAAACCCGTGTCAGATGTTTTCTGAATAAGTATATGGAGCACGTTTCATTAAAGAATGGAAAATGACATATGCGTGCGCTGTTCCAGTTGCTGGGGTGACCAGAATGGATTCACGGTAATAAAATATCAACAAAACTTGTAGTATAAGCACATTTCTTAATTAAAACTTAATCCATTCTCTATTGAAGCTCTATGCTTCGATACTAATCTCACCAGAATTATCTCTTTTTTGTATAATCAAATAAATTCAGTAACAGAGAATTATTTCCAACAACAGCCGAAGACGGCATTCAGGCGCAGCTCAGCGAAAAGGAACAGATTTTGGACGCTGCCAATGTCAGAGATGAGGAACTGAAAAGGGAACTCGATCAGGCCAAAAAAGAGCTGGCGTCGACCAAGGACTCGGCCAAGAAGGCAGACGCAGCTGCAGCCGGAGCCAAACAGAACGCCAACAGAAACAGGAGGAGAATTTCTAGAAGAAGCAATATAAGATAGAACACTTAAGATTCCATGTCATGTATATACCTGTACCTATTATTATTATTCTTGTATGTTCTTAATCATAACAATACTGTAGTTGTATATTTTTATTATTATACTGAGAAAATAAGGAGGTACATAGTAGAATGTATTTCTTCAAGCATTTATGAATTTCTTTTTGTACATAATCTATTGTTTATTGATGACTGAAAATTTTTTGAATCAGCAAACGGTTCTGAAAGACGCGCCAAAAAGCTAATTTTAGTTCAAATACCGTGTGTGTGATTATACTAATTCATTCATCTGACGTCAAGTTGATAAGTTTTTAGTCACGTTTTAATTGTTACTGAACAATACTTTTGACAACAGCTGAAGATGGCATTCAGCAACAGCTGAGCGAAAAGGAGCAGATCTTGGACGCGGCCAATGCCAGAGACGATCAGTTGAAAAAGGAGCTGACAGATGCCAAAAAAGAGCTCGCATCAACCAAGGACTCGGCCAAAAAAGCGGATGCAGCGGCAGCCGAGGCCAAACAGAACGTCAACAGGAACAAAAGGAAGACTCACCGGAAGAAATGATTCGTTCTGTTCTTATTTTTACAATGTATCTTTATGAATATTGCATCTTATTATTAATAAAAGTACCTATTGTGAAACAGAGAACAACAGCTGTCGAATACCGACAAATGGCATAGCTAATGTATGTACGCCTCTTGATGGTTATTGTGGGCCATTCAGTGGTCGGTCGAATTGCGCAAGCAGTTCACCTGAGTATGTGTGGTGATGGGTGTATGACTGACTGGAGTTGGTGGACCACGAAGAACAAACAGCCTTGAGACTTACGGTACGCATACCCACTAAGCCAGTGGCCTCAATCTCGAAAGTTGCTATCACCTCGGTACTTTTTTTTCAGTAACCTGGTCGTGAAAATCTCCCGGCATTTAGCACCGACTAAAGAACAAACAAAATTACTACACAACAGTTTCCACAAACCATAACCATAACACAAACTGCGTCGTTTCGTTTAAAAACAAACACATAATTCGCTATAATTTCACTTCACACCGCCACCAGAGGGGCTGTGTTTTTGGCGTTGGTAATTGCTCGCGATTTACGGAACCAATTTTCCATGGTAATGGCCCCAGAGGTAGGGCGAGAAAGGCCATTTTGCGATTTCCTTTTATCGGAGCCAAAAGACGTCTCCTTTGTCTTTTGCGTAGGTAGGTATATAGAGGTAAAGGTCCTCCTCATCGTCGCAGACAAATTGGTTGCCCTTCGTAAAATGACAGAAATAACATCTCCGGAATAATGGCCGGGGCTTATAGGAACAATTATTCCGGTTCGCTTAATTAAACCGAACGCTGGGGCGCTGCGAGCTCTGGCTGCGAGTAGCAGGATAAAGTCTTGACGTTGGAAAACAACCTGTCAATAAATGTAAACAGTGGCGGTTATTATTGCCGCTCAAATTTCATCAAATGGGTATTTGCGCTGGCGGTATTGCCGCCATCAGGGTGAAAACCGATGGAAAGTCCCTCTGGGCATCTTTCAAAACCAGTCGATTGATCGAGAACGTTGTTCAGTGTTATGCTCTTCGATGACGCAAATGTTTAGTAAAGCCGAAAAAGACATGCTGGTTCACATGAAATTGATGTGCCGAGTCTGAAATTGCATAATTTTTTATCAACGATTCCGATTCAATTGTCAATGCACCAGTGTTGTGTTATGCTCAACTACTTACACACATCACAAGAATCTAGGGGACAAGCAAATCCAGACCAATTCTAAAACAATTACTTTTGATTGCCACTGGCGATTTCAATCCGGTTTCCGGTGTCCTAAAATAGCCAAATCCTTCGTTTTCAATACGAACTTGATTAGTCAAAAATTGGTTTTCGTTATTTTAATAAAACTTAGTTCTTATTAGTTTTCCAAATTTGACGTTAAATGGCAAAGTGACTGACCATTTTTCGCAGCCATATTTATGAACATTCGAGGAAGCAATCCGATTCCAATGGAACTTGGAACATACTCATGTTGAGTTTGGATAATTGGGATTCAGAACTCCAATCTGATCTTTTGGCCGCCATATTAGATATTCATGAAAATGATCCGATTTAGATGAAACTAAAATGGAAATGTAGGATTGTGAAGTTCAATGTCACTTTGGTTGTCTTTGAGCCGCCATGAGTTTTCATAAACGTGATCCGATTTTAGCGACATTTGGAAGTTGGAACGCACTCATGTCTTATTTGATAATTAGGATTTTGAAGTCGAATGCGATTTCCGGTCATCCGAAGTCGCGATATCTAGTTTTTTCAAAAGTCATCTGTTTTCCATAAAACCGATTTCTCAGATTTTTCGCAGAATAGAACAATTGCAAAAATCCTTCTATAAGTTTTCAGCGGATATCAATAACTTTGTCAAGAGATGATCAATATGACGTCCCAAAGAAGTCCGAAAGTCACATTTGACTTGAAAAATCACAATTATCCATACAAGACATTAGTTTATTCCAAATCACTGTAGTCAGATCTCGAATCACTAGTCAGATCATTTTGATAAAAATTCACTATGGCAGCCCAAAAGCAATTGTCGAAGTCAGATTTTACCTTCAAATCCCAGTCATCAAAACAAAACATAATGTGTTCAAAGTTTTATTGAATCAAAAGTTTCATGATATGTAGTATGATATGGTGGCTCACAGATGGGCGAAAGTGAAAAGATGGCCGAAAGTGACATCCAACTCTAAAATCTCAATTATTGTAACAAGACATTAGTGTGTTCCAAGTCTCACAGCAATCGGATCACTTAGAGAGATATCAAGCCCCAGTAAGCAACAAATAATCATTTAAGGCCGAGCCTTGGTCCGAGCCGTAACTCGGAGGTCGTTTTCGAAAATTCGTAACCATTGACTCGCGGGTCGTACCGATGTCGATTTTTTGTCTAAATTAGGTTCAAATTCTCCTTTAAATATACTTATCATCGTATATCTATTATTGTAATTTGATAAGAGCGTGTAGGGGAGACCGGGGCTCAGTGGCCATAGGGGCACAGTGGTCTCGGCTTGATATTTCCAATTGGATTATGAGGATTGTAACGCCATCCACTGAGTATATAGATAATAACCGTCCACAGGTTCCTACATCATCGGCTTTTCCTCAGTCAAACCGTTTTTCTCAAATTCTATATAGTCAGATTATGGTGGTCTGAGTAAAAAACTGGTAAGCGACAAATTTGCTCTTATAATTATCATTTCATAATATTCATCAATGTGTTTTACCTCGTTACAATCTCTATAGTTTTGTTGAGACGACATCGTGGAATCGTTTTCCATTCCTAAAATTATTTCAGAGGAGAAGTCTCCAGGAGAAAGTAAATTTTGGCCCTTTTTGAAAATCTCGAACTTGCCTTATTAGCCCAGGAAAGATGTGCAAAATTTTGATGAAACCCGGAATATATTAAGGAAAATTTGAAAATTTGAGGATCGCTTCAGAATTTGATGGAGAACAACATACTAGAAGTCCCCATCTGTCCGAGGCTTGGCATTTTTTCTGTGGGAGGTCGAAGGTACAAGAAGTTACCATTTTCAAAGTTGGTATTTTTTTGGGGATTTTTCCATTGAACTTCATATTTTCAAGGTCGAGAAACCCAATGCAATGGTTACCAGAAAGTGTAATCCACCAGTGGCGTACCAGACGGCTGCCAAGTGGCCGAGGTGCGATTTTTCATAAAGTCGTATGGTAAACCGTGACTAACAGCTTTTTTGACATGTTTGGTATCATTTCTTATCAAATCCCACATTCCGATTCCACAAGTAGGTGTGAAATTCTGATAGAGGCGTGTTCAAACCAGTTATATTATAAAGAAACATGATTTTTTCATCCTCAAATTTGATGCTTTGTAGCTCTAGTTCCATCAGTGTCCAATGTATTTCAAACTATGATTTTGATTTGAACAGTTGGTTTGGGCTATTTTACACACAAATATCATTCGCTGATTCTATTTTCCTGTTTTTAAAAAGTCACGGGGTGATTTTGTTTCTTGAGATGTATCATGCCAAACGAGATGCCAAAGTTTGATTTGACGAAATCAAACTTGTGCTATTTCACAAGAAAAATTAGGCTACGATCAGAATGTAGCTTTGAATTCATACTCTAATCATTTTATGGCATGAACATAGTTTTCTCTATCAAACAAAATGAGGGAAACAAAAATCGGTGCCGTATTTTAGTCATGACATCATTTTTCTTTCAAAAATGCGGAATAAATTTCGCAAAGAAACGCGAAGTTTCGGTTATAAATTTGTCGTTTTGTAGCTCCATTTCCATCGTGGTTCAACATACCCATTATCACAATTTTGACATAGATTATTCAATTGAACTATTTGATGGATAAATTCCATAACTAGAAGTTCCTGTCGCTGTTACAAAGTCACATGGTAGTTTTGTTCCAAAACGTGCATCATGTAAAAATTTAATTTCGAAAGCTCGCATTGTCGGAGGAACAATGATGTCATGACTAAAATACGGCTCCGATTTCAGTTTTTTCCGTTTTATTCGATGAAAACAACTATTTTCATGCCTTGAAATGAATAAAGAACCAAATAAAAGCTACATTCTGATCGTAGCCGAATTTTTTCTGTGAAATAGCACGTTTCATCAAATCAAGCTTTGACATGGTACATCTCAAGGAACAAAATAACTCCGTGACTTTGTAAAAACGGGAAAAGGAATCAGAAAAAAATACTCAAGTGTGAAATAGTTCAAACTTACTGTCCAAATCAAAATCATGGTTGTTAATACATTGGACACTGATAGGACTGAAGCTACAAAACATCAAATGCGAGAAGAAGAAAATCATGTTTTTTCTGATGAAACCGGTTTAAACACGTCTCTATCAAAATTGTATACTCATTTTTAGAATCAGAAAGTGCGATTTAGTTAGAAATGATACCAAATATGTCAAAAAAGGTGTTAGTCACGGTTTACCATAAGACTTTGTCAAAAATTGCACTTCGGGTCCTTCGCAGTCATCTGGTACGCCACTGGTGCATTACACTTTCTAGTAACTTATTTTATTGGGTTCCTCGACCTTGAAAATATTAAGTCCAATGGAAAAAGTATGGAAAAAGCAACGATTTCAAAAATGGTGACTTCTTGTACCTTCGACCTCCAACAGAAAAAATGCCAAGCCTCGGACATATGGAGACATTTGATATGTTGTTCCCTAGGAGGATATAAGAATAGGGAGGGAGGGTTCGTCATAAAAAGTGAAGCCATAGAAATGTCATATCCGCCATCTTTGTACGCCCAAAATTTCTATCAAACTTTACCATTGAAACTGAATATTGCCACGTCAAGTTCTGCGAGCTGTCGCTCTTGTCAGTGTCAGTCTATGACGCTTTGTGCACTTTTCATTGTAATTTTGCCATGAACCTTGAAGTCTACACAGGCCTTAAAATTGGCTGATGATGTGGTTTCCAGAGTACCTACCTTCTATCACTGTTCAGTGTAGATCACAGAGTGTAGATCATCATTAGGTGTATTAACAATGCTGACCTCACAAATACGTGGTAGAATCTAGGAGGAAAGAATCGAACTGTTCATTTTCTGCTCATTATTTTTGGAATTCGCTGGTCATTCTCATCCTTGCCTAACATTCTACTGAAACATCAGGCGATCCCATACTACAGGTAGGCATGTTCCCTTCGGCAGCTCCGGCTCGCATTGATGGGATAGGTATTCTTCATACATGATATTGTATCCAGCGCACGTAGCCTGTCTCTCCCACACCTGGGAAAGCTGATCTATTCAGCTCCTATAGATGAAGCACCATCCAAACAAGATCCAGGCACAAAGATAAAAGATATCAGGCAGGACTCATTTTGTCGAACAAAAAAATCTCACTAACCTCAAATAGTTTCAAATTATTTCAATAACATCAATTAATTCACAAAAGTCAAAAGACTCCTGTAACTAGATGCAATATTTGGGCGTAGTTGCTACCTCACCCCTTACGTCTCCCGGCTTCATTTCCCCCCGCCCACAAGCTGGGTTATACTCCCTCCCTATTCTTATATCCTCCTAGGTTGTTCCCCATAAAACTCTGAGGGGATTCTCAAATTTTCAGATTTTCCCTAATTTATTCCGGGCTAAAACCTGTTTTGCCTGGGCTAGATGGACCGAGAGCCCCCAAAAATATTGTCTCATGGCCCAGTTTTCGATTAAGAGGATGTTCCCACACAAAAGCGCGTTGGTTCCATTCATGTACCTTATCATGTAAATTTTGGCCATTTTTCGAAAATTGACAAGCCTATGCCAGCCTTAAGAACCCGGTCTGATTTTTTTCTCTGTGCCCTTGGCCTTGGATTCGGGTCCATGTAAGGGAGTGGGTAGGTAGGTGTAAAGATCCGGTCTGACATGTACGACAAAGGAATTTTCAACAACCCTATCAACGCACATTAGATCTACAGGGTTAAAATCATGTACCTTATGACGTAAGTTTTGAGACACCAGCTCCCTGTCTATAGTGGGAGCGAGTGGGGGGTTTACTCAGGTCTTCCTTCTCTCGTCTCTCATCGTCCTGATTTGATTCCGTGTGTTAGTCATTTAGTCCTGATCACTCATGTTATTTTGCATGGGGGTCAAGACTCATTACCTTGTTCATCCATTGGCAACCCTTATGCCCGCTCTATGAAAATTCGCAACAATCGCAACGCAGCCGCAACGCAGAGCGCAACGTTTCTGATTGGCTCGCAACGATGCGAAAAGCTTGCGAGCCAATCAGAAACGTTGCGCCTTATTGCGTTGCGGCTGCGGCTGCGTTGCGTATTTTCATAGAGCGGCCTTTAGCCTCCGATGACTGACCTAGCACTTATCAGTTCGATCTAGCTCGTTGTTTTATCCAAAATGGCTCAAACTTTGGCGGAAGCTTCTTTGCTGAAAGAAAGTCCTTGTAAAAATTCCAAGTTGTTGAAAAGCGTTGTAACTCTCTTTGCTTGCATAACCACAAAGGGTCGTTTATCTCGAGTTCATGCATTCTTCTTAGTCATGCTCGGTAGCTTTGGATTATTTTTGCTCTAGTCGTGAACTTTTCTCGAATCCTTAGTCGGACTAGGGTTGAAATTGCAGTAGTCTATCCGAATATAGCATTCCAACGGTTTTATACATTATTTCATTAGGTTGAAATAAATGACAAAAATTTGAATCAACATTTTTCGTCAATCGAAAACGACGTCAACTTAAAAACATAAGTAGGAATACTAATATCTTGGTGCAACTCTCACTTTTTCTCTCTTCAATTAGAATTTAAAATGAACTTGAAAATGTAACGACACTGACGGCCAAAATCTTCGGCTATCTTTTGCTATCAAAATTGAATTTTGGCACTCTGCAGCCCGACATTACAGTTTCTTCAGGTTGGCTAAGTCATCCGGCTAAGTCAAAAAAATTGACGTGAACCATGATGCTTGCTGTACGAACACTTTCGCGAAAGAACGAACAGTTACAAAATTTCCATAACACCAACACTCATGAGAATCCATAGAAAGAAAAAACTATTAGCATCGAGAACACAGCTTTCGCACTATAGGAATAGCAGTAGTTAGCATAATAGATAACCATCCAAGGCAATAACCGGCAATGTGCAATGGCATGCACGCGACATTGCCGCACAAATTGTCCGACTAATTGCGCTGCGTGGGCGCCTCTTGATCGGCGGGACACCGTAATGCAACGCCGGCGTGCACTCGCAAGTTGCAATCAATCCCTAAGACAATTCGATGGGATCCAAGTCTGCACCGTATATCAGGACACAAAAATCATGACTTGACATTATAATTTCGTTTCATTGCCTGCCAAGCTTGTTTCGTTTTTTTTTTGCTCATTACGTTTAACCTTATACCGCCGATTTTTCCTCGGACATGTTCAAAGCAAATTACAGGTACCACAACGAAACTCTAGTCGCCTTAATTGCCGCGAGTTCATGGGACGACGAGACGAGTCGCGAGACCTCTCCGCTGTTTGTTCAAGCATCACACGGCAATAATATTTGCTTTGCGAAACGCGAGAGGCTCCAATTTAGGGAGCACTGTATATTACCACTTGTGCTTTGTGAAGTTATCAGAAATTGTATGGCAATATGGAAATTAAAAATCATTATATCAATGCAATACCTGATATCCGCGTGAATCCGTAAGACGGTACCTGTCTCGGTATCAATTGCCAGCGGTGAATCGGAGATTCGAAGATCGAGAGCACCACATAAAGAATTTCGAAACCATTATTGTTGTTGTTGCTTGCCATTGCCAAATTATTATCGCTGCATGATTGTGTGCGACGACCAAAACCGGAAATTAGAAAGTTGTCATAAATGTCGATTGGCCGATCGAACGGTTCGTGAAAAAGTGTCTCTTGCTAAAAGCCGGGCACCCGGTCCTACGAATATAGCTCTAATCAAATATAGTGTAAAGTAACAATTAGCGAAGTAATAAGGCACCTCAAAAGTTGGCCTGGTTGGCCAGTATTTAGGTAGGTGATTTTATTTTACAAATCTTCGTGAGTAGGTACTGAGAGCCTGCTGCCTTCAAGTTTGAAGGGAGAACTACTGAATTAACCACGGAAACAAGCTTATTTTCGAGCTATTGTCCTACGATCACCTTAATATAAGTCAGTATTTTTTATAATTGTGTCGAATTAATACCTACAGGCGAGTACAGGGACAGGGCGAGGGACAGGGTACAGGGTATCTCAAAAGTATCGTATTCCGAGTTCAGAGCGATATATGGAATCCACTCAAGAACACGAAGAAAAAAAATTAGAAAGCTAGGTTGTCTAGTTTGGGAGGAGTTCAAGGAACGGACGGACGGACGGACGGACGGACGGACGGACGGACAGACGGACGGACGGACGGACAAAGCGGTTGCAATAGCGATTTTCATCGAGATGGAAAATGCGCTAAAAATAATGACGTTTATTTTTTAAGGTAGGTATGGGGAATCAAAGGGTGAAACTACGCTTCCCTCTATCTTCGTAAGTCAAATAGTCCGAGAGACGGACGCATGTTTAGTACCCCGATCGAGTTATGTTTTGAGACTATCATCAAGTATCGAGGAAATATGTGCAACCATGGAATGGCAATCCTGTCTAAGTAAATCCTACCGGAAATGCAATTAATTCAATAATTTAAAAATTGTACATATATCCTTACAATACATCCTTCAAAATTTTTGTCAACAAATGTCAGTCACATTGTTGATGGCACACAACAATCACCCCTTTCACGCGTCACTGCCAGAGCTTACATGGTGCTGCTAAGCAACTATCGTTACGCATACGCAAAACTAGAAGAGTTTCTGGCAGTGACCCGTGAAAGGGGTGATTGTTGTGTGCCATCAACAATGTGACTGACATTTGTTAACAAGAATTTTGAAGGTTCTATTCTACAATATTTAAATTATTTAATTAACTGCATTTCCGGCAGGATTTACTTAGGCAGGATTGCCATTCCATGGTTACCTCGATGGTTAGACATATTTTCTTGATACATAAACTGCTCAACATTTGAAATGTCGGTATCGAAATTTTCGCTCTTATTCAAAACGGTATAACTTTGGATTGTCTCAACGATTTTGTTTTTACAGTTGTTAAGATACATCTTCCAGTAATCTACTTGGTTGGCGAGATTTTTTTACTTATTCCAATTACATTCGTTACAGGGTGAAATGTAAAGCATTGCAAAATTATGCTTAGTTCAATAGAGCACCATTTTTGTGAACAATTTTTTTTTCGAATTCAACAATATAATCATGAAGCCTGATGTCCTATCTCAAAACGGTTTTTGAAATTTCTAGATCAGAAGTCCAACAATGATGACATGATTTTTTTTGTAAAAGTTGCATTTTCGTCATTTCGGTTGGCAATAAAGTCGTATTTTTGATGATAAAAACTTGTAATTTTGCATGCTTGTTGCTTGAACTGTTAAAAACTGCTGTGCCTTCAGAAACCTCCGTTTTACTTTCCCGGTTCGCCTTCTCGAAATAAAAAGGAAAATATTGTGAACGCATAAAAAATTTGTTCCCGAATTTCGAAGGATAACTTTTTTTCAAGGTCCATCTAACCGATTTATTTAGACCATTTCAGATCAAAGTCGGTCCGTCTGCCTGTCCGTGTGTCTAACTCTGTGTAATCGTTCATGATAACTCCCAAACGGTACATCCAATTGAGCTGAAATTTGGTATGCGGCCATGATATAGCCGTCTTATAAACTTATGTGATTTTGGTTGAAATCTGCCATCAGAGGGCGCACTTATTGCATCGTATCAATTTCGGAATTTTTGACGTACGGACCTCGAATTGAATATGTAGATGTTTTGTTGGTTCAAAAACACATTTTAAAATTTAAGTTTGAATATGTTTCAAAAATATAACGCCAATTTCTTATTTTTTCAAAATGTCTAAAATGCAACTTTCACAAAAAAAATTCATATCATTATTGTTGAATTTCTGAGCTGGAAAATTCAAAAACCGTTCCGAGACAAGACATCAGGCTTCATGATTATATCGTTAGAACTTGAAAAAAAAATTGTTCAGGAAAACGGGGATCTATTGAACTAAGCACAATTTTGCAATGCTTTACATTCCACCCCGAGTTCCACCCTGTAACGAATGTAATTGAACGAATTGGAAATTCTCGCTAAAACTTAGTAGATTGCTGAATAATGTATCTAAGCAACCGTGAAAATAAAATCGGAATCCGGTTGAGACAATCCAAAGTTACACCATTTTGAAAAAGGGCAAAATTTTCGATACCGACATTTCAAATGTTGAGCAGTTTAGACCTTGAGTTTAGATGATAGTACACATAACTCATTAGAGGTACTAAAACCGCGTCCGTCTCCTTTACTAAAAGTGATTTTGGGGAACTGCTTATAGTAGACTAATCCGCAAAAACTATTAACTATACTGGGTGTGCACTGAACTTTTATTTAACCCGGCGTTACCCAGTACCCAGGTGGGGTGTGAGTGGTGTGACATACCCAAGCCGTTTTTAAAACTGGTGCCATTTTCAGCGATTGCCATGTACACACTTATAGTTTCCTATAGCTTCCTGAAAAATATTGATGTTTATAATCACGATGTGATAATAATTGAAAACTTCATCTGAAAACTTCTATAGGCCTTGAAAACTGTTACGGGTGTGTTGAACCCCACCTGGGTTACAAAGTCGCAATTTTTTTCACAAGGTATGTTTTTAGTGCAGTAAAGATAGTAAAAAAAAGCCCCAAACCTTGAAGAAATTAATTCATGAAATTTTATAGTAGATATCGATTTAGAATTTTATCCTCTACCACATACTCAAAATCCCAGTTGAGCATTCTTCTTGCAGCGCTGTCAAAGTATATCATGTTTGCTGCAACTAGTCCGAAAATTGTATTCTCGTTTTTGTCACACTAGAGTTACATTGTTGGCACAGAGCTGTTTGTGTACACTGCAGGGCATGACCAGACCTTCGTTTGAACTTCTAGCTCGTATTTCCCGAAAAAAAATCACTGAAGTCGCATTAATTCCCAATTAACAGTGTTGATTAAAGATAATCCGAGGGTTAGTAACCAATGATAGTAGCCAAGTTTATTAAAATCTGTTTAATTTGTGATAAAGCCATGAAATTTGGTATGAGTAGTCTTCGTGGTCTTCTTTTTAAATGTAAAAATGACGCCTCGCCATATTTTGGTTAGGGGGGCCTAAGGACCCCCTTAAAAATTTGAAGTTGCAGGAACTCCTACAAACCACCGGTAATAATCGTCACACATTTTAAAAAGTAATCATTTGACTCTACACCAAATTTTGACAAGAGGCACAACAGTTGTCGCCATGTAGGCATTATTCTTCGTGTTAAAAAAAATTTCTTCGGAGTGTCAAAAAAAAACATAGTTTTTAATGATTATTTCATCTAAGAAAATGTGAATTGATCTGCTGTGTATCATTATCCACTAATTTGCCGAAGCTATTTATGGAGTCTGTTTTTTGATATTGTCATTCTAGGAATGACAGCTCCCGAAGAAATAAGCCAATTTAAGTGTGAAGTTCAACAGCGTTTTTTTATTGTTCCCAATCAATATGATCGACAATTTATGAATGGATGGATAGCTGAAACTGTTTTGTAACCGAATTCCCTTTGACTACACGCGGAACCAAGCGCAAAAGCCTGGGAAAAAATGTTTCTTACGTCGCCCACCATCATAAAATTTGTGCCCCTAGGGTGTGTTGAAAATATTCCTATACCATGTATTCACTCGAACTCAGTGCTTTGAAGTATTTTACGCCTCAATATTAATTTTTCGTGCCTTCTACTTGACAACTGCAAATCGTTTTGACGTTTGTCTATACTCATTAGTCTGTATTTGCTGTTGTTTCGCCAAAGTAGCATAAAATTTTGTGCAATTCTAACAGTGACAGGTGGAGGTTGAAAAAATTCTTTCGGGGCTTTCACGCATCACTCCTCATTTAGTTATACTCATTAAAATTATAAAACAGTTGAAGCTATCCATCCAATAATGAATTATCATCATATTAATTGGTAACATTGAGAAAAACGCTGCTGAACTGAGCACTTGAATTGGCTGGTTTCATCTAGAATTGTTGCTTCCAAGATGTCAATATGAAGAAATGGACTTCATCATTGGCTTCGACAGATACAAATTAGTGGATAATGTTCTGCGGAAGATGAATTTACACTTCTATTACATGAAAAAATTATAAAAATCTGATTTTTTTTGACATTCTGAAGAATTTTTTTTCATTATGAAGAACAGTGCGTACATGGCGACAACTGGTCTGCCTCTTGTTGAGATTTAACGTAGAGTCGAATGATTACTTTTTGAGATGCGTGACGATTAATAATGGTGGTTTGTATGAGTTTCTGCAACTTCAATTTTTAAGGGGGTCCCTAAGCCCCTCTAACCAAAATATGGCAAGGCGCAATGCTCGGCGCCATGCCTATATTTGAAAAGGGGACCATGAAGACCACTCATACCAAATTTCATGCCTTTATCACAAAAAAAACAGATTTTAATAAATTTGGTATCTAATCCTCGAACTACACTTGATTACCACTGGTAATTGCAGATTAAGCAAGTTACGTGTTTTCTTTTGCGGGAAATAGGATGTCGACGGTTCAGATGACGTTCTGGTCATGCCCTGGAGTATATACCGACAGCTCTGAGCTAACAATATAGCTCTAATGTGACAAAAGCGAGGATACAATTTTCGGACTTGTTGCAGCAAACATGATATAGGTACTTTGACAACGCCGCAAGAAAAATGCTCAAGTGGGATTTTCGGAGATTTTGAGTACATGGTAGAGAATGAAATTCTGAATCGATAACAGTTTTAAAATTTCATGAAATAATTATTTCAACCCCAAAACCTATTTTTACTGCACTATTTGATTTTTGTTTGTGAATAATTTACAAAAATTCTTGACATTTTCGACGGAACAGTCCAACCTCAACCACAACAGCAAAACAATGAGTATGAAAGGTGCCAAACATGTCCTAATAAATCGATAGGTATAGAAAAACAAAAATACCGTCGCCAACATTGTGATCGCTATATTTGCCTGGAACATTCTAAACTGCTAGACAACGAAGTTGTCGGTATCGGAAAAATGTTTCGACTTTGGAGGCCAATATCTCCCGACTGCCTTGTGCGATTTCCATTTTGTTTGTTGCGTCAATTAGCCTTATCTTTCGGTAGCTTATCCTATGATAGTTAATGTTGAGAAACTTCATGTAAATTTTTACAGGGTGATACGTGAAATGATGCAAAATTGCAACGACTTCATCGCACCCCCATTTTCCAAAAAAATATTTTTTCAATATTCTAATTCAAAAATCATGAAGTGTGGTGTCTTATCTCGAAACGGTTTTGAAATTATTCAGATTGGAAGTCGAACATTGAAGATATAAGTTTTTATGTTGAATGTTGCAGATTCACGAAACTCAGGCATAGCACAAGCAAAAAAAGTATAACGTCCAGGGGGGCTTTACCTCACTCGGAAACTGGAGTTTAACATCGTAACCATGTTCGGGGGCTTAAACTTGCAAATAGAACATGTTTCAAGTCTAAAATTTTGATGAAATTCTGACGAAATTCAACGTACGAAAAACAAGCAGTGACAACCACTTAAAAAAATGCTTCCTGCTTGGCCCCACGCCAAATATTCGGATTGTGTTGAGAATAAAATTGTCCTGGACTATTGTACGAACAATTTTACTCAATGTCAACATCCATTCATCAAAAGTGACCTAATCTCGCGTGCCAACAAGGCAAATCTGTAACATTCAACATAAAAATTTATATCTTTAATGTTAGACTTCCAATCTGAGTGCATCCAAAACCGTTTCGAGATGACACACCACACTTCATGATTTTTGCATTAGGATACATAAACAATTTTTTTTGATAAATGGGGGGTTTGATGAAATCGGTGCAATTTTGCAGCATTTTACGTATCACCCTGTAGAAATGTTACATGAAGTTTTTCAACATTCACGTTTACAGGATGGGTTACGGAGAAATTAGGCTAATCAACACTATAAACAAAATGGAAATCACATTCGGCAATCGGAAGTAATTGGTCTTCAAAGTCGAACCATTTTTCCGATACCGACAACTTCGTTGTCCAGCAGTTTAATTTTTCTTGTGATGATTTTATGTGATTGACATACTTTTTCTTCGATTTTGTCATTTCGTTTTTGTTTTTTGGCCTTTATAAGATGTTTTTTTAATGAAATTGCCATCCTAGTGCTAATTACTTTTTTTTTTTGAAGCATTTTTGTTCGTTCGTGCAATAATCATAATTATGTCTCATTTTCCTTCGTTTCTCATAGAATGAATTCTTTTATGTGCTGTATCTGCTGCTGCTGTATTTATGTAACTGTATGGTTAGCGATGTCTATGGATACAGTATTCCAAATTTAATGTTAAAAAACCTAAAATCAAATTGCTGTCAATATAAAAAAATCGTCTTTCGGGTATCACACACCCCACCTGGGTTATCACGTAATTTTTTTTCCACCTAGGTAACGCTCAGTTAATCTACAGCGTGATTCATACATGAGTCAAAAAAAAATTTGTTCCAATAACGCCACTAAAAATTTATCTATGGAAACGAAAAGGGCCATATCCTGGGTCATATCTCATTCTAAATCATTCTAGGAACCAATGCCACATTCAACACATTTTACAAATATAATTGAGGAAAAGTGGATTTTTTTTTATTTTATGACTTACCCTGTATCGTGAACAGTAATTCAGTGCACACCCACTGGTTGATAATTTTTACTGAATAGTCTAGTTATCACAAACAGTTGCTCAAAATCATTTCAAATAATAAAAATAGAGAGGGGTGGAATTCCCACCCTCTGTAACCGGCCCGAGGACCGGCCATATCTTCAAAAAAGTTCTAAAGTTGGAATCAAAAAAAGTTTTTCTTATAATCTCTAGGTACAGTCCAAACCGTTTGGCCGAAGCTTCTACTTCATGAACACTATATTACTGCCGCAAATTTCATCTATTTGGTCAAATATTTTCGAACATCTACGATGAGAGCTAAACACCTACTTATTTGATGGGACTAGAAATTGAAATTTAAGAGCATTTTTGTTCTAAAACTCTACAAATTAACATCTTCGTTATTTGGAAGATTTCGAACCAAGACCTGCTCGGGAAGTCGTGAACCATGGCGGTTTTATATCTGCAGAGCTGTCAGTGTCACTGCCATCAGTATTAATTAGACCATGCATGGTACCTATGCTTGACCGTTTGTGACGTCAAACTTACACGACTCATAGCAAACCCCGACGAAAAATATGCCGAATTTTGATCTGGGACTCGGATACAATGATGTGACATTGCACCCATTAGCAATACATAGAACGTATCGCAATTTCCTCGATCGAATTCTATCATCAGCCTCTGTCAAATTACCCGATATTTTCTATTGTTGCGACAACAATAATGTGATTATCCAATTATGTTCTTCAATTTGCGAATATGTGCTTTAATGGTTCCATTGTTAGGTGGTTGTACGCAAATAGGATGCGATTATTTTAACTTTTCATTATCGTGCGAACGAACCTCGGTACCTGCCTATACAAACGATATATCAGTTCTACCTTATTGGCTAATTTCCATAAATTGAGATATAAAACTGTAGTCACAAGAATGGAACTTTGAGATCTCAATATATTTAATTTGATTGCAAGGTTTTATTGGCAGCTCTACTTCCTGGGCGCAAGAGCAATAATAAGTAGCCGATTAAGTAGCGAAAAGCAAGTTCAATCTTTCAAAAGAATTTTTGTAAGTTTTCCGTGTTTTTCTTTCAATGGTTTTATTCCGTTCCCAGGGATATCAGTTATGAGTTATCAAGATCTGACCGAAGCGAAGGAAGTGGAACTAACAGGTGATTGCGATTGGAATCGCAACATTTCAGCCGAGATTTCAGCATAGGTCAGTTCCTCTGTCTCGGTCCCTGTTCTATAGTGAAGTGCTATGCCGTTTGAAACCACCGACCGTCCTCCTCGATTAAAATAGATACTATCAATTCAACGATACCAAATTTCGACCTACATATCTTGCATATTTCAACCACGCGAACCGCATTCAAGTAGGTAGTGTTGATGCTTTTATTTCAGCAAAGTTGAGACGCAAGTACCAGGTACCTAGGTACATCTATCCAGAATTTAGTCTGGAAATTGTATTTGTTACAACAGCAAACCTTAACCATCGTGTTGCTCCCCGGGGAACAGAATTTTAAACCCGGTGGCGAAGCGGTAAAATCAACTTTCCTCTCTGATTAATTATTAGGGTGCAAAATGTAGGCCGCATTGTTTTATGGGGAGAACCAAAACCAGCTCCCCCTTGGTGTGTACGCGTGTGTATCTTTCCGGCGGCCTCTCATTTAGCATCATATTAGATTCATGGCGGTTAACACCGAATTACGGGCGATTAACTCGTGCGGGATAATATTTAATTAAATTTCCAGTCGAAGAGAGACAGAGAGCGAGGGAATAAATCACCTTGGCTAAGACCCCTCTGCCCCTGGAGCAAAAATTTTCTTGCTCCTTCATCTTGCGTCAGGATGAAAATATATCCCATCATTCCAGATGAGCTACCTACTTCAACTTATGCATAGTGACGGACGTGTGGAAACTTGCTATAAAGCTACACACCTTTTCATTAGAACTTAATTTTCAATACAACGAACGTCATCAAGAAACAAAAAAGAAAAATCGGTGATTCACGCAACATCAAATTCCAAGGACTCCTCATTTCATGTGTATACCCAAGTAGTCATTACAGTATTTCGCGGTTCCCAGATTCATCAACCTGTCACTTGGGTATACTAGTGGATTTATTTGCTTACTGGCGGCGGATATTGCGGAAAATGACCTTCGGCTACTATTGCTGCTGCTGCTGGTGGATGTTGGTTGTTATTTGCTTTTGTTCCTTCTTATTTTGGAAGGTGCCTCTACGACGACTTGTCCATCACTTTCACGCAACTTTCTATTCCGTTTCCGAATGTCATACGATGCCCAATATAAAATGCAAGCAGTGAAAACCTTGTCATGTCTCAGTATAATTGGATGGGTAGGTTCATTGAAGATTGAAGCAGTAGGCGCGTAAATGTCGTGCTATAGTGATGCCGTCTAGAGAAAAAACATCCATACATTAAATTTAGGTGCCTACTTAAGGAATTTCGAGGATCAATTATATTTTGTTGTTGTCAGAACCGCCTGCGGGACAAGCAAAATCTCGAGCGATATTATTCGCATTGTTTGTCACTCATAGAATAAACAAGCTTATAACATGTTGATTAACTAGGAGTTCGGTGTTGGGAGTACCCAGGCCCGGCTTCAGGGTGTGGCGAGCGAGGCGACCGCCTAGGGCGCCCTTTATCTCTCTAACTCTATTATCTTGAAAAAATTTCGCCTGCGGCGCTTTTTCGTCTTTACTCACAATTTGTGCAATTCTCAATTATCATTCACAGATCACAAACACAGATGAAGGAAACGTTACATAAGTTCAAATTAACAGTTAAATTTAATAAAATAAAGTGAGTAAAAATAAGTATAATGAATGACAATTGAATCACAAAAAGGAAATATTACTGACTCTAGTGATACGTGAAAATAAATTTCTATTACTTGAGAACGGAACTCGTTCAGCACAAAATTGAAAAATAGAAATAGGTGGAAATCAGACGTTATTAGGTATTCCAGCAGACTTTACAGTGTCTCTATGATTTCGGAATGCTAGTATGCGTAAAACAACCATAAAACTAAACGCAGCACTCAAAACAAACTAAACTGAAGTAGGTTGACACAATACTACCTACAGTTCGAACTGACAGTGATAAACCCAACCCCAAAAATTCACACTTATCAACCGGAAGTTGACCACCACGCAAATTATGTTTTACACCACGAGAATTTCCATAAACAACGACGATAATAAATAATGGTAACAGTTTACTATCCGGTCAACTAACAAAATCGATTTTTTTTCCAACGATTCTTATTATATACGTCCAGTCAGGTCCTAAATAAAACAAAACCGTTGTCGGCCGCCAGATCTATAACAAAAAAAAGAAAGAAAATGTGGAAATAAACTCTATCAATTGGTTGACCGGATAGTGAACTGTTACCGCCCCGGTCTCAGTTTACTATCCGGTCAACTATCCAAATTGCATTTATTTGGGGTAATTTTTATTACACACATTCAACTACGTCCTGAAAATAAGAAAACTGCGGTCGGCCGCCTGTTTCATAAAATATTTGACCCCCTTAAGTCTTCAACACCGTTTGAAGTTCTGTTGAGCCCCCTTGCTGTTTCTCGAGGTTTTTGGAGCACCAGTGAACCCTTTGTGTCCCTATATGTGATATTCGGCTCCATATCGGGGGTCCCCTTCTGTGTATTCAGGTATAATTTGGAGCCCTAATGAGCCCCCTCATGTGCTTCATGGCTTCCAGAACTCCAATAAACCCTCATTTGCCATCTTGTGCTATCCAGGCTCAATTGGACCCCCCTTAATGTTTTTCCAATGTGATTTGAAGCCCTGCTGAGCCCTCTTGTATTTTCCGTGAGTTTCAGAGCAAAATAATCACATTTGTGCCGTCATGTCATTCATTTTAACACCAACTCAAACCAGCGACTATTCTCTGTGGAAAGCCACCAAAAATATCAAGCAGCCACAAAAATCAATGCCACCAATCAAATCTGGATCGACCTGGGCAAGAAACGACGTGGAAAAAGCTACGGTATTTGCAGACCACCTAGCGCAGGTATTTACACCCTTTCCAGGGACAATGTCGGATGAGAAAGAAGCGTACATTCACGAGTTCATAGAAAGTCCAGACCAAATGGAGCTTCCTATTCGATACTTCAGGATCCAAGATGTGCGCACCGTCATACAGCACGAATTAAACCAAAATAAGGCCCCGGGATATGATCTTCTGACCGCCAAAGTATTGAAAGAACTGCCACATTCGGGACTAAGAGCTGTGACCATGATCTTTAATGCAATCACAAGACTGGGACACTTTCCGCCTCAATGGAAGCTGGCTGAGATTGTTATGATTCATAAGCAAGGAAAGAAGGACACAGAAGTAACATCATACCAACCAATCAGTTTGCTGCCAGTCCTCTCAAAGGTGTTCGAAAAAGTGCTTCTTAAAGATCTGCGACTAGTCATCGAGGAGAGGGAGTTGATTCCACGACATCAGTTTGGTTTTAGACAGCGACATGGAACTGTAGAACAGGTGCACAGGGTGGCCACCAGAGCTAAGCACGACATTGAACACGGAAGGTACTGCTCGGCAGTGTTCGTCGACGTATCCCAGGCCTTTGATAAGGTTTGGCACGAGGGTCTGTTGTTCAAGCTGAAGCGGGGACTACCACACACCTACTATGCGGTACTAAGATCATACCTGACAGACCGACAGTTTATGGTCAAACATGGTGATGCCAGAACAAAGCCATATCCAATAAAATCAGGAGTACCGCAGGAAAGCGTGCTTGGACCAGTATTGTATACCATCTTCACGGCAGACCTACCCAAAAATAAGAACGCGACAGTCGCTACGTTCGCCGACGACACAGCAGTGCTGGCCTCACATCACGATCCTTCGATGGCTTCTCGACGACTGCAGCTGTATCTCGATGGGTTGCAGAGCTGGTTGAAAGTGTGGCGAATCAAGGTCAACGGGATGAAGTCTGTACACATCACCTTCACAACTCGCAGAGAAACGTGTCCACCTGTTGTCCTAAACAACCTGGTCATTCCGCAGAAGCAAGAAGTCCGGTATCTTGGAATTCATCTTGACCGACGGCTCACTTGGAGATCGCACATCTGGGCCAAAAGAAAACAACTCGGCATCAGATTCTCGAAGATGTACTGGCTTATTGGACGTCGCTCGCAGCTGTCACTAGAGAATAAATTGCTGGTCTACAAAGCGATACTGAAGCCAATTTGGACATATGGAATCCAGCTGTGGGGATCTGCACGCTCGTCCAACATCGAAATCATCCAAAGATTTCAGAACAAGGCCCTTCGCTGTATTGCAGACGCCCCATGGTATGTGCCCAACACAGTCCTTCATCGCGACCTCCAGATGGCGGATGTGAGACAGGAAGTAAAATCAACTACAAAAAAATACCTGGAGAGACTCCAGCTCCATCCCAACGACCTGGCGACCGATCTCCTAAATCAGCCAAAATATAAGCGGCTCAAAAGAGTGGACTTCTTGGACCTCGCCCGATGATTCGTCGATATTTTATTTTAATCTGTTGTCAATTCGTTTTATACCCTAAATTTTATTTTATTGTATAAGTGTTGAAAAAAGGGAGAGTACCATTGGGGACTCCTCCACAATGTCATGATTTTATATTTACAAAACTATATACCTAATGTCAAATTTGACAATTGTAGTATATATGGAGACAATTAAAAAAAAAAAAAAATGTCATTCGGAAAGTTCGTCATGGCCCTCGTGTCTAGTTTGGAGACCTATAATCAGCCCACTCATGCTTTCATCTCAGTTTTTATTGACTTTCAGAATACCAGTGGACCCCCTGGACCCCCTTGTGTCACCAGGATTGTTTGAAGCCCTTCCTTTGAAGCCCTAATGAGCCCTTTTGTGCTTTTAGTGGCTTTCAGAATTCCAGTAAATTATCTTGTGCTTTATTTCATTGCTGGAAGCACCTCAGACTTCATATGATATTCAGAGACCTATCGGGCCCTCTTGTGTCTTCAAATGTAGTATGGAGTCCCACTTAGCCCACTTAGTTCTAACTGGCTTCAAGAATAAGTACAATAAGCCCTTTTTTTACCTTAATTTGTAATATAAAACTCGTCCATTGGGCCCTTTGTATTTTTTTGTATCATTCGGAGGTTTATTGAGCCCTCTTGTGCCTTCATGTGTCGTGTGGAGCCCTAATGAGCCCGTTTTTTCGTGGCTTTCAGAGTTCCAGTAAGCCCCCTTGTGCTTTCTTGCGTTGTTAGAAGCCCTGGTGTAAATCCCTTGTGCCTTATTGCGATATACAGAGCCCTACCAGGTTCCCTTCATGTCCGCAAATGTGTAGTTTGGAGCCCTAAATGACTTTCTCCTGTTTTTTAAATTTTTTCGTGGCTTTCGGAGCATTTATTTGTAAACATCAAGCCTCCATGTGATATTTGGAGCTCTATCGGACCTCTTGTGTCCTCCAAAGAATATGAACCCCTAATTAGCCACCTTTTGCCTTCTTGTATTATCCAGAGCCCCATTTGGCCTCCTTGTTTCTTCAACGTCTTTTGAAGCCCTGCTATGGGGTCAACCTAATACATGACGGTTTGACGCGGCTAGTTGGAAGCAGCGACCGGTATGACGCGGCTAGTTGGAAGCAGCGACCGGTATGACGCGGGACAGTTTGACGTCATGTTCATTTCGCCGCCGCGTCGGGTCAAAAACCACGCAAAAATGCAGGGGTGCTCAGCAGAGCTTGAAACGATATTGAAAACACAAGGGGGCCCAGTGAAGCTTCATATAACATACGAAGGCGAAAGGGGTCTTACTGGGGGACTCCATACTACACTTGAGAACACAAGGTGTCGGTGTCCAAAGTCACATGAAGGCACAAGGTGCTTACTAACTTATGCTCCCAAGGTTTTGGAAAAATGTAAGAGGCTTCAAAAGACGTTGAAGAAACAAGGGGGCCAAAGGGAGCTCTGGATAATACAAGAAGGTAAGAAGGAGCTTACTGGATTTCTAAGAGTCAGGAGAAAACATAGGTGAAGGGGCTGATTGGGGCTTCATATTCTTTTGAGGACACAAGGGGTCCGATAGGGCTCCGAATATTACATGAAGGCTTGAGGTGTTCACTTATGCTCCGAATGCCACGAAAAGATGTGAGGGGAGATCGGCGAAGATTCAAGCGATATTAAAGACACAAGGGGGCCCAAGGGAGCTTTATGTAGTAAATGAAGGCGAGAGGGGCTTACTGAAATTCTGATAGCTATGAAAAAAGATAAGGGGACTAATTAGGGCTCCAAACTACACTTGCGGACATAGAGGGGACCCGATAGGCTCCGTATATTGGAGCAGGCTCGTGTTGCAGTAGCACACAAGATATCATGTGCTATTTTACTACCGTTGAGATTCACCTGCAAAAACCTCAGCATTCGAGCGGCTATCTCGTCATCTCTGTGGTCTTCCTCCTCCTCCTAGTTTTAATTCGATTCAAGGGTTGATGTTTATTGTTGATTCAAGAAAGTCTTATACACTTCCTGCTGCCGGGGTAGTGGTCGTCTTCTGCTTTAGCATCGTTGTATGCGTAGCACTTTGATTCTTTGCTGCATTCCGCCGCCCTGTGGTCTGTTCCTGACTTGACCTGACTTTTCTCATCATTTCCTGCCTGGCAGGACCCTCCGCTAAAACTTCTCCCAGATCAGGTGGTTAACCCGCCCCCTGAGATCGCTGTGACCTGATCTGACCTGACCTGCATGATACCAATTTGCATTGCATGATACTAATTTGCATTGCAGGATACCAACTTGCATTGCAGCTTACTAACTTGCATTGCAGGATCCTAATTTGCATTGCAAGATACTAACTTGCATTACCGGATCATATCTTGCATTGCAGGATACTAACTTACATTGCACGATACTAACTTGCATTGCAGGATACTAACTTGCATTTAAGAGTTCTCTCTTCAACATTGCCCTTCAGCGCTTTCGTATTCCGACAATGTTTTGGTGTCAGTTTCAGTCGAGGTTTTAGTGCTAAAAGTGCACCCTCTGTGGCTTAAAATCACTTCCACTCGGACTTCTATGAAAACATTTGGGTATAAGAGAAAAAAACGTTGGTATCTATGTGGAAACATGGAAAACTCTCTGGAATTTTGCAATAGAACTACGTAGAAGTGTTCACGACCAAGTAGGCCTCGAACTAGGCAGTCTGGGGTTATGTACTAAATTCTAGGACGCCCTGTACCTACTCGTCCTACTCTAGTTTCTATTACCTACATTTCAGAATACTCCAACGTTATTTCAAGAAAAGCTGATACTACAGCATAACCCATACCGAGACCCATACACACAAAAAATTCAAGGATGTCCTCTTGGGAACGACGTTCCTTCGGGCTTAGGCACAAAAACATGTTATTTTGTCCCATCCCGCCTCCGTTATTATCAATAAATTACCGCTAGTACTTGTAAATTGGTCTCAAAATTGGTGGTATTTTATTTTTAATAACTTATTCAGGCCCCACAAACAGCTACCGTGTTGAACTGTGTGTGGTTCTTGGCTTCTGGTTGATGCATTCTGATTTCCATAAATCATCCGTGCAGCGCGTTGAAGAGCTGACGGCTGCAAAATGCATTTCCATGCGTAATCTTGGGGTTTGAGATACAGGTAGGTAATTGCTGAGGAAAACAGCATTAAAACATGGAAACATTATTCATGAAAATAACTAACATCTTGAGATTTCTATAATAAAGATATTCACCTATATGTATTCGATTTTCTTCTAAATATTCTCGTACAATAAAGCGTAAGCCTTTGGTAATTTCGATGCGGAAGAAAACTGCATTTTCAGAAACCGTATTTCCCTCAAATTGCACGAGTTTCAATTTACATAAACGTTTTGAAGGAGGCGTCGGGGGTCGGCGGGAGAAGAAAATTGCAATCTCAACCGACAATGACCAGCAGCACTGCGTTGCGTTCGCACAAAACGTCATTCTCCGACTTATTCTTAGCTTCTACTTTTTTTCTTCTCTGCACACTAACTTCGGTATTTGCTTCAGCAGCAGCAATGTTTGCTCAAAGTCTGGACTGTTTGTTGTTTCCTTTCGTAAGGAGCGTATATGAAGGTGATGAAATGGCATCTTTCGTACATAGCACGTCTGTCAGTAACACCCGCGACACAGCCTCGTCGGCATTCATGCAGAAATTTCAAACATTGGCAGCTCTCGAGGCAGCTCTAGACTACGGTGAATATAAATTGCAGGAATCCAAAAATACGGAACAAATCCCCCAAAACAAATTGGCTCGTCGCAAAAAATCAAAATTGTTGTTTGTTTCGTTTTCTTCTACGCATACCTCGTACCATACCTACCTACCTACCTGTACACCGACTTCGCATTGCCATTAAAAATGCTGTTCGGTTGGTAACAACAACACTATACTATACTACACTCTGCCTATCCGTCAAAGGAATTTTTCAAGTCGTGGTGATGATGATGGGAAAAACGCGCCATGGCCAATCATCACAAATTAATTAAATAACAACAACAACCGCAAAGAGCTTCATAATTTGTCTGTTACTAAGGTAGAAGTAGTGGAACTAAAGATCGTTATTCTTGATTTTCCCAAGATTAACCCAATCAAGCACAACATTTCAACCTCGATTTCAACTCAACAGCATTATTATAGCGAGTAAAATAAAATGTTGAAATTTGACTCGCAAAAATCGTATGCATTTCGTCTTCAATTTATTACCTATACATTTGTTCCAATTGACTTACATTTTCACTAATTTAAAAAAATTAAAAATTTTCTCCTGCTTTCCATTGCCTTTTATTCGCCGTATCGTCCGGCTTTATCGGATAAATTCGACATTCAATTTTTTGACAATCGTCGCCACTTTATTGTTGACGTTCCTGCAGAGGTGTATCTAGAGGGGACACTTCTAGATGTATGTATGTAGACTTTGTGATCTTGTCGGGTAGATTGCGCCTAGGGCAAAACATGAAAATTGCGCCCCTGAATTAGGTTTTTGTTTCAGAATTCGGGTGGGCCAACGACAAATTAGGCCCTCCTATTGGGCTATATCTGGATCAGATGAAAAAGTCGAAAAATGGGCGTCTGTTTGAATGTATTGGTTTTGGTTTTTTCCCTCTTTCTCTTTTCCATTTCGCTTGTCAATTATTGTTCACACGAATTGTGCCTAACAGTTCAAATCGAGGTTCAAATACCTATCTACATTATTTCATTTTTTCATTTTTTATTTTTACTCTCATCTTTTTTTCTCATTTGCACCCTGAGGATCAAAATGCGCCCATAGCACGTGCCCCGTTTGAGAAATGTATCGTTGCAACCTACCACATTTGAGACCGACCCTAAGCAGGTACCAGGTGACCACAGGGGTAGCACCATTAGGTGTCCGTGAGGTAAAAGATTTTCATGGGGTAGTTTCTTAGAGCAGATTATGCATTTGTACCAAATTACAGTCAACTGTATGACCAATGACGCAAGCAGCATCAGAAAATTCAAATTCGACATAAAGCGACACATCTTTTAAAAAAATCAAAATACGGAGACAAGTCAAAAATCGAATCGAGATTTTGATGAGTGCTCTCAAAAAATGGCACCAGAAAAAGTTTGGAATTTTTTTAGCAAAAGTTACCCAGTGTTGAAAATGGACCACTTCGGCACTCCTGCCGTTGTCACCCTGTATATCAAGTACCATGTCATTGAACACCGGACACGCTGTATTACCTTGTAGCCAAAAGCACCCTCTTTCAGGCATCAGCAGGTTTTTAATAATCGGTAACGTATTTTCCGAGATATGCCCCCTCAAAATGAGGCGAAATTTTGGGGTGGACCACTTTATGTGTTGACCTGTTTAGTATATTATAATCGTTCAATGAGACGTATTGTCACCATATTGTCACACTCGTCTCTTTGGGGAACACTCATAGCAAGCTCGTCGTGCCCCAAAACCCGCGCCAAAACCATTCGTGTGATAATACTATAGTCTTTTTCGAACGATTAACTTTTTGTAACCGGTTGATTATTAGCAGATGACAATAGATTGACAGATACTGTCATTTTTTGACATCTGACATTTCTCGCTAAAACGTTGCGGTTATAACTTTGGTTATCAGCATTTGGCGGGAAAAGAGGGACTGATATAGCTTCAAATAGTTACGTACTTGTACTTGTCTCTGCTACATTATACCGTGTACTTAAACAATTCGTAATCTTGGATATAGCTTTGAAGGTGAAAAATTCAGTCATTCAGCCAATCCAGTTACTTGAATCGATGAACATCTCGTTTCTGAAGTCACTCGGGTGGGCCTCAATCAGGGCCCTGATTACGGATTTTGTGGATCACACGTGTATCGTGATCACATCACACATACAATTTCTATGAAATCCTGTTTGTTTTCTTGTTCATGGTGTAATACCGAAGGAACAATAAATAGTGAATTAAATTGAACTAAAAATCAACTATTCATATTTCTACTATATCAATAGGAGATATGACAAGTACTTTCAGGATTAAACCACCATCAGGCGGCCATCGGACATCTGGATTACCCCATTACCCGATGTTCTTGTGGGTCCATCGCAGATGAGTCCATCGTCTTCGATTCTTCTCGTCGCCAAGTCAAGTTGTCAAGTTTTTGAGGTTAGGTTAGGTACGTTTCACGTTTGGAAATTCTGGACCGCTGCTTGTTTCAAATTCAAATCTGTTGCCGTCACAATTTGTTCCCCCACCATAACAATAACCAGCCTCATGACCAGGTTATGAAATGTACCCAGAAATGTATAACCGGTGATGATATCAAAATGGCGGCACTTCCTTTACCGCTTATAACCAATCCTCGCTCAAACGTCAAATTCTATAACCAAGTGTAACCGGTCATGAACGGTTACTCGCTCGAAAAAGACTTTGTCTCATGAAACTCGTAGGTATAATTCGCAGTTTTCCTTTCCACTAGTGATATATCATATTATATAAATGTTCTTTCGCGCATGCGCACTGCAGTAAATCCAAGAGTAGATTTCACGCACGAAAGTGAGAGATCTGGAAGTTTCCATGAAGTTTCAAGGAACATGACTGTGGTTGTCTCTCTCCCCGATTTGCGCCTGCGCTTATAATTTTCAACATGGCTTATTCCACAATAATTTTTTTCAGTATGATTCTAGTGAGCTATGATCACCCGAATTTCTTCTTTTCAAATGCGTCGCGTAGCGATGCCAACTACTATAGGGTTGAACGTTGAACGTACTGTAGGTATAGACATTGTTTCGTGCACTTGGTGCGAATATAAGCCAATAGGACGATGTTTAGTAGCAAACAGTGCAGTAAAAGCACTTGATTATACTGGGTGTTCAAAAGTGACTGTCTTCGCTGTCTTTTGGCTTGCGCCGCTTTAATGAAATCATTCGAGAAATCATTTCAAAATCTCCTAGTAACGAAAGTGATAGATGTGACGTCACAGTGACTGATGGAAAATGTGAGGTTAAAACTGACGGCTACTGACAGCTGGGGCCCTATTCCTAGGAAGGATGTGATCCGTTCACATGATCGCCTGGGGCCTTATTTCTAGAGGGGAGCGATCACTGGGCGAACACGATTCAGCCAATCACAACCCTGGTTGCCTAGCAACTTCACATGTGGATGGATCACATCCTTTCTAGAAATAGGGCCCCTGGTGATCGCTCCCTTCTAGAAATAAGGCCTCTGGCCAATTCCCATTCCGTTGGCTTGTTTGTACGTCATCTACCAGCCGTTAGTGCTATCACTGAGGCCCATCAGTTTCGTAACTACGGTTTTTCAAAATGATTTCAGTGAAGCGGCGCCTGGCCAGTTGCAACCGTTATTCCCGAAAGGCGGCGGCAAAGACAATCAATTTTGAACACCCGGTGCCTATGGCCCAGTATAAAATGCCTTTGGTTCCTCACTCGGTTCCTCACAAAGTTCCTCCTGACCTGCCTAACAGTTTAACATGTAGGTACAGAGACTGCAGTGTAAAATCGAACGACGAACTCGCTATGCCAGCACAATATTAACCAAGAAGAGTCTGAATAATCTGTTTTGAATTTGCCTTTATGCTGTCAAGGTTTTAGTGCGACTTATAAATTAGCATGATAATGAAAAACAATACCGCAAGAAATTATGTATAGCGCGATGGGCAAGCCCAAATTCGACAGGGAACACCTGGGGAAGGTTGAGAAGTTTTATGTCTGCTACAGTGCTACACACCGTGTGCTACATTATGCAGTGACGGCGATTATATTATTGGATTGAGAGAAATGTGCGTGCGTCCTACACTAGGAGGTGGGCACTAAGTCTTTTGAATAATAAATAAATAATAAATGTTTTTCTCCTTATCGGCTTTTTCTTGCCATAGGAGTTTGCCCATTTATTTATCAATTATACAAACTCAAAAAAGTGCAAATTTCGGACAACACAACACCCAGACTTTTCACCGGTAATCGAACCAGGGACTTCCGCGTCGCAGGCAGTCACTCGACCGCCTGCGCTAGCGTATTAATTCGGCGAGAAAATCGGTCAGTTGTTCAGGTCTCGTTCAACTTTAGGCATAGGACAATGAGATCAGTTGAGCTCCCAATGAGCCACCGGACCTAGACTGAATAATGTCTTGGTTACGGTCGAGGTTACGGGTATACATTAAGAAAGTCAAATTTACCTTCAGGGTTATTATAATTCAATAATTCCCTCTTGCTCATGCTAACTGCTAGAACTGTCAAATTAATTTGAAAAACTTGAACCAGGGTAACCTTTTAAAGAGGAAAAAATCTGTTCGGTATAGAGTATAATATCTATGTCTATGTATTGCTGGAATTATCAGATGGCAGTAACATCGGACAACCTAAAGGGTCCGAGGAGTAGTCTGTTGCCCGAGTCTGTTGCTCTGGATATTTATTCACCATCGTTATACTCTCGGTTATACCCAACTAATTTATTTAATACATAAATAGCTATAAATTAAGGGAAAGACTCGAACTACCTGATATCTATCCAAGCTGTCCAAAATTCGTTTCTCATATTAGTCAGACACAGAGGCTAGAGAGGGATGTTGGAAATGGTAAATGGAAGATATACCTAATTATGTTGTAGTGAGTGTTTTTTGTTGAATTGTGAATTAGAGTAAGCTGTGGAAGTATAAAACGTACTTAAGTATATACAGGGTGAGTTTTTTAAAACTTACCAGTGGCTTATTTTCTAAACCTAAGCGAGATCAAGAAAATACAAAAACAGGTCAATTTTTTTATCAAGGGGGACGTTTTTCACGTGTAAACCACATTTGTAAAATCATCCCTCTAACCCCTCGGCTACCCTTAATTTTCAGCGCATTTTCCATCTTGATGAAAATCGCTATTGCAACCGCTTTGTCCGTCCGTCCGTCCGGCCGTTCCTCGAACTCCTCCCAAACTAGACGACCTAGCTTTCTAATTTTTTCGCTGTTACATAGCTGCCACTCCCAAAGGAGGGCTAGGCTATATTGGAGGTCTATATTGCGCCGCCAACATAGAGAAAACCGCCCCCGATAAACTTGAAATAACATAATATTGCACTTTCTACCAGACCTGATGCTCTGATGTTCTCATTTTTTGAATAATACATAGTTGCCACTTAATAACGTAAGCCAAGAAACATTCTGTCTTCAATATGCGCCGCCGACATGAAAAAACTGCTAAAAACCGCTCCCAATCACTTTAAAATGAAAAACATAAACCCGAAGACATAGCGATCTGATTCTTTCGGTATATAAATAGCTGACTAAAAATGGGAAAGGATAGGCTACTTTTGGTTAGTCGCCGCCCCCAGATTCCGCCCCCAAACGATAAAAAGTGCAACTTTCACAAATGTTACTGATTGAGATGTTCCCTTAAACATTTAGGAACTGCCAACTCAAATTGTGCAACATTTGCTCAGCCGAACGCTGCCGCTCCCACACGCCGCCCCCAAAGTAAGAGATAAATGAAAAACATGAACCCAAAGACATAGTGATCTAAGTTTTTCGCTATATGGATAGCTGACTAAAAATTGAGAAGGATAGGCTACTTTTGATATGGCGCCGCCTCCAGCTTCCGCCCCCAAAAGAAAAAAGTGCAACTTTCAACAATTTTCACCGATTTAGCTGATAATGTTATCTCGAACATTCAGAAACTCTTGACTCAAACTGTGCAAGAATTTCATTGCCAAACTCTGCCGCTCCCACACGCCGCCCCCAAAGTGAGAGATAAATGTAAAACATGAACCTGAAGACATAGCGATCTAATTCTTTCACTTTATTGATAGCTGACTGAAATTGGAAAATTATAGGCCACTTTTAATTAGCCGCCGCCTCCAACTGCCGCCTCCAAACAAAAAAAAATGCAACTTTCACAATTTTCACTGATTGTCATATTTCCCTCTCATTTAGAAACTCCCAACTCAAACTGTGCAACAGTTACTTTGCCGAATGCTGCCGCCCCCAAACGCTGCCCTTAAAGTGAGAGATAAATAAAAAACACAAACCCAAAGACATGACGATTTGATTCTTCCGCTATATGGATAGCTAATGGATAGAAAATGGGAAAGAATAGGCTACCTTTGACATGGCGCCGCCTCCAAATTCCACCCCCAAAAGAAAAAAGTGCAACTTTCAATAATTTCCACTTAATTACATTTCAATGTTACCTCAAACATTCAGAAACTCCCAACTCAAACTGTGGAAGAATATCTTTACCAAACTCTGCCGCTCCCACACGCCGCCCCCAAAGTAAGAGATAAATGTAAAAAATAACCCTTGAGACATAGCGATCTAATTGTTCCGCTATATAGATAGCTGACTAAAAATGGAAAGAGAGGCCACTTTTGATCAGTCGCCGCCCCCAGCTCCCGCCCCCAAACAAAAAAATGCAACTTTCACAATTTTCACTGATTATCATATTTCTTTGAACATATTTTAGAAACTGTTAACTCAAACTGTGCAACAGTTACTTTGCCGAATGCTGCCACCCCCACACGCTGCCCTTAAAGTAAGAGATAAATGGAAAACATAAACCCGAAGACATAGCAATCTAATTCTTTCGCTATATGGATAGCCGACTAAAAATGGGAAAGAATAGACTACTGTTGATAAGTCGCCGCTCCCAGCTCCCGCCCTCAAACAAAAAAATATATTGATGAGTGAAAGAATTTCCATTCAAATCTATTTCATTGGCAAGTACCCCATTCTGATAACACAATATCACAATGAGTTTCGAATGAAGAAAGTGGGCAAGGAATGGTGTTTCTCCTTCAACCAAATTTCTTTACGTTCACAATATGCCTCTTTGAGAAAATGCGCTACTGAGACTCACGCACGTGAAGGCATACTCACTTGTTTTTGAATGACACTACCCTACTTGTGATACATCATTTGTTAGGAAATTTGATAAGAAATTTAGTGATGTACTTGTTATTTAATTTAAAGCAAATGATACAAAAAAATTAAAATTAAACTTAAAAACTTATCATTTGGCAATAATTTTTTTAATAGTTCTATTTTCTTTTGAGACGTAACTTCTCAGAAAATTTTATTAATGGTTCAGTAAATTAGTAAATTTTACTCATTTAAACTTTTATTGAACAAAATAATTTAAAAAAAAAACACATTTCAAGTTTTAATCCAAATTTATCAATAGCAATTTCTTTCTAGCTTCCTAGCAACAACAAAAAAAACGCGTCTATCTGCATCAGAAAATTTATTCGAATATTTGTATCATTCTTTTGTGTTTACAATGGTTTATACCCAAGCTCAACGTGTGGAAATTATTTTTATTCACGGCATGGAAAACCGCTCTCCACGAAGAACAGCAACAACATTTCATAACAGACATCCTGGCCAAAATGTGAGTCACGCGTACGTGATTGACTTGGTTGCCAAATTTGAGGCAACAGGACCTGTTGCCAACAAAAAAGGAATGAGCCAAGATTACTGAACGAATTAGCCAATATCGAAGTGCTTGGACAATACGCCATAAACCCTACAATGTCAAGTCGTCAAGCAAGTGAACAAACAGGGTTCTCTCAAAGAACAGTAGTATTGGGAGAGCGGGAGTGGGAGGGAGGGAGAGCAGTAGAACAAGGGTATTGAAACATCACAAGTTTCATCCCTACAAAATGCATATTGTTCAAGAGCTGGGAGACGATGATCCAGACAGAAGAATCGAGTTTTGTGAAACAATTACCAATGAAATAATTGCAAATCCACAGTTTGTAAGAAACGTTTGTTCCAGTGATGAGTGTACTTTTTCTTCAAATGGTCATGTAAATAAACAAAATTGCCGATACTGGAGCGACGTAAATCCACACATTTTGCGGGAAGAACACACTCAATATCCCGGAAAACTTAACGTTTGGGCGGGAATTTTGGGAAACCTATCATCGGCCCTGTTTTCATAGACGGAAATTTAAATGGAGAAAAATATCGTGAAATGCTGGAAAATACTATTAAACCGCTAATAGTGGAACAGCTAGAAAATCAAAGAGACTTGGATGGAAATCTTTTCTCAAATGAAAATTTACTGTATTTTCAACAAGACGGAGCCCCACCACATTACGTTCGGCCAGTCAGGCAGTGGTTAGATGACCGTTACCCAAATCGGTGGATTGGCAGAAGAGGGCCCATTGAATGGCCTCCTAGATCACCGGACCCAACTCCATTAGACTTTTTTTTGTGGGGCCATTTAAAGTCAGTGATTTTTAAAACTCAGCCAGAGTCTCTTGAAGAACTGCGGCGTAGGATTAACGAACAATGTCGTGCACTCACCGCCCAAACCTTCGAAAACGTATGGGAATCGTTTCAGAATAGACTTTATTTTTGCCTGGAGCAGAACGGTAATCATTTTCAGAAATTCTTGTAAATTTTTTGTTTGTTGAATAGATTTTTGCTCAAATAACAATAGAATAATGATTTTGTTTTGTTAAAACAATCGACTGAGATTGTTATTGATAAATTGAAATTAAAACTTGAAATGTATTTTTTTTCCTGTTCAATAAAAGTTTTAATGAGTAGAATTTACTAATTCACTAAACCATTAATCAAATTTTCTGAAAAGTTACGTCTCGCAAAGAAAATGAAACTATTTAAAAAATTATTGCCAAATGATAAGTTTTCAAGTTTAATTTTGATTTTCTTGTATCAAAATTTGCTTTAAATTAAATAACAAGTACATCACTAAATTTCTTTTCAAATTTCCTAACAAATTATGTATCACAAGTAGGGTAGTGCCATTAAAAAAAATTCAAGGGTAGCCGCTAGGAGTTAGAGGGATGATTTTACAAATGTGGTTTACACGTAAAAAATCGTCCCCCTCGATATCAAAAATTACCTGTTTTTGCATTTTCTTATTCTCGCTTAGGTTTAGAAAATAAGCCACTGGTAAGTTTAAAATAACTCACCCTGTATGTCTGTGACTTGATCCATATTTGTGCGTGGCTTGGGCGACCGCTTCAAGAGCGCAAGTTGAATCAAGTCGCAGGTAGTACAACACCTACTTGTTGAAGACACCATCTTTATCAGTCAAGCCGCCATTTTGAAATTTGTAGAGGTTCAAATAAATATGTGCCTGCAAGATATTTGGATTAATAAAAATCTTCAACTGATGTATAGAGTCACAAATAACACGATTCCTTCTCATGGAAAATTTTCCGCATTGATTTTTGAAGAGGTTTTTTGATCAATTTTGTCTAAAGTCGCTATATGTTCCCCACATTTTTAAAAAGATCCTCAAAAAAATAGTTTTTACAAAATTGTGATTATCTCGAGGATTATCTACTCGACTTCAGTTGAGAGACTCAGGGAAATCCTGTATAAGTACGAATAGTAATTATATGATCTCTGTAGAATCGTTTACAGCCTTTGAGCATCTGAAAATCTGGTTTTTGAAAAATCCGATATAACGGAAATAAATCCGATATATCAGATTTTTGTCAGGCACCTTGGGTTGGTGCAGAGGGTAGCGAGGAAGGAGGAAAATATTTTATAAGTATGAATAGTGATCATATGATCTCTGTAGAATGGTTTACGGACTTTGAACATCCGAAAATCGGGCTTCTGAAAAATCCGATATAGCGGAAATAAATCCGATATTATATCGGATTTTTGTCAGGCGCTTTGAGTTGCTGCAGAAGTTAGCGAGGAGGGTGAAAAATCCTGTTGAGGTATGAACCAGAGATCATAATATGACTCCTGTCTGTAGAGTGGTTAACACCCTTTATACATCTGAAAATTCATCATCATCATCATCATCATTTATTGTCTTCACCAATATATGGTACACCTTGATTGATACATCTGAAAATTGGGCATTAGAAAAATCCGATATAACGGAAATAAATCCGATATAACGAAATTTTCCCTAAAAATTTAATTTTATATTTTTTTTATTTAAAAAAAAATAATTTTATTATTTTATTATTTTTCTAATTCTTTTGTGACCCTTAGACGCTTTCGTACGAAACACTCTATTGAACTGAGAAAAAAAGATGAAGAAGGCATTTGAGTACATCATGAAAAAATCTGAACAGTCCTGTAGGTATTTATGGTTGACAGAGAAAATCTGATCCCTATTTCGAAAAATTAATGAAAAAATATTCAAGAAGAGTTTTGAGCTGACGAAATAGATCCGATATATCGGACTTTTTCCAGGCGCTTTGATGAGTTGCTGCAGAAGGTAGCTAGGAGGGTGAAACATGCTGTTTAGATATGAACCAGAGATCATATGACTCCTGTAGAGTGGTTAACACCCATTACACATATGAAAATTGGGCTTTTAAAAAATCCGATATAACGGAAATAAATCCGATATATCGGATTTTTGTCAGGCACATTGGGTTGGTGCAGAGGGTAGCGAAGAAGGAGGGAAATATTGCATAAGTATGAATAGTGATCATATGATCTCTGTAGAATGGTTTACAGCAGCATCTGAAAATCGGGCTTTTGAAAAATCCGATATAATAACGGAAATAAATCCGATATGCCTATCCGATATACCCTTTGCCAGGCGCTTTGAGTTGCTGCAGAAGGTAGCTAGGAGGGTGAAAAAACCTGTTGAGGTATGAACCATGAATAGTGATCATAAAATCAGTGGCGCCAAATAGACCTTTTTTTGTGGCGCTCGCCATACCTCAAAATGAGGGGGGGGGTCTGGAAGAGAAAAAAAGGAAAAACGGAAAAAAAAGAAAAGAAAAAAGGAGAAAATGGGATGGAAAGAAGGGGAAGAGAGATTCACCCAGCGAATCATTAGATATTAGGATTATTAGGTACCTAACTATTATCCATTTCAAGCTTGAAAAAAAAACCAATTTCTTTTGCGGCGCTAACTGCGCTAGGGGCTCTTAGGCCCCTTGGCCCGACCGTTGCGTAGCAATAGGGGGGGGTCTAAAATTTTCTTCGCCATAGTAACTTTTTATGAGTTCGGCGCCACTGCATAAAATGATCCCAGTAGAATGGTTTACAGCCTTTTAACATCTGAAAATCGGGCTTCTGAAAAATCCGATACAACGGAAATAAATCCGATATGTCCATATCGGATTTTTGTCAGGCGCTTTGAGTTGCTGCAGAAGTTAGCTAGGAGCCTCGCTAGGAGCTCTATGCTAGGAGGGTGAAAAATCCTGTTGTTGAGGTATGAACGAGGGTATGAACCAGAGATCATATGACTCCTGTAGAGTGGTTAACACCCATTATACATATGAAGATTGGGCGTTAGAAAAATCCGATATAACGGAAATAAATCCGATTTAATGAAATTTTCCCTAAAAATTTAATTTTATAATTTTTTTATTTTAATTTTATTATTTTAATTTTATTATTTTAATTTTATTATTTTTCAATTTTTTTGTGACCCTTAGACGCCTCCGTACGAAACACTATCGAACTGAGAAAAAAAAGATGTAGGAAGATATTTGAACAACAACAAACATTTGAACAATTTAAAAAATCTGAACAGTCCTGTAGGTATTTATGGTTGACAGAGAAAATCTGATCCCTATTTCGAAAAACTGACGAAAAAATATTCAAGAAAAGTTTTGAGCTGACGGAAATATTTTGAGAATAAGTAAAATAATAGGGGAGGAGGGTCAATTTAGGTGTGGGTGTGGAGCAAATTAAAGTTTGGAACCTCGTTTTGTACCTATACCTACACGTAGGTATATCGTATGGGGGTTCCATTACTTCCATTTTTCCAATGTGTAAGGTACCTATACCACGTAATTATTATTATAAATCACCAATAACCCTTATGGTACAGAGGGGCAGATGGTGGTACAAAATTGGTAAATTGAATAAGTATATTAACTATTATTGCATACCTTAATCCTGCAGGAGCAGGACTGAGAAAATATCCGAATTATAGATTCCGACACTTTCGGTAACACACACTCACTAAAAACAACAATATCACTTCACTTATTCCAAAAAAGAGAAGGAAATAGCCACCAAGAAAAACGCGAAAAAATGCCTGATGTCCGAGGCGTATACGCACTTCCCGCGCTAACACCACTCACCGCATCCACTACTACTAAGTATACTCTCGAAAAACGTGTAATGATAAGCTTTGGCCGAATAGCAAAGTACCGCCCACGTCCTTCTTAAAAACCGCGCAAAAAAGTTCGAACCTCTGAGGTAACGAGAGCACAAGGTCGAATCTCTAAAACCATCAATCGAGCTCGAGAGAGGCGCAAGCAGAAACTGAGTCGAATAGCTATAAAGTGCTCCGAGGCACGAAGAGCACGAGTTCCCGAGGAGAAGAAGAACCGCAGGAATGATGATGGTTTCGACGAGCAGGAAAACCGCGAGTAGTGGCATGAAGCATTATAAACAAGACAAGCGCGGCGATTCAGCAGTCTTGCGATCATATGGTCGACCGACGTACGATTCGTACCACTATTATGCCCTACTATGCTGTGACTATGGTAATCGTGACTCATCGGAACTCAAATGCGGCAGTAGAAGTCGTCGATGGATTGCTTATGGTCGCGACCTACACCCTACACCAGATTGAACTCCCCCAGCAAAGTGACAACGGAGTAACGGACGCTTGCAGGAAGCCGGAAGGAAGCCGTCCTCACAACACAGCGTATATAGGTATATACCATATACCTACCAATAACCAAACTATTTCCGCAAGGAAGTAGAGGCTCAAACTACAACCAGACGTTCCTGCGGGTGGGAAGTTGGAATTTGTGAGGAAGATTGGAAACAATTTGAAGCATTTTCCATAATAATAATACAAAATATTGAATTTTTTTTGGACAAACCTCGAAACTTTTTCCAAATAATCTCATTGTGAAAGTCGTCAATTAGGGTTTCATTTCAAGCTCCATCATTTATCATTTGAGTCCAGTCTCGATAAGCCAGGCGCGAATAGAGGGACGGGGCAATGGGTGCAATTGCCCCCCCCCCTGAACTCATGACCAAAGCACTTTGCTTGTCGATTTTGACCAATTCCAAAAATTTTAAATGGAACTAAAAGAACATCACCACTTGGCACTTATATCCCATGAGTACACTTTCTATCTTCAGTATTAGAATACGAAGGCGCAGAGCGGAGATGGAAGATATTTATTTGCAATTGCGACTTTTTTCTGTCAATCGCCACTTTACTCTGGCAATTGCGATTTTTTTCCTAGCAATTGCGACTTTTTTTCTGTCAATTGCCACTTTATGCTGGCAATTGCTACTTTTTCTGTCAATTGACACTTTATCCTGGCAATTGCGACTTTTTTCTGTCAATTGACACTTTATTCTGGCAATTGCGACTTTTTTCTGTCAATTGCCACTTAAATCATCCACTCGATGTATAATTTTGTTTGTTGAGTTTAAAAAATCGATTTGAACCTGAGCCGGCGCGGCGCGTCGTCTACTACTGACCAGAACACCTGCACCTTTCAATGGAAACAGCTCAAACTATTAAAGAAATAACAACTTATTCTTGCCAATTCAAGTATTTGTACAGAATTGAATTTCCTATAACATGAACAAAATCATCATGAATCGCACTGCAGGGTTTTGGGTTATTTGAGGGGAGAGGCAACAGTTCAGAGAGTATGAATCTTGCCAAAATGTTATCCTTCTCCTCGAATAACTCAAAATCCTGCTGTACGATCCATGGCGATTTTGTCCATGCTATAGGGAATTCGATTCTGCACAAATCCTCGAATTTTCAACCATCTGTTATTATTTTTTTAATAGTTTGAGCTACTTTTATTCAAAGGTGCATGTTGTAGCTCTCAGGTTCAAATCGATTTTTCAAATTCGAGAAACAAAATCATACATCGAGTGTATGATTTTCCTGAAGAATATAATTCAATTTGATCGCCTCTGGAAATTTTTCAAAGATGAACACCTTCAACAGTAAAAAAAGTCACAATTGTTGAAAAAGAAAAGTTTTCTCAAGTCAACTTGTTCAAACTTGTTCTCATCGAAATTAACACAACGGATTCGAGTTTAGGTGATTGAATTTAGTCGGAAAAGATACTAAACTTGTCGTGATCGGTTCTCCATGGCCATAAAACCAAAATGGACCACCTAGCCGAGCTTCGCCCCCCCACGACCCCCATTCAACAATGATCGATACTTTTGATGCCAAAATGGTATCAACGGGATATGATGCGTCGAATTATAACGTATTAGCTTCCAATGGATCGACGGGTTTCATCCCCTCCAATAACTCAAAACCCCCGGGTGCGATTTTTGGCGATTTTGGATATGTTGTAGAGCACTCAATTCTGAACAGAATATCAAATTTTCAGGACGTCCATATTTTTTCTGACGTTGAAATCTATCTTTCTTGTACCTACTAATACTACCAATGTGTTTTTATGGAATACATGTTTTTTCAAGTAGTCCTGTCCCTAGCAGTAACTACTTCTGTAGGAAAAACGATGTAATCAAATTTTTAGCGCATTTTCCATCTTGATGAAAATCGCTATTGCAACCGCTTTGTCCGTCCGTCCGTCCGTCCGTCCGTCCGTCCGTCCGTCCGTCCGTCCGTCCGTTCCTCGAACTCCTCTCAAACTAGACGACCTAGCTTTCTAATTTTTTCGCTGTTACATAGCTGCCACTCCCAAAGGAGGGCTAGGCTATATTGGATGTCCATATTGCGCCGCCAACATAGAGAAAACCGCCCCCGATAAACTTGAAATAACATAATATTGCACTTTCTACCAGACCTGATGCTCTAGTGTTCTCATTTTTTGAATAATACATAGTTGCCACTTATAAACGTGAGGCAAGAAACATTCCGTCAATAATATGCGCCGCCGACATAAAAAAAACTGCTGAAAACCGCCCCCAATCACTTTAAAATGAGAAACATAAACCCGAAGACATAGCGATCTGATTCTCTCGGTATATAAATAGCTCACTGAAAATGGGAAAGGATAGGCTACTTTTGGTTAGACGCCGCCCCCAGATTCCGCCCCCAAACGATAAAAAGTGCAACTTCCACAAATGTTACTGATTGAGATGTTCCCTTCAACATTAAGGAACTGCCAACTCAAATTGTGCAACATTTGCTCAGCCGAACACTGCCGCCCCCACACGCCGCCCCCAATGTAAGAGATAAATGAAAAACATGAACCCGAAGACATAGCGATCCAAGTTTTTCGCTATATGGATAGCTGACTAAAAATGGAAAAGGATAGGCCACTTTTGATATGGCGCCGCCTCCAGCTTCCGCCCCCAAAAGAAAAAAAGTGCAACTTTCAACAATTTTCACTGATTTAGCTGATAATGTTACCTCGAACATTTAGAAACTCTTGACTCAAACTGTGCAAGAATTTCTTTGCCAAACTCTGCCGCTCCCACACGCCGCCCCCAAAGTGAGAGATAAATGTAAAACATGAACCTGAAGACATAGCGATCTAATTATTTCACTATATTGATAGCTGACTGAAATTGGAAAAAAATAGACCACTTTTAATTAGCCGCCGCCTCCAGCTGCCGCCTCCAGCTGCCGCCTCCAGCTGCCGCCTCCAGCTGCCGCCTCCAAACAAAAAAATGCAACTTTTACAATTTTCACTGATGTCATATTTCCCTTACATTTAGTAACTTCCAACTCAAACTGTGCAACAGTTACTTTTGATATGACGCCGCCTCCAACTTCCACCCCCAAAAGAAAAAAGTGCAACTTTCAATAATTTCCACTGATTTACATTTTAATGTTACCTTAAACATTCAGAAACTCCTAACTCAAACTGTGAAAGAATTTCTTTGCCAAACTCTGCCGCTCCCACACGCCGCCCCCAAAGTAAGAGATAAATGTAAAACATAACCCTGAAGACATAGCGATCTAATTGTTCCGCTATATATATATATATATATATATATATATATATATATATATATATATATATATCTTGATGAATGATGTATTTCGGGCTCATTTTTCTACGTCCATATATTACTTTGAGCTCAAAATTATATATTGGGCTCATGAGTCCAAAAACTGGACATATTTATATAGTATTTTGAGCTCGTCAGTAGTTACACCTCTGGCTTTTTAATGAAAACCAATTATTGTGCTCCGTTGCCACAAATACAACATACCACAGTCTGATATTTTGAAATCAGGCTAGTTGATCCTGAGTTTTTGTTCATCCTCATATTTGACCGGAATCGGGCTCTTATAGCTGTCTAACGCTCTAATCGCAAGTGCGCACTTGAGATAAGACCATTGGTGACTGCACTCGCACTGTGCATGATTGTCAAGTACTTTGATAGGTATGATTTGTTAAGTAGGACCTGTAGTGGGTCTCTGATGCATGAAATAGTTTCGTACGGCCTAAAGGTGCGTTCAGTCAGCTTATTCAGCCGCAATTTTAGTTTTAGCCGGAAGCGCTGCATCGCTTATTGGCTGTTCCGAGGAGGCTGGTTCATAAGAGCCAATGGGCGTCGCTGCGCTTGCGACTAAAATTAAAACTTGCGGCTAAAATAAGCTGACTGAACGCACCTTAAGTAAATAGTACTCTGATAGCAATGTGACCGCAAACAGCTCATCTCCTGCTGCCTCTTACGCAAAGCTCCCAATTAAACACTTTGAGTGCAAGGGAGACGGCACCATTTGACGGCGGATCTTTTCAACTGTTAATTGTCAATTCCGGTTATTTTGAGTCTTCAGCCAAAACACTAGGCTGTCGCTGCTTATTATACCAGTTGAAGGGAGAAAGGAGAAACTGTATACAATCGCTTAGTGCGAGAAGCCACGCCCTACGCAGACGCCCAACATCACAACCAATGTCAACTCTAGTCCAAGAACTTGCTCACATGCGCATGCGTCTGAATTATTTTGCACTTTTAACAGGAACTTTTTTTGAAATCTGATACTTATGTATCTAGAAGTCAATCATGACGTGAATCAAGCCCTTGAAAAAAGTTTGGGCGAAAAAAGTGGTATTTGTTGGGAGGCGTATGGCATTTTTGTACAAAATGATATGTTGAGAGCCCATTCTTCACTTTGGATAAGCATGTGAGCCCGAAATACGTCTTGAACATTTTAAACGTGCTCGTGCATAATGTAGATTGGGCTCCCGAAGATTTTCGTAGAAAAAATCAGAAGTGGACAAAAAACGGCCTATAAATTTGTAAAAATGGCACCGTGGGACCGGTTCAACCCAAAAACTAGAAATTATTCAAGAATGGATTTCTGAAGACATCCAAAACTTGAAATAATACCTATTCTGCACTGTTTATTACCATGGGAACCTATCTTTTCTGGAATTTTCGCAGCTGTTCAAATCAAATCTAGGACAAATTTTGAAAAAAGAGACTAAATAACTTTGGAATCACGTTTCATAAGATTGAGAGGTCTTTGAAAACAAAATATGACACCAAATGGCATTTTTCTACAAAATATTGTAGACAGCCCAATTCACATTCTTTTCAAGTCCATGCGAGCCCGAAATACATCATGAATTCTTTCGTCGAGCCCGTGCATGACGTAAATTAGGCTCCCTAGAAAATTTTGAGCGAAAAATAAGTTGAAATTATCAGAATGACAACGTCACGAAAGTAGTATTTGTTGGTAGGCGTCTAACACAATAATAATTTACCAAAATGGCAGGTATGTGCAAAATATGTTGAGAGCCCATTCCTTATTTTGGATAAGCATGTGAGCTCCAAATACGTCTTGAATATTTCAATCGTACTCGTACATAATGTAGATTGGGCTCCCGAAGGTTCTTGTGAGAAAAGTCAGAAGTGGACAAAAACGGACTATATCATTGTAAAAATAGCACCATGGGACCTGTCCAACTAAAAAACTTGGAATTATTCAAGAATGGATTTCTGAAAACATCCAAAACTTGAAATAAAACTTATTCTGCACTTACACACGATAACCTATCTTTTCTGAAATTTTTGCAGCTGTTCAAACCAAATCTAGGATACATTTTTGAAAATGTGACTCAATAACTTGGGAATCACGTTCTAGAAGATTGAGAGGTGTTTGAAAACAAATATTTGTAAACAAATGGCATTTTTTCACAAAATATTGTAGAGAGCCAAATTCACATTCTCGATGAATCCATGTGAGCCCGAAATACATTATGGATTCTTTCGTCGAGCCCGTGCATGACGTTTATCAGGCTCCCGAAAAAAAATTTGGGCGGAAAATAAGTTGAAAAAATTGGAATGACAACATCACGAAAGTAGTATTTTTATTGGTAGGTGTCTAACAGACTATTAATTTACAAAATGGCAGGTATGTGCAAAATATGTTGAGAGCCCATTCCTCATTTTGCATAAGCATGTGAGCCCGAAATACGTCTTGAATATCTCAATCGTGCTCGTGCATAATGTAGATTAGGCTCCCGAAGGTTTTTGTAAAAAAAGTCGGAAGTGGACAAAAAACGGTCTTTATCATTATAGAAAATAGCACCGTGGGACCTGTTCGACCCAAAAACTCGAAATCATTCAAAAATGGATAACTTGGGAATTTTATTCTCTAAGATTGAAAGACGTCTTAGAACATACATAGGTAAACAAATGGCATTTCCCACAAAAATATTGTAAACATCACAAATTGAATTCTCGATGAGTCCATGTGAGTCCGAAATACATCATGAATTTTTACATCATGCCCATGCGTGACGTAAATCAGACTCCTGAGATTTTTTTGGCGAAAATGAGGTGGAAGAGCCTGTATGGCAACTTCAAGAATGTAGTAGGTATTTGTTGGGAAAAATCTAACACAATCATAATTTACCAAAATGGCAGGTATGTGCAAAATATGTTGACAGCCCATTCCTCATTTTGGATGAGCATGTGAGCCCGAAATACGTCTTGTACACTTCAAGCGTGCTCGTGCATGATTTAGATTTGGCTGCCGAAGGTTTTCATGAAAAAAAGTCTTAAGAGAACAAAAACGGACTATTTTGTTGGAAAAATAGCACCGTGAGACTTGTTTGAATCAAAAACATAAAATTATTCCGGAATGGATTTCTGAAAACAGAAACTTGAAATAAAACCCATTCTGCACTTTACAACGGGAACCTATCTTTTTCAAATTTTTTGCAGTTGTTCAAATCAAATTCAGGACAAATTTTGAAAAATGTGACAGAATAACTTGGGACTCACGTTCTAGAAGATTGAGAGGTATTTGAAACCAAATATTTATGAACAAATGGCATTTTTCCACAAAATATTATAGAGAGCCCAATTCACATTCTCGGTGAGTCCTAGTGAGTCCAAAATACATCATGAATTTTTCTGTTGAGCCCGTGCATGGCGTTAATCAGGCTCCCGAAAAAATGTTGGCCGGAGAACAAGTTGCAAAACCGGAATGACAACATCCCGAATGTGGTATTTGTTGGTAGGCCTCTAACACAATAATAATTTGCCAGAATGGCTGTTTTGTGCATATGTCGAAAGCCCATTCCATAGTTTGGATAAGCATGTGAGCATGAAATACATCTTGAACACTTCAATCGTGCTCGTGTATAACGTAGATTGGGCTCCCAAAGGTTTCTGTGAAAAAAGTCAAAAGTTGCCAGAAAAGCACTATATCATTGTAGAAATAGCACCGTGAGACCTGTTTGACACAAAAACTCAAAATTATTCAAAAATGGATTTTTTAAAACATCCAAAACTTGAAATAAACCCTGTTCTGCACTTTACAACGGGGAACCTATTTTTTCTACAATTTTTGCAGCTGTTCAAAACTAATCAATGATAAATTTTCAAACTGTGACGAAATAACTTGCTTATCACGTCATAGAAGATTGAGAGGTGTTTGAAAACAAATTATGTAAACAAATGGCATTTTTCCACAAAATATGGCAGATAGCCCAATTCACATTCTCGGCGAGTCCATGTGAGCCCGAAATACATCATGAATTTTTTTGTCGAGCCCGTGCATGACGTAAATCAGTCTCCCGAAAAAATTTTGGGCGGAGAATTAGTGAAAAAGCCAGAATGACAACATCACGAAAGTAGTATTTGGTGGTAGGCGTCTAACACGATAATAACTTACCCTCTAATCCACCAGAATGGCAGTTATGTGCAAAATATGTCGAGAGCCCATTTCATATTTTGGATGAGCATGTGAGCCCGAAATACGTCTTGAACACTTCAATCGTGCTCGTGTATAACGTAGATTGGGCTCGTGAGGGTTTTTGTGAAAAAAAAAAGTCAAAAGTGGACACAAACTGTCAGAAACCGACTATATCATTGTAGAAATAGCACCGTGAGACCTGTTTGACCCAAAAACTCAAAATTATTCAAAAATGGATTTCTGAAAACATCCAAAACTTGAAATAAACCCTATTCTGCACTTTACAACGGGAACCTATTTTTTCTACAATTTTTGCAGCTGTTTAAAACACATCTATGATAGATTTTGAAAATGTGACGAAATAACTTGCCTATCACGTTATAGAAGATTGAGAGGTGTTCGAAAACAAATTATGTAAACCAATGGCATTTTTCCACAGAGCTCAATTCACATTCTCGATGTGAGCCCGAAATACATCATGAATTCTTTCATCCAGCCCGCGCAATACGTGATTAGGGCTCCCAATTTGTTTTTTTTTGGGCGGAAATGACGTGGAAAAACCTGAATGGTAACTTTAACAATATGATATTTGTTGGGAAGCATCTGACAAAATAGTTATTGAAAAAATGACATTCATGTACAAAATATGTCGAGAGTCCATTCCACATTTTGAATGAGCATGTGAGCCCGAAATACGTCTTGTACACTTCAATCGTGCTCGTGCATGATGTAGATTGGACTGCGGGAAGTTTTCATGACAAAAGTCAGGAGGGGATGAAAACGGACTATTTCATTGGAAAAATAGCACCGTGAGACCTGTTTGACACAAAAACTTAAAATTATTCAAGAATATGGATTTCTGAAAACATCCAAAACTTGAAATAAAACCCATTCTGCACTTTACAATAAGAACCTATCTTGTTTTAAAATTTTTGCAGCTGTTCAAACCAAATTTAGGACAAATTTTGTGAAATGTGACGGAATAACTTGGGACTAACGTTCTAGAAGATTGAGAGGTGTTCGAAAACAAATAGTTATAAACAAATGGCATTTTTTCACAAAATATCATAGAGAGCCCAATTTACATTCTCGGTGAGTCCATGTGAGCCCAAAATACATCATGAATTTTTTTGTCGAGCCTGTGCATGACGTTATTAGGGCTCCCGACAAATTTTTGGGCGGAGAATAAGTTAAAAAACCGGAATGACAACATCACGAAAGTAGTATTTGTTGGTAGGCGTCTAACACAATAATAATTTACCAGAATGACAGTTATGTGCAAAATATGTCGAGAGCCCATTTCATATTTTGGATGATCATGTGAGGCCGAAATAGGTCTTGAACACTTCAATAGTGCTCGTGTATAACGTAAATTGGGCTCCCGAAGGTTTTTGGGAAAAAAAGTCAAGAGTGGCCAGAAAACGACTATATCATTACAGAAATAGCACCGTGAGACCTGTTTGACACCAAAACTCAAAATTATTCAAAAATGGATTTCTGAAAACAATCAAAACTTGAAATAAACCCTATTTTGCACTTTGCAACTGGGAACCTATTTTTTCTACAATTTTTGCAGCTGTTCAAAACACATCTATGATAAATTTTGAGACTGTGACGAAATAAGTTGCTTATCGCGTTATAGAAGATTGAGAGGTGTTTGAAAACAAATTATGTAGACAAATGGCATTTTTCCACAAAACATTGTAGAGAGCTCAATTCACATTCTCGATGAGTCCATGTGAGCCTGAAATACATCATGAACTCTTTCATCCAGCTCGCGCAATATGTAATCAGGGCTCCCGAATTTTTTTGGGCAGAAATGAGGTGGAAAAACCCGGATGGTCCTTCAAAAATGTAATATTTGTTGGGAAGCATCTGACAGAATAATAAATCAAAAAATTACATTCACGTACAAAATATGTCAAGAGCCCATTCCACATTTTGGATTAGTATGAGAGTCCAAAATACGTCTTGAACTTTTCAATCGTGTTCGTGTAGAATGTAGATTGGACTCTCGAGGGTTTTCGTAGAAGAAAGTCAAAAGTGGCCAGAAACGGACTATATCATTGCAGAAATGGCACAGTGAGACCTCTCTGACCCAAAAACTCAAAATTATTCAAGAATGGATTTCTGAAAACATCTAAAACTTGAAATAAAACCTATTCTGTACTTTGCAACGGGAACCTACTTTTTCTAAAATTTTTGCAGCTGTTCAAAACGAATCTATGATAAATTTTGAAAATGTGACAAAATAAGTTGCAAATCACGTCAAAGAAAATTGAGAGGTGTTTGGATACAAATTATGTAAATAAATGTCATTTTTCCATAAAATATTGCAGAGAGCTCAATTCACATTCTCGATGAGTCCATGTGAGCCCGAAATACATCATGAATTCTTCCATCCATCCCGCGCATGACGTAATTAAGGCTCCCAAAATTTTTCTTTGGCAGAAATGAGGTGGAAAAACCTGGATGGTAACTTCAAGAATGTAGTATTTGTTGGGGACCATCTAACAGAATAATTATCAAAGAAATGGCATTTATGTACAAAATATGTAGAGAGCCCATTCCACATTTTGGATAAGCATGTGAGCCCGAAATACGTCTTGAACTTTTCAATCATGTTCGTGCTTAATGTGGATTGGGCTCCCGAAGGATTTTGTGGAAAAAAGTCAAAAGTGGACAAAAACGGTACATAACATTTTAGAAATAGCAACGTGAGACCTGTTCGACCCAGAAACTCAAAATTATTCAAGAATGGATTACTGAAAACATCCCAACTTCGAAATCGAACCTATTGTGCACTTTACAGGGAGAACTCAGCGTTAAAAATTTTTGCGGAGAGCTCATTCACATTCTTGATAAGCCCATGTGAGCCCAAAATACATCATAAATTCTTCGATTATGCCCGTGCATGACGTACACCGGGCTCCCGAAGAAATTGTGGGCGAAAATGAGGTAGAAAAACTCGGATGGCAGCATCAAGAAAGTGGTATTTGTTGGGAGGCATCTAACAAAATAAGAATTGATCAAATTGACATTCATGTACAAAAGAAAGAATGTAATAAGGAGAGGAATTTGAATTGGATTGAAAGCTGTCGCGAGCCCATTTCACATTTTTGATGAACATGTGAGCCCAAAATACGTTCTGAACGTTTTGGTCGTGCTCGTGTATGACGTAGTTTGGGCTCCCGGAGATTTTTTTGAAAAGACAGTATGGACAAGAACGGACGCGCACATTGTAGAAATGGTGACGTAGGACCTGAATCACCCAGAAATTTGAAGTTATTCAACTATAGAAAAATGGAAACGTCCCAAACTCGAAATAAAAGCTACTGTGCACTTTACGACAGGAACTCGTTTTTTCGACAATTTTCGTAGTTGTTCACCCGAAATATAAATGATACGAGTGCTTTAACAGTCAAATCGTAACAAGTTAACTTGGGAATCACGTTCTATGAGGTTAAGAGACATCTGAGAACATAAATTCATAAACAATGGGCGTAATTTCGCAAATTGTTGTATAGAGCCCAATTCACATTCTCGATGAGCCCATGTGAGTCCGATATACATTATGAACTTTTCGATCATGACCGTGTATGACGTAAATCAGTCTCTCGAAACATTTTCGAGAAAAAATGTAGAGTGGAATAATCCAGACGACAAATCTCAAAAGGAAGTACATTGGAAGGTGACAAATAATATAAATACGTGAACAAATGCATTTTTTTTTTTCAAATTATGCCGGGAGCTCAAAATACATCATGTACATTTAGAAATATATATATATTTGAAAACCAACATTGGCGATGGGATTACCTGAAAATTACGTCCTAAAATGTCATGAGACGTCCATCAATGTGAATCTGTGTAAAAAATATTTTTTTTTACATTGTTTGTCACAAAATATGCCGCGAGCCCGAAATACATCATCCATCAAGATATATATATATATATATATATATATATATATATAGCTGACTAAAAATGGGAAGAGATAGGCCACTTTTGATTAGTCGCCGCCTCCAGCTCCCGCCCCCAAACAAAAAATGCAACTTTCACAATTTTCACTGATTGTCATATTTCCTTAAACATTTAGAAACTCCTAACTCAAACTGTGCAACAGTTACTTTGCCGAATGCTGCCACCTCCACACGCTGCCCTCAAAGTAAGAGATAAATGGAAAACATAAACCCGAAGACATAGCGATCTGATTCTTTATTCTTTCGCTATATGGATAGCCGACTAAAAATGGGAAAGAATAGACTACTGTTGATTAGTTGCCGCTCCCAGCTCCCGCCCTCAAACAAAAAAATATTGATGAGTGAAAGAATTTTCATTCAAATCTATTTCATTGGCAAGTACCACATTCTGATAACAAAATATCACATAAAGTTTCGAGTGAAGAAAGTGGGCAAGGAATGGTGTTTCTCCTTCAACCAAATTTCTTTACGTTCACAATATGCCTCTTTGAGAAAATGCGCTACTGAGACTCACGCACGTGAAGGCATACTCACTTGTTTTTTTTTGAATCGTTAGAGGATCATCCCAGGACAAATATTCACTCGGGTGCTTTCGCGATTTCTGGTACATTTTCCAGCAATATCGCATCAAAGTTGGCGGCTGGTCAATTCTTCAGTTCGCTGATATTTCTTGGAGTTTTTGCGATTTTCTTCAAATAAAAATACTAATCTACCCAAAAAACAATTCTGGATCGAATGGTGCTCTCAGATTTTGAGTACTTACGTTATACCGGGTGAAAAAAAAATAAAACGAGTTTTATAATGTTTTTCCAACTTTTTAGTTTCTTGGCCGATTTTCACAAACTTCATGTCAAAAGCTTGCTGACTAAATCGTCTACTCAAATCAATTGTCAATATAGCCAAATTATCAAAAATCAAGATGGCGGCGGCGAACCCAAATAAAAATGTGTCGTATTTCGAGATTTTTTTTTTATTTCTAAACTTCCTAAAGAACGACACTGGATGGTGGATTCTGGAAGATTCAGCTTTCTTCTGCAATTTGGGACTAGATTTACTTGATTCGCACATTCCACTGTGTAAATATAGTGAATTAGAGGAAGATCCACTTGTAATTTTTTCCAAATTCACAATAAATCAGCAGTTTAAAAACCTCCCGCGAATTCTTATTTCTGAAGCAATTTCTACACACTTGGTAGTGATCGTAAGCTGTGTGCATAGGCTACAAATACCGTGCTGGCGCAAGTTTTGGAATTTTAGATGATAGATGACGTAAATGGTGGAGGTGCGCATGTCAAATATCGAATATTCTTCTTTTTGTTCTCACATGTTCTGAACGAAATTTCTATAAATGGTTGGCTTAATGGTCAGCTACATAAACACGCAACGAGAGTCAAATGTTGAAAGAGTCGAAATGTGAAATTTTCAAATAGACGACTTTACTCCTTTGGAGAAAATGAAACGGTTCTATCCGTTAGTCCAGGAATTTTAGCTGTTAAAATCTCAAATAGCGAACAAAAATGAAAACCAGCCGGATTTTTGTATATAAGCTCAGTTGAGTATGTAGTTTAACATAGTCAAAGTTCTCAAGAATCCGGTGTGAGCTTCGGCCGTTGTGGCCTCGAGAAGAACTTGAGGATCAGTTTTTCGCGTATATCTCGTGAACAATGGCACTTGGGAAGAACGTGCTTGGGAAGAAATTGTTAAAAATTTTATTGTCTATAAGAAAGGTTCTTACACGTTCCATCGTCAGTCCACTCTTTCTTCGTCAAAACACAAGAAAATTAAAATAATTCAGATGCTCGATGCTGAAGACTGTATGGACCTTGAGTTTTATGATGGCGAAGTACCACCTCGTAGAGGTGTTGGTTGGTCCACTATTTCTTGATTGAAACTTGAAGACATCAATACGAACTATGCCGGCGGCATATACAGGGTGAAATAAAAATAAAAAGTTGAACATTTGTTCCTCAAGAACCAGAATAGGTGAAGACATGTCAATCGCCATAAATAATTCTGATTTCATGGTCATGAAGTCGTCGTAAACTTGAATCAGATATCTTGAGCCATTCTTGAAATATCTTCAAAAGACTGAAGTTGTTACCGAAAAAAATGATTTTTTCGTCTACTCATCAGAAAAAAAGTTGACTGTGTTTTTTCTTAAGGTAGTTGGCCTAGAGAGTGTTTTTCACTATGATTTCATTTTAAATGTAATTTATCATTGTTTCGATTCAAAACACCAAGTCTCGATTCAATATCTGAAGAGTTACTGATAGACGGAAAACTAGTTTTTTTTTCGTAACGACTTCAGTCTTCTGAAGATATGTCAGAAACGGCTCAACATATTTGATCCAAGTTTACGACGAATTCATGACCATGAAATAAGAATTATTTTTGGCGGTTTTATGTCTTCACCTATTTTGGTTCTTGAGGTACATTTCTTCAACTTCTTATTTTTATTTCACCCTGTATATGCCGCCGGCATAGTTGGTATTGATGGCAAATAGTCACAGTCAAAACAGAATAGATCGAATAACACCTCTACCAAGTGGCACGTTACCATCATAAAACTCAAGGTCCATACAGTCTTCAGCATCGAGCATCTGGATTATTTTAATTTTCTTGTGTTTTTACGGAGAAAGAGTGGACTGACGATGGAACGTGTGAAGACCTTTCTTATAGACAATAAAATTTTCAACAATTTCTTCCCCAGCACGTTCTTCCCAAGTGCCATTGTTCACGAGATATACGCGAAAAACTGATCCTCAAGTTCTTCTCGAGGCCACAACGGCCGAAGCTGACACCGGATTCTTGAGAACTTTGACTATGTTAAACTACATGCTTAACTGAGCTAATATACAAAAATCCGGCTGGCTTTCATTTTTGTTCGCTAGTTGAGATTTTAACAGCTAAAATTCCTGGACTAACGGATAGAACCGTTTTATTTTCTCCAAAGGAGTAAAGTCGTCTATTTGAAAATTTCACATTTCGACTCTTTCAACATTTGACTCTCGTTGCGTGTTTATCCAGCTGACCATTAAGCCAACCATTTATAGAAATTTCGTTCAGAACATGTGAGAACAAAAAGTAGAATATTGGATATTCGACATGCGCACCTCCATCATTTACGTCATCTATCATCTAAAATTTCGAAACTTCGGCCATGCACCAACACGGTATCTGTAGCCTATGCACACAGCTTACGATCACTACCAAGTGTGTAGATATTGCTCAAGAAATGAGGATTCGCGGGAGGTTTTTAAACTGCTGATTTATTGTGAATTTGGAAAAAATTACAAGTGGACCTTCCTTTAATTCACTATATTTTCACAGTGGAATGTGCGAATCAAATAAGTCTAGTCTCAAATTGCAGAAGAAAGCTGAATCTTCCAGAATCCACCATCAGTGTCGTTCTTTATGAAGTTTAGAAATCAAAAAAAAATCTCGAAATACGACACATTTTTATTTGGGTTCGCCGCCGCCATCTTGATTTTTGATAATTTGGCTATATTGACAATTGATTTGAGTAGACGATTCAGTCAGCAAGCTTTTGACATAAAGTTTGTGAAAATCGGCCAAGAAACTAAAAAGTTGTAAAAAAATTATAAAACTCGTTTTATTTTTTTTTTCACCCGGTATAACGTAAGTACTCAAAATCTGACAGCACCGTTCAATCCAGAATTGTTTTTTTGGGTAGATTAGTACTTTTATTTGAAGAAAATCGCAAAAACTCCAAGAAATATCAGCGAACTGAAGAATTGACCAGCCGCCAACTTTGATGCGATATTGCTGGAAAATGTACCAGAAATCGCGAAAGCACCCGAGTGATTATTTGTCCTGGGATGATCCTCTAACGATTCCAAAAAAAAAATTTGATTACATCGTTTTTCCTACAGAAGTACTGCTAGGGCCTGGATTAAAGACAGAGTATCGACTTTTGGCAAAAAAAAACAGTTATTATCATCATTATTATTATTATCCGTCAAAAATTTCCGTCTGCGGCGCTCCAGGTAGGGCTCGTCCCCCGGATCTCTCCCCATTGAGTGTGAAGTGCCTACAACGAAAAGCGAAGAGCCCCCCCCTGAACAAAATCCTGTATCCGCGCATACGATAAGCAAATAAATAGTAGGTATATTGGAAATAGAATATCTGCTGGAATTAATTCAAACAAAAACGATTTTTTTACCATGGCTAGCTTTCACTTCCCTCTTCAACATATCAAACGTCCTCAACTCTGGGACTGCTACAAATTTAGTATACAGGGTGTAAGTTTATTATTTTTCCTTACTTCCTTTCTTTCTTGAAAAGCTGATGACTGAAAAAAACGGTTTTAGGCTAGTTTGATAGGCCATAGTCTTCCAATAAACATATAAAAAATATACCACCCAGCGACTGCTGTGTATCAAGTTACAGGGTGAAAACTATTTTTCATCTTTAATTTTTTTCTTGGTGGAACTGATCTAGATTGAAGTCGGTTCCAGTTCTTTTGGAAGCTTATAATGTTGTACTGAACACATAAAAAGGATACATCTCTGCAACTGATGCTTCTCAATTTACAGGGTGAAAAGTCATTTTTACGTTTAAAATTTTTTTCTTTGTGAAATTGGCTCACACAACAATTGCGACTGATTTTTCTGTAAACTTGAAGTTTCTAGTCAAACATATCAAAATAATACATTTCTGCTACAGCTACGTTTTTTTTTTCATGAATTTAAATATTTGGGTATATGTATTTGGGTATACTGCATCAAAAATTTAAAAAATCCTGGAACGCAGCCAACATTTAAATTTGTAAAAAAAACTTAGGTGTAGCAAAAATGTACTATTTTGATATGTTTGACTACAAACCTCAAATTTACAGAAAAACCAGTTGCAATTGTTGTGTGAGCCGATTTCACCAAGAAAAAAATTGAAACGTGAAAATGACTTTTCACCCTGTAAATTGAAAAGCAGCAGATGCAGAGATTTGTGCTTTTTATATGTTCAGTATGACATTATAAGCTTGCAAAAGAACTGGAACCGGCTTCAATCTAGATCAGTTCCACCAAGAAAAAAAATTGAAGATGAAAAATAGTGTTCACCCTGTAACTTGATACGCAGCAGTTGCTGGGTGGCATATTTTTACAAATGTTTATTGGAAGACTATGGCCTATCAAACTAGCCCAAAACCGTTATTTTCGGTTATCATTTTTTCAAGAAAAAAAGAAAGTAGAGAAAAATAATAAACTTTCACCCTGTATACTGATTTGTAGCAGTCGCAGAGTTGAGGACTTTTGATGAAAAAGTCGTTTTTGTTTGAATTAATTCCAGCAAAGCACCTATTTTTTTCTATTTCAAATATACTACAAGGCCTGTTTTGCATTTTTCAAGTGGAACGCTCTTGGAAAATTTGGAGAATATTGAGAAATTGTCGGAAAATGCTCAAGAATCCTCTTGAAAAGAAAGGTGAAAAGTGACTTGGATTGGTAATCACTGTTCACGGGATAAAAAGTTAAAATTAGCAGTTTTTCCAGGAAGGAAAACTCGAGATCTGTTGGCTGTTGGTCCGATTTGAACAAGCGAACGTGCGAGTGCGAGTGCTAAGGCGAGTGCTAGTGTGAATGCGAGTGCTGAGGCGAGTGCGAATGGGGGTGCCTAGACAAGTGCGAGTGCCTCGGCGAGTGCTAAGGCGAGTGCAAGTGCTAAGGCGAGTGTAAGTGCTAAGACAAGTGTGAGTGCTAGTTTGAGTGCGAGTGCTGAGGCGAGTGCGAATGTGAGTGCTTAGGTGAGTGCGTGTGCTAAGGCGAGTACAAGTGCTGAGGAGAGTGGAAGTGCGAAAGCGCGCGAGTGCAAGCGCGAAAGCGAGTGCGACTACGAGTGCCGAGGCGAGTGCGAGTGCAAATGCAAGTGCGAGTTCTGAAGCGAGTGCACACTATACTTATGTAGATACTTACGGTAGAGGAGAGTGCTCAACCTATAGGGACAGTGTTACTTTATTATAATTTTTTTTGTCCTCTAATCCAAATTTGTCTGCTGAACATGTCATTGTATGCTTTGATGACTTGGAAACAGCAGTGAATTTCATTAATAGTGTTTTTCTGCAGTATTAGAATTTATTAATTTTTTATTGGAAAGTGATTTTCGTCCCAAGGACCTAATAAGGTACATACCGGCCATGTACCTATAGGGAAAGGCTGTTTGTACCTAGAGACACTGGGCTATATGATAACGAATCTACATAAATCATTTCAAAAACGTTGATAAACATTTCACTGATGATTTGCAGGTATAATAATCAACAAGAACTCAACAACAACAAAAAATCAAACTCGGATAATAATTGTCACCAGCAACAACAAAAATACAATTGGTATTCATGAGCCTGAGTTATAATTAAAAAAAATCACAGAGAACTTCAGGTGATGAACTCCTTTTTGTCGAACCACTTCATAAAGGGTTTCTTTGATTTTCTTTATGATTTGTGCAACGAAATACTGGGGACAGCACCAGTAGGGACAGTCCCCAGGTACAGCTATCTCATTTGTCCCCTGGTACATTGAGGATACACTTTTGACAGAGTTAAATATAAGAATAATAAGAACAAGAACACGTTTCAATAATAAGAAGAATATATATATATATCAACAAAGATGTTAGGAACTGGCGTCAGTGGCGTAACTAGAAGTGTCCGATGGGGGGGGGTCACGCTGAAAAATCTGCGAGAATGCGAGCAAAGCGAACAAAAAAGCGCCGTATTTGGAAAATTTTCAGGAAATTTGATAGCCAATGGGGGGGGGGGTTTGACCCCGAAACCCCCCCTCTAGTTACGCCACTGACTGGCGTCTACTGTATGCTGTATGAAGTGCTCTTCAGAACTAATCAACCCATCCGCTACAGGTTAAGGGCAGATAGGCTAAAACTACGTGTATGAGAAATATTTGACTCGTAGAAACAGAAGAAAATTTACTTTGGAGCAGCAAAAACGGTAATGTGCCTCTGTCAACGTCAAATGCCGGACTATCACAATTCACAATTAGACTTAGGTTAGACAACTATACATACAGGGGGGATATAATCAAGCATAAGTTTAGTTTGATCACCAACAGATTTGGAAATAAGGAGGGTGTCCCCAGGTACAATGTGTCCCTAGGTTGAGCATCCTCCCCTACCTACCTACCTAATAATATGAACAGCCAGCAATGAATCTCTTGCAAATCAAGTCAGCCAATTTCTTTTCACCACAAGAAATAAGACTGTGGGCATTTACAATGAAGTGTGGGTAGACTTCCTAGTTCTCATTTCACGCACTTCACCTGTTATGGATGCAGCAAACCCACTCTTCATATTACCTATGTCAAAAAGAATGAATATAGGCACTGCATCAAACTATTCCACACCAATAACACTCAACATGTGGAAAAATAAGAGAAAGCAAAAACCCACTGCTTTTGATAAATAGTTTTATTTCAAATCCAGCAGCTCTTACAGAGGAATAATAAATATTTGTTTTTCGAGGTATCAGATGATATAATATATTTTGTACATTTAAAAGAAAAAAAGAACAGTAATTAAGTACAAAAGTGTTCCTAATCAAATAAAATAGCATCATTAATCACAATCGTAAAAACAATATTTTGACACGCCAATCTTTGGTTGTTGCTTGTTTGAAACTCATTGCATGTAGTTGCACTTTTGTCCTAGTAATTAGCAAAATTTTTACCACACCTAATTGTATATTTTACATATAAAAATATGTGGAATGATATATCATTACTATTTGTATATTACAGTATTATAAACGTTTGATGCATAGGCTCCAAAGTTTTTGAGTTGCGCTTCATTATAATATATTTTGGCAGTTGACTATAATAATATCTTAATCTTATTGTTAGTTTTGGAATTAGTAGGAATTTGTTCACAAGTCAATTTTCTCTTCGGTAATGTTGGTGATGAAGCTTTGCCTTGACGCTTTGATGTCATTTTTGGTGTTCACTTTATCACTGATGCATTCAAGAAGGGCATCAAAGAAATTTGGAAATCCATCATAGCCTGGAACAATAATAATTTCAATTATTAACAATAAGCAAGTTGAATTGAAATTTTGACTTATACCAGGATAGGCATTGATGTCAATTATGGCATAATTTCCTGTGGAGTTTTCAATGACAACATCAACACCCAAGAGGTCCATTCCAAAGGCATCCCGCAAGGTCCTGGCTATCCTTGCAAAAACTTCAGGGTCAGGTTCGCTCCTTTCTGTGGCATCCTGCGCATCCAAAATTGTCAATCTACTTCTGGACCCCGCTTTTGATACATCTCCGCTATCAAAATAAATCGTTTCTACTTCACTGCCTCCTTGGAAGTTCTTCAGTGATGGGCGTTCAACAAAGTGATGCTTGTCGCCGACAATGAAAATTTTGTAAAGCACGGCATTGTGATTTATAAAACTCTGAGCTACACAAGGAATCCGGCAGTCTTCCAGTCCACTTTCATTGAATATTATTGACATTTCATGTGCTTCTTTGGATCCATGTCCAAGAGACGGTTTGCAAATTAGTGGGTAAGTCACACCAGCATTTTTCAATTGGGCTACGGAATCCGAAGTTTTCAGTGAAGTCAGTTCACAAAAGCTCGGCGTGAATATGCCGTAATTGTGGAGGTTGGTTGAATTGATTTTTCTGTATGATATGTAACGATTCAGCAGTCTTCGAACATTTGGAATGGGGTCCAGGACAGTGACATGCGGGTTGGCAATCACATATTCTTCGACTTTCCTTATCAAATTGGCACACTACAAAACAATCATGGATTTTTACAAAGCGGTCATAAAATGCATTACATAGATGTGACATCATCACGTAAACTAGCACAATAGATTGCGTAAGAAGTGCAGAATGACTGTACAAGGTATCATTGCAAGATTCTTACCTTAGGATCGCCCTGATCAGCAGCGGCAATGATATCGGTTAGTTTATGTAACAAAACACAGAACGTACCTTGAGACTCCAAGGGAACATTCAAGTCCAGCTACAAAAAAGCTTTTTGAGAAAACATGTGTGATTCGTGGAAATGGCTCACCTTAAAAAGGCCAAAGCCGTGGAGCAGGCACGTTTTTTCTAGATCGTTCCAGTTGATTTTCTGCAGTTTCTTGTCCGACATCCAGCAGGCGATCCGGCGGTTGGGCGACATGGTCGTTTTCCCCGACAAACTAACGATTTCAGTCAAAATCCCACAAAATCGGGCCGTGGAAAGCTAAAGAATGTAAATATTTACTGGCATGTCACCACTTGACATTGACAGCTGTCAGCGACGTCAACCAGTTTCCTTCCCAGCAGTGCCAACCATCACGCACACCGTTCCCCTTGATTGAATATTCGATTATCGCCGATCAGTTATCATCAATCAAAGGCAGAGGTTTGTGAATTTTCTCATAGTTCCAGTGACTATATAATCAAAAATTTTCAATCGAAGATTTCCTCTATTTTTTTTATTCAAATTTTCAAATTTTAGCCATGCTAAGCAACCTAACTAAGTAAAAGTCCCAATGTCATTGCTGTATCATAACCTCATTTGAAAATGTCTGATTTCGACCGCAACAAGTATTATGGAAAAAAGAAGATACTTGCTGGAAAGGTAATGATGAGCCACTTCCAGTATGTAATATTGTGAGGAATTATTTTGGTTGAAGGAGGGTGGTAGTAGCAGCTTTGGACGCAGTTATGGAAGACGAAGTCCCAATTCACAATCGAAAGAGTCCACTGAGGCCCCCAAGCAACCCACAATTTTGATCAAACCTCGCGAACACCAAGAAGTTGAAATAACTGCCGCCACTTCATCGCCTAAGAAAGCTGTGCGAGATCAGGATCCTAGCGTTATACTTGCTGTTCCATCTGCTACGAATTATGAAGGTTTGTTAACGGCTGTAAAGAATATGTGGGTACACAGACCTGGGCAATAATAGGTAAATTATTAACTGCAATATCTCAGTAGCTACGAACACTAACTAAAGTAAGTGGTAGGTATTTTATGTACTTACTAAGGTTGAGAAATCATTATTCTAGCTGAGGCACCAGATTGAATCCCGAAGCGCAGCTGAGGGATATAAGGCGCTGAAGCTATAATGGTTTGATCAACCTTGGTTACCAGAAAATCGGCATCAAATTTTTTTTCAATGATTAGCCACTGTCGGTAAAATCAAAACCAACAATTTTGAAGTCTGTAACTTGATAAGCTCTTGAGTTTTTCGTCAGGAGCGATGATGACCTCTTAAAAACCACTTTCATTAGGATCGATTAAGGGTTAGAAACACGACGGTTTTTGTCCAGTGTCTGCAACATGGTTTACCCAATCAAGGGCGTGACCAGGAGTACCTACTGTTTGAGAACAGTCATTTTCAGAAATCCTCAACTTTTGAACTGTACCTACTTAAGCCATATCGAGGTTGTACTGCTTCTTAAAAAAAAAAAAAACTGGAAAATGTTTTAGAGAGAGGGAGAGAGGAAGAAATTTTATTACCAAAATTACATCTTCCCCAACAACAAGGGTTGCTTTACAACAAAGAATACTCAACAACAAAATTTCAGCACAGTGGCGTAGATAGAGTGGGGACATTTCTCTTCCCAATGGGCAATAGTACTTCCATTTTTAGCGCATTTTCCATGTTGATGAAAATCGCTATTGCAGCCGCTTTGTCCGGCCGTCCATCCGTCTGTCTGTTCCTCGAACTCCTCGCAAGCTAGACGCCCTAGCTTTCTGATGTTTTCGCTGTTACATAGCTGCCACTCTCAAAGTGGGCTAGGCTATAATTGAACCGCCAACATAGAGAAAACCGCCCCCGATCAACTTGAAATAACATGATATTGCAATTTCTCCCAGGCCTAATGCTCTGGTGTTCTCATTTTATGAAAAATACATAGTTGCCACTTGAAAATGTAAGTCCAGAAACATTCCATCTTCAATATGCGCCGCCGACATGAAAAACTTGCCAAAAACCGCCCCCAATCAATTTAAAATGAAAAACATAAACTTGAAGACATAGCGATCTAATTCTTTCGCTATATGAATGGCTGACTAAAAATGGGAAAGGATAGGCTACTTTTGGTTAGCCGCCGCCCCCAGATTTCGCCCCCAAACGACAAAAAGTGCAACTTTTTCACAATGGGGTACTTGTCCAATTCTTTTTTATTAGCTCAATCGATAGTAGGTATGGGGTCTGTGGTATGGGTGAATATATTGTATCCGTATTTTTTCTTTTCCCGAAATTCCTAAAATTGCGGCCGTATTGTCTGTTTTAAAAATATATTTGTGACGTCACAAATATACTAAAAACTGAACAAACAGCACTGTTGGGTTGAAAACTCAAAAAACTGTTAGAGTGGCATCACAATATTTGAAAAGTACAGACACAAGAATTTCACTGAAGTTTCCCGACTGTTACCAACCCTTTGAAAAAAAACACCGGAAAAAAAATCTTTTCAACCAATGGATATATTTTCTGAAAATTACCAGGAAATACTATTTATTACTCTTGTGGATGATTAAAAGTGATTCTAGTCAAATCTGGTTTATTGGCAAGTACCCCATTGTTTTAAAAATTAGAATCAAATCAAACTCATGATTTCTCAGCAGAAATAGGTTCTCTAGAATTTCTAAGTTGATAAACCACTAGTTTTTTTGAGAAACGAGAAGTTTTCAGGGAAAAAAAATTGAGCTTATTGAAAGTGGCGATTTCGAGATGTTTTCCAAAGTTTCAAACCCAAATATCTGGAAAATAAAGCCTCTATTAAAAATTTTGCACGAGTAATTTTTTTTCTAAATCCATAAGAATCAAAAAATTAGAACAATTTGGAAAAATAGCTAGGGGGTAAAAAATAGGGGGGGGGGGATCAAGACACCCCCCATGATCTACGCCCTTGATTTTTTTTTTGAAACACGTTACTGTTGTTCGATAGAGACCTATTTCAGTAAACTTTGGTCCAAATTTGAACACAATCGGTTGAACGGTTCAAAAGTTATGTCAAAAATCGATTTTGGAGATTCAACTTGAACACCCTGTAACTTTTCAACGGAGCATTCTAGGACATCAAAGGTATATTTTTCCTGGTCCATTTTTGATGGGGAATCTCCCCTAGAAGTTTGTATCATCATTTTGGAAATACCCTGTAGGTATTTCCAGGTTGGGGTTAAGGAGGGGGTTGATATTTTTTTCTCTAATGAATACAATTGAGGTCTCCAATTTTCCGTTGTCTCTCTTTACTGTGACGTCATGCGTATAAGAGACGGTTAATCGAGGTCATTGGGCGCTTCCCAATAAGGCGTATAAGGACACAATTCGACACATATGGACACAATTTGACACAGCTAGCGTTCCAATAGCAGTAATAGCACCACATGTCGACACAATCGAAACCTTGGCGAGGCTGAGTTTAGAATTGAGCTGGCAAGTGCACTTTGACATTGTGTATCCGTCTTGTCGCAGTTATTGGAAAGCGTCCTATGTTTCTTGAGATATGACATTTCGTTTCTGACAATGGGAAATTTTTCGAATCTGACAAGCGCTCTGTCGTGTATTTATTTGATTTCAGCATGGATTTCATTATTTCACTTGTTCTTACCCTCGTTCTTACCAATAAGTGTGTTATATGTAGTGGAAAACTGAGAAGATACTTACAGAAATGGTTCAAGGGTGTTGTGTCGCTCTATGCGAGTCGAGAATAAGACGAATACACCCAGCATAACCATGCACCGGTTCACGAAAGACCCAAACTTGATGGAAGTGTGGCTGCACCAGCACCAGCAGGGATCACGCTGCACCAGACACGTGCATCTTACTACGAAAAAACTCTATTACTACGTCCATTAAAAACTCCCTTATGGGCTCCAGTGACTTTTCCCACATGATAATGGGAACAGTATAGCTATCCGATTCAAATTTCCCGCAAAAGTCAGAAACGAAACGTCCAAACGTCATAAACGTCAAAACGTCAAAGGTGACCTCGAAAAACCATGTATTTTCTATCTCCTAAAATTGGAAAGGTCAATTGGCATGAAACTCAACTTGGAGAGAAACCAAACAAAAGACTTTTATTTACGACAATATATAATTTTGAAGCCGTCAGAACCTCCAACTTTAACCCCCTGTGGGTAAAAAACTGTTCATTATCCAATTTTGAGGTTCACGGTATTTGATTAGTATCTCATGAGCTACAACATATAAAAAATTCAGAGAACTTAACCAGGAGCCACTTTCCATAAGAATCGTGCGGAATTACCCATTACCCACACCCAGTCCCCCAGTATCCAGTATCTACACCACTGTGCTGTTTCAAAGAAAATATATTTTATCAATTCATAGGCAAGTATCTACACACTGTATTTGTGACATTTGGGGCTAATCGGTCGATCGGTTCAAAAGTTATGATATAAAAAATATTCTAAAAAGTCAAGTTTCACCTCGAATTCAACGCTGTATCTCTGAAACGAAGCATTTCCGGCCAGGAGTTCTATATAATTTTAGACATGTTTTTTTTTATGGGGAGTCTACCCTTGAAGTTTGTTACACCATTAGTGAAACACCCTGCACAATCTATTTATAGGCGTATAAACCGGGGTGTTTTTCAAAAGATAAGAATTGCAGTTATATCCGTGAGTTTTATAAAAACGTATGTCTGCGACTTGATTCAAATTGCGCTCTTTGAGCGGTCGCCCAGACAACGCAGGAAGATGAATCAAGTTGTAGGAATACGTTTCTACTTTCATAGCTAACTTCAAACCACTTTTTCAATCAGACCTTCACGCATACCTGTGAGCGTAAACTAGCGATTTGTACATTGAATAGTAGCTCTCTGTACTAGCGGGAGTCTGCGCTCACAGGTATGCGCACAAGAAATGTCTCATGGGGAAGGTGGATCGAGACACAATTTTCAAGAACACTCGGTATTTCTATAAAATATGGTAGTTGCCACATGTCGGAAATTTCAAGCACAGCAGGCGAGCATTACTTCGGTGAGATCCCGCGCTTCACTAAGTTGTCATCAGTGTAGTTGGTTTCTGTTATTAACGCAAGGTTTTTCTGAATGTAGCATGTGTTATAAACAAGCTATCGATTAGCGTTTACACCAGGTCGATAGCTCTTCGCTCTTCTCCCTAAACAGAAGTGTTGAACAATTCATAAGTTACTTTTTTCTTAGCAATTTGCCCAGCTCTGATGCATGTCCACTTGAATCTAGGTAATTAACGTAAAAATCGTAAAATTATTGAGCGTTGAATTATTCCAGCTTCTTCATCGCACCCTTCATTCGACGTTAAACCCATGACGCGTTCGGTGAAATTTTTGGAAGATTCCATTCTAGCCACAGAGAATTTACTAGATTACGTACAAGAAAACAGTGACTTTCTTGTCGTGGGTGTCGTCGGCCCGCAAGGTTCTGGCAAGTCGACACTTCTCAATTTACTGGCACACAGCTGCGTGACTGAAGAGCTGAAACGAGCCCTGTTTAAAAACACCGAACTTCCCAAAGATGAGGAAGAATACGGCGAAACAATCAAGCCCTTGAACATGGCCGGCGAATTTAAGCCTGGCGAATTAAGGAACGAAATATTTCGGCTACAGAGCTGCGAAGACGTGGAAAACAATGCGTGTGCCACCAAAGGAATTGAAGCTTTCATTTCGAGCAACAACAGGACCATCTTCCTGGACTGCCAGCCGTTCAACTCGATTTCCATGTTGGACGACCTGATACAGAGCGAAAACAAACGGTCGAATTTGGTAAGCGAGTTTATTCCACCGGAAAACTCGGGAGAGATACAGGGACTTCAGCTTGTCGCGTTTTTGATGTCGGTGTGCCATGTGTTGGTCGTGGTGCAGGATTGGTTTTTGGACAGTAATGTGGTTCGTTTCATACAAACAGCTGAAATGCTCAAGCCGACGCATTCCAACCCTGAAGACGAACTGATCGACCACTTTCCTCACCTGCTAATGGTGCAGAATCGAGCACAGATGGAGGACTTCTTTCCAGAGAAGTTTAGGAAAATTCAAAGCGTAAGTTGATGCACCGCGACCTTCTTTGCCTACCACTTCCTCTTGCACCTTGAACTTTGCTTCGTAGATTTGTTCACTGTTCATTTTTTAATCATTTTAAATCAACACAGTGCCCTTCGGCCTCGCAGATCAGATGCCAAGTGTGTTCTGGTGAATTCACTTGACCGCCCCAGTGCTGCCCTGGTACGATCTGCGCATCAGAAATTGTCTATTCCAAATGCACAATTCGCAAGGGAGTACTTGGGGTCTGTTAAAAGAACTGGCCATTACACTGCAATCTCCTTAAATCTACCACTATCACAGAATTCGCCCTTAAATCATGTGGTTATCTGCTGTTTGCGTCACTGCTGGCAAATCCATACTCATGTCTCATAACTCGTTTCCGCCTAATGCCTAATACGTAATACGAATTGAGTTTTTCTCAATCTTTTCCAGATTCTCATTTTTTGCGCTACACGTCTTGGACATCCTGTTTCTTTTGACATTCTTTTTCCACTCAATTTTACCATCAAATTGACCTATTACCAAAATAAACAAACTCATCCACCTCTCCAATCACTTTATCATCTGATGCGGATTTTATCTGTACCAGTGTACCTACCTATGCTTAAATCTATTGCAATCTTAAAGCATTATAAAAAGCATTCTATGAACCTAAAAATGCTTGCACCCGCACATACATAAATTGTGTCTGTTTTTAGATTTACTCAATGGTATTCCGCAAAACTAAACTGCAAACTGACACACTTCTGGGGCTGTCATCCAGCAAGTTGATACCGAATTTAAACGACGAAACTTGCGGAGATCCTTTCAATGTTTTTCTGGTGCCGGAATATAAAACCAGCGCAAGTACGAGGTGGATTGCAAAGAGAAAATGTGAAGCTTGATGAAATTTGATTTCAGGTTTAGTGTACAGAGGTCATCCGACGCTTGAAAATATCATCAAAAGGCTCAGAGCAAACATCTTGGGATCAGTGCGAAATCCACTGACTCACGTTCAGCTGACAGAAAAGACTTGGCTCACGTATTGTTCCAAAGTGTGGGATAATGTGAAGAAGAGCTCGTTTTTCGTTGAATATACTAAACTAATGCCCTAAACCAAATACATAACTATCTGGAGAACAGTGAAAGAAAGAACTTACTTGCGATAAGTTATCTATACCTACTTCAATGGAATAAAAATGAAGTGCTTATGTATTAGGCCAGGCGGTATGTCGGTAAAATCACTAGAATCTGGAAAAAACTCCGACCAAAGCTTTTATGGTGTCAAACTCTTCGTAAGGTCAGTAGTTATCTACCACTGAGTTTCCGCCCAAAAACGAGTTGTGCTGATTCCTCCACATCTGCGCGAAGGTAAAGGATGCCTCAAAAGTGCAAAAAGACCTGTTAAACCTTCGTACTTTTTCGTTATATTTGCCTAAATGCAAACGTACAACTCTTACGCAAACATTGAAAGCATCTGTCATCATCTCTTTGCCAGTCTTACTGTTGAGAAAAAAGATTTCTTTGTGCGGGTCAGATAAATTACATTTAATCGTTTTTCCACACAAGAAAACGATGGAGCAACATGTATTTTGTATGCTTTCTAATAACTCGTATCCATTGAACCCATTTATGGCATTGAAATATCAATAACAGCATTTTTGAAGATGTTGCCAGCAAAAAAGTAAATAATTTTTACCCGCCTGTTCAGCAGCAATTTTTTCAATTTTACCAAACACCATTTGCAAAAATTTCATAAGGAATGAAAAGCTCAAACTCTTCTCTAACGATATCGTGCCTGGCTTAACCGCGGCACGCACTTGAAAGTCTAAAAAACTGATTTCTTTTCGAGAGGTCCTGTTTCACCCGCGTGCGGCCGTGCCTACTTGACATAGACCGGACTGATTACACGAGCTTGGAAATGTACTCTTTTCCAGCTTTAAAACGCGACTATTACTATTAAGACTTTGTACATTGATCTATGAAGAAATTATATATTATTTTATCATTAATGGTCGTGTTTTAAAGCTGGAAAAGAGTACATTTTCAAGCTTGTGTAATTAGTCTGGTCTATGTCAAGTAGGCACGGCCGCACACGGGTAAAATAGAACCGCTCAAAAAGAAATCAGTTTCCTACACTTTGAAAAGGCGTGTCGCGGTTAAGCTAGAAATAATATCATCAGAAAACAGCTCCAGCTTGTCATTCCCTATAAAACTTTAGAGAACGGTGTTTGGTAAAATTGAAAAAACTGCTGCTGAACAGGCAGGTGAAAATTATTCACTTCTTAGCGGGCAACATCTTCAAAAATGCTGTTATTGAAATTTCAACGCCATGAATGGGTTCAATAAGTACAAGTTATCAGAAAACATCCAAAATACATGTTGCTCCATCGTTTTCTTGTGTGGAAAAACAATTAAATGTGATTTATCTGACCCGCACAAAGAAATCTTTTTTTTCAACAGTAAGACTGGCACAGAGATGATGATAAATGCTTCCAATGTTTGCTTTAGAATTGTACGTTTGTATTGAGGCAAATAAAATGAAAAAGTACGGTGGTTTAACAGGTCTTTTTGCACCTTCAAGACATCCTTTACCTTTGGATAGATGTGGAGGAATCAGCACAACTCGTTTTTGGGCGGAAACTCAGTGGTAGATACCTACTGACCTTACGAAGAGTTTGACACCATAAAAGCTTTGGTCGGAATTTTTTCTATCCAGAATGACCTACCGCCTGGCCTATATGTGGCATGAGTATGCGTTTCTGAATCTGGCTTTTAGTATCGTTTCAGCATGTGAAAATTTGAACAGTTCCAACTATTTAGAATGAATCAAGGGGATAACGAGAGCTGCATTTCTTCTGCCATATCAATCTCAAATAAATCTAAGCTCATCTCATTTGAAATGAAGTGTTTTCATTGGTTAGGCAACTAAGCTGATGTGATAATAATATTGTTACAGATTTCGCGTTTCGGTTTTTCTATAATTGAGACGATCGTTTTAAAACACTGTTTATTACTGCGTACTACAGTAATGTCTGGATAATCTGAACAGAAAGTTTGCAGACCCCGTTCAGAATAACAAAACGTCCGGATTATACAGGTGGTCCAGATTAAACGTCAATAAATTTAAGGATCGATAATGAATCGGAAATGAAGGAGACTTTCTCCGGAAAACATATTTGAGAAATGCCTAATAACGGAGATATAGCCCTTCTAAGTTGGAAATAAATGATCGTTTCTTCCGCATAACTTTTAAACCGTTCAACCGATTTGATTCAAATTCAAACTTTGACATCATACAACGTCAACCATACAAAGTGAACGTGTCGCTTTATGTCGCTAACAAAAGCTGATTGGGATGAACAAAAGAATATCTATACCGTCCGTTTTTTATTTTAGGCCCCAGCCCGTAGCATCTTTATTATGAATTTCACACCCGATATATTATATATTTTTGAAATCAGAAAAACAAGATCTATCTTGTGATGATATGTCAAATTATTTTTGACAGATGTCATTTTTTGACAAATGACAGAATAGTACTTGTGATACATAATTTTAAAGCCTATAAAACTCTGAGGAGAACTGTGTTTTTATTTTTAAAATAGGGTGTCTTTTACAGCTTCTAGGGGTCTTTCAATAGGAAAAAATGTCAATTTCAGAAATAGCCACTCAATAAGTAATAAGTATTTTTAAAATTAACTAATGGTGATGATCTGATTTTTTAATTGTCCAAATTATTGGGGAACTTTATAAACACCTTATCTTTCGGGTAGGCTCATAAAAACTCGAGGGGGGTCATTTCTGGCAAGCTCGGATGTCATCGCGTTGGGCCGGTGGTAGTTCCAATTCACTGATCGTCGAATCTTTCATTCAAGGAACAAGGAGGCGGTCATTCGAGCAACTTCTTTAGGACATTTTTTGTTTCATTGTGATTAATTAATCATTATTTGGCCTTATTCTCTATGCCATTGAAATTGAAAATTGAAAATGTTTCGTTTTTCACTCTGGTTTATTTCGGCAAGTAAGCATATTAGGCTGGGATCCCAAATATGGATGGAAATTAGACCTGAATCCCTGCCTGAACTGGCATAGTACGTACTTGTTTACCCAGTCTCAAGATCAATTTCAGCTCTTCAAAATCTCATTTTCAATATTGAAAATTTTCAATGGCATAGAGAATAAGGCCGATTATCATTAGTTTACATTAAAAATAGGTACCTGCTTTATCTATTTACTTATTATGTATTTTTGAAATTCAACATTTTTTTCCTATTGAAAGACCCCTAGAAGCTGTAAAAGACACCCTATTACAAAAATAAAAACACAGTTCTCCTCAGAATTTTGTGGGCTTTAAAATGATGTATCACAAGTAATATTCTGTCGTTTGTCAAAAAACGACATCTGTCAAAAATAATTTGACATATCATCAGTCGAAAGATCTTGTTTTTGTGATTTCAAAAATATATAATATATTGGGTGTGAAACCCATAATAAAGATGCTACGGGCTGGGGCCTAAAATAAAAAACGGACGGTATGTAGATAAATATCTCATGTCCGTTGTACTCTTGGAAAGACTACGTTTGGAAAATACTCTAGGCATGTAAGATCCAAAGCATGCAAAGCAAAAGAGAAGCTTTTCCATGGAACATGGCGGAGGACGAAACCCATGGAGACATTTGTCATCTCATTTTATTCCTGACGGTACTTCTGAGTCCAACATTTTCAAAATTTTTGTTGATGGGCAGAAAATTTCCAAAAAATTCACATATGTTAGTTGAAGACCCTAAAAAGCAGGGAAGTGAAAAAAATCCAAAATTTCAATTTAAGTAGGGTTGGACATAAAAGAGATGAGTCTGCGTTCACAAGCTAAAAAGTTAGAAATTTGCAGTTTTTCACAAGGAACCAAATTATGCAGAAAGAAAAGCGAGTGAGACAGTCAGACGCATTGGTACATGGATGAAGGTGAACGAGCTGAAACTGGCATCACAGGAAGGTTGAAAATAATTTGCGGGAAATCGGAAATTTTGAAAATTCGAATATTCCAAGGTGAAGATCGTCAATTACGGCTTCACTTAAGGTGCGTTCAGTCATCTTATTTAGTCGCAATTTTAATTTTAGCCGTAAGCGCTGCATCGCTTATTGGCTGTTCCGAGGAGGCTGGTTCATAAGAGCCAATGGGCGTCGCTGCGCTTGCGACTAAAATTAAAACTTGCGGCTAAATAAGCTGACTGAACGCACCTTTAAAGCTCAACATTCAAGTCTAGTTCCGATAACCCAGGCCTGTTTTACATTTTCAACAAGGAAATTCCCGGGAAATTGAAAAGAAAATTGTTGGAAAATGTCAAAGAGCTGGTTACCTCTTGTTTGAAAATAATTGGTGAAAATCTTAAAGATTGAATTTATTCAATCTTTTCTCCAACTTTCAATCTCAACATGTCTGCACCTAAAATGAATGTTTCGTGAGGCTTATCAGTATAGGTATATGGGGCTCATCGCATGTCGAAGTTTGCATTGCAGTTTTTTCAAATTCACGGAATGTGCTAATTTCGTTTTGAAAAAATTATCGTCGGAAAACCGGAATCGTGCCGATTTTGAAAATGGGTCTACACGACGCCCAATCCAACCTACTTCCGATATCAGTCGAAATTTTTTGAAAAAAGTCTATCCTCGAGCAGAAATGAATTTTTGAGTGGAGTGCTGCATCAAAAGCGAGTTATCCTAGTTTAGGCCCTCTCGAGTGGCAACAGCTAGGAGAAATTTTGAAAATTCATAACGCTCGACTGGAAAATGGTGGAAAACTGCAACTGCAGACCTAATATGACTCTTATGTTTTGTGGTTTCTTGCCGAATTAGGTCCCAATCCATCGAATAGATTTTGAAAAATTAAATGGCAAAGTTTTGAACTTTGACATTTTTTATTATTTGATAGATGGCAGATAGGGCAATACTTTCAACTGTTTTGAATACAGTTTTGGTAATTGTTGACGACGACTACTTCTCGACTAGCATTTTCTAAGAGTTAGGCAACCACTTAAACAGCTATATAGGACGCTCTTCCTTCTTGCATGTACTTACGTCATAGGACAAGTAATGGAAAGAAGGGGCATTTTACAGTGGAAATAGTGGTTTCCCTAGGAAACTACGGTCGACGAACGTGATGTTGTGGTGGTGTCTACCTACCGTGAAAAGTTGGTGGCTGAAGTCGGGAAGTAGTGGTCGTCAACAATTACCACAGTTTTTTATGGGCTTTCAAACGGCATATCGCAAGTCAAGTTCCGTGAGACATAGCTTCTGTCATTTTTTGTTAGTGACACTTCCGTTTGACAGATGACAGCCAAAAACTGATGAGCTCATTCAACGGTGAAATCATGTCTGTGTACCAAATTTCAAGTCGATCGGATAGACGTTACGGCTGTTATCCGGAAAAAATATGGTCAAAAATAATCAATTTTATTCCGGACTTTTGAATAATCCTGTATAGGTCCGACTGATTCATCTCGGATGTTCCATGCATTCTTCAGCAGTCTCCGCAGTGACCCGACATACGGTTTCCATACGACTCCCGAAAAATCTTGCACATTACCCGTATAATTCTGCCGTGCTCTAGAACCGGCGCCTCCGCCAAAATGGACAGATGGAGATGGACAGCTTGACCCACTGCTGAAGTCTCCATACAGTTCTACGGGAAAAAGCCTACACGCGTGCTCCGGAACACACCAGAATGCTATCCGCACTACGCACTAGTACACTGCGATCTAACGGGAAGAGTCTAGAAAGATCGCATGTTATCCAGAATCGCCGCTCGTAACATCATTCTAACATTTTGCCCACTTGTCCAGGAATTACAGAAATAGTAGCGAACAAAAATGAAACCCAGCCGGTTTTTTGCATATAAGCTCATCAACAGTTTTGATTTCAAAGATACTGATCTACTATCTACTTGCGAATTTGTCGATAATTTCTGCGGGTTTGGTACATTTCACCGACAACCAACTCACCGACTGGACATTTCACCGACAGCCATTTCACCGAACGGACATTTCACCGACACGCCGTTTCGCCGACAGGACATTTCACCGATTCGCCGATTCACTGACTGGACATTTCACCGACAAGACAATTCGCCGACACGCCATTTCACCGACAGCACATTTCACCGACACGCCGATTCACCGACAGGATATTTCACCGACAGGACACTTCACCGACACGCCATTTCACCGACAGGACATTTCACCGACACGCTATTTCACCGACCGGACATTTCACCGACACGCCATTTCACCGACAGGACATTTCACCCACTCGCCGATTCACCGACAGGACATTTCACCGACAAGGCAACTCACCGACAGGGCATTTCACCGACAAGACAACTCACCGACAAGACACTCCACCGACTCGACAACTCACCGACAGGAAATTTGACTAATTCGCCGAATTTGCAAATTTTGCTTGAAAATGAGTTCCCGGAAAATGCTGCAAAATGTAACCATATCGTGTTTGGTATTGGCGAATGCGAAAAAGAAACTTTTTTTGTGTAGGTTTCATGTTTCCACATTGATCCTGTACGTTGCTAGAAGCTCAAACGTGGAAAACAGTTTGTTGTCTGTATCTTTTTCCCGGAAAATTAGAGGAAAATTAAATTGGTATGATAAAATGCAAAAATTTATCATCAAATCTAGACCCCAACCAATCTGGATTCGGACGTACGGTTACCGAGTCAAAAATTAACTCCTCAACTGGCGGGTCTAAAAAAAGGAGATTGCTCGAGTCAAAATAGACTTTATCTGTGCAGTGAGTTCAAAAAGAAGAATGATACTTGAGTCAAAAATCAGTTATTGATCTGGTAGGTCTGGAAAGAAGGATGATACTTGACTCGATAACAAACTCCATATCTAGTATGCCTATAAGAATAGACCATATTAACTATTCTCACTTTCCCCTTCCACTAGTCATTTGTAAGTTAGGTATGTGCCTGTGACCATGCGCACTGCAGTAGAAGATCTCGCGCGCCACAGCATGCATAGAAAACGGAACTTTGCTGTCGCTGTCAGAAATTACGATTTCAAGGTGTTTTCTTGATTCTTGGGACGTTTTAACCTTTTTAACCATACTTTTACGTGACGGCTGACGCTCGGTTCGCTTTCAAGCGCTGTCAAAATTCTCGTTAGCGGAAGTTGTGCAATAAAATATGGCGGGTAATTTGAAATTGTTTTGGATTCAAAAACCCCATTCTAAATTGCTTCGCATAAACTTCACAGCAAGATTTTCCATTTCGTTATGGTGAAAAGTAGATCAGGTATTTCTTTTTACACACTTGCTATGTTACACATTCGTTGAAATTGTCAATTTGCACCTTGAATTGATCATTTTACAAAGTCATTCAACATGCATATTCTTATGGGAGTTTCAACCCAGCACATGTGGTTGTCTCTCTCCCCGATCTGCGACTGCGCTCTGAATAATTAATATGGTCAATACTTGATTCAAAAATAGATCCCTCATACGAGTAGTGGGTCTAAAAAGAAGGATGATACTTGAGTGAAAAATGAACTTCTTATCTGGTGGGTCTGGGAAGGAAGCGATGTTTGAATCAAAAACTCAAAAATAGGCTCGGTATTTGGTGAGTCTGAAAAATAGCATGATAGGTACTCGATCAAAAAATAATCCTGATAAACTCCTGAACAAGCGGGTAGAAGAAGTGTTCTTGTCAGTACATAATCTATGTAGTGAGTTGGAAAAGAATAAGGATGGTACTTGAGTGGAAATCAGTTATTTATTTAGTGGGTCAGGGAAGAAGGATCATACTCGAGTTCGAAATAAACTCCATATTTATTTTGGTAGGCCTAAGAATACTTGACTCAAAAATCAAACCCTCATCTGGTGGCGCTAAAAAGAAGGATGATATTTGAGCAAGAAATAATCTTCTCTGGTGGATCTAAGGTCTAAGTCTAAGAAGGATAAAACTTTAGTCTGATATGAATTCCTTATCTGGTGAGTCTCAAAAGAAGGATGATATACTTGAATAGAAAATAAACTTCTTATCTGGTGGGTCTGAGAAGAAGGATGATACCTCGGATGATACTGGCGTCAAAAATCGGTTTCTTATCTAATGGGTCCGAAAAAAATGATACTTGAGTTAAGAATACACTTCTGATTTTGTGGGTTTGAACAAGGAGATTGTGTTTGAAAAAAAGGAAGATGCTTGAGTCAAAAATTCAGGAACTGTATATCTGGTGATAATTAGGTACCACCTAATTACTAGACTTAAGTCAAAAAAGAAGGACGATACTCCAGTCAAAAATAAACTCCTCAACTGGCGGGTCTAAAAAAGGAAAGATAAGCAAAAAAACATTTCCTCATCAGGTGGGTCTGAAAAGAAGGAAGATACTCAAGTGAAAATTGGATTCTTACCTGGTTATCGAATACACTTTTGGCGCTGAACACCAACCATGCTCGGAATCGCACCGTTACGGAATCGAGCATATCAATCTTTCAAATGTAGGTATCTATGGTCCAAAACTTAGAACGCTACAGTCCTGTCGGTGAATCGGCGATTCGGTGAATTGTCCTGTCGGTGAAATGGCGTGTCGGTGAAATGTCCTGTCGGTAAAATGGCGTGTCGGTGGAATGTCCTGTCGGTGAATCGGCGATTCGGTGAAATGTCCTGTCGGTGAAATGGCGAGTCGGTGAAATGTCTTGTCGGTGAATCGGCGTGTCGGTGAAATGTCCAGTCGGTGAAGTGTCCTGTCGGTGAATCGGCGTGTCGGTGAAATGTTCAGTCGGCGAAACGGCGAGTCTGTGAAATGTCCTGTCGGCGAATCGGCGATTCGGTGAGTTGGGTGTCGGTGAAATGCGTCCAGTCGGTGAGTTGGTTGTCGGTGAAATGTCCGTATTCCAATTTCTGCATGTGGCTAAAGATGTAAATTCTACATAGACGGTGAAGAAAGAGCACGACTAGATGGCAGATAAAACAAACCAACTGCGGGAGCCTCACACATACAATCTTGTCATTCCACGACTAGTGACTACTGAATAGCACAAACAAAAGTGGACTTTGATACAAAATTGAAAATTTGGATTAAAAAAAAACAAACATCAAAGTGGGAAAATTTGGCCTCCAAACTGGGGAATGGCCTACCGCCCGGTTGCCCGGTGGACCAGTCCGACAGTCGTGCATTGTGTAACCCAGAGAATAGCGTGGAACCCACTCACTCTGTATTTATTGAATGTCCCGCTTCAATTCAAATCTAGAGAGTTTTACGGAAAATGTTGGCTAAGCTGATAAAAATTTGACGTAAATCCAAAATTGACTTGACAGCTCGTCTCGCTAGGAAAATAATCGAAGAAAATGGATGCCGTAATGTTCTGTTTGTAGAGAAATCGTGCCAGTTTTTACATACCATCACGCACTGCAGCGAGAGCCTACATGGTCGAAGAGAAAATGGAACAGAATCCGCCCGTTTCAAATCATCGCAGCGACGGGGTAAGGCTCGTTATGCTCAATCTTTCAGTAACATAAGGATAGGTGAATTACAATTTCCGATTGAACAATGTCAACGTTTCTCTTGTTTCGCAGAGCAATTCCCCAACAACAGAAGAAAGTGCAGGCTCAAACGCGCAGTCACCCGTACAGCCGCTCCCCAATGTAGGATTCGTACCGCCGAGCTCCTCCGCCGAGGAAATACCACCACCAAAGGCAGACTTTTACGCACCGCCTCCCTACGAGGTAGCCACTAAACAGACTTCAACCAAACTGCCCACTTATGAGGAAGTACAAAGAGAGAAAAATTTGGAGGATCAGAATCTGCCGCCACTGACCAACATCCCATCAGCAATACCCAGGGTATTTGGTCCAACAGCTTGCAAGATCGAAAGTTTAATCACAAGATGACGTTCTAGATCCACCAGTTCAGACCGCCGGGACAGCGGATATTGACAATCGAAAATGATGTTGCCGAAGATGTGGACACCAGTTTGCTGGGCACTGATTTCATGTTTTACATAGCATTTTTTGGTGAGTTCACTTTTGCTGTTGGCAGCTCATTTTGTTTTATCACGAAAAACCTTGCAGTTGCCTTCATTTTCAACTGGATTGGTTTTCTCTTGCTCATGTGCTTTTGTCATACAATCGCTTCGAGGTATGGAGCCCTATCTGGATTCGGGCTGTCATTGGCAAAGTGGACTTTTATTGTACAACACTCCACTGATCTGGCGTCCAAAGACAACAGTTGGCTGTGGTGGTTAATCATGACTTTTGGTAAATATCAGTTAAGGTTATTATTTTACTGTGCAAAGAAAAACTCAGGCTTGCTGCAGCCAGAATATTGTGATCACATTCATTTTACCTCTTTTCTTTTATCAGAACTTGAATCAGGTCAGATTTCATGTGTCAGTAAAAGCACATAAGAAGTACTTGGAATGTATAAAATTTAGATCTTGCAACTCAGTTACAAAAACATGAATGGGGTGTGATATATTATATCGTAAGAAATTCAAGTAATAATTCAAAATGTTTTTAGGTCTCATTATCTGCATCCGTGCAATTCTACAGTACTTAAGCATCAAGCGTGGATGGCACATGCTGTCTGCAAGTCACCAAGAAAGACTTTTATTTTTTTATTGAGCTCTCGTAGCTGGTAAACTACTAGACAACATTGTTGTTCGCATTATACTCTTTAAACCCACTTTATTGTGATTTATATTAAAAAAATCCAGTAGAAATTCTCGAAAAGAGCCATTCCTTTTTATATATTTTATGCGTGTTTATTGTAAGTAAATCTATTGGTTACTTATTTATTGTTTTTTTTTTTTGTATAGTTGTGATTTGAAAATTTGTTTATACTGTACGAATCTGGTAGTGCACTACTTAACTATTGAAAGCTATAATATATATTATAAATGTGTAATATAATGTTAGGGATTAGTCCATTCCACTTGGATGTCAAAATGCAAGATGTTATTATTATTACAATCAAATAAGACGTAATAAAAACAAGTAAAGTTGAACTTTTTTACGCCTTCAGCCTCCAAACACCTACTGCCATTCTGCTACTGCCCAGTCTTCTCATATTTTAATTTAAAATGCAGTTCTTCTGCTTATAGCCTAGGCATTTTGGGCGAAAATTTGGTCAAACCCTGAAATAAATATGTCCCTTTTGAAATTTTGCACAAACGGCCTTTGACCAATGCTGAACAACATACTAAAAGCACCGGTCCAACAAGTGTGCGGAACATAGTTGAGAGACGATGGAAAACTCTAACTGCAGACTTAATGTGACTCTTTTATTCTGTTGCTGCCTGTCGAATTTGGTTCCAATCCATCAAATAGATTTTGGATAATTGAATGGCAAAGTTTTGAATTTGGACATTTTCTAACATATGACAGATAGAGAAGTACTTTTAACTGTTCTGAATACAGTTTTGCGAAGGCTTTCAATCGACATATTGCATGTCAAGTTCCGTGAGATACAGCTTCTGTCATCATTGGATAGTGTCTTTCTTGTTTGACAGATGACAGCAAAAAATTAATGGGCTCATTCGACAGCAAAACCATGTCTGCATACCAAATTTCAAGTCAATCAGATCAACCATTTGGTCGTTATCGTGAAATATTACTGACAGACACACACGTACAGCCAGGCACAAACACAGTCAGACACACTGACAGACAAACTTTCATCTGGAAATGGTCCTGATCGTCTCAGGGAGGCTCAAAATGGATATTACCGTGTTCATCTCGAAACATGTTTTTTAGTGCCTTCACAATACTTTCCCTTCTTTTTGGTTGGTGGGTCAAGAGGAGGGAAATTTGAGAATTCTGTTTTAAAATGTGAATCAGCATTGCTTGGAAGGCATTCAAACCAACCAGGGTCCTTCAAAATTTTGAGGAAATCAAATTTTACAGAGTTTCACTGTTGTGGAACTTACTCCCTTCTTGCTCATCAAAAATTATGACGCTCACATTTCAGGTCCTGGAGCTTTTATTACATTCATCAGCGATGCTTGAGGGACACGTTGGTGAACGTTGAGACTTACAGTACCTACCCTCTTCTGAATTACAGCAAGAGTTCATCTGATTTGGCGGCACTTACTCCCTTCTTGTCCCAAAAAACTATGTTCCGCACACTTGTTGGGCCGGAGCTTTTAGTATGTTGTTCAGCATTGGTCAAAAGCCGTATGTACGTATGTATCAAACCCTAAAATTCCTGGGCTATTAGGATTTCTCACAGAGGGATTTCTCCACACTCCCAAAGCAATTTCTTTAGCGTAATTTTGAAACCGTGGGCGTTTTCGATTCGCAAGCAAGAGCTGCTCAGGATAAATCACTAGACACTAGGCAGAGGAAGTAGATGTGTACACCAGTAGTGAAAATAATGATATTGTTACGTATTTTGCGTTTAGGTTCGTTTATAATTGAGTCGATCGTCTTGAAACACACTGTTTATTACTGCGTACTACAATAAATACACGCCAACAATTATTGCGATTGAATATCGCTTCCTGTCCGCTCGCTACAGCTTTGGATTCAATACTACTCCTAGGCCGATCCGTGGTGCTTATACAGGGTGAACCCGAGGGTGAACCAGTTTTAATCAATCAAACTTTGGGATAAGATTCTCCTTATTCTCCATTTGCGCATCACAGTCTCAGTTGTGGGGAATTTGGAATGCGAGCCAGACACTCTTTGCTGAATGAGACAATTCGACGTGCCCTTGTATCAGCCGGTGTTCCAGTTAGCCTTGAACCCAACGGCTTGAGCAGGAGCGATGGGAAACGGCCAGATGGATTGACCCTCTCTGCATGGAGTAAGGGGAAGATGTTGACATGGGATGTCACATGTGTTGACACTCTTGCAGCATCCTACTTGAGATCGACATCTCTTTCTGCTGGAGCTGCGGCTGATCTTGCGGAACGTCGAAAATGTTCAAAATATGAAGACCTTTCAAGCTTGTTTCTGTTTTGCCCCGTCGGATTCGAAACACTGGGCTCGTGGGGAAGTGAAGCTCTTCGTTTCATCGACGAAATTGGGTCTAGGATTGCCACGAAGACTCTGGAGCCAAGATCCCGTTCGTTTTTACGCCAACGAATAAGCTTAGAGATTCAAAGAGGAAATGCCTTCTGCGTTCGTTCGGCGCACCCCCAGGCTTCTTCATTGAAAGAGAATATTTCTCTACTCTAAATATTCAATTTTAAATGTACTTATCTATTTTTACACTTGTAGCTGAGGAGAGAGAATATTGATAAAATTGGGTTTTCCTCATTCTCCTGATTCAGAAAAATATACGTGCCTCTAACTCGTTTCCTAAAAAAGATACAGGGTGTCAAGGTTCACTTTTTTCGATTTTGAAAATTTTCCAACTTGCGAACTATCAAACCAAACTAGCTTAAATTCAGCATAGGCTTGTTTGTCGGAAACATCTATCGCCTTCCTCGAATTTCGCGCCTAATAATTGAAAGCGTTTAATTGGCCAGGGGTGTAGCTTGCTTGAAATTATTCATCCCTGTCTGAACGACTGAACGTCTCTGTTCCCCATAAGAAATAGGTCTACGCCTCTCCGCATCGGCTTTTCGGCGAACACCCTTTATAGTCAGTACTCTGCATTTTGTTTCTTCTGACTGCGGCATTCCCTCACAAACTGATGAACAACAACGAACTAGCGCGTATACGTGGGAAAGTTTTTAGAAGGGTGAAATCCGTTTTAATATTTCCGGTTATACGCACTCGCGACCGCGGGAATCTTTCTGAGCGTTGGTTGGAGGCGACTCACAGTGAAAAAAGGGAATAGGCCCCCACAATGTTGGTCAAGGTGTAGAATCAGGTGTTCGTCGGAGGGCTGGGACGTCTGAAATAATTAGGGGAAACTTATCTCTTCGGGAATAGCTTAGATCTTTCAGATATTTTATCCTGCGATGTGAAGGTAGGACTAGGTATAGGAGCGAACCATTATTCAAACCTTTGACTTGTAAATAGAGGTCAATAGATTGATGGTATGTTGAAAATTTATACTGCGGTCTATAGGAAGCAAGTGAGAGCTACACGTGTAATATATTTTTCTGAATCAGGAGGATGAGGAGAATCTTCCCAAAGTTTGATCGCTTCAAACTGATTCACCGTGTATACAGGGTGCTACACTTTTTTTGTCAATATTTCAGGAGATGGTAGAGCATCAAAAAATGAGTACTTTCGGCAAAAAAAAACGAAAAATGAAATTTTGAAAAAATATTGAAAAATGAAAAATATTTTTTTTTACAAATGTGACAAAATTCAATGTGACCAGCTTTTATGTACATATACATTGACTTACTCTGTGTACCAAATTTGATCAAAATCCAGTGATTAAATTTGGAATTATAACACAAAAACCATTTTTAAAACTCAACTTTGAAAGCATCGATCTATTTTCGTTAGAATGCGTTTCCAATATATATTTTTTCGAGAAAGTCTACTCATTTTTTGATGCTCTACCATCTCCTAAAATATTGACAAAAAAAAGTGTAACACCCTGTACTACCGTGCTAAGCGCAAAGAGGGTTGGGTATCTATATTTTAATAAATTTGATACACTGCATTTTTATGCTCATATTTTAGGGGCTATGATGTTCACGATTATGTGGTTAGGTCCGGTCAGGTCAAATTTCCAAAACAGTCTTGAGTCATTCGGAATAGGCTACTTCGTTTGGGCAGGTGCGCATGCTTGAAGGCTCCGAATTTTGAAAACTTTCGTACACCTGTCAGTTGAATGGCAACGCTGCATTCTTTGTCTAGCCGCCTGACCAACTACTAGTTCAGTTCCTGGCTGTCACTTTTACACATACCGTAAATGCATCACTTCGTAGCTTCTTTGAACTTCCTTCTCGGTACAACCATTTTCAACAAGTTGTGTTCTTTCGTCAAAACATGAGCAAATGAAATGTAGGTCAGGTAGAAACGAGAAATGTGATTTTGATAATTGTCACAAGTGACAGTTGGCGCCGATGTCTTGTTGTTTTGAGCGTTGTTGCCATTTTCGTTGTTCCTGAACTTCCACAAATGATCATTGAACTTAATTTCAATGAAACATTTCCTTTGAATATAAAAAATGTCATCTAACATTCAACCAAATTATTTGTGGAATTTTAGGTGCACTACAATATTTTTTAGTGTTAATAGGTCCCTTCGTTTCGTTTTTTTTTGAGTGCGCATGTCTGGCGCGAATTTCATAGTTTCGTACACCGATATTGAAAATTAACACTAAAAAATATTGTAGTGCACCTAAAATTCCACAAATAATTTGGTTGAATGTTAGATACCATTTTTTATATTGAAAGGAAATGTTTCATTGAAATTAAGTTCAATGAGCATTTGTGGAAGTTCAGGAACAACGAAAATGGCAACAGCGCTCAAAACAACAAGACACCGGCGCCAGCTGTCACTTGTGTAAGACACCTATTTTTTATAACAATTGGCTACAACAGTTGATTGTGTTTGTTTACCTTTGTGTGTAGAAATAATGCATAGTTACGGATGACAAGGTGCATTTCTCCCTGTGACAAATTTACGAAGCTGTCAACATCCAAATGGTGAGTCTTTCTCACGGGCATATATATACCTACTTATTTACTGTAACTGACTATGCATATGTAACTAATCAAATATTATAACCTCAGCATTGCTTATACAAAGTAACGGTTGAGGTTGTCTGCGCTAATATGCGGCAGGGGCCTCGCTGGTGGTCCCATTGCACGATCGGTATTAGAGAGGTTCTGTGTGGCTGGATCAGGAGCATTGTGCGTAGTCTCCACGGGCTCCATTGCACGAATCGGCACAGAACTGGATTATTTGTATCGGAGGTGATCACCTGTTGTAGACAAACCTAGAATGATATATTCACGCTTGATACACGTGGTGTGATATTTGGAATAGGTGCCATTGCACTGTTGAAGGCACATTGCACTTTTCATTATCACGGAGTAGTGGTATTTGGAATAGGTACCATTGCACTGTTGGCGGTACATTGCACTTTTCATTATCACGGTGGTTACTGACTTTGGCTGGGCCAAGTCGCGTATTTGGTAAAGCTGAGTGTAAGTGTTCCAGAGTCATAATGATTCAAGGCTGAGTGGAATTGTCTTGAAGTCATATCATATTGATTCAAGACTGAGTTGAGTTGAAGTCAACAATGAATTGACCTGAGATCAATTCATGAGAGTAGCGTAATGCTCACAACCGTTTTATCTTTTCAGAGCCAGATGACCATGACCAAACCGCCGCCTTCCACTGCGTTCAAGATTGTTGGATTGTTTCATTAATTTGTAAAGTTGATTGTTAATGAAACCAGACGTTGATTTCAATCATTGTTTTACTTATCGTTCTGAGTAACGATATGCCCTTCCGGCATTTCCTGACTTACAGAAATTTATCGTCCTACACTTGTGACAATTATGATCACACTTCTCGTTTCTACCTGACCTACATTTCATTTGCCCATGTTTTGACGAAATAATAGAACCTGTTGAAAATGGCTGTACCGAGAAGGAAGTTCAAAGAAGCTACGAAGAGATGCATTTACGGTATGTGTAAAAGTGACAACCAGGAACCAGTTGTTGGTCAGGCGGCTAGACAGAGCATGCAGCATTGCCATTCAACTGGTGGCAACTGGTGTACGAAAGTTTTCAAAATTTGGAGCCTTCAAGCATGCGCACCTGTCCAAACGAAGTAGCCTATTTCTAATATCGGTGTACGAAACTATGAAATTCGCGCCAGACATGCGCACTCAAAAAAACCGAAACGAAGGGACCTATTATAATTCGGACGAAAATAATAGCCCGCATAAATGAACTAGCTCATAAATAAAAACACTGACACTGTTTTCCTTTTTCAATTTGAGCTAATGATATTTGATTTTTCTACCCGATCTTTACAACAACACAAGATAGACGTCCTCTTTAATGGCTAGGGCTTGCTTTAGGACGACAGTGTTATAAAGGGGACCTGAAGCCGCACATTTCACAGTAACGATTCCACCACCATTCCCTTCCTTTTGCGCCATTTAAGGTGCGTTCAGTCAGATTTGGTCGCAAGTTTTAATTCTAGCCGTAAGCGCAGCACCGCTTATTGGCTGTTCTGAAGAGGCTGGCTCGTTAAGGCCGCTCTATGAAGTTACGCAACGCAACCGCAACGCAGAGCGCAACTTTTCTGATTGGCTCGCAAGCCTTTCGCGTCGTTGCGATGGCTTTGCGAATACCTTGCGGGCCAATCAGAAACGTTGCGGTTGCATTGCGATTGCTGCGAATTTTCATAGAGCGGGCATAAGAGTCAATAGGCGTCGCTGCGCTTGCGGCTAAAATTAAAACTTGCGGATAAATAAGCTGACTGAACGCACCTTTACTTACGTCAACTATTCCATTTTCGCAATTGAACATCGCCCAGTTTCCTTACCCCGTCGCACTCCATACTCGCTGTTCTTGAGCTGTATTGTTGGTTGCCTATCAACTACCGATTTTTCGCGACTTTCTTCATCTCCTTTTTTGTGTTTTATTCCTTCTTTCATGCAATGAGCAATGTCGGAATGTGGCACGTCGTACGTAGCGGTCGACTACCTGTCAAACGTTGACAGTTGTGAATGAAACGTTAGTGGGCGATGTTCAAGTGCGAAAATGGAATAGTTAACGTAAGTAAATCGCATTCTTCCGTATCTACATCGACTCAAAATTGCATAAGGAAGAGAATAATGGTGGTAGAATCGTTATTGTAAAATGTGCAGCTTCGGGTCTCCTTTATGACATGGTCACCGTCTTCTGACTGTCTTTAGAAACGTGACAATGAAAATTCGTTGAAATCCTCGGAAAAGTGTAGAAATTTATGGAAATCCGAGTGGAAATCTTGATAATTCCCGCAGCAGTGCTTGGAAAACTGTTACCTACTGTTGTGATTTGAGAAATTATTCGCTGAAAGTTCGAAGTGATATTCTGGCAAGTTTTTGCTTTTATTGGTATGTGAAAGCTTCTTAGACCAAAAAACCAACTTGGGCATCGGAAATTTCGAGGAAAATTCACGAGGATGATGTGACTGATATGTTATCTTTGTAAACTATAGGATCTTGTTGGAATGTAATTTTTCTGTAATTTATGTAATTTTGTTTCTACTCATATTATTGTACGACTGTTTCATTATTCTCTTATATACATATACACTTATAGGTCAGTCATTTTAGAAGTAAAAATAGCGAATAGAAGAAATAAAATATAGCAGGCTGCTGTTTGGCGGAATATACGCGTTGAAGCCATACTTTAACTATGCCGAAAAGTTCTCAACGCGCAAGTGGTAGCAACATCCTCAAAAAGAGCTTTGAAGGTGAAACCATGAGGTTTATATACATTTGCACGAACCGCGACGTCAAACCACAATAGTCAAATGTTGGTAGTCGAGTGGGTGGGGGCGCCGATTTCACATGTAAGGCGGCCGATGCAGCGTAGGTTCGAATCCTGCAGGAAATCTCCATATTTTTTTTGCCGAAAAATGTTTCTATGGCGTAACAACTACTTTTCATTGAAGTTCTCATTACAGCTTATGCATGTGTCAAGATTTAGGTGGATACCAGCGAGTTTCAAAATATTACAGTAGTTATTGTTACTCTCGTTGTAACCTAATCTAATAGTCCAGGCGTTTATGGTGTCCCCGTGGCGGTATTCGTTATAGTTGAATGAAAATTGTCTTGTTCGATTGGATATAGCCCTTGGAGCAATTTTTTTTTGTGGCAATCGATATTCCTCGTCGTTGATTTTTGATGGCTTCTTCAAAATGAAGACATAAACCTTCCGGAGCTCCGGCTCTACTGGACAGATTTTCAAGTGTGTAGGTTTATTTTGAAGGTAATGTGAAACTACTGAAACTCTACAAAATGAATGTAATAGTTCCTGTCAAAACCGATTTTGACAGGGTGGTTGGGTCTGTTTGTAATCTTCCTCGATAACTGTCGAACCGTTTAACCGATTGACTTGAAATTCAAAATGCAGACATGATTTTGTCCTGGAATGAGCCCATTGGCTTTTGGCTGTCATCTGTCAAACAGAAGTGATACTATTAACAAATGTCAGAAGCTATATCTCACGCACATACTTAAATAGCTATACCGCTCATGAACCTGTTGCGCATTCTGCCGCGCCGCGCAACAGAAGGAGTTAGAAAATGACGCCATCTTGATGGTTAATTTCCAGTGTATCTCAAAATACCGAGCTATATAGCTACCAGAAAATGTCTCAATAAGGGCCGTGGAACTGATCAAACCTTCTGCAATTTGACAATAGCGATCCAGTTTTCTCAAGTATCATTACGTAAGTGTATTTAGTTTTCTTGAAATTACGAAATAATCACATCGAGTTGGATGGTTGGGAGTCACTGTACTCTGAGTAAACGAAACGTCAAGTGACAGCTTTTTGACAGTGTAAATAAACATCACGTAGTTAACCGAACTTTTGGATGCTGGAATGATCGCACACCTTTTCTTCACCTGTTGATTCCCACTTGATGTTATTAGTGTTGATTCCACGTACTTTGAGGGAGAAGCAAAATAATGTCGTGCTTTGTCAAGTGGCCAAGTAGTGGAGTGGTGCCAGTCCACGCCACCCAAAATCCCTAAATAACCATCAAGATGGCGGCGCCCATTATTACAAGTGTCGGACGTCTCTCTTGCGCTGTATAGCTATTCAAGTATGTGATCTCACGGAACTAAACTTTCAATATGTCATTTAAAAGCCCTTGAAAAACTGTATTCAGAACAGTTGAAAGTACTGCTCTATCTGTCATTTGTGAAAAAAATAGAAAATGTCAAAGTTCAAAGGTTTACCATTCAATTATTCAAAATCTATCCGTCGGATTGGAATCAAATTTGGCAGGACAACAAACACAACAAAAAAGTGGAATTGAGTGTTGAGTTGCAGTTCTCCAGTATTCTTCAGTCGGACGTTATGAGTTTTCGAAATTTCTCGTGGCCGTTGCCACTCGAGAGGGCCTCCCACCCCAACTTTGACCAGGACAACGCCAGGACCACTCGCTTTTGATGCGGGGTGGGAGGTCCTCACCTCGGTTTTGACCTGGACGACTAGCTTTTGATGCAGTACTCCACTCAAAAACTTATTCCTGCTTGGGGATCGACTTTTTCCGAAAAAATTCTGAAAAATATTCAAGAACCACTTATCTCTTATTTGAAGAAAAAATGGTGGAAATCTGTTCAAGGGATAAAAGGTTTGAAAATTTGCAGTTTTTCCAGCGAGGAGAGCTCGAGAACCGTCGGTCTTCTCTCCAGCTTTCATTCCCAGCATGTCTGCACCTAAAATGAATATTTCGTGGGGTTCACCGCATGCCGAAATTTGCACTGAGTATTTTCAAGTTGAGAGAATGTCCAAATTTCATTTTTAAAAAATTACCGTCGGGAAACCGAAACCGTGCTGATTTTGAAAATGGGTCTACACGACGTCCAATCCAATCTACTTCCAATATCAGTTTGAATTTTTTGGAAAAAGATGATCCCCAAGCAGTAATGAATTTTTAAGTGGAGTACTGCGTCAAAAGCGAGTCGTCTTGGCGTTGTCCTGGTCAAAGCCGGGGTGAGAGGCCCTCTCGAGTGACAACGGCCACGAAAAATTTCGAAAATTCATAACGTTCGACTGGAGAATAGTGGAAAACTGCAACTGCAGACTTAATTTGACTCTTTTGTTGTGTTGGTTCCTGCCAAATTTGGTTTCAATCCGACGGATAGATTTTGAATAATTGAATGGTAAACTTTTGAACTTTGACATTTTTTATTTTTCTGACAGATGACAGATAGAGCAATACTTTCAACTGTTCTCAATACAGTTTTTCAAGGGATTTTAAATGACATATTGAAAGTCCAGGTCCGTGAGGTATAGCTTCTGACATTTGTTGATAGTGTCACTTCTGTTCGACAGATGACAGCCAAAAGCCAATGGGCTCATTCCAGGAAAAAACCATGTCTGCATGTCAAATTTAAAGTCAATTCCTCGACATTTATCGAGGAAGATTATAGACAGACCCAACCACCCTGTCAAAATCGGTTTTGACAGAAACTATTACATTTATTTTGTAGAGTTTCACATTACCTTCAAAATAAACCTACACACTTGAAAATCTGTCCAGTAGAGCCGGAGCTCCAGAAGGTTAATGTCTTCATTTTAAAGAATCCATCAAAAATCAACGACGAGGATTATCGATTGCCACCAAAAAAAAATTGTTCCAAGGGCTATATCCAATCGAACAAAACAATTTTCATTCAACTATCACGAATACCGCCACGGGGACACCATGAGCGCCTGGACTATTAGATTAGGTAACAACGAGGGTAACAATAACTACTGTAATATTCTGGAACTCGCTGGTATCCACCTAAAACTTGACACATGCATAAGCTGTAATGAGAACTTCAATGAAAAGTAGTTGATACGCCATTGAAATATTTTTCGGCAAAAAAAAATATGGAGACTTCCTGCAGGATTCGAACCTATGCTGCATCGGCCGGCTTACATGTGGAATCGGCGTCTCCACCCACTCGACTACCAACGTTTGACGCCGCGGTTCATGCAAATGTACAGTATGTTCATTAAAAAATTCAATAATGGGAGGCCGTGGACCGATGATAACCTGGCCGTTTTCGGATCGAATGGCCTGCGTCACAGCCTCCCTTTATTGAAGTTTTTAATGAACATACGGTATATAAACTCCATGGTTTCACCTTCAAAGCTCTTTTTAAGGATGATGCTACCACTTGCACGTTGGGAACTTTTTGGCATAGTTAAAGTATGCCTCTAACGTGTATATTCCGCCAAAGAGCAGCCTGCTATATTTTATTTCTTCTATTTTTTCTAGAATGAATGTACTATTACCTGAATAAGAGTACTTATTAGTGCCTATTAATTGTAAATTTCATTGACATGTATTTCGTAATTCTACATCGAAATAAATTATTATTATTAATAATATTGGGGCCCGTATAGTGTATAGTACCGCAGATATAACCACTGAGGCCAACGGCTTTTTTTGCCCATTTTTGGATCCCCGGTTGAAGGCATCAGTGCAACCACCAGTTTGAATCACGAAAACCGATTTCACTTGAGCTGGATTTGGTTGGACACTGAAATATTTTTTGCTCGATTTTTTGGCAATATTAATATTATTAATGCAAGTTTTTTGGTGTTTGTAATAATTCTGCTCAAATAAATGAAATTTTAAATGTACGTTTACCAGCCAGTAAAGGTGCTTTCAGTCAGCTTATTTAGCCGCAAGTTTTAATTTTAGTCGCAAGCGCAGCGACGACCATTGGCTCTTATGAACCAGCCTCCTCAGAACAGCCAATAAGCGATGAGCGCTCAAGACTAAAATTAAAACTTGCGGCTAAATAAGCTGACTGAACGCACCTTAACATCAAATTAATATTGCCAGTCATCTGTTGCTGAAATGTTTGTCCATGTTAAATTCAAGGTAAAATGTGGATCTTTTATGCCTTTTGTGGTCGACCATCGAACATCCAGGCACCACATCGCGGATCGGTGCGTGAGTCCGGCTGGTCTGGAAGAGGGGTACATTAGGCCCAATAATGGGGCCTACATGCCAGGTGAAACTATGTTCCAACTCCCCAAATCGAATCCAGATCCTGATGCCTTTTGTGGTTATCAATTATTAAATCACCCCATGTTGTGTGCTACACGCTACACAGCAATTTAGAAAATGAGGGTATCTCAAAACAGATACTCATAAGAACCAATGGCAAATTTATTTGAGCTTCACAAACTGAGACTCCAATTCATAAACACCAACAGACTGTTTGGCTTGGTCATCATAATCGGCCCATTCCTTTTCAGTCAAGTCAACATTGGTGAACAGTTTTCCACCCTCCTCTGCTTTAGCAATCCAACCTTCACCCGGTGCAAAATCCACAGGCTCTATGCCACGGCAGTCAAAACTGACGATTGTGGTGAACTGTTCCTTGTCGCTGGTCAGTTTGCCTTCATAAACAATGTTTAATTTAGTAAATAGGATACAAATGTTAACAGACTTGAAATATGCACCGTTACTTCCTTCCATGATATCCAAGGTGTTTTCCCTGCCGCAGAGCTTACATTTGGCCAGATAGTTCGTTTCGGATCTGCCACTTTTCGTGGGGAAGGTTTCCGATTCCGTTACTGTATGCCACTTTTCCGAAGTCTCACCGCAACCCATGCACTTCAATTTCAACATGTAAATGTAATTAGGATGGTCGGGGTATAGCTCTTCTATGTGTTCTAAATTAGCTTTTATTTGCAATCCGATTTTCACCATTTTTCTAGACACACGTCTCTGGGGATGATCGAGAAATTATTGTTCTCTGGAAATTACTAGAAGTCTCTGCTAGAAGTAAACAGCCAGTGACAGCGATCGATAACCTCAAAATCTGACAGCTTTAGGGATATTTAGCATTCAAGTGTCAGTTTTGACAGCGAGCGCACTGACTTTCACTGCACTGACGTTAGTGACGTTGTTCACTTTTCGAATTGTCAAACAGCTGTCACACTCACAAATTTAATCAATTATTATTTTCATAAAATAAAAATTGAAGAGATCAATTCCAAACACATCATGAGAGAGTTGTAAAAGCAGCAATTGAATACAGAAAAAAAATGGATCCAGGTTATGTTCCTGCGTGAATTCGTAAAGTTCAAGGTGAGTCCCACACCGTCCCCCTCATTCATTAATATTCAATTAATGTAACATTCCGAATGTGTCTTTTCAATTTATACAGTTACCTAATCGAAATGTCCCTCACAATCCAACAAATAATCACGGACGCGAAACGATTGGGCGGGCGCCTGAAGGAGCGCGACTCCATTGCAGATGGTTTGCTGAACGAAACGTACGGCATAACGAAGAAGATCGATGCCATGAAGCAGTTCCAGGAGGAGGTGGACCAGCTGAACGAAGTCTCCAACCAGAAGCCCCATTCGCAGCTGATCGCCAACATCCAGAAGGAGAACCGGCATTTGCGGGAGATTCAGCAGGAGAACCGGGAGCTCCGCGCCACCCTGGAGGACTACCAGAACGCCGTCGAGCATATAATGTCCAAATATCGCGAGCATACTTTGCGTGAAGTGTACAACACCGAGATTGACTTCAAGTGTATTCAGAACAAGCAATATACGGAGATCATACAGCGGCAGGCTGAGAAGATCCAAGAGATGGCTGCTGTTATGGAAAAAGCTGCGTTAATTGATGAAGACAGGCTGGTGTGTAATGAAGAGCTCATAGCGATGCTGAAGCTCGAGAATCAGGTAAATCAAATCACATAGTATTTAGGTGATTCTACCTAATATCAAAACTGTTCATCAAATAGTGAAAAACAAGAAGAAAAACCATCCATCATGAACATGTTCGGTGATTGAATCATATTTGAACACATATTGTGCACACATAGTCCAGACAAATTCTCTAAACAAGTAAACACCTACATTTCTTAAATATCTAGTAATAAAGGACCTGCAAAAAGTCCTTTCAAATCCGACCTTGGGAACCCATTATAGTTGCAGAGCTGGGCAAAATACTTGTAAAAAGTATGTAAATAACAAATACTTTTTATTTCCTGCTCAAAATAATATTTAAATAATAAATAATATTTTTGAAGTAGCAGTTGTAAATATTTAAATAAGGTAAATAATAAAGTATTTGACTACTTCAAATGTATTTAAATACTCAAGAAGTATTTCAATATTCAAAGTTGAATACTTTGGGTTATTTAAATACATTCAAAATTATCCAAGGGCTCTCTTGCTCAGAGCTGGGCATTATTTGCACTTATAAATATCTTGCAAATAATAAATACTTTTTTTTTCAATACTCAGTATTCAATAAATATTTTCTTGGGAAGAGCGAGATGTATTTATTATTTAAATACTTTCCAAAAGTATTAATTTTTTATTATTTGAAAAAGTATTTGCAAATACTTTCAAAGATACTTTTACGCTATTTAAGTACTTTTGCGTTATTTGAATACTTTTGCGTTATTTAAATACTTTTTTGTGATTCAAATACTTCGTTAATTGTATTTAGATATTTTTGTTACGTCATTTTCTGATTTGTCGCTATCACCGGGTGGATTACGCTACCTAGAGAATTCAAATCTGTTCAATAAATTACCTTTCAGAGCTAGTGTGTAATTTCATGAAGTCAGTTCCGTCATACACTCTACAGTTATCTTACCACTGGATTGCTGCCATTAATCAACAGATGGCGCGCTCACACTTGCTTGTACCACTTATCTTGAACTTGATTATCTGAACATTTCAAACTTCAATTTGATCCTTTCTGACGCGATAAATACAGCCACCCAAGTTTTTACAACTATCACAATAGGCTATAACTGGTAAGGAAGCAGAAATGAGGGAATGATTCAACAACACCATTCATAAAGATTGACACCGATGACTTGAAACGTACCTAAAATTTACACATCAATGTAAAAGCGGGAAGCCATCTACCTCAGGGTGACTGCACCGGCCACGACTTGAAATCGGTAAATGATAAGTGCTCAACGATGTATCGTTCATACTCAAGTTCATGACTGTGGAATGGTTACGAAACTATAGGCAATTTTCTCCTTTTGCATATTTTTGGGAAAGTGGGGGGGAAAGTGGAAATACTTTCACAAACTATTTAAATACATTTGCAGTAGTCAAATACTTTGACAGTATTTAAATACTTCACAGACAAATACTTTTAAATTATTCAAATATTTTATCATTATTTGAATAAAAAAGTATTTAAATAACGAAAATATTTAAATATTTACAACTGCAACTTTAAAATATTATTTATTCGTGAAGGAAATTACAAAATTATATAAAATGAATAAAGGATAATGTAAAATGTGTAGAAGGTATGGTATAAAATATTACTTATCATTGAATATTATTTCGACCAGGAAATGAAAAGTATTTATTATTTAAATACTTTCCAAAAGTATTTTGCCTAGCTCTGCCTTGCTTAAGGGGTCTCTGATGCGACTAAAAAAGTTGTTGACGGGAATCGGTTTCATTTAATTTTTTTCGTCAAGTAGAAAACTCCTCCAAAAAGAAAATGTAGAGCAGTGGTATCAAATTTTGAAAGTTTTGATTTTTGAAAATTCAAAAACTAGATAGCATTGACAATGCATCTTTCCTCAAGAAAGTCGCATGCCAAATTAAAACTTTCTATTTTCAAAAAAAAAGGTATCAAAAATGATTTCTCGTAGACATGAAAAAGTGAATTATAAAACCGATTCCCGTCAACAACTTTTTTAGTCGCATCAGAAACCCCTTAGCCCAAAAATATGCAAAAGGAAAGTCGCCTATTGTTTCGTAACCATTCAACAGAAAATATCGTGGAAGGTGGCTTGAATAGTGGCTCCTCTCACAGCCATAAACTTGACAATTTTCTTTCTAGTTTAGACTTCATTGGCACAGTTTCGGCTGCAAAGCCGAATATCTCGTTGTATGAACGATTCATCGTTGAGCAATTCTTATCATTTACCGATTTCAAGTCGTGGTCGGTGCAGTCACCCTGAGGTAGATGGCTTCACGCCGCTTTCACTTTGATGTGTAAAGGTGCGTTCAGTCAGCTTATTTAGCCGCAAGTTTTAATTTTAGTCGCAAGCGCAGCGACGCCCATTGGCTCTTATGAACCAGCCTCCTCAGAACAGCCAATAGACGATGCAGCGCTTACGGCTAAAATTAAAACTTGCGACTAAAGAAGCTGACTGAACGCACCTTAAGCACGTTTCAAGTCATCGGTATCAATCTTTGTTAATCGTGTTGTTGAATCATTTCCTCATTTCTGCTTCCTTACCAGTTATATCCTAATGTGATAGTAGTGAAAACTTGAGTGCTGTATTTACCGCGTCAGAAGAGACCAAATTGAGGTGTAAAATGTTCAGATAATCAAGTTCAAGATAAGCGGTACAGGCAAGTGCGAGCGCGCCATCTGTTGATCAATAGCAGTAATACAGTGGTAAGAGTTCTGTTTTGTCAACCTACTCACTATTCAGATCAGAAGAATGACCTAACAAAAATATTTAAATACAATTTACAAAGTATTTAAATACTTGACGCAGAAGTATTTGAACAGCGCAAAATTATCTTATAAATATATTATATTGTCTTATCTTGCAAATACTTTTTTAAATAATAAATATGTACTTACTAAATACTTTTGGAAACTATTCAAATAATAAATACATTCCGCTCTTTCTAAGAAAATATTTAAATACTGAGTATGTATTCAAATGAAAAAAGTATTTATTATTTGAAAAGTATTTATAAGTACAAATAATGCCCATCTCTGAATAGTTGCCATCAAGTTTTGAAAACACGCTTTTAGAAGTCATTGCTTCATCCCAAGATTGTCTTTTCAAGAAATGAAATCTTTCCTTGAATGCATACAGTTGTGGTTTGGTTTGTTTTGAAGACAAGTTGATTTTCATTCTAAACTAGATTGCGGAAGCGATTACGATTTGTGTCACTTTTTATCCCACAATGCTTCAAGAGTATCAGAAAAATGTGGAAAAAAATTTAGGGTTCTTTTTTTTGAAAATATGGAGGGTCAAAAGGTGGTCCTTCGACCCCCTTTATTCTCGTTATTTTGAAAGATTTTTGTGAACTTTTCTGAACAGACCAAAAAGCAATGTTTTTGAATCTTTGAATGTGTTTTGTAATTTTATTTACTATACAGGGTGAGTCGTAAGTCCTGAAAATCCAGTTTTCTTCAAAAATGCACGCAGAAAATTTTATATAAGAACTATTTGTGTTATTTGTTGCTCTACATCAGTTTTATAACCTCTAGAACCTTTCACGGTTATTTTCGAGGAAAAATACAAGGGTTTATGACTCACCCTGTACACTAAATAAAATTACAAAACACATTGAAAGGTTGTAAAAATTTGCTTTTTGGTCTGATGAAGAGTTTACTAGAATCTTTCTAATTTACGAAAATAGGAGGGGGCGAAGGACCACCTTTTGACCCTCCATATTTCCGAAAATAAAAATCATCAATTTCTTTCAACATTATTCTGGAACTTTTGGAGCATTTCTCTAATTACGGTTCAATTTTCTACCCCAAGTTTGCAAACACCCTGTATAAACTTTATGTGAAGTATCTAATTTTTGTAAAAATATGGACTGATAGACTAAGGGGATCAGAGCTAGCAGTTCAAACAGATCTCTAATCGTTCTCAGCAATCCAAATTTACTCATTTCCTAAGTTAGGGCAAAATTGTTCCATAACGTTTATTTTGTTGAACAGTTTTATTGATGCTATTATATTATATCTTTTGTATTTGTGTTGTAAGAATAGGGTCCTTCACAGATTTTTCCACATGGAAGGGTAACTTTTTTTTTTCAACATACACTACATTGCACGCGGTCTCTAGAGGTCTCTAGTAGTGGAGTTAACAGTGCAGCGTGCAGCATTTTACCCCTGTTAAATACTGTGTAAAGACCTACCTGCATATTAGTAATGTTGTTACTTCTATTCTTCGCCTACTTAGCTATTTTCTTTTTCCAGGGATTGCGAGAAATGTTAGGAATCGCCTTCAAACATGGCTCTATTACCAACAGCAAAGAAGACAAAACTATACAAACTGAGAGTCTCACGTGAATTTTATGTCGATTTTATTATACTGCAATTTTTTTTTTTAATTTTACCATGTTCTATGTATTTACTTATTTATTGTGTTTATACTCTTTTTCACTGTTGAATAAAAGTCGATATTCTTTAACTTCGTGTTTCCTGTACTCATTTACCTACCGACAGGATCAGGTATGCATTTAGTTATCGTGTAGAGGCAACTCCTTTTTTCATCAATACTTTATACGTTTGTACAGCTGTTTCGACCTATCAATAAATCAGGCAATCATCAGAGACATGTACATACACTCATACAGGATGTCTCAAAAGTATCACATTCCCATTCCAGAGCGTTATATGGAGCCCACTCAAGAACACGAGGAAAATATAAAAAAAATATTGAGCTTTATTAGATTTCCCCGGCCGCCACCAACATGGACTGAGGGCTCACTCTTTACTTATTGTTTTGCACAGCTGAAACGGGAAGGTAAATGGAACTCGAGCATGCTAACATAATACAAGTTTATTAATTATTATAAAATAATTCCACATCACACTACTTACATGATAATTATAAACTCGGGACTGAGGGCACAACCTCAGTCCCTTGAACCGACAGTCTGCCTTCAACCCGCAGTACTTCTTACTACCACCGAACCAGTCGAGCCATGATCATCGAATCCCGGTTGATCACTCCATCCCCGTGTGCCCGCGTATGTAAGTCTAATCCGAATCAACCAATCAGGTCGATGCTCGTTTCCTTGTGCTTGGTGAACCCGGCATACCACGGCGGTTATGAACTAAGAATAGTGCGTTCTCCTAACCCGACGGCGCAGATGCAACATGGACGCAACTGTCGCTATTTAGTGCCAAATTTGAAACATCCAGACAAATATCGATTTTTCTATGGAACACCAGGCTATTTCATGAATAAGCCTCCAGATAGATACAAAAAAGTTACTAGAAATGTGAAGGAGAACCAGTCGCAAGCCAAATTTCTCTTTTGTATAGTTCTTTTTTACAAAATAATGGAAATATTGGAAGTTCGTTGCTTACTTCGCAAATGATCCACAGTCTGTTGATCGCGATGTTGTCAGATTTGGCATGGCCGCCGTTACCAATAATAATTTATATTGCAATTACTGTCACCTGAAATAGTCACTATAAAATCAATTAATTTTGCAAGATGTTTCCTTGCGCATTTCTAGTTTAGAAATCTGACACCATACTGCATGAAAATTCAAAATTTGAAAATTGCTATATCGAAATAATTGAAATTTATATTTCTTGTTCACTTGGCAACCCCGAACAAGGCTTCTGCCGTTCTCCCGCCTGGCTTCTGGGCCGGAAAGTTTTATGCAATCCGCAGTACATTGATGTAGCAAAGATTGCCTAAAACGTACCGTGTGAGAGTGGCTCTTGCGGCTCGCCTACCTTTGGCCCCAGAGGCTTTCAGTTAGAGGAGAGTCAGAGGGGGCCCTGATCAAAACTTCCACTCCACGTGTTCGCGGAAACGGAATAAAATGAAACCTTTTTCTTCATCGTATCGACTCTCGGTTCTACACTTGTTATGAGGCAGTGTTTATTTCCATTTTTTCTTGTAAGAACCGGAAGCGTACCTTCCTATTCCACCTTCAAAATGATTGTTTTTAATTTTTAAAAGATTAAAATAACATCAGACTCACAACTCACAAACAGTGAGCATCAATATTTGAAAATTTCACTTACACAAACGATTATTGATAGGTTTTCTAATCATGTTACGTGTTAACAGACGCTATTTGTCTGGAAGTTTCATATCAAGCGCCTAAATAGTACGCGCATGGGCCCGGATAACACGTAAGATACACAGTCCTATTGTGCTGCCCTTGCAGCATTCAACATTCCCTCTGTGACACCTCGTTGTTTTTGCTGAAGGCGATTTATGAATCATTATAATTTATACCTAATAAAATAATTCGTACTCAAGGAATGAGCCTTTCGCTACGGCCCTTCCGTCATATTCATGACAGTATTGTTACGTATTTCGCGTACGGATTCAAATATAATTGAGGTCTCCAATTTTCCGTTGTCTCTCTTTACTGTGACGTCATGCGTATAAGATACGGTTAATCGAGGTCATTGGGCGCTTCCCAATAAGGCGTATAAGGACACAATTCGACACATATGGACACAATTTGACACAGCTAGCGTTCCAATAGCAGTAATAGCACCACATGTCGACACAATCGAAACATTGGCGAGGCTGAGTTTAGAATTGAGCTGGCAAGTGCACTTTGACATTGTGTATCCGTCTTGTCGCAGTTATTGGAAAGCGTCCTATGTTTCTTGAGATATGACATTTCGTTTCTGACAATGGGAAATTTTTCGAATCTGACAAGCGCTCTGTCGTGTATTTATTTGATTTCAGCATGGATTCCATGATTTCACTTGTTCTTACCCTCGTTCTTACCAATAAGTGTGTTATATGTAGTGGAAAACTGAGAAGACTCACAGAAATGGTTCAAGGGTGTTGTGTCGCTCTATGCGAGTGCGAAAATAAGACGAATACACCCGGCATCACCATGCACCGGTTCAGGAAAGACCCAAACTTGATGGAAGTGTGGCTGCACCAGCACCACCAGGGATCACGCTGCACCAGACACGTGCATCTTACTACGAAAAAACTCTATTACTTCGTCCATTAAAAACTCCCTTATGGGTTCTAGTGACTTTCCCCACATGATAATGGGAACAGTATAGCTAACCGATTCAAAATTCCCGCAAAAGTCAGAAACGAAACGTCCAAACGTCATAAACGTCAAAACGTCAAAGGTGACCTCGAAAAACCATGTACTTTCTATCTCCTAAAATTGGAAAGGTCAATTGAGACGATCGATTTAAAACACACTGTTCATTTCTGCGTACTACAATGAATACACGCCAACAATTCTACTTGGAAATTCGCAGGTACTTCGCTTCTATCCGCTCGTTACCACTTCGCATTCCAATTCATAACTGACTTGGAGGACAGTGCTTTTATATGCCTCTGATTCGCGATCCCGAGCTTTCCATCATCTTCCAGCAATAGGTCCCTTCGTTTCGGTTTTTTTGAGTGCGCATGTCTGGCGCGAATTTCATAGTTTCGTACACCGATATTGAAAATTAACACTAAAAAATATTGTAGTGCACATAAATTTCCACAAATAATTTGGTTGAATGTTGGATACCATTTTTTATATTCGAAGGAAATGTTTCATTGAAATTATGTTCAATGATCATTTGTGGAAGTTCAGGAACAACTAAAATGGCAACAACGCTCAAACCAACAAGACCACGGCGCCAACTGTCACTTGTGACATGTGATCACACTTCTCGTTTCTACCTGACCTAAATTTCATTTGCTCATGTTTTGACGAAAGAACAGAGCTTGTTGAAAATGGCTGTACCGAGAAAGAAGTTCAAAGAAGCTACGAAGAGTTGCATTTACGGTATGTGTAAAAGTGACAGCCAGGAATCAGTAGTTGGTCAGACGACTACACAGAGAATGCAGCGTTGCCATTCAACTGACAGGTGTACGAAAGTTTTCACAATTTGGAGCCTTCAAGCATGCGCATCTGCCCAAACGAAGTAGCCTATTTCCATAGTGGCCCGGCATATGCGGTTTCTAGACCACTCCTGAATAATCACACATTACCCGTATAACTCTGCCGTGCTCTAGAACCGGCGCCTCCGCCAAAATGGACAGATGTGTCTCGATCGAGCGTTGGCGTCTCCATGTATTTCAATGCCATCAAGTTCACTCTAGAAATGTCCAGAGCTCCACGCATTTGTACACTGCGGCTGTGGAAGAGTCCAGAAAGATCGCGTGTTTACCAGTGTGCACGGGATCGCCGCTCGTAACAGTATAGGCGATTTACATTAGAAAAACGCCACCTGGTGTAGAGCTCGGTACTTGATCGTCGAGGACGTTTTTGCGAGGAAAACCTACTCCGACGTCTAGTAGCCTAGGTGGGCACTAGTGGATACCTGTAATACCCACATATTGACAGGGAAATTTGACAAGTAGAAATAATCTGAAAAAGGGGTTTGCATTTGTGTCTCTTATTTCATGTTATGGTTAGCGTAGTTAGCAGGTTTTTAGTAGATCTAGCTCTAGAGGTGCGCAGCTGAAAGACTACGCCCCCAGCAATGCACTACATTATTGCGATAAAAAAAGACAACGTTTACGTCGCGAACACAGAGGTAGCTACGGCGGGCTTGTTAGAATGAAAAATGCGGATCTCCAGCTGAAGTCGAAGCAGGAAATCTTTAGAAAAAAGCGAGGAAAAAAGGTAGGTGGTGGTTGACTCTGCACGGCCAGCCCGAGGTGATTTTTTCTTGGCTGGCAGGCTGGGTCGACGGGCTTGTGTGTTTCCCTCCGTGCGGGTGTGACAGAGTCTGTTGCTCTTCCTTGGGCGGAAGCTATGGATGTTTTAGAGAAAGGTCTGCGACGACGCTGGTCATCAACATGGGGCCCAATTACGAGCCTATGGGGTCCCAAGGGTTCACAGGAACGAAAGTTTGCTTGTAGCGTACGGCACAAGGCAGCAAAGTGACAGTTTTGACATGCCACCAATTGACGTAACCACCGCCGTTGCCGGACGGCAACTTACACCAGTTCTAAAAATTAATGCCCTAAAACTTCCTCGACGAAACGGCCATTTTCCCCAATAAGGTCAATCGCCTATTGTAATCGTGCGGAAAAAAGTTTTGAGGTTTCGACGATATATCCTTTTTGAGCCCCCCCCCAGGACGATCAAGACCATTTCCAGAATGGTGTCTGTCTTTCTGTCTGTCTGTATGTACCTAATCTTCCACGATAACTGCCGAGCCGTCGATCCGATCGACTTGGAATTTGGCATGCAGACATGGTTTTGTTGTCGAATAACCGGATTGCCATCTGTCAAACGAAAGTTCCATTATCAAAAAACGACAGAATAAGTTGTATGTCACGGAATTCAACTTCCGATATAGGCTATCATTGGAAAGCCTGTGAAAAACTGCATTCAGAACTGTTGGAAGCATTTCTTCCTCTCTCATCTGCCGAATAATAAAAAATGTCGAAGTTTGAACCTTTGCCATTTGATTATTCAAAAATATATCAGATAGATTTTGAACCAAATTCGGCTGTAAGCAACACAACAAAAGAATGAGATTAATGCTGAAGTTGAGAGTTTTCCACCATGTTCCAATCGGGCGTTATGAATTTTCAAAATTTGTCTCAGCCCTTGCCACCCGAGAAGGCCTCTCACCGAGCCTCTCACCCGTGTTTTGACCAGGACGACTCACTTGTGATGCAGGACTCCACTCAAAAAGTCATTCCTGCTCGGGGATCGACTTTTTTCGAAAGATTTCAACTGATAAAGTAGATTGGATTGGGCGTCGTGTGAACTCATTTTCAAAATCGACGCGGCTCCGGTTTTCCGACGGTAATTTTTTCAAAATGAAATTTGCACATTCCGTGAATTTGAAAAAAAAACTGCAGTGCAAACTTCGACATGCAGTGAGTCCACGGACTGTGAGTCCCACAAAATATTCATTTTAGGTGCAGCGACGTGCTGGGAACGAGGCTGAGAATAAAAGTTAGAGAAAATATTGAATTAATTTTTGAAGGAAAATTTTTCGAAATTGGACCCACGGTTTTCAAGTTTTCCTCTCTGGAAAAACTGCAAATTTTCAAACTTTTTATCCCGTGAAGAATTTTTATATTTTTTTCAAACAAGAGTCAGGTAACTGGTTCTTGAACAATTTCCAACTTTTTTTTTTCAACTTGCCGGGAATTTTCCTGTTGAAAATGAAACTGGCCTGGGTTATGGAGACTTGGCTTAGATAATGGAGCTTAAGGACAGTGTTGAATTTTGAATTGGTAAAATAAGCGTTGCGAAATCAATCCGTCTGGGTTTATTCCTTGACGGATTCTTACCATTTTGGTCTCTTTCGAAAGCTACAAGGATGTACTTTGGTTTGAGCCCGCCCATTGGCAATTCCAAAATCCAAAAATAGTTTTTTCAAATGTCAAAATTTAAATATTTTTTTTGGATTTCGGAATAGCCAATGGGCTCAAACCAAAGTACATCCTTGTAGCTTTCGAAAGAGACCAAAATGGTGGAAATCCATCAAGGAATAAACCCAGACGGATTGATTTAGCAACGCTTATTTCACCAATATGACTCCGTCCTTGAAGTGAAGCCTCAATTGACGATTTTTACAATAAGATGATTTTGAATAAGATTTGAGGTTTTCCTGGAAAATTCAAAATTCAAGTTTTCCAAAACAAAATTTTCAATTTCCTACAAATTATTTTCAATCCTTCCCTCTAATTCCAACTTCCCACCTGAAGAAACGTTTCGAAGAAAATTTTTCCTATATGCCGATCAGCTTTTAAATTCAGCACTAGAACGGTAATTTTCTTACGCCAAGTTGGCAATTCTGCGATAATTGGGGATGCTCAAATTTGTAATGTTGGATCACTTTTTCCCTAGATGACCTTGAATTTTTATTGTCAATCGAGTACAGCGCTGTTGCAAGATTGTATAAACGTTCAAGGTGTCTTGATTTTGTTAGATTTTCGCCAGTTTAAATGGGCGACTGGCGGAATGTTTTTTCCAAGGTTTTTCCAAATAAAATAATAAATTACGTTGAGGAAACTGTTCTAATTTTTGGTCAAAAATTAAGGTCAATAGCTGATATCTAAAATTAATCTGTGCCTTTTAAATTTAACACTAGGTGATAGATTTTACAAGCTCTCGAAGGTAATAATCGAAAATTTCACAATTTTTTTGAATTAATTGCTATGCCTGTACTGAGGATACAATATTAGTGACAACGTAAATCAACTTATATAGTGCAATAGTACCTAGTATCACTATATGTAGGTACTTAAGATACATTGATACTATAACTAAATATATACAACAATTCTTGAAAACCTGTGAGATGAATTAACTTCAGCTACAGCATTCGCTCGAAGATCTATAGGCAAACCACAGAAAAACTGCTCGACGTAGCTTTAATGAAAAAAAAAAGGAAAAGATGTCAGCGAGGCTGATATCAGTGGCCATCTTAGGGAACAGAGGGTAGAGTAGATGCAGCAAGTGGGCGAGTGCGAAGTTGACGATGGAGATGTTGAGGAACTACAGGTCTAGCTCAGATGCAGTTTTTGATAGCCATTGTCCGCGGACACCTACTCCGCGACGATGTGGTTCATGGTCTGGTTCTCAGTTCCACACTCAGAACTCGGATCTTCTACATATCCTCACTGATAGAACTGAAATCTGCATTTTCCCTGCCCTGTTCGTATCCTATTGAATCCATACTTTCCTTGGAAGGTAGAAGCTCTTCGGATCCTCTACAATCGCTCTGTTCTTGACGGCGGCTTCAGTATCCCATATTTCCTTCCAGTGTCTTTTCATCTCGAAATCTGCAGCATGGATTTTTGGCTGCGATGTTCAAAATTGGCAGCCAGAAAGTCTGGGTAGATTTGACAACTCCAGCAATGATTCTCAATGCTTGGTTAAGAATGACGTCAATGATGTTGTGTGTGTGTGTGCTATTCATCCAAACAGGAGCGTAGTATTCCGCTGTCGACTAGACCAAGACAATGGGGGATATCCGAAGAGTAGTGGCGTCGACACTCCATGTAGTTCTCGCAAATCTCTGAACCAGGTTCATTCGTGTCTTCGTCTTGGCAGTGAGTCTCTCCAAGTTGATCTTGAAGGATAATGTTTGGTCGAAGGTCCCACCGAGGTACTTGGAGTGGGACTGTGCTGCAGATGAAGTCCGGCCATCAAAGCTGACATTGAGGTGACGAACTGCTTTTGTCGTTCAGATGAATGGCTCTAGTCTCTATCTCCAGAGAGTTCGGATTCAATCCTCATTTCTGAAAGATGACAAAATTCTGTTGGAAAATCGTAATACATATTTATTATGTGCAGAAATATCATAGTGAAAAAGCACAGAATCGGCGGGTTTTTATTTTGCACATCTGTGTTATTTGTCCAAAAAGTTTGTTTTCAGTTTTGACAAAAAAATACAAGATAAAACTTTGGATCAAGTTTTCATTTTTGGCTGGTCATAATCTACTCACTGTTCGACTGAATTGGTTCAAATTCATTTCATGGCTTGTCTCTGTTGACAGAAGGGCTGGCCTAAAAAGCTAAAATTACAGAAGCCAACTTTTTTCAATCGAGTCACATCTAGGGTTGCCAGATGCAAAAATTGGATTTCCAGGACATAAGCTTCAAAAAACCAGGACAGACGTCCAAAAAACAGGACTTTTGAAACTAAGATCAATAAGCTTTAATATAATGAATCTTTAAATCAAAATAAACTTAAATGAATAAAAGGATTAAATTCACAAAAATTCAGAAACAAAAAAAAACTCAAACATCTCTATTTTTTTAGAAACGTATTTTTGTTCGGACTTTACCGCCTCAAGAACTTTTTTATTTTTCAATGCCAAGTGATAAAATTCTTTGCACGACATATTGAAGTTAGTTCTTATTTGTAGCTCCGATTTCACATGGTCAAGTAGAAGTCTATTCCGAGCATCTGTCCAAGAGGCAGTGCAGAGCGAGAACAGTCTTTCTAGTAGCCGAGGCACACATGTTAAATGGAAAGAAAACGGCATTTGATGTTACAAGCAAGCCACTTTGCACAGTTGTTACTAAGACACTAACAAACATTTTTTTCCGCAGCACATGAAAATCGGTCCCTTAGGAAAGCGGGGGGGGGGGGGCTTGGAAAGAGTAACTTTTTCAAATATTGACCGATTTTCACAATTTTGGTGTCGATTCCACACAATTTGATATCACCAAGAAAAATAGAGACAATGCTAATGCTGTAAGTTACAAGGTATGGTTATTTTTAGGCGCCATTTTCAAAATATGGCCGCCAATGTCGCAAAATTTTATCTGATTTGAAAATAACCTTGTCACATGTCCAAACCGACTAATTCAAGGATGCTCTTCGCGTTTCCTTTATCTAAAATAATATTCGGTGCATTATTATAGCTATTATTATCCGGTAAACGTGGAATGGGGGTGCAGGGGGCACCCCTCAGCAGCGGGTGTGATTGTGCACTCATCTGAACTTCGCCCTAAGTTTGATTTTTCAGTGTTTATTTTATTTTAATTTTCATTTCTTATACTTTATTCTGGAAAATCAATAAAGACAGTTTATTATTATTATTATTATAAATGAGTTCCATAAATCTTACGTCTTATTTCAAATTCAACGCCACAACCCGAATGTGGATTTGAATATGCGAAATGTTTTGGCGGCAGTTATTCATGACTGCAGCTTGCAGCGCTGTTGTTCCAAATGTAGTGACATATTGAGGTAAGAAAACAGATGTATAAAGCCAACACTGCCTTCAATTACCCTCAGTTGATCTATAAGTGGGTTTTCCCCACAGTGAATCTCAAGAATGCACAAGAATAACATCAGGCAGAATCCAAAACAATTCTGGTCATTTGTAAAATCCAAGCAGGGGGGTCATGGCATACCAACAGTCATGAAGTTTGGGGAGGGCTCAACTTCTAACTTGCAGCAGGTAGTCGATTCGTTTGCTGACTGTTTTTCTGAGTCTTTCGCTGCCTCCGGTAGCGGTTCTTTTGGTGCACCAGCCTCGCCCGATTATTTTCTGAATCACCTATCTATAAAGCGAATCGGCCAAGATGACATAATGCGTGCCATTGCGAAGTTGAAAAATGGTTGCACAGCAGGTCCAGATCAGATACCCGCTTTTCTGATCAGAGATTGCCGCTGGATTCTTGTCAGTCCTTTGGAGACCATTTTCAATTTGATTCTCGAAACGTCCCATTTCCCCTCAATCTGGAAAACTTCTCGTCTGTGTCCCATATTCAAGAAAGGTAACAGGGCGGAGGTCTCGAACTACAGGCCCATTGCTCTTTTGAACAATTTTTCCAAGGTGTTTGAAACGATTTTGCATGGCCTCATATCTAGTCATGTATCTCACTCCGTCACAGTTCATCAGCATGGTTTCATGAGGGCTCGTTCCACTGTGACCAATCTTGCAAACTTCACCCAATACCTCAGTGAAAAAATTGATGGTGGACAACAGGTTGATGCCATATATACTGATTTCTCGAAGGCATTTGACAGACTAGACCACGGCATCTTGCTCCGCAAATTGAGTTCTTATGGACTTTCTGACCCACTAATATCCTTGTTTCGCTCCTATCTTTGTAACAGGTACCAATACGTCTACCTTAAGGGCTTCAGATCCCGCAGGTTTTTACAGGCTTCCGGAGTTCCTCAGGGTTCTGTGCTAGGTCCCTTACTTTTTATCCTTTTTATAAACGATATAGTTATGAACATCAATGCGAGGTACTTGCTTTATGCAGACGACTTGAAGGTTTTTAGTGTGGTGTCTTCCCTCGCAGACTGCGGGCGCCTGCAGGCAGATCTCAATACAATTGTTGCTTGGTGCAGTGAGAATGGCTTGCCGATCAATGTGAGTAAGTGCAGCGTTATGTCCTACAGCAGAAAACATGCAAACGTCGTTTTCGACTACACTTTGGGGGGAGAAATATTGCAGAGACCTCGGACGGTGAAGGACCTTGGGGTAGTTTTTGACGGCGGTCTATCCTTCAAGGAGCACATCAGTTATGTCTCGAGCTCGGCATACAAATGTCTTGGCTTTGTGCTGAGAAACTCAAAGGCATTTACCAACGTTGAAACACTGAAAGCCTTATATGTTTCTTTCGTCCGGTCCAAACTTGAATACGCCTCTCTTGTCTGGAGTCCGATTTATGACTCCTTCGTCAATGATTTGGAGAGAGTTCAGAGGAGGTTTTTGAAGGCGGCTTATTTTATACTGGACAACCAATACCCTCCACGTGGTTTTCCTCAGGAGATCATGTTGGAGCGGTTCAACCTGTCATCTTTGAAGTCTCGAAGAGTGTTCCAGTCAATCCATTTTCTTTTTGGTCTATTTAGCAACACGTTGGATTGCCCTGATTTTCTTGGTGCTGTGGGTCTCAGTGTTCCTCGGCTTTCCTCTAGATCACACAGTTTATTCCACCTTCCCACAGCTAGAACCAACATCCTAGTGGCATCTCCTCTCTATCAGATGATTGTCAATTACTCTGCTTATGAGAGCGAGGTTGATCTCTTCAACTGTTCTCTGTCCGACATAAGAGCGAAGGTTTTTTCCTAAGTATGTACCCCCTCTCGGTTTTGTCTCTGGTATCCCTCACCCTTTAACTGGGCTTTTTTGCCTGTTGGGTGCAGTACAATAATAATAATAATAATAATAATAATAATAATAATAATAATGATATTTGAATTATTCAGATTTCTTTCAGAAACGTCTCTTTCTGGTTTACCTCAAATCATAGGCTCAGTGACAACCGTAGATGAATTCGTCAGATCTTCGGATTATCTCAAAACACCAACCTCAATGATGTCACTTGCGATCAGATGGAAGAAGCTGACGGCAGGATATTTCTTCATGTCATGGACATGGTAATTCTCGATACTGAAAACGTCCCTATTCCAAGTTCCGATATAGACGTCGTAGTCCTAGCGATCTCCTACAACTTCGACATAAAAAGCGTCGGCCTCAGGCAATTACGGATTCTCTATGGTACCTCCAAGCATTACAGACACCTAGCAATCCATTCAATTTTGGAGAGTCCAGATCCGTAGCTCAGCGTGGTTTCCACGCCTACATAGATTGTGATAGCGTTTCGTTTTTTTAGTTGATAGAAAGACAAAAAGACAGGTGGAGTGCTTGGAAAGATATTTACACCGATGCATTCACACCTTTAGCTCGTCCTCCTGCTCATCCTCTCACTGAGGATACACTGAAGACTTCGGAAGAAAACACAGTCCGCATGTATGGAGTGTGTGATCCTGAGTGTATCACTGTAGATCAGGTTCGCAAAAACCTATTTGCCACAGAGAATCGACCTTTGGCCCTGTGGTCCTCCGACATCTGGTGCCCTAGTACAGCATGCTCGACGAGCCGCTTACCAGGCTGGTCAGTTGTGGAGACAAGCCACGTCCACTAGCCAGTGTGACACAACTCCAGAAGGATTGGGTTGGGCACTCCAAAATGATAAGTGGAAACCAGTATGGTCTCAGTTATAGGAAGTGTGGAATGCTTGTCATGCCTTGGACCGATGTGGCTGCAAGACTGGTTGCCAAACTATGCTTTTGCAAACTAACTAAACTGCTAAACTATTTTTTTTGCAATGTGAATGCAAAAGAAATCGGCTACCCTGCACTCTTAGTTGCAAGAGCTGTAAAGGAGGCTACACCAACAAAAACTATGCCTTCAGATATGCCAATAACTCCCTTCAGATATCTCGAATGTTATTTTAGATGAAGAAAACGTAAAGAGCGCCCCAAAATCAGTCGGTTTAGACACGCGACAAGCTTATTTTCAAATCAGATGAAATTTTGCTAAATAGGCGGCCATATTTCAAAAATGGCGCCCGAAAATGAAAAAATAACTGTATCTTGTGACGTACTTCATCTCTATCTTTCTTAGCGATATTAAATTGTGTGGAATCGACACCAGAATTGTGAAAATCGGTCAATATTTGAAAAAGTTACTTTTTTCAAGGGGGGCTCTCCCCCCCGCTCTCCTAAGGGACCGATTTCCATGTGCTGCGGAAAAAAACGTTTGTTAGGGTCTAAGTAACAACTGTGCAAAGTGGCTTGCTTGTAACATCAAATGCCGTTTTTTTATGTGTACCTCGGCTACTATTCGGAATCGGCATTTGAGCCATAAATCGAAAGAACAAATTTTATGATTTTTGGAAAGATAGACACGATGTAGCAGCTCCGGGGGAAAATGTAGAGAATACTCACAAGTAATTCGAAACTGTATATTAAAAATACAGGAGAGCTTTGTTTAAAAAATACAGGACATTTAGCGTCCTGCGGAGGACTTAGGAAGGACGCAAAATTTTAAGGCTGAATCCAGGACGTCCTGCGAAATCCAGGACGTCTGGCAACCCTAGTCACATCGCAGGTCAACCATTAAATTTGCCTCAATATGGCTCGAACCCGATAACAGTATTCCCAAAAATGTAAATTTGACCAAATAACACAGGGATACATTTTTCCGAATCTGCGGCCCTAGACTTTGATTTACCCAGTAATTCTTGACAAGTTTTAACAGAGGAATATTGCTGGTAAATCTAAACAAAATTGAAATCCCCTATCTGCCATTGGTCTATGTAACGTTAATGAATAACCTTATAGCGTGGAGACCTCAGGTGATAATAAGCGCCGCAAAGCAAGAGCGCCTTTCTCTGGTGGTGATTCATGCGTGGCCCCAAGCCGTTGGTAATTTGTGGAAATTCTCTGGAATCCCGTGGCTATCCATTTAATTTGAAGAAATCGTATCCGGTGGAAATCCCGTGGTAATCCCGTGGCAATCCATCACAATCCGTTGAACGTTCTGATGTCCCAGTAATTCACCCGAGGATTCACCCATGATCATTTGCATCTGAAGTCAACTTTGAATGAAAGAAAAAATTTACATGAACTTAAGTACTGCTCAGACAAGAGTGTTACTCGTACTTACCTTATAAATATACAGGCAGAACCATGAATATAGCAATAGCAGAACCGAGGGCAGAACACTTATGGCGTTTTCGACTGGGACTGCTCTGGAACTGTTCCAGTTCCGAACTTGTTTGATACCGAGCTGCTCTTGAACCGAATTGCATTCGTTCCATTCTGTCCCCGTCGGCTCGGCTCCATCACAGACGGCTTCATTCCGTTTCTTTTTCCCCTCTCTCTCGTTAATTTCAAAGCATTCATACCTTCCATCACTGCTTGATTTGAACAGGAATTCATGAGAAAATTGTAAAAAGGAATGCACCGCTACAAATTCTTTCTTTTTGGTATTACCACGACTCATATTTAGGGCATGTTCCGTTTTACAACTCTTCGAACCGGTAACCGAAAAAGCGGTACCTTATGGTTACCGGTTATTTCGGAACGCTCTGGTCAATCTTCCGTCAATGTGAAGTTGTCAAACGTTGAAATTTGATTTTGAAACATCCAGGCTGCCTGCAAAGCATGCAGAGCAAAAAATGGTGAAGGGTACATGTTTTGAAATCACATCACAAGCTTCCAGCTCTCTTACTACCTACCTCGCTACCTATACCTACCTTTACGTTGCTCAAACCCTTATCATTTTGAGACATGGGGTTACATTGAAATTCAAGTCCAAGACATACCTCGCGTTCAAGATGGACATTTTTAACGAGGGCCTGGGCCGAGCAAGCTTGAGAAGTGTGTCTGACTTTAGCTGCAGAATGCAGAACACGCTGCTGGGCCGCCAACGTATAGGGTAGCTGCCTCTTCTTCTGCAGGTACCCTCCTGTAGGTATGCTTGTACCTGGCTCCAAGGGCAAACCATATCGCAGAAAATCATGTAAACGGACGGTATAAAAGTAATTTGTAGTCTTCTGGGATCGTTTCGTGATTCGTGTCATGACAAAACTCAAAACCAACTTTCAAAATTGGCAAGTAATGTCATCCGCCATGTTTTTAACCGGAGTAACCAAGCTCAAACGCCGGTCGCTTCGGTTCCCTCTGGTTGAAATAACCGTGGTCCGATTTACGAATAATACAAGTTAATATTATCAATTCGGACCGGGTAACCGGAGTTTCGGTACGAATATTACTAAAACGGAACATGCCCTTAGCATCAAAATCGACACTGATACATCAAGTTGACAGTAGAACTGACTACCAAGACAGTTCTAAAATTCGGAGCTGGTTCCGTGCAAATGACGTAGGAATATTCCCAGTCGAACACAGCAAAAGTAGCACGGGAGCAATGCCACTTCCAGTCGAACACGCCGAAAAGTTGCTCTGATGAACCGCGCATGCTCCGTCGGAATGGAACCGGCTCGGTTCTAGCCAGTCGAAAACGCCATTAATGAAATTTTCCCAGGAATGTAAACAACAATGACACTCACCTGACATCATGACAAACAACGGCCAAGGCAACAGGGCAGCGGATATGATGCAAGGAGACGCCAGAACTGGCATTTCTTGTCAAAATTTTCTAACCTCTTTGAGCTCAGCCCGTTTTCGCGCAACTTGGTCTATGAGCGTCCGTTACACTCTAGGCAACATGGCCAACCGCGTTTTATTTTCTGCTGAATTTAAAACGAGATCGGCATATAGGTTCCTGGATACTACATAGTCGGGGAAGTTTTGGAGTGACACAATACTAAACAATAATTGACGAAACTCCCAGGAAACTCGAATCACACTAGGGTTGAACGCACCATAGTTGGAACTCACCCTGTAGTAGACAACCAAATATTTTGTTATTCACAGTGAAGATTATTCTTTAAAACTTGATTGAACAAAACGTTTTGTTTTAGGAAAAATCAATATATTAACAATTTATTTACATCCTGGAGGTAGTGTATTCATCTGGAAACTTGAAAGAGTGCTGTCCATGTGCAAAAACATTAGGCAACAGCCCAGCATTTGGAATTATATTCCAAGATAATGTTAGGGTGATGTTCTTGTTGGCCCTGTAAAAAATTAAACAATTTAAGACCTCCAGTCATTTCAGAAACCAAACGGGTTATACTTCAAGCCATTTCCATCATCCCAGAAGTAGTATTTGGTGTTCATGTTCCTGAAATCGATGACGGCAGGTTCTCCCCGTAAAATGATCTTGTCCCACAGCACGACCTGATTAAGTTCGTTGTTGGCAGACTGATATTCGGCAGTGAGGTAGAGAAACAGCTGTTTGACGTTCCAGTTGAACAAATGAGTCAGATCGGTTTTCAAATCGAAAGTGAGGAAACCCAGGTCGTTTTTCTCCCGAGAAGCGCTGTAATCGGGGACGTTCTTCCTGTAATTCAAACGGTGGAATCAAAGAGGACCGTGTTTCCTTAATGCCACTTACACGACGACTTTGACTGTGTTCATGGAGGCTGCGGTGCGGTAATCCAGGAAAACTGTAGAAATGAAACAGGCGAACGTCAGGCACGCCAGGACGCTCAAGGCGTAAGCCAGAATCGCATTTCCTCTTTGGAGAACGGAATGCATTTTTCGAGAAGTGACTACGGGCCGCACTTTTTTTGGTTTCGGTTGTTTTGTCACTTCGTCAGTCGTTGGGTTGGTTGCTAGGAAATCTAACCTTGCATATGTTTTCAAAGAACACGTCAGACGTCAATCGATAATACACGTCAAACTCAAGTTTGCCGCAGTGATAAGAGAGATCCGAAATGTCCCTAGATACGTGGCGCTAGATTTAAATCTGTTTGAAGATGTAGCCATTCAAGTTGATATACTCACGGACGGCCCTGTTGCAAATGGCCAACATAATTCATGTACCTATACCTATCCCAACAAAAATTTATTCAGATTTGTACTGGGCTTTGTTGAAGGCATTGGGTCATGTTGGAAATCAGGTCCCATTTTAACTTGTGTAATCTTAATCTCCCAATAGTTGCAGCGGTACGCTTTTTGATTCTGCATTTTGTGATACTGCAATGAAATTTGGCATATGCAAACTACATAAAATTTCAAGTGATTTGATCCGCAGCACTCAAAAATTTGTCCATTAGGGGGCGACTGGGGGCCCCTCCAAATTTCAAGATGTCAGAGTTTTTACCATGCACCATTCAGTACCGCCCTATCTACCGTACAGGACCTGAACAACTTTGTTCTTGACCATCATAACATTTTTCGTCATGTCAATTCCATTCTTCTTACAGAAAAAAAATTATTTCTTTGTCTGGTCAACAAGTCGAGAAATATATATTTTTTTGGACCGCAAATAGATTGTTGAGTCGTTTTTGTGTGATCATCGATAAATCCGCATCCCCTTGATTCATTTATGAAAACAAAAGTTTTGCTGTTCTATTCTTTAACGAAGAGGTGACCTCAACTTACCTTTATTTTCAACGAATACACGTCTCCCAAGCGAAACGTCTGAGACGCTAACGGGCTGGGAACGTCTCTCGCGCGAAAGCACGTTTAGCGTCTCTCGAGCGAAAAGGCCGTTTCGACTATTTGGCGATTTAGTTTGGCAACGTGGCCGTATCTTTGACGGAAATAAATTCGTAACGTCTCTCGAGCGAACACAGTGGTAACGTCTGTGGCGCGAACATATGAGTAGCGTCTCTGGAGCGAAAACCCCGATAGCGTCTGTCGAGCGAACACCAACCATGGCAGCGTCTGTGGCGCGAACATTTAAGCAGCATCTCTGGAGCGAAAAGCCCGACAGCGTCTCTCGAGCGAACACTGTAGTAGCGTCTGTGGCGCGAAAAGCCTGACAGCATCTGTCGAGCGAACACCATGGCAGCATCTCTGGAGCGAAAAGCTCGACAGCGTCTCTCGAGCGAACTATAATACCTACACCAGCACGGTCGAGATTCACCAAAACGGTGTTTCGCGCCACAGACGCTGCTATGGTGTTCGCTCGAGAGACGCTGTCGGGCTTTTCGCTCCAGAGATGCTGTTTATATGTTCGCGCCGCAGACGCTGCCATGGTGTTCGCTCGACAGACGTTCTGAATATATTTCCGTCAAAGATTCGGCCACGTTGCCAAACTGAATCGCCAAATAGTCGAAACGGCCTTTTCGCTTGAGAGACGCTAAAAGTGCTTTCGCGCGAGAGACGTTCCCAGCCCGTTAGCGCCTCAGACGTTTCGCTTGAAAGATGCTTCACCATTTTCAACATCACCTTTTTCAATGTTTTATCCCGGTAAGTATGATTATTGTTATACTAATATATAGCTTGAAGTTTTCTTTAACGGTGTGGATGATGAAACGGCTTCAGATTCCACCTGGAAGCCGTGCATATTAATTTTTCTGCAAGACCGTCAAATTTGGCATTTTTGATTTTCTAGCGGGAGCGGCTAAAATGTCAATACACACCACTCCGCCCAAGACCACCGGTTTGCTCTAGCGGAAAACGATATTCACGCCTAACAATTTTGCATTTTGTGATAGGTACTGGAATGAGAGTTGGTGCGAAAGTACCGCAACCGGTGCTCTTGGGCGGAGTGGTGTGTATTGAAATTTTGGCCGCTCCCGGTAGAAAATCAAAAAATGCCAAATTTGACGGCCTTGCAGAAAAATTGATATGCACGGCTTCCAGGTGGAATCTGAGGCCGTTTCATCATCCACACCGTTGAAGAAAACTTCAAGCTATATATTAGTATAACAATAATCATACTTACCGGGGTAAAATATTGAAATAGATACTGTTGAAAATAATGGTAATTTGAGGTCACCCCTTCGTTAAAGAATAGAACAGCAAAGCTTTTGTTTTCATAAATGAATCAAGGGGATGCGGATTTATCGATGATCACACAAAAACGACTCAACAATCTATTTGCGGTCCAAAAAAATATATATTTCTCGACTTGTTGACCAGACAAAGAAATAATTTTTTTTCTGTAAGAAGAATGGAATTGACATGACGAAAAATGTTATGATGGTCAAGAACAAAGTTGTTCAGGTCCTGTACGGTATATAGGGCGGTACTGAATGGTGCATGGTAAAAACTCTGACATCTTGAAATTTGGAGGGGCCCCCAGTCGCCCCCTAATGGACAAATTTTTGAGTGCTTCAGGTCAAATCTCTTGAAATTCTACGTAGTTTGCATATGCCAAATTTCATTGCAGTATCACAAAATGCAGAATCAGGGTCATTTTGCTAGCGTACCGCTGCAACTACAACCCGCACCCCTATTATAAAAATAATTTTTCCCCAACCCAAAAAATCATCCCCTTAAATTGAAGAATTAGGTTTGTGAATGATTGTAAGCCGTAATTGTGTTCGTCTAGCAGTGATTGGTAGGACTCTAGTTATGTCGAAGTTACCCAAGGTAGTAATAAGGTAGCAGGTAGCACAGCCACAGGTATGTGAGGAAGGCTTGGAAGTGAAACACATAGAGACTACTGATGGACTTGGTGATGGGCACTATCGAATGAATACTATCTAATTATTCGATAGTTGTCAGCTATGAAATAATTCGATAGCACGTTCAAATGAATGAATAAACGAATGAATGAATGAATGAATGGATGAATGAATGAACGAATGAATGAATGAATGAATGAATGAATGAATGAATGAACGAATGAATGAATCAATGAATGAATCAATGAATGAATGAATGAATGAATGAATGAATGAATGAATGAATGAACGAATGAATGAATGAATAAACAAACTGATGGATGAATGAACGAACGAATAAATGAATGAATGAACGAATAAATGGATGGATAATTCAATATACAAGTGGATTAACGGATGAACTGAATAATTTTGAATGCGAAACAGAATTAGTATAATTGCATGATAGACTAGGATCATTTTTGAAAAAGTGGCCTGGAAAGTGGTTCCAGAGGCAAGTCATGTTAAAGTTTAGCAACAAATGTTCCAAGGGTATTTGGACCTCGCTAAATACGAAAACCATTGTTGCCAAGCCAAATTTTGCACCGGAAGCCCGCAATGAGGGGGTAAAGGGGGGGGAAAGACCAAAAATACATGTTTGGTATCTTTTCCTATCAAGTTTCATATTCTCAGCTCAATTATGGTGTCAAAATTGCAATAGGAGCAAGTTTGAACAAGTTTTAGATGATAAAACATGTTTTTTGTCAATATTTTTTTACCACTTTGAACTGTGTTATTTATTGCAAATCGGCATTTTTTTCTCAAAATTCTTGCGTAGCTCGTTAGTCTGGTGTATTTCACACAATACAGCCATATAACTGATGCGCCTTGAACTTTTGAAATATGGAAAAAATATTTTTTTGTGAAAACTGTTTGGCGCTACTTTTCAACTTTATTTTTCGCTATTATTTGATTGTATGATGAAAAACTGTGGTCCTCCACCTCATGATTATAAAGAAAACCTCCGCTGAGATATTCTAGAATGTACTCTTGTTCAAAAGAAAAGTTTTTCATGTCAGAACCTGATGCCCAGTGGGCAAGGCAAGAGTCCTCTCAGAAAGGCCTAAGGTGTTCTATTGAGCTCGAGAAACGGTTACCTCTTCCAAACGGCTTTGATATGCCCTATTAAGATACAGAGAGGTTACCTTATCCCAACTTTTTTGTGATGTTCTCTTGAGCTCCAAAAATGTTACCACTTTTGCACTTCTTTGAGATGTTCTATTAAGCTTCAAAGAGGTTACCTTTTTCTAACTTCTCTATGATGTTATCTCAAGCTCCAAAGAAGATTATCTTTTCAGAACTTATTCAAAATGTTTTATGAAATTATAAAGCTCCAAAGGTTACCCTTGAGGTTACCTTTCTCCAACTTCTCGAAGATGTCAGCTATGTCAGCTCAAAAAAAATATTTTTCTTTGGTATGTTTTATTATGCTCTAAAAAAGGTTACCTTTTTTGGATTTCCGTGAGATGATCTATCAAACCTACAAGAAAAGTTACCTTTTTCGAACGTCTTGGGCAGGTGTTGTCTACCATCAACCTCTAAAAAAGAACAACTCCTCAAAATTCACGTTCATGAGAGGTACCTATATTCGAAAAAGCCGCATTCCTCTAATAATACCCAGGGAAGAGGTAGATAAAGAGATTTTGAAATAGAATGTAATAAATGTGAATGATAAAACCTATAATCGTATGATTCAACTTAACGTTTAGGGCTATGTACGTATCTGCCTTCGGTTGCACCAAGTTCTCTTCAGTTTCATTAGCGTATTTTTTTTAATTCTGAAAATTATGATATCTCAATGCGAATCGGATTTTTTTTTCGACAATTCTTGCGTAATTCGTTAGTCTGGTGTATTTTTCACAATACATTCACATACTAAGTGTGTCTTCACTTTTTGAAATATGAAAAACTTGAGTTTTGATCATACATTACATACATCATATACAGCAAAAAACAAAGTTGAGAAGTAGGGCCAAACAATTTCCACAAACATTTTTTTTTCTTAATATTTTAAAAAGTAGAGGCAAATCAATTGGATGCCTATATCATGGTAAATACATGAGACTAACGAACTACGCAAGAATTTTGAGAAAAAATGCCTATTTGCAGTAAAATAACACAGTTGGAAGAAGCAAAAAAATATTGACAAAAAACATGTTTTATCATGTAAAACTTGTTCAAACTCGCTTCTATTGCAATTTGAACACCATAGTTGAATAGGGAATATGGAATTTAGTCGGAAACGATATCAAACATGTTTCTATTTACTCAAAATCGAGAGAAAAAAAGAATCATCTACACAGTCAACATTCCCCCCCACCAGTCTTCCCCCCTCTAGAAATTTTGACAGTAATTATGTCAATATGGTAGTATAAGACCTCACTGAATCAAGATATGATGTAATTTACTTCACGTTAATGACAGGTCGCAGTCCCGACATCAAAAATGGCGAAAAATAGTGATTTTTGGCCTTCCCTCCCCTTTAACCCCCCATTGCGGGCTTCCGGTGCAAAATTCGGCCTTGGCAACAATGGTTTTCGTATTCAGCGGGGTCCAAATACCTTTAAAACGTATGTTGCCAAACTTTAACATGACTTGCCTCTAGCATTGCTTTTTATCCGAAAAGATCCTAGACTATGATGAACGAATTAATGGATGAATTTTTACTTGTATTGAAAAATTTTGTTATACCTATGTATAATTATCAGTTTTTCAAGTTCTATGGAATCAGCAATGAATGAATTGAACAATTTGATTTTCAGTCGATTTTTTGGAATGAATAATTATGAGATGTACAATTTTATAATGTATTTAATCATTTGATTTTTATAGGTGAGTGAATGATATAAGAATAAATAGAGAGACATATTAAATTCAAACTCGAAACTATTCAATAAAAAAAAAAATTGCTGCTCAAAAATATTATCAAATCTAGGTTTTCCCCGGTCAGGCGATTTCTCCTCTGATTGGTGATTTGCCCAGCTTTAGAGAAAACATGCTTCGACGGTACTGAGGTAGCAGGCACGGACAAATGCTTGAGGGCCATTTCAAATAATTCGGGAAGAATAGATGCATGCATGTCTTTCCCAAAACTCAAATGGACTTTAAATGCTCGTCGACACGGATGAAATTGACGAAAGGAGTTTTTGTTTTTTCCACGGCCCGCTAACATCATTCATAGCCGTCGGTGCATTCAAGTTGTGTGCATTTATATAACTTAGATTTTTGCGATATCAGTAAGTAGTAGGTACTACGTTGAATGACATGTGGCTTCAGTCAAGTCCATTAAGTTGCAAAAACGACCTACGATTTACGACAATGACAACTGACCACAAAGTGCTTAGTCCTAGTTCTTATAATCCTATAGTACATCTACCTAGAACCTACCTTAACAATTCAATTCCGAAACGAATGGTCAACGAACAATAAATTGAATCAGTCTGAATTTTTGAAATTTGAAAGTTTATATTTTGTAATGTTTCAGTTGAATTAATGAATCAAATTGATGAATGGATTGGAAATGAAATAAAATAATGAATGAATGAATGTATGGATGGATGGATGGATGGATGGATGGATGGACGGACGGACGGACGGACGGATGGACGGATGGATGGATGAATGAATGAATGAATGATTCGATAGAACATAAATAAATTCAACGGATTCATGTGAATCAGTGATGTAAAATACCCGGGTTTTTATATTTAAGGGTAAATACCCGGTATTTAGTATTTACCCAAAATCGGGTCTCAAACTCTAATAGGGTATATCTATTTTCATTAATTGTTATTGTTACGATATTCGGGTTCGCCTATCTCGGAATTAAATGCGCTGATTTATTTGTAAACAAACTGCACTTTATTAGCTACTACCGACACAACTAAATAACGCACAGAATTATTAATCGCTCAGAAATTCACAATGTCGCTTAAGGTGTTGACGCCACGATCGCTCGATTCAAACTCTCTCGATGCCAGGTCAAGCTCCTCTCTTATAGTGGCATCGAAGGTTCTGGATGCTTCCTGATGATGTTTACAGCACACGAGGATTTCTCTGGTATCTGCGTCGAGAATATACGCGTATTTTCTACGGCACCTCCGCCAGAAGTCTCGACGTGTCGTGACCTACCGCTGAAGTCTCTCGATGCTTCCCGAATGCAACGCGTAATGCTAGATTTCTCTAGAAAGAGCCGGGATGGTCGCGAGCTTCGTAACATTATTAACAATTGGAGAAACAACAACAAACAAATACTCAATGATTTTTGCTCACAGCAGCAAAATATAATAATAAGTGCTTTGGAGGTGACGTTTATAAAGCCTTGAAAAGAAATCATTTGACCTTTAATAGCCGTCAACACTGTCAACCGAGCTGTCAACAGTGTCATAACTTTTCTGTCAAACTGGGTAGGGTGGGTAAATATAGCTCGGTAAAATACCGGGTAAATACCCGATTTATATTTACCTACCTACCCGGTGAATACCCGACTCACATCACTAATGTGGATGAATGAATTTGAATGAATCATTCGATAGTTTCAGTCATTCGATAGTTAGTCCTGTCCCTAGCAGTACTTCTGTAGGAAAAACGATGTAATCAAAAATTTTTTTGAGGAGCTTGTGGTGTGGTTAGTTAGCGCGTTCGACTACCACTCCAGAGGTCGCGGGATCGATCTCCGCCGGGGACGGATTTTCGGCCTCGAAAACAAGCTCCTTGGTTTAGTTGGAATGCTTGCTAAATGCAAGACGCGCCGTGTGTCGCATAGCACGTAAAATACGAACGATGGTGCCGACCCCATGCGATGTTGGTGGTCGTTAAAAATCCCTACCCTGTGTTGGAACACACAGGGGTTCGGCAAAATTCCCGGTATAGTGGAGGAAAGCATTCACCGGCGTCGGTGCTAGGCCTCGTTGCGGAAATAGGCTGACGTTAAATAAACGAATTAAAATAAAATGTATTTTTTTTGAATCGTTAGAGGATCATTCCAGGACAAATAATTACTCGGGTGCTTTTGCGATTTCTGGTACATTTTCCAGCAATATCGCATCAAAGTTGGCGGCTGGTCAATTCTTCAGTTCGCTGATATTTCTTGGAGTTTTTGCGATTTTCTTCAAATAAAAGTACTAATCTACAAAAAAAAATAATTCTGGATCGAATGGTGCTGTCAGATGTTGAGTACTTACGTTATACCGGGTGAAAAAAAAAACGAGTTTTATAATTTTTTTCCAACTTTTTAGTTTCTTGGCCGATTTTCACAAACTTCATGTCAAAAGCTCGCTGACTAAATCGTCTACTGAAATTAATTGTCAATATAGCCAAGTTATCAAAAATCAAGATGGCGGCGGCGAACCCAAATAAAAATGTGTCGTATTTCGAGAATTTTTTTTTCGATTTCTAAACTCTGTAAAGAACGACACTGATGGTGGATTCTGGGAGATTCAGCTTTCTTCTGCAATTTGGGACTAGATTTACTAGATTTGCACATTCCACAGTGAAAATATAGTGAATTGAAGGAAGGTCCACTTGTAATTTTTTCCAAATTCACAATAAATCAGCAGTTTTAAAACCTCCCGCGGATGTGGCATAGGCTACAAATACGGTGTTGGTGCATGGCCGAAGGTTCGACATTTTTGTTGATAGATGACGTAAATGGTTGAGGTGCGCATGTCATATATCGAATATTCTACTTTTTTGTTCTCACATGTTCTGAACGAAATTTCTATAAATGGTTGGCTTAATGGTCAGCTGAAAAAAACACGCAACGAGAATCAAATGTTAAAAGAGTCGAAATGTAAAATTTTCAAATAGACGACTTTACTTCTTTGGAGAAAATAAAACGGTTCTATCGTTAGTTCAGAAATTTCAGCTGTTGAAATCGCAAATAGCGAACAAAAATGAAAGCCAGCCGGATTTTTGTATATACGCTCAGTTAAGCATGTAGTTTAACACAGTAAAAGTCCTCGAAAATCCGGTGTGAGCTTCGGCCGTTGTGGCCTCGAGAAGAACTTGAGGATCAGTTTTTCGCGTATATCTCGTGAACAATGGTACTTAGAAAGAAAGTGCTGGGGAAGAAATTGTTGAAAATTTCATTGTCAATAAAAAAGGTCCTCACACATTCTATCGTCAGTCCACTCCTTCTTCGTCAAAGCACAAGAGAATTAAAATAATCCAGATGCTCGATGCTGAAGACTGTATGGACCATGAGTTTTATGATGGCGGGGTGCCACTTGGTAGAGGTGTTGTTTGATCTGGCAATCTGCCGATGCCGATCTGCGAATACCAACTATGCCGGCGGCATATACAGGGTGAAATAAAAATAAGAAGTTGAAGAAATGTACCTCAAGAACCAAAATAGGTGAAGACATATAAACCGCCAAAAACATTTCTCATTTCATGGTCATGAAGTCGCCGTAAACTTGGATCAAATCTGTTGAGCCGTTTCTGACATATCTTCAGAAGACTGAAGTCGTTACGAAAAAAAACTAGTTTTCCGATATCAGTAACTCTTCAGATATTGAATCGAGACTTGGTGTTTTGAATCGAAACAATGATAAATTACATTAAAAATGAAATAATAGTGAAAAACACTCTCTAGGCCAACTACTTTCAGAAAAAACACAGTCAACTTTTTTCTGATGAGTAGACAAAAAAATTATTTTTTTCGGTAACAACTTCAGTATTTTGAAGATATTTCAAGAACGGCTCAAGATATCTGATTCAAGTTTACGACGACTTCATGACCATAAAATCAAAATTATTTATGGCGATTTACATGTCTTCGCCTATTTTGGTTCTTGAGGAACAAATGTTCAACTCTTTATTCTTATTTCACCCTGTATATGCCGTCGGCATAGTTCGTATTGATGACTTCAAGTTTCAATCAACAAATAGTGGACCAGCCAACACCTCTACAAGGTGGCACTCCGCCATCATAAAACTCAAGGTCCATACAGTCTTCAGCATCGAGCATCTGGACTATTTTAATTTTCTTGTGTTTTGACGAAGAAATAGTGGACTGACGATGGAATGTGTAAGGACCTTTCTTATAGACAATAAAATTTTCAACAACTTCTTTCCCAAGCACGTTCTTCCCAAGTGCCATTGTTCACAAGATATACGCGAAAAACTGATCCTCAACTTCTTCTTGAGGCCACAACGGCCGAAGCTCACACCGGATTCTTGAGAACTTTTACTATGTTAAACTACATGCTCAACTGAGCTTATATACAAAAATCCGGCTGGCTTTCATTTTTGTTCGCTATTTGCGATTTCAACAGCTAAAATTCCTGGACTAACGGATAGAACCGTTTTATTTTCTCCAAAGAAGTGGAGTCGTCTATTTGAAAATTTCACATTTCGACTCTTTCAACATTTGACTTTCGTTGCGTGTTTATTCAGCTGACCATTAAGCCAACCATTTATAGAAATTTCGTTCAGAACATTTGAGAACAAAAAGTAGAATATTCGATATTTGACATGCGCACCTCCACCATTTACATCATTTATCATTTGAAATTTTGGAACTGTGGCCATGCACCAATACGGTATTTGTAGCCTATGCACACAGCTTACGAGCACCACCAAGTGTGTAGAAATTGCTTCAGAAATAAGGATTCGCGGGAGGTTTTACAACTGCTGATTTATTGTGAATTTGGAAAAAATTACAAGTGGACCTTCCTTTAATTCACTATATTTTCACAGTGGAATGTGCGAATCAAGTAAATCTAGTCCCAAATTGCAGAAAAAAGCTGAATCTTCCAGAATCCACCATCAGTGTCGTTCTTTACGAAGTTTAGAATAAAAAAAAAATCTTGAAATATGACACATTTTTATCTGGGTTCGCTGCCGCTATCTTGATTTTTGACAATTTGGCTATATTGACAATTGATTTAAGTAGACGATTTAGTCAGCAAGCTTTTGACATAAAGTTTGTGAAAATCGGCCAAGAAACTAAAAAGTTGGAAAAAAATTATAAAACTCGTTTTATTTTTTTTTCACCCGGTATATATAACCGGTGATTTCCATAAATATCACAATGTGAAAAAGAATCATCAAGCTCCACAGGATACCATGTGAAACCATTAGAAATCCATATGGATTTTTGATGGTATCCTGTGAGTGGTATTGGATGTGCATTTTAGGCAGGGAAGACCACTGGTATAATATCAATTAATTCAATTTGCATACCGACAGCTTGGCCTGGAGACCTGGTTGTCTCGCCTGTTGTAATAAGGAGAAATTGACCGACTCCTCAAGTCCTCATCCCTCGGGCTATATCATCATCAGAAAAATCACGCTACCATCAATAGGTACCCTGGTACCCATTTAGTCATCCAGGGATAGGGTCCTTGTACGATTTTTTTTTATTGCTTCTGTGGCGGCTCTCATATGGGCATGTGGCGGAGGAACTGCTGTACCCCCGATAGCTTAGTGGTCAGAGTATCCACCCGGCAAATGGAAGACACTTTTTCTCCGTCACATCGCGCCATAAATGGTGACCCCGAACAACAATAACACGTACGCAACACGCTACTTAAATAAACAAGTAACAACGAACAATTGAACAGCACCGCCACTTCTCTGCCTACGTCCACTCACGTCCTATCCGTCGCCCTAGCTGGGGGGTACCGAACAACAGTTTATAAAGCTAACTTTACATTGAGTAACAATTGCGTGCAATCGTTGCATGCAACTGTTGCACGCAACAGAATTGCCTAGTCTAAAACAAAATTGCATGCAACTGTGAATATGCTGTAATTTTGTTGAGTGCAACTTGCGATTTGTCAGTAGATTCAGGTATTTTTGGTTAGATTTGTTGTTTGGTGTATAAAGAAGAATGGAAACAGGGGCTGAGGAAGCACTACGAGAGGATCGATTCGGGCTCAGACGAAATAGGGGAACACGTGTGGCCATTTTAGCTTCACGAGTTCTAGTACAGGAAATAAAAGGAAAAGGTCTTCATAGGTTTTGTGGATTTAGAAAAAGCCTTCGATAATGTAAAGGGAAATCCTCAAAACGACAGGGATAAAACACATAAATAGAAGACACGAGAATACAGGTTGGAAACGGAGAGAGAGAGAGTCGCAAATTTCTGCTATTTGGGCAGTCAAATCCTAAGTGATTTGACTTAGGATCCCTAAGTAGATGCCCCAAGTAGGAAGGACATTGAGCAAAGAATAGCACAAGGCCGAATCCCTTTCAACAAAAAGTTAATGTTCAGAAACAATAAATTTAACAGTTTGGAATTTCCTCCATTCGCAGGAAATTTTTAAGAACTCTATATCTTCTTGGGCCATCTCGTTTTGCATGAAATGCAGGGTCCCTTCAGAGGATCTCCTATCAAGCCACGGCTTCACCCACCACCTTCTCGGGCGACAGTGCTTTTCGCCAAAAACGGTAGCACCGGCAAGGACGGCAGTCATTATTATTGCTGCCATCATTCGACGTTTTCTGATGACTTTGAATGAGTACCTTCTGCGCTCTCTTCGTATTTCTATTCATTGTTGATGATAATTGTGCAAGACAAGAAACTCTCTCTCTCAAAAAAAACACTGCACCACATTCATTGTTCTACCGTGTATGACTTTTGACTTTTCGAAGTTCCAATTGTTTTTCTTTAAACAAAATTGCATAGATTTGTTGCGTAATGTAAAGCGTTACAAAATCGCACGTGCAACTTTGTTGCGCGCAATTGTTGCAGTCAACCGTTGCATGCAACAGTTGCAGTAAAATTGCCAAATGTAAATTGAGCTCAAGAACGGTGAACACGGATGACATACGAGACAAACGACGTCTATGGAGGGGGAGTACTGTGGCGGCTCTCATATGGGCATGTGGCGGAGGAACTGTTGTCTCCCCGATAGCTTAGTGGTCAGAGTATCCATCCGGCAAATGGAAGACGCGGGTTCGAGTCCCGCTCAGGGCAGACACTTTTTCTCCGTCACATCGCGCCATACTTCCAATAATGCTTTGGTAGCCAAATAGCCCAACAGACTGAACGGTTTTTCGAAAATCTTGATATATAATTTTATTTTGTAAATTTAAAACACAAAAACTGTTAGGCATGCAACTTCCATGCACCGATGTGTCAGCTGCGGGATGACGTCATCGTGCCCCGGGCTGGGGCTACTTGATTCTACACTAACAGATTGCGACTACGAGTTTTAAACGTTTGACGTTATCTCACTGTCACCGTCTCCAACGTCTGTGGGGCTGACACTCAATTCAGGTTGAAAAGCGCGCAGTACGAGCTTGGGAATGATCCTGACATTTGAGCAAGGACGACGGCGCTGTTCGCGGCTCCAAAATTGAAATAGGTCTGTAAAATAATTAAGATTTTAATTTTCGCGGCGGTTCAGGGCGCAGGGCTGCAACCTCGCAAAGAAAAAAAACTTGCAAACGAAAAATAGAATTCTCGGGTTGACGTGATCATACAAGGTCATCTAGTGGAAGCGACCGCGTTTTTGGCGCGAAGAGAAAATTATTTTTGATCTTCATTTAAAGGATTAACCTCGGGATTAACCAATTGTTTTGAATTTTTTTTTGGGCGGAAATTATTGTGGATAACGCTTTGAATGATTTTATGAAGTAATCGTCTCAATATAAAATTCATGCAAGAGCCCTATTATCGTCATACTATAAGTGATGCCTTCCTGATAACCCACTCTTCCCCTTCCCCTCACCCCTGATGGGGAAATATTATACAGTGTCCCATAAATGAGCAAATACACAAAAAGATATCACATATTTCAGACAACAAAATAGGTCGATTCAACCAAACTTACCTCTATACCAAAATGCTTCCTAAGAAAGATACAGGCCTCCAAAGTTGACTTTTGGATGTATAGTTTTTATGACATATCTTCGAAACCGTTCGTGACGAGGTTCGTGATAAAAAGACAGATTTTTTTTATAGTCACTCAGGTCTTTATGCTTCACAATATGGCGTTACGCCTGTTTCAAAATTTCACCTCGGGGGTGTCAAACTGATGGAGGCAGAAGTAACATCTCCTCCAACTTTTTTACATGTGAACTTAAAGGAAGTTGAACACAACAATATGTGGTGGCCGTGAATTTTCAAATTACTAAATAATAGCAATCTGGAGTGTCGTGAATTTTAATTACTCAATAATATTTCAATTACTCAATAATTAACAAAATTACTTTTAATCAATCAATAATTGTGCGAATTTAATTCGATTACTATCATTCGTGAATGGCAAAGCATTTAATTAACACACGCATGTGCAGAAGTAACTCAAGAAATCGTCAAATTATTATTTCTTTAGAGCACGCCATATATTCAAAGTCGCCCGAGCAAATGATATGCACCTCTCATGTGCGCCAAACTGATGGTGGGGATTAGTACATACCCACACATACCTACCGATGCATTCCGCCAACCAGATAAAAGACTGGGAAATCGAAGTGAAAAACAAGCTAATTACTTCGCAAAGAAGAATACATAAATTACCTTCCTTTACGACATTTTGCAGAATACAAATACAAATCTACGCGATTTTACCAACAGCGGAACCAAACATTACCTACGAATTCACAAGAAAAATACCACCATAAATCTTTCGGTGCTATTAAAAACCCAGTAAATACTTAGAAAATCTAACACCCAGCCGGACGGAAGATAAGGTTCCACAAGCAAAATTCAATAGATATTAGGTCGTAAAATTCAATCTCTAACGAAGCGGGTCTAGGATGAAACAGAGTTCCAGAGAAAAAATGGAAAAAACAAGATCGTAAATTACCGCGGAAGTGCATGGGAAAGGTTCTTAGTACCTACTCCATGCCGACTGCAATCATCGGCTTTAGACGCGGCTAGGAATATAGGCATTAGGCACAGATAAAGGCACGGGCGAGCGTGTACCGTGAGTATCTATAATTGGGTAAATAAATCGTAAATCTTACTGACGCGGGAGATATTATAAAAGCGAAAAAAAATCGGAAGGAGAAAAGAGAGTGTAGTCAGTCCAGTTTAGCCTGCAGTATCGACAAGAAGTAGTTGCAACAACGAAGCTAGTGGGTGCACTTCAGTTTTAGTCAGTCGATTTTGAATAAGTAGCAATCCAACATACAGTCAGTGAGATGCAGTTCATAATAAAAATACACAGTGCAGTGGCCAGCCAATTAAAATATTACCAGCAGCTAAATTAGTGAACAGTGTTAATTCAGTTTCCGACAAAAATGTGACACAACGCTACGCAGCCACTTTCTTCTCTGGTGAAACCTTTTTGATTCTTTTTCTTATACTTATACCTTGAAATGATTTTGAATTGTGCTTTAATTTTAGTATGTTTTTATTCAGTCATGTCCCATCTGCATGACCATTTTATTGTGCCCGAATTATTAAACAATAGTCATACGTAAAAGCCTCAATTCGAACCCAAATTCTTCATGTATTTTCCCTTTGTATATTTTACACTAGTTTATTTTCAGACAGTAATTAGATAAGGACTGTAATTGCATCCAATGTTTAAACCTGTGAAATTTCCATACTTAATATGCAGTCTTAATTTTTGCAGCTTGAAAGAAACTCTTTTTCTATATTTAATCGTGTTGCTAAAAATTCGTTCAATAATTATACAAATTTTTCTAACGCATGTTTTCCACGTTTCCGAATAGAGTGAGAAATTCAACCCAGTCAACTATTTATTTTTCAGTTTTCTTTGGTAATACTTTTATCGCGAAAAATCGCGCAAAAGATCCAGTCAGTGATTTTGGAAATTGTTCGCAACGTTGAACACCTCTACCTTCTTTCTAAAATAGGACTACCGTCGGATAAAATTAATGCAATAGTTTTTTTTTATGCCTTTAGGCACAAATAACGCTGTTTTCCACCGTTCAATGGTTGAGATAATAATTCAGTCGTTTCAAGAAAAATTACGTACTTCTATATTGTTTTTCCTCGCAAAAATCCAGTATTAATTACCACGCATAATTTTCTAATTGTCTTTTCTATACCAGACCTAAAACAAATCGACAAGGAGTTGTCCAAAATTGAGTAATCCTTTTTTTTTATACTACCATAAACTATTCAGTGAAGCGAGCTTTTGAAACCATTTTTGACAATAGCTAATTACGTATCAGTAAATTCAGAAAATACTTTCCAAACATTTCTGTGACGCCCTAAGGCATTAAAATTATGCTAAAATATCAAAACGTATTTTCCAAATCAATTAAATGCCTCTTTTCGATGCTCACATTTCATGTAAGCGACGGAAACCAGTTATATTCAATTTCACACCGTCAAGCCAGGAAAACTAGTCCAGGAATTCTTTTTCTATAGCAATAAGTCCGAAAGCTAAATAATCATTCCCTACAATTTTTGTAATCATTTTACTTATAAATCAACAGGCATAGTAAGCTTGAAATTTCCATTTTTTTGTGTAATAGTTTTTCCCTATACTTAGTAAAATCATGCATGTATCCAGCGCCCTATACGTGACCATCATGAAACATATAGATTACAATTATTATTCGTCCAATTTTATGTAAATTATCCAAATTTCATGAACTTAGAAAAACCAGTTTTTAGTTACTAATTAGGTAGTATTTTAGACTAAGCTTCATTTCTATTTTCTGTACATATTTTCATTCGTTAATTTTTGTAATAAATTTTATTAAATGTTGCTCGTTTTCAAGTTATTGACTAACATGAAGTAAATTAGGACTAAAAGGGACATTCCATCTATTCTGTTCGGGTTAACGCTACCACATCTTCAAGGGCATAAGTAGATAATAATTGACAGTGTTTTTGAGACAGAGTAAGTATAAAGTGTTTAGACAATAGATTGACATCCACCAGTTGACAAAACCCTACCTGGGAAGGTAGGTCGAATCCACACCGCCTTTTGTGAAAGTAGATTATTGTAAGGGCGAATAAAGGCTCCCAATGGCCTTTTAAAACAACCCATTGGGTGGTGTCAGATTTATACGGCCCGTTGAGCCTTTCCATCTAATCAACAACCAAAAAGTGTCGCGTAAGCTTTGCTCAGATAGCCTGCGACACTTGACTGATGCCACCGAAGTATGCTCCAGCACTGCCAATCCTGACTACAAGGGCTGGACATATTTTTGGTGTCAGAAGTGGGATTGTCAAAAAGAGATTGTCAAGATTGTCACAAAGTCAAAATTGAAAAATTAAAAAAAAAAAAAAAATTGAATTTTTTTCTCGTGTGCCAAACTTTTTCCATAAACATTGTTCCTCCAAACCTTGTGTTATGAGTGAACATACCATGAGTTTTGAGAGGAAGAAAAACGTTTGCAAAAAGATTAGCATTCGATAGTCTCTCAAAAGCAAGACTGCTGTTCCGGACTGAGCTTTTTTTTTTAGAAAGAGAGAATAAGTGGGAAATCGTAAGAAGAACTTTAAAGCCGGTTTTGCTCATTTAAAACAATTAGGCACTTCTGATTAATTTTTGTTTGAAAAAAAAAAGAGAACCGAATAATTAAAAAGGAAATGACAATAGCGACGGACAACTATTAAGCTGGAAACCCGTAACGGAAGAAGTATACTCGTCATTTATTCAATTCTAAAATAACCTCCTTTGTTTTAACATAATTAAATTTTTGAGTCAAGAACTTGAGTCAAATTTGGATTTTTGGCGCGGAAAAAAAAAAAGAAAGATTTTGCACACTCCTACTTGGTTTCGTTTGAATCATATGAGACTACCTGTGTAACGCAAGTTGTGCATGTGAATAGTAGATGCGCGGGGCCGTGCACTTGAGATGTTTGGGAAAAAATAGCGTGAGAAAATTTTTATTGGATACGTACACAATATTTGGAAATTACGAAAATAAATTTTCTTTCTGTTTGATTGTTTGAGTACACATATTTGGAAAATTGAGAAAAAATTTTTTTTTCGTTTGCTTATGTACACATATTTAAGAAAAAAATTTTTTGGTTGATTGCTTACGTACACATATTTGAGAAAAAAAAAATTCTTGGTTCGATTGCTCACGTACACATATTTGAAAAATAAATAAATTGTTGGATTGCTTAGGTACACATTTGAACATTTCAAAAAAAAAATTTCTCTTTATTGTTTGAGTACCTACACTATTTGAAAATTTTTTGGAACGAATATCTGTGAATGTCATAAATAAATTTTATAGTTAGACTTTCAAGAGAAATTGAATTGAAATTGAATTGAAATAAACTTGAGATGTGTGAGAAAATCAGATGAATAATCATCACCAGTGTTAAGAACTTATTAGCCTCTTTTTGACAATACGAGTCTGAAAATAAGCATTTCCAACATCCGGTAGAAATTTTTTTTTTTTTTTTTTTTTTTTTTCTCCCAAACTCAACTTAACTTTGACATGTGGACAATCTTGAGGTGGAATTTCCCCGGGAAATTCAAGGTTTCCACTAGTCAAAGACTAACCCGGTTGGTTACTGTGAGGTTTTGGTTAGTTAGCTGCTAAATTCGGGAAGTTTTTAGTGTTATTCGGCAAATTGTGGATAAGTAATACAAAATTTAGGAATGGGAAATAATTTGGGGTGATAGAAAATAGATTGCTTCCTATTCCTGATAGAATGAGTGCTGAGAATAACGGACTGAGAGAACTGAAGTCACAACTTAGTTCTCTTTCTTTTTAATTCGTTTGGCTTTGGAACCAACGGGTGTTAACACGGGCAGTTGGTTTGAAAGCAAACTAAATAAGGGACGCCTTGCATATTTCGGGAGTACTGGATAGCCAGTGGAAAAATGTGCGATGCCCCTTATCAAACCATCCTACAGGAGTTGTGTGAAGTTGTCTGGTATGAGCAGCAGTTAATGTTTGATTGAGATTGAATCAAGACCGATACGAAACAATTTTCAAGCCCAAAACCCGACGGAAGGAAGGAATGTCCCTAATCAAACCATAACGAGCTATTTAGTACAGTTATTTTTTTTTAACAACTATCTACTGATAGAGTTCAGATATCATGACGAAAATTTTTTTTATTATGAGAAAATTTAATTAGTTTTAGGTTCCGAAAGAATTTTTTTGTTGTTGTTTATTTTTTTCTTATATAAAATGGCCGTTGTGTAGACCATAGCAGTAATGGATTGCACAACTGCCATGATACAGTTGTTACCGGACTATGACGGAGAAGGTCCGATTAAGAGTTTCTTGCGAAGAGTTGACGAAGCTGCGAACCTTGCTGGATGGACAGAACAGGAGAAAGTATCAGTAGCCACATTGAAGTTGCAAGGAGCCGCACGTAAAACATGGGAAATAAATTCCTCAACCAACCCCACCTGGGAACAATTTTCCAAGTTGTTGACTGACCGGTTCGAACCAAAGAAGCTAACACTTCAGTGTATGACTGAGTTTCAGCAGTGCGTCCAACGCAAAGACGAATCAGTGAGGGCATTCGCTGGAAGATTAGCCGAGACAGCAAGAGCATTTGGTGAAAAATTGAAAGTAAGCAGTGATCCTTTTGAACATGAAATATTGCAAGAACAGTTCGACTGTAAGGTTCGCTTACAGTTTGAGAGGGGTCTCCTTCACCCCCTCAACTACAAGGTTATGTCATCTGAGCCAGAAAGTCTTCGGAAAGCTGTAGAAATAGCCGAAAAAGAAGAAACTTTTCTGAAATACCTTGAATCGGTCCAGGATCGAGAGCACTCGTCAACTGAAAGTGTAGAATTGTGGAAAAACAACAATAATATACCTAGTACACCTGTTGCGTACTGCCGCTACGATAATGAAAGAAAGACACATTTTAATTATCAACCCGAGATCAGAACGGAAATGAGGAAAAGTACAAGACCCTACTACGATTTCAAAGCAAATAGGAATGATGAGTACAGATTGGGAAATAGCATTGAATTCTATTCTAGTGCACGAAAAGCTAATCCGGATACATTTTACTATCAGAGACCTTACCAGCAACGTAGAAGATTTTTATCAACGTGCTATTCATGTAACAAGGCAGGTCATTTTGCATCACAGTGTCGGAGTCAAAATTTTGCTAAAAGTTATCAAAACCAGCATCAGCAACGTGTTACATTTCCAATTAAGTGTTTCTCGTGTGGGAAAGCAGGCCATTTTGCCTCGCGATGTTTTGTTAATACTACCAACAATTCTAGCATACGACACGCTAACAAAAGTTTTTCTGATTTTCAAAAACCTCATCAACGTAAATTCTCAATCACGTGTTATTCATGTGGCAAGGCAGGCCATATTGCAAAGTACTGTCGGAACCGAAATTTTGAGGATGAAAGTACAAATAAGCAGAAACATTATCATAGGAATCGCTTCAGTGGGAAGGAACGAATCGACTCCTTTAATAATGGAAAAAGTGCTAGGAAGAATGCCACCAACAACGGTATTTTATATTCTCGAGGGCGAAATTCTGTATTTATGAACATAGAAGGAACAGACTATAAAGTGGTTTTAGACAGCGGCGCGGCATTATCGTTGGTTAAACAGAGTTTACCGATTACCATCACCGATAAAATCAAGAAATTACCTCAGTCCTACATTTGCGACATTCAAAGGACTCCTATCCCGCAATATGGAATGGTTGACATGAAAATTACTTTACCGAATGGAGTGACAGTGACACATCCTTTTGTCATAGTGGGTGATGATACTCTATTTGAAGGGAACCTATTGCTTGGCATGGATTTCTTTACAAAAACACAAAGTGTAATTTCATGGGAAGAGAACTGTTTGAAGGTTCACAACTCTACCCTACCGATGGTATTCGAGAACACGAACCATGCATTGAATACGGTTGTTTCATGTACCAGAATGAAAAACCCTCGAGCACGAACTAATCTTACTGGATATTCCTTGAGGACTAATGCTAACAGCCTCTTTGACAAGTCAAAGAAAACAGCTACGGAAGCTGAGGCAGGCTCGTCAGGTCCTCTGGGGAAAACCAGTAAGAAAAATGGGAGAGAAATGGTGGAAACCCGGAAAGTAACAACTAATCTTAGTGGGTGTTCCTTGAGGACCAGTGTTAACGGCCTCTTTGATAAGTCAAAGAAATCAGCCACGGAAACTGATGAAGGCTCGTTGAGTCCTCTGGAGAGACCCAGTAAGAAAAAGAAGAGAAGAGTGATGGAAACCCAGGAAGTAACGAGTAGATGTACTTGTGAAGAAGGTTTAAGCCACCATGGGAAGACCAGAGATCAAGTTTGTAAGAAGAGTGAAACTGTCAGGATTGCTCATTTAGCAGGAACAAACACAGTATTTGTAAATATTTGTGGTAAACCTCGTAAACTTATACTAGACACGGGAGCCGCAGTCTCACTAATCAAGGTCACCATACCAATGAACCTGACAAAAATCAAGAAATTACCAGCTATACATATTTCAGATATTCAGGGTAATGTCATCCCTCAGCATGGGGAAGTTCCTGTAGTTTTAGAACTGCCAGGAAATGTGGAGATAACGCATAATTTCATCATAGTCGATAACGACATGAATTTCGACGGTGATTTATTAATTGGATTGGATTTTCTAAGGAAAACCCAAACGGAAATCTCGTGGAAAGAAAATTGTCTGAAAATTAATGATGTTATTATACCCCTTCATTGTGGAAAAGAAGATGTTCCAAGTGATAGAGGGATTATCTCTAGTGTGCAACCTGCTGAACGCAACAATGAAATTTTTCTTTTTCACCAAAAAGAAAAACTTCCAAAGGTTACGATGGACTTGGAAGAAATTGTGAATCATGCTGAAACGCAAGTAGAAAGGCAAGAAGTAAAGGAAACATTACGCAATCGGAAGAAAGCAAAGAAAGAGAAGGAACGAAGAATTCAACAGCCTGTAGCAACGCATCCTCGTACGAGGAGTGATACATGTTCCCATATTCATACTTCGAACACCCCAGAAGTTGAAGCCATTAGCAGAGCAGAAACATGTGAACACAGAGAAACTCCTAACTGCAAAGAAAATCGCAGAAGACAAGGAATGAGCAATGAACAGGTCGGCACAACATCACGAGAAAGTACGAAAAGAAGCAAGCAAAAATCAGTTGGAGTAAAATCAGGAGAAGCACAAAAAGGGATTTTGTTGAAAACTCAGGAAAGGAAAGTTGAGGTTCATGAACAAGGAAGTTCAAGAAAACCTCCCCGACAAATGGACGATGAAGAAATTGCGGAAATTGATGTGAGGAATTCGAACGATCGTAGGAAGAAAATGAAAGGAAATGACTCTGTGAAGAGAAGTTCAAGAAAAGGACAAACAAGCAGACAAGAGATGGAAGAAGCCGAAGAATCAAAGGAAAAAGACGCACTCACGAAGAATGGCCATCTTCATGTGCATCTTGCATCCGACGTGATTCTTCTACCCAGATCTAAAGCTATTTGTCTGACACGTATCAAGAAAAGTGCACATTTCGAGAACGTGTTGATTGAACCTTATGAGGAAGTTACACCTGGAGTATTTGGAGTCAGAGTATTTTGTAAAAGAGATAATGGAATGCCGTTTCAGTTGATTAATGTCACCAATCAAGAACAATTGTTGAAGGAAGGAACGATTGTTGGTACAGCTTACGATGCTCAAGTGAGGCCAAGGTCTTGTTCTCCAAGGAGAAAACGAGTTAGTATAGCAACCATGAGGAAACGGAACTCTAAGGAAGAAGAAGAATTGATTAAGAATTTGAACATCCAAACTCAAAATGAGGAAGACCAACAAAAGTTAAGGGATTTAGTGAGAGAATTTAGCGATATCTTTAAAACACCAAACCAGAAGTTAACATGCACCAACAAGGTCAAGCATCGAATCATCACAGAAGACGTACAGCCTATAGCAAAGCGACCTTACAAGGTCCCTTACACCAGGAAACAGGCATTAGATGCTGAGATAGACAAAATGTTAGCAGATGGAATTATTGAACCAAGCCATTCACCCTGGTCAGCGCCAGTGGTTTTAGTAGAGAAGAAACGTCATCCCGGTGAAGAGCCTGAACTTAGAATTTGTATCGACTATAGAGAGCTGAATGCAATCACGAAGGCAGATTTCTTTCCTTTACCGAACTTATCAGAGACCATTGACCGTCTGAGTGGTTCAAAACTGTTTTCGACTCTTGATTTGGCCAGTGGCTATTTCCAGGTCGAATTGGACCCTAGGGACAGGGAGAAGACAGCCTTTAGCACGCCATACGGGCACTGGCAATTCATACGTATGCCAATGGGTTTAAAATCAGCCCCTAGCTCGTGGCAACGACTCATGTACGTTGTTCTAGCAGGACTCACAGGACTAGAATGTTTGGTATACCTAGATGACATAATTGTCTACAGTTCAGACGACATTGACGAACATTTGAGTAGACTGAGACATGTTTTTGAAAGGATGCAAGAGAATAATTTAAAATTCAAGCCTACTAAATGTAGTTTCTTAATGAAAGAAGCCAAATATCTAGGACACGTCATCTCTGCAGAAGGATGTACGACAGATCCAGAGAAAACCAAGGTAATTGAGAACTATCCCCGACCAAAAACTGTGAAAGAGATCAGAGCATTTTTAGGACTTTGTGGATTTTACAGAAAGTTCGTACCAAAATTTTCAGAAATTGCTAACCCTTTAACAGCTCTTACTAAGAAAGATACCAAATTCTTATGGACTCCAGTACAAGAAAGAGCCTTCGAAACTTTGAAGAGAGCATTGATAACACCACCGATTTTAAGATATCCCGATTTCACCAAGGAATTCATACTTGCAACCGATGCTTCTGGTATCGCAATCAGCGGAATCCTATCTCAGAAACATGGAGATGCAGAACACCCTATTTCATATGCTAGTAGAGTACTAAATCAAGCCGAAAGAAACTATAGTACGATTGAAAGAGAATGCTTAGCGGTGGTATGGGCTATAAAATACTACAGGATTTACCTCACAGGAACACATTTCACAATTTATGTTGATCATAGACCATTGAAGTATTTATTAAACATCAAAGATCCATCCTCTAGATTAGCCAAGTGGGCTATGTCACTTATGGAATATGATTTCACCATCGAATACCGCCCAGGAAAATTAAACCATGCTGATGCGCTCACCCGATTGAGAAATACAGACGAGGAAGAGAAAATGGAAGCAGAGGAACCTGAGGAATCGCATATTACTACACCAGGAACAAGTAGATCTGCCATATCTAACATAAGGATTGCAACGATTCATGAACAAGAACCGGAAATAGATTTGATTCCAGTAATCTATGACCTGGATGAAATCCAGAAGAAACAAGAAGAAGAAGAAGCAATCCAACAACTAGCAGCAAAAGAAGGTTTCTATAGAAGCAGGAACGGATTGATCTACAAAGAGCGACGAGATGGAGAAAGAAAAGATCGGCTAGTGTTGCCGAGAGTCATGATGAGACGAATACTACAGTTGTATCATGACGCTCCAACTGCAGCACATGGAGGACAACAGAAGACTTTGGAACTAGTGCAGAAAGATTTCTTTTGGAAGAACATGGCTACGGATGTCACCAAATACGTAGAGAGATGCCATTCATGTAACATCATGAAAACTAACCCACAGAAACCAGCAGAACTTCAACGGATGAGAAGTCCGTCCGTCCCATTTGAACTCATTTCTTTAGATATTGTAGGACCACTAAACATGACAACAAAAGGCAACAAATACATTTTGACATGTATGGACTACCTCACAAGATATCCTGAATGTATCCCTCTGCCAGATATACAAGCCTCAACAGTTGCTAGAGCTTTTGCCGAAGGTATTATTGCAAGACATGGAGCACCTAGAGCACTACTTACCGATTGTGGATCGCAATTTTTGAGTAATTTATTCAAAGATCTTTGTAAATTATTGAAAATTGAAAAACTGCAGACAAGTCCATATCGCCCGTCAACCAATGGCGTAGTTGAAAGAATGCATCATACATTGAAAGTAATGATATCTCACTATGTTTCCGAGAACAATCCAGATTGGGACAATATGTTACCATTTTGTCTGATGGCCTTGAGAAATCGTATACAAGAAACGACGTCAGAAACACCATTTTACCTAATGCACGGAAGAGACATGGAATTACCATTCCACGACATTCTACATCCAACCAGAGTGCGCTATGACGTTGATGAAAATTACGTTACAGAATTATCAGGAAGAATTCGGACCGCATATAGATTGGCTAAAGAAAGTATAGATAATGTAACTGCAAAAAGACGCGAAACATTCAATAAACACGCAAAGAAACGCGAATTTTCAATAGGAGACAGAGTCTACTTACGCAATGAAGCTGTAAAGCCAAATAGCAACCTTGCTACCAAATTTCATCCGAAATGGAAGGGACCATATCGTGTTATTGAGCAGACGGGACCAGTCAATTTTAAACTCCAGGAAATCGGAGGATCCCAAGAAATGATTGTTCATGCCAACCGCATCAAATTATGTAAAGGAACCGATCAAGATTTCGAATCAGGACCAGGAGAAGTTAGTTCTGAAGAGCAGCCAATGCTACCTCTACCCTTCTACCGTCCCGCAAGAGCAAAACCATCAGTTAGATCACCAATATCACCAAGATCACCAATCGTTACTTTTGCCCCAAGCGAAATACACCAACCTGAAATAATATCACTTCCTCCAACTGAATCTAGTAGTCATTCTGTAACCGACAGAAATAGCGAAGACGTCAGTAACCGTACTAACAGTTCACCTAGTGCTAGAAGCGAGAGTAGTGACGAAGGTTCTGAAACAGTCCACACTGATACCAATGCGTCAAGTCAAGAACATGAACAAAGCAGTGCAGAACAAGTTAGGGTGAGAGCTCCCGTACAACCAAGAAGGGCAAATACCCCACATTCCCCTATTCCACCAAGAATGGCAAATACCCCACATTCACCCATTCAACCTCCAAGAAGAGCAAATACACCCCATTCACCTATTCAACCACCAAGGAGGGCAAGTACACCCTATTCACCTGTTTCACCAAGAAGGGCAAATACACCCCATTCATCTATTCCACCAAGAAGGGCAAATACGCCCCATTCACCTATTCCACCAAGAATGGCAAATACCCCACATTCACCTATTCAACCACCAAGGAGGGCAAGTACACCCTATTCACCTATTCCACCAAGAAGGGCAGATACACCCCATTCACCCATTCAATCCCCAAGGAGGGCAAGTACACCACCTTCACCCATTCACCGTACCCGTAGTCACGGTGGTGCAAGAGATCACCCGTGGGTGTTGAGACGCGCCATTTAGAAAATTCACCGTAAATGATTTTTTTTCAAAAACGTTGCTGAAAACAAAGATTTTTTTTTCGTTACCACTTACAGGGTAATGATTTTATTTTTCAAATAGTAAATTTCATGTATATCCACAAAAATTGCTCATCTAACATATTGCATCATTTTTGATTTCCTAGATAGCTTAGGGATGCCTCTTTAGTTCTTAGAGATTTCAGTTCGTCAAGTGAGTTTATTGGAAAGAAGCGTTTCACATAACCCCGATGATCATGGTCACTGACTCAAAATGCTGTATCGTGGTGCGTATAGTTACCAGTAGGAGCGCTCTAGTGTAAATAAAATCTGTTTGAATCAATACTATGTCATGAAAATGTGATAGTTGCTCAGTTATTGAATGAATTGTCCATCAAACTGCTTGTTGTGTTGCCTCTACTAAGAAATCGTCGAACAGCATTTTCTACTTTACATAAGTCAGGAGCCATTATCCAAAAAGCGAGATTAGTTGTGATTTTTCGCAAATAAATCACATCTAGTCTCTCTCAAAAGGCAAAGGCCTAGATATCCCTGTTGGGACAAGTGAGAGGGCAACCATTAGTGTTTTCTAAGAATTGGTTTCAAGATAGTAAAGGTGTTAAAGTAAAGTTTTCAATGAGAAGGGTAGTAAAACCAAATGAAGGGTAAAAAAATTGAAGCGAATGAGGTTACTCCTATTGGAAGGTTGAATAAAATTGAATTTTCAAATGTATAATCCATTTGAGAATTCAACTGAATCCACATCCACTGCTACATCTTTTGAATTATGGGGAATCCAAGAGATTGTAGCAGGGGAAACTGAGATCCATTGCTGCGTCTCTTGAATTATGGGAAATCCAAGAGATTGTAGCAAGGGGAACTGACCTGGACTTTTCGATCAGCCCTGTTTTGAGATGATTGGAGAACTGAAGAAAATTGGACAAGCAAGATATTGACTAATTTAAAAACGGAAATCTCAAGAATTTCTCCTTTTCAAAAGTTGCAAGATTTACCTGCATATTTCACTGTATACTTGAATCAAATATCCTTCAGAAAAACCCGGTTAGAATGTATCTATAGGCAAGAGTATCAAAAGTAAATATTCAAATCATCAAGTTCAACTCAATCTAGGGAACCTGTTTGTAAAAGCACATTCAAAGTTCATATCAATTCACCCAAAAGGTATCAGAAGGAGAAAGTGTTCACTTGGTAGCTGGACCACCCAACCAGTTACACTACACCTAGTTGAGTGAGAACATCCACTCAAAGAACATGGAAGTATACTCCAGGAGCCTACAGGAGCGCAAGTCGTGCTAAGTCAAAAGCCAAGGGTGCCAAAGAAACTGTCACCGCACCCTCAGGAGGCTGGTGTAATCCGACTGGATTCACTCACCACTACCCAGGGTCACCGACACTACAAGAACGGGAACAGGTGGGTGTTCACAGACACTACCGTTGACGCGTTTTTCAACAGTTCAAGTAAGACTAGACTCAAGTCATGTGTCACGCGAGTGCTACACCCAGTGCAACCGTTATCCTAAAAGTACTTTAACCCTTGGGACATTATCGTGCCAACTACATGGACATGTGAACCCAAGAGTGTGGTGAAACTTTATTAGCTTATTTCCTTCGATACGAGTCACATTTTTCACCTTTGCGACGGAACCGTAGTTCGTCAGTGCCTCGTGGACACCACAGTAAAAGTGCCAGAGACCTAAATGGAATGTATTTCCATGATTAGGAAGAGTGTTCAGTTCCCTGACAACCACCTGTCGAAGAATCGGCATCAAGGTTTTCTTCCACAATGAGCATTAGTTAATGCTCACACGTACACCTTCGCCGGAGTTTCTTGCCGAAGCAGAGAGGTTCCTACTGAGTGCTAGTACATGGTACTACAGAAGAAGCCGCAACTGCCGTTTCCCTCAGTTTTCCCTCCAGTTCTTCGCGCAGCACCCCGAAGCAGGAAGAAGACATGAGTGAGTGTGTAAACGTTGAAGTGTTAATTGTTTGTGTTGTATGTATAAATTTATTTATATTCTTGAAAGTGTATGTAATCCCTTTGTGTCTATATTGTCTTATCTATTTTAACCAATTGTACTTAATCATACTAGGTATAAGATGTTTTCTTAGATGTAAGCGTAGTGTTAAGTCTTGAGAAAAATTATTGCTTGTTAGTTGATAAGTTGTCAGTTTAGATGCCAAGTGTACTTAGTTAAGTACAAAGTCATTTCAAGAAGTACATAACTAGAAGGTCAAGCTATGTAGCTGCGTAGAAAATCAAGCTAGGTAGCTTGATTTTCTTTAACGGGGAAGGGAGTATCTGTGGTGGCCGTGAATTTTCAAATTACTAAATAATAGCAATCTGGAGTGTCGTGAATTTTAATTACTCAATAATATTTCAATTACTCAATAATTAACAAAATTACTTTTAATCAATCAATAATTGTGCGAATTTAATTCGATTACTATCATTCGTGAATGGCAAAGCATTTAATTAACACACGCATGTGCAGAAGTAACTCAAGAAATCGTCAAATTATTATTTCTTTAGAGCACGCCATATATTCAAAGTCGCCCGAGCAAATGATATGCACCTCTCATGTGCGCCAAACTGATGGTGGGGATTAGTACATACCCACACATACCTACCGATGCATTCCGCCAACCAGATAAAAGACTGGGAAATCGAAGTGAAAAACAAGCTAATTACTTCGCAAAGAAGAATACATAAATTACCTTCCTTTACGACATTTTGCAGAATACAAATACAAATCTACGCGATTTTACCAACAGCGGAACCAAACATTACCTACGAATTCACAAGAAAAATACCACCATAAATCTTTCGGTGCTATTAAAAACCCAGTAAATACTTAGAAAATCTAACACCCAGCCGGACGGAAGATAAGGTTCCACAAGCAAAATTCAATAGATATTAGGTCGTAAAATTCAATCTCTAACGAAGCGGGTCTAGGATGAAACAGAGTTCCAGAGAAAAAATGGAAAAAACAAGATCGTAAATTACCGCGGAAGTGCATGGGAAAGGTTCTTAGTACCTACTCCATGCCGACTGCAATCATCGGCTTTAGACGCGGCTAGGAATATAGGCATTAGGCACAGATAAAGGCACGGGCGAGCGTGTACCGTGAGTATCTATAATTGGGTAAATAAATCGTAAATCTTACTGACGCGGGAGATATTATAAAAGCGAAAAAAAATCGGAAGGAGAAAAGAGAGTGTAGTCAGTCCAGTTTAGCCTGCAGTATCGACAAGAAGTAGTTGCAACAACGAAGCTAGTGGGTGCACTTCAGTTTTAGTCAGTCGATTTTGAATAAGTAGCAATCCAACATACAGTCAGTGAGATGCAGTTCATAATAAAAATACACAGTGCAGTGGCCAGCCAATTAAAATATTACCAGCAGCTAAATTAGTGAACAGTGTTAATTCAGTTTCCGACAAAAATGTGACACAACGCTACGCAGCCACTTTCTTCTCTGGTGAAACCTTTTTGATTCTTTTTCTTATACTTATACCTTGAAATGATTTTGAATTGTGCTTTAATTTTAGTATGTTTTTATTCAGTCATGTCCCATCTGCATGACCATTTTATTGTGCCCGAATTATTAAACAATAGTCATACGTAAAAGCCTCAATTCGAACCCAAATTCTTCATGTATTTTCCCTTTGTATATTTTACACTAGTTTATTTTCAGACAGTAATTAGATAAGGACTGTAATTGCATCCAATGTTTAAACCTGTGAAATTTCCATACTTAATATGCAGTCTTAATTTTTGCAGCTTGAAAGAAACTCTTTTTCTATATTTAATCGTGTTGCTAAAAATTCGTTCAATAATTATACAAATTTTTCTAACGCATGTTTTCCACGTTTCCGAATAGAGTGAGAAATTCAACCCAGTCAACTATTTATTTTTCAGTTTTCTTTGGTAATACTTTTATCGCGAAAAATCGCGCAAAAGATCCAGTCAGTGATTTTGGAAATTGTTCGCAACGTTGAACACCTCTACCTTCTTTCTAAAATAGGACTACCGTCGGATAAAATTAATGCAATAGTTTTTTTTTATGCCTTTAGGCACAAATAACGCTGTTTTCCACCGTTCAATGGTTGAGATAATAATTCAGTCGTTTCAAGAAAAATTACGTACTTCTATATTGTTTTTCCTCGCAAAAATCCAGTATTAATTACCACGCATAATTTTCTAATTGTCTTTTCTATACCAGACCTAAAACAAATCGACAAGGAGTTGTCCAAAATTGAGTAATCCTTTTTTTTTATACTACCATAAACTATTCAGTGAAGCGAGCTTTTGAAACCATTTTTGACAATAGCTAATTACGTATCAGTAAATTCAGAAAATACTTTCCAAACATTTCTGTGACGCCCTAAGGCATTAAAATTATGCTAAAATATCAAAACGTATTTTCCAAATCAATTAAATGCCTCTTTTCGATGCTCACATTTCATGTAAGCGACGGAAACCAGTTATATTCAATTTCACACCGTCAAGCCAGGAAAACTAGTCCAGGAATTCTTTTTCTATAGCAATAAGTCCGAAAGCTAAATAATCATTCCCTACAATTTTTGTAATCATTTTACTTATAAATCAACAGGCATAGTAAGCTTGAAATTTCCATTTTTTTGTGTAATAGTTTTTCCCTATACTTAGTAAAATCATGCATGTATCCAGCGCCCTATACGTGACCATCATGAAACATATAGATTACAATTATTATTCGTCCAATTTTATGTAAATTATCCAAATTTCATGAACTTAGAAAAACCAGTTTTTAGTTACTAATTAGGTAGTATTTTAGACTAAGCTTCATTTCTATTTTCTGTACATATTTTCATTCGTTAATTTTTGTAATAAATTTTATTAAATGTTGCTCGTTTTCAAGTTATTGACTAACATGAAGTAAATTAGGACTAAAAGGGACATTCCATCTATTCTGTTCGGGTTAACGCTACCACATCTTCAAGGGCATAAGTAGATAATAATTGACAGTGTTTTTGAGACAGAGTAAGTATAAAGTGTTTAGACAATAGATTGACATCCACCAGTTGACAAAACCCTACCTGGGAAGGTAGGTCGAATCCACACCGCCTTTTGTGAAAGTAGATTATTGTAAGGGCGAATAAAGGCTCCCAATGGCCTTTTAAAACAACCCATTGGGTGGTGTCAGATTTATACGGCCCGTTGAGCCTTTCCATCTAATCAACAACCAAAAAGTGTCGCGTAAGCTTTGCTCAGATAGCCTGCGACACTTGACTGATGCCACCGAAGTATGCTCCAGCACTGCCAATCCTGACTACAAGGGCTGGACAAATATGAATGTTTAAATATTTTTGCAGAGGAAATGTGCATCCCCTCTCTTGCCGAATCTCGATAAAATGCATGGTTTTGAAGAAAAATCGAGTCCTATCGTAATTTCCTGTACTATTGGACTTTGAATCATTTTTTTTGCGCTCCTGTAAAAAGTTCCATTTTACAGTTACGTGGTACTGCCGTAAATAAGCCCTCGATATCGATTGTCTTTTTGTTGTTGTTGAAGGTTGATGGTCATTTTGAAGGGGTGTTTTCACCAATGACCTTGGTGGTAATACATTTATACGGCCTACTGTTTTGAGGAGTGAGGTGAATTTTCGTATGTAATACACCGATAGGTGAGGTGTATAATCGCTACATCGAGGATTTTCACGAGGGGATCCGAGTGTAAATCGAGATGTAAGCGATAATATATCGAACCTAGAGGTGTATTTGTTGAGACAATTAACCGAACAACACTTAAAATCTTCCTAAAATAGTGAAAACTACTCGAAAGGTTGGCCATTCTGGAGGGGTGTTTTCACCAATGACCTTGGTGGTAATACACTTATACGGCCTACTGTTTTAAAGAGTGAGGTGAATTTTCGTATGTAATACACCGATAGGTGAGGTGTATTATCGCCACATCGAGGATTTTCACGAGGGGATCCGAGTGTAAATCGAGATGTAAGCGATAATATATCGAACCTAGAGGTGTATTCGTTAAGACAATTAACCGAACCACCCTGAAAAACTTCCTGAAAAAGTGAAAACTGTTTGAATATTCAAGGTTGGTCATTCTGGAGGAGTATTTTTACTAATGACCTTGGTGGTAATGCACTTATACGGCCTACTCACGGCTCGGCAAAATGTGAAATAGCGAAAAAAATTGTCCACCAAATCTAACACCGTAGCTTGATTCTTTATTATTTTCTGATCCAGAAAAACCCAATTTCAAAATAATTCATCGGTGAATTTGTCCTGTGGACAATTTAATTGTTTTTTTTTTAATTTTAGTGAGTTTTTCTCATGTTCATTCTTTGAGGCCCATGTGCAACTTGACGTTAAAATATAGTGGTTGGTGCCAAATTGTTCCTTAGACCATGATGAGCAAGAATCGCGATGGTGGACATCTGAGACTCACGACTGCGCAGCCGGAGGGGGGGAGAGGGCAGAGAACGTGCTGAAGAAGAGATAACATTTTTTTAACTCATGAACCGAAAGAGGTGGAATTATCAAATATGGCATACATGCTCACTATTTTACGCCAATGAAGTTGCAGCAAACAGTTTTCGAAAATATCGAAACGTTTCAGAAAAATCTTGATAAACTTATTCTTCTTCTGAGAATGTTATCAATAAAATCCAAAATATTGACGAATTTGAAAGATAAAAAGGTACAACTCACCCAAGTTAGGTTAGTGCTCGGGTTAGTGGCTGCTTTGGCGAGAAAAATGGTCATTTTGGTGTCTCACGTGAATCTGCACAAGACTAGTGTCACATGATGGCTCATTATGAACCGGCAACGGACGGCTTTTATCATCAAATGTATTAGTTTTTGAAGTCACCTACCAAAACTGTTGAATACAAGTTGAAACGTTATCTGTTGGGAGTTATTTGAACTAAAGAGTGCTCATTTTCCACAAAAAAATCCATCAAAAACGAATTCCTGATAGACATAAGAAAGCTCTTCGGGGAGACCAATGGTCAAGAATGACCGAAAAAGTCACGTAGGTAGGTGAATAATGGGGTCTTATTTCCTGAAATAGAAGACCAAGGGATTTTCACCAATATGCATATATTTCCAACACCTCTAGCTGCCAAAAATATTATTGTGTAGTTTTTTTGTATGTTTTCAACAGTAAAATTTTCAACAAAAAAAAGTTCAATTGAGATCTCTCTGGAACGGTTCAGTATTTTCAAAAATGATTTACTGCGTTATCAATGGCGTAAAATAGCGAGCTCGTATGCGATATTTCATAATTCCAGCTCTTTTGGTTCATGAGTCAACATTTTTTATCTCTTCTTTAGCACGTTTCCTGCCCCCTCCCCTCCTTCGGCTGCCCAGTCGCGAATCTTAGATGTCCACCATCGTGATACTTGTTTGTCATGGTCCAAGAAACAATTTGGCACCAATCACTATACTTTAACTAAACGTTGCAGATGGGCCTCAAAAAATGAACATAAGAAAACCTACTGGGATAAATGAAATTTGTAATTAATTGCCCACAGGACAAATTCACCGATGAATTATTTTGAAATTGGGTTTTTCTGGATCGGAAAATAATAAAGAATCAAGCTACGGTGTTAGATTTGGTGGACTATTTCACTAGAGTGTATTACACCGACAATAAAATCTAGTATTCAGATGACAAAACACGTACCTATACCTACCTGGGCAAAACCAACATGATGGTTTTGCAGCGGCAATTTTTTGACGTTTCAATCGTTTCATTACATCAAACTGCTTTAGTAGATGTAGCGCATTTTCCTATCGAATACACTATTTTTATACCTTGTATTCGCCTGTCCATCCTAATCCGTCCAGCCGTCCGCCTTGTTATGAAATTCTTTTTGTAAATGACCGGAACTTAGCTAAAGATGAGCCCAGGAAAACAAAGCAAGCTCAAATTGAGTTACCTATAATAATATTTGTCAGACTGACACTTTTGCATCAATTTGAATCGGCGGTCGTCACAAACAGTATTCAAGCAAAGTAGTAAGCTTCATTGCATCTTGTTGTATCAATCGAAGCCCCAGCGGGCCCCCTTGTGTTTTCATGCATCGTTTATATCCCTAATGAGTTGCCCCTTGTGTCTTCTTCTGTGGCTCGAAGCCCTTGCGGGCCCTTTGATGTGGATGTCTATGTGCCGTTCAAAGACCTAGCTCACCTTCTTATGACGTACTGTGAGCCCCCTTGCGTCTTCTTCTGGCTTTCGAAACTTTGGTGTGTTGTCTTGTATTTTCTCGGTTTTTCAGTCAAGGTTTTAGTAGAAAACCTTTTCTTTATCTCCCGAGACTCTGTGCTCTTCCATAATTTCTATACTCACGGATCTTTTATGGCTTCACGTTATTTTAGAACTAGAGATAGTATCTTGGTTTTGGATGAAAAAACTGTTCAAAGAAAGCCTCTTTTTCTCTCGTAAAATAGTCATGTCGAATACCACTCGAGATAAAATTTTGAAGGCAAAATTTTCCTCTTGTAATATTCAAATTTGTTGCTTTTTGGCAATATCGCTCATGACATTTAATCAAAACCACTCGCCTGACGGCTCGTGGTTTTGTTACAAATGTCATTCGCGAAATTGCCAAGCAACAAATTTTCATAACAATCGAAAAATTTTGCCGACAAAATTTTATCTCTTGTGATATTAAATACGACAATTTTTTTCGCTATTTCACATTTTGCCGAACCGTGTACTGTTTTGAGGAGTGAGGTAAATTGTCAAAGAACTCTACTGCCGATTGCGGCCCACCAGCGAGAGATGGAGACAGAATTAATTCTATTATACAAAAGACGGAATCCGTGTGGGTCTCTCCCGAGGTTCCCCCTCATTGCCGCGCTCTTCGCCGCGCCGAAAAGTTGAGTTCTGAAAGTGTATCAAAGCAATAAAAACGGGAAAATTATCTTATTTTGTTATTCATAGTCGTTCTTCGTCCATTAAAACTTGAGTCTCGCGGGCGTATTTTGCAAAATAAAAGAGCAGTATTTCTGTGTGGCCCCGCGGCGGCTGCGGTTTGTATTCGCAACCTTCATCCATCCGCACTCCTCACCCAGCGCTGCATGCGGGATGGGCGAAGGGTTGTACTCCCTAGAGCAGGATGAGAGAGCTTCCGAGCTTATCAACGCGAATATCAAAAAGCACGCCTCCATTCTTTTGATGCGTTTGCAGCGACTAATATTCCGCATATAAGGCATTAATTTATAAACGTTGCTTATTCTCAAAGAACCGCCAACTAAGTTCAGAAGATGAAAAAAGTGTTAAACTGTTTTCACTGACAAAACAAGTGGCTTTCCAAACGGAAAGTACCTACACTAGAAGGTGGTAGGTACCCCGTGAACACGGACCTCTATATGAGTTTTTGCGATGTCAATCTTGAGTGAAATTTGTGGAGTCCCAAAATAACTTCGCATAGCTTGCCTGAAGAGGTCTCTCCGGCAATCTAGAATTTTTACGATGTCCATAAAAGGTCAAATTAGTAACTTCTCAAAGCGACTCCACACAGCTTGCTTGGGGAGGTCCAAGAGCCTATGTCCAATTATTGTCAACATTTCAAGCACCCATGAATGTCGCAAAATGATGTTGATTTGGAATTCCCAAAAAGAACTTCATTTGGATGTTGCTCGTAATAGGCTAGTGGACATGGTTTTTTTTATTTCTTTTTATGAAAGATTCTCCTGAAATTGTTGCATTGGCAAGATGATTTTGTTTAAAAAAGTTTTTGTACATTATAAAACAAAACATGAAAAGATTTGTCTGTTTGAATGGCGCGGCAAGTGCGTGACGTCACATTTTGAAGAGCCAATAGAAACTCTAGTTGGCCATTCAATGACTGAAGAACACCTTCTCGTTTTGAACTGATTTATACCAAAAAAAATATAATGAAATGCTGGAGTGCTACGGTTTGACTTCACATTTTGGTCGATTCTTCTTTGAAATTCACTTATTTTTGCTCGGGCTGGCTTCGGATTAATGTCACAACAGTGTTATTAGTGCCATATGAGTGGCAGTACTGCGAGTTTCGCATGCCATATGTCAACCCCACGTCAAATAATCTAGTTTTTTCAATACAATTTCGCTTCTTAATACATAATAACTCCATGCAATGGCATCAAAAATAAGTTCCTTGTGACAAAGTTGTGCTCGCACGTGAAAATACACCACTACGTAATAGATCCAGAACGAATGCTTCGGTCGAATGTCAAATGCGTTCCCCTCTCCTTCCTTCCTGCCACCTCCAAGCTCACTTTCAAGCTGTGACGTAGCATATTATTCTTGATTTGAATAAGTCCACTTTCAAATCGATTTTTTACCTGAATGAAATCATATTTCGAAAAACTTTTACAACTACAAATTCGTCATTCAGATATTTATCAGGTTTATGATACTTTTATACTGAAATGCGATTGATGTCCAGTAGCCTATTGCACGCGCATTTAGCAATAACAATCTGTCACCACAATGTGAGGTCTTGGCGATGCGATGGAAATCTGGTGAAACCATGCCACTGACTTTCTCCTGTTTGCAGGCCACTTGTCTGTCAGAGTAGGAACATAACCTCCTTAAAGTCAACTAATTAAGAATGATCGAAAAGATTCAACGTGTTGGATACCTAGTCACTCAGTGAAAAGTAAAACCCGGATAAACCAGCGAAATATGTCCGACTCGGCTTTATCAGAACTATCAAATCTTTCATCTGACGAAGATGTCGCACCTGCTGCAGCTCGTGTGATTCCTGATCGTCGGTTGCTATAAACACAGGCCACGCGTGACCTTCGTCTGACCAATAAGCGTATGGTAGACAAAATGTCCGACAATAGCTATAACCACAAGGAGAACACTACAAAAATTTGTGCCGTCTTATAAATAGGAAGACGTATTTTTCACCTTCGTGAAACCGAGCACTACTATTGTTATATTGAGTGTACATGTACAATAAATTATAATACCAATCTTAATTTAATAAAATTGCTATTCTATCCATATTTTTTTATTTATCATTCATAATCGCCATTGCATGGCTTGTAAATTCCGGGTGTGGATTCGCAAACGCAAAGTTCCACGTCGAATCCATCGTGAGTATCGGTGTAACAAGCAGGTCCAGTCACCGGGCCTTCCCCAATAGCTTGCACTATAGTGCACATGTACGTAGAATTTTGTACTGTAATAAAAAAATTTACACAAATAATAAATAAGTAGATACACAACAAATAACTTCATAACAAGTAAATTCCATACTCAAGAAAAATTTGCTTCTCAATTTTTAGGTAAAATAACATTTTCAATTACCTGCTCCATTGTAAAAGAAAGTGTACCTAGCGCAAACTTGACTCGGGGTTCTCTTGCACAAAACGCTGGTTTTGTGATTGTTCCATAAATAATCCAGATCCGGGGGTGTACCATTGTCTGATAAATATATTAAAATTTGAATATTATTGTATAATTTTGTAACTTTAGCAAATAGTCCAGGAGCTTATGTAATCCCGTGGGATTTTAAATGAAAGAGCATAGTGACTATGTGGAATACATTCTTTAGATGGCCAGCAATCACACCTCACCGGGTGTTTTGCTTTTATTTCTTGCAGGAAATTTATACAGGGTGAAACAGAAAAAATGAATAAAAATTCGTAGCTCCAAACTGAAAAAAAATGGAAAGCTTAAACTACATACGTGATTTGATTCTGTTGTTGTGTTGATTTTTGCCAAATTTGGTCTCAATCCATCGGATAAATTTTGAAGAAATTAATGACAAAGCTTTGAACTTTGACATTTTTTTTATATTTGACAGATGCCATGCGGAGCAATACTTTCAAAAATTTTGAATACAGTTTTTCAAGGGCTTTCAAAAGACATATTGAGAGTCAAGTTTCGTGACATTTGCTTTCTGTCATTTTTGATGGTGACTTTCCCGTTTGACAGATGACAACCAAAATGTAACAGACTCATTCGACGGCAAAATCATGTCCGCATACCGAATTTCAAGTCGATCGAATTAACGTTGCGGCTGTTATCGTGGAAGATTACAGACACAGACACACACAGCTTCGTAATCTTATCTAAAAAACTTTGCCATTTGATTATTCAATATCTTTCCGATGGATTGGAGCCAAATTTGGAAGGAAGCAACAAAACTAAATCATCAAATCAAGCTCACGGTTGCAGCTTTCCACCAATTCCCAGTTGGACGTTACGAGGTTTTGAATTTTCTCCTGGCCGTTACCACCGGAGACGGCCGCTCGTTTGGATTTTGGCCAGGACGACCCGTGTTTGGTGCAGAACTCAACTCATCTGTCCTTTCCTGGTGGGGGATTGAGTTTTTTCGAAAAATTTCAACTGATATCGGAAGAAGATTGCATTGGGCATCGTGTAGGTCCATTTTCAAATCAGACACGGTTTAGCTTTTCCGACGATGATTTTTTCAAAATAATAAATTCAATTTTCAAGTTTTCTTGTTTTTCACTCTATTCATCCCGAATGTCAACTTTTCAAGCAAAACCTTTAAAAGCATCAAGTCGGGCATCCACCTGGTGATTTGTACCGCTTCACCTCCTGTAGTTCACGGAATATTATTTTTTTAATTCCTGTTTCACCCTGTATAAATCCCCTGCAAGAAATTCAAGCAAAACACCCGGTGAGGTGTGATTGCTGCCCACTCAAAGAATGTATTCCACATGGTCGCTATGCTTTTTCATCCAAAATCCCACGGAATGCTTTTTATTTACATATGCTCCTGGACTAAAAAAGGGATAGCAGAATAAAGTGGGCATAAAGGAAAGGCAGATGTGAAGATTTTTGAACAATCGGCTTCACTTCGAATAAGAATATCGCTGTATACAATTCACCGATTTTAAAAAGGGGACACTGTTGATTGTTGAACAAGACCCGTTCATTGTTGAGGAGATTCAGCGCTGCATCTGTGATATACAGGGTGACAACTAAAAGATGGTCGCAATCGAGGTCGCAATGTCCATTTCTAGCAGTGTGCCTCATGCGTGAAAAAATCTGGAATTTTTCTATAAAATTGTAGTAAATAAGTCTTCTCCACTTGTTTTTTATATATTGTTTACTCGAGTTTCGGCTAGTTAAATGTATAAAGCCATTTTCAAAACTAATGTGACATAGCATAGAACTTTATGTCTAAGAGTTAAGTTAGTCTATAAAGTTCTATGCTATGTCACATTAGTTTTGAAAATGGCTTTATACATTTAACTAGCCGAAACTCGAGTAAACAATATATAAACAAGCGAATATGCCTCATGGACATCAGGCTCAGTAGCGCACTTTCTTTTTGGAGGATTAGTGAACGCAAGATGTTAAGTGATTAGGGTTCTACCGTCCTGGGCAAAAAATTGCAATATGGCGGCCAAAATATCGACAGAATCATGGGTTCGGCTTGAAAATCAAAATGATCGTACTAGACAAGGGTAAGTTCCAAGTTTCATGAAAATCGTTCCACTAACAAGAGATTTCAATATGGCGGCCAAGATGGCGGCAGAATTATGAAACTCAGCTTGAAAATAGGAATGATCGTACGAGACAAGCGTAACTCTCAAGTTTCATGAAAATCTTTCCACTTATAAGAGATTTCAATATGGCGGCCAAGATGGTGGGGCAATCATAAAATTTGGCTTGAAAATAAGAATGATCATACTGGACAAGGGTGAGTTTCAAGTTTCATGACAATCGTTCCACTAATAAGAAATTTCAATATGGCAGCCAAGATGACGGCCGAATTATGAAAGCCAACCTGCCTATTTGGTTCTTGAGGACCTAAGCTATCCACCGGATAAAGTTCAATCTTCAAAGGCTGTAGCTTTATTTCCCGAGGAGAAGTTCAACTTCATCGAAGTGCACAGGAGATCTCTGTTTTTTGAGAATAATGATAACGATGTATGGATAACAAAAATAGTGCCCATTGGCCACCCTTGGAGACATCAGCTATTAATAGGAAAAAAGTTCCAAGACTCTTGTTTCAATTCTCGAGAAGGAGTACAGCGTCTTAATTTCTGCACGGACTCGGACAGACAGACAGACAGACAGACAGACAGACAGACAAACCGGCCACATAAGCGTCATTCTGTTACTTATATAAAAAAATGTGCTCCAACTGATTTCGACCTCCTGAACACGAATATCGGGTTCACTTTTGAATTGGAACATTTCTTTTTTATCGAAAAACCGAAAAAATGGTAGCCTTGTCACATGATTTTTAGTGATACCTACCTACTTTTTTTTGTTATTGAGCGAACATGTTTCGTAATTTGAGTGCCATTATCCTTCAGGTACCTAGTATTGGCTATTTCAAAATGTTCAATTACTATTTCGGCACGTCTGATTTTAAATTTGTAGGGTCGTGTAATATGCGCCGAGCCGTGGCTTTGCGGCCGTTTTCAAAAATCGATAACAATTGATCTAACGGTCGGATCGAAGTGGGGTTTTTGTCAAAAGAAAGTTCAAATTGTTCTCTAAATATAATGCCGTACATGCAGTGATGTATTTCATTAAGAAATTGTAGTTGCCTGCATATCGCAACTTTCTACATCTTACCGCGAATGCCAGCACTTGATCGGCGAAGCCGCCCTACACCAAAATGTTATTTTTGTAATTGTTCATGATTATTTCGGCAAAATTTTTCTTGATTCGCGTACCAAGGCCATGAGCTACCCATTCGAGTTGAAATATTTTCTGTATTGAATTTCGTTTTGTTCGGAGGAAAGGATATCAAGCACCAGCAAGCAACGAATAAATCATTCGCGGCCGAGCCGTAGTTTCGGAGTCATGTTCAAAAATTAATAACTACTAATCGGCACCTCGCACCGATGTGAAATTTTCATTAAAATAAAGTTCAAATCATCCTCTAAATATAACTCCGCATATGTATTATGGTAAAATGATAAGATCGGGTACTTCCTCGCATGTGATAACTTTCGAGATCAGGCCGGCTTCTGAAATGCAGCATTCAACGGCGATGCCGCGTCACACTAAATTGTTATTATTGTCATTGTTTATTATTATTTCGTCAAGATTTTTCTTGGTTCGGGATACAAGGTCATGAGCTACCCAATGGAGTAAAAATTTTTCGCAAAAACCTTTTCGTCTAGGACTAGATGCGGGGACGGACGGACGGACGGACGGACGGACGGACGGACGGACAAAGCGAGGACAAAAGCGCCTTCCCGTTTGGAGAAGTGCGCTAAAAACAAGTGGAGAAGACTTATTTACTACAACTTTATACTATACAACTCCATTTTGAGCACCATGGATCCCTTTATCAATTTTGGAAATTTTCTGATTCCAATTTTGGAGAGTTCACATCAATATGTTAAAATTGGGTTTGGAATTTCGACCGTAAATTGTTTTACAACAATGTTGTGATTTTGTTAAGTGAATCTAGTATAAATTGTGGGGGTAAGATCGACATCGATTTGTAAAAACTGAAATTTGGCATGAACCATCATGGACATGGCGAAAAGCAGCAAACAGTTTCCTTGGCACTAACCAAGTTAGGGATGAAAAACCATCCCATCAGGGGACTTCGCGAGGAGAGTCGTACAGTTTTATATTTTGATTTGATTTGATTTGATTTCAAAGATTAAAGAAAAAACAAGAAATAACGATTGGTTTTATTCCTGGAAAATACACCATTGCATCAAATTCGAAGCAAAAAAAAATTCTGACTGCACGTCTATAGTAGGTTCACTCCTACCGTGATTCTAGTGACCTGTGAGATTTTGTTTTCAAGTTTCCAAATCTGAAAACTCCTTAGAACTTGGCAGTTGGTTGCACTGCTGTTTGACATCACAAGCTGGACGTCAAGTCTACAATGCCAAACTGTAAAATTTGCCTAGCCGACTAGCATCACGGCAGGAGTGAATCTACTATACTTCTTGTTCTCACGAGATCACTTTGTGCTTTTTAAATGAGGCACCGTATGAGACTCTTGGGGCCACTCGGCCAGAGTTTTTCACCAGAGAAAGATTGTGTCTGTAAATTGTGGATAATTCTTATAATTTTCAGTGGAGAACGTGAACGAGAGAGTCAGCATCAAAAAATGCATATTTCCAGAAAAAATCGTACTTTTTTGATAAAACAAGATAGGGGTGGTGGGAGTTCAGAACCGTTTTGGAATATTGATGTGGGCTCTTCAAAAGTGCTATCAGAAAAAAATTAGATTTTTCCACGCAAGGGGCACGCTGCTAAAAATGAACCATATTGACACTTCTTCAGTTGTCAACCTGGGGTGGGACTCTGTGTTCTTTGTCAACAGTCGCTTTCTACCTGATCTTGAGAAGGTACATGTAAATTCCCTATGCTTAGCGACTATCGCTTAGAAGCGACTGTCGATAGCGACAACACGGAGTCCCAGCCCGGTATCCCATGGATGGAGTCATCAATTTCTCAATAATGAATTGGTCTTTTAATCAAAAGAAGAGGCTATCCAGCAATACTTCTGTCTTTAAAATCGGTCGATTTTTTCCTGAGATATTCCACATTCAAAAATTAAGCGAAACTTTCGAGTGGCTCACTTTAATCGTAATGAGTATGAACTTCCAGATTTTGGAAGTCTTATAGCATTGCCAATAAATACATTATTTTCTCTTTAGCCAAGGCCAGCCAATTTTGGATTTTCTCTTTTTAAATTAAAGGTACCTAGGTAACAAAAGAGTATTATACTAATCAATCCACTTTTTCACTTTTTGGCATCAGAAACCCTTGATAATAAGGTGCCTAAGGTGACAACACTATTGGTCAAATAAGATGTTGGGTCAGCAATTTCCGAGATTTTATGCATTGACAGAAATTCACCATTTATAGGTTTCTCTTGAAAGCTACAGAAGTACGTACTTTTGAACCAGTCAGTATGATGAAATTCTAAAACATATTTTTTTTAAAAACTCAAAATCTGCGCATGCTGTTTACAAGTAACTTGTTGTTATAACTTTTGAAAAAGACGTAGGTGGTGAACTTATGTCAAGACTAAGACGCCGGTGCAACGTCTTATTTGGAAAGCAAAAACCGACACAAAGACGAATTGTTAATGAATTTGCGAAACCGATGGATGGACATTCGCGTCCAACCGTTGGCGTTGTGATGCGACTATTGCGACTGATAGCCTGATTAAAACCAGAAAAGTTACCGGGTAAACTGAACAAGAAAACTCACTAGTAATCACCAGGGGAGGACTGCAAGGAATATCGTTTCCTGCCCTCGTGTCGTCTAAATAATCGTCGCATGTCCCATTGTAAGTCGAGAGGTTGTCATACTGAGGTCCTAACCAGGTGAATTCATAGCAATACGACCATTCATCTTGCAAAATTGATTCGTTTGTACCAATATCACCGTCATTCTCACTTGTGACTTGGTTTACTGAAAAAAATTGCCATTAATTCATACTTGAAGGTTATCTAGAAAGGTGACTCTGCTTACGTGTAATTAAATGCAAAAACCAAACTGTGAGCACCAAAGAGCCGATCAACTTCATATTGATGTGTGTTTATTGACTGAAAAGTATTTTCGATAAGATAGTGAAAAATATTAGGTAGGTGTCTAATCATTACTTTGTTATCAAAAGGAAATTGCTATCACATTGCATCAATCTTAGTGATAAAATTATGGTTAAAATCCCACATTTGGAAATGAATATGTAGGACATTGAGTTGAAAAACTTAAGGGGAAAGATAATGGAAGCGCGTGAAAATCCAAAGAATAATAATTTATAAACAGTTGGCTAGATTAAACCAACATTGTATGTGGTTAAAAAAATCGGTTGTGACCGTTGTGTCACCCCAAAACTTTTTCGACCAGTATCGAGGAACCCGAATAATTACGAAACACACTCAAAGGTTCAAAAACATTGTTTTTTGATCGGTTGGAAAGAGTTTGCTGAAATCTTTCAAAATGACGGAAATAGAGGGGTTCGAAACACCACCTTTTGACCCTTCATATTTTCAAAAATTGAAGTCTCAAATTTTTTCAACATTTTTCTGATACTTCTGAAGCATTTCCCTAACTGCGGTTCAATTTTATACCCCAAGTTTGCATACACCCTGTATATATATATATACAGAATATATGTGAACATATATCTCTGTTTCACTTTTCACTCTAAAACAAGCGACAATGTCTTGCTCAATTGCATTTATGGCATGATAGAATAAAAAGCTTAGTTGCTGGCTTCATGATAAATTAATATACTACGTAAGGACTCCTTCATGACTGTCATTTTTTTTTTGGAACGAGTAGTATTTTATAAATAATGATAAATAATAATACGTTCAGTATAACTTCATACTAACCGTGATTCAGCCAGCCTTGCAATATGAAATAAATTGTATTGTTGGTTGCCTACAGTTCTTGTCTGTTTACTAGCTGCCTGCGCTGCCTGCTGCTGCATTACAGTCCCGTACCGGTAGCGCGATACTATTTATTTCGGCTGGCGTTGTCGTTCAGTTGAATAACTAGATGAACTGAAGAACAAAATCAATTCAAAAATATTATTGAAGGAATTTGTTAGCAAGTGTTCAAAAAGTTTCCACAAATAATTCATAATGTACCTAACGTGAAACGTGAAAGTACCATACTTATTGATTGACGCCGATAAGCGAAATTCCACCACTGACGTAGACTGGTAGCACACGCCAAATAATGTCGAATGCCCGGCATAACACGACTTCTTGTGTGTATTGCCCTCATTACACAGAGAGGTCGCCATCATAAATCATCTTTATTAGCATGTAGGAGGAACGGAACTCGCGAGTTATTCAACTTTACGACTCCATATAATCTGAACCGACTCAACCGACTGACAGGTAGGTCAATTGTCCAAAGATTAAACAAACAACAACAACAACAACAACAATAGCAACAAACTGGCGCTATTTGCCCCCTTTGCCCTTTAGTCGTGACTTGGTACGTACCACCTACCTATAGCTAACAAGCCTTTGTTTCTTACTTTTGATTCCTTCAGGCCCAAATATTTTCCACATCGTGTTCTCTATAACCTTTCTTCGTTGTAGAATGCCAAAGCTCCTGATATACCATATTCCCGAACCGGAATGCGCAGGTCCATCGATCCAGGAGTTGGACGAAGGAGCGAACATTTTAAATTCGGCGCCAGCTAGTAGGTAATCATTTGATTTTGATTCATGTTGGCGAAACTTGGACGTGCATAGATGAGTACATATTACTTGTACCTACAAAAAAAAGTGTGATAGTGATTAACATTTGAAGAGGTGGTCAAGGCTCCAAGGGGGCTCGATATTATCATCTAATTGATTGATTGTATGATAGGTACCTACTTAACAAAATGTACTTATGTTCTATTCTGAAATATTTTTGCACTTTTCAGTTTTGACTGAACTTTGTTATAAAAACAAAATGAATTAAGAAGCTCCTTTTTTTCTGCTTATTTATGCCGAAAAAATTTCGTCTGCGCTATTTTCTACCTGTTTCAGTCGCTCGCTCATTGAAATACGCACTAAATTTCCTCGATCCCCCCCTATTTATAAATCTGGATACGCCACTGGTAGCAGCCGCTGTCGTAATCGCAACCATGGCCGACGCCCGCCATATACACGGTGATACAAAAAATTCTTGAAAATTCATTTCTCATGAACCCATGCGAGCAGCAGGGATGGATCAAGGGTGAATTGCGCTAAAAGCAAGAAGCAAATTGGCGCCCCCCCCCCCCCCCCTATTTCATGGAACTGTTTTGCCAAGCAAAAAAATGTACCTAATTAGAAGAAAAATTGAAAAAAAAAAAAACAAAAAAGTCATCAAAAAATACTTTTAAATGCAAGAAGGTAACACGATCAATAAGTACCTATCCAAAACAAATGAACTTGATTAGTACCTACTACTAAAAAGTTCAACGGCACGAAACATCATTCAACAAACTATGAACGTTATGGTGATGATATAAATTATTATAGATCATAGATTTTTCCCTTAGTTCTTAGTGAATTTGCTTTTCTAGATTTAGCATCCGCAAACTTCTTTGCAATTTCCAGTGGCAAACTAAGGGGGGGGGGGGGGCGGTAGGGGCGGTCCGCCCTGGGCCTTGGGGCCTCAATTATCTGATGGGGCCCCCAATTTCTCTTGCTTGTGAAAAATACTGCAAAAAACTTGGGATAAAATCCAAAAATTCCAATTTTTTCCCTCAATGGTAACTGTTTTTGCATGTTACTTAGGTAAATAACATTGTTTTTCTTTTTCTTTTCACATTCTAAAGTAACCTTGGCAGGCCCCATGATAAAAGAGGTTTGGGGGCCTATACACAGGCAGTAGAGAGGTGTGATGTCTGTATCACGGAAAATCCAAGAATTATTTTCACTTTGGGCTTCAGGGGCCCCGGCCCCGGATATCAGAGTGCCAGGGGCCTCAAGCCTTTGAAATTTTTTATTTTAATATTTCTATCCAAAAGAGGGAAGAGACAAAACAACAAGATTATCTTGTCTGCACGCTGCAGATGGTAGAAATTCATGATAATCCTAATATTGTATAATACGAGTAGGTTTTAGCATTGATTCAACAGTCCAAATCCAATTCAACATCCAAAGCTGGAACCGAAAACTTCTTTGTAGCTACTGGTGGTCAGTGGCATAGCCAAAGGGGGCGAGAGTGGACGAATGACCTCACTCTTCTACCTCCCAAGCGCCCACCGCACTCCATCCCACACTAAACCGACACAAAAAAAAATCTGGCGGAAATTTTCAAGAAGCGCAAAATTTTTCTGAAAAGAAGTTTGATCATCAAGCAATTTTGGTGGAAACGTCAAAAACCGGAATCGCAAAACGCATGAAATATGCCGACTATCATCAGCATTATTATTATTATGCCCAAAAAATTTCGCCTGCGGCGCTGCCTCTTACCGACTTGTACCCTTGTTGTTGCCTTTGCCCTCTTCACCCTCAAATTCTGACTACGCCACTGTGTGTTTTATAGTCAAGTTACCAAACTCATTTTTTTTGTTTCTTAGGCTTTTGCCTCGGCTTTTGCTCAATCACGGCGGGGCAGGGTAGGCCAAGAAGTCTGCCGGCCCCCCTTCATATTCTCAACTTTCACCCCTTAGGGGCCCCATCTCACAATCTCGCCCAGGGCCCCCAATTCCCTTAGTCCGCCACTGGCAATTTCCGCCAAAAATTTCATTTTTAATGGCTAGTAAGGCCATAGAGTTGTGTTTATTTTCTGACAATCTTGACTTTAGATTCAACTCTTTCGAATGTTGCAAACGACAACGCTCAAAGTGTGCAGTGCGTGCTCTTATTTCTGAGCTAAATTAGGTTTTTTCAGGAAATTTATTTTATAGATTTGATGTTACCAATGGTTTGATGCATAATTGAGCGTAACTTCAGAAGATTTTACTCAATAATTGGTATGAATATAATGTAGAATAAATTTCTTTGCTTGGCTGAGTTTGGCGCCCCTCAAAATTTGGCGCCCGAAGCACTCCCTTCTAACGCTTTTTGGTTAATCCGTCTCTGGCGAGCAGTCAGAGCTGTGAAAGTTTGTGCAAACATGCTTGATTGAATCTATATTAGACTGCAGTAAACCGTTTTGAATTATCTTCAAAACTTCCTGAAATTTCTTGAAAATAATATCCGGTGACTTCTGAAAATTGGCCTTGATCAATTGATTTCTCAATAATTCTCGGATTTTTTGAGCTATAAAGGTGTCACTTGGTACATTATACAATAAATAATATAAGAAATACAATCAAATAAAAAGCAAATGTCCACATTTGTTATTTCCAAAAAGATAACTGTCACTGATACGTGCTTACTCTACATTTAACAGATTTAACTGGTCTGGGATTAGTCTCAATTGTGAAATATATGGTTTCTTATTGGTTCTATGACGTCATTTGACATACGCATGCAAAAGTCATCGCAATTTCAAATTTTCACAATTTCCTTGAACATTGTTGAAACCATTGCAATTAAAAAAAAAATTCATTATTTTGAATATTGTGCGGTAAAATTTCGAGCAAGCGCCAAAGTTAGCTACGTAAGTACCGAAACGTGAGCTGCAAATCGGCTAAGTCTATATTTAATCAAATAAGTAAGTCGTATTTCCTATTGAAAATAAGGGAAACATTAATTAAAACGGACATAAAATTAATTGAGAGAATATCGGAGAGAATAAAATAGTCTCGAGATAGTATTATAAACTACAGGGTCCACGGTCTATAATCTGAAATAAACACAGACTTGAAAGTTTGCGGGGTGGGTAGTACTGGTAACTGGTAGTATAATAGTAGGACTAGTAGCTAGTAGTATTAGTTGGTACCAATAGGTACTATGGATCTTGGATGTAGAACTTGAATCTTGGACAAGTTTGACAGAACGGCATGACGGCATAAGTTAACATCCCATTGTGAACTAAAACATTGATTTTCAACTGTTGAAGTTTTACTGTTACGGAATAAGTTCAAGTTAATAGCCATTATGAACGCTGCTATAGTCTATTCTTGATGTGGAGGTTCATATTATGTCTACAGCAGGAGACGGCACCTAATTTTGTGAACTTTTCAGACTGGTTTCCCGCCATTCTTATAGTAGTGGGAGCGGTACGCAAAAGCATACCGCATTTTGGAGTGCAGTAATGAGATTTTGCATGGGCGTACTTTATACCAAAACAAGCGATTTGACCCGCAGCACTCGATATTTCGTCCCTTAGGGGGCCAATGGGGCTCTCCAAATTTTCAAGATACAAGAACTTTCACAAAATGATCATTGAGTATCGTCATGTATGTCATAAGTGAAGCTTACGGGTCTATTGAAAATGTTTTCATCAAATGTCGTCGTGTCCGATTCATTCTTCACATTTGAAAAAAAAAATCTTTCGCAGAGGTCAAAAAACTTTTTTATTTTTTCTGCTGTGCAAGGAAACGATAAATTCATATGTTTTGTTGCGTTCCCAACTAAATCGCGTTCTGTAAGCCCAAATATGAAGACAATTTTTTCGCAATATATTTTCCCAAGAAGAGGTGACCTCTTCAGTACACTTTTTTCAACAGCATTTTTTTTAATGTTCCTAGTGGATAAGACTGTCAATTTTTGCAGATATGAGAAGCTTGAACTCTTTTCTTAGTAATTTCCATGCAACATGGCTTCAAAACACAGTAGAGAGCCCTAAAACTTTTTTTTTCTGCTGGGCCGTCAAATTTTTGGCATGTTGATTTTGTAGTAGGGGAGACGCGCAAATAAATAAGATCTAGTCTAGGCGAATAAAATCTACCGGAAAATATACCTACTTACACCTAACGACTCTGCGTTTTGTTGTACTGCAATAAAACACGGCATGGACGAGTATTTTCTGTTGAAACCAAATCGCCTGCGCCTGCAGCCTGGATTGAATACTGGTCCGCGTCTCTCCTACTATAAAATCAAAATATCGTAAGCTGGACGGCCCAGCAGAAAAAAAAATTTGTTGGGCTCCCTTGGGCGTTTAAGAGTCATGTTGCTTCGCAACTACCAGGAAAAGAGTTCGAGGTCTCCATTCCTGCAAAAATTGCGAGTGATATCCAGTGGAGCCATAGAAAGAAATGCTCTTGGAAAACAGGTACTGAAGAGGTCACCACTTCTTTGAAAAATACCATTACAAGAAAAATTTCTTTATAATTAGTTTTAGGGAATGCGATTCAGTTGGGAACGCAACAGAACATATGAATTTATTGTCTCCTTGCATAGAAGAAAAAATAAAAACAGTTTTTTTGACCTCTGCCAAAGTTTTTTTTTTCAAGTGTGAAGAATGAATCGGACACAACGACAATTGATGAAAATATTTTCAATAGACCCGTAAGCTTCACTTATGACATACATGACGATACTCAATGATCGTCATGTGGAAGTTCTTGCATCTTGAAAATTTGGAGGGCCCCCATTGGCCCCCTAAGGGACAAAATATCGAGTGCTGCGGGTCAAATCGCTTGTCTTGGTATAAAGTATGCCCATACCAACTCTCGTTACTGCACTCCAAAATGCAGTATCGATGTGTTTTAAGGTGTGTACCGCTTGCACTATAGTGGAGTTGTGTGATATATATCTATAGGCTCTGTGCAACTGGACTGAAGCGCCAACTACCAGTGGAATGTGTCCCTAGTGACCACCAGAAGCCCATAAGTTGCACATTGAAAAATGCAGTTCATTTTTTTTTTAAGCAAAAACTTTACCTATCAAGCGTCCGCACTGGTTGTTCCGCGAACAACCTCATCTAACTATGAAACTACGATAGAAACATTGTGTCAAATGGTATTATTGGTATTACATAGGAAGAAGTTGAGCAGAAACTCGGACATATTTAGGTTAGAATTGAACTTTTCTTATCTACAATGTTATTGCCAAATCTTAACGTAGGTACCTAGTCGTTATTTTATATGTCAATTTAAAAAATATCGTGTTTTCATTTTGCGAAAGTGCCTGATTAAAGTGTGTATAATTTTAGTGATAAAGTAGGTAATCAAAATTATTATTAATTTCAATAGTTGGCTATCTTTCTTGTATCGTGGAACAAGCCGATTTATGCATCCAAACAATCATGACGTACAAAATGGTCATCATCGCAGCGTTGCTTTGTATAACTCAGGTGAACAATCTTTCGTTGATTATTGTCGCACGTTTTAACTCGACTGTTTTTTTCAAGGTTTTTGCGGAGGAGTCAAGCGAATGTCGACAACAGTCCGGCGTTGACCTCAAGTCTCTGTTCAAAGACCCGGATAGTCTACCGGAAGATCAGATCCAGAAAGCTAAAGACTACAGCCTTTGTGAAGGCAAGTTCATGGGATTGATAGATGGAGACGGCCAGATCCAGAAGACAGCAATCAAGAAGCACATTGAGAAAAATTGGAAAGATACGGCAGCAGAAGTGGCAAATAAGATGGACGAGTGTCTCGAACAAAAATCGACTTCGATCGACACTGCTTGGGAAATATATCGGTGTCTGTACAAAGCCGGTTTGAATGAAGGAAGAAGGCATGAGTCAAGGCGTAATTGATTTTAAATGGCGGTAAAAATAATGTAATCTGTTGTATTTTTCGCATAAATAAAAATTTTCCCAAATTTACCTGTAGTCGCGCCTACTATCGTGCCTTGTTGTTTCTCGGAATCCATTGGAAAATCCACAGGAGTGCGAGTGGTCCGATATTAAATATTAAGGACTGACTGTGCCTTTTGAGGATAGTCTGAAAACCATTCGGCAACATACCTATTCAGATGATTATTGATCAATGATCAGTTTTTTCCGAAAAACCAAAAAAATGAAAAAAGGTAGGTAAGTAGTTGTAAAATAATAATGTGGATCCGTGCTTACCCAAGAAAGGTATTTTTTGTTTGCGACTCACAGCTCAGGTGTGAGTGTGCTAATAAAATTTTTCTACAAAAATAAAATCCCTAAATAAAGGACGCGATGCGTGATGGATTTCCAGTGGCTCACTTTTCGCACCAAATTGAAGGATGCTTTTTATTTTGGTGTTTCAATAACTCTCTAATAACAATAACTAATCAACTTGTCGTATGACTTGTATCTTGCCATATAAAACATAATACAGACTAACCACAGGTTCCACCAAAAAATTTATGAGCGGTTTAAGCTAAACCGAGATTAAACGGATTTTTTTCTGGTCAATGTTGGTAGATTCATTTTGGAAAATACGTTAAATCGCAAGTATACCACACTTTAGTTAATTACTCAGCGTGAAACCTGAATTTACATTGATCATTTGGCCAGAATTCATCAAAATAAATCTCGAGTTAGCTATCAGCTGGTTAAATATTTTGGTGGAACCCACGGTAGATCATTGGAATCATTATTTATCCAAAAATTATCTTTTGTATGTGATATTTGGAGACACAATAAAGAGACAAATTTTTGCATCCAAACAGTCATGACGTTCAAATTGACTGTCATCGCAGCGTTTCTTTGTGTAACTTAGGTGAGCAAAAGTTCGTTGATTTTTGTCGCACACTGCAACCACAATGAATTTCTTCAAGGCTCTTGCGAGGAAAATTTGTCTAGCGGAGAGAGAAACAGTCTGGCGTTGACGATGAGTATTTGCACAAAGACCCGGATAGACTACCGGAAGATCAGATCCAAGAAGTTAAAGACTAGATACAGTCTTTGTGAATTTGCAATTTGTATTGTGACTCAAATTGCGTCCTTGAAGCAGTCGACCAGGCAACGCGGAAAGATTAACCAAGTCGGAAAAGATGAAAAGATGCCAAACTTGTCGTGATCGATTCAATATGGCTCAGGAAGAAAAAAGAGCCCCTAGCCAAGTTTCGCATCCCCACGAGCCCCCTTCAACAATGATCGACATTTTTTGCACCGAAATGATGTAAACGGGTTATAATTCGTCGAATTACGATGTATTTGCATCCAGTGGATTGACAGGTTTCATCTAGGGCATCCAATCCCGGGATCCCAGGATCCCGAATCCCTGGATTCCGTTTGATTTCCAATCCCGACAATCCCGGGATTTTTTCACCGAAATCCCGGGATTTTCGGGATTTTTCAAATGATGCATCTTTTTATCTCACTTGAATAAAACGTAGGGTTATTGGCGCTAATGCAAGAAACACAGATTATTCAAGCGAGCACACTGAATTTGAAACCATTATTTATTAGAAATAATTATTATCATATTTATTTTGCTGGAATAAAGCTAGTACCCAATCATCATTTGCTGTTGATTAATTCATTCATTCATTCATCATTTATTGTCTTCACCAATATATGGTACACAATGATTGCTTACAGTAGTAAAAAGAAGTGAAATTAAGTAAGGGTAAAAATAATGTAGTAACAGACGAGAAAAAAAAACAAAGTATGAATTGATTATGATGGCATTGATTTCAGCCCCAAAGACAAAGAAAAAAGAAAAAAAAGAAAACTCAAGTAAATTCTGCCAAAACTTCCTCTCTAAATTCTAAGGCTTTTGCTAAATAAAAGTAAATATGGTTCATTTTGTCAACTGTCATATTTTTGAGCAGAAGAAGGTGGAAGTTGTGTGGCTGTGAATCATGCAATGAATAAGGCGATAACCAGTAACTTCTGAATGATATAAGAGCCGGGCATTTACAAAGGATATGGAAGACATCTTCCGTTTCATTTAGATTACAAAGTGTGCATTTTTCTGTCAAATTGATTATGTATTTTGCTTGGTTAATGTATAGTCTTAGAAATTTCTTACTGTGAAGTCTGATTTGGCAGATGGTTCTAATTTTGTTTAAATGTGTGTTGCAATTTAAATAGTGGTCAGTTTCGCTGTTTAATAATTGGTGGTATTTGATAGTATTGGTACTTGATAATAATACTAATATTAGAATTGATAGGTGAGGTATCTACATGGTACATTACACTTTGAGCCTGTATTTCCACACCAGATACCATGGTATTCAAGTTCCAGGCAAAGTTATATGGAAATAAAAATAGCAGCCCTTGAAAACTTAAGAACATGTTCAAACACATGAAATAAGATAAAACTGTGATTAATTAGAAACAAAAACAATTTCTTTTGTCTCAGCAAGTGATTTTTGCTTCCTTGAAGAAAGCACGCATAATTGCAATGCAGATGTAATGTTCTATTTATGCAAAATAAATACAATAAAATACTGATATTGGTGTCAAATGATGATGTTCTTACTTGAATGATCTGTGTTTCTTGCTTTGACTCTGTTTTCTACTCAACTGAGGTGAAAAGCTGCATCATTTGAGGAATCCCGGAAATCCCAGGATCCCGGGATTTGAAACTTTCAATCCCGAAATCCCGGAATTTCGTTTAAGTCTCGGAATTGGATGCCCTAGTTTCATCCCCTTCATTTAAGGTTGCAATTTTTCACCCCCCCCTCCAATAACTCAAAACCCCCAGGTGCGATTTTTTGCGATTTTGGATAGGTAGTAAAGCATTCAATTCTGAACAAAATATCAAATTTCCAGGACGTCCATATTTATTCCGAGGTTTGGCTGATTTTTTTACTATTTTTCCTGTACTAAAGACGCAGACATACATTTCCAGTTCAATAGCTAACTCCAATTCAAAATTAAAAAAAAGCTCACGGTACCTACTTGCCACGTGTAGGTAGGCATAAAATGTTCAATGTTATTTTCTGAATATGTAATACTCCTAATCTTGGTGTCTTGTGGAGCAAAGAGACAATGTGTCAACCAAACCAGAGAATAGCAACTAAACTGTCACAGTGTCACAATGGCGGTTGTCCCTAAAAGTGTCTGCTGGGTGGCCTATGCCTGTCGCTTAGTTTAGTACCCGGGTACCCTACTATGACAATGGCGGAAAGTTTCTGTAAATCCTACAGCAAAGCTAAAACTCAGCGTAAGAAACTTAGGAGACCATATCCAGCAAAGTTGTCCTGTTCAATCTTCTGTAACAAAATAAAAACTCATTCTCCTCTAAGCAATCGAATGTGCCCAAGGTGTTATTCCCATCGCTGTTTGTCGAAATGCAAGCTGAAGCGACTACCTACCCAGTAGCTATACCCACGATTGCTGCAACAATGTCCCGGTAAATTGATATTTTGACCCTCTCGGACGCAATCTTGCAACCACCGAGCATTTTGTCCGGAACATCCCCGGGGCGCTAAATTTATATTACGTCCAGATGAGGTGGAATTGCCTTTTGTAATTCTTGACCAATTACAGGAACGCGCCCCGTAATATCCCCTGTGAAGAAAACGAGACCATCACGAAGTAATTCGACCGGCACTCCACTCCCATATATAAACCACGTTTCATACGAGATGCAGCAGAATTGCCCATTGGAGGTAGTGAATAGTAGCGTGTTTGGGGTGTACAACCGTACACTGTAGAAGCTATTTTTCAGGGATCTCAAAGTGCGGTGGGTACCTATGTCATTTAAGAGCCATTGTAAACCTGTATCCACCAGTTTCGTCTTTAGGCATGAGCCCCAAGGACCTGTGCCCAGGGCCCCGAGTTTTTCAGGGCTCCCCAAATCTCCATAAGTTCACAAAACTAATGAAGATTTTTGCGAAATAAAGTTGTTTTCATATCCTATTCATTTATTCAATCAATGGTCAAATTTGGCATGCGACTTTCCTGAAAAAAGATGTATGTGCGTTGTTATTTAGTTTTTGAATTTTCAGATATCAAAATAAAAAAATTTCGAGATTTTCCGGAAATTTTGGAAATTTTATAGCATCGCATTGAAGAAAAGAAAATTGAACCGATTCCCGTCAACAACTTCTTTAGTCGCATCAGAAACCCCTTAATTTGGTGGTGGTCTCTAAATTTGGTGTCGGTGTATCGTAACAAACTCCTTTCATTCACCATTGTGGCTATTTATTCAAACAGAATTATCATTTTACGAAAAATTCCATACTCAATGTAACAAAGATATAGGTATAGGTACAGTGTGCCAGCTAAAACATAGACTACTTCTATTATTCAAGAAACCAAGAAGTTGATACTTTTTTTCGATGGAAATTAGCTCACAATCTAAGCTTTGTTTGAAAAGGTCTGTTGTCTGTAAGGGCTTCATCTTTCAACAGAGGGCAATTTAAACTGGCGGGTGTTAAATAATTTTGAAGATTTATGATCGATAAGGAGAACTTTGTGAAGGATCACAGGAATTAAAGCTCAGTATGGACTTTTATTTGATACCTGCCTTGAATCTTTGGAGTGGTTCGCTTGATTTTGGCTTTCCTAGACTGGACCCAAAAATCAAAAAGTGCCGATTTCGACGCAACAACAGCGTCATCTAGACGCTGAGAAATTGAACAAAAGAAAGGTCAAAAACAAGACAAAAGAAAAGATTGATTTATAAATTTTTCGCCAGTGTCATGGAACTCCGAGCTTTCGTCAAAAATAAATTACTGTGTTAATAATTCCCCATGATATTTATAATAATAACATTAATAATGATAATAATAATAATAATTTATATAGAATTTTGCCAGCCCTATTTTGCGAATGCTAACTTACCTATTTATTTAATTTCTAATTTTTTTTTGATAGATTTTTATCTTTTGTTTTATTTTGTTTATGATACCTACTATTGTAAGGAACAATAAACTTATTGATATCTTAGGTAATTGGAGAACAAACTAACCCTTTTAGAACAAACTATTGACCCCCTTTTAGGGTAAAAACTGTTGGAATACCTAACCTCGCTCACCTACACCCTTGCAAGTAGAAGGTGAATGCATGATAATCGTGAATACCACTAACTCTTGCAGCTATTCCGATCTGATAAGCACAATTTTTTTTAGCAAGGAAATCTATGTTTATGATTTCGCGGTTGCAGTTTATCGACCCTCGACATGACATGAAACAATTCCTGCATGCGACACTTCCTCACATTGTTTCTTCTGGGTATATTTTTTCCTACCTTCTCCTCGATCCTTTCGATTATCCTTCGAATGAATAACGTACAGAGTAGGAGGCAAAAATTGATTACAATAATTACCCGTCGATAAAAACGCAGATAGATATGGCAGGAACGCGTTGTTCTTGCGGTCTGTATCACTGTATATTGTTCAAAATGACCTCGGCCAGCCCTCTGCACAACAAATTGCACACCTCTAATATAAGTTGATGATACTCGTATGGGTATGGACAGAGAGTAGTATGGGCAATGTAGGTAATGGCTGCATATTGTCTTTGTATCAGCTTGAATTATCGTTTTTGTTGAATTATGCATGCAGTGGGTAGGCAATCAATACTTATTTGAAATTTCACCTGGGGTACCGATGTGATTGATATTCAAGGTTCCGCATGACAGATTCAGTTTTTTGGTCCAACTTTCAAAGTAAAGCAGCTATCTAAGTAATGTGATATTGCATATTGCTCATTAGTGTTTTATCATCATTTACCTAGTCATTTCATTATCCACTATCAAGTATTTAGGTATGTTGGTTTAGCGTCAAAATATACCTACTATCACAAATATACCGACAATCGACAAAAACCTCGACAAAAACTAAACAGCTAAAAATATATCATACTTACCAAAAAAAAAGAAAAGACCAGGGCACAAATATATTAGTCAAAAATAGCTTTTTCAATCGAAAACTCAATTTCTGTCTAGGTAGGTCTTGCAAGGACGAAGACCCCTGGAAAAGATATGAAGTCTCCTGTGCGATTATAAAAGAATTCCGAGAGGGGTTTGATGTGACTGTGATCCTTGCGATATGAAAAATATCCAGAGTCCCTCTGCACACGCCATCATCTTGCCGGGGCGAGATTTTAAAAGGGCACCCAACGGGTTCGTCTTGATGGCAATATGCGTGCTCGGAGAGCCGCATAAGATATTAGCATTGCAAATGTAAAGACATATTTATAGAGAGCCTAGAGCAGCGGTCCCGGCGACTGCGGTGTAATCCTTTTGTCACCCCCCAGAGTTATAAATTTAAGCCGCATTTAAAATTGATGGGGAACGGGGGCGGGGGGACTGAAAGCGTGGAGGTGCAATGAAAACGTCAGGTGTCTTCACCCAAGTCTCGAGATTAGTGAAAGCAAATAATTTTCTTGCGTTACTATAATATAAACTGCTGTCAAATTTCACGAACGAGGAGACAAAGGATCAGGCTCGGAACAAGTAGACTGTCCATTTAGAATACTCGTGCTTCATAGCGCAAACCCTTTGCCATGGCTGTTATTCAGAACTTGGAAAAAAATAGTGTCGTCTCTTTTCATATTTAAATTCTAATTCAAATACGCGACCAAAATAACCAAAACTCCGTATTTTGCCTTATAAGCTTGAGTTTTAGTGATAATTATTCTGCTCCACTTATCTGTTTAGTTGAACCAACTACATATAATCTGACTGGAGAATTTCAGGGGCGCACGCTACTAGGTACCTACTTAAGTAGAATATACATTTTCATCAATTTGCTTCTTGTGACTCGCAGACATCATTCAGAAGAGACCGAGGAGAGACGGTGGATATTGCTTTGCTACGACGAGAAACGACGGAATTAAGAGTCGTCGCTGCTCGTAGCACAGACACAGAGGATTAGCAAATAGTCTGACACCTCTATAGCAAATTCCACCTCATCCATCAGGGCAGCCAACATAACAAGATTGCTGAATGTGATAGTTGGGAATTTACGAGGACGACATGTCAGGAAAATAAGAAACTGTGAGCAAGATAGAGCACGATTCGGCACTATGTCCTTCGCTATCGCGCGAGGACTACCTCCTCGCCTCCGCCAAAATCCACCTCCCCCTCTCAGTTGAAACTCCCGAGAGCCAAAGCGACCGTCCGGATTTATTATTTTTTGCCCTCGAGAGACGCACACGCGGCTATTCATCTTTTCGCGGGGTTTCTTACATAAAAGCGGGTTAAAAGATTGTATAATGTGGAAAGATGAGAGCCGGCGCATCCGGCAGAAATGTATTGGTGTAGGTATAGCGCACCTCCAGACCTCCAACGTAATCTCACAAAGGGTGCGGGCTGCTATCTGTTGAAGATAGACAACCGGTCAACAAACTGTCTCCTTCAGTTTCCTTCAGGGGGGAACAGGGGGGAAAAAAGAAAGATGTAACACTGAAAAGTTCCCACTCACTTGAAGCTGGGCCTAACTCAACATCAACATCGATTTTATGTTACAAATAATGTGTGTATCATCGTTTTCAAACTATAGTGGATAAGTCGATCTCATTATTTTCAAGATCTCTATCCTCAAACCACAAGAAGGAAAGCACAACAGGATGGTGCCCTGATACTAGATACTGCTGATACTGAACATGCTTATTCAATGTTCATTTTAGTCTCGATTTTAGTGTAATTTAACCTGCGCCCTTGAGCTTTGGAAACAAAAATAAAATACAAAATACCTCAGGTCACTCAAATAATCTCGAATCACACTTATACCTACGCTGCGCTGGTACCCATTTGATATTTCACGTTTTATTGAAACCGAGAACGAAAGAGTAACATGTGAATGTGAATTAGAGGAATATCTCACGGAAATCAAGGACTCGGATACAATTCAATCGATATGAGCCATCAAGAAGGTTTATCTATCGGGGAATTCTAAAATGCAGGTCAGCCAAGCCTGCGGGTCAGTAGAAATCGTACCTATACCCCATTCACTTGCCTTGTGGAACACATACCTACCCACCCATATATCTTCCACGTCGGCAAAATATTCCTTGCAGGTCGGTATACAGGCCGTTGCTGTCACCTTCTCCGAGCACTTCCAGAAAATTTGCGAAGTCCTCCAGGTCCATGGATTTTTGCTGCTGGCGATCAAAGTGAGAAAATTTTGCAGGTCGGCAAAATTTTTTGCAGGTCGTTATACGGGCCGTTGCTGTCACCTTCTCTGAGCACTCCTAGACAATTTTCGTGGTCCTTAAGGTCCTTGATGGACTTTTGCTGCTGGCGATCAAAGTGAGAAAATTTGCAGGTCGGCAAAAATTCTTGCAGGTCGGCATACAAGCCGTTGCTGTCACCTTCTCTGAGCACTCCCAGACAATTTTCGTGGTCCTTCAGGTCCTTGATGGACTTTTGCTGCTGGCGATCAAAGTGAGAAAATTTTGCAGGTCGGCAAAAATTCTTGCAGGTCGGCATACGGGCCCGTTGCTGTCACCCTCTCCAAGCACTTCCAGACAATTTTCGTGGTCCTCCAGGTCCTTGGACGTTTGCTGCTGGCGATCAAAGTGAGAAAATTTTGCAGGTCGGTAAGATATCTTGCAGGTCGGCATACGTCAGCAATGCTAACGTCAGTGACCAAGTTCGTATCCGCACATCCCATGACAAGGTAGCTACAGAGTTAGTGGATGCCGATCCCATGATGAGCGTCGAAGGTTGAGACCTCGGAATAAGTTGCAGCTACCGTGTCGGTACAATGACTATGAGATCAATTTCATCGAGGGGAATGTTCCAAGCACTTACGAAGAGACAACTGAAGGACGTCGTGATGCCGAAAAATAGAGGTTAGCCATAAAAGAACAGTTGACAGCTCTAGAGGATAACCATAGGTACATGGAACATGACTTCTTCATTAGAAATTGAAAATGTCACTGGAACCAAGTGGATGTTCAAGATCAAGAAATCAACGGACGGAAAGAGGATAGGTACAAGGCCAGACTCTGTTTGGAAAATTGTCTGGAAGTGCTCGCAGAAGGTGACAGCAACGGCCTGTATGCCGACCTGCAAGAATTTTTGCCGACCTGCAAAATTTTCTCACTTTGATCGCCAGCAGCAAAAGTCCAAGGACCTGGAGGACCACGAGAATTGTCTGGAAGTGCTCGGAGAAGGTGACAGCAACGGCCTGTATGCCGACCTGCAAGAATTTTTGCCAACCTGCAAAATTTTCTCACTTTGATTGCAGCAGCAAACGTCCAAGGACCTGGAGGACCACGTAAATTGTCTGGGAGTGCTAAGGGAAGGTGACAGCAACGACCTGTATGCCGACCTGCAAGAATTTTTGCCGACCTGCAAAATTTTCTCAGTTTGATTGCAGCCGCAAACGTCCAAGGACCTGGAGGACCACGTAAATTGTCTGGGAGTGCTAAGGGAAGGTGACAGCAACGACCTGTATGCCGACCTGCAAGAATTTTTGCCGACCTGCAAAATTTTCTCACTTTGATTGCCAGCAGCAAACGTCCAAGGACCTGGAGGACCACGAAAATTATCTGGGAGTGCTCGGGAAAGGTGACAGCAACGGCCTGTATGCCGACCTGCAAGAATTATTGCCGACCGGCAAAATTTTCTCACTTTGATCGCCAGCAGCAAACGTCCAAGGACCTGGAGGACCACGAAAATTATTTGGGAGTGCTCGGGGAAGGTGACAGCAACAGCAACGGCCTGTATGCCGACCGGCGAGAATTTAAGCCGACGTAGAAGGTATATGGGTGGGTAAATATGTGTTCCACAAGGCAAGTGTATGGGGTATAAAATAGGTACAATTTCTGCTGACCTGCAAAATCGGCTGACCTGCATTTCAGTGACACTCATGCTTATCGTATTGCCCACCCGGCCTACCTCTAAAGTCTAGACCTTGGCGCTGGCTCTTCAGTTTTCAGTAGAGTATAGATTATAGATCCTTCGATCGAAGGTCAGCTGACAGCTGATGACATGTTGCGTTTCGAAGTTTCGCGTATCGCTGGTGCTGAGACGGATTTCAGCGTTTTCGTGCTTTTTCGTGAATGTTTCTAGTAGTTTAGTTGTGAAAAATAATCACACGAACACCTAAAACACCAAGGCAGCCCTCAGTGCTTTTTTCTTGAGACACGTCGGTGTCGGTGAGTAATGACAATGAGTACCTATACCTCGACTTATACCTCGACTTATACCGTTGAGATTTTCTAACATCTCGGACATTAATAATTAATTCATTCGTGTTCCCCGTCAGAAGGCGGTTGTCCGCCTCAGCAGTGTGATACTTCATATCATAATCATCATTATATTACATACCGGGTGTTTATAAACGTTTGTGATCGCATCGCCTTTGCAATCCGCTTTCGATCACTACAATTACGCCTGTTACTGCGTTTTTCGGCCCGACCCATGCCTGCCGCGATCACAGTTTCTTATAAACACCCCGTATTATTATCATCATAATCATAATCTTTTTTTTTTATACTTTGGTTTAACAATGAACACTTTAACTTTAAGATACTGAAATCGGTGACAAAGTAGGAAGAATGGATAACACTAGTTTAATAAGACGTATTGTCACACTCTTTCTTTTGGAGCTCTTATCACAAGCTTCTCGTGCTCTAGAACCAGTCGTTTAACAATATTACGTCTTATTGAATTCGTATAATTATAGGTATACTGTTTTTGGCCACAATAAAATTTATCCAGATACATGGGCAAGTCAGGTAGATGAAACACCATACTTAGCGACATCGCTTTTAGTATCAAAAACAACCAGATCAGGTCGAATTAACCAAATTGGTGAATAATGAGTTTCCAAGACTGCCACTGTCACAATAAGCTCACGGCTTAGATTGATGGACTATGTCATATTCGTTATACATATTGTTCAATTATGCAATCAGATATGCAAAAGATAACAATTCCAACCACCTTAGCTCATGCATGATTAACGTTCAGTTTCGATAAATTAGTGGTAAATCGAGTGGTAAATGTTTCAAGGATCTTTTGACTAAAGATACCTCACGATGAGAAGACGAAACAATAAACAAAAATGCGACAATGTGATTTCGTGACAATTGCAGGCATGTTACAGGTAGAGGTACAATAATTAAACTAACTAGGAAATATACTGTATTATAGTACGTCGCCGTCGTCGTCTGCAATGATGCTCGCCTGCAGTTTCCCCGCGAGAAAATCCCAACTGCTTAATCTTCAGATTTAAATTATTTCATTGTAGTTACTGGCATTGTTTCGCATTATAGCTTGCCGTGCTGTTGATGTTGAAACAGAAGGGAATTATTTTCTATTGTGCCATTACGGCTGCTTGTAATGCCCGCCATAAAGTTATTTGCAGATCTCGACGGTTTAAAATTTCATCGCCGCGAACTCATCTTGGCCAGGACCATTTTCCTTGTAAAGATCTCATTTGTGTAGCCCCCATTTGGTTTTTATGTATAGGGTAGAAGAGCGGCCAAGACTGAGAGTGCTCGTTCCATAAGCGTACGTTGGGCTGAAAATTCAGGGTGTTGCTAAAAGTGTTGATAAAAGTACTGCAGCAAGAGTCAAGAAGAAAATTCAGCTTCGCTGTTTTTTTTCCTTTTCCTCTCTATATGTATAATGTAGGACCAATAACAACAGTTTTGGTATAATTTCCGACTGAATTAGTTCTTCTGAATTCAAATTCGTTTATAGTGCGGTGGTTAGTGGACGATTTTGAGACCTACCTTGCATTTTATTCTAGAACATTCAAACTTGGCAGAGTTGTAGTACATACTCCCAGCTTACTTTTAAGAAGTGGAAACAAGGTTGCAAACCTGGAAGAGCAGCAGTATAGCGAGTTGTCCACCTAACAGGGGTAGATTCCAAAACCTCAACAAATCGTCCGTTTTGGTGACTTCTATGGACGAGGATCGGTCCCCCACTTGGCTTTTACCAGTTCAAGGCATATGTCAACCTTGGCAATGGGTTGTGGAAGCGGCTTGTCTACTTTCCAAGGACACAAACAAATAATACCGGAATCATAGTGTTTCCATCACCATTTTCAATAACTCAGTTATTTTTCAAGATATTCGGATGAAATTCGGTAGAACCATAGAGGGTAAAGTCAGGACGAGAAAATCGTGTGCTGCCACCGTCCTTGCCTGCTTTATTCGAAAATACGACAGTCAACTGTTTTCCTCCTTATGGCCGCCATTTTGAATCCACCCATGATTGAATAACTGGAAAATCAATTGGCAATACAAATCATGGTCTTAAGTATTAATACAGCTGCAAAAATAACTATACCCAGTGAGCAACTTTTTTTTAATTGACCAAAAAGAGCTGTAGGACCATTGGACACATTTTCACGAGTTTCACAGAGCCTTGGCGCTCACCATGGTCAAAATGACCATTGGATAGATGAGGGAGAGTGTTTGAAATTATCCTCTATCTTTTTCGAAGTGGGATACAAAATCATTTAGATTTAAGCTCAGTCTTTCCTGAAATAGCCTCAAAATATTCTGAAAAAATGGGTAGTTCACTATAAAATTTCATATTTTTAAAAAGCCGGGATTATAGTCAACTGAAAAGAATTTACCCACTGGGAATGGTTATTTTTGCACTAAGATTATTGCCTATGACCATTATCATTAGTACAGATCAATTCCTCACTTATTCAATAATGGGTGACTTCAAGATGGCGGCCATGAGAAGAAAAAGAGTTGACTGTCATATTTTCGAAGATAGTAGACAGAGAGAATAGCAACAAACGGCATTTCATTCTTGACTTCACTCTTTAAAGGACTACCGAATTTCATTGAAATATCTCAGGAAATCACCTTGGAAATTACTGATTTGTGAAAAAATGTGAATTTCCATGAAACTGACCACTAATTTCAGGATTTCTCAGAAATGGCTAAAGATATAGAGACGCGGTTCATATTATCCTCACAAACATCAAATTGTGAGTTTATGTTGAGACTTTCATGACTCCCAACTTTTTTGGTTCAGGGGTTGGAATTTTTGAATTATTGAACACCCTGTATACGACGTCTGCAAGGAGACTCACCGTGACATCACCTCTTGAAAGTTGCTGATGGGCCTAATGAACATTTGTGACAAGTCTCATGCCTTGATCATTCTTTGCAAGGTTGTAGCCCCTGGACTAACTGTGATTCCGCTTATTTCTGTTTGTGCCCCTGAAAGATATGCAACCCGCTGCCACAACTCATCGCCAAGGTCGATATATGCCCGTGACTGGTGAATGTCAATTGGAGGACCGATCCCGGCCCATGAGAGTCACCGAAACGAACGATTTGTTGCGGTTTTGAAATCTACCCCTGTTAGGTAGACAACTCGCTATACTGCTGCTCTCCCAGGTTTGCAACCTTGTTTCCACTTTTTTAAAGTAAGCTGGGAGTATGTACTACAACTCTGCGAAGTTTGAATGCTTTAGAATAAAATGGAAGGTAGGTCTCAAAATCTTCCACTAACCGCCGCACTATTACGAAATTTCACAAAAAAACAAGTAGGTGTGAATGAATAAGTTAACTAGAAGAAATTTAATCATAAAATTTCAGAAGCGAGAAATTTGAGGTGGAAAGTTGGAAAAAAAGAACACCCTGCATGTCTAGGCATTTAGATAAAAGAGATCTCACCATAAACAACAAACTTCGATGGCAAACTAATTTCAGTTGCATTAAAGCAGAGTATCCTACAGTGAAATCACTTTAACTGTGCAAGTTTAGAAGCCAATTGCACTTAAACGGCTTTGATGTATCATAATATGGAAATAAAACGTCTTTTCGTTCCAATTCCAACGACACCAAGTTCTCCAGAGCATTTCGTATGGTTAGATTTCGCCAGTTGATGTATTAAGAGATCACTGAAACGTGTGAAAACTCGCCATCAGTCTTCAAACACGAATTCGAAACTTTGACAATGACTGAAGCGTATTCAGAGTGGAAACTACTACTATTTCTACTACACCCGTAGCATCAGAGAGAAATGAGCACATCAATTCAATTTGGACTGGCGATGTATTGAAGGAAGTAATGCTTATTCTAAATGTGCACCATTATCCTAACACTTTAGGCAGATCTATTTATACTGCCGAAGAAGTTTGATGTCATCTTGCCGTATACTGTCGCTATACGAAATAAAGTAGCCGCTTCAGCAGCCATTGCTGAAGAAGTTGGATTCGATTTCTATACTTCGTGTCAATGTATTTTTCTAGATTTTTGACCTTATCTTTTCAATTTTTTTATGCGCATTTGTCACTTTTGTCCCATTCATAACACCTCTCTCCTACTTCATTCGCGAATTTCATCGCTGAATCACGACACAGTCAAATCTTCGTCAGAAAGTGCAGGTCGATTTAAGTTTTAATTTATCGCAAAAAACAATGAACTCGAGAAAAACAAAAGTTGGCGCATGGCGTCGTCTCGTCGAAAATCAATTTTCAAAACGGCATCAACACCTTGACAAATTAAGACGCCCCGATGAATACTACACATCGTCGAGCTCGCGCGTGCAATTTGCATAGACGTGCCCTAATTTGCCTCGGGAATTGCCAGCTTAATGGCGTTGGTCCACTTTGAAGAGAGAGACAGAGCGACAATTTCCACACTCTTGTTCCCCGAATGTCTGTTATCGCAACGTCAATTGTAAGCCGGTCATATTGTCCGTGAGGAAAATAATAAGACAGCCATCAGAGGGTCGTAGATGGAGTTTGGAAATGTCCTCCCAAAGCTCCAACTCCTCTCTTGCTCGGCGCCCTCTGATGTTATTTCCGAGACAATTTGAAGGGACACTGGCCAAATGAGGTCATTCCGCAGATTTTCAGGCGATACCTATGCTGGAATTGAGTGCGCGTGGGGCTCGAGAACCACTCGCAGAAACGAAACTAATCTAAATGTGGAAATTTATTGCTTATGTTTACAGGGATCAACGTGGAAACTTCACGATACGCTATTCTAAGTAAAGTGTGCGAAGGAAGTCACCAGTAAGCTGGCAACTGAATTTTCGCTCGCATTCAAAGTGTCGTAGCTTCTTGAAGAAATGAGTAGTTGAAAAGTCTCATCCCTGAATAGCTGATTTCTTGGACTTTCACCCACTTGACGCGTTGTTTTGTCAGGGTACCCCATGTTTGTTATATAGGGCGTCGTGTAAGGTCCTGCAGAAATTTGAAAGTTTGATGACTTCCTGTTCTGGAAAAAGTTTGAATCTTCTCAACTGGTCCAGCGAAATTGTTACACTTATCCCTCGGAACACTTGGAAATTCGACCTGTCTCTCTCAACTACAGATTGATCACAAAAAAAAAACTACTTCTTGGTCCTGCCCTGCCGTGACAATTTTTCTTCTGGTCTAGCTATGGATCACCGTGTATACTAGTGTTAGTCCTGTCCCTAGCAGTACTTCTGTAGGAAAAACGATGTAATCAAAATTTTTTTTTTGGAATCGTTAGAGGATCATTCCACGACAAATAATCACTCGGGTGCTTTCGCGATTTCTGGTACATTTTCCAGCAATATCGGATCAAAGTTGGCGGCTGGTCAATTCTTCAGTTCGCTGATATTTCTTGGAGCATTTGCGATTTTTTTAAAATAAAAGTACTAATCTACCCAAAAAACAATTCCGGATCGAATGGTGCTGTCAGATTTTGAGTACTTACGTTATACCGGGTGAAAAAAAAATAAAACGAGTTTAATAATTTTTTTCCAACTTTTTAGTTTCTTGCCCGATTTTCACAAACTTTATGTCAAAAGCTTGCTGAATCAATCGTCTACTCAAATCAATTGTCAATATAGCCAAATTATCGAAAATCAAGATGGCGGTGGCGAACCCAAATAAAAATGTGTCGTATTTCGAGAATTTTTTTTGATTTCTAAACTTCGTTAAGAACGACACTGATGGTGGATTCAGAAAGATTCAGCTTTCTTCTGCAATTTGGGACTAGATTTACTTGATTCGCACATTCCACTGTGAAAATATAGTGAATGAAAGGAAGGTCCACTTGTAATTTTTTCCAAATTCACAATAAATCAGCAGTTTAAAAACCTCTCGCGAATCCTTATTTCTGAAGCAATTTCTACACACTTGGCAGTAAACGTAAGCTGTGTACATAGGCTACAAATACCGTGTTGGTGCATGGCCGAAGTTTCGAAATTTTAGATGATAGATGACGTAAATGGTGGAGGTGCGCATGTCAAATGTCGAATATTCTACTTTTTGTTCTCACATGTTCTGAACGAAATTTCTATAAATGGTTGGCTTGATGGTCAGCTGGATAAACACGCAACGAGAGTCAAATGTTAAAAGAGTCGAAGTGTGAAATTTTCAAATAGACGACTTTACTTCTTTGGAGAAAATAAAACGGTTCTATCCGTTAGTCCAGGAATTTTAGCTGTTGAAATCGTAAATAGCGAACAAAAATGAAAGCCAGCCGGATTTTTGTATATAAGCTCAGTTAAGCATGTAGTTTAACATAGTCAAAGTTCTCAAGAATCCGGTGTGAGCTTCGGCCGTTGTGGCCCCGAGAAGAACTTGAGGATCAGTTTTTCGCGTATATCTCGTGAACAATGGCACTTAAGTTTTATGATGGCGGGGTGCCACTTGGTAGAGGTGTTGTTCGATCTATTCTGTTTTGACTGTTACTATTTGCCATCAATACCAACTATGCCGGCGGCATATACAGGGTGAAATGAAAATAAGAAGTTGAAGAAATGTACCTCAAGAACCAAAATAGGTGAAGACATATAAACCGCCAAAAATATTTTTAATTTCATGGTCATGAAGTCGTCGTAAACTTGGATCAAATATGTTGAGCCGTTTCTGACATATCTTCAGAAGACTGAAGTCGTTACGGAAAAAAACTAGTTTTCCGTCTATCAGTAACTCTTCAGATATTGAATCGAGACTTGGTGTTTTGAATCGAAACAATGATGAATTACTTTCAAAATGAAATAATAGTAAAAAACACTCTCTAGACCAACTACTTTGAGAAAAAACACAGTCAACTTTTTTTCTGATGAGTAGACGGAAAAATTATTTTTTTCGGTAACAACTTCAGTCTTTTGAAGATATTTCAAGAACGGCTCAAGATATCCAATTCAAGTTTGCGACGACTTCATGACCATGAAATCAGAATTATTTATGGCGATTTACATGTCTTCACCTATTCTGGTTCTTGAGGAACAAATGTTCAACTTTTATTTTGATTTCACCCTGTATATGCCGCCGGCATAGTTCGTATTGATGGCTTCAAGTTTCAATCAAGAAATAGTGGACCAACCAACACCTCTACGAGGTGGCACTTCGCCATCATAAAATTCAAGGTCCATACAGTCTTCAGCATCGAGCATTTGGATTATTTTAATTTTCTTGTGTTTTGACGAAGAAAGAGTGGACTGACGATGAAACGTGTAAGGACCTTTCTTATAGACAATATAATTTTCAACAATTTCTTCCCAAGCACGTTCTTCTTAAGTGCCATTGTTCACAAGATATACGCGAAAAACTGATCCTCAAGTTCTTCTCGAGGCCACAACGGCCGAAGCTCACACCGGATTCTTGAAAACTTTGACTATGTTAAACTACATGCTTAACTGATCTCATATACAAAAATCCGGCTGGCTTCCATTTTTGTTCGCTATTTGCGATTTTAACAGCTAAAATTCCTGGACTAACGGAACCAGGAACTGGATAGAACCGTTTTATTTTCTCGAAAGAAGTAAAGTCGTTTATTTGAAAATTTCACACTTCGACTCTTTTAACATTTGACTCTCGTTGCGTGTTTATCCAGCTGACCATCAAGCCAACCATTTATAGAAATTTCGTTCAGAACATGTGAGAACAAAAAGTAGAATATTCGACATTTGACATGCGCACCTCCACCATTTACGTCATCTATCATCTAAAATTTCGAAACTTCGGCCATGCACCAACACGGTATTTGTAGCCTATGTACACAGCTTACGTTTACTGCCAAGTGTGTAGAAATTGCTTCAGAAATAAGGATTCGCGAGAGGTTTTTAAACTGCTGATTTATTGTGAATTTGGAAAAAATTACAAGTGGACCTTCCTTTCATTCACTATATTTTCACAGTGGAATGTGCGAATCAAGTAAATCTAGTCCCAAATTGCAGAAGAAAGCTGAATCTTTCTGAATCCACCATCAGTGTCGTTCTTAACGAAGTTTAGAAATCAAAAAAAATTCTCGAAATACGACACATTTTTATTTGGGTTCGCCACCGCCATCTTGATTTTCGATAATTTGGCTATATTGACAATTGATTTGAGTAGACGATTGATTCAGCAAGCTTTTGACATAAAGTTTGTGAAAATCGGGCAAGAAACTAAAAAGTTGGAAAAAAATTATTAAACTCGTTTTATTTTTTTTTCACCCGGTATAACGTAAGTACTCAAAATCTGACAGCACCATTCGATCCGGAATTGTTTTTTGGGTAGATTAGTACTTTTATTTTAAAAAAATCGCAAATGCTCCAAGAAATATCAGCGAACTGAAGAATTGACCAGCCGCCAACTTTGATCCGATATTGCTGGAAAATGTACCAGAAATCGCGAAAGCACCCGGGTGATTATTTGTCCTGGGATGATCCTCTGACGATTCCAAAAAAAAAATTTTGATTACATCGTTTTTCCTACAGAAGTACTGCTAGGGCCTGGATTATGTATATTATTGCCATACAGATTTTTCAATCATCAAAACAATATAATAAGTTTTCACAGGAATTCTTCCATGTCTGTAGTGTGTTTCTTAATAAATATCGATTATTATTAGGACAATTATTTTCCATCCTGACATAAAACTTTTTTCAAAAATCTAAAAACAAAAAACCCTGAAGATGAGCGCCATCAGCTCGAAACTCGGCTCGAAATATATATTGGTCGAAAAATAGACAACGATTTTATAAAGTAGTGTATAGACAGGAGAACATCGATATTTAATATGATAAGTGCTTTGTTTTGAATCGGTGTCACCTATTTGGTTTTGGCGGCCCTTAAAAAGTTTCCTGAAGACGCCAACTTTGGAACACGCCTGTATAATGAATGGCAAGAACAAACTCGGTAGTTACATAAAATATTCGGTTAGGTGCCAATCATGATCGCATGAGTGATACGATCAAACGTAATTATTTCCGTCATCACCGTGTAAAACAAGATGAGATTGTTTGAGAATCATTGCCAGTTTGCCTGTTCGACGCTCGAGGACCTTCCGCAGAATCCAACCCTGCCGCATCAGTTTATAGCAAATTAAATTTATACCTACCTTCACATACTAAGGTGATGTAGATAATACCTACCTAGTACCTAGCTCCTGCTGATATACTCATGAGCGGCCAATGATACTGATGGGATCTTCACGCGGTTACGACCGGAAATAATCCAGTTATTGCTCTCTCAGAGTAGACTTAGAATAGATGGGTACTTCCGGAAACGCTAATTTGCATTCGGAAGTTACCAGCACTGGAATGCACTAAACTGGAAACATTAACACCAAGAAAAGGCAAAAAATACCTAATCATTCAAATCCATTCAATCCAAATCATTTTGTGTCTCAAAGGTATCGCATTCCGGGTCTAGAGCGGTATCATGGAATCCACTCAAAAAGACGAGGAAACAATTGAAACAAGTAGAAAAATCTTCACGGGCCTGAGTCTCATGAGCGCATTTTCGAAGTGCAGATGAGTAACCTTCACTGTCACACCTACTCATCAGGTTGCTCTAACGCCACCTTTTCAGTGGATCATTCGCTTATTATACACTTCTTCGTTCATAGTTGATTGATTTGTTGATGAATTCCCAAGTGAATTCCTATAATACGACACGAAATACAAAATAAAACTTTTGTAGCAACGGCGCGGTCGAATCTATTTTTCATGCTTATTTTATCTGTAGAAAATTAGCAATCATCTGTAGAAAACTTGATACCGCTACGACTTTCCGTTTAGGGAATTCAACTACAAGCTCGGCTTATAGCGAATTTCCAACAAAAAATAGTAGTTTACGATACGAGTTGGCTGTTACATTAGTGGTTTTCAGACACGAAGCCGAAATTTGCAGAACGAGGGCGTAGCCCGAGTTCTGTAAGAGGCTGAGTGTCGGAAAGAATGTTGTGTAACCAGCCACGAGTGTTGTACACTATTTTACTTGTTTTCCCCATTGCAATCGTATAATTATTGTAATGTTTGAGGTTATTTTGACAAGTGTCAACTTAAATACATGAACTGTAATATCCATATACAACTTATATAAAAGTCATTACAGCTTATGTATTAACACAACAAACACGTAAAAGATAGTATGTAGGGGCCTATGATTTGTTTTGGGCTATCTCCCATAGGCGTTCGGCTAATTTATTTTGGAACACCTGTATAGGACGCACTTGCCTTCAACGCAGTTCAGTGCTCAGTGTAAATGGTGCGACTGTAAACTTTATAGCTGAATTGTTGCAAATGAAGTGCGGGCCCCCCCATCCTCGCATCCGGCATAATAGTCTGAAATGTTTCCATTTCAATTGACTCTCCGGCGCTTAATTTGCGATTATTTCGCCATTTGATCGGCCATTTGGGCACAATACACAATTCCAACGAGCGTGCTTTCGAATGTTACCTATCTCTTCTGTGCCATAATCGGAAGGTAGATGGTGTGGAACCGAGAAGCGATTCCTTGCTATTACCCAAGGCTCGTCATTAAACATTGAAATACACGTAGAAATAGTGTTAAAATGGGTTCTGTGTGCATCAAAATAAGAAGAGGTGTTATTCCGAACCTAATCGGTCAGAAAACTCTCACTTTCTCACAAGGAGAGGTCGAAAAATGCGCGGAAGGGAGGAAGAGGGTGAGAAAAAACAGTGGCATTGTGATTCTTTACCACTGTATTCTCCCTTGATCATTATGCATTTATTACATCGTTGAATTATGTCTGAACCTACATAGAAATAATTTTTGCCCACTGCTTCAAGATGGACAAATTGTTCCCACACACCATGGTGTGCATTTCCCTTGTCCGCACTTGCGCGATAGGGTTCACATACTCGAAAATGAAAAAAAATGAATTTTGGAAATGCCAATGGGCTCAAACCAAAGTACCTACATCATTATAGCTTTCGAAAGAGACCTAAATGGTGAGATTCTGTCAAGGAATAAACCCACCACAGCGATTGATTCCGCAACGTTTTATTTTATCAATTCAACTCCGTCCTCATACGTGTTCCTCAGTAAATGAGAATTACAGCGACTTGGGGCTTTTTTTTGGCGTGAACGACCGAATACCTTGTGGTAGCGTATCGAAGCTCCGAAGCCTTTTCGCCTTAGAAAATGAAATTGGATTCAACATTCCTGGCTAAAGACACTCACGTTCACGATATCCGCCTATGATTCAAAGGAAATTTCGAGGGAAATTTCAAATTAAAAAAAGGTTCGATCCTCCACTAAAGCAAAGTCACATCCAATCCTTTCCAAAACGGACGAAAGAGACCTAAAAAAAGCAAAGCAAAAAGAATAGTCCAGATATGAGAGACACAGCATTTGAAGAAAGATCCATAATGAGAGGAGCCCCGCACTCACCGGACCACCAACTAAGATTGTAGGGAACGGGGGGGAAAAGTGAAAAAAGTAAAAAGTACTCACTCGCTCGCAAAATTCACTCATTTCTTTGACATTGACAGTGTCTAAAAACTGGGCCTAACCTTAACCACAACCTCTGACACTAACAAAAACCTCTATGACAAAAACGTTGTATGTATCTGATAAGCCACGATAAGCATTTCAAACCACGCTACCCAAACAAAGTTTTGATGTTGGTCAAGGTGTAGAATCAGGTTTCCGTCGGAAAATTGATGTGTGACATCTTTGAAATAATTATAAGGGGAAACTCATCTCTTAGGGAACAAATTAGAAAACTCAGAAGCTAGTAAACAGCGTTGAGGTAGGGTTAGGTATAAGAACCAGCCTTTATTTAGCCAATTTGACATGTATATAGAAGTCGATACATTGTTTTCATATTACAAATGATCTCTGTGTCTTTTTGTGCTCAAACTAGTGATTAAATCAATCTCAACACTCTCAAGAGCTCCATCCTCGAACCAGAGAAAGGAGGCACAAATGGATGGTGTCCTCATACTAGATGATCATCGGTCAAGCGTCAAGAGGTCCCAAAAGCGGGAGAAGTAATTTATTTCAAATAAGTTGAATTGAAAGACAACAAACACGCAAATATAAATATTGCGCCTCTCAGGGCCATATTGCGGACACCTCGCGTTTTAAATGAAACAAAGCTCTCCGACTACCACAACATCGGACGGTCGGACCGAAACTGCACAGACACGTGTTTCGCCTCCATTGGGGGCTCTCAGTGCGCAGGCATTCAGTCAAACCATCCGATGCTGTGGCAGCCAGAGATCTCATGGTAATATACATTCCAGGAGGACTCCCAATAATGTGAGTCCTCCAAGCGGCGCCATCTCTTGGACTCTTGGAATCCCAAGGACTCTTGGAGGCGCCACTTGGAAGACTCACCACATATTAGGAGTCCTCCATCGGATGGTTTGACTGAATGCCTGCGCACTGATGAGCCCCCAATAAGGGTCTTTGTCTCATTAAGTTGAATTATGATGGGTTGTCTACACATCCAGGCGGATATGCAGTATCTAGGATTGGGGAGTTTCCATGAAATGCTTCTTTTCGACACACTCCCAGTATCGAAAAGTGCTCATTGTTGAACCAGGGTAGGTTAACTCGTTTGATAAAACGTATTGTCACACTTCTTCCTACCAATTATTATTATTATCATTAGCATTCCTTATATTCGGGGATTGGGCCCGTATATTCTCTAAATCCCGGGACTCGAAGCTGTGTGGTTGAAGAGTTTTTGCTTTTATTCTGGGGCAGATGATAATTATGATCCAAACACCGCGCAGAGTATATAGAATAGGGGCATGTATTATATTTGTTGCTTTGTTTGATGGTAAATGTAAAAAATATGAAACAACATAACTCTTTCTGTCTTGCACGCTGTATCGTTCTTTCTCTCTCTCTCTGTCTCTCGCTCTCCCTGCCATTCCTCATTCTCATTTTATTACATCCCTGGATAATTTTCAGCCGACTAGTTGCATCCGTATGCAATTTCCTCGGTTATTATGGACATTATGTAATTTTTTGCCGTCGAGCCATACTAAATCTCATTTTTATCTTTGTGCAGTTTCAAGTAATATGCTGCTCAGTTTATGCGGAATAATACCACATGAAATATCTAAATTTTATATTATACATATTACAATCCAGATTCAGGGTGATTTTACACTGTTATAGGGATACATTTATAGATACTGTAACTTTTGTGCAAGTTGGAATTTTCCAATAAGTCTTGTTTTCGTAAGGGACTTAGATAGGGAAGAAAATCATCTTGTATACCTACTTACTACTTATTTATTTATGTAAGAATATTTTTTCACCTATTTTATGTAGGTAAAAACCTTTAAAAGTATAATAATAATATCCTGTTGATATACAAGATTCAATAAGAAAAGTGTACGAGTTTTACTTTGAGAAGCTTCGAATCCCCAGCCGGGTGAACCGCTGAAAGATACGACAAATACTTTGAATATTGAATTCCTAACTTGACTGTGTGAGAGGTTACTTAGTGAAATAGATCTTACGACCCGACGTAACGCAACGTATAACATGAAAATTTCAATGTTGGAGGTTACGTTACGTCTTACGTACGTGTACAGTTGTACAAGCAAACTCCTCACTGTTTCGAATCTTAGTGGAGTATAGACCAATAAATGGGAGGTGAACGTTTAAACAAAGTATCACTGCACAGATACTACTAACTTACAAGTCACAGATTATCGCACTTATACAGGGTGATTCATGAGTGACCTTACATAGGCTAATGGGAGATAGAGGACTTCAAGGCGAGTCAGGATCCACTGAATAAATTTCATTCTCTCCCATGGTTACGAAGATACAGGGTGTTTTGTGTGTTTCGTATGAAACTTTGATAAGCGATATTTCTGAAACGGCCAGAGGTATTTTGTTGAAATTTACCAGTAATGTCACTCTCTTGAAACGCATCCCGAAGCCATACCGGGTAAGTCAAAATCGAGGACCGGGCTAGAAAAAAGGTGCCCCTTTTTTGTTTCATCAAAAAGTACATTTTCTGACCGCTTTTCTAAAAAACTGCCATCGGATTCGAAAAGCTAAGGAAAAATGCTTCAAGAATCACTCTTCAATTTAGATGACACACTTACACCGTTTCGACAATAAAACTAAAAGTTAAATTTGTGGGTGAGTTCCCATTTTCGACCGGACATAATCGACTCATTGTTGGATTGAATTCATTAGAATTCATTTTTTGGCTTGTCTCTGTTGAATAGAAAGGCTTGGTTAAAAGAAAAATTCCAGAGCTGACCATTTTGTTTAATGACAAAATCGAGAGTGAAGCCAAAATTAGACTCGATTTGGTCGTCAAAAAAAATCTTCGGCTATGGAATTTTTCTTCCTACCAAGCCTTTTTATTCAACAGAGACAAGCCAAAAAATGAATTCTAATGAATTCAATCGAACAATGAGTCGATTATGTCCGGTCGAAAATGGGAACTCACCCACAAATTTAGTTTTATTGTCGAAACGGTGTAGGTGTGCCATACAAATTGAAGAGTGATTCCTCAAGCATTTTTCCTTAGCTTTTCGAATCCGATGGCAGTTTTTTAGAAAAGCGGTCAGAAAATGTACTTTTTGATGAAACAAAAAAGAGGCACCTTTTTTCTAGCCCGGTCCTGGACTTTGACTTACCCGGTATGGCTTCGGGATGCGTTCCAAGAGAGTGACATTACTGGTGAATTTCAACAAAATACCTCTAGCCGTTTCAGAAATATCGCTTATCAAAGTTTCATACGAAACACACAAAACACCCTGTTTCTTCGTAACCAATGGAAAAAATAAAATTTCTTCAGTAGATCCTGACTCGCCTTGAAGTTCTTTATCTCCCTTCAGCCTATGTAAGGTCACTCATGAATCACCCTGTATATCGCATTCCGCTGGATTAGCACTGTCGTCGTTCTGAATTTAACTATGCTCTAAATTGCTGATTCGCTATAATGCAAGTCTATATTTAGATAGCTGCTTCTGCAGTCCAGAATATTCCGGACTTCATCCGAAAAGGCGTCGAAGGTTTTATCATTTTCCCGGCATATTCCAGCCTGTATCGTGGAAGCTTTAAAAAAAAGAGCAAGACGTGAATCAGGTTTGAGTATTGGGTGCCCTGTATGCGGTGCTTAGAATCAAGTGATTCATTTTTTAAGGTTGAAGATGTTACTGGCATGATACAAGAAAACCCCTTACTAAATACAAGACTAATAAGCACCTGCGGTATAGGAATCTCTCAATCGAAAGAATGGAGATCAATCAATAATAGGGAACGTCTTCATCCCTACCACGTTCAAAAAGTTCAACAGCTTGAATCAGCTGACGAGAATCCTAGACAAGAGTTTAGTCAATTAATCCGGGATCATCGCAGAAACATTCCCCATATCCGGTTTACCGATGAAGCTCAATTTACGAGACATACCGTTGGTTCCACAAAACAGATAATACGAGATTAGTTGATTTGCGATTTTTGTTTTTCAATTTGTAGCTGACTGATCAATGGAAATGCTGGTTTATCCCTCAATAATAGAAAGATGATGGGTCTAGTACAAATTTCAGGCATTTTTTGTGAGTAACCACCTAGCATTCAGCAGAAAAAAGTTCAGTTAATCTGCAATCAGCCTTGATCGCTGATCATCTTTTTTGTGGAACTGACGGATAGAATCTTGGATTCTTGAAATTCACACGTCTGGGCGTTAAAAGTAAAAAGATCAAATTCGCAGCGTAGGTTTTTAGTCAACGTATGGTGTGGCATAATTGAAAAGAGCTAATTGGACCATACCATTGTACTGTTTCCCCATTTTGACCCTTGGCTATGATCGTCGTCACCCCCCTTGGACCTCTTACTTACGTTTTGCTTACGTTGTCGTTTCACTCAGGCTCTACTCTAGACGAGAATGAAACTTTGGGGATGAGGATTGTATTGAAAAGTTGAACAAAAACACACGAATTGACAGCAAACCAAACGAGCTCTTATTGAAATCATCAGCAAAATTCAAATGACTTGGCTTCTTTTCATAAAACACCTGACAAAATGAGACTGACAGTCTTATAAAATGACACACAATAGACAAAATGAACAAAAATAATTGAAAACACAACCAAACATGTCATACTGCCAGTCAAAGAGAAAAAGAAGAGTGACGGATTCGGAAAAGGTCACTCAGTGGAAGAACTCAGTCAAAGAAACCCCTGAGTTGAGGCCAAAGAAGAAGACTCTCACATGTGACAAATGAATAACAAAAACTCACTGAGAAATTTCGGTATTCAGTGTAAGTGAAATTAGTAAAAACAAAATCGCAGAAACATCAGTAAACAAATGTAAAACACATTAGTAAACAATGCATAATAAATCAACAAATCAATAATGCGGATAAAATCATCAACAATGCATAAAACCCCAAAACAAGACAAAGCAGGGGTGGTTAGTATTAGTATCCTGTGAAATACCTACATTGAATATCTGACAAACATTGCAGCGAACATAAAACATGACATAAAAATATGAGAGTCATAAAAGACGGCAGACAATGACATTCTACTGAAAATCAAATCATGACACAAATAGGACCTTCAAAAATTGCAGTCAAGTAAGTACATGACAATCAAATTACACACAAAATTAATTGAAATGGTCATAAAAATATTGACATAAAAATCAGTAAGTTCACAAAATTCGTGAAACAATGAAAATGACATCAAAAAAATTACGTAAACAGACTCCGACAGGAAAAGTAAATTATTTATGTTCAGAGAGGAAATTATTAGTTAGTTCGGATCTGTAATTTCCCTGTACGCACTAAACTTGAACGTGAAACAAAGAAAATCTCATATGCGTTATTTTTAGAACCTACAATTCTTCGCGCGAGGCGTCGATGTGCATTCCTTGAGAATGCTAAGCAAACACGAATATGACATCATTCATGGAAAAAAACGCGTAGGTACCTTACCTAACACACGTCGAGGGCCAAGAGGGCCGTTGGGCATCCCAGAAAACTGATGAAATACATGAGACGCGTAGGTGTCTCCATCCTCGCTTCAAACTAGGCTGTGAAACCGCGAAAACCCCTTTTCGGTCCTCTTCTTTGTTCTGAATTCCCGGTAACAAGTGAATGGACGCCCGAACAGGAAGGTGCGATTTTGCATACAAAAAATTGAATCATCCAAAAAACTAATGCGGTCAAACCAAAAGCGATTTAGAGTATGATTTTAGGAAATGATGTAAAAACGACCCACCTGCAGTAAATTACGGCACATTACGGAAATATTAGAGTAAGTTTGTAAAAACTCGCTGAAAATGCGTTCCATCACACCATTTCAAACAAAGACTGATCAGGGTAATTTATATGCAAAAAAGAGCTATGCTCCATATTTTGCCATAACGGATAGCCTTCACATCTTGCTTCAGACGTACGCAACTATCTGAATATACAGTATCTTAACCTTACTCATGGATGAATCCGAGGATGAATCTCGGCTTGGCCTAACGGGTCACCCGACCTAAAACCTCTTGATTTTTTCTTCGGGGGTACATGCGATTGTTTACGAGACCGAGATGAGCTCCGTGGGAGAACTTAGTGAGAACTAAGAAGGAGTAGGGAGTAGGGTGAAATGAGCGTTGCGGAATCAATCCGTCTGGGTTTATTCCTTGACGGAAGTAGGTAGAGGGATACCTTGGACCAGCCCCTCTCCTTCTCCTTTAAGCCCCGCCCCCTCACTCTGAGGCCACGCCCACCTGTCAGATTTTGACAGGTGACATTTGACAGCTGTCATCTGTCAGATTTTGACAGCTGTCACATTTGACAGGTGACTTTTGACAGCTGTCACATTTGACAGGTGACGTTTGACAGCTGTCACATTTGACAGGTGACTTTTGACAGCTGTCACATTTGACAGGTGACGTTTGACAGCTGTCACATTTGACAGGTGACGTTTGACGGCATGACATGACATGCCATGACAGTGGAGGGAGAGCGGGAAAATTGAATTAGACAGCTGTCTCAATTGACAGCCGTCAGATGATGGCCGCCATGACGGTTGAGGAAAGAGCGGGAAATTTGAATTTGAAATCTGACGTATGTGATAGGTGACAGCTGTCAGATTGACATTTGATACCTGTCAGATGATGGACGCCATGACAGTTGAGAAAAGAGCGGGAAATTTGAATTTGACAGGTGACGTACGTGACAGCTGACGTATGTGACAGGTGACAGCTGTCAGATTGACATTTGACACCTGTCAGATGATGGCCGCCATGACAGTTGAGAAAAGAGCGGGAAATTTGAAATAGACAGGTGACAGGTTTTTTGACAAATGGTTGATGATGGACGCCATGACAGTTTTCGGAACTGTGCTATCTTCAAGCCTCCGCTAGATAGAGCTGCCTACTACAGGTTTCTAACTGTGATTTCCTCAAGCTTCCGCTAGATGGAGCCACTGGTATTAGAGGTTTCTAACTGTGATATCCGCAAGCCTCCGATAGATGGAACCACCCGGAAGTTTGTTGTAAAAGAGCGGGAAATTTGAATTTCAAACAAATTGGTGATTCTGATAGGTACCTACAGCTAACTTGTTCGCCAACGCGGGTTTCTAACTGTGGTATCTTCAAGCCTCAGCTAGATGGAACCACTTCATATATCTGTCCGTTTGTTGTGAATGAGCGGGAAATTCAAATTCGGTAGGCCATAGATATAGGTGACATTTGACATATGCCTAATTCAAATATGACGGGTGACAGATGATAGCCGCCATGACATTCAGAAAAAGAGCGGGCATTTTGAAATAGACAAATGACGTAGGTGACAAATGATTGATGATGATCGCCATGACAGTTTCGGAACTGTGCCATCCTCAAGTCTCCGCTAGATAGAGTTGCCTACTACAAGTTCCTGACTGTCAGATGATGGCCGGCATGACAGTTTAGAGAAGAGCGGGAAATTTGAATTTCAAAACAGAGAGCGAGAAGTTTGAATTTGACTCTCGCTTGATGGGGCAACCGGTATTACAGATTCCTAACTGTGATACTCACTTTCAAGCCTCCACTAGATTGAACCGTCTAATACGTCTGGCAGTTTGATTCAAATATCTTGGCGCTAAATTCAAAGATCCAAACTGCTAAAAATAGCTAGGATGTGCGGACAAGAATTTTGAATAGTGTCAGAATTCAATGATATCGATAATATATTTGAGAAGATTTTGCCTTTATCTAAATACATACCTACTAAGGCTTGCGTTATGACAGATTTAAGTTCTATACATCTGAAAACCAAAAAAAAAAACACCTTTATATCACACCCAGAAATTAGAATATATTTCTCACAAACTAAATAAACACTTATAATACATTTTTCATCATAATTGTCAAGTCAAATTTTGGCGATATCGATTATTGCGCACAGAGATCCGCGAATGGTGATAATTTTCTTCACTTCCAGGTACATTTTGCCTCCGTGATTTGAATTGAAGTCCTCAATTGCAGCGTTATGGAATATTTCGCGATACCGTTTTGGTAGGTTGACTAAGAAGTCACCCAAATCTGCTACAACGGTGTCTCCATACCGTGTTGGGTGTCTTGATATTTTGTAGATTTTGTAATGGGTGCCTACTTCCAAAGTTGATAGTTTGTAACGGTTAAGTTTCGCGCGCGCTCCTGGAGACGGCCCTGTGCCGGTATATGCTAGGGTGGTGAGTTGGGGGAACTGCTGTCAATGTCAGATTGACAGCAGGGTGACGGCTGGATGGTGGCAAAACGTCACTTTGATTTCCGGCGTGGAAAAAGTCAGAGGTCCGACAAAATGCTCGAGTAGAAGCGCCTCGTGGGGCCCCATTCGGCCGTAGGCCGTCGCCCCTTCCTTCTTCGTATGCCCCTGCGGGCAGCACCAGGGCCGAACACCGCCGGAATCCTTGTCCAGCCGTCCTGTCCACGCGGTCACCATCGCCCCGTGCCGGCGAATTTTCCGCCAGGGCTTCGCCCGTGAATCGTCCGCCGAGAACCGCCGTCGCCCTTCGGTGCCAACGGACCGCCAACACCTCCTGCGGGCCGACCGCTTCCATGCCGCGGTGCGCTCAAGATCGCTGCTGCATCCGACGAAGTCGCCCTCTTCGTGGCTGAGCTGCAGAAAAACCCACCACCGTCGTCAATGACAATTCAGGTCAGCATGTGATTTCTTCCGTACGCGGCTGGTCTAGCCTGCGCCCCCACTGGAGGGCATCCTAGTGCATGGTAGATGCTTTGTTTTGCTCTAACCTCACTCTTCACCTTCTTTCACCATTTTTATTCTCTCTATTATTATTCTCCTAGTTTGTTTTTACGCTTTGCTTCATGGTTTGGCCTTGCCACCCTGCTTACCTTTTGCTTACTTATTTTTACTCTTACTTGTTCGAAGCACCTGCTGTCGCTTTGTTTGTCTTCTAGGTTCGGCCATCGGAGCCCTTCGTGACGGACCTTCGCTCGCTCGGCGTCCACAACGTGCCAGCTGTCAAACCCAAGCCAATTGTGGACTGGCGCCCCATCACCATCTCCAGCTTGCCACACAAAGCTGCCGGAACTTGGGTTTCACTCCGGACATCGATCCGTCACGAAGCTGGGTGTCCGATGGTCCGAGCTGGCCTGGAGACAGCAGAGTGTATCAGCAGGGCGTCTTCATGTTCTTCAGTGGACTCGGTTGAGTACCTTCTTTTGTTTATATTTCCTTTCATTTTAGCTTTTAGGGCCTTCTGCCACTTTCATGTTTGTGATGAGCCTTCAGCTCGGCTATTATTGCCAACAATTGCCGTTGGTATTTCACCCCTTTCCTTCTTTGTTTTGGTTCAATAAACCGAATTAGTAATTGAATCTGTGTTTCACTACCCAGCCGACTCCGTTCCATAGTTACACACACAAGTTCAGTTTCTCGACCCAGCTTTACCTGAGAGCTAACCGGCACCTTTTTTTTACGGCGTGTGCCTAGAGGAGGTCATTAGCGGCCTTCTCTCGCCGTCCTCTGGGCCATGCCCAGAGAAATCCACTCCAACTCTACCAGCCGGAGTGGAAAAGGTAACATTGGCGCCCAACGTGGGGCTCAAACTCATTGGTTCATTGGTTGTGTGTAACTTGGAGCTGGTTTTCGGTGGGTAGTGAATGTAATATTCGTGTGGTTGGAAGCAGGTGATGCGGAGCTGAATTTTTCTTTCCTCTTTCTTGTTTTGAAGTTGATAATAGTGGGTGCTTCCTTCTGAAGTTCCCATTAGTTTTTTATCCTCTTTTTGTGGTAAGCGTAAACTAGACGATTTTCTTTTTTCATTTTCATTCTTCAGTAATTTAGGAAGTTAGGAATTGACAGTTGGCTCAATTCCCGTTGACGGCTGGTGCGGCTCGCGGTCATGATTCATTAATTTTTTTTATTTTGCAATTTTTTTTTATTGCAAAGTTTTTCTCTTGCGGCGATCATGGGCATAAATTTTCTGGGAAAGTTCAGGCTTATCCACTATGAGTAGGCACGCCATTGATGGTCGAGCTTGGAGAGAGGGTCAGTTTTTTTTTCTTGGAGCTTTGAAGTTTTGTCATTGTAGGTATGGTGGGAGAGCTGGATTTTTGGAAATTCTTGATAGGCCTTCAGTCTGTCGGAGTTTTCTGACACAGCGGTACACTGTACACTGCTGATGGTAGGGCAGTACCGGTAGATTTTTTTTTTGGGGTCAGTCTAGATGCACTGGTGGTACGCGGTTTTGCGGTTTTCTTCCTACTTGAGGGAAGCAACTAAGTGTATAGCTTGAGGTGACCCTGAAGTTTTTTACTGCACCCTGGGATTTGGGAAACTAAGGAGTTCGTTATTGGACTTGGGTACGTGATGCGGTTTTTTCCACCCCGTGAGTGGATCATGCGCAATCGTTCCAACAACGTAAGTTGAGGAAAAAGCTCCAGAAATTTTTCATAATTTTTTTTTTGTTCTCTCTTTCTCTCTCCTGAGCACGACGCCATCTATGAGCGGGTTAGTCTAGGACAGTGAGATGTAGGTGACAGCGGTGTTTCACCCCTGTGTTGTTGGGTGTTAGGTGAGGCGGCCTATAAGGTTCTAGATGGGGCCTTCCGTCTCTATCATTACAAAGTTTTATCGAATTTTTCGAGTTATCTTGAAGTTAGCGTGACAAGTTGCGTTGCGCAGAGAGTTGCTATAGTTAAAGCTATTGCCACTCATTATTATTATTGTTATTATTCGTTTGCATTTTTTTTTACCAGTGTACCTACTTCTCACAATTTTGTTCGCGTTTTTTGTTTGCGTCGCGACATGGAAGTTGGTCGGTTGCGCGGCGATGAAATCGCGTGGGAGTTGCGGGCGCGAGGTTGTGCCGTGGGGGAAACGGTTGATCTTCAGCGTTCACAATTGAGGTCGGCGTTGCGTGCGGGGTGGCCGATTCTCGACAATTTGGAGCTCGATGCGGCAGAAGAACTTACCACTTGCGGAACTAAACTCGATGAGCTGATTGATTCGATCCGGCGTTTCAACAGCGCATCTGCGCCAAGCGAGCATGCGCGAATCCGAAGTAGACTACTGCACGTGCAGACGCGTTTGCGGCTGGTTCCGGCCGTCCGCCCGCAGCAACAGTCCAAACTAGGACATTTGCTTTTCGTGTTAGAAACAGCTTTCGGACTGTTGGAAACTGCTCTCCGGCTTGCTGACGTAGTAGCACCACCTGAGGTTGCAGAACCGGTTGTGCAACAGGTGGTTCCGCCACTGATTGACTTGGGTGCAGAGAGCAATGAATCAGGCGATGAATCAGGCGTGACTGGGGGATCATTCGCGCGGGAGGCGATAGTGCAGACGGTGCCGCTGGACCGTGGTGATTTCCGAGCGCGCTTGGAGCGCTTTGAGCGGGACTGTGTGGCTGATGACCACCGGTGGGCCTGTCAGCAATTGTCTGAGAGTCTCGGTCGCTCCAATAGGCAGGCTAGGCGATCAAGTGCGCTGACGACTAATTTTCCGAGGGACCAGTCACCTGTGGGTCGCGTTTCTTTTCCGCCTGACTCTACTCTACATAGACAAAGGGCTGAGAGCTGTCTAGGGGATACAGGGCCATTAGGGTCGGCTAGACTTGAGCCCGACATGACGCCGCTGGCTCAGGTGCGGACTGGTTATGTGCCTGTGCACAAGTGGGGAATTCGATTCGACGGCACTGACAGCGTCAACGGATTTCTCGAAAATGCTGAACTGATGGCCGAATCTCGTGGTGTCTCGCGTGACCAACTATTCAGGTCTGTCTACGAGCTCCTCAGCGGAGATGCCCGAGACTGGTACTTGCCTCGTCGAAATTTAATCCGTGATTGGGACGGCTTCGCGTCGCAACTGCGGGAGGACTTCTTGCCTCCCAATTACGAGGAGAATCTCTTTGATGAGATCAAGCGCAGAACACAGGGCGCTGACGAGGCCTTTATATTCTACGTCACCCGAATGCAAAACCTTTTTCGCAAGTTGGGGCGACTGAGGCCTGATGAGTCGGGACAGGTCGGGATTGTTCGTAGGAATTTGCTGCCGCATTTGCAAACAGCGCTAGCTTTCCACGCTACGTCTTCCTATGAGGAATTATTGCGAAAAGGGAAAGAGGCTGAGCAGACACACCTTCAGGCTGGTCTGTATACACCTCCCCCCACTCAGTGTCGACTAATTCGTGAGCCACATCTGGCCTACAAAAAGAGCGGCCCTGGTTCGCGTGGAGCCATGGCTGCTGCTGTAACCGAGATCGAGGCGACTGAGGCACCTCGGGTTGTAACGCGTCTGAGGGACGATGCTCGCTGTTGGTCTTGCGGCCAGACGGGGCACTTCCGTGACCAGTGCAGAGGCGCTGCTGCTGTACTGAGGTGTTTTCGGTGCGGACAGGAGGGATTCACCGTGCGAACGTGCACACGGTGCAGCGGTGATTCTCGAGGGGGCCACCGGGGCAATCGTGGATCGCGAGACGATCGTGGCAGAGCTGCTGGGTCTCGTCAGAGCCCGCGACCGGAAAACGCCACCGGGGATGCTCGGTAGGTCCGACCGACGTCCCCTCTTCGCATGCGTCTGATCGGACAACGATTATGACAACTTCACCGATTATGAGAACCTCTCCGATTATGACAACTTCTCCGATTGTGACAACCTCTCCGATTATGACAACTTCTCCGATTGTGACAACTTCCCCGATTATGACAACTTCTCCGATTATGACAACTTCACCGATTATGACAACTTCTCCGACTATGACAACTTCTCTGATTGAAATGACTTCTCCGACCGTGGCAAAAGATTCTAAGCTGGAAGCCCAGCTGGCTTTTGTTTTTGCTGGGGTGCCCAACGATCGCAGACCTTACCTAAGGGTGCAAATTTATGACCAACTTTTCTTGGGGTTGCTCGACAGCGGTGCATCTTGCACCATTGTTGGAAGGCCGGGCTGGGAGTTTCTCAAGTCCTGTGGCGTTGCGTTAGGTCCAGGACCGGGTTCCTGTGTAGTTGCAAATGGCGAGTCATGCAGTTGCTTGGGTGCCGTACAAATACCGATGGAATTGGAAGGTAGGGTACGAGTAGTGTCAGCACTGGTGGTGCCCAGTATTGCCCATCAGATAATTTTGGGGGTCGATTTTTGGAAATCGATGGGTTTGGTGCCTGACTTGGCGCGTGATGTCTGGCACTTCGCTGCCCCTTCCGATTCCAAGGTATACTCCGTGATGACGGCGGGTATTGAGTTGTCTCATGTCGAGAAGGAGCAGTTGAACCGGGTGATCGGGAATCGACTGAAGCAACTGCCACAGAGTTTAGGTTGTCTTCCAGTGCAGCACACTATTCGGCTCATTCCCGGGGCCGAGCCCATTAAACAGCGGGCGTATCGGGTGTCTTATTTTAGACAGGGACTCATCGATGTGGAGTTGGATAAGATGTTGGCGCTGGGGGTGGTGGAACCGTCCCAGAGCCCGTGGGCGTCTCCGGTGTGCCTGGTCCCGAAAAAGGACGGCACCCAGAGGTTCTGTGTGGACTATCGGCGCTTGAACGCCGTCACGGTAAAGGACGCTTACCCCCTGCCCAACATCGATGCCATTCTCGACAATTTGAGAAACACCCGACACCTCTCCACACTCGACATCAAAAGTGCCTACTGGCAGGTCCCAGTCGATCCTCAGTCCCGTCCTTTGACTGCATTCACCGTTCAGGGGCGAGGCCTTTTCCAGTTCGTTCGTATGCCGTTTGGCTTAACGAACGCTCCTGCCACGTGGCAGCGGATCATCGACACGATTCTGGGAGAGGACCTCAAGCCGAACGTGTGGGTGTATCTGGACGATATTGTGGTGGCGACTGCTGAGTTCAAAGCTCATATTGGGCTGCTCACTGTCGTGTTGGATCGGCTGCGGAGGGCAGGACTTGTTGTCTCGGTCGACAAGTGCCAGCTGTGTCGGCCCGAGCTAAAATACTTAGGCTTTGTCATTGACGGGCAGGGCTTACGCACTGACCCCGACAAGGTTCGCTCTATCGCAGAGGTTCCGCCACCGACATGCGCACGAGAGGTTCGTGCCTTTCTGGGACTAGCCTCCTGGTACAGGCGATTCGTGCCGGACTTCGCGACTGTGGCGGCCCCACTGACCGACCT